>CANIUD010000121.1:0-1349938 GCA_947470075.1 Closterium sp. Yama58-4 | reverse complement strand
GTGGGGAGAGAGTGGGGAGAGAGTGGGGAGAGAGTGGGGAGAGAGTGGGGAGAGAGTGGGGAGAGAGTGGGGAGAGAGTGGGGGAGAGAGTGGGGAGAGTGGGGGAGAGAGTGGGGAGAGATCGGGGAGAGATCGGGGGGGAGATCGGGGAGGATCGGGGAGATCGGGGAGAGATCGGGGAGGGAGAGATCGGGGAGAGAACGGGGAGAGAACGGGGAGAGATCGGGGAGTGATCGGGGAGAGAATGGGGAGAGAGTGGGGAGAGAACGGGGAGAGAACGGGGAGAGAATGGGGAGTGAATGGGGAGTGAATGGGAAGAGAATGGGGAGAGAGTGGGGAGAGAGTGGGGAGAGAACGGGGAGAGAATGGGGAGAGAATGGGGAGTGAATGGGAAGAGAATGGGGGAGAGAGTGGGGAGATATTGGGGAGAGAACGGGGAGAGAATGGAGAGAGCATGAACAGAGGACGAGAAGAGAGCAGCAGCTCGTAACACAACTGCCACCTGAGAAATCACCTGAGAGGGCGAGGCAATGCTGGAGGCCCACAGAGACGGATGTGATGGTGACCCAGTGGGGAAACAATGGGAGGAGGGGAGGGCAGGCATCAGCAGAATCGGAATGTCCGCTTCTGGGGGAGGCTTGTTTCGTGGGGCTGACTGCGGGGCTGTGCTGTGCTGCTGCTGCTGCTGCTGGAGTGTTGTTCAATGCACAACAAGCAGGTTGGTGTGCAGGGGAAGTAGGAGCAATGTTCCACTGCAGGAGTCGTCCCGATGCTGCAGATAGCAGGGCGAAAGATATGGAGAGAGGGTGGGGAGGGAAGAGTGAGAGGGCGGGGTGGGCCTTTGATTCAACTCGATGGTCCTTATCTTGAAACCGTACTAATTAAATGAAGACGAACAGCAAACCTATTAACAGTGACACCGTACAAGCCATTGCATGTGCTCGAGTGAAATGGCTACCCAACATGAAATGAAACGGCTATGCAACTTGGCTTCGCAACATGATACACGTGAAACACGAAACACCTGTGCAACGTGAAACGCCACATGACTACACCACAGCACAACGCACATGCTGCCTCTCGCCCTGATCCCACTCACCAGAAACGAAGGCCGCAGTGTCTTGTGAGCACTCGCCACCTGTCACACGCTCATTCGCTGGCTGCCTATCCCAGCGAACAGCACAAAGACGGGTCATGTGTCTCGCTGCTCCTGCCAACTCCTCCTCCCATTCCTGACCCTCCCCTTCCTGCCTGATGGACCTTTCATCAGCATCATCCACTCTTCCTTCACTGTAACTTGACCGATTCGTGTGCTGCTCCTGCTCCTGCTGCTTCTTTACCTGCTGCTCCCTCTCTTGCTTCTCCCTCCCCTGTTGCTCGTTGCTGTGCTCGCGCTTCTCTTTGCCTGTTTCTTCAGGCGATGGCTGCTTCTTTCCTCGCTCCTCACTCACCTGCCATACAATACCATTGTCTGGAGGTACTATGTCATGCCATGCCATGTCAGCTGGAAAATATGCCATGTCAATCGACCACCATGCCATGCCAGCTGGCTACCGTGCCATGTCAGCCGGACAACATGACATGCCAGCCGGAAACCATGGCACGCACATCTTCGCTCTTAGATTGGTTTTTTATTTGATTCGTGAATTGACGCCAGAGAATCTGGCTACACTACAAGCATTTTTGCACGAATCCTGGAAACTCGCTACAAGAATCCGTGACTCAGAGTCAGAATCGCTCGTAGCGCAGACAAGCCCAAAGCCAATGCTATCCCGCAGCTTACCATCTCCAGCCAATGCTGTACCGCAACCTCTGCCTGCTAGAAACCGCCACATGGGTTGCTCGCATTCGCCGTTCTCACCCTGCGCTTTGATCTCAACGAAGCTTGAAACCACACACGCGTTAAGGGACATCTCGTTAAGAGCACTACTGGAACCCAGAAACCGGTCCCGATCGTGTTCGTTAGGGACAATCTCGTCATTATCCGCGTTAGTGATTGACTTGTTTGGCGACTGTGAGGCGAGAAATCCGGCGAAGAACAAACGCGGAGAGGAGCGGCTGGAAGCCTGTCTCTGACAACGCATGACTGGGGTCAACCGGGTTAACCGCAAGTGCTGCTACGCACTAGCCGAGTTCTAAATTTTGAGGCGCCTCAACAGCTGCGACACGAGTTAACAGACCCGTGCAACACTTGGCCTAACCCTTCGTGAGACGTCAGCAGCAAACTTTACAGAAAGAGGAGTGAGCACTGATGGTTCTTGGCTCTCTGCTGGTTGGCGATTGCTGAATTTGAATCCGCTGGCCCAGCTGCTGGTTGTTGAATCCATAGCTGGCTGGGGGATGAATTCAGAAAAGGGAAACTATATCCTAGATCCTTACTTTCAGATTTCTCTCATATTTACCCCCAGGTTTACTCGAAAGGTCCCACTTTCTGGGATTTGGCTCACGCGAGGCCCAAATTATGTTCAAAACTGGTCCTGTAGGGCTCAAATATTGACACGTGTCTATTTCACACCAACAATTTTTGACGGGGCACATAAACAATAATATCCCTGGGGAAACCAGGACACTTGTTCGGGAGGGATCAACCCTAAACACGGGAATTCGCCCGGTGTTTAGAATTGATCCCTCCCGAAATGTATCCCGCGGGCAAAAATTAAACCCCTTGGCTTACGGCATGCCATTCGGGAGCATCAACCCTAAAATTTTAGGGTTGAGGCTCCCTCGGATGGCATCCCATCCGAGAGGGTTTTATTTTTTTTCTTGCCCGCGGTCAGCTTGCTGACTCGATTGCACTGCCTGCTTACGCAGGCAGTGCAATATATTACCCAAATTGTGTCCCGTTTCCCCAGGGGTATTATGTTTGGTTTGCCCCGTATAAAAAACCTTGCACGAAATCGACACGTGTCGTAATTTCTGCCCCGCAGGACCAGTTTTGAACATACTTTGGGCCTCGCGTGAGCAGAATTCCGCAAAGCTGGACTTTTTGGGTAAACTCGGGATCAAAATTGAGATATTTTTGAAACTGTGGAGCTGCGATGTACTTTCCCTTCAGAAAATGCTTCTTGCATAGTAGACGTAGTGTGTGTGCGGAAGGCACGGGAAATTGGCCTCTCCACCGTAGTGCAACACAATGGACCGTACCAAAGCGCGGCTATTCCAGTATTCTCGAGATAACCAGTACGCCAGCGGTCGAAAATAGTTGTGAAACATTGTCATTGAAGTATTTGACATAAGCTTCTAGCGATAAAAATAAGGAATATTCTAAAACATAAAAAATAAGGAACTTGCTGCATGCAGTACAAGCTAAAAAGGCGATCACAAATGAAAACAGATCGAAGGACCAGTAACCTTAAAACAAAAACAATTATTCTCTACTCTATTTGCAGGTGCCCTCCATAGCACTAAGGGCACCTGGATAATCAATCAGCACCACACCACGCACGTTCCACTTCACTCCACCATACCTCCACATATCCGCTTCCTCCGCTTTCTTCTGCCTCCCTCCACTTCTAGCTTCTGACATTGGCATCCGCGCTCACAACAGATGAGGGGTACGTGGCGCCATTGCCATTGTCAGAAGGCGCGGCAACAGGCTGGGATCCCGAGGCAGGCAAGGAACGGTTGGATGGGGAGGCAGAGATGCTCTGGCCGGCGGGGCGGTCGCGCTTCTTGAGAGCGCGCTGCTTGGCGGGGTCCACCTTGGGCGGCACAGTGAAGCCGCCCATCTGCCGGAACTTGTTCACGCGCTCACAGATGATTCGCTGCTCGTCCTTCTGCACAAGGTCCTGCTTGGGGTAAGGTTAATGGGAGGGAACGAAAAGGCAATACACGGATGGACCAAATATGGGGCAAGGATGGATTTGGAGGATAAAGGCTCTTCCTTCTGCAACAGATCCTGCTGGAGGTGAGGAAACAAACAACAACACACAGCACAAGTGCAGAAAAATGAGCGCAGCAGGAATTAGAGGACAGATCGTCCTTCTGTACTAGGAATGAGTTGCAAGAAGACAAGGTGCGAGAATATTTGAGCTGGTCGGTCATTTCAAGGAAATCTTGGGAGAAAGTTTTTGGGAAGCAATGGGGTGTAAAAAATGGGGGAAGCAGAAGAACAGGTCGGGGGAAAAGAATGGGGATAGGACAGCTGGAAAGGATGTGAGAACAGGGTGGAGGAAAATGATGGGGGAAAAGGATGCATGGATTATGGAGATGATGGCACTGACAAGGGTCATGCATGCTTGAAGACACGGTTGCCATCAGGTCACCCATTATGCATGCCATTGCCAGTGCCATCATCTCCATGCCCCATGCATCTAGATCAACGTCTACCACACTTGTTATACCCCTCTCAACAAGCCTCCCTTTTTCTCTTTACGGACCTCTCTTTCGCTTCTCATAATCCTCTATTATCTCCTCCCATCCCTCTCTTCCCGCTCGCCCCACCTTCATGTGCGCCATAATGGGAGCCTTGATGGTAATTGGCGCGGCCATGTGGTTCTTGTGTGCCCTCACATCTCGATGTAGGTGTGACTATTGAAATTTCTCAAAAGCCACACCAACATAGCTGGCCATGTGGTCATTGTGCGCCCTCACAACCCAGTGCAGCCCAGCACTGGCATGCAGAAGAATTGCAACCCAGTGCTGTCACACCCCTCTCCTCACAAGCGCCTCTCTTTCTCTCCTCGCACTCGCCCCACCTTCATGTGCACCATGATGGAAGCCTTAATGGCCATCGACGTGGCCATGTAGTCGTTGTGTTGTGCACTCCTCCCAGGAATGCGAATCCCAGTGTTCTCATCCTGATGCCTCACTAGCCTCCCCAGAAACCTCTCTCTCCTCCCACGCTTCTCTCCTCGCACTCGCCCCACCTTCATGTGCGCCATGATGGAAGCCTTGATGGCCATCGACGTGGCCATGTGGTCGTTGTGCGCCCCTCCCAGCGGCTCCTGAAGCCGGGAGGAGGGAGAGACGGGAAACACGGTGGGGAAAGAAGAGCGAAAGCGAGGGGTTAAAGAAAAATAAGAGAGGGGTTGAGGGGAGGGACGGGGGTGTGGAGAGGGGCGGAGAGGGGGGAGACGGAGGGGAGGGGTTACCAAAGTGCTAAGCAATGGGAAAGAAATAAAGGAGGGGAGACAGAGTAATGTGGCGGACAGCATGAGGGCGAGCGAAGGACAGCATGAGGAAGGGAGAATGACAGAGGGCGAGCAAAGGACAGCATGAGGGCGGGAGAATGACAGAGGGAGAGCGAAGGACAGCATGAGGGCGGGAGAATGACAGAGGGCGAGCGAAGGGCAGCATGAGGGCGGGAGAATGACAGAGGGCGAGCGAAGGGCAGCATGAGGGCGGGAGAATGACAGAGGGCGAGCGAAGGACAGCATGAGGGCGGGAGAATGACAGAGGGCGAGCGAAGGACAGCATGAGGGCGGGAGAATGACAGAGGGCGAGCGAAGGACAGCATGAGGGCGGGAGAATGACAGGGTGAGAAGACAGCGCACCTGGATGATCTCATCCACGACGCCCAGCTTCTGCAGCTGGTCCGCTGTGATGCCCAGCGCTGATGAAGGTTAGACAAGCTCGATTTGAGTGCCGCGAATTCGTGCTAGTCTTGAAAGGGGAGAGAGAGCGGAAGGAAGGGCAGCATACGTACCTGGATGATCTCATCCACGACGCCCAGCTTCTGCAGCTGGTCCGCTGTGATGCGCAGCGCCTCCGTGGCCTGGTGGGTGGTTGGTTGGTGGGGGTTGATGTGGAGACGAGCAGGGAGAAACACAGGGAGGGAGAGAGAAAACGATTGACAGGTGGAGCAGAAGCAGCAGCGAGAGCAGCGCCCAGCTGCTGCAGCTGGCCCGCTGTGATGTGCAGCCCCTCGGTTGTCAGCTGGTAGGTTAGTTGATTGGTGGGATGGTGGCGAGAGGAGACAAGCACAGGGGGCAGAAACAGAGCGATTGACATGTCACACAGAGGCGGCAGAGGGAGGGAGCAGCGGGAGCAGAGGGAAGGAGCAGCGAGAACAGCGAGAGCAGAGGGAACAGAGGGAAGGGGCAGCCATGGGTTGAAAGGCTACCAAGACAAGGAGGTCCACTGGTTGGTAAAGGGGAGTGATTTGAAAACAGTATCCGGTTTCATATCCCTGGACGAAACTAGATTCATGTGCTCTGTGTCAGAGATGCATCAGGTTCGGTTCGGATCGGTTCGGTTTGGTTTGGTACAGTCAGGTTCGGTTCGGTGAGCAACTCACCTTGGGAGCGGCAGCAGCAGTCTTCCAAAGAATGGCTGCACACGCCTCAGGGCTGCAGATGGGATGGTGAAATCAGACGCATGCATGGATGCGTTCAATCATGCAGGCATGCACACATACACATACACACGTAGTCGCATGTATGCACGTATTCACATGCATGCACGTAGTCACATGCATGCACGTAATCACATGCATGCACGTAGTCACATACACATCACACATACACAATCATACACGCACCGCAGCGAACAACAAAAGGGGGGAGGTTCGTCAGTGGTTGCGAGGGGGAAGCGAAGTGGTACTCTGGCTGACTCATTCCCTGTGACTATACCATTTTTCAGATTCTCAAATAGTGTAGGTGAATGTATATCATAACGGGCCCCTTAGAACATGTGCAACGCGTTGTGTAGCAGTCAATAAACTGCTGTCCAGATTATCTCGAGAAATATTCAAACAGTCAATGCTGAGGACGCTGGTGCAAAAAGGAAAGACTCTTACCTGGCAACAAAGTAAACGGCGTTCTCGAGCATGAGCATCTTGTTGCAGCAGCCAATAGCGAGAGCGCCACCAGAGCCGCCCTCCCCAATCACCACACTGACTGACGGCACCTTGAGCCCAAACATCTCCCTCAGGTTGTGTGCAATGGCCTCGCCCTGGAAAGGAAAAAGGGAAACGGGAGAGGGGAAGGAAATGCTGAAGGGAAGCAGAGGCAAGAAGCACGACCACACTGACTGACGGCACCTTGAGCCAAACATCTCCCTCGGTTAGTGTGCAAGCGGAACGGAAGGGAACGGGGAAGGGAGCGGATGCGTGGAAAGGTGGAGGCAGGAAGAACGACCACACTGACTAATTGCACCTTGAGGGAGAAGCGGGAGAGGAAGGGTTTGAGGGGGGAGTGAAAAGGTGGGATGTTGGAGTGGGGGTAAGTCGAGTGTAGGGTAACTTATAGGGGAAGGAAAAACACAGTGCTGGTCGGGAAGCATGACATCTCAGGTGCTGTACGCGCACAGGGAACGACACTTTCGCCAGTCCATATCACCCCAAATAACCCACATCACGCGTCCAACGAATGCTTATGTAATCTTCTGAAACGCCCCTCCCTTCTCCGAACTATTTGCGATGTGATTCCAGTGTGCCGCCAGGCATGTCAGCGACATCCCCTGACGTGCAGGGTGGTATACCACCCTAAAACGCCCCAAAACGCCATCTCACATGTCTAACCTACCCGAAATGCCGTCTCACCGGTTCAAGACGCCCTCTCCCTCACCTGTCCGAGCTCCTCGGCCGTGACGCCAGCGTACGCGCCGGGCGTGTCGACGAATGTGATGATGGGCAGCCCGTGGTGGTCCGCGTGGCGCATCATGCGCAGCGCCTTGCGGTACCTGATGCGCGGGTGGGGGAAGGAGAGGGGGAGGGAGGAGAGTCACAGTGGGGAGGAAGGGGGTGAAGCGGGATAGCAGTCAACAATTGAGGTTCAGTAACGGGTGGTGGTCCGCGTGGCGCATCATGCGCAGCGCCTAGCGCAAGCGCGGGGGGGGGGGGGGGGAGGGTGTGGGGGAGGGGAGAGGGAATGGACCGCGCGGTAGCGTTTAACAGCTGAGAAATAACTCGGCGGAGATTTGGCACAAGTGACCATAGCAAGCACAAGAGCCAGAAGAGACAAGAGTGAATTTGGATGCATTGGCTGCTGCTGATTGCTGAATTCGTAGCAGGCGGGTGGTTTCAGAAAATGCTGCTTGCCTGGTAGTCCAGGTGTGTGTGTGCGGATTGTGGAAGGCACGGAAAACTGGCCTTTCCACCGTAGTGCAACACAGTGGACCGTACCAAAGCGCTGCAACGAGAAACATAGGTAGCGCGCTGGCCACCGCGCTCGCCCGCGGAAATGGAGCGAGATGAAGCACGCCGTTGTACATGCAGGAGCATTCCGCGTCAACCCGCGTACACGCCACGAGAGTCAGCTAGGACATTCGCGCAAGCGCTGACCCACGCACGCCAAGTATACAGCAGCCAGCAGGCGTTCGCCTGGACTCTCACTCTCCCTCCTTCCCGCCCTCCCGCCCTCCCTCCCCCCCTCCCTCTCTCTTTCCTTCCCTTCCTCCTTCCCTCCCTCCCTCCCACCCTCCCCATCCATTCGTCTCCCTCTGTCTCTCTCGTACCCGTTGGGTGTGGGCATGCCGAAGTTGCGGTAGATGTTCTCCTTGGTGTTGCGCCCCTTCTGGTGCCCCATGAACATGAAGCTCATGCCGTCCATGCGCCCGATCCCACACACCAGCGCCGGGTCGTCGTAGCCGCCGCGGTCGCCGTGCAGCTCCACCCACTGCGGGAGGGAGGGGGGGCGGGGGGGGATGGCGGGGAGGGCAAATAAGAGTGCGGTGATGGGAAAGTGCGCGGAAGGGGAGATGTAGGAGAGCCAGGTCGTCGTAGGCCCCGCGGTCGCCGTGTAGCTCCACCCACTGCGGGAGAGGCGGAGGAAAGGGGAAAGGCGCGCGGAAAGAGAGGAGGAGGTGAAGATTGCGCGCGCGGTGAGGCCGGAAGGAAAACTGCACGGAGAGGGGAGACTGGAGGCGGGTCGTCGTAGCCCCCCCGGTCGCGGTGCAGCACCACCCAGTGCGCATGGGGATCATTGAGCACGGAGTGGGGCAAGGGGAAGTGCGCGGAGGGGAGGACGGGGAAAGTGTGCGAGAACGGTGGGGAAAGAGTAAACGGTAAGGAGAAACGTCAGGAGAGAATGAAGAGTGGAAGTAGGAATGAAAGGATTGTCGTAGCTTCCGCGGCCGCCGTGCAGTTCAGCCCAGTGGGGGCGGAAGAGGTAGTAGAGTACGCGGAAAGAGGGACAGCAAGCGAAAGATGTAATAAATTATATGCAAGAGTAAAGGAAAAACGAAAGAGCGAGGCGGAGAGCAAGAGGCGGCGGGGGGGTACGTAGGACAGCGGTCAGAGGGGAAGCACGATAAGCATCTGAGCATAAGCACAAAATCAGTATGATTGAAAGCATGGACATTAGGGAAAAAGGAAGCCGAAACAAGAGCGACGATGGACAAATTGGTTCTGATGAGGCAGCGGTGGTTTTACTAGAGTCGCAAAACAAGATAGGAACGTGTGCGGGAAGATAGGCCTACCTTATCGGTCATGTTGAGGACATGGTCCAAGAAAGTGGGGCGGTTGGGGTGACGCGCCACGCTGAGCCGCTGAACCGGAGTTATTCTCGCGTAAATGTCGCGCTTCAGCTGGAGGAGCGGAGATAGCGAGGCCGAGGGAGGGGTAGAGAGAGAGAGAGAGACAGCCGAGAATGGGAGAAGGGAATACGGGATTGAAGGGGAAGGGCGACGGGTAAGCACCCAGTTCCGAAGTGCTAAGCCAACAATTAATAGATAGCAGGAAATAGGAAACAGAAAAAGGGGAAGGCACAGCGCGGCTCATTGAAAATCTAACAGTTAATTTCCCCGTAATCGTTAACTGATTGGTCACGATTGTCTCACCTGCTCGTACTTGTCCTGCAGCTCCTGCACCTGGTCCGTGAAGTCCATGCCAGTCTTATCCGCCAGCTGGCGCACCTGGTGAGGCACACAACAACATTCACAGTCAGTCACAATCGCATATATAGAGCCGTCACTGGAGAAGAATGGGACTCGTGGTGAGAGGAAGGGAATGGATGGAATAAGATGACGCGTGAAAATTTTTCAATTACGAATTCTAGTATACGCAAAATTCACCGCGCGACCCTGTCAGCTACTACGAGGTGCGGTTTAAGAAAGGGGTTGGAGCCGGCCGAAGCAGCAATCTGACAAACGCTGGAGGTTTTTTCGCGGTACATGGCTGCAAAGGTTCCAGCATCAGCGAACCCCCGGTCAATTTCACGCCGCTTTCTAGAATCAATAATCTATATACCTCCTCAATTTTCTTCTCGAGGTCGACCAGTGGTTTCTCGAACGGCAGTGCCATCGGCTTGGTGGGCTTGGCTTCGTCCTTGAACTTGGACAGGAACGCCAGTGCTCCCTTCTCCTCCACATTGTACTTATCTGGCCACGGGTAGTCTGGGTCTCTCGGAGCTCTCTTAGTCTTCAGGATCTTGGCCTGGATCTGCAGCTTCTGCGGAGCAGAGCCTCCTGGCAAGATCTGACCAGCTGGAGAAGCCTTGGGGATTGGTAGGCTAACGGAATTTGAGCTCCTTAGGGATTGTCCGAGAGCATCGCCGTGAAGGGATCGAACGGCGGGGAGTTGCGAGGCAGCACGGATCGGCGAATACACCGACATGGCTTCCATTTCGGGTGTTCAGCAGAGTAACACTTGGAACTCAATGACCTAGGAGCTGTGGCTCGTTACCAGTGTGAACTCCGCAAAATCGGTTTCTCTGAACACCCAATTTCCACAGTTCAGTCAAACACCAATGAATCAGGAAACGATCAGGGGCCAGATCGTTTGAAATGGGAGTTTCAGAGGACGGAGAAACAGAAGGGAAGGACTTGGTCGAGGAGTGAGAGGAGGGGGGGTCCCAAGGTTCGGCAATCCCAAGAGCCTCCGTCTGTCCTCTTCAGTATCAGAGGTTCAACCTCTTGGTGTAACCGCAGCACCAGCTGTTCTTTGAGGCGGGAAGAGGGAGGAGAGATCGAGGGAAGGGGAATGGCCAGGAATTGACAATGGGCGTTGCTGACGGTTGGATGACAGGAGATTGTCTCTTGGCCCTTGGATTCTTCGTCAGATGAAGCGATAACGAAGCCAGCCTCTTGGGAAACACGCGGGGCGACAAAATCCACGACAGTTGACTCGTGCGACAGGTCATATCTTCGTTTCGG
Organism: Closterium sp. Yama58-4; assembly: GCA_947470075.1. NCBI lineage: Eukaryota > Viridiplantae > Streptophyta > Zygnematophyceae > Desmidiales > Closteriaceae > Closterium > Closterium sp. Yama58-4. The sequence continues at coordinate 1,338,904 of CANIUD010000121.1, read as the reverse complement.
AAAGAGTGATATCGAGATCTGGACCATTGAATAGTAAAAGGGATGCTTTTCGAGATTGCGACGTGATGAAGTGGCTGGATCTGACCAACCACGTGGCAGGCTGATAATCGGGCCCAGGCTAGGTGCGAAACAGATTTTCATGTTTAAAGCCTCAAACCGCTAATGATTCATGCTCGTGGAGTTAGAACAAAGATGCAATGCACATGTTACCTATTTGAAGAGTTGAGTATATAAGAGCATTATATCAATAAGCAGGAAGACACTCTCTAAGGTTTTTTTTTCACTCCCAGATCTCTATGATTATTTAGAATGTCATTGTATAGCATGGAATTTCTAAATTCGCATAACGGTATACCTCTACTCTGAGTACATCAATTAATAGATTTTGTTTAAGGAACATGCTTACAAAGTGACAATGCCCTCCCACCTTCAGCATTGATTGTATCCAAGCAGAAGCGTACACGTTTCCGTCTGTAGTAAACTATCGCCCAATAAACGCCGAACAATTCCCTTGAAGCCGCCTGACTCAGAACGGTTGTCCAATCATAGAGCAATGCCAGCACGGACAGCAACCAGAGATTCCTTCCTACCTACTCCTTCAGGGCGCTTCCCCTCCAGCCCAGAGGGAACTTTTGAATAATTCACCATTGAAGTATCGCAACCGCGTAGAACCAGAGTTTCTTGTAGCCAACCAGATCGCACCGAAATTGAACGTGGATTGATCCTAGAAGTAGCAGCAACTGTAGAGGCAATCAAGTGCAAGGTTTGCAGCCCATGCCTGCTCTTAACTAGCCTATGCCTGCCCCCGTGCGAATCCGTCGACCGTCCTGAGGCCAGTTTGCTCTCGTCTGTCGCACTTGATTCGTGGCCTTCTTTGGCGGGCTTAGAGCCTCAATAGGTGTCTATCATTCGGACGCTTGCGGTGCGGAACGTTTGCAGAACATCTTCAGCCAGCGATTCTGAAAAATAGACCCATTGGTACCAACTAGCTATTCAGAATGACTGTCGCTGGTAGAGTTCTTCCGCTTTTCAGGCGGATGATGTCCACGTCAGCGGCACCAGTGCCTCGAAAAGTGACGGTTTTGGGAGCTGCTGGCGGCATTGGCAATCCGTTGAGCCTGCTGCTCAAAATGAATCCGCTTGTAACGGATCTGGCCCTGTATGACGTCACGGGCATGCCTGGCGTAGTTGCTGACCTCAGCCACATCTGCACGAGAACCAAGGTGATTGGATCTCGAACAAGAGTCACTGATCCTCTTAGAGACATCTTACTTGTCAGCCATGTCTGCACGAGAACCAAGTGATTGGACCCAGAACCAAAAGCCACTGATTCCGAAACGATCAGGTGCATCCATGTCACCCACAACCTGTCCACTGGCATTTCACTTACTGATCAGCTCACCCGTCCTTCGCTGCGAGCACCCATTCCTGGCTCTGTCTTTCTTCCATACACTCAATTCATGTAACTTTCTGACGGGGTGAGCAGCTTTTAAAACCATAAATTATGACTTCGCTCCGAGACACCTCTAAGGTGCCTAACTATGAACCTGCATTTTCCCTTTTCTGATCTCCACTGCCAGGTCAGCAGCTACCTCGGGCCGTACGAGCTGCCGGACGCGCTGCGGGGGTCGCACGTGGTGCTGGTGCTGGCGGGAGTGCCGTACCGGTCGTTCATGAACGACGACGACCGCTTCTGCATGAACGCGGGGATCGTGCGAGGGTTGTGCGAGTCGATCGCCAAGCATAGTCCAGAGGTATGGGCTCTTGAAATGCGTGACGGAAAGGAGGGCCATGGCCCACTGGTCGTGCATGAAGGACGAAGCTTGCTGAGATTTCTGAGTCGACTCACAAGTCAGCTTGCTGAGATCGTGAGGAGTTTGTGCCGAATCGATTGCCGAATTGATCCATGGAGAAGGGGAGTGCCGTACTGGCCGTCCGTCCTCGAAGGACGAGGGCTGACCACTTCTGCGTTGCGAGTCCATTGCCAAGCCCAGCCCACAGGTACGGGCTTTGGAAATGCCTCAACACGGCAATGCGGTACTGATCGTCACTCCAGGCAGTGATTCGGGTGATTATTAACCCTCTCAACGCCACGTCCCTCTCCCTTCTTTTTCACTGATTGAGTTCCCTTTTCCCCCCTTTTTCCCTGCCCTCCTCGCTGTCTTCACTACTCCAGGCGGTGATAGGGGTTATCACGAACCCCCTCAACGCCACGGTGCCGATAGCAGCAGAGGCCATGGCGGGAGCAGGCAGGTACGACGCGAGGCGGCTGTTGGGAATCACGTCGCTGCACGGTGTGCGAGCCAGAGCTCTTCTGGCTGAGGCAACGGGGCTGAGGGCGACAGGTGAGAGAGACGTGGGGGGGGGGGAGAGCATGGAAGTACATGAAGCAGTGGCTGTTGGGAATCACGTCGCTGCACGGCGTGCGAGCCAGGGCACTTCTGGCTGACGCAACGGGGCTGCAGGCCACAGGTGAGGGAGATTTGAAAGGAAGAGACCAGGGAAGGGGCGAGAGCAGGAAATCACATGCACAAGTGGCTGCTGGGACGGGAATCACGTCGCTGCCAGAGCTGGCGGAGGCAACGTGTCTGAAGGCTACAGGCGAGAGAGAGAGAGAGGCGCAAGGTGAGAGGAAAGAGAAGAAAATGGCATAACACCTGGATTTTCCAAAAAAACACCCTGAATGATCAAACCACCCTGCACTCTCAAAACACTCTTGATTCTCAACAACACAACACCCTTCAATTTCGTGGGCGAGCAACAACATGGCTGGTAATGACGTCAGCGCTGGTGGGAGGCAGGGGCCGTGACATCTCGGGTTAGGTGTTGGAGTGGGTGGGGGCGTGCAGCGTTGAAAGGAGTACCAATTCAGGAGTATGAGGAGGGCGAGTAGCAGAACTTAGTGACGCGTCTTGAGGAAATTCCTTGGCATCAACGGAATCATCATTTTTGGATTCAGGATTTTGTGCTGCAGAATTTTGGGTTTCTGCATTTTGTGATTCAGGAGTTTGGGATTCAGGATTTTGAGATTCAGAATGTTGCTCCCTAGCTTTGCATTTCTCTGTGCATTGCCGTCCGTTCCATTCTCACCCCACATTTCCCCTCCACACCCGGGTTCTAGGGTTCACGTGGCTTCGTCCTTTGCTTTTCTCCCTCGTCCCATGGGCACCAGGCCCCATTCGTCTGTTCCATCATCCTCCCTCCGCCTATGCATCTGCCTATTGAGGTGCCCACAAGTCGTTCCGTGATGGGCATCTGCCTATTGAGGTGCCCACAAGTCGTTCCGTGATGGGCATCTGCCTATTGAGGTCTCTCTCTGCCCGAGCACCTGACGCCTTTTTCTTTATCTAATCGTGTCATGTGACCGCTATAACTTGCACTTTCCACTCTTCTCACCCATCCGTTTCAGATCTGTCAGTGCCCGTGGTGGGAGGCAACAGAGACAACACAATAGTTCCTCTCTTCTCACAGGTGTGTCTGTATGTCCTTCTCGTGCTTTAAGTTATAAGATGGCTCAAAAGAATCGAGCCGACTCGGAAGTCGCCATTTTCCCTCTGTCCTTCATCCCTCCTTCCGCCCCTTGTCGTTCTTCTCTCTGCCTTGTCTCCCCATCTCTTTGGTTCTCGCCCCGGACCATCCCTTGCGTTTCAATGCGTGAGAAAGAGCAGGTGAAACTTGTTTAAAAGCACCTCCAGATTATCTCAATCCTCCTGACCCACCGTTGGTGGTCATTTTTTGTATTTCTTAAAAATGCCCCTCTGTACCTTCATCCCTCAGGTTTGTTTCACTCGACTTATTGAAATTCTCTCCATCCCTCTGCCCTTCACCTAGGCCATCCAGGAAGCTTCCCTGCATGTGGAGGAGCAGGTGAGGCGGGAGAAGGCCATTTTGTAGCCACCTCGTAAACTCCCTCTGTCCCTCTGTCCCTCTATCCTTCTGTCCCTCTATCCTTCTGTCCCTCTATCCTTCTGTCCCTCTATCCTTCTGTCCCTCTATCCTTCTGTCCCTCTATCCTTCTGTCCCTCTATCCTTCTGTCCCTCTATCCTTCTGTCCCTCTATCCTTCTGTCCCTCTATCCTTCTGTCCCTCTATCCTTCTGTCCCTCTATCCTTCTGTCCCTCTATCCTTCTGTCCCTCTATCCTTCTGTCCCTCTATCCTTCTGTCCCTCTGTCCTTCTGTCCCTCTGTCCTTCTGTCCCTCTGTCCTTCTGTCCCTCTGTCCTTCTGTCCCTCTGTCCTTCTGTCCCTCTGTCCTTCTGTCCCTCTGTCCTTCTGTCCCTCTGTCCTTCTGTCCCTCTGTCCTTCTGTCCCTCTGTCCTTCTGTCCCTCTGTCCTTCTGTCCCTCTATCCTTCTGTCCCTCTATCCTTCTGTCCCTCTATCCTTCTGTCCCTCTATCCTTCTGTCCCTCTATCCTTCTGTCCCTCTATCCTTCTGTCCCTCTATCCTTCTGTCCCTCTATCCTTCTGTCCCTCTATCCTTCTGTCCCTCTATCCTTCTGTCCCTCTGTCCCTCTGTCCCTCCGTCCTTCTGTCCCTCTATCCTTCTGTCCCTCTATCCCTCTATCCTTCTGTCCTTCTGTCCTTCTGTCCCTCTATCCTTCTGTCCCTCTATCCTTCTGTCCCTCTATCCTTCTATCCTTCTGTCCCTCTATCCTTCTGTCCCTCTATCCTTCTGTCCCTCTATCCTTCTGTCCCTCTATCCTTCTGTCCTTCTGTCCCTCTGTCCTTCTGTCCCTCTGTCCTTCTGTCCCTCTGTCCTTCTGTCCCTCTGTCCTTCTGTCCCTCTGTCCTTCTGTCCCTCTGTCCTTCTGTCCCTCTGTCCTTCTGTCCCTCTGTCCTTCTGTCCCTCTGTCCTTCTGTCCCTCTGTCCTTCTGTCCCTCTGTCCTTCTGTCCCTCTGTCCTTCTGTCCCTCTGTCCTTCTGTCCCTCTGTCCTTCTGTCCCTCTGTCCTTCTGTCCCTCTGTCCTTCTGTCCCTCTGTCCTTCTGTCCCTCTGTCCTTCTGTCCCTCTGTCCTTCTGTCCCTCTGTCCTTCTGTCCCTCTGTCCTTCTGTCCCTCTGTCCTTCTGTCCCTCTGTCCTTCTGTCCCTCTGTCCTTCTGTCCTTCTGTCCCTCTGTCCCTCTATCCTTCTGTCCCTCTATCCTTCTGTCCCTCTGTCCTTCTGTCCCTCTGTCCTTCTGTCCCTCTGTCCTTCTGACCCTCTGTCCTTCTGTCCCTCTATCCTTCTGTCCCTCTATCCTTCTGTCCCTCTATCCTTCTGTCCTTCTGTCCTTCTGACCCTCTATTCCTCTGTCCCTCTATCCTTCTGTCCCTCTATCCTTCTGTCCTTCTGTCCCTCTGTCCTTCTGTCCCTCTGTCCTTCTGTCCTTCTGTCCCTCTGTCCCTCTATCCTTCTGTCCCTCTATCCTTCTGTCCCTCTATCCTTCTGTCCTTCTGTCCCTCTGTCCCTCTATCCTTCTGTCCTTCTGTCCCTCTGTCCATCTGTCCCTCTATCCCTCTGTCCCTCTATCCTTCTGTCCTTCTGTCCCTCTATCCTTCTGTCCCTCTATCCTTCTGTCCCTCTATCCTTCTGTCCCTCTATCCTTCTGTCCCTCTATCCTTCTGTCCCTCTCTCCCTCTGTCCCTCTGTCCTTCTGTCCTTCTGTCCCTCTGTCCCTCTATCCTTCTGTCCCTCTATCCTTCTGTCCCTCTATCCTTCTGTCCCTCTGTCCTTCTGTCCCTCTGTCCTTCTGTCCCTCTATCCTTCTGTCCCTCTATCCTTCTGTCCCTCTATCCTTCTGTCCCTCTATCCTTCTTTCCTTCTGTCCCTCTATCCTTCTGTCCCTCTATCCTTCTGTCCCTCTATCCTTCTGTCCTTCTGTCCCTCTGTCCTTCTGTCCCTCTGTCCTTCTGTCCTTCTGTCCCTCTGTCCCTCTATCCTTCTGTCCCTCTATCCTTCTGTCCTTCTGTCCCTCTGTCCTTCTGTCCCTCTGTCCTTCTGTCCCTCTGTCCTTCTGTCCCTCTATCCTTCTGACCCTCTATCCTTCTGTCCCTCTGTCCCTCTATCCTTCTGTCCCTCTATCCTTCTGTCCCTCTATCCTTCTGTCCCTCTATCCTTCTGTCCCTCTATCCTTCTGTCCCTCTATCCTTCTGTCCCTCTATCCTTCTGTCCCTCTGTCCCTCTATCCTTCTGTCCCTCTATCCTTCTGTCCCTCTATCCTTCTGTCCCTCTATCCTTCTGTCCCTCTGTCCTTCTGTCCCTCTGTCCTTCTGTCCCTCTGTCCTTCTGTCCCTCTGTCCTTCTGTCCCTCTGTCCTTCTGTCCCTCTGTCCTTCTGTCCCTCTGTCCCTCTATCCTTCTGTCCTTCTGTCCCTCTATCCTTCTGTCCCTCTATCCTTCTGTCCCTCTGTCCCTCTGTCCTTCTGTCCTTCTGTCCTTCTGTCCCTCTGTCCCTCTATCCTTCTGTCCCTCTATCCTTCTGTCCCTCTATCCTTCTGTCCCTCTATCCCTCTATCCCTCTATCCTTCTGTCCCTCTATCCTTCTGTCCCTCTATCCTTCTGTCCCGCTATCCTTCTGTCCCTCTGTCCTTCTGTCCCTCTGTCCTTCTGTCCCTCTGTCCTTCTGTCCCGCTATCCTTCTGTCCTTCTGTCCCTCTGTCCCTCTATCCCTCTGTCCCTCTGTCCTTCTGTCCCTCTGTCCTTCTGTCCCTCTGTCCTTCTGTCCCTCTGTCCTTCTGTCCCTCTGTCCTTCTGTCCCTCTGTCCTTCTGTCCCTCTGTCCTTCTGTCCCTCTGTCCTTCTGTCCCTCTGTCCTTCTGTCCCTCTGTCCTTCTGTCCCGCTATCCTTCTGTCCCTCTGTCCTTCTGTCCCTCTGTCCTTCTGTCCCTCTGTCCTTCTGTCCCTCTGTCCTTCTGTCCCTCTGTCCTTCTGTCCCTCTGTCCTTCTGTCCCTCTGTCCTTCTGTCCCTCTGTCCTTCTGTCCCTCTGTCCTTCTGTCCCTCTGTCCTTCTGTCCTTCTGTCCCTCTATCCCTCTGTCCCTCTCTCCCTCTATCCTTCTGTCCCTCTATCCTTCTGTCCCTCTATCCTTCTGTCCTTCTGTCCCTCTCTCCCTCTGTCCCTCTGTCCCTCTCTCCCTCTGTCCCTCTGTCCCTCTATCCTTCTGTCCTTCTGTCCCTCTCTCCTTCTGTCCTTCTGTCCCTCTATCCTTCTGTCCCTCTATCCTTCTGTCCCTCTATCCTTCTGTCCCTCTATCCTTCTGTCCCTCTATCCTTCTGTCCTTCTGTCCCTCTATCCTTCTGTCCTTCTGTCCCTCTATCCTTCTGTCCCTCTCTCCCTCTGTCCCTCTGTCCTTCTATCCTTCTGTCCTTCTGTCCCTCTGTCCTTCTGTCCCTCTCTCCTTCTGTCCCTCTGTCCTTCTCTCCCTCTGTCCCTCTGTCCTTCTGTCCTTCTGTCCTTCTGTCCTTCTGTCCTTCTGTCCCTCTATCCTTCTGTCCCTCTATCCTTCTGTCCCTCTATCCTTCTGTCCCTCTATCCTTCTGTCCCTCTATCCTTCTGTCCCTCTATCCTTCTGTCCCTCTGTCCTTCTGTCCCTCTGTCCTTCTGTCCCTCTGTCCTTCTGTCCCTCTGTCCTTCTGTCCTTCTGTCCCTCTGTCCCTCTATCCTTCTGTCCCTCTATCCTTCTGTCCCTCTATCCTTCTGTCCCTCTATCCTTCTGTCCCTCTATCCTTCTGTCCCTCTATCCTTCTGTCCCTCTATCCTTCTGTCCCTCTATCCTTCTGTCCCTCTGTCCCTCTATCCTTCTGTCCCTCTATCCTTCTGTCCCTCTATCCTTCTGTCCCTCTATCCTTCTGTCCCTCTATCCTTCTGTCCCTCTATCCTTCTGTCCTTCTATCCGTCTCTCCCTCTATCCTTCTGTCCCTCTATCCTTCTGTCCCTCTATCCTTCTGTCCCTCTATCCTTCTGTCCCTCTATCCTTCTGTCCCTCTATCCTTCTGTCCCTCTGTCCCTCTATCCTTCTCTCCTTCTGTCCCTCTATCCTTCTGTCCCTCTATCCTTCTATCCTTCTGTCCCTCTATCCTTCTGTCCGTCTATCCTTCTGTCCCTCTGTCCTTCTGTCCCTCTGTCCTTCTGTCCCTCTGTCCTTCTGTCCCTCTGTCCTTCTGTCCCTCTGTCCTTCTGTCCCTCTGTCCTTCTGTCCCTCTGTCCTTCTGTCCCTCTGTCCTTCTGTCCCTCTGTCCTTCTGTCCCTCTGTCCTTCTGTCCCTCTGTCCTTCTGTCCCTCTGTCCTTCTGTCCTTCTGTCCCTCTGTCCCTCTATCCTTCTGTCCTTCTGTCCCTCTTTCCCTCTATCCCTCTGTCCTTCTGTCCCTCTGTCCTTCTGTCCCTCTGTCCTTCTGTCCCTCTGTCCTTCTGTCCCTCTGTCCTTCTGTCCCTCTGTCCTTCTGTCCCTCTGTCCTTCTGTCCCTCTGTCCTTCTGTCCCTCTGTCCTTCTGTCCCTCTGTCCTTCTGTCCCTCTGTCCTTCTGTCCCTCTGTCCTTCTGTCCCTCTGTCCTTCTGTCCCTCTGTCCTTCTGTCCCTCTGTCCTTCTGTCCCTCTGTCCTTCTGTCCCTCTGTCCTTCTGTCCCTCTGTCCTTCTGTCCCTCTGTCCTTCTGTCCCTCTGTCCTTCTGTCCCTCTGTCCTTCTGTCCCTCTGTCCTTCTGTCCCTCTGTCCTTCTGTCCCTCTGTCCTTCTGTCCCTCTGTCCTTCTGTCCCTCTGTCCTTCTGTCCCTCTGTCCTTCTGTCCCTCTGTCCTTCTGTCCCTCTGTCCTTCTGTCCCTCTGTCCTTCTGTCCCTCTGTCCTTCTGTCCCTCTGTCCTTCTGTCCCTCTGTCCTTCTGTCCCTCTGTCCTTCTGTCTCTCTGTCCTTCTGTCCCTCAGTCCTTCTGTCCTTCTGTCCCTCTGTCCTTCTGTCCCTCTGTCCTTCTGTCCCTCTGTCCTTCTGTCCCTCTGTCCTTCTGTCCCTCTGTCCTTCTGTCCCTCTGTCCTTCTGTCCCTCTGTCCTTCTGTCCCTCTGTCCTTCTGTCCCTCTGTCCTTCTGTCCTTCTGTCCCTCTGTCCCTCTATCCTTCTGTCCTTCTGTCCCTCTTTCCTTCTGTCCTTCTGTCCCTCTGTCCTTCTGTCCCTCTGTCCTTCTGTCCCTCTGTCCTTCTGTCCCTCTGTCCTTCTGTCCCTCTGTCCTTCTGTCCCTCTGTCCTTCTGTCCCTCTGTCCTTCTGTCCCTCTGTCCTTCTGTCCCTCTGTCCTTCTGTCCCTCTGTCCTTCTGTCCCTCTGTCCTTCTGTCCCTCTGTCCTTCTGTCCCTCTGTCCTTCTGTCCCTCTGTCCTTCTGTCCCTCTGTCCTTCTGTCCCTCTGTCCTTCTGTCCCTCTGTCCTTCTGTCCCTCTGTCCTTCTGTCCCTCTGTCCTTCTGTCCCTCTGTCCTTCTGTCCCTCTGTCCTTCTGTCCCTCTGTCCTTCTGTCCCTCTGTCCTTCTGTCCCTCTGTCCTTCTGTCCCTCTGTCCTTCTGTCCCTCTGTCCTTCTGTCCCTCTATCCTTCTGTCCCTCTGTCCCTCTGTCCCTCTGTCCCTCTATCCTTCTGTCCTTCTGTCCCTCTTTCCCTCTATCCCTCTGTCCTTCTGTCCCTCTGTCCTTCTGTCCCTCTGTCCTTCTGTCCCTCTGTCCTTCTGTCCCTCTGTCCTTCTGTCCCTCTGTCCTTCTGTCCCTCTGTCCTTCTGTCCCTCTGTCCTTCTGTCCCTCTGTCCTTCTGTCCCTCTGTCCTTCTGTCCCTCTGTCCTTCTGTCCCTCTGTCCTTCTGTCCCTCTGTCCTTCTGTCCCTCTGTCCTTCTGTCCCTCTGTCCTTCTGTCCCTCTGTCCTTCTGTCCCTCTGTCCTTCTGTCCCTCTGTCCTTCTGTCCCTCTGTCCTTCTGTCCCTCTGTCCTTCTGTCCCTCTGTCCTTCTGTCCCTCTGTCCTTCTGTCCCTCTGTCCTTCTGTCCCTCTGTCCTTCTGTCCCTCTGTCCTTCTGTCCCTCTGTCCTTCTGTCCCTCTGTCCTTCTGTCCCTCTGTCCTTCTGTCCCTCTGTCCTTCTGTCCCTCTGTCCTTCTGTCCCTCTGTCCTTCTGTCCCTCTGTCCTTCTGTCCCTCTGTCCTTCTGTCCCTCTGTCCTTCTGTCCCTCTGTCCTTCTGTCCCTCTGTCCTTCTGTCCCTCTGTCCTTCTGTCCCTCTGTCCTTCTGTCCCTCTGTCCTTCTGTCCCTCTGTCCTTCTGTCCCTCTGTCCTTCTGTCCCTCTGTCCTTCTGTCCCTCTGTCCTTCTGTCCCTCTGTCCTTCTGTCCCTCTGTCCTTCTGTCCCTCTGTCCTTCTGTCCCTCTGTCCTTCTGTCCCTCTGTCCTTCTGTCCCTCTGTCCTTCTGTCCCTCTGTCCTTCTGTCCCTCTGTCCTTCTGTCCCTCTGTCCTTCTGTCCCTCTGTCCTTCTGTCCCTCTGTCCTTCTGTCCCTCTGTCCTTCTGTCCCTCTGTCCTTCTGTCCCTCTGTCCTTCTGTCCCTCTGTCCTTCTGTCCCTCTGTCCTTCTGTCCCTCTGTCCTTCTGTCCCTCTGTCCTTCTGTCCCTCTGTCCTTCTGTCCCTCTGTCCTTCTGTCCCTCTGTCCTTCTGTCCCTCTGTCCTTCTGTCCCTCTGTCCTTCTGTCCCTCTGTCCTTCTGTCCCTCTGTCCTTCTGTCCCTCTGTCCTTCTGTCCCTCTGTCCTTCTGTCCCTCTGTCCTTCTGTCCCTCTGTCCTTCTGTCCCTCTGTCCTTCTGTCCCTCTGTCCTTCTGTCCCTCTGTCCTTCTGTCCCTCTGTCCTTCTGTCCCTCTGTCCTTCTGTCCCTCTGTCCTTCTGTCCCTCTGTCCTTCTGTCCCTCTGTCCTTCTGTCCCTCTGTCCTTCTGTCCCTCTGTCCTTCTGTCCCTCTGTCCTTCTGTCCCTCTGTCCTTCTGTCCCTCTGTCCTTCTGTCCCTCTGTCCTTCTGTCCCTCTGTCCTTCTGTCCCTCTGTCCTTCTGTCCCTCTGTCCTTCTGTCCCTCTGTCCTTCTGTCCCTCTGTCCTTCTGTCCCTCTGTCCTTCTGTCCCTCTGTCCTTCTGTCCCTCTGTCCTTCTGTCCCTCTGTCCTTCTGTCCCTCTGTCCTTCTGTCCCTCTGTCCTTCTGTCCCTCTGTCCTTCTGTCCCTCTGTCCTTCTGTCCCTCTGTCCTTCTGTCCCTCTGTCCTTCTGTCCCTCTGTCCTTCTGTCCCTCTGTCCTTCTGTCCCTCTGTCCTTCTGTCCCTCTGTCCTTCTGTCCCTCTGTCCTTCTGTCCCTCTGTCCTTCTGTCCCTCTGTCCTTCTGTCCCTCTGTCCTTCTGTCCCTCTGTCCTTCTGTCCCTCTGTCCTTCTGTCCCTCTGTCCTTCTGTCCCTCTGTCCTTCTGTCCCTCTGTCCTTCTGTCCCTCTGTCCTTCTGTCCCTCTGTCCTTCTGTCCCTCTGTCCTTCTGTCCCTCTGTCCTTCTGTCCCTCTGTCCTTCTGTCCCTCTGTCCTTCTGTCCCTCTGTCCTTCTGTCCCTCTGTCCTTCTGTCCCTCTGTCCTTCTGTCCCTCTGTCCTTCTGTCCCTCTGTCCTTCTGTCCCTCTGTCCTTCTGTCCCTCTGTCCTTCTGTCCCTCTGTCCTTCTGTCCCTCTGTCCTTCTGTCCCTCTGTCCTTCTGTCCCTCTGTCCTTCTGTCCCTCTGTCCTTCTGTCCCTCTGTCCTTCTGTCCCTCTGTCCTTCTGTCCCTCTGTCCTTCTGTCCCTCTGTCCTTCTGTCCCTCTGTCCTTCTGTCCCTCTGTCCTTCTGTCCCTCTGTCCTTCTGTCCCTCTGTCCTTCTGTCCCTCTGTCCTTCTGTCCCTCTATCCTTCTGTCCCTCTATCCTTCTGTCCCTCTATCCTTCTGTCCCTCTATCCTTCTGTCCCTCTATCCTTCTGTCCCTCTGTCCTTCTGTCCCTCTGTCCTTCTGTCCCTCTGTCCTTCTGTCCCTCTGTCCCTCTGTCCCTCTCTATTCTTTCCTCTATCCCTCTGTCTCTATTCTTTCCTCTCTCCCTCTGTCTCTATTCGTTCCTTTGTCCCTCTGTCTCTATTCTTTCCTTTGTCCCTCTGTCTCTATTCTTTCCTCTGTCCCTCTGTCTCTATTCTTTCCTCAGTCCCTCTGTCTCTATCCTTTCCTCTGTCCCTCTGTCTCTATTCGTTCCTTCTGTCCCTCTGTCCCTCTGTCCTTCTGTCCTTCTGTCCTTCTGTCCCTCTGTCCCTCTATCCTTCTGTCCCTCTATCCTTCTGTCCCTCTATCCTTCTGTCCCTCTATCCCTCTATCCCTCTATCCTTCTGTCCCTCTATCCTTCTGTCCCTCTATCCTTCTGTCCCGCTATCCTTCTGTCCCTCTGTCCTTCTGTCCCTCTGTCCTTCTGTCCCTCTGTCCTTCTGTCCCGCTATCCTTCTGTCCTTCTGTCCCTCTGTCCCTCTATCCCTCTGTCCCTCTGTCCTTCTGTCCCTCTGTCCTTCTGTCCCTCTGTCCTTCTGTCCCTCTGTCCTTCTGTCCCTCTGTCCTTCTGTCCCTCTGTCCTTCTGTCCCTCTGTCCTTCTGTCCCTCTGTCCTTCTGTCCCTCTGTCCTTCTGTCCCGCTATCCTTCTGTCCCTCTGTCCTTCTGTCCCTCTGTCCTTCTGTCCCTCTGTCCTTCTGTCCCTCTGTCCTTCTGTCCCTCTGTCCTTCTGTCCCTCTGTCCTTCTGTCCCTCTGTCCTTCTGTCCCTCTGTCCTTCTGTCCCTCTGTCCTTCTGTCCCTCTGTCCTTCTGTCCCTCTGTCCTTCTGTCCCTCTGTCCTTCTGTCCCTCTGTCCTTCTGTCCCTCTGTCCTTCTGTCCCTCTGTCCTTCTGTCCCTCTGTCCTTCTGTCCCTCTGTCCTTCTGTCCCTCTGTCCTTCTGTCCCTCTGTCCTTCTGTCCCTCTGTCCTTCTGTCCCTCTGTCCTTCTGTCCCTCTGTCCTTCTGTCCCTCTGTCCTTCTGTCCCTCTGTCCTTCTGTCCCTCTGTCCTTCTGTCCCTCTGTCCTTCTGTCCCTCTGTCCTTCTGTCCCTCTGTCCTTCTGTCCCTCTGTCCTTCTGTCCCTCTGTCCTTCTGTCCCTCTGTCCTTCTGTCCCTCTGTCCTTCTGTCCCTCTGTCCTTCTGTCCCTCTGTCCTTCTGTCCCTCTGTCCTTCTGTCCCTCTGTCCTTCTGTCCCTCTGTCCTTCTGTCCCTCTGTCCTTCTGTCCCTCTGTCCTTCTGTCCCTCTGTCCTTCTGTCCCTCTGTCCTTCTGTCCCTCTGTCCTTCTGTCCCTCTGTCCTTCTGTCCCTCTGTCCTTCTGTCCCTCTGTCCTTCTGTCCCTCTGTCCTTCTGTCCCTCTGTCCTTCTGTCCCTCTGTCCTTCTGTCCCTCTGTCCTTCTGTCCCTCTGTCCTTCTGTCCCTCTGTCCTTCTGTCCCTCTGTCCTTCTGTCCCTCTGTCCTTCTGTCCCTCTGTCCTTCTGTCCCTCTGTCCTTCTGTCCCTCTGTCCTTCTGTCCCTCTGTCCTTCTGTCCCTCTGTCCTTCTGTCCCTCTGTCCTTCTGTCCCTCTGTCCTTCTGTCCCTCTGTCCTTCTGTCCCTCTGTCCTTCTGTCCCTCTGTCCTTCTGTCCCTCTGTCCTTCTGTCCCTCTGTCCTTCTGTCCCTCTGTCCTTCTGTCCCTCTGTCCTTCTGTCCCTCTGTCCTTCTGTCCCTCTGTCCTTCTGTCCCTCTGTCCTTCTGTCCCTCTGTCCTTCTGTCCCTCTGTCCTTCTGTCCCTCTGTCCTTCTGTCCCTCTGTCCTTCTGTCCCTCTGTCCTTCTGTCCCTCTGTCCTTCTGTCCCTCTGTCCTTCTGTCCCTCTGTCCTTCTGTCCCTCTGTCCTTCTGTCCCTCTGTCCTTCTGTCCCTCTGTCCTTCTGTCCCTCTGTCCTTCTGTCCCTCTGTCCTTCTGTCCCTCTGTCCTTCTGTCCCTCTGTCCTTCTGTCCCTCTGTCCTTCTGTCCCTCTGTCCTTCTGTCCCTCTGTCCTTCTGTCCCTCTGTCCTTCTGTCCCTCTGTCCTTCTGTCCCTCTGTCCTTCTGTCCCTCTGTCCTTCTGTCCCTCTGTCCTTCTGTCCCTCTGTCCTTCTGTCCCTCTGTCCTTCTGTCCCTCTGTCCTTCTGTCCCTCTGTCCTTCTGTCCCTCTGTCCTTCTGTCCCTCTGTCCTTCTGTCCCTCTGTCCTTCTGTCCCTCTGTCCTTCTGTCCCTCTGTCCTTCTGTCCCTCTGTCCTTCTGTCCCTCTGTCCTTCTGTCCCTCTGTCCTTCTGTCCCTCTGTCCTTCTGTCCCTCTGTCCTTCTGTCCCTCTGTCCTTCTGTCCCTCTGTCCTTCTGTCCCTCTGTCCTTCTGTCCCTCTGTCCTTCTGTCCCTCTGTCCTTCTGTCCCTCTGTCCTTCTGTCCCTCTGTCCTTCTGTCCCTCTGTCCTTCTGTCCCTCTGTCCTTCTGTCCCTCTGTCCTTCTGTCCCTCTGTCCTTCTGTCCCTCTGTCCTTCTGTCCCTCTGTCCTTCTGTCCCTCTGTCCTTCTGTCCCTCTGTCCTTCTGTCCCTCTGTCCTTCTGTCCCTCTGTCCTTCTGTCCCTCTATCCTTCTGTCCCTCTATCCTTCTGTCCCTCTATCCTTCTGTCCCTCTATCCTTCTGTCCCTCTATCCTTCTGTCCCTCTATCCTTCTGTCCCTCTATCCTTCTGTCCCTCTGTCCCTCTGTCCCTCTCTATTCTTTCCTCTATCCCTCTGTCTCTATTCTTTCCTCTCTCCCTCTGTCTCTATTCGTTCCTTTGTCCCTCTGTCTCTATTCTTTCCTTTGTCCCTCTGTCTCTATTCTTTCCTCTGTCCCTCTGTCTCTATTCTTTCCTCAGTCCCTCTGTCTCTATCCTTTCCTCTGTCCCTCTGTCTCTATTCGTTCCTTCTGTCCCTCTGTCCCTCTGTCCTTCTGTCCTTCTGTCCTTCTGTCCCTCTGTCCCTCTATCCTTCTGTCCCTCTATCCTTCTGTCCCTCTATCCTTCTGTCCCTCTATCCCTCTATCCCTCTATCCTTCTGTCCCTCTATCCTTCTGTCCCTCTATCCTTCTGTCCCGCTATCCTTCTGTCCCTCTGTCCTTCTGTCCCTCTGTCCTTCTGTCCCTCTGTCCTTCTGTCCCGCTATCCTTCTGTCCTTCTGTCCCTCTGTCCCTCTATCCCTCTGTCCCTCTGTCCTTCTGTCCCTCTGTCCTTCTGTCCCTCTGTCCTTCTGTCCCTCTGTCCTTCTGTCCCTCTGTCCTTCTGTCCCTCTGTCCTTCTGTCCCTCTGTCCTTCTGTCCCTCTGTCCTTCTGTCCCTCTGTCCTTCTGTCCCTCTGTCCTTCTGTCCCGCTATCCTTCTGTCCCTCTGTCCTTCTGTCCCTCTGTCCTTCTGTCCCTCTGTCCTTCTGTCCCTCTGTCCTTCTGTCCCTCTGTCCTTCTGTCCCTCTGTCCTTCTGTCCCTCTGTCCTTCTGTCCCTCTGTCCTTCTGTCCCTCTGTCCTTCTGTCCCTCTGTCCTTCTGTCCCTCTGTCCTTCTGTCCCTCTGTCCTTCTGTCCCTCTGTCCTTCTGTCCCTCTGTCCTTCTGTCCCTCTGTCCTTCTGTCCCTCTGTCCTTCTGTCCCTCTGTCCTTCTGTCCCTCTGTCCTTCTGTCCCTCTGTCCTTCTGTCCCTCTGTCCTTCTGTCCCTCTGTCCTTCTGTCCCTCTGTCCTTCTGTCCCTCTGTCCTTCTGTCCCTCTGTCCTTCTGTCCCTCTGTCCTTCTGTCCCTCTGTCCTTCTGTCCCTCTGTCCTTCTGTCCCTCTGTCCTTCTGTCCCTCTGTCCTTCTGTCCCTCTGTCCTTCTGTCCCTCTGTCCTTCTGTCCCTCTGTCCTTCTGTCCCTCTGTCCTTCTGTCCCTCTGTCCTTCTGTCCCTCTGTCCTTCTGTCCCTCTGTCCTTCTGTCCCTCTGTCCTTCTGTCCCTCTGTCCTTCTGTCCCTCTGTCCTTCTGTCCCTCTGTCCTTCTGTCCCTCTGTCCTTCTGTCCCTCTGTCCTTCTGTCCCTCTGTCCTTCTGTCCCTCTGTCCTTCTGTCCCTCTGTCCTTCTGTCCCTCTGTCCTTCTGTCCCTCTGTCCTTCTGTCCCTCTGTCCTTCTGTCCCTCTGTCCTTCTGTCCCTCTGTCCTTCTGTCCCTCTGTCCTTCTGTCCCTCTGTCCTTCTGTCCCTCTGTCCTTCTGTCCCTCTGTCCTTCTGTCCCTCTGTCCTTCTGTCCCTCTGTCCTTCTGTCCCTCTGTCCTTCTGTCCCTCTGTCCTTCTGTCCCTCTGTCCTTCTGTCCCTCTGTCCTTCTGTCCCTCTGTCCTTCTGTCCCTCTGTCCTTCTGTCCCTCTGTCCTTCTGTCCCTCTGTCCTTCTGTCCCTCTGTCCTTCTGTCCCTCTGTCCTTCTGTCCCTCTGTCCTTCTGTCCCTCTGTCCTTCTGTCCCTCTGTCCTTCTGTCCCTCTGTCCTTCTGTCCCTCTGTCCTTCTGTCCCTCTGTCCTTCTGTCCCTCTGTCCTTCTGTCCCTCTGTCCTTCTGTCCCTCTGTCCTTCTGTCCCTCTGTCCTTCTGTCCCTCTGTCCTTCTGTCCCTCTGTCCTTCTGTCCCTCTGTCCTTCTGTCCCTCTGTCCTTCTGTCCCTCTGTCCTTCTGTCCCTCTGTCCTTCTGTCCCTCTGTCCTTCTGTCCCTCTGTCCTTCTGTCCCTCTGTCCTTCTGTCCCTCTGTCCTTCTGTCCCTCTGTCCTTCTGTCCCTCTGTCCTTCTGTCCCTCTGTCCTTCTGTCCCTCTGTCCTTCTGTCCCTCTGTCCTTCTGTCCCTCTGTCCTTCTGTCCCTCTGTCCTTCTGTCCCTCTGTCCTTCTGTCCCTCTGTCCTTCTGTCCCTCTGTCCTTCTGTCCCTCTGTCCTTCTGTCCCTCTGTCCTTCTGTCCCTCTGTCCTTCTGTCCCTCTGTCCTTCTGTCCCTCTGTCCTTCTGTCCCTCTGTCCTTCTGTCCCTCTGTCCTTCTGTCCCTCTGTCCTTCTGTCCCTCTGTCCTTCTGTCCCTCTGTCCTTCTGTCCCTCTGTCCTTCTGTCCCTCTGTCCTTCTGTCCCTCTGTCCTTCTGTCCCTCTGTCCTTCTGTCCCTCTGTCCTTCTGTCCCTCTGTCCTTCTGTCCCTCTGTCCTTCTGTCCCTCTGTCCTTCTGTCCCTCTGTCCTTCTGTCCCTCTGTCCTTCTGTCCCTCTGTCCTTCTGTCCCTCTGTCCTTCTGTCCCTCTGTCCTTCTGTCCCTCTGTCCTTCTGTCCCTCTGTCCTTCTGTCCCTCTGTCCTTCTGTCCCTCTGTCCTTCTGTCCCTCTGTCCTTCTGTCCCTCTGTCCTTCTGTCCCTCTGTCCTTCTGTCCCTCTGTCCTTCTGTCCCTCTGTCCTTCTGTCCCTCTGTCCTTCTGTCCCTCTGTCCTTCTGTCCCTCTGTCCTTCTGTCCCTCTGTCCTTCTGTCCCTCTGTCCTTCTGTCCCTCTGTCCTTCTGTCCCTCTGTCCTTCTGTCCCTCTGTCCTTCTGTCCCTCTGTCCTTCTGTCCCTCTGTCCTTCTGTCCCTCTGTCCTTCTGTCCCTCTGTCCTTCTGTCCCTCTGTCCTTCTGTCCCTCTGTCCTTCTGTCCCTCTGTCCTTCTGTCCCTCTGTCCTTCTGTCCCTCTGTCCTTCTGTCCCTCTGTCCTTCTGTCCCTCTGTCCTTCTGTCCCTCTGTCCTTCTGTCCCTCTGTCCTTCTGTCCCTCTGTCCTTCTGTCCCTCTGTCCTTCTGTCCCTCTGTCCTTCTGTCCCTCTGTCCTTCTGTCCCTCTGTCCTTCTGTCCCTCTGTCCTTCTGTCCCTCTGTCCTTCTGTCCCTCTGTCCTTCTGTCCCTCTGTCCTTCTGTCCCTCTGTCCTTCTGTCCCTCTGTCCTTCTGTCCCTCTGTCCTTCTGTCCCTCTGTCCTTCTGTCCCTCTGTCCTTCTGTCCCTCTGTCCTTCTGTCCCTCTGTCCTTCTGTCCCTCTGTCCTTCTGTCCCTCTGTCCTTCTGTCCCTCTGTCCTTCTGTCCCTCTGTCCTTCTGTCCCTCTGTCCTTCTGTCCCTCTGTCCTTCTGTCCCTCTGTCCTTCTGTCCCTCTGTCCTTCTGTCCCTCTGTCCTTCTGTCCCTCTGTCCTTCTGTCCCTCTGTCCTTCTGTCCCTCTGTCCTTCTGTCCCTCTGTCCTTCTGTCCCTCTGTCCTTCTGTCCCTCTGTCCTTCTGTCCCTCTGTCCTTCTGTCCCTCTGTCCTTCTGTCCCTCTGTCCTTCTGTCCCTCTGTCCTTCTGTCCCTCTGTCCTTCTGTCCCTCTGTCCTTCTGTCCCTCTGTCCTTCTGTCCCTCTGTCCTTCTGTCCCTCTGTCCTTCTGTCCCTCTGTCCTTCTGTCCCTCTGTCCTTCTGTCCCTCTGTCCTTCTGTCCCTCTGTCCTTCTGTCCCTCTGTCCTTCTGTCCCTCTGTCCTTCTGTCCCTCTGTCCTTCTGTCCCTCTGTCCTTCTGTCCCTCTGTCCTTCTGTCCCTCTGTCCTTCTGTCCCTCTGTCCTTCTGTCCCTCTGTCCTTCTGTCCCTCTGTCCTTCTGTCCCTCTGTCCTTCTGTCCCTCTGTCCTTCTGTCCCTCTGTCCTTCTGTCCCTCTATCCTTCTGTCCCTCTATCCTTCTGTCCCTCTATCCTTCTGTCCCTCTATCCTTCTGTCCCTCTATCCTTCTGTCCCTCTATCCTTCTGTCCCTCTATCCTTCTGTCCCTCTATCCTTCTGTCCCTCTATCCTTCTGTCCCTCTGTCCTTCTGTCCCTCTGTCCTTCTGTCCCTCTGTCCTTCTGTCCCTCTGTCCCTCTGTCCCTCTCTATTCTTTCCTCTATCCCTCTGTCTCTATTCTTTCCTCTCTCCCTCTGTCTCTATTCGTTCCTTTGTCCCTCTGTCTCTATTCTTTCCTTTGTCCCTCTGTCTCTATTCTTTCCTCTGTCCCTCTGTCTCTATTCTTTCCTCTGTCCCTCTGTCTCTATCCTTTCCTCTGTCCCTCTGTCTCTATTCGTTCCTTTGTCCCTCTGTCTCTATTCGCTCCTTTGTCCCTCTGTCTCTATTCCTTCCTTTGTCCCTCTGTCTCTGTTCTTTCCTCTGTCCCTTTGACCTTCTCTCCATTCGCCCAGACCACTCCAGCAGTTTCCTTGCGAGAGGAGGAGCGCGTGAGGCTGGTGAGGAGGGTGAGAGCGAGTGGCATGCAGGTGATCACAGCCAAGGACGGCAAGGGCTCTGCCATCATGGCTCCAGCGTACGTCTCAAACCCTAAACCTTTGGCTCGCCCTGTCTGGGCTGACTCGTGAGCGGACTCGTGGGTTTACATCACAGGCTGGTGAGGAGGGTGAGGGCGAGTGGCATACAGGTGACCACAGCCAAGGACGGCAAGGGTTCTGCCATCATGGCTCCAGTGTACGTCTCCCTCCCTCCCTCCCACTACTACCGACTCGCATTTCAAGGTGCTTCGTGAGCTGACCTGTGGGTTGACCTTAAAGCTCGAGGGGCTGGTGAGCCAGGTGAGGGAGAGTGGGGGCGGGTGAGATGAGTGGGGGAGGGTGAGGAGGAGTGGCATGCAGGTGATCAGCGCCAAGGATGGCAAGGGCTCTGCCATCATGGCTCCAGCGTGCGCATTTCACCCTGAACCCTGGACTCGCATTGCAAGGTGCCTCGTGCGTTGGGTTGACTGGGCTGGGCTGACTCGTGGGTTTACTTCAAAGGCCGGTGAGGAGGGTGAGGGCGAGCGAGTGGCATGCAGGTGATCACTGCCAAGGGCGGCAAGGGCTCTGCCATTATGGCTCCAGCGTACGTCCCTCTCCCTCTGCCCAGAGCTTCCCTGTGCCCTCTGTCCTCTCTACACATGCGCACGCTGCCTTATGCGCCTCTCTGAATGTATCCCACTGTTCACTGCGCATCCGTGCATGTGCATTTCTCCCATTGTGTCTTGTGGCTCTCTGGCTTTTTCAATTTCATTCCGCCGCCCCCATGTGTGCTGCGGCTGTGCAGGTTTGCAACTTTTGAGGCGCCTCAAAAGTCTTCTCTGGATGCGCATTCCTCCCATTGCTTGCCACTCCTTCTGTTGCTTCATAATCTCATTCCATTGCCCCCATGTGTGCTGCGGCTGTGCAGGTTTGCAGCTGCCAGCTTCACGAATTCGCTGCTCAAGGCCCTGAGTGGTGAAGCTGTTACAGGTTATGCGTATGTGGCTTCACAATCTCAGGTTGTCCCTGCTCCCATGCCCTGTGGTTTTGCAGGTTTGCAGCTGCCAGCTTCACGAATTCGCTGCTCAAGGCTCTGAACGGTGAAGCTGTTACGGAGTATGCGTATGTGGCTTCAAGCGTAACAGATGCACCATTCTTTGCTTCGAAGGTATGGCATTTGCGCCCCCGCAACCGTGGTAAATTTACGTCAGCACGTCTCACACCACGGGTTTCCACCTAGTGGAAATTCGTCCTGCAACCCCCCGCGCTCCCGCGCCCCTGCGCCCTTAAACCCCCACCTTGCTCCCTCCTTTCCTCCTCAAACCCTGCTCCCATCCTCCAACACTCCCAGCATCTTTTCCTCTTAACATTCGCTCATGCCCTCTCGTGCATACGTTTTCATATAGCAAGACTCACGTGCATTTCAATCTGAATTGTTGTATCGGTTAAATGCAGGTTCAACTTGGCCCCAACGGGGTGGAAAAGGTGTTCCCAGTTGAGGGCATGAATCCTGGAGAACGGAAAGATATCGAAAGTGCTGTTAGGTTAATAAAAGAAGACGTTTCGAAGGGCATAGCATTTATGTCCACGAGATGAGCTGTATGAATGATGTCTTTCACTATTATCTTCCTAACCGACGTTCCTATATCGCGGAAACACGACGCTGATTCTTACCAAGCCACGTGTACAGTATCAATCTGGAAGTGGATATGGCTTGCTATTGGTTGAAGCTTACGAGTAGAATATACTATTTTTCGGGCATATTATTAGCAAATTCGGTAGGTCAACGTTTAGGGGAAGCCTCAACGGGAATACCGCTATGTGGACAATCAACAGCAGATCCTATTCCACGTTGTGAAAATAGGTTTCAAAGTTGGCCAATTCAACCAGTTGGAAGAAAAATGTTAGCGAAAATGTACTCAAGTGCATTCGCTCGGTGTAAAATGATTCCTTCCGGGTCTCCTGGAGATTCCTTTTCGACGTGTACCAGTCAATCCCAGCCCTCCTTCCCAACCTGTCGCCGTTCTTCCCCGTAACTAGCCCACTTCGTCAGCAAGCCACGCTCCACGCAACCGCAGCGCATTTGCGAAATCCAATGGGATGGTGGAGATTCCGCTGGAGGACAGATACCGTCACACCGAGTGGTGCTCCATCAGAGATTCCCTCCAACGCGGTCCGGACGGACGAATTATTCCGCGTCCCCATTCTTCCTCTCTCCGCTGCCATTCGCTCTGTCTGAGCATCTCCTGCTGTTCACTCGACTCCCCCTCTGCTCGCTTCATATTCCCAACCAGCTCCCGTTTTTCCACGGTTGTTCTGCCACACTGCCTGGCACTCCACCTGCCACATTCTTGGCGTACATTTCGCGCCATCAGTTGGCAACTTCGCCAGTGTTGTTCCAATCCCCGTCCTCCTGCATTCGTCCTGCTGCCAGTGTTGTCCCAATTTTCGCGCTTGCTGGCAGATTAGAAAGCCACAAGCTTATCCAAGTAGGTGTTCAACTCTTCGCGCAACTTTAGTCCTTTATTTCAGAGCCAACGAGGCGTTACTCATAGGTGTTTAATAATTCACTACCGTGCTCGGGCCAGCAGTTTCACGAAGAATTTACTGCTAACGAACATGGCTTCTACGTGTACCATTGGGTGCGTAACGAACATGGCTTCTCAAAAACTCTCACCACAAGCGGTCTTTCAGCTGCCGTCGAGCTCGCTACACTCAACTCCGCCCTCCCACTCACTCAGCCGCTTCACCTTGCCGTTCGCTCCGCTCGGTCAATCTCCGTGCTCCCGTTCCCAGAGGCGCCAACTAGCCGCGCCTTCCGCGGCGCACCACTCGCACAACCGCGCGTCGCGTCTCGACGAGAGCGCGCAGAAGTGGGGCGGAGTTCTCCGCCTCGGCGACGGGAAGAGCGGCGGCGGCGGAGAGTTCTCCGCTTGGTCCCCCGTGAAGGTCCCGCCCCGCGTAGCCGCGCCGCCGCCCCGAGCGCAACCTACCAAGGCGCAAAGACAGCGCTCCGCCAAGGCGCGCGCGAGCAGCGGAAGTGGCGCTGTGTTGCGCGGAGAGCCCACCGCAATCGCCGTCGCCGTGCCGGTACCGAATGGGTTGTCCGTCGGCCTTGGCGACTCCGTCCGCGAGCCCACCGGAGCTCCGCGTTCCGCGGCACTCGACGCAAAGAGCATGGCGGAAGCCTTGGAAATTTCCCCCTTAACAGCTGCCGCGATGGTCGCGGCAATCGGCGCTTGCGCCGTCTCCGCGCCGTTCGCGCTCGGGTTTCTCTCCGCCGACGCGCCGCTGCAGACGAACGTGCTAGCGTACATCACGGCGATGATCGGCCTCTACATGGCGTGGAACATCGGCGCGAACGACGTGTCGAACGCGATGGGCACATCAGTCGGGTCCGGCGCGCTGTCGATGCGGACCGCGGTGCTCGTGGCGGGGGTGCTGGAATTCGGCGGCGCGATGCTCGTCGGGGGGCACGTGAGCGACACGATGCAAACGGGGATTATCGATCCCGGGCTTTTCGTGAACGACCAACCGCTGCTGTTCACGGGGATGGTCTCTTCGCTCGCCGCAGCCGGCACGTGGCTACAGGTACGGTCCACATCTTGATCACATCTCGTCCCCCTTTTCCCCATCCCTCCTCCCCCTCTTCTGTATACTACTGACGAATCAAAAGTAAGATGGAAATTGAAAGAGAAATCTCACCAGCTCCCATGAATATAAAATTAATAAACGATCAGATACCCTGAATCCAGAAGACACACCAACCTACCTTCTCTCCCTCCCACATGTCTCCATTCAGTCTGATTTATCCTGATTATTGGTTTCGATGCGTGTCCTCCTCTTCCTCTTTCCTGTCATCGCGTAATTCCAGATCGCGACGCACTTCGGATGGCCCGTGTCGACCACGCACTGCATCGTTGGTGCGATGGTGGGGTTCGGTTTCATCTACGGCGGCGCGGACGCGGTTTGCTGGGACTCGCTGTCCCACGTGGCGTCTTCATGGGTGCTCTCGCCCGTGCTCGGAGCTACTGTAGCGTACAGTATCTACACCGCAATTCAGAAATACGTTTACGAAGCAGAGTCGCCCGCTCACGCCGCTTCCAGCGCAGCTCCGTACCTCGTGGGGCTGGGCGTCTTCGCGTTTTCGTTCTCCTCGTTATACACTGGGGACGACGCGTTCGCGCCAGCCGCGTTGGGGTCTCTTGCAGCGGGTACAGTGGCCGCGGGTGTAGCATCTCTCTTTATGAAAAAACAGGTTGGGAGCCAATTAAAGGAGCTAAGAAAATCGCTGAACTTGCTAGACAGAAGACAAACGTCTACGGCAGCAGCAGCAGCAGGAGGAGCAGCAGGCAGAACGGAGCCTAAGGGGGAGCAACAGCGAACAGTGTACTCTATTTTCGGGTATCTCCAGGTTCTATCCGCGTGTTTCATGTCGTTCGCTCATGGCTCCAACGACGTCGCCAACGCGATCGGCCCCATCGCTGCTGCGCTCAACATTCTCTCCGCTTCCGCCGTTGCCGCTACCTCTCCTGATGCTGCGGATGCTGCTGTTGCCGCGGCCGCTGCCGCGCCTACCTCGCACATTCTCATGTGGGGTGGTTTCGGCATCGTCGCAGGGCTACTCGTGTGTGGTTACCAGGTGATTTCGACTATCGGCGGGAAAATCACCGAAATCACCCCGACGCGCGGTTTCGCAGCGGAATTTGCAGCGGCCTCGGTAGTGGTGCTGGCATCTCGATTAGGGTTACCAGTCTCGGCGACGCACACGCTGGTGGGAGCGGTTATGGGGGTGGGTCTGGCGCAAGGGGGAAGCGGGGGAGTTCGCGGGGAGGTTCTGGCGGAGATTGCTGCATCGTGGGCGATTACCATCCCCGCTGGTGCAGCACTCGCTGTTATGTACTCCGCTGCTCTGTCCCAGATCGTGCCGGCTTTCTTCTGAAATCTTCTGGGCTTTGACTTGTGAATACTCCCTCTCCATCCCTGGGGTCCATCCATCCACCTAGGGACTGCTTTCTTGCCTATGGGAATTGAAGTGATGCTGCTGCTCTTGGGTGGCTGTGCTGTGCTGGTGGGAAAGGTAATTGATCGATGGCCTCTCCCGTCTACAATTTTGTAGCTTCCTCCTGCTGATCCTAGGTGTGTTGAAGGAGGAGGAGCAGCAGGAGAAGTGTGTGTGTTGCTGATCCTAGGTGTGTTGAAACATTAATAAATGCATAGTAATGTGTACTCTTGGTTTCCGTTAAACAAGCACTCTGAGCATTCTCGAAAAGGTTGATCAAAACATAAGAGTTTTGTTGCTAAGCAATGTGCTGTTTGCGGTGTAGCAATTGTGACACAATAGTTGATGGAAGCAGCCATGTGGCAACGAGGGGCAGAAGCAGACCAATCAAGAAGCCCAGGAGCATGCCATATGTGCTGCTGATAGGCCAAGCCTGCATGGGTGGGCAAGGAGAGGAGGGCGGGGGGAGGGAAGGGAATGGGAAGAGGAGGGCACAGCACAGGACGCTGGCACAGCAATGGATGGAAGCATATCCTTCTGAGGCGCCTCAAAAGACAGCAATGGATGGAAGCATATCCTTTCCAGTTAGCGCTCTGCCTAAGTATTTCTTGCCTTACCCACCAGCTATGGCTGCTCCCAGCCCAGAAGTATGGGCCATGCACCCATGCACCCATGTATTCATTCATCCATCATGTACCCGTGCACCCATGCATCCATGCACCCATGCACCCATCCACCCATGCAACCATGCACCCATGCAACCTTGCACCCATGAACCTTTCTCCATATTCCCACCTGCCACGTCTGTTCCCAGTCCAAAGGCATAAGCCATGCCCTTACCCATGGCCCCATGCAGCCATACAACCATGTATCTGTGCACCCATGCCCCCATGCACTCATGCACCCATGCACCTTCCCCGTATACCAGCCATGGCTTTTCCCAGTCCAGAGGCATGGGCCATGCCCCTATCCATCACCCATCAGACACACATCATGTACCCATGCGCATTCATCTTCCCCCCTCAACCCACCTGCCATGGCTTTTCCCAGTCCAGAGGCATGGGCCATGCCCCTATCCATGCCCCCACCACGGCCCCATGTGCTGATGTCACCACACACGCCTCTGGCAATGACGCTGGGCTGATCAGGAAGGACGGGATGGGGAGAGTGGAGGAGGAACGGGGGGTTTGAGGGAAGGGATGGGGTGGGGAGAGGAGGAGGCGAGTTTTGAGTCGACTCAAAACTCGCTGGGCTGAATGGGAAGGACGGGATGGGGAGAGTGGAGGAGGAACGGGGGGTTTGAGGGAAGGGATGGGGTGGGGAGAGGAGGAGAGGAGTGAGGAGGGGAGGGGAGAAGGGATGAGGAGTATGGGACAGTGGGCAGAAAATAGAGGGAAAGCTGCAGAATTTAAAAGACAGGATGAAAAAAGTGGAAAATATGGAGCGAAACGTGAGGCAAAACGAAGAGAAAGCATTGGCGGGAAATACAGGAAAGAGAAAAGAGGAAAATAAATGGCACCAAGAAGGAGATTATTTTTTCTTTAAATTCATGGTGCCTCATTTGGATGGTACCTGAATTGCAGTAGCACAGTCCGCCAGAGGTGTCTGTGGGAGCCATAGAGGAGTGCACAGGGCAGCACCTGAAAAGTGTGGGGGGATGATGAGGGAGGAGAGGGAATTGGGGGGGGGCAGGTGAGGGATGATGAATTTAGGGTCGAGAGTAACAGGTTGCGCACTTGCTCAGAGGTGTGTGTGGGAGCCACAGAGGAGTGCACAGGGCAGCACCTGAAAAGTGGGGGGAACGATGGAGAGGAGAGGGGATGGAGAGGAGAGGGGATGGAGAGGAGAGAGGATGGGGGAGGAGTGGAGGGAAATGTAAAGAGTAGCAGAATGCACACGTGAGTGGGAGGCAAAGAGGAGCGCGGAGAGCAGCACCTGAAGGGGGGAGAAGATGGGGAGGAGAGGGGACTGAGGGGATGGGGTGTGATGAAGGTTGGGGTTGGGAGTGACGGATTGAACATGAGCTTGAAGATGCAAGTGAGAGGCAAAGAGGAGCTGCGAGGGCAGCACGTGTGCAATCTGTTAAGGGAGACTATGTGAAGGGGACAAACGAATGTGGGTGGTAGGGAGGTGGAGGAATGATGAATGATGGCTAACGGGGTGTAGAGAATCACACATTGCAGGTGCGCAGATGAGTAATGATGTGAGTTGAAGGCGAAGTGGAGTGGGGGCAGCACTCAAGGGGGGTAAAGGGAGGGTCGGAAGTGGGGGTTGAGATTGGTGGAGGATGCGATAGCACAGATTTCTGGTGCGCCGATCAGTAAAGATGGGAGATGCTGCAGGGTGTTTTTGAGAATTCTCAAGAACACCCATCAGTAAAGATGGGAGATGAAGGCGACAGGGAGTAGGGAGGGCGTCAGCCGAGGGGGGGTAAAAAGAGGGTCGGAAAAGGGAAGTGGAGGTGTGACGGAAGAGGGAAGACTTGGATGACGAAGCTGATTTGGCAGGTACGTGACGTGACATGGCAGGTGAGTGGCGGGAGGGCAAAGTGACACAGCAGGAAAGCAATGTGATGTGGAGGGAGATCAATGTGACGTGGTGGGAGAGCAGTGTGACGTGGCTGACTGCAGCACTCACGGTGAGCAGAGAGAGAAGGGAGGACCAGTGGAGGGTGACAGGGACGGACCTGGTAGACGGGGAAGGTAGAGAGAATGATGGGTTACACAGGGGTGTAATGTGGTGAAGTAGGGTACGCTGGGTTGCAGCGGAAGAAAGAACTAAATTTTGATAATAAAAAAAGCCCCAAGGCAAAGCTCACAATGATGACTCACAGGAGGGTGGTGGGCGCACCAAAGGCAGTGGCTACGAGGCGACATTTGAGTCGACTCAGAAGTCACCTCGTTACCATGGCACATGACTCACAGGAGGGTGGTGGGCGCACCGAAGGCAGTGGCTGCGAGTGCTGCAGCGAAAGCGCCTGGTGTGACCAGAACAGAAGGAGAGAGAGGAAGCGAGAAAGAAGAGGCGCACATCATGTGCCACCAAAGAGGAGGAAAGGAAGCATGATGTGCTCCTGAAGGAAGCAGAATATTGAACTGAAGGACGTGAGTTGGTGCTCATGTGTATATCAACGTGAGGAAGAGAAGGAGGACGGGGAAGATGCGCGGCGGGATAAAGATGTTAGTGAGAATGAAGGAAGGTAGGTAGGAGTGCCATTTACGTGTAAAAAGTGAGTTTTTGAGACGTCTCAATAGCTCACTTTTTACACGATGCGCGGCGGGATCAAGATGTTAGTGAGAATGAAGGAAGGTAGGTAGGAGTGTCATTTACCAAGACATGTCCACGTTATGGCAGTGGTGATGTGAGTTGGTGCATGCACGCGTGTCTCAATGTGTGGAGGAGAGGCTCTTACCGAGGAGTGGGACGGGGATGCGAAGGTGTGGAGAGAGGCTCTTACCGAGGCAGGTTAGCATGATGGCAGTTGTGATGTGCGCAATGAGGTGCATTAGTTGACCCCCAGGCTGCATGGGAGGAGGAGGCGAGGTCAGCCATGTCATAGCCCATGATGACACGTCAGGCAATAACATGCCACATCATGACACATCATGCCACATCATGCCACATCATGACACATCATGCCACATCATGACACATCATGCCACATCATGCCTCATTATGCCACATCATGCCACATCATTGTACAGTCACATACAGTCAGAGCCAAGACATTTACGAAAGAACAGCGAAGCTTGCAACAGAGATACCACATTCTGCTGCTGACATGGCGACACACTGACATGATGACATGCTGACATGGCAACGTGCTGACTGACACTGCGACATGCTGACATGGCAACAAACGGGCAGCAAATCACCTGCAAGCCTTGGCGAGGTGATGGCAAAAGTTGGACAGATGTGGAGGGGCTGAAAGGAGGGAGAGAGAAGAACAGCAGCGCCGCTGGAAAAAATAGGGCCTGTGGCGAGGGATGGTTGGGAGGGGAGGAGGCACGGAGAGGAGAACGGAGGAGGAGAGGATGGAGGGAAAAAGGGAGGGAGGGGAGGGAGGAGAGACTGTGGAAAGGCGATCGAAAGGGAAGAGGTAGTGAAGTGCACGCCAACCTGAAAGAGCTCGAGCATGAATGACATGAGATAAATATTAATTTTATTCACCATGCAGGAATTGAAATCGGAAGCCATAAAGGTGGAATACCAGCGGACACGCGGACATACGCATGTGGTCTTGATACACGTCAGCGGCTCACTTGTCAAATCCACTCCCCAGAGCTGACTTGGCAGCAGCCACGCTCCAGTTACTATGCTTAGCAGGAGCGCTGACGTGGACAGGACGAGCGACGCTGACGGTGAATAAGGCGATGTGGAAGCATCTCGTAACTTCTTAACAGTACCCCTTCGAGCCATCTCGACACCGTATCAACGCGGCTCGGAGTGAGTCGTAAGGAGATTTCAGAGTTTTCTTATGCTGGGAACTACTAGCTGTAGTCTGGTTTAGGCGGGAATTACTGGGTTTGCTGGGCTCATAATGAAATGCGGTGTACATGTGGGGCTTATTCGCAGCTGCGATTCGCTGCAACGACAGTTGGTGTCAGTCAGCTAATTTGGCTATTCGAAGGCACCTCAAAGTCCGGAATAGGTTCGTTTTCTGGCGCAATGCACAACAAGAGAAACGTTTATGCACGTTTTTCTTCGGTTTGTCACGGTTGAAAGCTAACAAAAACATCTTATATTTTGGAAAAGTTCGAGTTTTGCAGCGGAAAGTGGCGAACCCGGTTCATATCCACCTAGGGATCTCCGGCAAGTGGCGCTCCTGTCGATGACCCGAAGCTAAGCTCTCGTCATGCAAACTCCCCCTCAATATCCCAGGCCATCCCTAAATTCTGATTTAAGTTCCATCATGGAGCATCCTAATTGACGCGTCACCGTCACGCTCTCCGGCCACTTCGGGACTGCCCATTGCATATCCTCGGCTGATTGTCGATGTCACCATCGCTTGCCAGCCGCGCCGCGACTTAAACGTGGTATTAGAGTCTACTTCGACCGACGTCAGCGCGACTACTCATTACCATGCTGTAGAACGCATTAGCTGGTCCAGAATTCGAGTGAACGTATCTGATTGGCCTGTCGTTGCATGAAGCCATTGCCCGTTTGAAAGAATCATGAAGCCACCACCGCGAGCAACGAGAAGGTCGAGAGCGAAAGCGGAAGAGGAGGAGGGTGCGACGCGTGTCCGTCTTGAATCAGCGATAAGTAGGCGAGGAGAATCGAAGGAGGAGGAGGAAGCTAATTTACGAGCAGGAAGCGAGTCGGCCGCAGGATTGATGAGTAGCGACTCCGACTCCGCAGATTCCGAGGGGGTTGACAAGGACGTCACTGATAGAAACGCTGACGTGGATGCCAATACGGACGCCGACGGGGATGCGGCTGGGCGAGGCGGTGCGGGAGGCATGACGGCCTACGAGCAGCTAAGAGCGGATCGCATGGCGCGAAACGCGGCGCTCCTCGCGGCGCTCGACGTGAGCGCCGCAGCCAGGCGGCTCAAGTCGACCGCCAGCATCAGCACTGCCGGTGGTCGCTCAGCGCAGGGGCAGCAGCAACCACTCGCGCCCTCAAAAGGTGAATTTATTTTGCAGTTCCTTTAAAACCTCCAGCATCAGCGCTGCGGCGGGGCGGCTCAAGTCGACCGCCAGCACGGGCGCTGCTGGGCTGCTGGGAGTCGGCGTGCTTCTTCTGAGGTGACTCTTGAGTTGACCCATAAGTCACCTCGTTTCGTTCCTCGTTGGAGGTAGTGCTGCTTTCGCTTGGTGTGCGTCCTCTGTCTGAGTCTAGTGCGTGTGGGGTGTGGGGTGTGGCGTGTGGCGTGTGGCGTGTGGGGTGTGGGGTGTGGGGTGTGGCGTGTGGCGTGTGGCGTGTGGGGTGTGGCGTGTGGGGTGTGGGGTGTGGCGTGTGGCGTGTGGCGTGTGGGGTGTGGCGTGTGGCGTGTGGGGTATGGCGTGTGGCGTGTGGCGTGTGGCGTGTGGCATGTGGCGTGTGGCGTGTGGCATGTGGCGTGTGGCATGTGGGGTGTGGCGTGTGGCATGTGGCATGTGGGGTGTGGCGTGTGGCTGGTTCTTGTGTCTGCTGCGTCTAGTTGTGCTTGTAGGGTGATCGTGTGAGCGATCGTGTGGTCCAGGTGCCTTATTGTCTCTCATCCACGCACTCATCGGGCGTTCCGTCTTCAGAAAAGAAGAGCAGGAGGAGGAGGAGGAGGAGGAGGAGGAGGAGGAGGAGGAGGAGGAGGAGGAGGAGGAGGAGGAGGAGGAGGAGGAGGAGGAGGAGGAGGAGGAGGAGGTGGTGGTGATGGCATGGCGGTGACAAGGGCAGGGGGTTGGCTCATACCTTGTTTGTTTGCGTACCGTGCCTGCTCACCTGCTCACCTGCTCACCTGCTCACCTGCTCATCACACTCTCTCATGCAGGCACACGGCGGTCGTTTCGTGTTCAGAAAAAGACAGGGGCAGGAGGTGGTGGTGGTGGTGGTGTTGGTGACAGGGGCAAGGGGGGAGATGAGGTGGAGGAAGAGGAAGAGGAGGAGGAGGAGGAGGAGGAGGAGGAGGAGGAGGGTGAGGGGGAGGAGGAGGAATTGGGGAAAGACGGCGAGTATATCCCAGATGAGATTGCAGATGAGGATGAGGATGATGAGAGGGATGAGGGGGAGCAGGAGGGGGACGATGAGGAGATGGAGGGCAGGGAGGGTAGTGGGGGTGATGGTGGCGGCAGTGGGAGGAGGAGAGGACGGCAGACGTGGAAACGCGGTTCAGAAAGCAGCAGCAGGGGAGCAAGCGGTGGAGGGGGATGGAGAAGGAGTTGGGAGCGGTTGGTGTCGGTGGTGATGATGACGAGGAACTACAGATGGTGAGTGGGTTTCTCTAAGATGGCTGCTCCAAGAGGGAAAGGTTGTAGAGGCAACCATCTCATCTCCAGGCTTTTGAAGCAACCATGTTTTTGAGACGTAACAATTGGTTGGTTCCAGTGGTGACGACACGGCGTGTTTTGAGTCAACTCAAAACAATGATGACGACGAGGACGAGGAGCTACAGATGGTGAGTGACTGGTTTTCTCCGAGATGTTTTTTTTTTTTTTTTTTTTAAAGAGAATCGACTTTTGAGGCAACCATCTCCTGAATTCTGAAGCAACCATCCTCTCATGTGTCTACCTCTCTCCACCCCTCTCCACCTCTTTCTACCGCAGGCCATCGCCCTGTCTCTCTCAATGAATCATTCCAATGCTGCTACTGGTGCAGCTGGGGATGGGCGCAGGGGAGCAGGGGATGAGGCTGGGAGGCGTTTGAGTGAGGCAGCATGGGGATGTGGGGAGGGAGGAGGAGGTGGAAGGGGAGGAGGAGCGAAGGGTGGAGGAGGGAGGGTAGGAGGAGGTGAGAGTGACACTAGCAGAGGCAGAGGCAGGAGAGGGAAGATCAAGGTGGGTGGCTGGGAGTATTGTCCCGATAGTGGGAGCCAATAGAAGGTGTAAGGCCTAGGCCTGAGAAGCTTTTCAAAAGTGTGCTGAGAGACGCAGAGCTAGTGTGGTCTGGAGCAGAGGTCTCACTCACTAGGGTCCCTGCCCCTGCTGGCCGTGTTTCTATTTTCAAGAATCCTCAAAGTCACTCACTCACTCACTCACTCACTTACTAAGTCCTTCCGCTCTTCCATGGCAGGTGAAGTGGCATTGGAGCCTGTTGAGGAAGCTCACTGACTCTGAGGCCGACTGACTCATTCACTCACTCACTCACTCCCTCACTCACTCCCTCACTCCCTCACTCCCTCACTCCCTCACTCATTCACTCACTCGCTCACTCCCTCTCTCACTCCTTCCAGGCAGGCGAAGCACCATAGGAGCCTGTTGAGGAAGCTCACTGACTCTGAGGCCAACTCGCTCTACTTCACTCACTCCTTCATTCGCACCCTCACTCCCTCCCTCCCTCCCTCCCTCGCTTACTCACTCACTCCCTCGCTCACTCGATCACTCCCTCGCTCACTCTCTCTATCCCTCCTTCCTGGCAGGCAAAGCGGTGTTGGAGCCCACTGAGGAAGCTCACTGACTCGGAGACAGACTCATCACTCACTTGTGCACTCTCTCTCTCTTTCTCACCATCCCTTCCCCTGCACTTCCCTCTTTCCTCGCAGGTGAAGCTGCCTCAAAGCCCGTTGAGGAAGCTCACTGACTCAGAAGCCGACTCGCTCCCCCTCTCACCATCTTTCACGTCCTTCCCTTGCACGTTTCTCTTTCCTGGCAGGCACAGCGGCGTCGGAGCCCGTTGAGGAAGCTCACTGACTCGGAGGCAGACTCGCTCTACTTCACTCTCGATGGTGTGTGAGCGATAGATTTGCCTGTTATCTTAGAACATACATGCACGTGCACACGGAAGCATGTGAACGCACGAGCATATGAACGCACGAGCATGTGAACGCACGAGCATGTGAACGCACGAGCATGTGAACGCACGAGCATGTGAACGCACGAGCATGTGAACGCACGAGCATGTGAACGCACGAGCATGTGAACGCACGAGCATGTGAACGCACGAGCATGTGAACGCACGAGCATGTGAACGCACGAGCATGTGAACGCACGAGCATGTGAACGCACGAGCATGTGAACGCACGAGCATGTGAACGCACGAGCATGTGAACGCACGAGCATGTGAACGCACGAGCATGTGAACGCACGAGCATGTGAACGCACGAGCATGTGAACGCACGAGCATGTGAACGCACGAGCATGCGAACGCACGAGCATGTGAACGCACGAGCATGTGAACGCACGAGCATGTGAACGCACGAGCATGTGAACGCACGAGCATGTGAACGCACGAGCATGTGAACGCACGAGCATGTGAACGCACGAGCATGTGAACGCACGAGCATGTGAACGCACGAGCATGTGAACGCACGAGCATGTGAACGCACGAGCATGTGAACGCACGAGCATGTGAACGCACGAGCATGTGAACGCACGAGCATGTGAACGCACGAGCATGTGAACGCACGAGCATGTGAACGCACGAGCATGTGAACGCACGAGCATGTGAACGCACGAGCATGTGAACGCACGAGCATGTGAACGCACGAGCATGTGAACGCACGAGCATGTGAACGCACGAGCATGTGAACGCACGAGCATGTGAACGCACGAGCATGTGAACGCACGAGCATGTGAGCGCACGAGCATGTGAGCGCACGAGCATGTGAGCGCACGAGCATGTGAACACACGAGCATGTGAAGACACGAGCATGTGAGCGCACGAGCATGTGAGCGCACGAGCATGTGAACGCACGAGCATGTGAACACACGAGCATGTGAACACACGAGGCCGACTCGCTCGATTTCACTCTCGATGGTGTGTGAGAGAGAGAGTTGCTTGTCATTTTACAACACACGTGCACTTTCACGCACCTGCATGCGCACGCACGAAGCTGACTCACTCTCTACTTAACTTTCAATGGTGTGTGTTAGCACATGCGCACAGGCACACAAATGGTTGTGCTTGCATGCGCACGCACGAAGCTGACTCACTCTCTACTTGACTTTCAATGGTGTGTGTTAGCACATGCGCACAGGCACACACATGGTTGTGCTTGCATGCGCACGCACGAAGCTGACTCACTCTCTACTTGACTTTCAATGGTGTGTGTTAGCACGTGCGCACAGGCACACACATGGTTGTGCTTGCATGCGCACGCACGAAGCTGACTCACTCTCTACTTGACTTTCAATGGTGTGTGTTAGCACGTGCGCACAGGCACACACATGGTTGTGCTTGCATGCGCACGCACGAAGCTGACTCACTCTCTACTTGACTTTCAATGGTGTTTGTGATAGAGCACACCCGACACGCAGCATACTCTCGCACATGCGCACAGGCACACACATGGTTGTGCTTGCACGCAAGGCCGACTCGCTCTGCTTCGCTCTGGATGGTGTGAGAGAGAGCACCCCCTTTGATCTGGCCAAACCCCCTCAACCCCCCGCAACCCCCCTCAACCCCCCGCAACCCCCCGCAACCCCCCGGCTCCCAATTCATCCTATCCAGCCAATGGTGAGGGACGCATAACAGCTGCTGACGTGGCCAGGCTGGCAGCAGTGCACTCTTTCCTGTGGAGCGAGCAGCAGGTGGAGGACATGGTCACGCTCTTCAGCCAATCACAGGTGCGATTTGGATTCACAGTGGATTCGAATGTCGTTGGGCTTCTGAGTCCATTCCAAAGTCATTTTGTGGAGCGAGCAGCAGACGGAGAACATGATCATGCCCTTCAGCCAATCATAGGTGAGTTTTGGCGTTTGGCTTTGAGTTGACTGAACAGTCATTGTTTGAAACAAGCAGCGGCAGATGGAGCACATGGTTACGCTCTTCAGCCAATCGCAGGTGAGCTCTGGCTCCTGGTTTTGAGTCGTTTCAGAAGGGTTTGACCTTGTTATAGGTTCAAATTCAGGTTTCCTGATTTCGAAAAAAACTTGTTTTACTGTAGGCATTCTTATGTGTATTTGTTGGTGTTATTCATCAATACATCACACCTGTGCTTTGTTTGTTAACTTTTTTCTCACATCCCATTCCGTGTGCCACTGTTGTGGCAAGTGTCAGTAGTGGGCCTTCCATCGCATATGATTTCTTGTACCATCAGATGTGAAGTAGGACATGAGATGGCTCATACCCTATCGAATGTGTCGTCATTTTCTTGCAGGGCAACGGTATGGGAATGCTAGATTTTCGGCACGTTTTATCGCAATGTGGACGTCTTTAGACAAGAAAGTATTGTCACACCATCTTACGGTGTATCGCATTCCATATCATAAAACCACTATCGTCCAACCAACAGAAGGGTTAGTAGCTTCATGCAATCTTTTTGGTGAAGTAATTTACGCCTGGGGCAGTAAACAATGAAGGGTCAATTACTGTAGTTGCACTAGTTGTGGCGCCTCAACACACCCAACAGGATTGCATAGTGCCAGCGGGATTTTAGTAACCAATCATGTTCCAGACCCGATTATGCTCGATTTTCTTTTCCCTTGATGGAATGCGTACGCGGTGTCTCAGATTATGCCATTGGTTTACACGGCAGGCCACCAGCTCCAAGCATCCAATTTCCGGAATTCTTCGGATTCGGGCAGCCGAACAGAAGAGTTTGTAGATCGGGCAGGTCCCGTTCTCCATTCCCAGCCCAGTGCGTCGTTGGTGGTGAATCACCACTGGTTATGTTCCGAACCGACCCGATCGGTGATGTTTTCCCGCCCGAGCTTTTTGGCTTTGGGTGGAGCCCCGATATCATTGCCCTCGCAAATTCACCACGTGGTTGGATGCTTGCCCTCCCTGACCAGACTCGACTTTGGGGGTTGGTGCTTGCACCTGGGCTGGGAGGAGGCAATACAGTACCGGCAAGAATGTCATAGAATAGTGTATAAGCTCAAACATTGTTGGAGCCCGTCCAAACCACGCCTGAAATTTGCTGGGGCTTGGGACAAATGCATCATCAATCAGTGCCGTTTGGGCTGCCAGGTGTACTTTTCTGGTCAGATCAAAAGTGCGTGGGCTGCAGGGCTGTCGCTTGCCCTGGCTGAAGAACTTAGCTGGCTGAGGTGGCCTAATTTCAGCCCTTAATTTTCCGGGTTGAGTCCGATTTCAACATTTGTATTCAGGGCTACATATCCTTCTGCACTTGATCGTAAACACATCGTGTTTTGTAGATTGATGTTCAAGTACACATAAGTCTGCGGTACATAGCAGATACATAACCCGATCTTCAATGCAGCGGGGGACCGGTAGGTGAGGTGTTTTAAGTAAGGAGGGAATGAATAACAAGGGGCAAGGGGGTAGGGGAGGGGAAGGGCTCTGAACATATACGTCATCCGGGTTAGGACTAGACCAGCCCTTAAGGAAAAAGGGCTGGCCTCGAAGCTAGCACTTGAATTCTCTGAGTTGGGCTCAAACAAGCACGTGAATTCAAGGGCAAAAAGGGCAAATTCTCCGCGACAGGCCTGGAGGGCTGGCCGTGTAGAATTCTGCTGGCTCTGTTTCTCTTTGACCATCAAATCCCAAGTTGCGAGCCAGACGGGAGGTACGGATTCTCTACAACAAAAGCGGACAAGACATTCTGATCGGAACATATCAAAAATCACCCAGGTTCTGTAGGTATCAGAATGGTTCCCTGTGTTAAGCCGTGGTTTCAGTATTGAGTCACTTTAGCCATCTCAGCACTAGGAACTAATATGAAGTGAAAGAGTGCACACAACCAGCTACACAAACCCTTGTTCACTCAACGCTCCTTCCTGCACAAACCAGCAATGCTGCACAGTGTGTGCAGTGCTGCATTTCTTCTGCCTCTCAGATTTATTGGTAGATTCTCTAATCTGAACTCTAAACAAGTTGAGGCACCAGTACAGTATATGTCCCAGAGATGGCAAATTGTCGTGACGCTGTTCCTTTCATCTACACTGGAAGCTTCTTTCCTTTGCCACAAGATGCATTCCCTTATTAGTAGCCCTTTGAGTTTATGTACTAATTTGATGATAAGCACCTTCACTGGAGTCCTGTCCTAGTAATCGAAGGTCAAGTTTATTTACTAATTTGATAAGGTATCCCGAGATTGAGACCAAGATCGGTATTCGAAGGCTCCTTCCCAACCGTGGCGGATTTTCGATTTCAAGGGTGCGTCTGTCTTTTGATTTTATTTATTCTGTGCAAGTTTAAAGCTTGTGTTTTTTCCCTTTTCTCGGGGGATAATTTATGTACGCGAAAATGCAGGCTCACTTCTGCTGTGTGATCATATCATATGCCGCATGATGCCGCAGATCTGAAATCGACGGGAACGAGCCACCATCCATCATGCACCTTCAGTCGGATCCTGTCTCTCCGCTGGCTGAATTTTCCGTCATTCTTCCGTCATCATCAGACCGAGGAGGAAATAATAATATCATTGATACATCCGGCGGAGTTTCTTACGGTGGCTCCGATAATCTACTGCTACTGGGCTCGGGGCAGCAGCGGCTCAGCTCTTTCCCAGGATTGAACTTGAACGTGGATGAATCAGGGAACACGAATGCATCAGGGTTTGTTCCAGATGATCCTGACAGCATGATGCTGGGTCACCATTCTGATGATCATCATCATTCTGATGATGGTGGTGATGATTATAATGATCATGAACATGGTTATCATGGTCATCATGCAGACTTTCGTCTGGAAGCTTCTGCAGCCGGCGCCATGCCTGACAGAAGGATGCTGCAGCAACGTCAATCTCACACTGCATCCGCTGCTGCCACGGCGGCATGGCGGCCGGCGTCATTCACGCAGGTGATGCGGTCCGTCTCTCCTGCATATCAGCTCAGGCGAATTCCGGCCAGCAGGACGACGATTCATGCCCATCATCAAGAGCAAGTTATGACTAATGATGATCCGGAGGCGGGAAGCGCTAGCGGCACCACCAGTCATGTAAACCATGTGCATGACAGCAATCACGATGAAAGTCAAGGTGATGGTAATCGTGAGGATGTTTATGATGGTAATCATGACGAGGCTTTGACGCCAGGAATGGAATTGGATGGTGATGAGCAGCAGCAGCAGCAGCCGCCGCAGCAGCCAATCAGTGCTTCAATGCTGATGCTGCAGCACTACCGGAATCTTGGAGGCGGCGTACCCACTGACCATTTCCCCTCAACCATCTCCCCAAGACAGCATCTCTTCCCCAGCTTCTCCCAACCCCAGCAACACCCGATGTCCCTGCCCGATCCACGCGCCTCATCTTATCATCCCGGTCATCTCATTCCTCGCCCACCAGGCCAGCTCTTTGGCCCAGCTGTCTACCTGGCTGCTGCAGCACCTCACGCGGTCCCAGGAGCAGCATCTATGGGAGCAGCATATGCGGGAGCAGCGTCTATGGGAGCAGCATCTGTGGGAGCAGCAAATGTTCCTGTCGAGCCAACCCAAGATGTTTTCTCGAGCGCAGTCGCGGCAGCACACGCAGTCCAGGGAGCAGCAATTGTTCCTGTCCAGGATGTCTCCGCACGCGCAGTTGCTGCGCGCGGCGAGGTTTTAGAAGCACCATTCCCCGCATCAGAACGCCTTCAGCAGCAGCCAGAAGCCTGTTACCTTGCTTCTGCTTCGCCTGAGATTGCGCTTTCTGCAATGTTTCAGCCTGGGGGTCTAACCACTTCATCTGCAGCAGCAGCTGCTGCTCACATGCGGCCCATTGGGGGAATGGGATCAGCCGCTGGTGGGGATGGTGGTGTTGTCTCTGTTAAAGCCACAGCTGTTTTTCAACTGCCCAATTTTCTGCTGCCCGGTTTTCAGCTGCCCGGTTTCCAGGTGCCCGGGAGGCCTCTCCCTCCGCCACCTGTCATCACGCACACGTGGGCGGGGCGAACATTGCCACAGCCTGCTGCCTCCGCCTGCTCCCCTGCTGCCACAGCTCGTGTTCCCACAGTCTTTGTTCAGGCTGCTGCATCTGCCAATGGTTCGTTTGAGGATGACTCAATATCTGCATCTTCATCATTTCCGTACCCTGGGGATGTAGAGTTGGGCGGAAACATTATTGTAGCTGGTGCTGCTGCTGCTGCTGGTGGTGGTGGTGCTGCTGCTGCTGGTGGTGTGGCTTCAGGGCGTGGCGGCAGTGTGGGAGCAGCAGCAGCAGCAGCAGCAGCAGCAGCAGCTGATGTTAGTGCTGCTGGTACAGCAGCAGGTGTGATGGAAGCAGTTTATGGCAACGCTGTTGCTGCTGCACCTCAGGCTGGTGCTACTGCCGAAAGCTGTGGTGCTATGGAGATGAATTTTCACCATGCTGATAATGCTTGCAATGCTGACAACTGTGACGATTCAGACTCTGCTGCTTCGGCAAGGGCAAGTGGGCAGCGCAGCACAAGCCAGAGAGGTCCAGACACAGAGTGATTGGGCAGCTCGTTGGCGCACTGCACTCAGTCAGCGCAGAAAGTCTTTACACCAGCCGCAACGGAGCGTCTTCCTGGCCGACTCTGCTTGTGCAGAAGATTCTGACGATCCCGACTCAGCTGCATCCGCAAGGGCAAGTGGGCAGTGCAGCACAGCACAAGCCAGAACTCATTGCTTGTCCACTGCTGGGTTGCATTGCAGCACTCACTGTTTGTGTCGGACGAAGTGTGCTGGGGCACCTCGCTGCCTCACTGCAATGCGCTCGCTCATGCATCAGCCCAGCAGCTCACCATGCCATCTGCCACGGAGTGTCTCCCATTCCATAAGCACCATCATTGTTGCATTTATTGCATTGGTTGACATGGCATGGCACTAGCCGGATTAGTAGATTTGCTGCTGCCAACATTGCTTCATGCTTGCATGCCACCTCGAAGCCGCCTTTAAAATGGTGACTGTGGCGGTGGTGTAGTGGTGTCAACTGTGAATAACAGGCGCCAACAGTGTACAGTAATCTGTTCATGGCAATGCATTGCACTGCACCTCTACAAAAACTCACGTGAGCCTTTTGAGATGAGAGAGGCCATAGAAAAGCTGTGAGGAGGGTAATGTTGCCTCTCTAGAAGCACATGTAAATGCTGCTGCTGGGCTATTGAGTGTGAGTGTTCTGTTCCTTTGCTCGATACCTACCCACCCTTTTCTTCAAGTTCTGACTGACTGCCAACGGCATGACTTGACAGAATTGGCACACCTTAGATTTGTTCTAAGATCTGTCAGAGGTCCACTGGTGATCCCCGATTGATCCTAGGGAAGGGTTACAGGCACGTTGGCCTGGGGGGTTATGGGCGCACTCACCCGTGTCAAATGATATATATGTGTGATATATATTGGTAGGCTGTAGTGGGGTAGATGTTATAGGGGATAACACTTTAGGGTTGTGTGTCATGTACCAAACTCTCTCGTCAATCGAACCACCTTGCCTAGCTATCTCGACATGGCATCTAGAGCAGGTTCTTAGGACCTAAGTTTAAGGGCCCACCAGTTACTAAGTTACCTCACCAACGGCCTGCCTACCTGCCTTGCCTTTTGGTCTGCCTAGCCTGCTGCC
Source organism: Closterium sp. Yama58-4 (assembly GCA_947470075.1). NCBI lineage: Eukaryota > Viridiplantae > Streptophyta > Zygnematophyceae > Desmidiales > Closteriaceae > Closterium > Closterium sp. Yama58-4. The sequence continues at coordinate 1,298,588 of CANIUD010000121.1, read as the reverse complement.
CGCGCGCGCCTCGGCTGCGCGCGCACGCCTTTTTTTTTTAGCGCGCACTGCTGCTGCCAGCCGCGTCGCGCCCCGTCCGTCGCCCGCGCAGCCCGCTCTGAGCCCGCATAGCTCGTGCGCGGCCCGTCCCTGCCTCGCGCAGCCCGCTAAGGCCCCGCGCAGCCCGTCTGCAGCCCGCGCGTCGCATGTGCTGCTCGCGCGCAGCCCCTTTTCCGCCCCGCGCGTCGCATTTGCTGCCTGCGCGGCCCACTCCAGCGCTGCGCGCTGCACCTACCGTCCGTGCGCGGCCCGCCTAGGCCCTGCACGTCGCGATTGCCTCTCGTACAGCGCATTGCTGCCCCGTGCATTGCGTCCGCCTGTACCTGCCGCCAGGGTTTAGGGTTTACCCTGTCTTTTTCTTGCCTGCCTTGCGCCTCTACCGTCTGCCTTGCGCACCTGCCTGCTACAGTTGCCTGCTGCCTGAACCTGCAGCCTTTGCCTGCTGCCTGAGCCTACTGCCTGAGCCTGCTGCCTGAGCCTGCTGCCTGAGCCTGCTGCCTGAGCCAGCTACTTTTGCCTGCGCTGCAACCATGGCGACCCTTACTGTTCTCGCCTTTGAGCCTGACGGCCGCCCCATCGAGTTTGACACCTGGCTTAGTGATCTGCGACTTTACCTTATGACTGACGTCGCAGACGGAGTATCACTACTAGCCTATGTCACTGGCACTGTCCCTACTCCAGCTGAGACTGCTCCTGCCCCTGAACGAGCACAGTGGGAGCTCCGCGACGCAGTCGCACGCCTTGTTATTCGCAATCACCTACCGATCTCTGAGCGCGCGCATTTCAACCAGCTTAAGACTGCCAAGACGCTGTATGATGCTGTCGTTGCCCGCTATTCCGCCCCGGCCACAGCCACCGTTGGTAGTCTCATCCTGCCATACCTGTTCCCAGACTTAGCCTCGTTTCACACTGCTGCCGACCTTATCACTCACCTCCGCGCTAGTGACGCCCGCTTTCGAGCCGCTCTTACCGCCGAGTTCCTCGCCACGAACACCCCCCCGCTGTACTTCACCCTCTACATCCTCGTCACCCGCCTCCCTGACACTCTTCGCTCTGTCAGGGATTACTTCCTTGCCAAGGATCCTCCAACTATCACTCTGGACGACTTCGAGCAGCAGCTGGTCGCAGCAGAGAAGAACATCCTCGCTGTCGGTGCTGCTCGTGGCACTCCCCGCACTCCCCTCTTTGAGGGGTGCTCCCCCTCCCCTCTTGACCCCTCCTACGCCTCTGCTGCTACTGCTGTCGACTTCCTCGGTGCGGAGAAGGTCGCAGCGGCTTCCACTCCTGGTGGGAAGCGTGGTGGTGGCAGGAGCGGCAAGGGTGGCAGGGGTGGCGGAGGTGGCGGTGGAGGGAGCGGTGGTGGAGGCGGCGGGGGTGGTGGAGGTGGTGGGGGTGGACGTGGGGGTGGAGGCGGTGGGTGGGGTGGCGGCAGGACCGGGGGCGGTGGAGGCGGCGGCGGCGGTGGTGGGGGAGGAGGCAGCGGCAGTGGCGGTGGAGGTGGGAGTGGGGGTGGATCTGGCCAGAAGGGTGGCCAGCAGCAGCAGCAGCCACAGCAGCAGCAGCAGCTTCCTCCCCTCACCTCCCAGCAGCTCAATGACTGGTATGCTGGGCGTGGGGCGTCTCGGGGTTCTGACCGCTGCCCCTATGTCATTCGTACTGGCCCCCGCAAGGGTCGCCCCTGCAACGGTTTTCACACTGAGTATCGTTGTTTTGCCAGGCTTAGTGACGCCTGGCGTGCCAAGTATCCTGATGCTACTGAGTTCCCCAACTGGGCCGAGCTGCTTAGGCGTGATGTGCCTATCTTTGATCTGGACTATGATGTTATTCTTGCTGCTATGTATGCATTGACTATTAGTGCTGAGGGTGACTGCTACTTGTGTGTGCCGCCTGATCCTGGTATTGACCCCGGTATAAGGGCTGCAGCCCTAGGTGCTAGTGAGTCTGCTCCCCGTGGTACTGAGTCGACTCAGGCCTTGCACACGTTTACACTTGACTCTGGTGCTTCCCGCTGTTTCTTTCGCGATAGCACCACCGTCACTCCCCTCCCTGCACCTGTCCCTGTCTCACTGGCTGACCCCTCTGGGGGCCCAGTGCTTGCACGAGCCACGACTGTGCTCTCGTGCCCGGCGGTCCCGTCTGGTGAGCTGTCAGGTCTCCACGTTCCCTCGTTCTCTACGAACCTGGTGAGCAACGCCGTCCTCCAGGATCACTGGGTTGACACCTGGACTCCTGGAGGGCAGCGTGTGGCGATCTGCACGTGCTCCAAGACTGGCCGCCACCTGGCCACGTTCACTCGTGAGCCGGGGTCTAGTCTGTACACCCTCACCACTGTTTCACGCTCCACTCCTTTGTCTCCTCAGCTGTACGCGTCTGCTCAGGTAGCTACCCAGTGTGAGTGCCGCCGCCTGTCGCACGACACGCTTCTGTGGCACCACCGCCTTGGTCACCCCTCCCTTCCTCGCCTTCGTGGCATGCACTCTCGCTCCCTAGTCTCTGGTCTCCCCAGGTCTCTGCCTGCCCTCCCTCCCTCGCCTGCGCCGCCCTGCATTCCCTGCGTCGAGGGGCGGCAGCGCGCCGCTCCTCACTCCTCCTCGTTTCCTCCCACAGAGGCTCCCCTGCAGACGCTCCACCTGGACGTGTGGGGCCCAGCCCGCGTCCAGGGACAGGGCCGTGAGCGGTACTTTTTGCTGGTTGTCGACGACTACACGCGTTACACCACGGTCTTCCCCTTGCGCAGCAAGGGGGACGTCCCTGCTGTTTTGATCCCCTGGATCCGCGCTGTGCGTCTCCAGCTCCGCGAGCGGTTTGAGCGGGACTTCCCTGTCCTGCGTCTGCACTCTGACAGAGGTGGTGAGTTCTCCTCTGACCTCTTGGCAGCCTTCTGTGCGGAGCACGGCATTACCCAGTCGTTCACGCTTCCGGCCTCTCCGCAGCAGAATGGGGTTGCTGAGCGCCGCATTGGCTTAGTCATGGAGGTCGCTCGTACCTCCATGATCCATGCGGCGGCTCCCCATTTTCTGTGGCCGTTCGCGGTCCGGTACGCCGCGCATCAGCTCAACCTCTGGCCCCGTGTCTCCTTGCCGGAGACCTCGCCCACGCTGCTGTGGACGGGGGAGGTTGGCGATGCGTCGCGTTTCCGGGTCTGGGGTGCTCGTGCCTTTGTCCGCGATCTCACCGCGGACAAGCTCTCTGCTCGCGCCGTTCCCTGCGTCTTCCTTGGTTTTCCTCCTGACGCGCCTGGCTGGCAGTTTTACGACCCCACCTCGCGCCGTGTCTTTGCGTCTCAGGACGTCACCTTTGACGAGTCTGTTCCCTTCTACCGTCTCTTTCCCTACCGCACTGCCTCTCGCCCCCCCCCGCCGCTCTTTCTCGCTCCAGGTCCTCCCCAGGTAGACCCCCTCCCCGCGCCAGGTCCTGCTCCTTCAGGTGTTTCTCAGGTAGACCCTCCGGTACCTGTGCCTGTTGAGGTCACTGGTGACTCAGGTCCTGCTGGAGGTGGTCCTGCTCGGGGTGCTGTCTCTGGGGGTGCTGAGCCTGGGGGTGCGGAGCCTGAGCGAGAGGCGCCTAGAGGTGCTGAGCCTGGGGGTGCGGAGTCTGGGGGTGCTGTGCCTGCGCGTGAGGAGCCTGGAGGTGCTGAGCTTGGGGGTGCCGAGTCTACGGGTACTGAGCCTACGCGTGAGGAGCCTGGGGGTGCTGGCGCTGAGGGTTCTGAGTCTGCTGTTGCGCGGTCTCCTTGGAGTAGCCGCCTTCGTCCACGTGTGCCTCTCACCTCACAGCAGCTGCAGGACCAGTACGGTCGCCGTCAGGGTCGCACTGCTGGTGCCCGGGGCTCTACTGCTGGAGTCGCTGGTTCCGGAGGTGCTCGTCCTGGGGGTACTGGAGCTGCTGGGGCTTGGGGTGCTGGTTCTGGGGGTGCTGCTGCTGGAGACACTGAGGTTGGAGACCCTGGGACTGGAGGTGTCGGTTCTGGGACTGGAGCTGCTGGAGGTGCTGGAGCTGCTGGAGGTACTGGAGCTGCTGGAGCTGCCGGTACTGGCGCAGCTGCGCCGACACGACTGTTCTTCGCTCCACCGTCTCCGTCGTCTCTGCCGCCGTCTGACTCTGCTCTTCGTCAGGTTCTTACTCTCCCGTCGTCTACTGGTCTTCCGTTACAGCCTGGCTCACCGCTGCCTGCTCCTTCTCCTTACACTGAGCAGACTGGTAGTCCTGCTGAGCGTCGTGAGCCTGCGTCGCGTCCTGTCTCGCCTGCTCGTCCTGGTCGTACCGGTCGTCGTGTTCCTCGCTCGCGTCAGCCGGCTGTCCCCAGCGCACACCTCGTAGTCCGTCGTCCTTCCTCTGCTCCGCAGCCTGTTCCTCTGCCGTCTCCTCCTGCGTCCTCGTTGCCTGACGTTCCGGACCCTGCGTCTGACCGGTTTCGTGCTGAGCACCCTACTGTCACGCGTCTGCTAGCCACAGTTGTCACTGACCCGTCGTTTGAGTCTGCTGCTGCGTCTGCTCTTGTCGCTGAGCTTGTTGACTTTGCTGCTGCCTGTCGTCTAGACTTGACTGCCAGTCTTGTTACTGAGTATGAGTCTGTCTGTCCTCCGTCCGTCGGGGGTGAGTGTGCTCTTAGCACGGACGTCCTTGAGGACAGGCAGGAGGAGTTCCAGTGTCTTGCTGCTGCTTTACCTCATCTTGTGTCCTCGCTACTTGCCCCTGAGGGAGACCCGGATGCACCAGACATCCCGACTCCGCGCTCTTACGCAGAGGCGATAGAGGGTCCCTACTCCTCTCAGTGGCAGGCAGCCATGGACGCAGAGATGGCTTCCTGGAAGTCCACACGCACCTATGTCGACGAGGTTCCCCCACCTGGGGCGAACATCGTCAGTGGCATGTGGATTTTCAGGGTGAAGCGGCCGCCGGGTTCTCCGCCTGTCTTCAAGGCGCATTACGTGGCTCGAGGCTTCAGTCAGCGAGAGGGAGTTGACTTCTTCCAGACCTTCTCCCCCACCCCGAAGATGACCACTCTTCGGGTGCTGCTGCATGTTGCTGCTCACCGTGACTACGAGCTTCACTCTCTTGACTTCAGCACAGCTTTCTTGCAGGGCAGCCTGCACGAGGAGATCTGGCTGCGCCGCCCCCCGGGCTTCACTGGGTCGTTCCCTCCTGGCACCCAGTGGAGCCTCCGGCGGCCGGTCTACGGTCTCCGCCAGGCGCCACGTGAGTGGCACGACACACTGAGGACTACGCTTGCGGCTCTTGGGTTTGCGCCTTCTACTGCTGACCCGTCGCTGTTTCTGCGCACCGACACTTCACTGCCGCCGTTCTACATCCTCGTGTACATCGACGACTTGGTTTTTGCCACTGCTGACACTGAGGCTCTCGCCCACGTGAAGTCAGAGCTGCAGAACGCACGAGCATGTGAACGCACGAGCATGTGAACGCACGAGCATGTGAACGCACGAGCATGTGAACGCACGAGCATGTGAACGCACGAGCATGTGAACGCACGAGCATGTGAACGCACGAGCATGTGAACGCACGAGCATGTGAACGCACGAGCATGTGAACGCACGAGCATGTGAACGCACGAGCATGTGAACGCACGAGCATGTGAACGCACGAGCATGTGAACGCACGAGCATGTGAACGCACGAGCATGTGAACGCACGAGCATGTGAGCGCACGAGCATGTGAGCGCACGAGCATGTGAGCGCACGAGCATGTGAACACACGAGCATGTGAAGTCACGAGCATGTGAGCGCACGAGCATGTGAGCGCACGAGCATGTGAACACACGAGCATGTGAACACACGAGCATGTGAACACACGAGCATGTGAACACACGAGCATGTGAGCACACGAGCATGTGAGCACACGAGCATGTGAACACACGAGCATGTGAACACACGAGCATGTGAACACACGAGCATGTGAACACACGAGCATGTGAACACACGAGCATGTGAACACACGAGCATGTGAGCACACGAGCATGTGAGCACACGAGCATGTGAACACACGAGCATGTGAACACACGAGCATGTGAACACACGAGCATGTGAGCACACGAGCATGTGAACACACGAGCATGTGAACACACGAGGCCGACTCGCTCGATTTCACTCTCGATGGTGTGTGAGAGAGAGAGTTGCTTGTCATTTTATAACACACGTGCACTTTCACGCACCTGCATGCGCACGCACGAAGCTGACTCACTCTCTACTTAACTTTCAATGGTGTGTGTTAGCACATGCGCACAGGCACACAAATGGTTGTGCTTGCATGCGCACGCACGAAGCTGACTCACTCTCTACTTGACTTTCAATGGTGTGTGTTAGCACATGCGCACAGGCACACACATGGTTGTGCTTGCATGCGCACGCACGAAGCTGACTCACTCTCTACTTGACTTTCAATGGTGTGTGTTAGCACGTGCGCAGAGGCACACACATGGTTGTGCTTGCATGCGCACGCACGAAGCTGACTCACTCTCTACTTGACTTTCAATGGTGTGTGTTAGCACGTGCGCACAGGCACACACATGGTTGTGCTTGCATGCGCACGCACGAAGCTGACTCACTCTCTACTTGACTTTCAATGGTGTTTGTGATAGAGCACACCCGACACGCAGCATACTCTCGCACATGCGCACAGGCACACACATGGTTGTGCTTGCACGCAAGGCCGACTCGCTCTGCTTCGCTCTGGATGGTGTGAGAGAGAGCACCCCCTTTGATCTGGCCAAACCCCCTCAACCCCCCGCAACCCCCCTCAACCCCCCGCAACCCCCCGCAACCCCCCGGCTCCCAATTCATCCTATCCAGCCAATGGTGAGGGACGCATAACAGCTGCTGACGTGGCCAGGCTGGCAGCAGTGCACTCTTTCCTGTGGAGCGAGCAGCAGGTGGAGGACATGGTCACGCTCTTCAGCCAATCACAGGTGCGATTTGGATTCACAGTGGATTCGAATGTCGTTGGGCTTCTGAGTCCATTCCAAAGTCATTTTGTGGAGCGAGCAGCAGACGGAGAACATGATCATGCCCTTCAGCCAATCATAGGTGAGTTTTGGCGTTTGGCTTTGAGTTGAAACAAGCAGCGGCAGATGGAGCACATGGTTACGCTCTTCAGCCAATCGCAGGTGCGCTCTGGCTCCTGGTTTTGAGTCGTTTCAGAAGGGTTTGACCTTGTTATAGGTTCAAATTCAGGTTTCCTGATTTCGAAAAAAACTTGTTTTACTGTAGGCATTCTTATGTGTATTTGTTGGTGTTATTCATCAATACATCACACCTGTGCTTTGTTTGTTAACTTTTTTCTCACATCCCATTCCGTGTGCCACTGTTGTGGCAAGTGTCAGTAGTGGGCCTTCCATCGCATATGATTTCTTGTACCATCAGATGTGAAGTAGGACATGAGATGGCTCATACCCTATCGAATGTGTCGTCATTTTCTTGCAGGGCAACGGTATGGGAATGCTAGATTTTCGGCACGTTTTATCGCAATGTGGACGTCTTTAGACAAGAAAGTATTGTCACACCATCTTACGGTGTATCGCATTCCATATCATAAAACCACTATCGTCCAACCAACAGAAGGGTTAGTAGCTTCATGCAATCTTTTTGGTGAAGTAATTTACGCCTGGGGCAGTAAACAATGAAGGGTCAATTACTGTAGTTGCACTAGTTGTGGCGCCTCAACACACCCAACAGGATTGCATAGTGCCAGCGGGATTTTAGTAACCAATCATGTTCCAGACCCGATTATGCTCGATTTTCTTTTCCCTTGATGGAATGCGTACGCGGTGTCTCAGATTATGCCATTGGTTTACACGGCAGGCCACCAGCTCCAAGCATCCAATTTCCGGAATTCTTCGGATTCGGGCAGCCGAACAGAAGAGTTTGTAGATCGGGCAGGTCCCGTTCTCCATTCCCAGCCCAGTGCGTCGTTGGTGGTGAATCACCACTGGTTATGTTCCGAACCGACCCGATCGGTGATGTTTTCCCGCCCGAGCTTTTTGGCTTTGGGTGGAGCCCCGATATCATTGCCCTGGCAAATTCACCACGTGGTTGGATGCTTGCCCTCCCTGACCAGACTCGACTTTGGGGGTTGGTGCTTGCACCTGGGCTGGGAGGAGGCAATACAGTACCGGCAAGAATGTCATAGAATAGTGTATAAGCTCAAACATTGTTGGAGCCCGTCCAAACCACGCCTGAAATTTGCTGGGGCTTGGGACAAATGCATCATCAATCAGTGCCGTTTGGGCTGCCAGGTGTACTTTTCTGGTCAGATCAAAAGTGCGTGGGCTGCAGGGCTGTCGCTTGCCCTGGCTGAAGAACTTAGCTGGCTGAGGTGGCCTAATTTCAGCCCTTAATTTTCCGGGTTGAGTCCGATTTCAACATTTGTATTCAGGGCTACATATCCTTCTGCACTTGATCGTAAACACATCGTGTTTTGTAGATTGATGTTCAAGTACACATAAGTCTGCGGTACATAGCAGATACATAACCCGATCTTCAATGCAGCGGGGGACCGGTAGGTGAGGTGTTTTAAGTAAGGAGGGAATGAATAACAAGGGGCAAGGGGGTAGGGGAGGGGAAGGGCTCTGAACATATACGTCATCCGGGTTAGGACTAGACCAGCCCTTAAGGAAAAAGGGCTGGCCTCGAAGCCAGCACTTGAATTCTCTGAGTTGGGCTCAAACAAGCACGTGAATTCAAGGGCAAAAAGGGCAAATTCTCCGCGACAGGCCTGGAGGGCTGGCCGTGTAGAATTCTGCTGGCTCTGTTTCTCTTTGACCATCAAATCCCAAGTTGCGAGCCAGACGGGAGGTACGGATTCTCTACAACAAAAGCGGACAAGACATTCTGATCGGAACATATCAAAAATCACCCAGGTTCTGTAGGTATCAGAATGGTTCCCTGTGTTAAGCCGTGGTTTCAGTATTGAGTCACTTTAGCCATCTCAGCACTAGGAACTAATATGAAGTGAAAGAGTGCACACAACCAGCTACACAAACCCTTGTTCACTCAACGCTCCTTCCTGCACAAACCAGCAATGCTGCACAGTGTGTGCAGTGCTGCATTTCTTCTGCCTCTCAGATTTATTGGTAGATTCTCTAATCTGAACTCTAAACAAGTTGAGGCACCAGTACAGTATATGTCCCAGAGATGGCAAATTGTCGTGACGCTGTTCCTTTCATCTACACTGGAAGCTTCTTTCCTTTGCCACAAGATGCATTCCCTTATTAGTAGCCCTTTGAGTTTATGTACTAATTTGATGATAAGCACCTTCACTGGAGTCCTGTCCTAGTAATCGAAGGTCAAGTTTATTTACTAATTTGATAAGGTATCCCGAGATTGAGACCAAGATCGGTATTCGAAGGCTCCTTCCCAACCGTGGCGGATTTTCGATTTCAAGGGTGCGTCTGTCTTTTGATTTTATTTATTCTGTGCAAGTTTAAAGCTTGTGTTTTTTCCCTTTTCTCGGGGGATAATTTATGTACGCGAAAATGCAGGCTCACTTCTGCTGTGTGATCATATCATATGCCGCATGATGCCGCAGATCTGAAATCGACGGGAACGAGCCACCATCCATCATGCACCTTCAGTCGGATCCTGTCTCTCCGCTGGCTGAATTTTCCGTCATTCTTCCGTCATCATCAGACCGAGGAGGAAATAATAATATCATTGATACATCCGGCGGAGTTTCTTACGGTGGCTCCGATAATCTACTGCTACTGGGCTCGGGGCAGCAGCGGCTCAGCTCTTTCCCAGGATTGAACTTGAACGTGGATGAATCAGGGAACACGAATGCATCAGGGTTTGTTCCAGATGATCCTGACAGCATGATGCTGGGTCACCATTCTGATGATCATCATCATTCTGATGATGGTGGTGATGATTATAATGATCATGAACATGGTTATCATGGTCATCATGCAGACTTTCGTCTGGAAGCTTCTGCAGCCGGCGCCATGCCTGACAGAAGGATGCTGCAGCAACGTCAATCTCACACTGCATCCGCTGCTGCCACGGCGGCATGGCGGCCGGCGTCATTCACGCAGGTGATGCGGTCCGTCTCTCCTGCATATCAGCTCAGGCGAATTCCGGCCAGCAGGACGACGATTCATGCCCATCATCAAGAGCAAGTTATGACTAATGATGATCCGGAGGCGGGAAGCGCTAGCGGCACCACCAGTCATGTAAACCATGTGCATGACAGCAATCACGATGAAAGTCAAGGTGATGGTAATCGTGAGGATGTTTATGATGGTAATCATGACGAGGCTTTGACGCCAGGAATGGAATTGGATGGTGATGAGCAGCAGCAGCAGCAGCCGCCGCAGCAGCCAATCAGTGCTTCAATGCTGATGCTGCAGCACTACCGGAATCTTGGAGGCGGCGTACCCACTGACCATTTCCCCTCAACCATCTCCCCAAGACAGCATCTCTTCCCCAGCTTCTCCCAACCCCAGCAACACCCGATGTCCCTGCCCGATCCACGCGCCTCATCTTATCATCCCGGTCATCTCATTCCTCGCCCACCAGGCCAGCTCTTTGGCCCAGCTGTCTACCTGGCTGCTGCAGCACCTCACGCGGCCCCAGGAGCAGCATCTATGGGAGCAGCATATGCGGGAGCAGCGTCTATGGGAGCAGCATCTGTGGGAGCAGCAAATGTTCCTGTCGAGCCAACCCAAGATGTTTTCTCGAGCGCAGTCGCGGCAGCACACGCAGTCCAGGGAGCAGCAATTGTTCCTGTCCAGGATGTCTCCGCACGCGCAGTTGCTGCGCGCGGCGAGGTTTTAGAAGCACCATTCCCCGCATCAGAACGCCTTCAGCAGCAGCCAGAAGCCTGTTACCTTGCTTCTGCTTCGCCTGAGATTGCGCTTTCTGCAATGTTTCAGCCTGGGGGTCTAACCACTTCATCTGCAGCAGCAGCTGCTGCTCACATGCGGCCCATTGGGGGAATGGGATCAGCCGCTGGTGGGGATGGTGGTGTTGTCTCTGTTAAAGCCACAGCTGTTTTTCAACTGCCCAATTTTCTGCTGCCCGGTTTTCAGCTGCCCGGTTTCCAGGTGCCCGGGAGGCCTCTCCCTCCGCCACCTGTCATCACGCACACGTGGGCGGGGCGAACATTGCCACAGCCTGCTGCCTCCGCCTGCTCCCTTGCTGCCACAGCTCGTGTTCCCACAGTCTTTGTTCAGGCTGCTGCATCTGCCAATGGTTCGTTTGAGGATGACTCAATATCTGCATCTTCATCATTTCCGTACCCTGGGGATGTAGAGTTGGGCGGAAACATTATTGTAGCTGGTGCTGCTGCTGCTGCTGGTGGTGGTGGTGCTGCTGCTGCTGGTGGTGTGGCTTCAGGGCGTGGCGGCAGTGTGGGAGCAGCAGCAGCAGCAGCAGCAGCAGCAGCTGATGTTAGTGCTGCTGGTACAGCAGCAGGTGTGATGGAAGCAGTTTATGGCAACGCTGTTGCTGCTGCACCTCAGGCTGGTGCTACTGCCGAAAGCTGTGGTGCTATGGAGATGAATTTTCACCATGCTGATAATGCTTGCAATGCTGACAACTGTGACGATTCAGACTCTGCTGCTTCGGCAAGGGCAAGTGGGCAGCGCAGCACAAGCCAGAGAGGTCCAGACACAGAGTGATTGGGCAGCTCGTTGGCGCACTGCACTCAGTCAGCGCAGAAAGTCTTTACACCAGCCGCAACGGAGCGTCTTCCTGGCCGACTCTGCTTGTGCAGAAGATTCTGACGATCCCGACTCAGCTGCATCCGCAAGGGCAAGTGGGCAGTGCAGCACAGCACAAGCCAGAACTCATTGCTTGTCCACTGCTGGGTTGCATTGCAGCACTCACTGTTTGTGTCGGACGAAGTGTGCTGGGGCACCTCGCTGCCTCACTGCAATGCGCTCGCTCATGCATCAGCCCAGCAGCTCACCATGCCATCTGCCACGGAGTGTCTCCCATTCCATAAGCACCATCATTGTTGCATTTATTGCATTGGTTGACATGGCATGGCACTAGCCGGATTAGTAGATTTGCTGCTGCCAACATTGCTTCATGCTTGCATGCCACCTCGAAGCCGCCTTTAAAATGGTGACTGTGGCTGTGGTGTAGTGGTGTCAACTGTGAATAACAGGCGCCAACAGTGTACAGTAATCTGTTCATGGCAATGCACTGCACTGCACCTCTACAAAAACTCACGTGAGCCTTTTGAGATGAGAGAGGCCATAGAAAAGCTGTGAGGAGGGTAATGTTGCCTCTCTAGAAGCACATGTAAATGCTGCTGCTGGGCTATTGAGTGTGAGTGTTCTGTTCCTTTGCTCGATACCTACCCACCCTTTTCTTCAAGTTCTGACTGACTGCCAACGGCATGACTTGACAGAATTGGCACACCTTATATTTGTTCTAAGATCTGTCAGAGGTCCACTGGTGATCCCCGATTGATCCTAGGGAAGGGTTACAGGCACGTTGGCCTGGGGGGTTATGGGCGCACTCACCCGTGTCAAATGATATATATGTGTGATATATATTGGTAGGCTGTAGTGGGGTAGATGTTATAGGGGATAACACTTTAGGGTTGTGTGTCATGTACCAAACTCTCTCGTCAATCGAACCACCTTGCCTAGCTATCTCGACATGGCATCTAGAGCAGGTTCTTAGGACCTAAGTTTAAGGGCCCACCAGTTACTAAGTTACCTCACCAACGGCCTGCCTACCTGCCTTGCCTTTTGGTCTGCCTAGCCTGCTGCCCGCGCGCGCCTCGGCTGCGCGCGCACGCCTTTTTTTTTTAGCGCGCACTGCTGCTGCCAGCCGCGTCGCGCCCCGTCCGTCGCCCGCGCAGCCCGCTCTGAGCCCGCATAGCTCGTGCGCGGCCCGTCCCTGCCTCGCGCAGCCCGCTAAGGCCCCGCGCAGCCCGTCTGCAGCCCGCGCGTCGCATGTGCTGCTCGCGCGCAGCCCCTTTTCCGCCCCGCGCGTCGCATTTGCTGCCTGCGCGGCCCACTCCAGCGCTGCGCGCTGCACCTACCGTCCGTGCGCGGCCCGCCTAGGCCCTGCACGTCGCGATTGCCTCTCGTACAGCGCATTGCTGCCCCGTGCATTGCGTCCGCCTGTACCTGCCGCCAGGGTTTAGGGTTTACCCTGTCTTTTTCTTGCCTGCCTTGCGCCTCTACCGTCTGCCTTGCGCACCTGCCTGCTACAGTTGCCTGCTGCCTGAACCTGCAGCCTTTGCCTGCTGCCTGAGCCTACTGCCTGAGCCTGCTGCCTGAGCCTGCTGCCTGAGCCTGCTGCCTGAGCCAGCTACTTTTGCCTGCGCTGCAACCATGGCGACCCTTACTGTTCTCGCCTTTGAGCCTGACGGCCGCCCCATCGAGTTTGACACCTGGCTTAGTGATCTGCGACTTTACCTTATGACTGACGTCGCAGACGGAGTATCACTACTAGCCTATGTCACTGGCACTGTCCCTACTCCAGCTGAGACTGCTCCTGCCCCTGAACGAGCACAGTGGGAGCTCCGCGACGCAGTCGCACGCCTTGTTATTCGCAATCACCTACCGATCTCTGAGCGCGCGCATTTCAACCAGCTTAAGACTGCCAAGACGCTGTATGATGCTGTCGTTGCCCGCTATTCCGCCCCGGCCACAGCCACCGTTGGTAGTCTCATCCTGCCATACCTGTTCCCAGACTTAGCCTCGTTTCACACTGCTGCCGACCTTATCACTCACCTCCGCGCTAGTGACGCCCGCTTTCGAGCCGCTCTTACCGCCGAGTTCCTCGCCACGAACACCCCCCCGCTGTACTTCACCCTCTACATCCTCGTCACCCGCCTCCCTGACACTCTTCGCTCTGTCAGGGATTACTTCCTTGCCAAGGATCCTCCAACTATCACTCTGGACGACTTCGAGCAGCAGCTGGTCGCAGCAGAGAAGAACATCCTCGCTGTCGGTGCTGCTCGTGGCACTCCCCGCACTCCCCTCTTTGAGGGGTGCTCCCCCTCCCCTCTTGACCCCTCCTACGCCTCTGCTGCTACTGCTGTCGACTTCCTCGGTGCGGAGAAGGTCGCAGCGGCTTCCACTCCTGGTGGGAAGCGTGGTGGTGGCAGGAGCGGCAAGGGTGGCAGGGGTGGCGGAGGTGGCGGTGGAGGGAGCGGTGGTGGAGGCGGCGGGGGTGGTGGAGGTGGTGGGGGTGGACGTGGGGGTGGAGGCGGTGGGTGGGGTGGCGGCAGGACCGGGGGCGGTGGAGGCGGCGGCGGCGGTGGTGGGGGAGGAGGCAGCGGCAGTGGCGGTGGAGGTGGGAGTGGGGGTGGATCTGGCCAGAAGGGTGGCCAGCAGCAGCAGCAGCCACAGCAGCAGCAGCAGCTTCCTCCCCTCACCTCCCAGCAGCTCAATGACTGGTATGCTGGGCGTGGGGCGTCTCGGGGTTCTGACCGCTGCCCCTATGTCATTCGTACTGGCCCCCGCAAGGGTCGCCCCTGCAACGGTTTTCACACTGAGTATCGTTGTTTTGCCAGGCTTAGTGACGCCTGGCGTGCCAAGTATCCTGATGCTACTGAGTTCCCCAACTGGGCCGAGCTGCTTAGGCGTGATGTGCCTATCTTTGATCTGGACTATGATGTTATTCTTGCTGCTATGTATGCATTGACTATTAGTGCTGAGGGTGACTGCTACTTGTGTGTGCCGCCTGATCCTGGTATTGACCCCGGTATAAGGGCTGCAGCCCTAGGTGCTAGTGAGTCTGCTCCCCGTGGTACTGAGTCGACTCAGGCCTTGCACACGTTTACACTTGACTCTGGTGCTTCCCGCTGTTTCTTTCGCGATAGCACCACCGTCACTCCCCTCCCTGCACCTGTCCCTGTCTCACTGGCTGACCCCTCTGGGGGCCCAGTGCTTGCACGAGCCACGACTGTGCTCTCGTGCCCGGCGGTCCCGTCTGGTGAGCTGTCAGGTCTCCACGTTCCCTCGTTCTCTACGAACCTGGTGAGCAACGCCGTCCTCCAGGATCACTGGGTTGACACCTGGACTCCTGGAGGGCAGCGTGTGGCGATCTGCACGTGCTCCAAGACTGGCCGCCACCTGGCCACGTTCACTCGTGAGCCGGGGTCTAGTCTGTACACCCTCACCACTGTTTCACGCTCCACTCCTTTGTCTCCTCAGCTGTACGCGTCTGCTCAGGTAGCTACCCAGTGTGAGTGCCGCCGCCTGTCGCACGACACGCTTCTGTGGCACCACCGCCTTGGTCACCCCTCCCTTCCTCGCCTTCGTGGCATGCACTCTCGCTCCCTAGTCTCTGGTCTCCCCAGGTCTCTGCCTGCCCTCCCTCCCTCGCCTGCGCCGCCCTGCATTCCCTGCGTCGAGGGGCGGCAGCGCGCCGCTCCTCACTCCTCCTCGTTTCCTCCCACAGAGGCTCCCCTGCAGACGCTCCACCTGGACGTGTGGGGCCCAGCCCGCGTCCAGGGACAGGGCCGTGAGCGGTACTTTTTGCTGGTTGTCGACGACTACACGCGTTACACCACGGTCTTCCCCTTGCGCAGCAAGGGGGACGTCCCTGCTGTTTTGATCCCCTGGATCCGCGCTGTGCGTCTCCAGCTCCGCGAGCGGTTTGAGCGGGACTTCCCTGTCCTGCGTCTGCACTCTGACAGAGGTGGTGAGTTCTCCTCTGACCTCTTGGCAGCCTTCTGTGCGGAGCACGGCATTACCCAGTCGTTCACGCTTCCGGCCTCTCCGCAGCAGAATGGGGTTGCTGAGCGCCGCATTGGCTTAGTCATGGAGGTCGCTCGTACCTCCATGATCCATGCGGCGGCTCCCCATTTTCTGTGGCCGTTCGCGGTCCGGTACGCCGCGCATCAGCTCAACCTCTGGCCCCGTGTCTCCTTGCCGGAGACCTCGCCCACGCTGCTGTGGACGGGGGAGGTTGGCGATGCGTCGCGTTTCCGGGTCTGGGGTGCTCGTGCCTTTGTCCGCGATCTCACCGCGGACAAGCTCTCTGCTCGCGCCGTTCCCTGCGTCTTCCTTGGTTTTCCTCCTGACGCGCCTGGCTGGCAGTTTTACGACCCCACCTCGCGCCGTGTCTTTGCGTCTCAGGACGTCACCTTTGACGAGTCTGTTCCCTTCTACCGTCTCTTTCCCTACCGCACTGCCTCTCGCCCCCCCCCGCCGCTCTTTCTCGCTCCAGGTCCTCCCCAGGTAGACCCCCTCCCCGCGCCAGGTCCTGCTCCTTCAGGTGTTTCTCAGGTAGACCCTCCGGTACCTGTGCCTGTTGAGGTCACTGGTGACTCAGGTCCTGCTGGAGGTGGTCCTGCTCGGGGTGCTGTCTCTGGGGGTGCTGAGCCTGGGGGTGCGGAGCCTGAGCGAGAGGCGCCTAGAGGTGCTGAGCCTGGGGGTGCGGAGTCTGGGGGTGCTGTGCCTGCGCGTGAGGAGCCTGGAGGTGCTGAGCTTGGGGGTGCCGAGTCTACGGGTACTGAGCCTACGCGTGAGGAGCCTGGGGGTGCTGGCGCTGAGGGTTCTGAGTCTGCTGTTGCGCGGTCTCCTTGGAGTAGCCGCCTTCGTCCACGTGTGCCTCTCACCTCACAGCAGCTGCAGGACCAGTACGGTCGCCGTCAGGGTCGCACTGCTGGTGCCCGGGGCTCTACTGCTGGAGTCGCTGGTTCCGGAGGTGCTCGTCCTGGGGGTACTGGAGCTGCTGGGGCTTGGGGTGCTGGTTCTGGGGGTGCTGCTGCTGGAGACACTGAGGTTGGAGACCCTGGGACTGGAGGTGTCGGTTCTGGGACTGGAGCTGCTGGAGGTGCTGGAGCTGCTGGAGGTACTGGAGCTGCTGGAGCTGCCGGTACTGGCGCAGCTGCGCCGACACGACTGTTCTTCGCTCCACCGTCTCCGTCGTCTCTGCCGCCGTCTGACTCTGCTCTTCGTCAGGTTCTTACTCTCCCGTCGTCTACTGGTCTTCCGTTACAGCCTGGCTCACCGCTGCCTGCTCCTTCTCCTTACACTGAGCAGACTGGTAGTCCTGCTGAGCGTCGTGAGCCTGCGTCGCGTCCTGTCTCGCCTGCTCGTCCTGGTCGTACCGGTCGTCGTGTTCCTCGCTCGCGTCAGCCGGCTGTCCCCAGCGCACACCTCGTAGTCCGTCGTCCTTCCTCTGCTCCGCAGCCTGTTCCTCTGCCGTCTCCTCCTGCGTCCTCGTTGCCTGACGTTCCGGACCCTGCGTCTGACCGGTTTCGTGCTGAGCACCCTACTGTCACGCGTCTGCTAGCCACAGTTGTCACTGACCCGTCGTTTGAGTCTGCTGCTGCGTCTGCTCTTGTCGCTGAGCTTGTTGACTTTGCTGCTGCCTGTCGTCTAGACTTGACTGCCAGTCTTGTTACTGAGTATGAGTCTGTCTGTCCTCCGTCCGTCGGGGGTGAGTGTGCTCTTAGCACGGACGTCCTTGAGGACAGGCAGGAGGAGTTCCAGTGTCTTGCTGCTGCTTTACCTCATCTTGTGTCCTCGCTACTTGCCCCTGAGGGAGACCCGGATGCACCAGACATCCCGACTCCGCGCTCTTACGCAGAGGCGATAGAGGGTCCCTACTCCTCTCAGTGGCAGGCAGCCATGGACGCAGAGATGGCTTCCTGGAAGTCCACACGCACCTATGTCGACGAGGTTCCCCCACCTGGGGCGAACATCGTCAGTGGCATGTGGATTTTCAGGGTGAAGCGGCCGCCGGGTTCTCCGCCTGTCTTCAAGGCGCATTACGTGGCTCGAGGCTTCAGTCAGCGAGAGGGAGTTGACTTCTTCCAGACCTTCTCCCCCACCCCGAAGATGACCACTCTTCGGGTGCTGCTGCATGTTGCTGCTCACCGTGACTACGAGCTTCACTCTCTTGACTTCAGCACAGCTTTCTTGCAGGGCAGCCTGCACGAGGAGATCTGGCTGCGCCGCCCCCCGGGCTTCACTGGGTCGTTCCCTCCTGGCACCCAGTGGAGCCTCCGGCGGCCGGTCTACGGTCTCCGCCAGGCGCCACGTGAGTGGCACGACACACTGAGGACTACGCTTGCGGCTCTTGGGTTTGCGCCTTCTACTGCTGACCCGTCGCTGTTTCTGCGCACCGACACTTCACTGCCGCCGTTCTACATCCTCGTGTACATCGACGACTTGGTTTTTGCCACTGCTGACACTGAGGCTCTCGCCCACGTGAAGTCAGAGCTGCAGAACGCACGAGCATGTGAACGCACGAGCATGTGAACGCACGAGCATGTGAACGCACGAGCATGTGAACGCACGAGCATGTGAACGCACGAGCATGTGAACGCACGAGCATGTGAACGCACGAGCATGTGAACGCACGAGCATGTGAACGCACGAGCATGTGAACGCACGAGCATGTGAACGCACGAGCATGTGAACGCACGAGCATGTGAACGCACGAGCATGTGAACGCACGAGCATGTGAACGCACGAGCATGTGAACGCACGAGCATGTGAGCGCACGAGCATGTGAGCGCACGAGCATGTGAGCGCACGAGCATGTGAACACACGAGCATGTGAAGTCACGAGCATGTGAGCGCACGAGCATGTGAGCGCACGAGCATGTGAACACACGAGCATGTGAACACACGAGCATGTGAACACACGAGCATGTGAACACACGAGCATGTGAGCACACGAGCATGTGAGCACACGAGCATGTGAACACACGAGCATGTGAACACACGAGCATGTGAACACACGAGCATGTGAACACACGAGCATGTGAACACACGAGCATGTGAACACACGAGCATGTGAGCACACGAGCATGTGAGCACACGAGCATGTGAACACACGAGCATGTGAACACACGAGCATGTGAACACACGAGCATGTGAGCACACGAGCATGTGAACACACGAGCATGTGAACACACGAGGCCGACTCGCTCGATTTCACTCTCGATGGTGTGTGAGAGAGAGAGTTGCTTGTCATTTTATAACACACGTGCACTTTCACGCACCTGCATGCGCACGCACGAAGCTGACTCACTCTCTACTTAACTTTCAATGGTGTGTGTTAGCACATGCGCACAGGCACACAAATGGTTGTGCTTGCATGCGCACGCACGAAGCTGACTCACTCTCTACTTGACTTTCAATGGTGTGTGTTAGCACATGCGCACAGGCACACACATGGTTGTGCTTGCATGCGCACGCACGAAGCTGACTCACTCTCTACTTGACTTTCAATGGTGTGTGTTAGCACGTGCGCAGAGGCACACACATGGTTGTGCTTGCATGCGCACGCACGAAGCTGACTCACTCTCTACTTGACTTTCAATGGTGTGTGTTAGCACGTGCGCACAGGCACACACATGGTTGTGCTTGCATGCGCACGCACGAAGCTGACTCACTCTCTACTTGACTTTCAATGGTGTTTGTGATAGAGCACACCCGACACGCAGCATACTCTCGCACATGCGCACAGGCACACACATGGTTGTGCTTGCACGCAAGGCCGACTCGCTCTGCTTCGCTCTGGATGGTGTGAGAGAGAGCACCCCCTTTGATCTGGCCAAACCCCCTCAACCCCCCGCAACCCCCCTCAACCCCCCGCAACCCCCCGCAACCCCCCGGCTCCCAATTCATCCTATCCAGCCAATGGTGAGGGACGCATAACAGCTGCTGACGTGGCCAGGCTGGCAGCAGTGCACTCTTTCCTGTGGAGCGAGCAGCAGGTGGAGGACATGGTCACGCTCTTCAGCCAATCACAGGTGCGATTTGGATTCACAGTGGATTCGAATGTCGTTGGGCTTCTGAGTCCATTCCAAAGTCATTTTGTGGAGCGAGCAGCAGACGGAGAACATGATCATGCCCTTCAGCCAATCATAGGTGAGTTTTGGCGTTTGGCTTTGAGTTGACTGAACAGTCATTGTTTGAAACAAGCAGCGGCAGATGGAGCACATGGTTACGCTCTTCAGCCAATCGCAGGTGCGCTCTGGCTCCTGGTTTTGAGTCGTTTCAGAAGGGTTTGACCTTGTTATAGGTTCAAATTCAGGTTTCCTGATTTCGAAAAAAACTTGTTTTACTGTAGGCATTCTTATGTGTATTTGTTGGTGTTATTCATCAATACATCACACCTGTGCTTTGTTTGTTAACTTTTTTCTCACATCCCATTCCGTGTGCCACTGTTGTGGCAAGTGTCAGTAGTGGGCCTTCCATCGCATATGATTTCTTGTACCATCAGATGTGAAGTAGGACATGAGATGGCTCATACCCTATCGAATGTGTCGTCATTTTCTTGCAGGGCAACGGTATGGGAATGCTAGATTTTCGGCACGTTTTATCGCAATGTGGACGTCTTTAGACAAGAAAGTATTGTCACACCATCTTACGGTGTATCGCATTCCATATCATAAAACCACTATCGTCCAACCAACAGAAGGGTTAGTAGCTTCATGCAATCTTTTTGGTGAAGTAATTTACGCCTGGGGCAGTAAACAATGAAGGGTCAATTACTGTAGTTGCACTAGTTGTGGCGCCTCAACACACCCAACAGGATTGCATAGTGCCAGCGGGATTTTAGTAACCAATCATGTTCCAGACCCGATTATGCTCGATTTTCTTTTCCCTTGATGGAATGCGTACGCGGTGTCTCAGATTATGCCATTGGTTTACACGGCAGGCCACCAGCTCCAAGCATCCAATTTCCGGAATTCTTCGGATTCGGGCAGCCGAACAGAAGAGTTTGTAGATCGGGCAGGTCCCGTTCTCCATTCCCAGCCCAGTGCGTCGTTGGTGGTGAATCACCACTGGTTATGTTCCGAACCGACCCGATCGGTGATGTTTTCCCGCCCGAGCTTTTTGGCTTTGGGTGGAGCCCCGATATCATTGCCCTGGCAAATTCACCACGTGGTTGGATGCTTGCCCTCCCTGACCAGACTCGACTTTGGGGGTTGGTGCTTGCACCTGGGCTGGGAGGAGGCAATACAGTACCGGCAAGAATGTCATAGAATAGTGTATAAGCTCAAACATTGTTGGAGCCCGTCCAAACCACGCCTGAAATTTGCTGGGGCTTGGGACAAATGCATCATCAATCAGTGCCGTTTGGGCTGCCAGGTGTACTTTTCTGGTCAGATCAAAAGTGCGTGGGCTGCAGGGCTGTCGCTTGCCCTGGCTGAAGAACTTAGCTGGCTGAGGTGGCCTAATTTCAGCCCTTAATTTTCCGGGTTGAGTCCGATTTCAACATTTGTATTCAGGGCTACATATCCTTCTGCACTTGATCGTAAACACATCGTGTTTTGTAGATTGATGTTCAAGTACACATAAGTCTGCGGTACATAGCAGATACATAACCCGATCTTCAATGCAGCGGGGGACCGGTAGGTGAGGTGTTTTAAGTAAGGAGGGAATGAATAACAAGGGGCAAGGGGGTAGGGGAGGGGAAGGGCTCTGAACATATACGTCATCCGGGTTAGGACTAGACCAGCCCTTAAGGAAAAAGGGCTGGCCTCGAAGCCAGCACTTGAATTCTCTGAGTTGGGCTCAAACAAGCACGTGAATTCAAGGGCAAAAAGGGCAAATTCTCCGCGACAGGCCTGGAGGGCTGGCCGTGTAGAATTCTGCTGGCTCTGTTTCTCTTTGACCATCAAATCCCAAGTTGCGAGCCAGACGGGAGGTACGGATTCTCTACAACAAAAGCGGACAAGACATTCTGATCGGAACATATCAAAAATCACCCAGGTTCTGTAGGTATCAGAATGGTTCCCTGTGTTAAGCCGTGGTTTCAGTATTGAGTCACTTTAGCCATCTCAGCACTAGGAACTAATATGAAGTGAAAGAGTGCACACAACCAGCTACACAAACCCTTGTTCACTCAACGCTCCTTCCTGCACAAACCAGCAATGCTGCACAGTGTGTGCAGTGCTGCATTTCTTCTGCCTCTCAGATTTATTGGTAGATTCTCTAATCTGAACTCTAAACAAGTTGAGGCACCAGTACAGTATATGTCCCAGAGATGGCAAATTGTCGTGACGCTGTTCCTTTCATCTACACTGGAAGCTTCTTTCCTTTGCCACAAGATGCATTCCCTTATTAGTAGCCCTTTGAGTTTATGTACTAATTTGATGATAAGCACCTTCACTGGAGTCCTGTCCTAGTAATCGAAGGTCAAGTTTATTTACTAATTTGATAAGGTATCCCGAGATTGAGACCAAGATCGGTATTCGAAGGCTCCTTCCCAACCGTGGCGGATTTTCGATTTCAAGGGTGCGTCTGTCTTTTGATTTTATTTATTCTGTGCAAGTTTAAAGCTTGTGTTTTTTCCCTTTTCTCGGGGGATAATTTATGTACGCGAAAATGCAGGCTCACTTCTGCTGTGTGATCATATCATATGCCGCATGATGCCGCAGATCTGAAATCGACGGGAACGAGCCACCATCCATCATGCACCTTCAGTCGGATCCTGTCTCTCCGCTGGCTGAATTTTCCGTCATTCTTCCGTCATCATCAGACCGAGGAGGAAATAATAATATCATTGATACATCCGGCGGAGTTTCTTACGGTGGCTCCGATAATCTACTGCTACTGGGCTCGGGGCAGCAGCGGCTCAGCTCTTTCCCAGGATTGAACTTGAACGTGGATGAATCAGGGAACACGAATGCATCAGGGTTTGTTCCAGATGATCCTGACAGCATGATGCTGGGTCACCATTCTGATGATCATCATCATTCTGATGATGGTGGTGATGATTATAATGATCATGAACATGGTTATCATGGTCATCATGCAGACTTTCGTCTGGAAGCTTCTGCAGCCGGCGCCATGCCTGACAGAAGGATGCTGCAGCAACGTCAATCTCACACTGCATCCGCTGCTGCCACGGCGGCATGGCGGCCGGCGTCATTCACGCAGGTGATGCGGTCCGTCTCTCCTGCATATCAGCTCAGGCGAATTCCGGCCAGCAGGACGACGATTCATGCCCATCATCAAGAGCAAGTTATGACTAATGATGATCCGGAGGCGGGAAGCGCTAGCGGCACCACCAGTCATGTAAACCATGTGCATGACAGCAATCACGATGAAAGTCAAGGTGATGGTAATCGTGAGGATGTTTATGATGGTAATCATGACGAGGCTTTGACGCCAGGAATGGAATTGGATGGTGATGAGCAGCAGCAGCAGCAGCCGCCGCAGCAGCCAATCAGTGCTTCAATGCTGATGCTGCAGCACTACCGGAATCTTGGAGGCGGCGTACCCACTGACCATTTCCCCTCAACCATCTCCCCAAGACAGCATCTCTTCCCCAGCTTCTCCCAACCCCAGCAACACCCGATGTCCCTGCCCGATCCACGCGCCTCATCTTATCATCCCGGTCATCTCATTCCTCGCCCACCAGGCCAGCTCTTTGGCCCAGCTGTCTACCTGGCTGCTGCAGCACCTCACGCGGCCCCAGGAGCAGCATCTATGGGAGCAGCATATGCGGGAGCAGCGTCTATGGGAGCAGCATCTGTGGGAGCAGCAAATGTTCCTGTCGAGCCAACCCAAGATGTTTTCTCGAGCGCAGTCGCGGCAGCACACGCAGTCCAGGGAGCAGCAATTGTTCCTGTCCAGGATGTCTCCGCACGCGCAGTTGCTGCGCGCGGCGAGGTTTTAGAAGCACCATTCCCCGCATCAGAACGCCTTCAACAGCAGCCAGAAGCCTGTTACCTTGCTTCTGCTTCGCCTGAGATTGCGCTTTCTGCAATGTTTCAGCCTGGGGGTCTAACCACTTCATCTGCAGCAGCAGCTGCTGCTCACATGCGGCCCATTGGGGGAATGGGATCAGCCGCTGGTGGGGATGGTGGTGTTGTCTCTGTTAAAGCCACAGCTGTTTTTCAACTGCCCAATTTTCTGCTGCCCGGTTTTCAGCTGCCCGGTTTCCAGGTGCCCGGGAGGCCTCTCCCTCCGCCACCTGTCATCACGCACACGTGGGCGGGGCGAACATTGCCACAGCCTGCTGCCTCCGCCTGCTCCCCTGCTGCCACAGCTCGTGTTCCCACAGTCTTTGTTCAGGCTGCTGCATCTGCCAATGGTTCGTTTGAGGATGACTCAATATCTGCATCTTCATCATTTCCGTACCCTGGGGATGTAGAGTTGGGCGGAAACATTATTGTAGCTGGTGCTGCTGCTGCTGCTGGTGGTGGTGGTGCTGCTGCTGCTGGTGGTGTGGCTTCAGGGCGTGGCGGCAGTGTGGGAGCAGCAGCAGCAGCAGCAGCAGCAGCAGCAGCAGCTGATGTTAGTGCTGCTGGTACAGCAGCAGGTGCCAACATTGCTTCATGCTTGCATGCCACCTCGAAGCCGCCTTTAAAATGGTGACTGTGGCGGTGGTGTAGTGGTGTCAACTGTGAATAACAGGCGCCAACAGTGTACAGTAATCTGTTCATGGCAATGCACTGCACTGCACCTCTACAAAAACTCACGTGAGCCTTTTGAGATGAGAGAGGCCATAGAAAGGCTGTGAGGAGGGTAATGTTGCCTCTCTAGAAGCACATGTAAATGCTGCTGCTGGGCTATTGAGTGTGAGTGTTCTGTTCCTTTGCTCGATACCTACCCACCCTTTTCTTCAAGTTCTGACTGACCGCCAACGGCATGACTTGACAGAATTGGCACACCTTAGATTTGTTCTAAGATCTGTCAGAGGTCCACTGGTGATCCCCGATTGATCCTAGGGAAGGGTTACAGGCACGTTGGCCTGGGGGGTTATGGGCGCACTCACCCGTGTCAAATGATATATATGTGTGATATATATTGGTAGGCTGTAGTGGGGTAGATGTTATAGGGGATAACACTTTAGGGTTGTGTGTCATGTACCAAACTCTCTCGTCAATCGAACCACCTTGCCTAGCTATCTCGACATGGCATCTAGAGCAGGTTCTTAGGACCTAAGTTTAAGGGCCCACCAGTTACTAAGTTACCTCACCAACGGCCTGCCTACCTGCCTTGCCTTTTGGTCTGCCTAGCCTGCTGCCCGCGCGCGCCTCGGCTGCGCGCGCACGCCTTTTTTTTTTAGCGCGCACTGCTGCTGCCAGCCGCGTCGCGCCCCGTCCGTCGCCCGCGCAGCCCGCTCTGAGCCCGCATAGCTCGTGCGCGGCCCGTCCCTGCCTCGCGCAGCCCGCTAAGGCCCCGCGCAGCCCGTCTGCAGCCCGCGCGTCGCATGTGCTGCTCGCGCGCAGCCCCTTTTCCGCCCCGCGCGTCGCATTTGCTGCCTGCGCGGCCCACTCCAGCGCTGCGCGCTGCACCTACCGTCCGTGCGCGGCCCGCCTAGGCCCTGCACGTCGCGATTGCCTCTCGTACAGCGCATTGCTGCCCCGTGCATTGCGTCCGCCTGTACCTGCCGCCAGGGTTTAGGGTTTACCCTGTCTTTTTCTTGCCTGCCTTGCGCCTCTACCGTCTGCCTTGCGCACCTGCCTGCTACAGTTGCCTGCTGCCTGAACCTGCAGCCTTTGCCTGCTGCCTGAGCCTACTGCCTGAGCCTGCTGCCTGAGCCTGCTGCCTGAGCCTGCTGCCTGAGCCAGCTACTTTTGCCTGCGCTGCAACCATGGCGACCCTTACTGTTCTCGCCTTTGAGCCTGACGGCCGCCCCATCGAGTTTGACACCTGGCTTAGTGATCTGCGACTTTACCTTATGACTGACGTCGCAGACGGAGTATCACTACTAGCCTATGTCACTGGCACTGTCCCTACTCCAGCTGAGACTGCTCCTGCCCCTGAACGAGCACAGTGGGAGCTCCGCGACGCAGTCGCACGCCTTGTTATTCGCAATCACCTACCGATCTCTGAGCGCGCGCATTTCAACCAGCTTAAGACTGCCAAGACGCTGTATGATGCTGTCGTTGCCCGCTATTCCGCCCCGGCCACAGCCACCGTTGGTAGTCTCATCCTGCCATACCTGTTCCCAGACTTAGCCTCGTTTCACACTGCTGCCGACCTTATCACTCACCTCCGCGCTAGTGACGCCCGCTTTCGAGCCGCTCTTACCGCCGAGTTCCTCGCCACGAACACCCCCCCGCTGTACTTCACCCTCTACATCCTCGTCACCCGCCTCCCTGACACTCTTCGCTCTGTCAGGGATTACTTCCTTGCCAAGGATCCTCCAACTATCACTCTGGACGACTTCGAGCAGCAGCTGGTCGCAGCAGAGAAGAACATCCTCGCTGTCGGTGCTGCTCGTGGCACTCCCCGCACTCCCCTCTTTGAGGGGTGCTCCCCCTCCCCTCTTGACCCCTCCTACGCCTCTGCTGCTACTGCTGTCGACTTCCTCGGTGCGGAGAAGGTCGCAGCGGCTTCCACTCCTGGTGGGAAGCGTGGTGGTGGCAGGAGCGGCAAGGGTGGCAGGGGTGGCGGAGGTGGCGGTGGAGGGAGCGGTGGTGGAGGCGGCGGGGGTGGTGGAGGTGGTGGGGGTGGACGTGGGGGTGGAGGCGGTGGGTGGGGTGGCGGCAGGACCGGGGGCGGTGGAGGCGGCGGCGGCGGTGGTGGGGGAGGAGGCAGCGGCAGTGGCGGTGGAGGTGGGAGTGGGGGTGGATCTGGCCAGAAGGGTGGCCAGCAGCAGCAGCAGCCACAGCAGCAGCAGCAGCTTCCTCCCCTCACCTCCCAGCAGCTCAATGACTGGTATGCTGGGCGTGGGGCGTCTCGGGGTTCTGACCGCTGCCCCTATGTCATTCGTACTGGCCCCCGCAAGGGTCGCCCCTGCAACGGTTTTCACACTGAGTATCGTTGTTTTGCCAGGCTTAGTGACGCCTGGCGTGCCAAGTATCCTGATGCTACTGAGTTCCCCAACTGGGCCGAGCTGCTTAGGCGTGATGTGCCTATCTTTGATCTGGACTATGATGTTATTCTTGCTGCTATGTATGCATTGACTGTTAGTGCTGAGGGTGACTGCTACTTGTGTGTGCCGCCTGATCCTGGTATTGACCCCGGTATAGAGGCTGCAGCCCTAGGTGCTAGTGAGTCTGCTCCCCGTGGTACTGAGTCGACTCAGGCCTTGCACACGTTTACACTTGACTCTGGTGCTTCCCGCTGTTTCTTTCGCGATAGCACCACCGTCACTCCCCTCCCTGCACCTGTCCCTGTCTCACTGGCTGACCCCTCTGGGGGCCCAGTGCTTGCACGAGCCACGACTGTGCTCTCGTGCCCGGCGGTCCCGTCTGGTGAGCTGTCAGGTCTCCACGTTCCCTCGTTCTCTACGAACCTGGTGAGCAACGCCGTCCTCCAGGATCACTGGGTTGACACCTGGACTCCTGGAGGGCAGCGTGTGGCGATCTGCACGTGCTCCAAGACTGGCCGCCACCTGGCCACGTTCACTCGTGAGCCGGGGTCTAGTCTGTACACCCTCACCACTGTTTCACGCTCCACTCCTTTGTCTCCTCAGCTGTACGCGTCTGCTCAGGTAGCTACCCAGTGTGAGTGCCGCCGCCTGTCGCACGACACGCTTCTGTGGCACCACCGCCTTGGTCACCCCTCCCTTCCTCGCCTTCGTGGCATGCACTCTCGCTCCCTAGTCTCTGGTCTCCCCAGGTCTCTGCCTGCCCTCCCTCCCTCGCCTGCGCCGCCCTGCATTCCCTGCGTCGAGGGGCGGCAGCGCGCCGCTCCTCACTCCTCCTCGTTTCCTCCCACAGAGGCTCCCCTGCAGACGCTCCACCTGGACGTGTGGGGCCCAGCCCGCGTCCAGGGACAGGGCCGTGAGCGGTACTTTTTGCTGGTTGTCGACGACTACACGCGTTACACCACGGTCTTCCCCTTGCGCAGCAAGGGGGACGTCCCTGCTGTTTTGATCCCCTGGATCCGCGCTGTGCGTCTCCAGCTCCGCGAGCGGTTTGAGCGGGACTTCCCTGTCCTGCGTCTGCACTCTGACAGAGGTGGTGAGTTCTCCTCTGACCTCTTGGCAGCCTTCTGTGCGGAGCACGGCATTACCCAGTCGTTCACGCTTCCGGCCTCTCCGCAGCAGAATGGGGTTGCTGAGCGCCGCATTGGCTTAGTCATGGAGGTCGCTCGTACCTCCATGATCCATGCGGCGGCTCCCCATTTTCTGTGGCCGTTCGCGGTCCGGTACGCCGCGCATCAGCTCAACCTCTGGCCCCGTGTCTCCTTGCCGGAGACCTCGCCCACGCTGCTGTGGACGGGGGAGGTTGGCGATGCGTCGCGTTTCCGGGTCTGGGGTGCTCGTGCCTTTGTCCGCGATCTCACCGCGGACAAGCTCTCTGCTCGCGCCGTTCCCTGCGTCTTCCTTGGTTTTCCTCCTGACGCGCCTGGCTGGCAGTTTTACGACCCCACCTCGCGCCGTGTCTTTGCGTCTCAGGACGTCACCTTTGACGAGTCTGTTCCCTTCTACCGTCTCTTTCCCTACCGCACTGCCTCTCGCCCCCCCCCGCCGCTCTTTCTCGCTCCAGGTCCTCCCCAGGTAGACCCCCTCCCCGCGCCAGGTCCTGCTCCTTCAGGTGTTTCTCAGGTAGACCCTCCGGTACCTGTGCCTGTTGAGGTCACTGGTGACTCAGGTCCTGCTGGAGGTGGTCCTGCTCGGGGTGCTGTCTCTGGGGGTGCTGAGCCTGGGGGTGCGGAGCCTGAGCGAGAGGCGCCTAGAGGTGCTGAGCCTGGGGGTGCGGAGTCTGGGGGTGCTGTGCCTGCGCGTGAGGAGCCTGGAGGTGCTGAGCTTGGGGGTGCCGAGTCTACGGGTACTGAGCCTACGCGTGAGGAGCCTGGGGGTGCTGGCGCTGAGGGTTCTGAGTCTGCTGTTGCGCGGTCTCCTTGGAGTAGCCGCCTTCGTCCACGTGTGCCTCTCACCTCACAGCAGCTGCAGGACCAGTACGGTCGCCGTCAGGGTCGCACTGCTGGTGCCCGGGGCTCTACTGCTGGAGTCGCTGGTTCCGGAGGTGCTCGTCCTGGGGGTACTGGAGCTGCTGGGGCTTGGGGTGCTGGTTCTGGGGGTGCTGCTGCTGGAGACACTGAGGTTGGAGACCCTGGGACTGGAGCTGCTGGAGGTGCTGGAGCTGCTGGAGGTACTGGAGCTGCTGGAGCTGCCGGTACTGGCGCAGCTGCGCCGACACGACTGTTCTTCGCTCCACCGTCTCCGTCGTCTCTGCCGCCGTCTGACTCTGCTCTTCGTCAGGTTCTTACTCTCCCGTCGTCTACTGGTCTTCCGTTACAGCCTGGCTCACCGCTGCCTGCTCCTTCTCCTTACACTGAGCAGACTGGTAGTCCTGCTGAGCGTCGTGAGCCTGCGTCGCGTCCTGTCTCGCCTGCTCGTCCTGGTCGTACCGGTCGTCGTGTTCCTCGCTCGCGTCAGCCGGCTGTCCCCAGCGCACACCTCGTAGTCCGTCGTCCTTCCTCTGCTCCGCAGCCTGTTCCTCTGCCGTCTCCTCCTGCGTCCTCGTTGCCTGACGTTCCGGACCCTGCGTCTGACCGGTTTCGTGCTGAGCACCCTACTGTCACGCGTCTGCTAGCCACAGTTGTCACTGACCCGTCGTTTGAGTCTGCTGCTGCATCTGCTCTTGTCGCTGAGCTTGTTGACTTTGCTGCTGCCTGTCGTCTAGACTTCACTGCCAGTCTTGTTACTGAGTCTGAGTCTGTCTGTCCTCCGTCCGTCGGGGGTGAGTGTGCTCTTAGCACGGACGTCCTTGAGGACAGGCAGGAGGAGTTCCAGTGTCTTGCTGCTGCTTTACCTCATCTTGTGTCCTCGCTACTTGCCCCTGAGGGAGACCCGGATGCACCAGACATCCCGACTCCGCGCTCTTACGCAGAGGCGATAGAGGGTCCCTACTCCTCTCAGTGGCAGGCAGCCATGGACGCAGAGATGGCTTCCTGGAAGTCCACACGCACCTATGTCGACGAGGTTCCCCCACCTGGGGCGAACATCGTCAGTGGCATGTGGATTTTCAGGGTGAAGCGGCCGCCGGGTTCTCCGCCTGTCTTCAAGGCGCGTTACGTGGCTCGAGGCTTCAGTCAGCGAGAGGGAGTTGACTTCTTCCAGACCTTCTCCCCCACCCCGAAGATGACCACTCTTCGGGTGCTGCTGCATGTTGCTGCTCACCGTGACTACGAGCTTCACTCTCTTGACTTCAGCACAGCTTTCTTGCAGGGCAGCCTGCACGAGGAGATCTGGCTGCGCCGCCCCCCGGGCTTCACTGGGTCGTTCCCTCCTGGCACCCAGTGGAGCCTCCGGCGGCCGGTCTACGGTCTCCGCCAGGCGCCACGTGAGTGGCACGACACACTGAGGACTACGCTTGCGGCTCTTGGGTTTGCGCCTTCTACTGCTGACCCGTCGCTGTTTCTGCGCACCGACACTTCACTGCCGCCGTTCTACATCCTCGTGTACATCGACGACTTGGTTTTTGCCACTGCTGACACTGAGGCTCTCGCCCACGTGAAGTCAGAGCTGCAGAAGAGACACACGTGCACAGACTTGGGTGAGCTGCGCAGCTACCTTGGCTTGCAGATCACCCGGGACAGAGCACGCCGCACCATCACCTTGACTCAGTCACACATGGTGCAGCAGGTCCTTCAGCGCTTCGGCTTCACCTGGTCTTCAGCACAGGCCACTCCTCTGGCTACAGGTCACACGCTCTCAGCTCCACCTTCGGACGAGTCTGTAGAGCCGAGTGGTCCTTACCCAGAGTTAGTCGGCTGCCTCATGTACCTGATGACTTGCACTCGACCTGACCTCGCGTACCCTCTTGGTCTCCTGGCTCGCTACGTGGCTCCTGGTCGGCACCGACCTGAGCACATGGCTGCTGCTAAGAGGGTACTGCGTTACTTGTGCAGCACATCAGGCATGGGGCTAGTGCTTGGAGGGACGAGCCCAGTTGTCCTCACTGGGCACTTAGACGCTTCTTGGGTTGACGACCTGGCTACTCAGCGGTCATCACAGGGTTACACCTTCAGCCTTGGCTCTGGTTCAGTTTCGTGGCGTTCTACACGCTCGTCTTCAGTTCTCGGCTCCAGTTGTGAGGCTGAGATCTACGCCACAGCCATGGCTGCACAGGAGTTACGCTGGCTCACCTACCTGCTGACTGACTTGGGAGAGCAGCCTCGTTCTCCTCCAGTGCTGTACGTCGACAACAAGGCCGCCATTGCCTTGTGTGAGGAGCACAGACTGGAGCACAGAACGAAGCACATTGCTCTGCGTTACTTCCTGGCTCGAGAGTTGCAGCAGCGAGGCCAGCTTCGTCTTCGTCACGTGGCCACTCGGGCCAACACTGCTGATATATTCACCAAGGCACTTCCGCCTGGTGATCATCAGCGCTTTTGTACCCTGTTAGGCCTTGTGCCTACGCTTCCACACTTGCTGTAGTTTATGATTGTACTGTGATCTATATATATATATATACCTGCATGCTGGCTCTTGCTAGGTAGCCATCACTGTACTGTCATTGCTGCATATATATCTCTGCATGTGAACTGGCCTTGTGGCCATTTGCTTGTGCTCAGAATGTGTGGTGACGTTGTGATCCACCCTGAGCTTGTTTTGTTTCTCTTGACTGGTCTTGTGACCCGTTGCTCTCCCCCACTTTGCCTATGGGGGTGTGTCAAATGATATATATGTGTGATATATATTGGTAGGCTGTAGTGGGGTAGATGTTATAGGGGATAACACTTTAGGGTTGTGTGTCATGTACCAAACTCTCTCGTCAATCGAACCACCTTGCCTAGCTATCTCGACAACCCGCTACTATAACAAGCCCTTTTATCCCAGTGGTTAGTGGCTGGGATTCTGACATGGTATCAGAGCGAAGGTCTCGGGTTCGAATCCCGGTGTGTGCACCTCGGGCATCCCAGTGCGGGGGGGTGTCAGAGGTCCACTGGTGATCCCCGATTGATCCTAGGGAAGGGTTACAGGCACGTTGGCCTGGGGGGTTATGGACGCACTCACCCGCTACTATAACAAGCCCTTTTATCCCAGTGGTTAGTGGCTGGGATTCTGACATGATCCTCTGTTAGAAAGAATCTACCAGGAGGGAACGACCCAGTGAAGCCAGGTGGGCGGCGCAGCCAGATCTCTTCGTGCAGGCTGCCCTGTAAGAAGGCTGTGCTGAAGTCAAGAGAGTGAAGCTCGTAGTCACGCTGAGCGGCAATGTGCAGCAGCACCCGAAGAGTGGTCATCTTCGGGGTAGGGGAGAAGGTCTAGAAGAAGTCAACTCCCTCACGCTGACTGAAGCCTCTAGCAACGTAACGAGCCTTGAAGACAGGCGGAGAACCCGGCGGCCGCTTCACCCTGAAAATCTACATGCCATCGACGATGTTCGCCCCAGGAGGGGGAACCTCATCGACGTAAGTGCCTGTGGACTTCCAGGATGCCATCTCTGCGTCCATGGCTGCCTGCCACTGAGAGGAGTAGGGACCCGCGATCGCCTCAGCGTAAGAGCGCGGGGTCGGGATGTCTACAGCATCCGGGTCTCCCTCAGGGGCAAGCAGCATGGCCACGAGATGAGGCGCAGCGGCTGCAAGACACTCAAGGTCCTCCTGCCTGTCCTCAAGGACGTCCGTGCCAAGAGCACACTCACCCCCGACGGATGGAGGACAGACAGACTCAGACTCAGCAATAAGGCTAGCGGCGTAGTCTAGACGACAGGCAACAGCAAAGTCAACAAGCTCAGCGACTAAGGCAGACGCAGCAGCAGACTCAAACGACGGGTCAGTGACAACAGTGGCAAGCAGACGCGTGACAGTAGGGTGCTCAGCACGAAACCGGTCAGACTCAGGGTCGGCAACGTCAGGCAGAGAGGACGCAGGGGGAGACGGCAGAGGAACAGACTGCGGAGCAGAGGAAAGACGACGGACTACGAGGTGTGTACCGGGGACAGCCGGCTGACGCGAACGAGGAACACGACGACCGGTACGACCAGAACGAACAGGTGAGACAGGACGCGACGCAGGCTCACGACGCTCAGCAAGACCACCAGGCTGCTAAGTCTAAGGAGGAGGAGCAGGGAGCGGTGAGCCAGGCAGTAACGGAAGACCAGTAGACGACGGAAGGGTAAGAACCTGACGAAGAACAGAGTCAGGCGGCGGCAGAGACGACGGAGACGGCGGAGCGAAGAACAGTCGTGTCGGCGCAGCTGCACCAGCACCGGCAGCTCCAGCAGCTCCAGTGGCTCCAGCACCTCCAGTAGCTCCAGCACCTCCAGCAGCTTGAGAACCTCCAGCGCCAGCACCACCAGCAGCAGCACCCCCAGAACCAGTACCTCCAGTCCTAGGGTCGCCAGCCTCAGTGTCTCCAGCAGCAGCACCCCCAGAACCGACACCTCCAGTCCTAGGGTCTCCAGCCTCAGTGTCTCCAGCAGCAGCACCCCCAGACGCACCATCTCCAGCCCCAGCAGCTCCAGTACCTCCAGTACGAGCACCTCCGGGACCAGCGACTCCAGCACCTCCTGTAGACACAGCACCACTCCCAGCTCCAGCGACGACAGCAGAATCACCTCCAGCAGTAGAGCCCCGAGCTCCAGCAGCGCGACCCTGACGGCGAGTGTACCACTCGTGCAGCTGCTGCGGGGAGAGAGGCGCACGCGGACGAAGGCGGCTACTCCAAGGAGACCGCGCCCCAACAGTCTCAGTACCCGCAGGCGCCGCACCCTTAGACTCAGCACTCTCAGGCTCAGCACCTCCGGACGCAGCACCCCCAGGCACAACACCTCCAGTCTCCTCACGCACAGGCTCAGCACCTCCAGCAGGCAAAGAACCAGCACCACTCCCAGCTCCAGTGACGTCAGCAGAAGTACCTCCAGCACTAGAGCCCCGAGCCCCAGCAGCGGGACCGTGACGGCGACCGTACCACTCGTGCAGCTGCTGTGAGGTGAGAGGCGTACGCGGACGAAGGCGGCCACTCCAAGGAGACCGCGCACCAGCAGTCGCAGTACCCTCAGGCGCCGCACCCCCAGACTCAGCACCCCCAGGCTCCTCACGCTCAGGCTCAGTACCTCCAGGCTCAGCACCCTCAGGCCCCTCACACGCAGGCTCAGCACCCTCAGACTCGGCACCCCCAGGCTCAGCACCCCCAGAGACAGCACCCCGAGCAGGACTACCCCCAGCAGGACCTGAGTCACCAGTGACCTCAACATTCGCAGGCACAGGAGGATCTACCTGAGAAACACCTGAAGGAGCAGGACCTGGCGCGGGGAGGGGGTCTACCTGGGAAGGACCTGGAGCGAGAAAGAGCGGCGGGGGGGGGCGAGGGGCAGTGCGGTAGGGAAAGAGACGGTAAAAGGGGACGGACTCGTCAAAAGTGACGTCCTGAGACGCAAAGACACGGCGCGAGGCGGGGTCGTAAAACTGCCAGCCAGGCGCGTCAGGAGGAAAACCAAGGAAGACGCAGGGAATGGCGCGGGCAGAGAGCTTGTCCGCGGTGAGATCGCGGACAAAGGCACGAGCACCCCAGACCCGGAAACGCGACGCATCGCCAACCTCCCCCGTCCACAGCAGTGTGGGCGAGGTCTCCGGCAAGAAGACACGGGGCCAGAGGTTGAGCTGATGCGCGGCGTACTGGACCGCAAACGGCCACAGAAAATGGGGAGCTGCCGCATGGATCATGGAGGTACGAGCGACCTCCATGACTAAGCCAATGCGGCGCTCAGCAACCCCATTCTGCTGCGGAGAGGCTGGAAGCGTGAACGACTGGGTGATGCCGTGCTCCTCACAGAAGGCTCGCAAGAGGTCGGAGGTGAACTCACCACCTCTGTCAAAGTGCAGACGCAGGACGGGAAAGTCCGACTGGAACCGCTCGCGGAGCTGGAGACGAACAGCGCGGATCCAGGGGATCAAAACAGCAGGGACGTCCCCCTTGCTGCGCAAGGGGAAGACCGTGGTGTAACGCGTGTAGTCGTCGACAACCAGCAGGAAGTACCACTCGTGGCCCTGCCCCTGGACGCGGGCTGGGCCCCACACGTCCAGGTGGAGCGTCTGCAGTGGAGCCTCTGTGGGAGGAAACGAGGAGGAGTGAGGAGCGGCGCGCTGCCGTCCCTCGACGCAAGGAATGCAGGGCAGCGCAGGCGAGGGAGGGAGGGCAGGCAGAGACCTGGGAAGACCAGAGACAAGTAGGCGAGAGTGCATGCTACGAAGGCGGGGCAGGGAGGGGTGACCAAGGCGGTGGTGCCACAGGAGAGTGTCGTGCGACAGGCGGCGACACTCACACTGGGTAGCTACCTGAGCGGACGCGTACAGCTGTGGAGACAAAGGGGTGTAGCGTGAGACAGTGGTGAGGGTGTTGAGACTGGACCCGGGCTCACGAGTGAACGTGGCCAGGTGGCGGCCAGTCCTGGAGCACGTGCAGATCGCCACACGCTGTCCTCCAGGAGTCCAGGTGTCAACCCAGTGATCCTGAAGGACGGCGTTGCTCACCAGGTTCGTAGAGAACGTGGGGATGTGGAGACCAGACAGCTCACCGGACGGGACCGCCGGACACGGGAGCACAGTGGAGGAACGAGCAAGCACTGGGCCCCCAGAGGGGTCAGCCAGTGAGACAGGGACAGGTGCAGGGAGGGGTGTGACTGTGGTACTGTCGTGAAAGAAACAGCGGGAAGCACCAGAGTCAAGTGTAAAGGTGTGCAAGGCCTCAGCAGGTGCAGTACCAGAGAGAGCAGACTCACTAGCACCTAGAGCAGCAGCCGCTATACCAGGGTCAGGGGGCACACACAGGTAACAGTCACCCTCAGAAGTACCAGTCAAAACATACATGGCAGTAAGGATAGTGTCATAGTCTAAGGCAAATATATCTACTCCGTCCTGAAGCAGCTCTAGCCAGAGGGGTAGCTCAGTCTCGTCGCCAAACCGTGCTCGCCAAGCGTCGCTCAGACGGGAGAAGCAGCGGGACTCTGTGTGACTAACTGTCCCGCAAGTCTGACCAGCTCGATCACCTGTGCGAATAACGTACGGGCAGCGAGCAGTAGTCCTACACCCCCAACTCTGAGCGTACCACTCATGCAGCTGCCGGGGCGTAAGGGTCTCGCGCGGGCGCCGCTGCAGCTGCATCTGGCCACCGCCAGAGACTCCGCACTGACCAGCTCCACCACGACTGCTACTACGGCCGCCGCCACCTCTCCGAGACGCACAACGCTGAGCGTACCACGCATGAAGCTGCTGGGGTGGAAGGGTCTCGCTCGGACGCCGCTGCAGCTGGATCTCGCCACCGCCAGAAACTCCGCACTGAACAGCTCCACCGCGACTGCAACTATGGTCGCCGCCACCACTCCCACTGCCGCCACCGCCGCCGCCACCACTCCCACCGCTACGAAGGGAAGTCATAGCGGGTAAGCAAGGAGGCGTGCGAGGAGGAGGGCGGTACGGAGGGAAGACAGCAGCACGAGCAGCAGCAACAGCAGTAAGAGCAGTAGAGCGGCCCGGTGAGGCTAGGCTGCAGCACCTCCAGCACTCCTAGCAGCACCTCCACCAGCAGCAGTAGTAGCACGAGCAGGAGGGCGGATCGGGTCGGGTAGGGCGGCTCGGCTCGGCCTGGGCGGCGCGAGCAGCAGGGCGCTCTTCGTGCAGGGCAGCAGCGCGCGACGCGCGGGCTGCCGTAGGGCGCGACGCGCGGGGCAGCAGAGGCGCGACGCGCGGGCTGCAAGGCGGACGGGCGACGCGACGGGCAGGCAGCCCGTACGGGCGACGCGACGGGCTGGGACAGCCCGTACAGGCGACGCGACGGGCAGGCAGCCCGTACGGGCGACGCGACGGGCTGGGACAGCCCGTACGGGCGACGCGACGGGCTGGGACAGCCCGTACGGGCGACGCGACAGGCAGGCAGGGCGGACGGGCGACGCGACAGGCAGGCAGGGCGGACGGGCGACGCGACGGGCTGGGACAGCCCGTACGGGCGACGCGACGGGCAGAGGCAGGGCAGACGGGCGACGCGACGGGCTGCAGGGGCGCGCGACGCCAGGCAGAGCAGAGCGTGCGCGGGCAGCACAACGCAGGGCAGGGCACGGCGTGCGCGGGGCAGCGCAACGCGGGGCAGGGCAGGGCGTGCGCGCGGGCGGCGCAGCGCAGGCAAGGCAAGGCAAGGCGCAGGCAAGGCAAGGCGCGGCGCAGGCAAGGCAAGGCAAGGTGCAGGCAAGGCAAGGCGCGCGCGGGCAGCGCAGCGCAGGCAAGGCAAGGCGCGCGCGGGCGGCGCAGCGCAGGCAACACGTGGGGCAGCTCAGTAACCACAACGGTAGGTGGGCCCGAAAAAAACGGTCCTACGGACCTACTGCTCTGATACCATGTCAGAAAGTACAGGCAGGAATGAATGAACTAGCAGCATGATGGGTACAAGTAGGAAACCCTAATCTGGGTTGTACCCCATATGGGCTAACCTACTACAGCCTACACAATAAGCAGCATATATGTTTGACAAGTCGTCCTAAAAGTCATCCTGAGCCGCTGGATCGGGTATATGATCACACTGTTTGGCCAATCGCGGTTTCTGTTTTAGCTGCGTTGGGAATAGAAACAGACCAGGGATTGACCGCGTTACAGGTACAAATTCAGGTCCCCTGAATTTGGGAAGCATGATTTAGACAATAATAATTGCTCTAATGCCGTGATTTCCCAATGCTCATTTGTTGGTATTATTCAGTAATATATCGCTACTGTGTTTTGTTTGTTAACCCTTCTCTCATCATATTCAGTGTGCCACTGTTGTGCCAAGTGCCAGTAGTGGGTCTCACACCACACAAGGTGTTTCTACTAGAATGAAAATAGAATACGAGAACCTATCAAATTTGTTGTCATTTCCTTGCAATTGTAGGGCAACCGGATGGGAATGCTCAATTTTCGGCATGTTTTGTCAAAATGTGGACGGCTTTAAATGAGAATTCGGAACCATATTGCATCCACACCTTATAATCAGTCTCAAATCATCCTATTGTTTAGGTGTATGTAAATGTTACAGCTATTGAATGTGTCTGATAGGTATGTACTATGTAAGGAATTTTCCGTATTCCTTACTGAGGCACCCCATGCGCGTACAATTCCAACTTTTCAGAATCCAGGCTCGGTCCGACGACCTCGCCTTCCGAACGTCTCTTGCGTCGCCTTCGGGTTTCCCAACCCCAAACCTGCACCCAACCTTGCGCGGTCCCGCGACCTCGGCCTAGCTAGCCCTAGCTATATTTACCCTATGCCTCGTTATTTATTCAGTTGTTGTAATCACTTCCGCGATATTGCATTCTGCGCACTCTTCATTCTTACAACTCATAACACCTGGTATCATAGCTACTTTCCTAAGTTACCCACCAGTTTCCGGGGTGGTTTAGTGGAGGGGTGCGATAGACTTGGTGGGTTGCAAAGCGGTCGGCTGAGAAATAGATACGATTATTTCGCTCCGACTAATAGCGTTTGCTCCTTCATCAAAGTCATAAAAATGGCTGTTAACCCCTTGCCCGTTAGGAGAACTGAGAAATATGAATCAGGCCGAGTTTGACCGCTTCATGCAAGACTTTCGGGCGATGCAAGCCAACATGCAGACTATGTCTGGCGAGTTGGAGCGCCTGAGGGTGGAAAACGCCGAACTACGCCAGGCGCGAGGTGAAGCGCGCCAGGAGTCGCCCGTCGTGAACGAAGCAAGTAGCAGCTCATCACTCAACGAGAACGTGTTTAACGAGCTAGAAGGCTCGCTAGACGCTGACGAGGAGTGGGTGGCACGGTAGCAGCACACACAAGGGGTGCCAGAGCAACAGTCGCAGCAGCAGCAACAGGCACGAGTGACGCCGAGACAACAGTCGCAGACAACGCCAAGGCAGGCGCCAGCGACAAACCCGGCAATGGCTTTAACGACACCCACAGTACATGCAGCACCAACAGTTTCGACAACTGTCAAGATAAAACCAACGAACCCGCCCCCGTTCAACCCCAGCGACAAAACCGTCACTGTGTCTGCATGGTTGTTTGGCGTGGAGGTTTTCTTTCATGCTGCGCAAATTGCTGATGATGTCACTCGCATTAATTTTGCACTGTCACTGTTACGCGGAGCCGCGTTGGAGTGGTGGAAACGAACACTTGAGACAGAGGGGACTTCGGCAGGGTTATCACGTGCGAACGACGGGACCTTGGACACCTGTCACGCAACGAGAAACTACAATATTCGGAGTGGCCACGATACGCACATGGACGGAGTGGGGCGCCGCACTGCGAGCCAGATTCGAGCATGTATCCGCCTCGGATTCTGCTCGCATGAAGCTGCGTGCCTGGAAGCAGGTGACATCATGTCAGAATGTTATTTGTCTAGCCTGCAGTGGGGTGCTCAATAGTGAGTACAACCCCTTAGGGTTTGCTATTTGTGTGTCCTGCTGCTTGCTAGTCATCATCATTCTTCATTCCAATTCTCCTTCGTAAACCCTAACTCCTAGTTCTAGAGCGCACCCACCTACCTCCTAGTGTGGGCCTAGGCTACTAAGCCTAGGCCCCACACCTACGATTCTAACATGGTATCTAGAGCCGGCGAGATCCTGCCGCCTAGTTCATCGGGCCCACCAACTCCTTCCGCTGTCGTACTATCCGCCGCGCGCCCCGTGGTGCGCGGCATTGCATTTTCTTCCCGCCACGCGCTCCGAACACGTGGCGGCTTCTTCTGCCCGCCGCGCGCTCGGGGCGCGCGGCGGTTATCCCGTCCGTCGAAGCGTCCTTGGGGGGGCCTGCGCGCTGCCCTCCCTGCTGCTCGTCGCGACGCCCGTGCGGGACCCGCGGGGCGTCGCCCTTACTCGTCGCGGCGCCCCCTGGGTGCTGCCCCTTCTCGTCGCGACGCCCGTACGGGACCCGCGCAGCGTCGCCCTGCTCGTCGCAACGTCCGTGCGGGACCCGCGGGGCGTCGCCCCTGCTCGTCGCGACGCCCGTGCGGGACCCGCGGGGCGTCGCCCCTGCTCGTCGCGACGCCCGTGCGGGACCCGCGGGGCGTCGCCCCTGCTCGTCGCGACGCCCCCTGCGGGACCCGCGGGGCGCCGTCAGAGCCTGCAGCAGCAGCCGCCGCCAGAGCCTGCAGCAGCAGCCGCCGCTCTACCAGCAGCAGCAGCCGCCGCCGCCGCTCTGCAGCAGCAGCCGCCGCCGCCCTGCAGCAGCAGCCGCCGCCAGGCCTGCAGCAGCAGCTGCCGCCACCGAGCCTGCAGCAGCAGCCGCCGCCAGAGCCTGCAGCAGCAGCCGCCGCCAGAGCCTACAGCAGCAGCCGCCGCTCTACCTGCAGCAGTTGCCGCTGCCGAGCCTGCAGCAGCAGCCCCTGGAGCAGCCAGTCACTGCAGCAACCGCCCCTGGAGCCGCCCGCCACTGCAGCAGCCGCCCCTGGAGCAGCCCGCCACTGCAGCAGCCGCCCCTGGAGTTTGCCCGCCTTTGTTCGTACGTCCCCTTGCTACTCGTGTCCGTTCGTGTCTCGTGTTGTGTCCCGTGCCGAGCCATACCGTGCAGTGCCATGCCGTGCCGTACCGTGTCGTGCCGTGCTGTGCTGTGCCGTGCCTGTGTTCGTTTTACCTACCTACCTACCTACCTACGCCCTGTGCCTTGTGCCTTGTGCCTTGTGCTTCGTGCCTCGTGCCTCGTGCCTTGTGCCTCGTGCGCCCTGCTGCTGCCCGCGCCCTCGTGCGCCCTGCTGCAGCCCGCGCCTTCGTGCGCTCTACCTACCTACGCCCTGTGCCTTGTGCCTTGTGCCTTGTGCTTCGTGCCTCGTGCCTTGTGCCTCGTGCCTTGTGCGCTTTACCTACCTACGCCCTGTGCCTTGTGCCTTGTGCCTTGTGCTTCGTGCCTCGTGCCTTGTGCCTCGTGCCTTCGTGCGCTACCTACCTACGCCCTGTGCCTTGTGCCTTGTGCCTTGTGCTTCGTGCCTCGTGCCTTGTGCCTCGTGCCTTGTGCGCTTTACCTACCTACGCCCTGTGCCTTGTGCCTTGTGCCTTGTGCTTCGTGCCTCGTGCCTTGTGCCTCGTGCCTTGTGCGCTTTACCTACCTACGCCCTGTGCCTTGTGCCTTGTGCCTTGTGCTTCGTGCCTCGTGCCTTGTGCCTCGTGCCTTGTGCGCTTTACCTACCTACGCCCTGTGCCTTGTGCCTTGTGCCTTGTGCTTCGTGCCTCGTGCCTCGTGCCTCGTGCCTCGTGCGCTCTACCTACCTACGCCCTGTGCCTTGTGCCTTGTGCCTTGTGCTTCGTGCCTCGTGCCTCGTGCCTTGTGCCTCGTGCGCCCTGCTGCTGCCCGCGCCCTCGTGCGCCCTGCTGCAGCCCGCGCCCTCGTGCGCTCTACTCTGCCCGAGCTCTCGTGCGCCCTGTTCGGTTCCGCCGCCCCTGCCCCCCCCCCCCCCCCCCCCCCCCCCCCTGCGTCCCCTGGACAGGAGAGTGTGGGGGTGACGGGTATGGGGGTGCTCCGTGTGCGTCGTCCCTTCCTCCTCCTTCGTCTCCCACAGCTGCAGCTGCCGCTGAGGGGGGTGGATGTGTGGGAGCCGAGGGGAATGGCGCTAGGGGGGTAATGTGGGAGTGGAGCTAAGGGTGGACCAAGGGGTGTGTGTCGAAGGGTGTGGGACTGTTGGGGGCGGTTGAGCGGAGGCCGCCGTCGTGTCGTCTGCAGCGCCTGTATTCCGGGGGTTCTGATAGCCACCGGTAGCTCAGAGAGCCGGTTGCACCTGTCGCCTGTGGGTCCGTTGCTCCTGCCGCTGCTGATCAGCCGCCGAGCCTGTTACTCCTGTATTCCGGGGCCTCTGGCTCCCGGTAGCCACTAGAGTTGCACTAGTGCCGTCTGTTGCCCGTGTGTCTGCAGCTTCAGCCGTCGCCTCCACTCTTCTCTCCTCTCGCCAGCCCTCCTCCTCCTCACCTACCCTCTGTGACTGCCTCTAG
Organism: Closterium sp. Yama58-4; assembly: GCA_947470075.1. Taxonomy (NCBI): domain Eukaryota; kingdom Viridiplantae; phylum Streptophyta; class Zygnematophyceae; order Desmidiales; family Closteriaceae; genus Closterium; species Closterium sp. Yama58-4. Next base: position 1,256,828 of record CANIUD010000121.1, on the reverse strand, counting down.
CTTTGCTCATAAATTATAAACTATTGCTTCTTGAACTTGTGCTCAGAATGTGTGGTGACATCGTGATCCACCCTGAGCTTGTACTGCTTTGCTTGCTCTGCTGATTACACCCCACTTTGGCTATGGGGGTGTGTCAGAATGTTATTTGTCTAGCCTGCAGTGGGGTGCTCAATAGTGAGTACAACCCCTTAGGGTTTGCTATTTGTGTGTCCTGCTGCTTGCTAGTCATCATCATTCTTCATTCCAATTCTCCTTCGTAAACCCTAACTCCTAGTTCTAGAGCGCACCCACCTACCTCCTAGTGTGGGCCTAGGCTACTAAGCCTAGGCCCCACATCTACTATTCTAACACATCAGTCCAAGACTACACGGCGACGTTCTGCGCCTTGGCCGACCAAGTGGACGATATGACCAACGCGGAGCCGTTCGACAAATACGTCGCAGGCCTCAAGTATGAGGTGCAATACGAATTGCGACGGACGAGGCCACGCGACTTCCTCGATGCCGTCCAGCTGGCCGAATCAACGGACGCGCTGATGCAGTGGGCGAAATTGAGTTCCCGGGAGGGCACTCAATTTCGTGGACCGCCGCGCCAGCCCACAATCAACGGTGTGGATGCGCCGAGACGTGCACCAAACACGTGCTTCAACTGCAACCAACCGGGCCACTGGAGGGAAGACTGCTCGAAGCTGAAACAGGGAAACAGGAACGACGGAGAGGGGTCGGGAAAAGAGACGAGTCAGTAGCAGTCGGGCCACCTACTGACGAGACCCCGTCGTCCGGCACTCAACATCCACGCCGAGTGGTGGTAGTGATATGGGCTATCGACCGCAACCGGACGAATAAGGTGGATGAACACGTGGATCACCCTGTGCTGGTCGTGGGGAGGGTTAACGGACATAAAATAAAAATATTCGTTGACGGTGGGGCGAGCCACAGTCTCGTCAACCTGGCGATGGCAAAAAAAATCGGAGTTAAGCTGGACAGGTGTCTGCCCGAGATTGACGCGCGACTGGTGGATGGGACACCGCTGGCGATCAGGGACGAGGTGCGACAAATTCGGATGAAGTGTGGCGACGATTTCGGGTTTCCAATGAAGATGCTGGCGACAATGCTGGACGGTTGCGATGTGCTGCTGGGACGAGATTGGCTGCAACGATACAATCCGACGATCGACTGGACGACGAGGGCCATCACGGTGCTGAAAAGTGCGATAAAAAGGGTTGCGTCCGCAAAAGTCACCGACATTGACACGCTCTGCGCTGCTGTACCAGAAGACATGGCGAGCATAATTCGGAGGTATCCCGAAATTTTCGCGGATGACCTGCCTGATGGGCTGCCACCTCAGCGACCAGAAGACCACAGGATCGAGCTGGAGCCAGGAGCAGAACCACTCGTTCGGACCCAGTGGCGGCTCAGCCAATTGCAGCTCGACGAGTTGCGAAAACAACTGGATTATCTGTTTTCGAAGGGTTTTATCCGGCCGAGCACGTCACCATTTGCCGCCCCGATACTGTTCACGCCGAAGAAGGACGCGGGCCTGCGCATGTGCATCGACTATGGAGTGTTGAATCGGATCACCATCAAGTCGCGTTACCCGATTCCGCGAGCGGACGACCTGCTGGATCAGCTTCGCGGGGCTCGCTTCTTCTCGAAAATCGATTTGTCAGGTGGCTACCATCAAATTTGCCGACGACTGCCCGAAGACCGCTTTTCGCACTCACTACGGCAGCTACGAGTATACAGTGATGCCGTTCGGGTTGACGAACGCACCGTCGACGTTCCAGCTCACCATGAATGGGGTGTTCAGGGACATGTTGGACAAAAGGGTTATCGTTTACCTCGACGACATCCTGGTGTACAGCAAAACTCGGTAGCAACATTTACAGGATTTAGAGGAGGTGTTCCGGCGCTTGCAGCAGAACCGACTGATTACTAAGGGCTCTAAGTGCGAGTTCTTACGTTCGGAGCTGGAGTTCCTGGAACACGTAGTTTCAGGGGAGGGTATTAAAATCGACCCTCGCAAAGTAACAGCGATTTCATAGTGGAAGCCGCCTACGAACATCACGGAGTTGCAGAGATTCCTCGGCTTCGTTAACTACGTCCGCCGTTTTGTACCGAATATGGCGGGGGTAACCAGGCCGTTAACCGATCTTCTGCACAAAGGCGCGCGTTTTATTTGGGGGGAGAGAGAACAGTTGGCCTTCGACGAGCTCAAGAAAATTTTGGCACACCCATTTTGACCGTTCGAAGTCGTGACGGACGCCAGCGATTTCGCCGTCGGCGCCGTCCTTCTACAGAACTTCGGCAACGGGCTGCAACTAATCGCATACGAGTTACGGAAAATGCAGCCGCCCGAGCGCAACTACCCTGTACACGACAAAAAAATGCTCGCCATCGTGCACGCATTTCGTACCTGGCGCTGTTACCTCACTGGAGCCAACGTCACGATCAGGATAGACCACAAGTCATTACAGTACATGCGCAGCCAACCACAGCTCAACCCGCGACAAATTCGGTGGCTCGATTACCTCGAGTCCAATTTCCGCTACACTATCACGTACAAAAAGGGCGCCAACAACATCGCCGACGCCCTGACCCGCCCATCAATGCAGACCGCAGTAGTACTAATCGCCCATTCTAGCCCTTAATTGACAGGATTATTCAAGCATGGCTACAGGACCGACTGCTTCTTCCGAACGAGTCAACACCAGCGGGTCACCACAGCACATGGGAGCTATTATCTAAAAGTCGGCACGAACCAAGTCTGGGTACCTTCGTACCGACCCTTACGAGAATTGCTGACGCAGGAGGTAGACGACTCCAACCTTTCCGGGCATTTTGGCGTTGACAAAACATTGAAGCTGCTGCAGCGGAATTACTACTGGCCCGACATGGCGTCGGACGTGCAGCGCTACGTGTCCGCCTGCCCGACCTGCCAAGCGATGAAATCATCACGCCAACGTCCAGCTGGATTGCTGCAGCCCCTCGAGCCACCCGAACGACCGTGGCAAGATGTCACGATAGACTTCGTCACCGGACTGCCAGCTGGCACAAGTAGCAACGACTCGGTGTTGGTCGTCGTTGACCGATTGACAAAAATGGCGAATTTCGCCCCATGTCGCACGACGATCATAGCCGAAGAAACAGCGAAGCTATTCATCTCCACCGTCGTACGCCTACACGGGTTACCTTCGGCGATCATCAGCGATCGAGACCCGAAATTCACGTCGAAGTTCTGGCAGGAGACGTGGGCACTGTACGGGACCCGCCTGCAGTTTTCGTCGTCATACCACCCGCAAACCGACGGTCAAACGGACCGGACAAATCAGACTATGGAGCAGTTAATTCGCACGAATCGCCCCGACATCACCAAATGGGAAGATTCGCTCGCCATGCTGAAGTTTGCGTACAACAACGCCCCGTCTGCGACGACTAATCAATCGCCGTTCTACCACAATTACGGGATAAATCCCGTAGTACCCACTTCCATGACCCCCGACAATCCGGTACCACGATCGCAGCAGTTCGTCTTTGAACTACAAGCGGCTCGCGACAAAGCAGCAGAGTTTATTCGAAAGGCAAATAATGTTGCCAGCCGCTACGTCGACAGGCATCGACGGAACTTACCCTTCCGCGATGGGCAGATGGTCCTACTGGACACCAAGAACCTTCGTCTGCCCCAACCCGCAAAACTGCGTCCCCTCTACATGGGACCCTTCCGCATCATTTGGATGTTGACCCCGGTCACGGCGAAATTGTTGCTACCCGACGTCTGGAAAATCCACGACGCCTTCCACGTCAGCCTGCTCTGCCACTGCGTGGCCCCGCAGTCGTCAGACATCGCCCGCCCCAACATCGCGCCAAGTGTCCGGCCAGTAGCAGACCCGACACTGCAACCCTGGAAGACTTTGAATCATCGCATCCGTGTGACCCCGACAGGACGCCACGTCGAGTTTCTACTACGCTGGATGGATCGCACAAGTGAAGATGACACGTGGGTCTCAGCTTACTCACTGCAAGGCCACTCAGTATTACGGGGTTATCTTTCCCGCCTACGCGTGCCCGATATTGACCACCTTTCTTAGAGGGGGGGGGGTAGTGTAAGGAATTTTCCGTATTCCTTACTGAGGCACCCTATGCGCGTACAATTCCAAGTTTTTGGAATCCAGGCTCGGCCCAACGACCTCGCCTTCCGAACGTCCCTCGCGTCGCCTTCGGGTTTCCCAACCCCAAACCTGCACCCAACCTTGCGCGGTCCCGCGACCTCGGCCTACCTAGCCCTCGCTATATTTACCCTAGGCCTCGCTATTCATTCAGTAGTTGTAATCACTTCCGCGATATTGCATTCTGCGCACTCTTCATTCGTACAACTCATAACATACTATGTAGGTTCGTATATGGCTTTGTGCGATGTAGTTGGTGGTGAACTAGAATACACAGTGCGCGAAAAACTATTGAAACACACAGCTTTTCTTTTCCACTGTAGCTGAATGCGACTTCACATAAGCCAACAGCTACGCATTGTGCCAGCTGGGCTTTTGTAACCAATTGTGTTCCAGATCCCAATATGCTCGAATCTCTTTGCCCCTGATGCAGAAGTTTTGGGAAAAGTGCAGTATGAGACTCAGATTGCCACTGCGCATTTTCCACACAGCATACCTTCATGTTAGAATAGTAGCCTTAGTAGACTAGGGTTTGGGGTAGCGTGAGCGAGAGAAACGGAAGAAGAGGGCTTACACTAATGAGCAAGATACATGATATAGTTCAAGGGAAGGTGAGCACAGTGGTGCACCACCAAATAGTTAAGAACAATAACTGCAGTAACTACAGCACGCAGGATATATATTAAACAAAAGGGAGTCTGGAAAGAAATGTTCAGGGTGTGAAATTATCGCAGTTTTGGTGTACTGAGGCAATGTTTCAGATTCACTGCGTCGGTGATTTTTCCCCGCCCGTGAGTTTTGGATTTGGTTGGAACCTTCCACCATGTCCTGGTGAATTCACCATGCATTTGATGGCTGCCCTCTCAGTCCAGACTCGACTTTGTTGGTTGGTGCTTGGAGTCAATAACGTGAAGGGTTCGATGCCCACAATGAAAAAATATAAGCTGGAGTACTGCCGCAGCCCGCCCAATCTAACCCGAGATTTTGAAAGGGCTTGGGCGGCATGTTTCGTCTAAATTGAGCACTGGAGCTCCAACGGTGTTTTGATCTGGACAGAATTTCGTGGGCCGGCGTAGTACCAATCTACTAGCGCTACCCTTTCTGACCATGGAACTCCAACGTATCTAGCCAGAGGGGTAGCACAGCTGTGTTACAAACAGAAGTAGACAAGAGATTAAGACCGGAACATCTGAACGTCTCGCAGGTGCCAATCGGGTGTATCGGGATGGTTTTATGCGGCGGTTTCAGCGCTATACCGCTGTGGAGAAATTTCATCATCAAGAAATTATGCAGTGAGTGAGTGCACACAACCATCCAAGCGCAAGTTCCAAGCACCGCCCTTGCACAAATCAACAACGCTGCAAGGTGCAGTGTAGAGCAGGGCTATTGCTAGGATTTTTGCTAGCTCGGACGATCCGGGCCCCTGTGAAAAAGACCCTGTAAAATCCGAGCCAGCGGAAAAAAAACCTTGACGAATCCGGGTTCGAGCCAGAAAAGGCCTGAAAGCCTACCTTACCAGAATCTCGCGGGATGGGGAAATGATCGTGAAACTCACAGTGGGTGGCACGAAGGCTGGGAAGGTTGGAGATTTAAGAGCGGCACTAGAGGGAGGGAGAGAGACTTTCTGTAGACTTAGAAATTTCTATATGTGGAGGAGTACTAGTAGCCACGTCAACGCAGTACCGGAAATCAAACACCTGAAGGCCAAACCAGGAGCAAATGCCAAGGATTATTCACTGAAAGTGGCCTATGCGTTGTACACGGGGAGAGGGAGGGGATGCGAAGCAGATCGGGGACTATAAGTGTTGCTAAAACTTTCCGGGTCCCCTCGAAAACATCCCGGAGTGATCCGAGTGGGCTCAAAAATCGCCCTTCAGGTTTACGGGCTGGTCCGAAAATCACCTTGTGAAAATCAGGGCTGCTCTAAAAATCACCTTATAATTTCAGTCAAAACAGGGTAATTGCCCTTATAACATAGGCCCTGGTGTAGAGCCTGCATTTCTCCTGCATCTCAGTAGATTGCCCATTCTTTTTTGGGTTTTTAGTTATTTCGGAAGGGGTACTTCCGACCCTGCGCTTTCTAGGGAGCTTCATCTCTACCTGCACAGAGTTTCCCAGGTTTCGACGCCCAGGCAGAAGACTTATTGGGCTGGGACAGAACTCGGCTCCACGTTTATCCACGTGTCAGTCACTGCGCATCCCAACCACTGCTGCTGCACACAGAGAAACAGTGCGCAACCGCTTTTGTTATTTTCTGCCGAGCCAAAACCACGTTCTGGGTGGCTCGGCACCTCACTGTTTCGATATCTGGGGGAGATCATTTTCGCGCCCAAACTCCGTCCAGTAACACACGCCAGAGCGCCACTGCAAACGGAAACGACCTCCGTCTAGTACAGTGACGTCAGTTGCCGTCAAACGACGCTAATACCTCGCCATAACAGAAACGCGATTTTGTTTTAGGGTGAGTTGATTGAAAAAAAACTTAGCCAGTATTTTCAGAAGATTGCATCTGGCCTTATTGAATGAATTTGTTAAACAATGTTACCGTTCAAGTATATCTAGAAGATTACATCAAGCCTTATTGATTTAATCTGTTAAAAAATGTTACCATTCAAGCTCTTTGAGATTGCATGTGGCCTTATTAAATTAATTTGTTCAACAATGTTTCCATTTAGGGCCTTCTTGGTTCCTTTTGATCTAATATTGAAACAAACAACTTGCTTTTGAGGGGACGAATCATCGTGCAAGCTGCAAAACCCTAACCCATTAAACAAAATGGCATAATCTTGCGTGGATTTAGAGTCTTGTAGTATTGTCAACAAGTGTAGACACAGGGTGCTAGAGTTTAGAAGCCTTTAAATATCTCTGGGCGTTTCAGAACACATGATATCATTTTCACACATATGTTATTATGTGTACTCAGTTTCACTTCTAACCGTGATGTTATATTATTATTATATTTGTGAAGTTAAATTCTCACAAATAAGTTATTCTGTGGACTTAAACGCCCATGAATGTTTAAAGGCTTAACACGTAAATACGTAACACTATGTTTACAAATGTAGACAATACTACAGGACTGTAAATGCATGCAAGATCATGCCATTTTCTTCTATAAACCCGGCTTTTGTAACTTGCACGATGTTTCGTCCCTTTAAATGAAATTTGCGTGTTTCAATTTTAGAGGAAAAGGAAACTCAATAATGCCCTGAATGTTAACACCGTTTTACAAATTAATTTAGAAAGGCCATATGCAATCCTAAAAAATAATGGCTAAGTTTCTATTATATTCAAATTAGCCTAAAACTAGATCGCGTTTCTGTTATGGGGAGCTATTAACGTCGTTTGACGGAGGTTGAAGTCACTGGACTAGACGGAGTTTATTTCCGTTTGCAGTGTCGCCCTGGCGTGTGTTACTGGACGGAGTTTGGGCGCGAAAATGATCTCCCCCAGATATCGAAACAGTGAGGTGCCGAGCCACCCAGAACGTGGTTTTGGCTCGGCAGAAAATAACAAAAGCGGTTGCGCACTGTTTCTCTGTGTGCAGCAGCAGTGGTTGGGATGCGCAGTGACTGACACGTGGATAAACGTGGAGCCGAGTTCTGTCCCAGCCCAATAAGTCTTCTGCCTGGGCGTCGAAACCTGGGAAACTCTGTGCAGGTAGAGATGAAGCTCCCTAGAAAGCGCAGGGTCGGAAGTACCCCTTCCGAAATAACTAAAAACCCTTCTTTTTTAGGAACCACCAAACCATAAAGTGGATCTCCCTGCAATGGCTAGCTGTGTTACTGTGCCTTCCACCTATACGAGGTGCTCTGAACCTTGTCACAAGATGCGCTTCTTGTTTAGCCCTTCCAAACCGAGGATATTTTTTTTTTTTTTTTTTTTCCAATTTACACGAGGCGCTCTGAACCTTGTCAGAAGATGCGCTTCTTGCTTAGCCCTTTCAAACCAATTTTTCCATTACTTTGATCAAGGGAGCACTTCAAGAGTCCTCTCTTTGTAGATCTTAACCTATTCGAAGGCTAACCTTTGAAGAGTCATGGCGGAATTTCGACTTCAAGGGTGCGTCTGTCTGTTTTTTTCTTTCTTTCCTTTTTTCTTTCCTTTTCTTTTCTTTCCCTATAAACTCTAACTTGTGAAATTTCTCTGCTTTGATGTGGGGATGAATTATGTACGAAAATGCAGGCTCACGTCTCCTCACTCGCATTGGTGTGTATTCATATCATGGTGGCAGATCTGAAATCGATGGGAACGAGCCACCATCCATGCACCTTCCGCTTGATCAAGCGGTGCCGATTCGATCGGATCCGGTCTCAGCGCTGGCGAAATCTTCCGTCATTCACACATCATCATCGTCAGACCGAGGCGGGACTCATCATGCCGCCAATATTGCAACCGGAGTTTACTATAACGCTGGCTCCGGTACCCTACTGAGCTCGGGACAGCAGCGGCTCGGCTTTTCCCAAGGATGGAACTTAAACGTGGATGGTGAATCAGGGAACACGACTGCATCAAGATCTGTTCCATGTGATCCTTACATGATGCTGGGTTCCTTATATGATCATCATTCTGCTGATCATGATCGTGATGACAATAATCATTCTTATGATTATAATTATCATGATCACCATGATGACTTTCCTCTAGAAGCTTCTGCAGCTAGAGCTATGCCTGACGGGAGAATGCTGCAGCAACGACAATATCCGACTGCGGCCGCTGCTGCCACGGCGGCATGGCGGCCGGCGTCTTTCACGCAGGTGCTGCGGTCGATCTCTCCAGCGTATCAGCTCAGGCGCAGGGTGATTCCTATTCATCAATTTGGCAACCATCATCAAGAGCAAGTCATGACTAATGATGATCCGGAGGCGGGAGGTACCAGCGGCACCACCAGTCATGCCAACCATGTGCATGATAGCAATCATGATGACAATCAAGATGATCATAATCATGAAGATGATCGTGTTGGTAATCATGACGAGGGTTTGACACCAGGAATGGAAGAGGATAGTGATGAGCAGCAGCAGCAGCAGCAGCAGCAGCAGCAGCAGCAGCAGCAGCAGCAGCAGCAGCAGCAGCAGCAGCAGCAGCAGCAGCACCACCAGCAGCACCAGCAGCAGCTTCCGCAGCAGCCAAGCAGCGCGTCAATGCTGATGCTGCAGCTCTACCGGAATCCTGGAGCGTTCCCCACTGGCAGGGACCATTTCCCCTCAACCGTCTCCCAAAGACAGCATTTCTTCTCCACCATCCCCCAGCAACAGCAACACCCGATGTCCTTGCACGATCCACGTGCCGCGTCTTATCATCCTAATCACTCCATTCCTCACCCACCAGGCCAGCTCTTCGCCCCAGCTGTCTACTCGGGCGCTGCAGCAGCACACATGGTCCCAGGAGCAGCATCTACGGGAGCAGCAACTCCTCCTGTCGAGGCAACTCAGGATGTTTCTGCACGCGCAGCTGCAGCAGCACACATGGTTCCAGGAGCATCATCTACGGGAGCAGCAACTGTTCCTGTTGAGGTAACCCAAGATGTCTTCTCACGTACAGTTGCGGCAGCACATGCGGTCCCGAGAGCAACAACTGTTCCTGTCGAGGCAACCCAGGATGATTCTGCACGCGCAGTTGCGGCAGCACACGCGGTCCCAGGAGCAGCATCTCTTGCTGCTGAGGCTACACAGGATGTTTCCGCACTCGCAGTTGCAGCTCGCGGCGAGGTTCTGGAAGCACCACTCCCTGCATCAGAACGCCACCAGCAGCAGCCAGCTGCCTGTTCCCCTGAGATTGCACTTCCTGCTATGTTTCAGCCTGGAGGTCTAATTGCTTCATCTGCAGCAGCTGCTGCTAACATGGGGCCCATTCGCGGAATGGGATCAGCTGCTGGTGCAACAGCTGTTTTTCAACTGCTCAATTATCAGCTGCCCGGTTTTCAGGTGCCCGGGAGGCCTCTCCCTCCGCCACCTGTCATCACACACACATGGGCGGGGCGAACGTTGCCGCAGCCTGCTGCCTCCGCCTGCCCCCCTGCTGTCACAGCTGGTACCATCCCCATAGACTTTGTTCAAGCTCCTGCTCCTGGCAATGGCTCGTTTGAGGATGACTCAGTATCTGCATCTTCATCATTTCCGTACCCTGGGGATGTAGGGTTCGGTGGAAACACTATTGTAAGTGGTGCTGGTGGTGGTGGTGTGGCTTCAGGGCATGGCGGCAGTGGAGGAGAAGTAGAAGTAGCAGCAGCAGCAACAATTGGTGTTAGTGCTGCTGCTGCTGCTGCTGAAACTGCAGCAGGTGTGATGGCTGCAGTTTATGGTAGTGGTGACGTTTCTGCTGCACCCCAGGCTGGGGTTGCTGCTGCTGCTGCTGCTGCTGCTGCAGCTGCTGCAGCTGCTGCCACCGCCGCTGAAAGTTGTGGTGGTGCTCTGGAGATGACTGATCACCATGCTTACCGTGCTGACAATGCTGACAACTCCGCTGATTCAGACTCTGCTGCTTCGGCAAGGGCAAGTGGGCAGCGCAGCACAAGCCTGAGAGGTCCAGACCCGTAGTGATGGGGCGGCTCGTTGCAGCACCGCATCCAGTCAGCTCTAGTGGTCGCCACGCCAGCTGCTACGGAGCGTCTTCCTGGCCGACTTGGCTTATGCAGAAGATTCTGACGATCCCGACTCGGCTGCTTCGGCAAGGGCAAGTGGGCAGCATAGCACAAGCCTGAGAGGTCCAGACCCGTAGTGATGGGGCGGCTGAGCGGCTCGTTGCCGCGCTGCATTCAGTCTACCAACATTGCTTCATGTTGTCCGGTCAACTGTGAACAACAGGCGCCAACAGTTTGCAGTACTATTCTGTTCGTTAAAGCAATGCACCTCACGGCACCTCTACAATTTTTTATGTGAGCCTTTAGAGATGAGAGGCCGAGCAAGGCTATGAGTAAGGCAATTATCACCTCTTCAAGAGCACATGTAAATAAATGCTGCTGCTGGGCTACGGAGATGGAGTGTTCTGTTTCATCGCTCGACACCCACCCACCCTCTTCTACAAGTTCAACCTGACAGATTTGGCACACCTTAGACTTGTTCAAAGTTCCTCTGTTAGCAGTAACCCCAACTCACCACCTTCCCGAGTTTAAAGGACTGCACCCTTACCAGTGCTCACTGCAGCCGCCTACTGCAGGGAGAGGCCTTTAGCTTTAGGCAGCACCTGCAGGGGATAATTACAAATGAAGGAAATTTACACTATTGGATATTACATGAGAAACGAACATTTATCAAAACCACGTAAGAAACCAAATAAATGGAACACCATCGAACGCCGGGAAACTGCCCCAGGTCAGCTGCCCCTGCAGGTGCTTCCTCAGGTGGCCCCTCAGGTGTCCCTCAGGTGCAATCAGACACTCCTCCGACGGAAAGCTCGTGCAACGCGCTGCCATTCGTAGGCTGCTGAACAAAAATGGCCACCTTCCTAGTTTCCAGATATCTGCCCCTCAAGTGCCACGTCAGGTGCCTCGTCAGGTGCCTCGTCAGGTGCCCTCAGGCATCCTCAGGTGTCCTCAGGTGTGCGCCTCAGATGTCAAACTGATGCAGCACGTTGCCATCTGTGGAACGCCCACCAAAGATGTTGAGTTTTCCTGCATCGAGGTTGAAGAGCGTGCTGTGGAGCGTGTGGATTACCGGGCCTGGGGATATGAGAGGCAGGCAAAGAGGAATTGGAAGAAGGGAGAGAGGTGAGTGGTGCTCGTGGGGACAACTGGCACTGCGTATCTGGCATCGAGGTTGAAGAGCGTGCTGTGTAGCGTGTGGATGACCGGGCCTGGAAATACTAGGGTTGGGGAAAGAGTGTGAGATGCTTGCAGGGGGGATGGGACAAAGGAGATTGTCAGTGATTGTGACACCCACACACAACCACACTTACACACCCACACCCACACCCACACAACCTCCTTGTACACCCTTGCACCGCACTGGATGACTCACCTCCGATTTCAAAGGGGTTTCCGTCATTGAAGATGGGAAACTCCTTGTCGTCTGAGTTGGATAGGATCTGGTGGGAGGGAGCAAGAAGTTAAAGGAGAGGAAGGTGCGGAGGGGAGCAGGGCATGAGAAGTGCTTGCCCCTGATTGAGATAGGATACTGCTTGTCGTCTGAGTTGGACAGGATCTGGTGGGAGGGAGCAAGAAGTGGAAGGAGAGGAAGGTACGGAGGGGAGCAGGGCATGAGAAGTGCTTGCCCCTGATTGAGATGGGATACTCCTTGTCGTCTGAGTTGGATACGATCTGGTGGGAGGGAGCAAGAAGTGAAAGGAGAGGAAGGTACGGAGGGGAGCAGGGCATGAGAAGTGCTTGCCCCTGATTGAGATGGGATACTGCTTGTCGTCTGAGTTGGATAGGATCTGGTGGGAGGGAGCAAGAAGAGAAAGGAGAGGAAGGTGCGGAGGGGAGCAGGGCATGAGAAGTGCTTGCCCCTGATTGAGATGGGATACTGCTTGTTGTCTGAGTTGGATACGATCTGGTGGGAGACACAAGGGGTTGAGTAGAGAGACGAGACTAAGATGTGTGTGCGGTGGCATGGGAACGACAGGACCTAGCGGAATGGGATGGAGAGATGAGAAGTGGGATTGGGGGGGGGGGGGGGTGTGGGAGGGGTGAGAGGGAGGGGGAGATGTGAGAGGGAGGGGGAGATGTGAGAGGGAGGAGGTGTGAGAGGGAGGAGGTGTGAGAAAGTCATAGCTTTGATGTTGCAACCACTGTTTAGCGTGGTATGCCACTGCCACACTCCTCACAAGACTGCAACTCCAGTGCCACTCATTGCTCGTCATAACCCCACTCACCTTGAGCATGCCACTGGTGGTTGAGGGAGCGCACGGGCGTCTGGCAGTGGCCTCTCTGCGGTGGGACCCATCTTCTCACTCTAACCTCAGAACCTCAGTATTGTCACACTCACTGATTGTGCCCACGTCAAGTTCATTCACTAGCCTGTTCTATCCCCCGCTCACCTTGAGCATGTCCTGGGTGGTGGAGGGAGGGAGCGCCCAGGCGTCTGGCAGTGGCCTCTCTGCGGTGGGCGCTGGGACCCATCTTCTCACGCAGCTGCAACCACTCAACCTCAGCATTGTCACACACACTGCAGCCCGTTACAGTCCCACTCACTTTAAGCATGTCTTGTGTGGTTTTCGGTGCGCCCAGGCGCCTGGCAGTGGCCTCTCTGCGGTGGGCGCTGGGGCCCATCTTCTCCTGCAGCTGCAGCCTCGTGTATGCGTTCGCATGGAAGATGTATTTCGCGCCCTCAGCAGCAGCAGCAGCATCACCGTTAGCAGCAGCATCACCGTTAGCAGAAGCAGCAGTGCTAGAAGCAGCCTGGGTTCCCAGCTTAGGGTTTGGGCCCAGCTCCAGGATGCTATGCCGGTCGTTGGATGCGGTTTCAACGGATGCGATTCGCCGGTGGGCGAAATCCATCAGCACGTAGTGATGCCCCACTGCCACCGCTGGGTCAGTCACGCGCTGCCATGTGGCATGTGTTGATTGGGAGTGGGGTGTTGGGGGGATGGAGAGAAGGGATAGAAAGGGGTTAGGAGGAGGAGAGGATGGAGGGGTGGGGAAGAAGAGTAGTGAGGAGGAACGTAGAAAGAAGAAAAGGTGGCATTTGCGGCGATAAGAACAGACTCAAGGAAAACTTAAGTCCCATGGGAAAACCACCACAATTACTACCATACTGAGAGAAAGTACGATGGAAGAGAACGGATTAATTAGACTAGAAAGAAGTGGGGTTTACATAGTTGGAGCTAGAAAGGGGGAACGTAGTCAACATTATTGGCCCCCTCCAACAAGTTGAGTTGGGAAATTATTGGAGGGCCCCAATAATGTTGACCACTCTTGAGTTGGGTCGACATTATTGGGGGGGGGGGGACCAATAAAGTTTCCAATTCAACCTTTGGGGACCAATAATGTGGACCAAAGGTTGAGTTCCAAACCCAACTTGGGGTTAACCTCAGATCACACCTAAACTAAGTTTGGGTGTTAATCTCTAGCCAATCCTTATAGCATGGATGCAAGTTACAAGAATATAATACTTCTAACACATACACCCATGAATATTATCCCCTTTCCCTCCACTCATGAAAGCATCCTGCACCTGCCTGTACCACCTTCCCATACAATCCCACCCGTTCCATTGACACTCGTTACAACCACACCCACTCACCTGCACGGCATCCTGTAGTGACCGCGACTCCTTGAAGCTGCGGGCAACGAAGTTGCGTCCTATCCCTCCATCCACTACTTCTTTTGAGTCGACTCAAAAGTCACTTCTATCCCTCCATTCACTACTTCTTTGGAGGCGCCTGAAATACAGTCACAACCACTCACCTGCACGGTGTCCTCTGTTGACCGCGACTCCACTAGGCTGCGAGCAAAAAAGTTCCCTCCTATCCCTCCCTTGGTCACTCCCCTTACAGTTAACCCTCGTTACAGTCACATTCGTTACAGTCACAGTCACCTGTACGGCATCCTCTATAGACCGCGACTCCATGAGGCTGCGGGCAATGAAATTGCGTCCTATGCCTCCCTTCACCACTTCTGAAGGCGCAGGCGGTACCGCGTCCATTGAGAAACCCTGAGTGGGGAGGGGAAGGGGGAGGAGAGAAGGAGCATGAGAACAGAGACAGCCTGCAACGAAGTTGTGTCCGAACTGTTCCTCCTGTGCACTGTATTGACTATTTTTGAGTCTGTTAGGAACGGGCGTCAAGGCAAGATTTCTCAGAAAACTGTTTGTGACACGCTCATTCCTAACAAACCGTGGCCACGGGGAACTCTCTCCTGAGACGAGGCTTGAAGTGACTTGTAGACAGCTGGCAGCCGCTCTGCTGCTCTCACCATTCTGGCATTTTTTAAGCCAAAGGCCACGGAGGGAAGCTCGCCCGCATAGGTGTATGCGGTGAGGGCAACACCTCTTGAACCCAGTTGCACCAGACAATTGCGCTGCTCTCACCATTCTGGCGTTGTTGAAGCCAAAGGCCACGGAAGGGAGCTCGCCCGCATAGGTGTATGCGGTGAAGGCAACACCGCTGTCGGCATGCATGCGCACCAGGAAGCTGCGAGGAAATGACGCGGGATGCAGAGGAGAGGTGGAAGAAAGGCAGGATGTGGGAAGCAAGGAGGAACATGTGGCTATTCGCGGGCATGGTACAGGATGATTTGTTGCAACATAACATGGCATAGCATAGTATGGGTATGGAATGGCATGGTATGGTATGGCATGACATGGCATGGCATAGTATGGGTATGGCACGGCACGTCGCGTAGTATGTAGTGGAATGGTAATATAGCCACTCACATGTTATCCACGATCGAGTACTAATCGTCACCGTCGTTGTGATTTCTTTGGTCGACTCAAACATTGTCTCATCACAGGTGTGCCACTCACGTGTTATCCACAATCGAGTAATCCGCATCCTCGTTGTGCCCTACTGCTGCCACGTCATCCGAGAGCAGCAACACGTCAGAGCAGTCGTCAGACGTCATGCCATACTGCAGCGCCCTGTCCAACGTGGCAGCACCACCGCCAGATCCTGTCATAGCCGGTGACGCCAGCTCAGGCAGCAGTGCTGACGTGGCAGGCGCATTGAGGGAAGGCAGGAAGGGTCCAAACTCCTTCCGAAGGTTCAGAAGCAGCAGCTGATGTGGAGGGGATGGGAGGTAAGGTACAGCAGGGCAGGCAGGGTAGGGCAGGACATGGAACTATCAGACTCAGTCGGCGTGCAGGGAGGAGGAGGCGGTGAATTCCAAGTCGACCGAAAGAAACTCCGTTGAACAAACCCCATTGCGAGAGCAATGATTGGTGTGGTGTGAGTGGCCACATCATGTGGTCTTTGGTGGACTATTACTAGTAAATCGGCTCACCTCGTCAAAAGGAACGCAGCTGCCGGCCGCCATGCCTCGGAGTTCCTCCCAGTACTCTGGGTATAGCGCCCTGCGGTGGCGGTGGAAAGGGGGAGAAAGGGTGGTGGGGGCGGACGAGGGAGGGGTGCGTGGATCGTTAAGAGGATTTCTGCAGCACCCTGGCACGGAAAATGTTCCCTGGAAAATCTAAGGAAACTGGCTGGACAAGGAAACCTGCTCATTGGGCTCGAAGACCGTATCCAGCATCCGTTGTTATTTCCGCCGAGTCATTTCAATGCCACTGAGAAGTGGCTGACTTGTTGGGCCATAAATTCCCGTGCAGTGACGGGTAAAAGCCGTCGTTCTGAGTCGGAATGAGAGCTCACTTGTTGGACTCGGAAAACATTTCCAGCAGCCAAGCTCCTTCGCCCGTCCGTGCGAACGGAATCATGTCGTCGTGCAGGAACGGAGCCTTGGCGACGCGGTCGCGGATCTTGTCGCCGAATCGCATGCCGATCGCACAGCCGCGCTCGAACGGGCTGCCAGACACCTCGAGCCATTCGAGCGGCCTAGGGATTGCCGACGCGCTGACTGCGCACACGTTCGCTGACGACGTGGATCTGGCTGACGTGGCGCGTACGGCGGTTTTGGCGGAGGGTGAGTGTAGGGTGGCAGATGCGACTGGGTGTCGTACGCCGACTTGTGAGAGAGTCATGATACTTGAGTTTGCGACGATGATAGCTGGAGCCATGGCGAAAGGCAACAGTCAGACTCGACTTTTGGTCAATAGATTACGCAGTGCTCTTGGCAAGAAACTCACGCTACGATTTTTTACAGACTCACAATGACAATGATAATGTACTACGGAAAAAAAAAGCTTTGCAAACAGAAGTCTCTGCTGAGAATACGTGCAGTGATTTTCTCACGACTTTAGTCCAGCCGTTCAAGTACGTTCAGCCGTTTCGCAACGGCTGTTGCTGTTGCGATCAGGCCTGTCACTACAAGGGCAAAGCAAACGACAACCTTGGTTGCGATCAAGGCGCAAGAGGACTGATACTCGCGAAGCGCGCAACTTACTCGCTGCGCTCGCTGGAAGCTGACGGATGCTGTCAGAGAGGACCACGAGGGATGTGAGGTCGCGTCACTTGCTTGGCTTACGTCGATTGTCGCGCTTGCTCGGAACGGTACGGATCTGATGTTCGTCTGAAGTCTAGGGATCGTCGTGGGAAAGTATGGTCTTACAATGGATGAATATCGTCCAATCGTCTATGTCCGTATCAATTTCCCGCCAGATCTAATCGTGTGTTTCAGAGAAACTAATCTGAGTAAGCGTAGGAGAAATCGAGACTACAAGTTGCGAGACACGAGGGAGGGAAGCGGAAGTCCGTTTTCGTTAGTGGGGATGGCATTGATCTAAATGGGTCTGCCGCGACTCGGTAGGCTTAGGGATTTGTTATACAGCTGATCGTGAGGGTGATCGTAGGTCTAACTGTGATTGGCTGTAATTCGGAATTCGGAGTTTAGTGGCCAATCTAGGAGAACTGGTCGTTCCACGAGGGACAATTCAGGGGGACCGTGGTGGAGGAGAGGTCATCCCAAATTCCCAATGCATCTGCAGGAGAAGCTGTTCGGCTGAGCGGGAAAGAGTCACCAGGGCCCTGATCGGTAGCACCCTTAAGCGGGGTGAGTGAGCTTCGACGCAGCTCACAAACTCCCGCTTTGCACGACGGAAGTTTACTCAGTCCGACGTGTCTTACTCCGAGTAACTCAGAAGGGGCAAACGATCGCCCCAACACCTTACACGGAGTACGTCTCGAAGTGGCCATTCAGGAAGGTTCCTTCACGGGCAAACTTAGTCCCGCGGCGGAACTCCACTAACTCTGGGTTCTTGGGAGGGTAAGCCTCGCTTACTCTGAGTAAGCCAACGAAGGGTGAACCCAACAAAGCCGCAAAATTTTTCTTCCACGGGCCATCGTTAACCTCCTAAAACACCTTCAAAATTTTCTTGAATGAATATTGCGTTGCAAGGGATTCAAGAAATGGTTCTGACTGGAGTCAATTCATGAGCCAGTTTCCCCTTTTGTGATAATAATTTTTCTTGGTGACGATTAGGGGCAGCCTGGGCCGAAAGCAACAGTGTTTTGAAGGAAATTGCGCTCAAGGGCCGCGCAACTTCCCTTCACGGAGTTTCAGGGGCGTGCCGATCACCCCTCCGATCTGGGAAATTTACTGAAGGAGGGGGGAAGGCGCTCGTGCCCACTCGTGTGAGCCCAAGCGACAGAAGCTCAAGCCGCTTAAGGGCTACCGATCAGGGCCCAGGAGATGAGTGCCAGCGTGTCGCATTGCGGGAATGATCGCTGCGATGCGGCTCGTTCGGGCAACCACTAGCTAGACCCTGGGTATTGGCGTGGAGGTGGTTGCCAGAGGCCCAGAAGCTCAGGTCAGGAGAAGGACAATAGCCATGTCAGCCTGATGCCACGTCATCGGCATCCACCTAGTGTTCAGCAGACTGGCACGTAAGCTACTGTATTTCTGTACGCTCCAGCAAGGCCGAACTGACCTGGGAATCACCGCAAATAGCGTCGAATCAAACGGAGGCTCGTCAAATTCGACGTCAAATATTTCACATTCACGTCAGCGAAGTCCGCCATCATTTTGGTGTAACAAGCCGTGCTGTGGTGACTGACTGAAGGTGGTGAATGTCGAGAGATCCACCACACATCTCGTCGTCAGCTTGGCTGGAGTCCACGAGGAATAGCAGAGCATGACGTCGAATATGGTAATTCCGATTCAGAATGGTTCGCTTGGCGTTTGCATTGTTCTACGGAATACACCCACATCAGTATTGTCAACACACATCAGTGCTGTCAACTAGTGTGGAGTGCAAACAAATTCAATTGATCATTTTCAGCTCAAATACCACACACATGGCAACAGCACAAAGGTTCCATCCCATATATCAGATCTAAATTCTCTGTAGTCAGCATGATCATGCTCTTCTAACTACGGGTACGTACTTCATTGTTTCACTTCCATACGTCACCCTCCGTGCGCACTTCAGAGGCCTCCACAACCTCCGGTTGTACCGGGGCGCTTGTTGACGAGGATGGTGAAGAAGGGGCGGCGGCAGCAGCTTGAGGAATGGCAAGAGCCATCATCTCATACACGCGCGAGCCAAATTCAGCAGGGTTCTCCGGCTGGTGGAAGCGCAACAGCAAAGAGACGGGGGAGGGGGGGACGGGTTGAGGGTGAGTGTGATGGAGCAGCAGGCGGGCAGAAGCAGGGGCGGCGGCGGCGGCGGCAGCAGTTTGAGGAATGGCAAGAGCTATCACCTCGTACATGTGAGAGCCAAACTCAGTAGGGTTCTCCAGTTGGTTGAAAAAGACATCAAGGAGACATCAGGGGTGGTGCAACAGGTTTCCATCATGATGAACTGGTAGAAATACCCCATGCACATACCAATGAATACAGAATCAACAACGCTTACATGAAATGAAATTACCCTTGGCACATCCCATAACTGACCATGCACATCTCTTAAAAACGAAGAATGCACGTGTCATAGCATCCATACACATCCCGTATCGCAAGTCCACTCACCGGGAATCCCGAGGCAAAGTGCGCCGTCTCATACAGCAGATCCACCAGCTGCCCTCATAGGTTGACTCACCAGCCATTCACTCATCCCACAATGCCACACAAGCACATCCCACACATCTCAAAAGCCATCTTACAAAACCCACTCACCGGGAATCCCGAGGCAATGTGCGCCGTCTCGTACAGCAGGTCCACCAGCTGCCTCGCCTTGGGACTATCCGGTGCCACACTGCTCTGCACCTGCAGAGGGAGGGACCGAGAAGGAGGGGCGGATAGGGAGGAGAGTGGTGGGACGGAAGCAAGGGCGGTGACTGGACTGCGTGTGATGTTCGGATGATTTAAAGCAATTTTTTATCTAGAACAAATAACATACGCATGCAAAACACCACTTCACTTCACTGCAAAAAATAAAAAAGAACGGCCCAGATGGAGTCTCACCTTGAGGTCCTTAATGATCGGATGGTCAGCGTTGATCTCCAGGATCCTCCTGCCCCTCATGAACTCCGCCTGCTGGGGATCGCCCATCGTCTGCGCCTTCATGATGCTGCATGTGGGAGGAGAGAGAGAGAGAGAGAGGGGAAGAGGGTCACGGGGCAATGAGTGTGATGAGAGAGTAGCAGCCAGAGAGCACTAGACTTCTGTTGCCTCCCACCCCTCATGAACTCCACCTGCTGGGGGTTGCCCATTGTCTGCGCACACTGCTTCGACCCTCGTCAACCCTCATCAGAATCAGTTTTGAGACGTCTCATCAGAATCACTTTGATCCTGCGTGACTGTTGAACTCACCGTTCCGTGTTGACCAACCAGCTGAACTTCCCAGCAACCAGCACGCAGGGGGAAGGGGCAATCCGCTGGGCCACCTTGTCCCTCCCTTGACTGCTTTGACCCTCATTACTCTGCACCTCTGCTTGACTCAGCATCTCAACACCTGCACCTTGGCCACCTTGTCCCCCAGAACACCCATCCAGTCACACACGCCCTGAAACTCCTTCTCCTGCTCCCTCTTGTGAGGCGCCTCAAAAGCAACCCTTGCCTCTGCTTGACCCTGCTTGACTCTCATGGACTCAAACGGACACAGCCAGATTGCGGGTGTGACTCACCGCTCCATATTAGCAGACTAGCCGAATTGCCCAGCCACCAGCACGCAGGGGGAAGAGGCAATCCGCTGAGACACCTGCACCTTGGCCACCTTATCCCCCAGAACTCCCTTCATCCAGTCACACACGCCCTGGAACTCCTTCTCCTGCCATTTACTCTGTTTGACTCACCGATCCATATTAGCAGACCAGCCGGATTTCCCAGCGACCAGCACGCAGGGCGAGGAGGCAATGCGCTGAGACACCTGCACTTTAGCCACCTTGTCTCCGAGAACCCCCTTCATCCACTCACACACGCCCTGGAACTCCTTCTCCTGCTCCCTCTTGCGAGGCGCTCTCAAAGGCTACACTTCACTCTGTTTGACTCAGCTAGATTCCGTGAGACTCACCGTTCCATATTAGCAGACCAGCCGAATTTGCCGGCCACCAGCACACAGGGAGACGAAGCAATGCGCTGGGACACCTGCACTTTAGCCACCTTGTCCCCCAGCACGCCCTTCATCCAGTCACACACGCCCTGGAACTCCTTCTCCTGCTCCCTCTTGCTCGCCTCGTCCTCATCCCCCAGATCCAGATCCTCCTTGGAAATGTCCACGAACTTGAGGTCCTTGTAACTCTGTAACGTGGTAACCGCAACCTCGTCGATCGGCTCAACCAGGAAGAGCACTTCGAGCCCCTTCTGGTTGAGCTTCTCCAAAAACGGCGCCGACTTCGCGCTGCGAACCGTGTCCGCCGCAATGTAGTAAATCTCCTTCTGCCCGTCCTTCATCCGGGCTGTATAATCCTCCAGGGAGATCAACTCGTCCTCGGATTTCGACGAGAAGAACCGGAGGAGCGGAGCGAGGCGCTTGTGGTTACCAGCATCTTCGATGCACCCGAGCTTGACGTTGCGCCCGAAGCTCTGCCAGAAGGTGGTGTAGTCGCTGCTGGGCTTGCCGTCCGCGTCCTTCCGGGCGGCGACGTCGTCCAGCATGTCAAACACCTTGCGCACGAGGCGCTTGCGCATGATGCGGACAACGCGGGACTCTTGGAGGATTTCGCGAGAGACGTTGAGAGGGAGGTCGTTGGAATCGACCACTCCCTTGATAAAGGCCATGTAGCGTGGGAGCTGGCGACAGGGCAGCGGAGAGAGCAGATCGGGGAGGAGCCAAGGGGAGGGAGAAGGGGAGGGAGAAGGGGAGGGAGAAGGGGAGGGAGAAGGGGAGGGAGAAGGGGAGGGAGAAGGGGAGGGAGAAGGGGAGGGAGAAGGGGAGGGAGAAGGGGAGGGAGAAGGGGAGGGGAGGAAAATGTTTTGGATGAATTGAGCAAGCATGTGGGGAGCCACGCGAGTCATCCAGCATGTTGAGCACTTTGCGCACAAGCATGTGGGGCGGCAAGAGCATGGGGGGCGGCACAAGCATGTAGGGCGGCAAGAGCATGTGGGGCGGCGCGAGCATGTAGGGCGGCGCGAAAATGTAGGGCGGCGCGAGAATGTAGGGCGGCGCGAGAATGTAGGGCGGCGCGAGCATGTAGGGCAGCGCGAGCATGTAGGGCGGCGCGAGCATGTCCAGGAACCCCTTTCCCCTAAACATCTGAGCCCCAAAACCAGAAGCCCTTATCCCTGGCCCCTCCAGAACCCACCAGCTCGCCATCGAACTGGTCGGAAATGAAAACCCTCTTCACGTAGAGCCGGATGTTGCGGGTCTTGCCCCCCATCGACCCAAAACCTTAAACCCAGCCCCTAAACCCCCTCACTCACCAGCTCCCCGTCAAACTGGTCGGAAATGAAAACCCTCTTCACGTAGAGCCGGATGTTGCGGGTCTTCCCCGAGAACATGTCGTTGGCGTCAAAGGGCGCCATGCCCGGCACGTAGAGCAGCGACTTGAACTCAATCTCGCCCTCCGTTGAGAAGTGTGTGTGGGTGAGCGGATCCAGGAACTCCTTGAACGTGTTCTTGAAGAACTCGTTGTACTCCGCTTGCTCCACCTCCTTGGGTGCACGGACCTGTTTTACAACGGGGATGAGCGAAGGGGAGGGAAGGCGCACAGAGGGAACGGGAGGGAGAAGTGAGAGGACAAGTCGGGTCGAGGAACTCCTTGAACGTGTTCTTGAAGAACTCGTTGTACTCTACGTTGCCTCGCATTGACCAGCCTTGACTCTCGCATTGACCAGCGTTGACCAGCGTTGACCCACTCACCCAGATGGGCTTGGTGTCGTTCTCCAGCACCCAGTCAAAGTACTTCTCCTCCACTGTTCGAGTCTTCTTCACTGGAGGCTCATACTGACAAGCCTTGACACCTGCACTAACCCCTACTTTGACTCGCATTGATCCGCGTTGACCGGCGTTGACTGACTCACCCAGATGGGCTTGGTATCGTTCTCCAGCACCCAGTCAAAGTACTTCTCCTCCACCGTGCGAGTCTTCTTCACCGGGGGCTCGCCTTCCTTCTTGGCCGCCTCCTCATACTCCTCCTGCGGTTGATAAAGAGAGGGATGCGGAGGGGGAATATGAGAGGGAAGAGGAGAGGGAGGAGGAGAGGGAAGAGGAGAGGGACAGAGGAGAGGGACATGAGAGAGATGATGAGAGGGGGGAAAGTGATGGGAGGAAAGGGAAATGAGGCCAACTCAAATCCTGAAACCCTGAGGGAGGAAAGAAGGAACCCTGAACTCGCTATGTCACAACTCAAATCCCAACCTTCTAACTGCATCACCTCCTGCCACACATAAATGGAGATTTTGATGCTCTAATCCCATCCACCAAACTCCAACCCTCAAACCCCAAACCCTTTACCATCTTAGAACGTGTCTGCTCCTGCCACATGTAGATGGGGAACCCGATGAACTGCGAGCAGTGACATGCTCTGATCCCATCCACTCAACTTACTAAAACCCAACCCCCAATTCCTGAAACCCCGAACCCTCAACCCTCTCCGCACCTCCTTGGAGCGCGTCTGCTCCTGCCACATGTAGATGGGGAACCCGATGAACTGCGAGTAATTCTTCACCAGACTCGCCAGGCGCGCGGGATCCGAATACTCCGCCTTCTGGTCGTCCTGTGAACACAAACGAGGCGGGGAAACGGGGTGGGGAGGAGGTAAAGCGGGCAATTCTTCACCGTACCCTTGAGAACTCTCACCAGGCTCTTGACAGCTCGAGAGCCTTGAGAACTCGTTTCACCCTGACCCTAACTCCTTAAACCCTGAACCCCGACCTTCACACCTTCAGGTGAAGCTGAATGGACGTGCCACGGGCTAGCTGCTCTTCATCGTCCTCGCGAATCATGTACGTGCTCTGATCCGCCTCCGCCTCCCACACCCACTGCTTGTCACTCCTTGCACCACCCCTGACCCTATACCCCAAACCCTAACCCCCGAACCTAAAAGCTCTCCTTTCTCACCTTGAGATGCAGCTGAATGGACGTGCCACGAGCCAGCTGCTCCCCATCGTCCTCGCGAATCGTGTACGTGCTCTGATCCGCCTCCGCCTCCCACACCCACTGCTTGCCGCCCTTAGCACTCTTGGTGCGGACCGTAACTCGATCCGCCACCAGGAAAGCCGAGTAGAATCCCACGCCGAACTGCCCGATCAGGTTGCTGTCCACCTCGCCCTCCTTCTCCTGCTTCTCCTGTTGGGGTTTAGGATTTAAGGGCAGGGGCGGAGGTGGGGAGGGAGGCAGAGGCGGGGGGAGGGGCCGGGGGAGGGGGCGGGGGAGGGGGCGGGGGCGGGGGACCAGAGAGGGGGGGGAGAAGGACAAGCTGGGTTGATTCTTGACTGTTGAGTCACCTCCCACACCACAGCCACGGCTTGCCGCCCTTGGCGCTTTTGGTGCGGACCGTGACTCGATCCGCCACCAGGAAGGCCGAATAGAAGCCCACGCCGAACTGCCCGATCAGGTTGCTGTCCACCTCGCCCTCCTTCTCCTGCTTCTCCTGTCGGGGTTTTGAAGAGGTTTAAGGTTTTGGGGCAGGGGCGGAGGCGGGGGGGCGGAGCGGAGGCAGGGGGGGGCGGGGGAGGGGGAGGGCGCGGGGGCGGGGGACCAGAGAGGGGGGGGAGAAGGATAAGCTGGGTTGATTCTTGACTGTTGAGTCACCTCCCACACCACAGCCACAGCTTGCCGCCCTTGTCGCTCTTGGTGCGGACCGTGACTCGATCCGCCACCAGAAAGGCGGAGTAGAAGCCCACACCGAACTGCCCGATCAGGTTGCTGTCCACCTCGCCCTCCTTCTCCTGCTTCTCCTGTCGGGGTTTTGAAGAGGAGTAGACAGAAGGAAGACAGAAGGGTATTTATGAGTCGGCACAAGAGCAACGGCTTTTGCACTAGAGGGACTCAGCGAGCTGGAGGTTCCAACCTTTCCCATGCTCACTGAATCGTCAAAAGAAAGTCGATTTACAAGCTTATCCGAGCTACAAGTCGCGCCGCGCTTACCTTATGGCCTGGGCGATGGTGCCCAGAGAGTCCATGAGCTCCAAGCTACCCAGCCTATCCCCGCTACAAGCCCTCCCCGCTACAAGCCCTCCGCGCAATAAGCTCCCTCCCGCGCTTACCTTGATGGCCTGCACGAACTTGGCGGTGCCACTCTGGGCGATGGTCCCCAGCGAGTCCATGAGCTCCTCCTTGGTCATACCGATGCCTGTATCGCTGCATAGGCACAAGGGGAGGAGGAAGAGTGAAGGCAGAGTGAAGGAACGAGTGCGGAAACGAGTGAGAGGGGGAAACGAAGGCACTAGTCCCCAGCGAGACCATCAACTCCTCTTTGGTCATGCCGATGCCCGTTTCGCTGTGGATTGGAAGGGGAGAGGTCCGGGCAGAGAGAAAGAAACGAGTGAGAGGAGAAGGGCGGCGAATGAGGTGAGTGAAATGCACCATCTTGGTTTCAGGGAAGTTTATTAGCGGCTCTTTGGTCCGGCAACGAACGAGCAGCGAACGAGCGTGCACTGCGTGACGGAGATAGTACAATAGTACAGCAGTGACGAGCAAGCACAGCACAGCACACCACTTTGGACCACACTATACTCCAGCGCACCACACTCACGTGATGGTGATGGTGCCGGCAGCGGGGTCCGCCTTGATGCGGATGGCGAGCTCCGCGTCCGCCGCCATGAGCGAGGGGTCCGTCACCGACAGACAATGGACCTCTCAAAAGCCATCACGTTCCACCGCACCACACTACAGCACAACCCAACACATCACACACCACCACACACCACCATAGCACACCGCAGCACACCACAGTCCACAGAATCGCACTCACGTGATGGTGATGGTGCCGGCGGCGGGGTCCGCCTTGATGCGGATAGCGAGCTCCGCGTCCGCCGCCATGAGCGACGGGTCCGTCACCGACAGGAACCGAAGCTTGTCCAACGCGTCGCTCGCGTTGCTGCCAAAGAATTAGGGAGCGGTGGAAATGGGCGGGAAGAGATACGCGATATGGACAAATTCAGCCACGGAGTCGACTCAGCCTTGAGCGACAGGGAGAAGAGGGGAAACGGAGATACACCGCGGTTGCTGTAGAAAGAGTGAACGGTACCATCCAGGAAGTTGCAAGGAGTTTTGGGGATTCTCATAAAAACAACCGTCCTGCCAAATCGTACCAGACGAGAACGTGCACGATGAGCTTTCTTAAAACGAGTGGCTCCGTGAAATCACTCTTGACAATTCTCAGAAACACCCCGCTAGCCAATGCGTACCTGACGAGCTCGCGCAGGAAGACCTCGCGGTGGCTGTAGAGAGAGTGCACGATGAGACTTCAAGACTACAGGGTATTTGAGAAATCTCAGAAACACCCTGCCAAGCCAACCACACCACATCGTACCTGACGAGCTCGCGGAGGAAGACCTCGCGGTGGCTGTAGAGAGAGTGCACGATGAGATCCATGAGCCGATTAACCTGCGCGCACACACGGACACGTGGACAGAAACACATGAACCGATGAAAACCATGTGTGTTGCGGACAGATCGAGTTTCAAAAAGTTTCCTTTCCTAGGACGATGTAGACCAGATCAGGGATCTTTCGCACTCAAACTCGATCTGCGTTGTGATGGTGGATCTTCCAAACAAACCACGACCAAATCGCGTCATCCATCCTTTGATTTGTGAAATTCCACTCACCTCGGCCTGGTACGTGAAGGTCTCAGAAGCAGGAGCCTCTGTCGTCGTGGCGTTGCATCGGACAGGGTTCCACGTGGCAGGCTTCTGGCCCGCGCGCTGCGATGCTGACGTGGCATGAGCGGCCGAGCGGGAGAGGCGGGCAAGAAGAGCGGGGTTGCCGGAGGAGAAGGAGCGCCACGAGATAGACGGTGCGGATGTGGTTGACTGCGCGGGAAAGCGGGAGGAGGGAAAGGGAGAACGGAGAGCGAGGGATTTAGGGCATATGAATGACTCATAGCTGACTCAATAATTACAAGAAAAACTCATCTTATTCAGAAAATGACACGGGTGTTTGGCACGGCATAGCCAGAAATCGTAACGGTGACGGACAGCGAATCACGCACCGCAGCCTTGGACGAAGCATCCTTCGCCAGCAGCGCGCGCGGAGCGCTCGAGAGCGACGCGGCGTTCATCTGAAGAGCCGCCATGGCTGGGAGATCTGAAAGCGCGGGGAGAGCGCGGTGCGCGGAACGCAGGAGTCGGCGTGCGGCGGTCGCACGAGAGAGCATCAAAACGAAACACCCTCCGGGAATCGCTGCGAAGCGATGCGAAGCTCGCACAGTTCTGAGGCAGATGGGAGCAAAACTGTGATCAGTGAGCGAGCTATCCTTGAGAGCAGCAAGAACAAGCGCAAGCAACCAAGGGAGAAGAATATAACTGTCGATATTTTATCTCCAAGGACGCTGGAGCTCCCCCTGGGTTTCAGGCGGTGGTTGGCGGAGATGTAGGCGGAAAGCGAACCGCGGCTAGGGGAACAGATCAAACCGGAAGTGGGGGGAAAATGTGATGTGCTGCGGGAACAACTGGCGAGCGGAGCGAAATTGGAATGCACATTGGGGGTCACCGCCGAATGCCGAATGCAGGAAGCGGGGGGGAAGAATGTGGAATGTGCTTGCGGCATTCTCAAGGCTTTCCAGGTGGACCGAGAAAAAAGTGGTTCGTACGCGTGGCATCGAATCGATGTGCCAGATCATTTTCTCGAAAGGACATTGTGCCAGCTCAGCCTCGACCAGAAGGTTCGAGTGCTAGAATAGGGCGTGCGCAGATGACGGTGTGATCGGTCACGCGCTGAAGAGGATCTGGTGTACAGAAATTATGCGTGAAAGCTCCTCTCATTGTACTGTATAAATAAAAGCGTGATTGTATGATGCCTAAGCTGTCCATACAAGGTGTGGTGCTAGTACATGAGATTCACTTTTATTTCCTCATGCTACTAGGTTCCCGAGTCAAGAGCTGGTTTCAATACGATATACTGTCATGTTGTTACGTCATTGCCTTAGCCAGAATGGATTGCTTCCGTAAATTAGGGAGTTGTAAATGGCATTTCCTGAGCATTCCAGAGTACACTGCATGCACACTTTTCTCCAGGATAGAAGTAAGAACAATCGGTGACCGGTAGCCACTCTGATATCCCTCGGTCATGCCAAACACAGCTAAACAAAAATAGCACAGCGCTTCGCACAACAATGCTTCAGAGTGGTCTACTCCAAATTTCGTGAACACAATCTTCCGGCCCTTGGTGCCGTAGCTAAAAAATCGAGATTGTTCGCTCTTTTAAGCTGAATGCTTGGTCTCAATGTGCTTCTTCAAAAATGTCTCAGCATTGAACTTCCTGTTGGCCACAAAACAAAGCAGCACAACACCAACAAACAAGCAAAGCATGAGTAAACGTTCCACAAAAGACAACATGGTCAGCAGCAACATACAGAAGAAAAAGCTCAAAGCACCACCAGTTCAAGGCATGGCAAGATGGATCTGGCAGGGGTGCTGTGTGCATTGCAATTCAAGCTCTTTTGCATTGACATTTGCATTTTCGTGTTAGAGAATTTCCAACAGGCCTGGTGGGCAATGGGAAATAACTTTCTTACCTCCAGACACGCAGGGGTGGCTGTGGCGCCAGGCTCTACCTGCTGCTGCTGGCGGTGCCACTGTTGCTAGTGCGTGTCGTGGATGGTTGCTTACCTTGGGCAGCATATGCATTGAAAAATGACTTACTTGGGGCACTGTGGGCAGTGAAAGATAACCTTCTTTCCTCCAGACACAGGGGTGGCTGTGGCACCAGGCTCCGGGGTGCCTGCTGCTGCTGCTGCTGCTGCTGCTGCTGCTGCTGCTGGTATGTGCTGTGAATAATGTATTGCTTTGGACAGCATGCATTGAGGGATGACTTACTTGGGGCACTGTGGGCAGTGGAAGATAACCTTCTTCTTTCCAGTGGCAGGGGTGGCTGTGGCGCCAGGTTCCGGTGTGCCTGCTGCTGCTGCTGGCGGTGTGGCTGCTACTGGCGATGCTGCTGCAGGCTTGACAGCGGGAGTGGCAGGCTTGGCAGCCTAACCAAGAACAAATATCAGGCGGGTAGTGAAAAAAACAAAGGAACGAGACGGGTAGTGAAGAAAGGGGGATCAGAGTGTGATGTGAGACTAAGGAATGAGACGTTTCAGCGTAAGAATGCATTTCAGGAGTGGAGAGGAAGGGGGAGGTGAGGAGGCGGTGGGAGGTGAGGAGGCGGTGGGAGGTGAGGAGGCGGTGGGAGGTGAGGAGGCGGTGGGAGGTGAGGAGGCGGTGGGAGGTGAGGAGGCGGTGGGAGGTGAGGAGGCGGTGGGAGGTGAGGGCGGGTTGGGTTGAGGGCAGCACGGAAAGGAATGGGGTGGGCAGTGGGGGAATATATGGTCCAACATAACTGCGCTCGCATCACCATGCGCCCAGAATGCTCCCATCCCCATGCATGCATTGATGCTCCTATCCCCATGCATGCACTGATGCTCCCATCCTCATCTGCAGTTTGCAACAGCGCGTATATAACTACCTGCTATTAGGTCATGGAATCAGGGAGTTTTTGACTACATGGAACCGGCTATTAGGGAGGGTACAGGACTAACTGCAACCTTAAACTCAAGGAAAAGGCTCGACCCAACACTGCCATCATACTCTAACTTTCAAACCCCTTTAGCCATATCCCAGCAGCAGCAAGAGGCAGCAGTGAGGGACAGCTGCAGGGGGCAGACTGGGAACGAAGGCATACCTCCTTGGCAGGAGCGGGAGAGGGAGCGGCAGGGGAGGGAGCAGCAGCGTCACCACCACCAGCGGCGGCAGCAGCAGCGGCGGCAGCTTCTCTGCGTTGCTTCTTCTTTTGCGCCTTGGATAGGGCAGGCGAGGGCGTGGCTGCGGGGGAGTCCGCTTGGCGCTTGGCGCCCGCTGCAGGCTGTGGGGGGGGACAACAAGGGGGGGAGTGCAAAGGGGGAGGGAGGGTGGGGGGAGGGGAGAGGCGAGACATTAGTTTAGGGTTGCTTCTACTTTTGTGCTTTGGAGAGAGCAGGCGAGGGCGTGGCAGCGGGGGAGTCCGCTTGGAGCTTGTCGCCCGCTGCAGGCTGTGGGGTTGCGATAAGAGGGGGAGTGGCGGAGAGAGGGGAGGAGGGGCGAGTCATTGGGTTCACTGATTCACTGCAGGGTGTGAAGGGTGTTGAGAAGATGGCACGGGATCAAAGGAGTGTGAGGGAAAAAAGCGATAAGCCCAAAAGAAGAAACCCAAAATCTGAAACCCCGAACCTGAAAGCCCGAAATATCAAAATTGACCAGGGATGACAGTCGAACAAGAATAGAAATCTGAGGAGAAAACAAAAGGGAAGGCGGTAGGAGTGAGGTGAGGGGTAAGGGGAGGGGGAAACGCCACGAGGGAAGACCAGAGAGACGAAGGCGAAGCTGGCAGGAGGTTATACACATGGCAGCAGAGGGAGAGACAGGGACACGCACCTCGGGTGTATCAGCAGGTTTAGCAGCAGCAGGAGCGGCGGGCTTGGCGGGCTCGGCCGCGTCTGCCATCTGTTCAGTCAGCGGGTGGGGTGAACAAGACGCGTGGGCGAGGTGGGTGAGAGCAGAATGGGTGAGCAAGATCGGCGGCCAAGTTACGTAAACAGCTAGTTTTATTATTCCCAGCATCCACGGGCTAGGCTGGCTCGACGGCGTTGGCCATCTGTTGGGACAACAAGTAGGGTGAACGACTCACGTGGGGACATGGAAGCTTTGTCAGTTATAAACATTTAGTGGGGAATGAGCATTGAATCAGGACGATGACAAAACCCCGAAGACAAAAATGACGCCGCAAAAAGTATCTGCGTTTCTAGTGATGTCAAGGTAACCAGTGTAAGTTCCAGCGTTACGTGCTGCGCACTAGTGAATCTTGCTAGGAAAATCTCCAAGCTAAACCTCCAGTCTCCAGGGAAATCAACACCCCAATCCCTGACCCTCACGACGAAAATCAATCCTGCATCTTGCTTACAAAATAACCCCGTTTAACCCTGAACAAGGAGTTGTAGCACGTTAAAACCCTGAATCCTGTCAACGAAACCGACAACCCCAATTCTTGCCATAAGTCACCCACTAAACCCCGAATCCCACGAGGTCATCAATGCCACGTCTCCCTAAAGCCCTCAGCAATTCGACCCTTACTTCCGCGAGTCTACGTCCAGCTTCAAGCTACTTCACAGCGGGGAACATCTTCATGCCCAAGGCTCACGCGGAACGGACGCTGCTTTAAGGTGACTTATGAGTCGAATCAGAAGTCACTTCCGCGAGTCTACGTCCAGCTTCAAGCTACTTCACAGTGAGGAACATCTTCATGCCCAAGGCTCACGCGGAACGGACGCTGCTTTGGTCAATGTTCGTCCAACGGTCGCCTAATGGTCGTCGCCTACTGTTCGCCGAACAGTCGCATATGGTCGCCTAACGACAGTAATGCTCTCACCTCTGCGTCCTTGCTCGGGCTTGCCGCCTTCTTCCCAGCCTTGGCTGCGGCGGCGGCGGCGGCGGCGGCGGCGGCCTTCTTGCGCGGCGGTGTGTCCTCCTCCTCCTCCTCTTCCTCCTCCTCCTCGTCCTCCTCAATATCCTCCTCATCAAACTCATCGTCCATGTCTGGTCACAGGCAACCAGCAGACAAGTAGGAAAGGCGAGAAACTAGCATCAAGGGTGGGCGCAAGGGGGCTTCTCGTCCTCCTCCTCCTCCTCCTCCTCCTCGTCCTCCTCAATTTCCTCCTCATCAAACTCGTCGTCCATGTCTGGTCACAGAAAGGAGGAGCACGGTAGGAAGTTGTAAAACGCAGAGACGTAAGCAGAAACGAAAGAAGCAACGCAAGCAGCAAAGAAGTCGTGGGACCACTTTGAAAACGCCCCTGTCAAACTCGTCACTGCAGTTTTCGCCCACTTCTGCCAGAGCCGGAGAAGAGGCTGAACGGCCGGTCGAGCACGAGATCGGGGCTCATTTGATCCAATTTCCCCTTCACCAGCGAAATCGGGTTCCCAGCACTCACCGTAATCGTCATCGTCGCCACCGTCGCGCGTCTTGTACCCAGAGAAGAAAATGCTGTGCGAGCCGGAGTGGAACAGGCTGAACGGCCGGTCGAGCACGAGATCGAGGCTCATCTGGTCCACCTTTCCCTTCACGAGCGTGCCCAGCACCACCGTCACGGGCGCCGGAGGAGCCTCATCCTCGTCGTCGTCCTCCTCCTCGTCGATCTCCTCCCTCAGCTGCACCACCACTCTCTCGTTGTCCTTCGCTTGAGCCCCCAGCGCCACCTGTCGGTCAGTGAAGCCAGATTAAGAACGCCGTCATGTGTTTGACGAGTTGGAATGGTGCGTACCGATCTACGTGCTACAAAGGCGCTACGGAGTTTGATTGAGTACATTCACGTTTCTCAGAAAATGACATGTCCTGCTTGGTTTGAACAGGTTCCGTTGTCCGAGCCTGGTTCAGTAATCAGACAAAACGAGCTCCTCTCTTGCTCATATCAGTTGTAAAAAAGGAGAAAAAACGTAAGTATTAAGAAAAAGATTTGAAATGTTTACGTCGGCGTGAGGGTACCTGGGAGATGTGGAGGTCAGCACCGTAGTTGGGGTCCTGTTGATATTTATCTGAGAATTCTATAAAATACCTGCAACGTACCTGGGAGATGTGGAGGTAGTCGGCATCGTCGTTGGGGTCCACTATGAGGGTATCCTTGGGCTTCACCTCCACGCCTGCACCAATCAGGCACCCGATTGCACGACAAATCAATCGCAAGGCATTCAATCGCACGGCATTCATCGCACGACATTCAGTCGCACGAGAAAGAAGATGAAAAAGGCTGGTGTTATGAAATGCCAATACGCAAAGACAATATGACAGATGTACGGGACGAGGGAGCTGCTGGACGCGTCTTCAATTGAAGTGATCAAGGGATTGACGAATACGAGCCAGACAACGACACGACCAGAGATGAGAGCGGATGCTTTGCTGGATTGCCGAACTAGGCGTTCCGAAGGACGGAACAGAGGTAACAGAAAAAAGGATCTCACCCCAAAAGCTCAGCTTTCCGTCCATGTTTTTATTTGTGATTAATAAGATCAAACTGAACTTGGCGTTGCGAGGGGAAGACTAACAAGAAGGCTGACCAGGACTCAGCTTCTGAACAACAAAAATCAAGGATGGATTTCCAGTGAATTCATACCAGGGATTTGGCTCCTCCCTACAGCTCCGCACAATTCTCTATACCCTGAGGGTGTGGGGGCACGACATGGTGGTTTGCTAACGCCCACGCTGGTAACCAATATCGTGAAGGCCGTTTTGCTCGTGGCGACATTCGCCATAACCGAACACGCAGTTATCCATGGGACTTATTCCACGTCCCCAAAATCTGAACACTTGGATTGCAAGCAACGCAACACTAGACAAGAACCAGTCTGCCTCAAATCCACCTGGCTCACAAAATCCTGGAGACTCCCAAGGTTTTGCAAAGATCTGGGTTTCGCGCGTTTCTTGAATTTGCTTCTGGGCTCCACGAGTCTTCCCGAACCGATACAGAAAGGTCCAGTCCATTTTCGCGGCTCCAAACCGAGCTACACAGCGAGGCTCGGCGGGAGCAGGAGAATCTTTTTGGTGTCCCCGCACTTTCCACAACCAAAATGGCGCAAGCCCAATGGGAGCCAGCTGTTGTGGTGCACCACCCCAAAACCTTCATGATATTATACAAACGTGTCTGACTAAGTGGTGATGAAAGAACTAGTTTATTGGTGTAAGAGGACATGTTTGGTCTAGCATCATGAGTCTATCCATGCTGACAATGCCGAGCCTAGGTGGAAAAGGATGTGCTGAATTTCTGCATATGTAATAAAGATGGTTATATAAGAAGATTTTCGCTTTACGCACCTTGTCCAACACCACCAAGCAAGCCCTTCTCCACATCCCCATCCCCATCACCACCACCACCCTTCTTCCCCCTTCCACTCTCCCTCTTCACATCCTTCCAAATATTCAAGCCAGGCAATCCACGAGCCTCCTTGTCAGTCTTCTTTAGTGAAGGTGCCTTGTAAGTGAGCTGCAGCAGGAGGGAGTTGGCCATGACTCCCAGAGAGCTCACTCCCATGAGGGCACCACAGAGGGAGGGGGTGAGCATGGTGCCTGTGAAGGGCAGCAGCGCCCCTGCTGCCACTGGGAGACCAATCTGCAAGGAAAAAGGGGAACAAGGGGGAACAAGAAGGTGTGAGACGAAATCACTACCCACGGAGACTGTGAAGGGGAGCATTGCCCCTGCTGCCACTGGTAGACCAATCTGCAGAGGTGAAGGGGTAACAGAGGGGGAGCAGAGAGGTATGGGATGCAGGGGAGGCAGTGAGCGATGGGGACACTGAGGTACAGTATGCAGTCATCACTCACTGGATGCAGTCATCACTCACTGGATGCAGTCATCACTCACTGGATGCAGTCATCACTCACTGCATGCAGTCATCACTCACTGCATGCAGTCATCACTCACTGCATGCAGTCATCACTCACTGCATGCAGTCATCACTCACTGCATGCAGTCATCACTCACAGGATGCAGTCATCACTTCCTGTCCCCAGTGATAATGGGGGAGCAGGGTGGCAATGCGCCTGCTGCCGCTCAGTACCCATGGAGGGATGGGAAAGGTGGGGGGGAAAGGTGGGAGGGAAAGGTGGGGGGGAAAGGTGGGGGAAATGGGGGGAGGTGAGGGGGGGGGAGGCCCCCCCGGGAGGGAGGGTTGGTGTTGGTGTGGATGGAGGGTGTCCCTCCATGCTGTAGAGGAACAACCACCTCCACACCAATTTTTGAGTCGACTCAAAAATCGACTTATCACACACGGGTTGGTGTGGAGGGTGACCCTCCATGCTGTAGAGGAACACGAACCTCCACACCAATTCTGGCCAGATTCCGGCGGATCTTGTTGAAGGTGCAGCGGCTGAGGTGAATGGCGTCCACCACTTGAGTCACCCGGTCACCCATCAGCACCACTCACTCAGCAGCACTGCCCCCCACCCACCCCCCACCCCATACTCACCAGGCCTCTCTGTGTGTCTGTCCTCAATCATTTGATTCTTTGAAAATAGGAAGCAGTAGGGGTTGGGGTGCTGGGTGGTGGGGGTTTGGAGGCAGTAGGGGTTCTCACCATGTTATACAAAAAGGCCCAGGCGAGGTTTTGACGGATCTTGTTGAAGGTGCAGCGACTGAGGTGAATGGCGTCCACCACTTGAGTCACTCGGTCGCCCATCAGCACCACCGATGCCACGTCACTTGCCGCTCCCACCCCTCCCGCCATGGCAATGCCCACGTCTGCTCGCGCCAGCGCCGCTGCGTCGTTCACCCCGTCTCCTACCATCGCCACCCGCGCTCCTTTCGCCTGAAGGGCTGAAACGAAGTCGGCCTTTCCCTCCGGCTTTACCCCTGCGTAGACCTGATGGTGGGAAGGGAGGAGAATGAGGGGAGGAGAGGATGTAGGAAGGAAGTCACACAGTCACCCACCAGTGAGACCACGTCACTTGCCGCTCCCACCCCTCCCGCCATGGCTATGCCCACGTCTGCTCGAGCCAGTGCAGCGGCGTCGTTCACCCCGTCTTCCACCATCGCAACTCGCGCTCCCTTTTCTTGTAGCGCTGAGACGAAGTCGGCTTTTCCCGCCAGCTTTACCCCTGCGTACACCTGATGGTGGGAAGGGAAGGGAGGAGAATGAGGGGAGGAGAGGACGTCAGAAGGAAGTCACACAGTCGCCCAGCCCACCAGCAGCACCACCGATGCCACATCACATGCTGCTCCCACCCCTCCACCCATGGCCAGAGCAGCCGGCCGCTTATCCCCGGACCGGACAGCATGGCTGTGTGCAGCCCCATAACCTGTAGCGCCGCTACAGCTGCTACAACCACTACATGGAGGGGGGTGTCACATGGCTTATAGCATCTCACCTCATTCTCTGGGATGCCGACTTTGTGTGCGATCGCCAGTACTGTCAGTCTCTCATCCCCCAACAGCATCGCAGTATGCAGCTGGTTTTTGAGAATTCTCAAAAACCGTCCCTTATCCCCCAACAGCATCGCAGTATGCAGCTCCATAGTCTCTAATCCCCCACAGCCTGTGCGCGGCTACAGCCTTTGCTAAATAAAGCTTCTTACCTCGTTTTCAGGGATGCCGACTTTGTGTGCTATAGCCAGTGCTGCAGGTCTCTTGTCCCCTGACAGCATGGCAGTGTGCAGTCCTATGGCCTGTAGCGCCGCTACAGCCGCTACTACAGCTGTCACATGCAGGGGGTTATTTGGCTCACCTCGTTCTCTGGAATTCCGACTTTGTGTGCGATTGCTAGGGCCGCAGGTCTCTTATCCCCCGACAGCATCGCCGTGTGCAGCCCCATGGCCTGTAGCGCCGCTACAGCCGCCGCCGCCTCGTCGCGCACCTTGTCGACCAATGAGATGGCACCTGCCAGCCGGCCGTCCACCCCCACGTACACGGTGGTCTCGCCTGGCGTGGGATCGCCTGGCATGGCAGGCCTGAGAGTCGGTGATGCGGGGGATGACCCTGCAGCAGGGACGGGGGATGGGACCAGGGAAACGGAGGGGGAGGAGAGGGTAAGTGCCAGCTGACCGTCCACCCCCACGTACACGGTGGTCTCGCCTGGGGTGGGATCGCCTGGCATGGCAGGCCTGAGAGTCGGTGATGCGGGGGATGCGCCTGCGAAGGTAAGGAGCAGGGACGGGCGGGAAGGGGTTGGGCAGAGGAGGAGGATGGGAGGAAAGGGGAGATGGATGACATGGCGCCTGCCAGCCTGCCAGCCGGCCGTCCACCACCACATACAGCGTGGTCACGCCAGGAGTAAGATCGCCTGGGACCTGTGGGAGGAGGGAGGGGGTTCTTGGACGCACATGCAGGTACAGGGAGAGACTGGGGGGGAGGGGAAGGGAGGGAGGGAAGCAGAATGAGATGAGTTTATCTCAATCCAGTCGCGGCACTCCAACTCCACTGGCACATCACAGCCTTTTCTCTCTCAGCCAATCAGGCGTGCCCACCACCACATGCAATAAGACCTCAGGTCAGCCTCTTCCAATTCCACCACCCACACAACACACACCAACATCTCACCTTCTGCAGCGCTGCTCATCAGATCAGCCTCTTCCAATTCCACCGGCACATCGCAGCCGTTATCCCTCAGCCAATCAGGAGTGCCCACCACCACATGCCGCCCGTCCACCACCGCCGCCGCCCCAGCCCCCGGCTGTTGAAAAAACGACCCGTCCTCCACCCGCGCTCGCCTCGCCTCCTTCCCAACAGCTTCCACTATCGCCGTCGCGAGGGGATGCGTGGAATTACGCTCCACCGCTGCTGCCAACACCAACACCTCTTTCCTCCTCTCCTCTTCTCTGTCTTTCCTCCTCTCCTCTTCTCTGTTTTTCCTCCTCTCCTCTTCTCCTACTTTCCCCCCTCCTCCTCCTCCCTGCCTCCGAGCCCCACGCTCCCTCTCCTCCTCAGCAGTCCCATCCCCATGCAGGCGAA
Organism: Closterium sp. Yama58-4; assembly: GCA_947470075.1. Lineage (NCBI taxonomy): Eukaryota > Viridiplantae > Streptophyta > Zygnematophyceae > Desmidiales > Closteriaceae > Closterium > Closterium sp. Yama58-4. Next base: position 1,219,182 of record CANIUD010000121.1, on the reverse strand, counting down.
CGCGGGTGACGGTGGGGCGGCCGAGGGTGAGCGTGCCGGTCTTGTCAAAGAGCACGGTGTGCACGGCAGTGGAGCGCTCTAACACGTCTCCCCCTCTAATGAGCAGCCCTTTTCTTGCTGCTACGGCTGTTCCTACCAGGACTGCTGTTGGGGTGGCTAGACCGAGGGCACACGGGCACGCCACCACCTGAGAGAGGGGGCAAGGAAGTAACAGGAGGGAAGGCGGGACATGGAGGGGGGGAGGGAGAGGGAGAGGGAGAGGGAGAGGGAGAGGGAGAGGGAGAGGGAGAGGGAGAGGGAGAGGGAGAGGGAGAGGGTGAGTGTGCCAGTCTTGTCAAAGAGCACGGTGTGCACGGCAGTGGAGCGCTCCAACACGTCTCCCCCGTAAATCAGCAGCCCTTTTCTTGCCGCTACTGCTGTTCCTACCAGCACTGATGTGGGCGTTGCTAATCCGAGGGCACTCCACACTTGAAGAATATAAAAGATACGAGTTTCACAAGTTACACAAGTTACAAAGGCTCCACTCCACTCACCAGCACGTTGCATGCGAGGCTGCAGCGCCAGCAGCATGCTCCCTCCCGGGCCAGCAGCATGCTCCCTCCCGGGCCAGCAGCAGCAGCGAGGGCAGCCGGAAAGAGCTTGGGGCTGTCAAGACTGCCCCACAGCCCACCTACAGGAGTTACAAACAAAAGCTCCTCTCCGCCTCCACTCACCAACACGTTGCATGCGAGCTGCAGCGCCAGCAACAGACTCCCACCAGGGCCAGCAGCAGCGAGGGCAGCAGGGACGAGCTTAGGACCGAGGGTGGACCAGAAGGCGAAGGTGGCCGCTGCTATGCCCATGACTCCATAGCAGAACTTGCCAGATACCTGGATGGGGGAGGGGCACACAGCACACATGGCACGGCAGGGCAGGGCAGGCAGGGCAGGTGAGTTGAGCAGGGAGTTTGGGACCGAGGGTGGACCAGAATGCGAAGGTGGCTGCTGCTATGCCCATGAATCCACAGCAGAACTTGCCAGATACCTGGTGTGTGGAGGGGAGGAGAAAGGGGGCGGAGGAGTGTTGAACAGGGAGAGAGTATTGGGGTTACAGTGACAGGCAGGGGAAGGCAGGGCGAGCAGACAGGGCAGCGAGAAGTGACGAGCTTGGGGCCGAGGTTGCTCCAGAATGCGAAGGTGGCTGCTGGTATGCCCATGACTCCATAGCAGAACTTGCCAGATACCTGGTGTGTGTGTATAGGGGAGGAGAAGGGGGTTGCATGGGGGCTGGTTATCGTGAATTTGAGGGGAGTGGGTTAGGGCGACACTTTTGAGAATTCTCAAAAGGGAGTGGGTTAGGGCGACAGGTCACAACAGACAGAGCAGGTGAGCAGGGATGAGGTTGGGAGCAGGGCCGAGGGAGGAACAGAAGGCGAAGGTGGCCGCTGCAATGCCCATCACTCCAAAATAAAACTCACCTGGTGTATGGAGGGGAGAGGAGAGGCGTATGGAGTGTGGTTATTGGAGGTTTGAGGGGAGTGACTTGGGGTGGCAGGTCACAACATGCAAGACAGGGCAGTGCAGGGCAGCGAGGGCAGCCGGGACGAGCTTGGGGCCGAGTGTGCTTTAGAAGGCGAATGTGTGCCCATGACTCCGTAGCAGAACTTGCCGGATACCTGGTGGAGGTGAAATCGGGTGGGATGGGAGTTTGGGGGGGGAGGAGATTGTTGGGATTACAGAGCACAGGAGGCAGAGCTGGGAAGGGGAGGGCAGGGCACGAGGAGGAGCAGCAAGGCACCACAACGGCTTCTCACCTAGTTCACGATTCTGACCTTATCTGTTCCTTCCCTCACCAGTTCTCCACTCCCCTCATCCCATCAGCAACCATTACCTGGTCAGCAAACCGCTGCACGGGTGCCTGTCTGCCCTGGGCGTCCTCCACCATGCGCACTATGTCTGCCAACACCGCATCGCCTCCCTGCCTGCTCGCCTGCACCACTATAGCCCCGTTGAAATTCACCGTTCCCGCTGTCACCTCGTCCTGGTAGGGGAAAGGGGTTGGGGAGTATAGTATTTTAACCACGGCCACAAGGAAAAGCAGTTAGAATCTCCCCGTGCGCCATGCCATCCCCCCCCCTGCCTGCTCGCCTGCACCACCATCGCCCCGTTGAAATTCACCGTTCCCGCTGTCACCTCGTCCTGATTGGAGGATGGGGAGATGGAGGGGTGCAGGATGGAGGGGTGCAGGATGGAGGGGTGCAAGATGGAAGAGTGGGACGAAGGGTTTGATTCTTGAAGTCCCACAGGCGTTCCCCCTTTCCCACCTCTGCCTGCTCGCCTGCGGGAGAGAAGAGACGGGGGCGATGGGACGGAAGGTCTCAATGTGTGAGAGGGGTCTTCCAACCCCCCTCTCACTGCCTGCTCGCCTGCACCACCATGGCGCTCCTCCACCCCTTCCTCTCCTTTCCCGCACTCTTGTCGCATGCGCTTTTACTGACCGCACGCACACTCAGCACACACACAGACACCACCAAATGCCCTCACGCACACTCAGCACACACACAGGCACCAAATGCCCTCATACCACCACCGACTCACCCCGGCCTGCTTCAGCACTGGCAGTGGCTCCCCTGTTATGCTGCTCTCACGCACCCGCCATCCATCCGCATGCATTGAGGTCGTTTTTGAGGCGCCTCAAAAACGACCTCAACGCACCCGCCATCCATCCACTCATCTCCTCGTGCTTCAACATGTACCTATCCAAACCCAACGCCCTCACCCACCACCATTGTACAGATGCATGCGTTCTTGTAGTAGCATGTGCAGATGCAAACGCCCTCACTCACCCCGGCCTGCTTCAGCACAGGAAGCAACTCCCCCGTGATGCTGCTCTTATCCCATGCGCACACCATCCTACCACACGGGCTTTCAACATGTGCACATGCCTTCACACCATACCACCGACTCACCCCGGCCTGTTTCAGCACGGGCAGCGGCTCCCCTGTGATGCTGCTCTCGTCCACTGTGCTGCGCCCTCCTGCCACTGTCCCGTCCACTGGGATACGATCCTGATGCATGGAAGGGCGCACGTGGCGAATTGGGAGCAACAGGCGAGATATGGGAGAATGAGGGGAGGGACACGGGGGACGGGGGGGCAGTGGTTCCCCTGTGATGCTGCTCTCGTCCACTGTGCTGCGCCCTACTGCCACTGTCCCGTCCACTGGGATACGATCCTGATGCATGGAAGGGCGCACGTGGCGAATTGGGAGCAACAGGCGAGATATGGGAGAATGAGGGGAGGGACACGGGGGACGGGGGGGCAGTGGTTCCCCCGTGATGCTGCTCTCGTCCACTGTGCTGCGCCCTCCTGCCACTGTCCCGTCCACTGGGATACGATCCTGATGCATGGAAGGGCGCACGTGGCGAATTGGGAGCAACAGGCGAGATATGGGAGAATGAGGGGAGGGACACGGGGGACGGGGGGGCAGTGGTTCCCCCGTGATGCTGCTCTCGTCCACTGTGCTGCGCCCTCCTGCCACTGTCCCGTCCACTGGGATACGATCCTGATGCATGGAAGGGCGCACGTGGCGAATTGGGAGCAACAGGCGAGATATGGGAGAATGAGGGGAGGGACACGGGGGACGGGGGGGCAGTGGTTCCCCCGTGATGCTGCTCTCGTCCACTGTGCTGCGCCCTCCTGCCACTGTCCCGTCCACTGGGATACGATCCTGATGCATGGAAGGGCGCACGTGGCGAATTGGGAGCAACAGGCGAGATATGGGAGAGTGAGGGGAGGGACACGGGGGACGGGGGGGCAGTGGTTCCCCCGTGATGCTGCTCTCGTCCACTGTGCTGCGCCCTCCTGCCACTGTCCCGTCCACTGGAATGCGATACCTCATGCATACCAAATGGGTGCATGGGGAATGGAAGAAACCTAGGATATACAATGGGGGACGATGAGGTGCGAGAGTGGTGGGGAGCGGCTCCCCCCTGACGTGCCTAGTGGTGTTGAGAAGGCATGTCTGTTGAGAATTCTCAAAAAACATTGAGGTCGTTTTTGAGGCGCCTCAAAAACGACCTCAGAAGGCATGTCTGTTGAGAAGGCATGTCTGTTGAGAAGGCATGTCTGTTGAGAATTCTCACAAGTGACTCAAAAAGTGACCTTAAAAAAAAGCATGTCAGCACATACCGCAGGGCTGACGAGCACTCTGTCGCCCACTTGAATCGCTTCTATTGGCACCACCTCTGTCGCTGCACTGCTGAAGCTGCTGGCCCGGATTCAGCAAGCATGAAGGCAAGCATGAAGGAGCAACATGGGCAACACAGACGTACCCCGGGGCGGACGAGCACTTCATCCCCCACTTGGATCGCCTCTATGGGCACCACTTCCGTTGCTGCATCGCTGAAACTGCTGCTTGTTGCTGCTGGGGCTGCGGCTGATTCCGCTGCTGATGATGCGGCTGCTGGGCGTGTTGAGGCAGCAACAGGAGAGGAGGGAGGGGAGGGCGAGGGCGAGGAGGAGGGGATGATGCGACGGGCCTGAGGAGGCAAAAGAGACAATAGAGCTGCCATGTCGCTTGTGGCCTGGAGGGGCCAGGAGTGTGGGGAGAGATTGGAGGGAAGGAGAAACGAGGTTGGAGGTTGGAGTGTGGGTAAAAGATGAAAACAAGAGAAACGAGAGAGGAAGCCGAGAGGATGAGGAGGGGAAGTGAGGGAAGTGAGAGGGAGGAGCAGGGGAGGAGCAGGGGAGGAGCAGGGGTGGTTTTTTGTAATCTACCGATTTAATACTACTACGTTTACCAGCACGTGTTCTCGCTCGCCTAGTACTCAGTAAGATTAGTGCCTTTTAGATTAGTCATTACCGGTCGGTCGAACCGAGCTTGCAGCTTTCTACCCGTTTCTCAGTTTGAGGAGGGGAAGTGAGGGAAGTGAGAGGGAGGAGCAGGGGTGGTTCTAGATGGATAAGGAGTGGGTAATAGGAGCAGAGCAGGTGGTACAATATAAAGTGACAGTATGTGAAAGCAGGAACACTCTACTGCAAGAACTCGAGGAAAGAGAGAAAGAAAGAAACTATTATATGAAGGAATGTGTCTTTCCCAGTCCCACCTTGATCTTGGCCCGCTCTTCCAGCACCCTCCTGAACAGCACGAACGAGTTTTGGGGCGTTTACAAAGGCTGCTTCGCCCTGCCTTACCTTGATTCTACTGTCTGCCACTCCCTCATTATCCCCTCATTATCCACTCCCTCATTATCCCCTCATTATCCACTCCCTCATTACCTTACAAAGGCTCCTTCACCTTGATCTTGGCCCGCCCTTCCAGTCCCTTCCACAGCAGCATGGACGCCAGCAGCACAAGTCCTCTTCACCCAACCTTACCTTGGTTTGGTCATACAATCCCCTAACCTCCTCATTCTCTTCCCCCCTACCCCACCTTGATCTTGGCCCGCTCTTCCAGCACCTTCCCCAGAAGCACGAACGCCAGCAGCATCAGCGGCTCCTCGAAGAATGCCGGCCAGCCCTGGGGGGAGGGAACAGGGGAGGCGGCGGCAAGGGAGGAAAGAAGAGAGGAGCGGGATTCTGGGGAGCATGCTGGGAAGAAAGGCTATGGTGTGGAAGAGATGAAGCCACAACACGAATGCTCCCCATCTGTGGTGTGGATACGGAGACCGCAACGCTTATGAGAGAAAGACTAGAGCGATGCAGTAGCTCTTTCAACACGTTTACTGCATTCACCAGCTTTGGAGGAGGAGACAGCCCCCAGGCTGACGACAGACAAGAACCTGGGGACAAGAACCCAGGCCCCCAGGTAAACCGAGAATAACCTAAGTACCTACTGCATGTGGCTCACCAGCTTTGTCACGGCAGCGGCAACAGCGCTGACAGCAAAGGAGGAGACGGCTCCCAGGCTGACGAGCGTTAACCAAGCAAACTCCTCCAGACATGCCGTGCCACAACAGCTACTGCCTAGCCTACTGCTCGTGCCTCACCAGCTTTGGCATGGCAACAGCGACAGCGCTGACAGTAAAGGAAGAGACGGCTCCCAGGCTGACGAGTGTGTTCATGTTGGGGGCTCCCCTCATCTTTTGAGTCGACTCATCAGCATTATATGCTTATTGAACTCACCAGCTTTGGCACAGCAGCGGCAACAGCGCTGACAGCAAAGGAGGAGACGGCTCCCAGGCTGACGAGCGTTAACCAAGCAAACTCCTCCAGACATGCCGTGCCACAACAGCTACTGCCTAGCCTACTGCTCGTGCCTCACCAGCTTTGGCATGGCAACAGCGACAGCGCTGACAGTAAAGGAAGAGACGGCTCCCAGGCTGACGAGTGTGTTCATGTTGGGGGCTCCCCTCATCTTTTGAGTCGACTCATCAGCATTATATGCTTATTGAACTCACCAGCTTTGGCACAGCAGCGGCAACAGCGCTGACAGCAAAGGAGGAGACGGCTCCCAGGCTGACGAGCGTGTTCATGTTGGGGGCTCCCCTCCTCAGACTGCTCCACCCGTCCTGCAGCAGCCTGCAAGGCGGGGAGGAAAGGTAGGGCAGTGAGGGGCAACGAAACGGGCGTGTGAGGGGTGGAGAGAGGTTGACCAGAGTGTTCATGTTGGGTGCTCCCCTCCTCAGACTGCTCCACCCGTCCTGCAGCAGCCTGAGATGGCGTGGGAGGGAGGGTAGAAGGGAAAGGAGGGGAAGGGCGCGTGAGCAGTTGATGCTGACGAGTGTGTTCATGTTGGGCGTGCCCCGCCTTAGACTGCTCCACCCGTCCTGCAGGAGCCTGGAAGGAGGGTGAAGAGAGGGGAGAAAGGGACAGGGGATGCCAGGGCAGTGGGGAAGGGAAGGGCAGGCGTGTGAGTGAGGGCTCGTCGTGGGCGTAGAGGGGAGTGTGGGTGCTCCCTCCCTTCCTGAGCCTGCTCCACCCGCCCTGCATCAAGCTGTTGCGGTGAGGGAGAAGGAGGGAAAAGGAAGGAGAAGTCCAGGAGATGCCAGGGCAGAGGGGAGAAGGCGTGTGAGGGGTCGTGGGTGTTGCTGACGAGAGTGTTCAGGTTGGGCACTCCTCGCCTCAGAGTGCTCCACCCGCCCTGCAGAAACCTGAGATCGTGTGGGGGGGTATGATAGGGGGAGGACACGAGAGGAGTAGAGCAAGGACGGGAGGAAAAGGAGGGAGAGGCGGGGAAGAGGAGGGAGGGCAGGGGAGATGATAGGAGAGGAGGCGGAAATGCACCCAGCCTCACACTCACTTGCGGCCAGGTCTCAGAAGGGCAGTCAGCGAGAGCAGAGCGTGCACAGTAGTGGAGCGTGCACAGTAGTGGAGCGTGCACAGTAGTGGAGCGTGCACAGTAGTGGAGCGTGCACAGTAGTGGAGCGTGCACAGTAGTGGAGTGCAGGGCGTGGGTCCAGACGGACAGCTTCCAGGCGAGGGAGGATGAGAGGAGCGAAGGGAGAGGAGACGAGAATGCACCCACCCAGCCCCACACTCACTTGCGGCCAGGGCCAAGCAGGGCAGTGAGCGAAAGAAGAGCATGCACGGGCGTGGAGTGCAGAGCGTGCGTCCATGGAGGCAGCTTCCAGGCGAGGGAGGAGGCCTGCAGCATGTGCGATGCATGCCCCACCAGACATGCTGCTGCCAGCGCCCACGCCACCAGGAGCCTACGGCCTGGGAGGGGACAGGGGAAAGAGTGTGGGGTGGGGTGAGACGACTCAACAACTCTCAAGCAAGGCGAGGGAGGAGGCCTACAGCATGTGCGAGGCGTGGCGTGGCCCACCACCAGACATGCTGCTGCCAGAGCCCATGCCACCAGAAGTCTGCCGCCTGGGGAGGGACAGGGGGGAGAGTGCAGGGTAAGTCGACTCTAAAGCTTCCAGGCGAGGCGAGAGGAGAGGCCTGCAGCATGTGCGAGGCATGGCGGGGCCCACCACCAGGCACACCGCTGCCAGAGTCCATGCCACCAGAAGCCTAAGGCCCGGGAGGGAGGGACGGGGTGGGGGAAAAAAGGACAAGAAGAGATTTTCCAAAGCATGTCAATAAGAGCCGAAAACCTGGAGCTTGAGAGGTAGACAGCACGAAGGAAGAGGAGAGGGGGAGGAAAAAAAACCAGCTCGAATAAGCCACTTTGGGAAAAAAAATTGCTAGTCAGCACCTGAGAAAAAAAGACTATATATATATATATATATATATACATATATATATATATTTAATTGTACTTACGAATGGATATGTGGAACACTCACCGCTGTCTTTCAGCCTTCTCATACGCTCCTCCCTCTTGGACTCAATCGCTGATGCCGCCCGTCCCGAGACACCGGCAGCAGTAGCACTACTAGTAGCAGCAGCAGATGGCACTCCCGCCTCCCCCTCCTCCACTCCTCCTTCCGGAACCCCCACTGTCACCGCCACCTGTCCTTCCTCGGCTGCTGCGCTTCTTGAGCCCTTGGCTGACTCCTCTGGCGAATTGCGGTTACCACGTGCATGAGTGTTACACATGTGGGTTTACAGCAGGTTTGAGGGCATAGGGAGAGGTACGAATGGAGGGGCTTTAGTCCAGGCACTTGGGGAAAGCAAAGCACTGACGTGCCTTCAGAGCATTGACTCGGTGTTTCGGTTGACTAGCAGATGCTTTTAAAGCATGTGTTTTGGCAGAAAACCCTTGCCAGCCACTCTCTTGTTGTCCCCACCCCCACCACCCCCCCTCAACACAACACCCACCTCTGAGCTTTCACTTCAACCCTCTGATACTCCTGTGGGACACTCTCCCAGCCAATGCTCACCCAACCTCCACTCGCCTCTGCTCCTGCCCCTCTTTCGATGTCCCTGGTCCCCTTATTACTGCCCCTACCCCAATACCACTACCCAGCACAACACGCACCTCTGAGCTTCGACTCAAACCCACACTCGGTCAAATACTCTGCCAACGCCCGGCCAACCTCCACCCTCCTCTGCTCCTGCCACTCCCTCCCCCCCCCTGCCGCTCCTGCCCCACCATCCGCCCACCCGTGCCCCCCAGCAGCATCGTCAGCAGCAGGGGCGGTTGTAGCGACTGTAGCCGTGGTGGCTGTAGCGGGGGCGGCTGCGGCTGTAGGAGCAGCAGACGGAGGTTCGCCTCCGGCCAATCGGATGGTGACAAGTGCTGTCTCCATGGGAAGGTTCACGGAAGCAGACACTACAGGAGGCTGGAGAAGGGGGGGAGAGGATGAGAGGAAACGGAAGAAAGAATGGGAGAGGGGGAGGTGAGGGGAATGGCAAGTTATTAGAGAACCCTAAGAGATGACCACACCACAGGAGGCTAGTAGAAGCATCGAAGACAAGCAAGTGGGGATTTTTGAGGCGCCTCAAAAATCGGCAAGTTATTAGAGAATCCTAAGAGATGACCACACCACAGGAGGCTAGTAGAAGCATCGAAGACAGGCAAGTGGGGCCCCATGGAAGGGAAAGGTGGAGGGACTGGGGACGGGGAAAGGGGTGGCGGACGGGGTGGGAGAAAAGGAAAGGAAGGGGAAACGGGTGAAGGCGGGGGTGGTTGGAATGGAGGCAAGCAAGAGGGTGATGCAAAGGGCAGCAAGGTCAAGTCAAGTCACGATATCCCCCTGCTGCAGTCTGCAGATGCCCAAGGCCTGTCTCACTGCATGTGGGCTCAGTCAGCTGCACACTCTGGCATACCGCATCTCCTTCTGAGGTGCCTCAGATACGGGCGATTCCCGAGGAGCCCAAGAGAGAAAGAAAAGAACATCATTGAGGCGCGTCAAGGAGAGTGATGATGCAAAGGGCAGAAATGTCTTCTGCACTGACTAACTACTATACATGGCTGATGCAATGTATAGCCCTGCCTCTCTACACTTAAGCTCAGCTGCACACGCAGATGGGATACGCTTGAGCACCTTCTTCCCTCCTGCACCTTCCAAGATGGCTCGCTCTTTCTCTCACCTGCGACTCGAGAATGTTCTTCACGGAAGCAGCACAGCTGCCACACGACATGCCCTAGGGAGAGGTGGAAGGGAGGGGAGACGGAGGAGAGGAGGGAAGAAGAGGGGAGGAGAGGGGAGGGGTGGGGAGGGGCGGGGAGGGGAGGGGAGATAGGGGTGGGGAGGGGAGGGGAGGGGAGGAGAGGGGTGGGGAAGGGGATATGCTTGTATCACTTTTGAAAAATCTTAAAGCCGATACACCCTGGGGAGGGTAGGAGGGGAAGGGACGAGGTTGGGTATGTGGGGGGAGTGTGGGGGGCCCAGGAGGGGACTGTGGGGGGGGGTGTGGGGGGCCCAGGAGCGTGAAGAAGCAAGGCGAAGGACGAGGGGAAGTGTATTGCGGGGTGCAAGCAACAAGAGGAGGAGAGAAATGGGAGGTAGGGACCAGCACAAAGAGAATACTCAGGGCGACATATGAAGTCCAGAACATGCCACCTTCAGTTCACCTGCCACAGACTCGCCTCGACCCGTTACAGACAGAGCTCCCCCTCCCAAACTTGACTTTTGAGGCGCCTCAAAAGTCACCCTACATGCTTACGCCCCCCACTCACCTCCCACTCACCCCCCAATCACCCCCCACTCACACCCCCCACTCACCCCCCACTCACCCCCCACTCACCCCCCACTCACCCCCCACTCACCCCCCACTCACCCCCACATCCAGCACCACTGTGTCCTGAGCCCCCCCTTCTAAACTTGAATCCGCCGCCACATGCGCACTTGCCGCTTTTGTCCGCATCTGCCTCTCCCCGCCCCAACTCTCCATCCCCCCCCACCCGTCACCCGCGCTCCCCCCGCGCCCCCATGGCCCGCCTCCGCCTCCCCCTCCCCCGAACCCCCCTACTCCCCATCCCCGCCTCCGCTGCCGCCGCTCCCGTCATGAATCAGCGCTTGGGAAATGCTCCCGAAGGGCGGCCGGCCGGCACGGCATTGACACGTAGCAGCGAAGCAACGCGCTGCAGCGGCTCGCGCGGCGCACGCGCACGCGGCGGCGTTGGATGCGGTCAATTTGAGAGAAGACCCGGCGAAGGACGCGAGTTGGTGACCGAGCGAGAAAGGCGGATTTAGGGGAGCGGAAGCGGCAGCATTGATTGCAGCGGGGATAAGGCCTCTCGGTTGCGAAAGCCAGGAAACCGCGTTATCCGAAGTCGGGGAAAGACGAGAGGCCGAGTTTCTCGGCGGAAGAAAGCCTGGTTGTGAGTGCCTAAGGTAGACCGAACGCGCTCGTGTAATTTTCCTGGAAATGGTGCGGGCTCGTGTGAAGGATGACGTGGCAGTGACGGGGTGGCAATGGCGGTGCCATCTTGCGTTGAACGAATCGCGAATTGCGGATTGAGGTGTTTGACTGAGGGAACGAAACGGGATTACCGCCGAGTAACAGCGATACGCCTGAGGAAGCGCCTGCGGAAACACCTGGCCGTGCATGGCTGCGTTGCCTGCGATTCCTGGACTCCTCACGGGAAGGTTCTTGATCGCAGCAGATGGAGCATTCGTTGCAACGGAACCGGAATGTAGGCGCGCATGAGCAGCGTGACAGGAAACACACGAGTTCATTCCGCGCTTGACGGACCAGCACTATGAAGATCGGCGCTAGACTGCGGCTACCTCACACTCTAGACTAGATAGCGAAAACGATCTCGCTTTTAGTCCAGACCTAGGAGCCAGGAGAAACCTCCGAATTCCCCTACTCGAGCCTGGTCTCTATCTCTTGGAGGAGGCGGAACGGGGTTCCTGGGCTGAACGGGAGAAATTGATGGGAGGAAATGATGGGTGACGTAGTGAGTGAATGTTGTGAGAAGAAACCCAGAGAATCCCGACGTCAGTCAGCAATACGTTTCGGTAGAGCAAGAGATGCGAAAGGCAGGAAATAGAGGTGTCTGGAAAGATTCAGACTCTTTATAAAGAGTTACAGAGTGGTGGCGCAACAGGTGATCTCGAGGAGGCTGCGGACGAAAACGTAGACAGACAATTGATGTCGTGAAATGAAACTGCTGAGACGTACGAGCAACTTCGTGTGGTACGACATTCAGCGTACGGTTTTCCAAATCCCTGATGTCCAATCAAAGTGGTGTACACGCGTCAATGGATGAGGCAATGCGGCCTTATGCTCACGTGGCATGCGGTTCGATGCTCGACGAAATGGCCACAGCCAAGAGATTAGTGGAAACTGCGCGTTCGCGATATGAGCGGTGCTTTGTTCACTTTACTCTCAGGAATAATACGGATAGTTCCAATTTTCATATTTCACTGTCACAAAAGGTCACGCTAATGACGAAAATAGGTGCACATAATTGTGTATCCAGGTTCGGGTCATGAGCACTGTTCTGGCTACTGTTCGGGTCATGCGGAATTCGCGCATGACCCGAAGTGGGCTGCCGAGCCGCGCGCGGCCCCAGCTTTGGGTCAATGTGTAGGTGTTGTGCGACTGACGTGCACGGCTCACCCACAACCAATCACCTGGCTGCATGATTGTGGTGTTACTGCCATCTTTTTGTCGATCGGCAGTCGAGTGTCACACGTGGGCAATGTCCCACGTCTTACACCTCTGCACCCAACCACTCGGCAAATCGACCCCAAGTGTATCTAAAATTTCTCGCGTCGCCCTCCCAACATTTGGGAATTCGCTCCGGGAATTTTGGCGGTTGTGTTTTCTCAGTGAGTGTCGCGTGGTTTTGCGTGGGTCTCGCTAATGACCTTTCGAAATGTTCTGGCATCCCTCCATTGGATGCGACTGTGTCAGAGGTCCACTGGTGATCCCCGATCGATCCTAGGGAAGGGTTACAGGCATGTTGGCCTGGGGGGTTATGGGCGCACTCACCCGCTACACAAACAAGCCCTTTTATCCCAGTGGTTAGTGGCTGGGATTCTGACATGGTATCAGAGCGAAGGTCTCGGGTTCGAATCCCGGTGTATGCACCTCGGGCATCCCAGTGCGGGGGGGTGTCAGAGGTCCACTGGTGATCCCCGATCGATCCTAGGGAAGGGTTACAGGCATGTTGGCCTGGGGGGTTATGGGCGCACTCACCCGCTACACAAACAAGCCCTTTTATCCCAGTGGTTAGTGGCTGGGATTCTGACAGACTGTTGTGGGAAGCTGGATTTTTTCGCGAAAACCCTCGCGGCAATTTGTGGGTCGCATGACCCAAGCATGCGTTTTATGTTGTTTGGGTCATCCGCAAATCGCGCATGCCCGGAACAGTGCTCATGACCAGAACCTGGATACGCCCTTATAAGTGCTAGAACCAGACATCATGGTTGTTATGAATGAACTTGTCAGAGTGCGCAGAATATCGAATAACGAGAATGAGAATTACACAATAACGAAACAATGAAGTAGCGAGGCCTAAATAGGGGAAATCCTAGCTAGGCGAAGAGGTAGGGCGAAGATGGCTCGGTGATGGTTGCGATTGGTGCGGAGCCGACTCGGGAGTGGTTCGGTGCGACGAATTAGGCCGAACAGGTTCGTCGCGTGTCCTTCGGGATGTACTCGCTAAAGTGCGAGTACAGTAAGGAATTGTAATTCCTTACACTCTCCCACCTTCCAAATAAGGCAGCCCTGTACCGAAACAAGTCCCACACTAGCGAGGATATCGTAGATCTCCTCTTCAGCTGAATCCGACGGCTGAAATCCCTTGGGTGAATTTGAAAAAGAGGTTGGAGTTGAGGCCGTTGATGTTGTCAGATTTCGATCTGACGGTCGAGATGAACTAGCCCAAATGAATTGAAAGTTGGAATGTGGGTCATTGATGCAGCAGGTGTAGATCTGACGGTCGAGGCAGATGCGATTTTGGAGGGAACAGACTGACGTGAAATTCAATCGCGATCAATCTGGAGCAGTTGATCTTGTCGGTGTAATCGCGATCGTCCGTCGTGCTGACGCGACCTCACAAAGGTCAAGAAGAAAGCCGAGAAAACGCCAAGGAAAGAACAGTGCAGCGCACTTTCTCCCCCCCTCCAAGAAATGTACCACAGAAAAGTTTTGCAGTTGTGTTGAGAGGAAACAACAAAGACCGGGTGTTAAGTCCCACTGAAAACGAGTGGTGAGCGAACAGGTCCAGGTGAAATTGAGTCGGTGTGGAAAAGTTGATGACGAAACTACGTGTCACGTGCCCATAAAATCTTCCAGGGCGAACCCGTAGATGTAGACCAGAAACCGAGATGGAAAATCCATGTTACTCGAACTGAACAAGTTTGTCTTCGAGCGCCAGAATCATGCCATATCTTCAGCAGTTGCAGCTGGCAGCACCTGACGTGGCTGAAATTAACGTTGCACCTGACGTTGCAGTTTCAAACCTGTTTGTCGTGGGCGGGTCGAGTTGGGCGAATTGTCATTAGTAGAGTTGGAGCGGCTGTATCCCGAAATCCTCTGGCCGTAAAATCGGGGATGGTACGAAACTGTCGGCGATGAAGGCGATTGATGGCGAAGTCGAATACGATTGTCGGCGATGGTTGTCGAAACAGTAACCAATTTGAATGTCGCTCCGTGGAGAATTGTCGAAAACTTTATCAGGGTCAGATGACGCCAGCTACTCCCGGCAGTTTGTCCAGACTCGCCGAGGAGTTTGTCGTAATGAGCCGATGATTCCTGGGCAGAGATAAAAGTTAACAGCTGTCTCTCCCCCCTTCCACTGTTGCTGCCGCCTTCTTCAGTTCGTCGTAACTTCGTCGTACCCCTTGAAAACTCCGTGTAAATCTCGCGGTGTTGCCCTGTGTCGTTGTCGCACGCGTTTAACCAAAACTCCGAAAGATCTTACAAAATTCTCGGCGCTTTCCGCATTAAACCTGAAAAGTCCCGCGTTAACTCCGAAAATGTCGTTCAAACACAGCCCCGAAAATCCGCAGTTGCAGGTGCAGCTCGCCTCCGAAAATCTCGGACGTACTATAGCCGCCCACTCGGTCACCATCAGTTTCCGTCGGTTTACCCGACCCCAGCATGTGGGTTCAATCGAGAACCGGGGACTGCCCTGGGTCTTCCGAGACCGAATTTCACGGAACCTAGAGGCATCAACGCCGTTGACCCCGTAGACGAAACTGCTCCCGCCGATGTCGCTTAACAAATAACTCCTGTTTCTCCCACCATCGCTTGCAGATGTTTCACCCATCGCTCGTCGCCGGCCGATAAGTTCCCGAAGCTACGACTGCTCCTCTGCTTCCTTTTCGCTGAAGAATTTCCCGAGGTGTGCGTTTAAACACCGGGGGTCCTAGGAATCCTTGCCGCTGTGTTTCTTGCCAGGCAACTTCGAAAAGCGCCCTTCAGGCGAAGTCCCCCAACGACTCAACCGCACTCCTAGAAGTGAAGGAATACCCGTAGCTTCACAAGTTTTTGGTCGTTCACCCCCCGACAATTCCGCATCACGCCGTTCACCCAGCGTCCGCTTTTGTCGGATGGAGTATTGTTGGTGTTGCCCTGCGCGAACCCGGCCACGGTGGAGGGGAAAAAACTATCGGAGTCGGGGACCCTTATTTATAAGGAACTGTCGCCCAACCGTTTTGCAGCCCACCGCGCCCGTCACGCCACTAAACTCCACAGCTCCCGGTCCCTGCTTCGCCGCTGCGGTGTCACCTCGTGTAGACGCCCGGCTCAGGAGAAACCAGCGAACTGCACCATCGTTGTCATGCGGCGCCCCGATTTTTTCGCGTGCTGTTTCACCCAGCCCGTTTTTGTCGGAGTAGAACATGTCAGAATCACTAGGCAAGAATGATGAACTAGCAGAAGTTTGGGTACAAATATGAAACCCTAGTTGGGGTTGTACCCCATATTGGCTACCCCACTACAGCCTACAAGCATAATACAGTTTAACACACCCCCATAGGCAAAGTGGGGGAGAACAAAGGGTCACAAGACCAGTCCAGCAAAGCAAAGCAAAGCCCAGGGTGGATCACAACGTCACCACACTCCGAGCACAAGTAAAGGCCACAAGGCCAGTTCACATGCAGTGCTAGATATAGTACAAGACAAGCAACACAGTGATCAAAACCTAGCAAGCAAGCAACAAGATATATATAAAGTACAGTACAAAGAATGTCAAGCAGTGAGCAAGTGAGGAAACGTGGACACAAGGCCTAAAGAAGTACAGTGCCGCTGATGATCACTAGGCGGGAGCGCCTTGGTGAAGATATGGCCTTCGAGTCCACGTACACAAGCCGAAGCTGACCGCGCTGCTGAAGCTCTCGAGCAAGAAAGTAGCGAAGAGCAATGTGCTTCGTCCTGTGCTCCAGTCTGTGCTCCTGACACAAGGCAAGAGCCGCCTTGTTGTCACCGTACAGAACTGGAGGAGAACTAGGCCGCTCTCCCAAGTCAGTCAGCAGGTAGGTGAGCCAGCGTAACTCCTGTGCAGCCATGGCTGTGGCGTAGATCTCAGCCTCACAACTAGAGCCGAGAACAGAGGAAGAGCGGGTGGACCGCCACGAGACAGAACCTGAGCCAAGGCTGAAGGTGTAACCCTGTGACGACCGCTGCGTAGCCAGGTCGTCCACCCAAGAGGCGTCCGAGTGACCAGTGAGGACAACTCTGTCGCGTCCTCCAAGCACCAGCCCCATGCCTGATGTACTGCACAGGTAACGCAGCACCCTCTTAGCAGCCTCCCAGTGCTCTCGCCTGTGTCTCCCAGGCGCAACGTAACGAGCAAGGATGCTAAGAGGGTACGCGAGGTCAGGTCGCGTGCAAGTCATCAGGTACATGAGGCAGCCTACAAGCTCTGGGTACGGGCCACTCGGCTCTACGGACTCGTCCGAAGGTGGAGCTGAGAGCGAGTGGCTGGTAGCCAGAGGTGTGGCCTGTGGTGAGGAGAACTGGAAGCCGAAGCGCTGAAGGACCTGCTGCACCATGTGTGACTGAGTCAGGGTGATGGTGCGGCGAGCTCTGTCCCGGGTGATCTGCAAGCCAAGGTAGCTACGCAGTTCACCCAGGTCAGTGCAGGTGTGTCTCTTCTGCAGCTCCGACTTCACACGAGCGAGTGCCTCAGTGTCAGCAGTAGCAAAGACCAAGTCGTCGACGTACACGAGGATGTAGAACGGCGGCAGCGACGTGTCTGTGCGCAGAAACAGCGACGGGTCAGCAGTAGACGGCGCGAACCCAAGAGCCGCAAGAGTAGTCCTCAGTGTGTCGTGCCACTCACGTGGCGCCTGGCGGAGACCGTAGACTGGCCGGCGGAGACTCCACTGGGTACCAGGGGGAAACGACCCAGTAAAGCCAGGTGGGCGGCGCAGCCAGATCTCCTCGTGTAGGCTGCCCTGTAGGAACGCTGTGCTGAAGTCAAGAGAGTGAAGCTCGTAGTCACGCTGAGCAGCAACGTGCAGCAGAACCCGAAGAGTGGTCATCTTCGGGGTGGGGGAGAAGGTCTGGAAGAAATCGACCCCCTGACGCTGACTGAAGCCTCTAGCAACGTAACGAGCCTTGAAGACAGGCGGAGAACCTGGCGGCCGCTTCACCCTGAAAATCCACATGCCATCGACGATGTTCGCCCCAGGAGGGGGAACCTCGTCGACGTAGGTGCCTGTGGACTTCCAGGATGCCATCTCTGCGTCCATGGCTGTCTGCCACTGAGAGGAGTAGGGACCCGAGATCGCCTCTGCGTAAGTGCGCGGAGTGGGGATGTCTACTGCATCCGGGTCTCCCTCAGGGGCAAGCAACCAGGCCACGAGATGAGGTACAGCAGCCGCAAGAGAGTCAAAGTCCTCCTGCCTGTCCTCAAGGACGTCCGTGCCAAGAGCACACTCACCCCCGACGGACGGAGGACAGACAGACGCAGACTCTGACTCAGCGACAAGGCTAGCAGCGTAGTCTAGACGACAGGCAGCAGCAAAGTCAACCAACTCAGCGACCAGAGCAGACGCAGCCGAGGACTCAAAGGTGGGGTCAGTGACAACAGTAGCAAGGAGACGCGTGACTGTAGGGTGCTCAGCGCGATACCGGTCAGACTCAGGGTCCGGAACGGCAGGCAAAGAGGACGCAGGAGGAGACGGTAGAGGGACACGCCGAGGAGCAGTAGAGGGACGCAGAGTCATGTAGTGAGTGCCTGGGACAGGAGGAGGACGCTCACGACGGACACGACTACCAGTGCGAGCAGGACGAACAGGCGACGCAGGACGAGACTCGGGCTCACGACGCTCTGTAAGACCTCCTGTGGGACCAGTATAAGGAGAGGGAGCAGGGAGAGGCGAGGCAGGCGGTAACTGTGACTGCGGCTGGACAGGCGGAGGACACTCTACGGAGGGAGGAGGACAAGGAGGAGGAGCCTGCCCAAGAACCTGCTGAAGGAGCGGTACGAAGTACGGTCGCGGCCGCGCAGTGTCTCCAGAAGTAGACGGGACTCCAGCGGCCGACTCCTCAGCACCAGCAGCAGCTCCACCAGGTATCAGGGTCCCCAGCTCCAGCAGCTCCAGTCACAGTGCTCCCAGAACAGCCAGTCCCGGCAGCTCCAGTACCCCCAGTACGAGCACCCCCAGGACGAGCAGCTCCAGCACCCCAAACTCCAGCCGAGCCACTAGGACGGCGAAAGCGTCGGACGTACCAGTCGCGAAGCTGCTGCGGTGTGAGAGACTGCTCAGCACCCCGAACCGGAGCACCCCCAGACGCAGTAACCCGAGGCTCCGTAGGCTCAGTAGCAGCACCCCCAGGCTCAGTACCCGCAGGCTCAGTACCCGCAGGCTCAGCACCCCCAGTCGCAGCACCCCCAGGCGGCAAACTCTCAGGCACAGTACCCTCAGCTCCAGCACCCGCAGTCCCAGCACTCCCAGGCCCCGCACCCGCAGGCTCAGCACCCCCAGGCTCAGCACCCCCAGGCTCAGCACTCCCAGCAGCACCACCCGCAGCAGCACCTGAGTCACCTGTGACCTCGACAGGCTCAGCGACGGGAGGAGGGTCTACCTGAGAGACACCTGAAGGAGCAGGACCCTGAGGGGGAAGGGGGTCTACCGGAGGGGGACCAGGAGCAAGGAAAAGCGGCGGGGGAGGGAGGGGGGCAGTGCGGTAGGGGAAGAGACGGTAAAAAGGGACCGACTCGTCAAAGGTGACATCCTGAGAGGCGAAGACCCGGCGCGAGGTGGGGTGGTAAAACTGCCAGCCAGGCGCGTCAGGGACAAAGCCAAGGAAGACACAGGGAAGCGTGCGGGAGGAGAGCTTGTCCGCGGACGTATCGCGGACAAGGGCACGAGCACCCCACACCCGGAAGCGCGACGCATCGCCAACCTCCCCCGTCCAACGCAGTGTGGGCGAGGTCTCCGGCAAGGAGACACGGGGCCAGAGGTTGAGCTGATGCGCGGCGTACCGGACAGCAAACGGCCACAGAAAATGGGGAGCCGCCGCGTGGACCAAGGAGGTACGAGCGACCTCCATGACCAGGCCAATGCGGCGCTCAGCAACCCCATTCTGCTGTGGGGAGTCCGGAAGCGTGAAGGTCTGCTCGATGCCCTCCGCCTGACAGAAGGTCCTCAAGAGATCGGAGGAAAACTCACCACCTCTGTCAGAGTGCAGACGCAGGACAGGAAGATCCGTCCGGAAACGGCGGCGGAGCTGGAGACGAACCGTGCGGATCCAAGGGATCAGAACAGCAGGGACCTCACCCTTGGTGCGCAAGGGGAAGACCGTGGTGTAACGCGAGTAGTCGTCGACAACCAGCAAAAAGTACCGCTCACCACCCTGACCACGAACGCGGGCTGGGCCCCACACGTCCAGGTGGAGGGTCTCCAGAGGAGCCTCTGTCGGGGGGGACGAGGAGGAGTGAGGAGCGGCGCGCTGCCGCCCCTCGACGCAAGGAAGGCAAGGCGGCGCAGGCGAGGCAGGGAGGGGAGGGAGGGACCTGGGAAGACCGGACACAAGGAGGCGACGGTGCATGCCACGAAGGCGTGGCAAGGAGGGGTGACCCAGGCGGTGGTGCCAGAGAAGAGTCTGGTGCGACAGGGAACGACACTCACAGGCGTGGGCCACCAGACCTGACGCAGACACCTGACCGACAGCAGCTACCTGGGGAGACGCAGTGGTCAGTGTGTAGAGACTCGACCCCGGCCGACGGGTGAACGTAGCCAGGTGACGGCCAGTCCTGGAGCACGTGCAGATCGCCACACGCTGTCCGCCAGGGGTAAAGGTGTCAACCCACTGATCCTGGAGGACAGCGTTGCTCACCAGGTTCGTCGAGAACGAGGGGAGGTGGAAACCCGACAACGAGCCAGACGGAACCGCCGGACAAGGGAGGACAGTGGTGGACTGGGCAAGGACTGGGCCCCCAGAGGGGTCAGCCAAGGAGACTGGGACCGGTGCAGGAAGCGGTGTGAGCTCAGTACTGTCACGAAAGAAGCAACGGGAAGCACCTGAGTCAAGGGTGAAGGTGTGACAGGCCTCAGCCGGTGCGGTACCTGAGAGAGGAGTCTCTGTGGGTGCTGTACCTGAGAGAGCAGACTCGAAACCAGCCGGGACAGCACTGGGGGGAGCAAGTACAGGGGGCACCATACCAGAGAGAGCAGACTCACTAGTACCCAGGGCAGCGGGCTCTATACCTGGGTCAGGCGGCACACACAAGTAACAGTCTCCCTCGGCACTAACAGTCAATGCATACATGGCAGCAATAATAGCATCATAGTCAAGAGCAAAGACATCAACACCAGCCCTCATGAGCTCAGCCCAGCGGGGGCGCTCAACATCCGCACCCATCTCCTCACGCCAAGCGTCGTCAAGGCGGGAGAAGCAGCGGTACGGGGTGTGGAACCTCCCACACGTCTGTCCCTTGCGGTCACCTGTGCGAATGACATAAGAACAGCGTGCACTGGCCCCCGACGTCCCACGCTGAGCAAGCCACTCACGAAGCTGCTGGGTCGTCTGGGGACGCTGCTGCTGCTGGGAGCTCTGGCCCGAGCCAGTGCCTCCACTCCGACCTCCGCCGCCACCACTACCACCGCTCCGACCGGCACCGCCACCACCGCCACCACCGCCACCGCCGCCACCGCCGCCGCCGCCACTACTGCCACTGCTTCCTCCGCCGCCCCCGTCTCCACCACCGACCCCACTCCCACCAGCGCTCCCGCCACCGCTCCCTCCAGCACCGCCTCCCCCCCCACCTCCCCCACCTCCTCCCCCCCCAGCGCCACCACCACCACTTTTGCCCCCCTTGCCCTTGCCGGTGCGGCGCCTCCCACCAGGAGTAGAAGCAGCGCCAACAGACTCAGCACCAAGGAAGTCAACAGCAGCAGCAGCAGCGTAGGAGGGAGCGAGGGGAGAGGGAGAACACCCCTCAAAGATGGGGGTGCGAGGAGCGCCACGAGCAGCACCGACAGCTACAATGCTCTTTTCGGCCGCGAGCAGGTGCTCCTCTAGGAGGGCGACTGTGAGCTCAGTGGGACAGCGAGCAAGGAAGTGGTCTCGAACTGAGCGGAGGGTGTCAGGGAGACGGGTGACTATGAAGTGGAGTGTCCAGTACAGTGGAGGGGGGTTCTTAGCGCAGAACTCGGTGGGAAGGGCGGCACGCAGGCGAGCATCACTAGTGCGAAGGTGGGTGATAAGATCGGCGACTGTAGTAAAGGTGGACAGATCGGGGAACAGGTACGGCAGCATGAGGCGGCTAAGCTCGGCTGTGGCAGGCGAGGAGTAGCGAGCGACGACAGCGTCGTACAGGGCCTTAGCGGATTTGCAGTCGCCAAAATGCTCTAGCTCAGCTAACGGCAGGTGACTGCGAATGGCTAGGCGAGCAGCTGCGTCACGAGTCTGCCAGTGGGAACGAACACTAAGCTCAGCTGTGGCAGGAGGGGCAGGCGCAGCACCAGACGCGTAATCATAGAGCGACACATGCTCCTTGCTATCGCTCAGGAGGAACAGCTGCAGGTCATCTAGCCAAGCGGTGAACCGCACAGGGCGGCCCTCAGCATCGAACGACAGCACGCGGATGGAAGCCATAGCGACAGTGTGACAGAGTAACGCAAGCTGCCGCAGCAGGGGAAGGCGACTGTGCACGGATAGAGAGCAGCGGGCGAGGCTGGCGCTACGGGCAGGCGGCGCTGCAAGCGGTCAGCGCGACGGGAGGGCGACGCTGCGAGCGGGCAGCGCGGCGGACGGGCCGGGAAGCGGGCAGCGCGGCGGGCAGGCGGCGCTGCAAGCGGGCAGCACGGCGGGCGGGCGACGCTGCGAGGCGGGCGGGCCGCGAAGCGGGCAGCGGGCGGGCGGGCGGGCTGCGAAGCGGGCAGCGGGGCGAGCGGGCTGCGATGCGGGCGGGCCGCGAAGTGGGCAGCTAGCGGGCGGGCGGGCTGCGAAGTGGGCGGGCCGCGAAGCGGGCAGCGGGCGGGCGGGCTGCGTAGCGAGCGGGCCGCGAAGCGGGCAGCGAGCGGGCGGGCGGGCTGCGAAGTGGGCGGGCCGCGAAGCGGGCAGCGAGCGAGCGGGCTGCGAAGCGGGCGGGCCGCGAAGCGGGCAGCGAGCGAGCGGGCTGCGAAGCGGGCGGGCCGCGAAGCGGGCAGCGAGCGGGCGGGCGGGCTGCGTAGTGAGCGGGCAGCGAGCGGGCGGGCGGGCTGCGAGCGGGCGGCTCGGCGAGGGGCGCGCGAGGGCGCTAGTGAGGGGCGCGCGAGGGCGCTAGCAAGGGGCGCGCGAGGGCGCTAACGAAGGGGCGCGCGAGGGCGCTAACGAGGGTGCGCGCGAGGGCGCTAACGAGGGGCGCGCGAGGGCGCTACGAGGCTAGGGCACGGGGTAGCGTGGTAACCGCATGCGAGCGGTGGTGGGCCCTTAAAAAAAACGGTCGGTAGGTCCTAGGGACCTCCTGCTCTGAATACCATGTCAGAATCACTAGGCAAGAATGATGAACTAGCAGAAGTTTGGGTACAAATATGAAACCCTAGTTGGGGTTGTATCCCATATTGGCTACCCCACTACAGCCTACAAGCATAATACAGTTTAACAGAACAGTGCCGCCACTCTCCTTTTTGTTTTTTTTTTTTTTTTTTCCGTACAGCTGTCGAACGGGCACCATCCCATGTGCTTTTAACCAGCGCAGGGTAGGCCACGTGTTCACCCCCGTTATTCGGCCAAGTAAGTTGACTGCATGAGTCAGAACTAAAACTTGGTGGGGATGGTGAGGTTCGGGCGACGGAAGGTCACAGATCGTTCACACCGGCTTTTAACCTGCCCTTCACGCCGTTCTTCAACCCCCGCTTAGCCGTCGGGTAGTTTCTGTCCGTGTGTCCCGGCGGCCTGTACCAACTCCTCCGTAAATGTCGGGGCAGTACGTTGAACGCCGTTTAATCGTGGGTTGTTGAGGCTGTCCCCGAAAATGACTTCCTTACAGGGAATCCACTCTCGAAATTGCCGGCCAGCAGTCAACAGTATCAGGCACGCAGCGTCATGCGAGTTTTCTTCGGGGTGTATGGGCCCGAATTGCCCTCGCCGCCTGCGTCCCACTCCTCTTGAGTGCGATTTAGCCACTCCGTTTTTTGTAGCAGCCCGTAAGTATCGGCGGGTCTGAAGTTCCCGTCTGTCCACGTGCGCTCCTGCCAAAATACTCGATGACGCGCCCGCCATGCAGTAAAAGCCGCTGCACTTCAGGTCGGGTGGGACGGCAGTTGACCCCGCATAATTCGGGCAATTCGCTTGTCGTCTCTCCTCGCCACCGACATTTTCGGACGCAAAACTCCATTTGCGCCTGGCGAGTTCCTCGGCTGCCTTTTTCTTCAACAGTTGCTCCGAAAATCTCGCCACAGTGACGCATGTCCGTTGTCAACAGTTGTCGAGCCACACTCCGTGATTGTCGCGCAGTTGTTGACCCGGGTCCATCGACGTCAACTGCCACACATGATAACGACTCCGCGATTTTCGTGCAGGTGCCGACGCAGGTCCGCTGACGCCAGCTGCCTCACAAAATCCGAAATCGTCGGTAAATAACGCAGCGGAAATAGTAACTCACGTTCGATGTCGCGACAGTTTCAGCTGTCCGTTGCCCGGGGGGAGGGAGGCCACGGTCGATCGCGACCGTCGAAGGCAAGGATCTGGCGGTGCCGAGGAGTGCACTAAAAATCCATGGCCGCGAAGAGCAACTAAGGGCGTGGGCCCAATCTGGTTTGATCGCGACCGATCTGACAGGGGCGGATCTGATCGGGTTGCTTGTGATCACATTGCCCGAGCCGCCCGATCAGCAGATTTTTTCGTAGAGCATTCGCGTTGGCTGCACAGCAAGCGGTGTCCAATTACTAGGCATTTTCTGCCCAATTTTAGCGAGAACTGCGAGCTGACGGAACCTTGCGAAAGTATTTGTATCCCTGTAATATCGCCAATCCCACTCCGCACGTGTTGCTCTTTGCGGAATCTTCCACCAATTCGTGAGAGGTTGACGATACCCATTAATACAGAGTAACATTTCGCAAGCGTCGCTGTGGTCCCGATCAGTAGCGATCAATTGATCGTATGTGATCGAGGAAAATCGACTCTGATCGGGGTGAAAATCGGGTCTGATTGAGTTTGGGCGATCAGCTGATCGCCCCCGATTGCCAGAAAATGGCTACCAGGGTTCGTGGAAATTATTGATCGCGGCTGATCGAGGCGATCAAACCCGATTGGGCCCACGCCCTAACCCGTTCTCTTGGCCGGCCTACGCAACTCCTGGACCCCAAGGCATCCTTCCTCGTCCCCCCCTCCCCCCCCCCCCCCCCCCCCCCCCCCCCCCCCCCCCCCCCCCCCCCCCCCCCCCCCCGAGGGGTAATACACTCTAAAAAGCGGGGTAGGCTAGGAAAGTAGCTCTGATACCAGGTGTTATGAATGAACTTGTCAGAGTGCGCAGAATATCGAATAACGAGATTGAGAATTACAGAATGTCGAAACAATGTACCGTATTCCCCCGGATAAAACACCCACCCCGAATTGTACACCCCCGGGTAGCTTGTGCGGGGGGGGTGTTATATTTGACCCCGTTGGTACTATACCCCCCCTTTTGGGGTGATTCTCTATAACACCCCCCTTTTCTTACGAAACCCTATTATAGCTGTTATCGAGTCAGATTTTTTACGGGAGGATATGACGAAAATCGCTCCCTGAATGAAATTTCGCGTGCACTTTCACTTCGAATCTACCGAGATTCCCTCCCTCCCACAATCTCGCTGTCGCCACGCTGGCGAATCTTCCGCTGCACGTGGCCCGAGAGGTGAAACTCACATTCTCGCCAAAACTCGAATTCTCGCCTCAACCTGTGATGTTATAACGACTATTGAAACACCCAAATTGTCTAATTAATTTTTTTTCTTACACTAAAAAGTGCCATATATAACCACCCGGGTATTATATATTTTTTTCCGTTGAGGAGACCCCCCCCATTTTTTCCCAGTGGTTATCATAATACCCCCGGTTGTTTTATCCGGGGGAATACGGTTAGAAGTAGCGAGGCCTAAATAGGGGAAATCCTAGCTAGGCGAAGAGGTAGGGCGAAGATGGCTCGGTGATGGTTGCGATTGGTGCGGAGCCGACTCGGGAGTGGTTCGGTGCGACGAATTAGGCCGAACAGGTTCGTCGCGTGTCCTTCGGGATGTACTCGTTAAAGTGCGAGTAGAGTAAGGAATTGTGATTCCTTACAATGGTTCTGCCATGGGTTGCGGATACCAGAAAACCCTTGTTTAGTTGGCATAGATTGCAACATATGTGAGAAACAGCCAAACAAAACTCCAATGCTTTTCAACCTAAACACACAAAAAGATATATCCATTTAGGCCTCCTCATCCTCCACCACCTTGGGGCCAAGCCCCTTGAAGCCCTCAGCAGGGAGATCCGCCACGGTGACAATGGAGTAGAACTCCTCAGTGGCATCCTCGTCCTCGTTGCGCCGCCGAGCAATGCGCACGCGCACGCGGCGGGGAACATTGCGCACACCGCGTGACCATACTTGCTTGTTGAGCTTCACATCCACACGCACATCCTTGGTGTTCATCATCTTCTCAGCAAACTTCCGGATCTCCTTAATGGCCTTGGGAGCCTTTTTCTTGAATGTGCTGAGGGAGAAGGGATAGAGGAATGGGATGGGTGGGAAATGATGAACTATAAGGAAGACTGGTGGAATTATTGGTGGGCAAGCTCTTCATCACACACAAAGAGAAAACTAGTGGTGAAAAACGCTACGCAGCCAGTCACTCATGTCCATCTGTAGCGAAGCAAAGGTGAGCAGAATGGCAAGAACTACCAGACGGCTGGACTTAAAACCACGTCACAATGCTTCAAATGCGCGCGGTCAACTTAAAGCGCAATCTCTAAAACCTCTATGTTGAGAACAACGACGGTTGCACGATAGAGCTGGAACGGAAGCACTATGTCCCAGCAACTATGACGGCAAACCGGAGGTCACATCCGCACGGAAAAGGTACAGCTTCTCTCTCATACAATCTTCCTTATAACGATAACCTGATCGTGCGAAAAGGGTAGTACGCCAAGCTACGGAAGTCGACAGCTCCGCAATCGCACCAGAGGTCGCTGTTTCACCAAGCACCTGTGCGGCTAGGCTTGCTATATCTATGTCGTTTTGGCAAGTCATTTAAACGCCTCTCAAGCAACGGATACGGAACCTAGGGCGCACACATAGTCCTCGAAGGTTTTAGGGTACCGATCTGTGAACAGAACCCATAATGCAGGCGTGTAGGTTGCAGCGCAAGAATCTGCACTATCTCAATGATGTCTCACAAGCAGCGACTAGAGTTCGAACTGGACTAATTCTGGCCAACCCTCCTGCCGTCTCGAATAAGAAAACGTGCACTATTACAACTGCAACTGCAAAAAAGTACAATAAGATAAGAAGAAACGAGACGGCGTCCAAAAGCGGCAGATGAGCTACTAGACTGCGCGAGGAGCAAGCAGACAGACAAAGTCGCACCAGCCATGGCAGCGCTTGTGGAGGTTGATGGTGTACTCGCGAGTGACGATCTCGTCCTTGCGCACCTTCTTCTCAACCATTTTTGCGTATCTGAGGGGTCGACAAGGGAAACCTAATTGGCGAGCCTAAGGAGGTTCGCTGAGCTACTGCGGCTGCTGCAGAGCTATTAGGGCAGAAAGGGGAAATCACGTGAAACAGAGGGAATTTGTAAGTGGGTAGGGGACAGGGGAGAGCGAGAGGGCGAGGGAGAAAGGCTTGGGAGGGAAGGGGGGTAGATGCATCTATCCAACGGTTGGGATCGCCCCGGGGAATTCCATTTGAACCGATTGTGCGCTGTAACAATTAGCCTGCAACCTGGACTTGCTCCTAGATTGTTCGCATATCGGTCCGGCTTGTAATGGATTCTTGCTTTGTCTCTTCGGACCTGTTTTCCACTCCGATTCGTATTTGTTCATCTGGACGTCCCAGAATATCGAGACATCTTGTATCGGACTTCCCCCAAACGAACCATCCAGCGAAGTGACTTTTCCTGGCATTGCCACGTCAGCAGTGCAGGTGACACGGACACGGCCAGTATGGAGCGACCACGCGGATGTCCGTGAGCCAACCGCGTCTTTCCTTCCTCGCCACAAACATCGTCGTCCTCGTCACCCACTTGACTGACCGTCAACTAGCAACCATTCGTGAACCGTCAAATTCCTCGCCATCCCTAACGTCTGACTTATTCTTCATAACCTTGAGAATACTAATTTTATTCTTTGATTCTATACCATCAAGGTAGACCTAAGTCCTGAGTTCCGTTATTCTTCGAGACATCAGCAGGCTCTCGAGGTGTTCAGGCCAGCACGTACATTGCCGTTCGAAAGGCGTAGATTATTTGTACAATGGCTGCCTTGGCTTCGTGCACCTCGTGCTCGCTCTCGAGCCTCTCCGTCACTTCTGGAACGGCCAGCCTCAGAAGACTTCAACGACCAGCTGCCGTTCCCGTGTTGCCAGCTAGGCGATCAGTGACTGTGCGAGCGGCAAAGCTTCCTGCTGGGGTGAGTCCGTATTCTAGTGTCGATGTAACCAGTTCCGGTATGTAGGTAGAATGAACGATACAAGTCAGTCTATTGCATCTCTCTCTCGTAACCGGGACCTGACGTCACGTGTGCGCTGCCAAGTAAATGGGTCACCGGCGAAAGCTTGCAAAAATATCGTGAAACGCTGACGGGTAGCCCGAGTTTATCGTCGCAGGAAACGGTCACAGAGAAATGTTTTCATCACATGTCAGCCAGTTGACGGCATGCCTTACGTCCCATAGCGTGTAATTCAGCTAACCAAGGACGATCCTTATCCATCTTTGTGCCTTCCGTTTTAGCCGTATCAGCCTTACTTGTGATTCGACGCAATGCCTCAGCATTACAGTCGCTACATGTGGTGGAGATCCTGATATATACATTTTTTATCACTCCGTGTCATCGGCGTTCTGGCAGGTCCCGTCACCTAAAGTGGAGCCCAACATTCCAAAGCCTTTCTGGGGATTCACCGAGAACGCGGAGTCGTGGAACTCGCGAGCCGCCATGATTGGGCTGCTCGGCGTCATCATCTTGGAGGCGGTGAGTTGCATGTTTTATCGAATGCCGTATCCAATTAATTTCAACACGAAAGCGCGGCTTCAGGAGGTGCTGTTTACTCGCCCCGGGAAACGCGGTTCATAGAGCCGAAACTAGAGGTTTCAGTGCATTGATTGGCGTCCTTATCTTGGAGGTGGCAAGTTTAATGTTCTGTCTATACCGCGCGCGCTCGTTCCAATTAGTAGCCCTGGCTTCTGGAGATGCTGTCTATTTCACCCTTCGTAAGGAGGGCCTAGAGTTTAGAGGCTTTAGTATCCTGTGAGGAGGTCACTAAATATGGGTTCGTTCTTGGCCAGTGTCCAACTTCGGGCTAGGCTGCTTGATATGAGGTGGAATTGATAGGCATGAGGCAAAATTCACGATTTGTGTCCAACCCCCGTGGAGGGGTCTGACATGAGGCAAACTTGGTCCGAAGGTAAACACCGGCCAAGAACGTACGTTAAGGTGCGCAGGAATGAAAGCGATAACGTGCCTGAGGGAGAAGAGACTGCTGGTGCTCTGTCCCCCAGAATCATTGAAATTGGGGGTCCTGCAGTCAAATTTGCTTGTCAAACCATGATATCCCCGAAAACTTGCATAAGAAGTTTCAGTAATTGGCTTGGCCCAACATAATCTGGGGGAGCTACCTTATCTGTGACTCCTTATCTAACCGATTCTTGTTCACCCGGTTGCTGCTGCAGGTTGCTGGCAAAGGGATCCTAGAGCTGCTGGGCGTGGAGATCGGCAAAGGTTTGGACCTTCCATTCTAGTGAAACGCATGAGTCCTCTTTTGTAGTAGTTAACGACCCGTTGATAATTGGTACAATCCTTGCAATAACTGTTACTGTTATGCAAACATACGCTTCTAGCTACAAATCTGTATGCCACATGCTTCTGCTTTCAAACATTTATCCTGTGCAAGCCCCGAAGTGAAGGACCTGAAATCCCAACTTGGCTCATCTGTAGGGAGAATGAAAGGTGGGAAGTGACAAATTGAAGACCTTAAGCTGATGACTTTATGTTAAACCACCAATCAGAGTGTATACTAATGGCACTGTGCGATACACATACCCTACAGACACTGCTATTAATGAATAGGTTTCATTTTTCCACAAATATTAGCCTGTGAAGTAACAATTCAACCACAAGAACACTTGAAGGAAGTAACAATCAGTACATGTCCTCCATTTACAGTGTAAACAACAGCATCGGAGGTGCATCTACTCTACAAGGCTGGAGACCAGCTCTCAACAAAGAGGCAGAAGCCCCACCCACAACTCGGGTGCAGCTCCTCTAGTCAACTCGACAAGACCTGACCAGACAGAGCCTCCAAGTGCAGTGCAGCGCATCTAGTCGACAAGACCGGAGCCCTCGGTGCAGCGCATCTAGTCGAAGAGGCTGAAGCCCATGTCCTCATCGGACTCCTCCTTCTCCTCCTCTGCCGGCTTGGCCTCCTCCTTGGCCGCCTCTGCTGCTGCTGCCGGCGCCGCCGCCACTGCTGCCACCATGAACTTGGAAGGATCCTGGAAGGAGAGTTCAAATTCACAAGTGGGTTGGGATGTGCAGGGAAGGTTAGGGAGGGACTGAGCGACTTAAGGGCGCGGGGGGAGCGAGCGGGGGGGCCAGCGGGGGGGGCGAGCAGGGGAGCGAGCGGGGGGGCGAGAGGGGGAGCGAGCGGGGGGGCGAGCGGGGGAGCGAGCGGGGGAGCGAGCGGGGGAGCGAGCGGGGGAGCGAGCGGGGGGGCGAGCGGGGGGGCGAGCGGGGGAGCGAGCGGGGGGGCGAGCGGGGGAGCGAGCGGGGGGGCCAGCGGGGGGGGCGAGCAGGAGAGCGAGCGGGGGGGCGAGAGGGGGAGCGAGCGGAGGGGCGAGCGGGGGAGCGAGCGGGGGAGCGAGCGGGGGAGCGAGCGGGGGAGCGAGCGGGGGAGCGAGCGGGGGAGCGAGCGGGGGAGCGAGCGGGGGGGCGAGCGGGGGAGCGAGCGGGGGGGCGAGCGGGGGGGCGAGCGGGGGGGCGAGCGGGGGGGGCGAGCGGGGGAGCGAGCGGGGGAGCGAGCGGGGGAGCGAGCGGGGGAGCGAGCGGGGGAGCGAGCGGGGGAGCGAGCGGGGGAGCGAGCGGGGGAGCGAGCGGGGGAGCGAGCGGGGGAGCGAGCGGGGGGGGCGAGCGGGGGAGCGAGCGGGGGGGCGAGCGGGGGAGCGAGCGGGGGGGCGAGCGGGGGAGCGAGCGGGGGGGCGAGCGGGGGAGCGAGCGGGGGGGCGAGCGGGGGAGCGAGCGGGGGAGCTAGCGGGGGGGCGAGCGGGGGAGCGAGCGGGGGGGCGAGCGGGGGAGCGAGCGGGGGGGCGAGCGGGGGGGCGAGCGTGGGGACAAGTAGTCGGCGAAAAAGGAGGGAGTGAAGCACTCACCGCGAGGATCTCCTTGACCTTGTCGGCCAGGGGGAAGGAGTAGTCGTCAAGAGCAAGGGCGATAGCAATGACGTTCTTGTACGAGTTGGCAAACACGTGGGGCACGGCAGCGAGCGTGGGGTAGTCGGCGCCGAGGGAGATGGCTGCCACGTTGGCCACACCCGAGGCGAAGTGGCCCAGCAGGTCGTCCTCTGACATGTCCAGGACCGAGGGGTGGAAGGTGGACCCGTCATCAAACACCTGAAAACGAAGGGTAAACAAGAAGAAATTCCAATAAGGAAAGAAGAGAGCGAGGATGGGAAAGAGAGGGGAGGATGAGTGAGAGTGTGACACCACAGCCAGCAGCAGCAGGCGGCGAGCGTGGGGTAGTCGGCGCCGAGGGAGATGGCCGCCACGTTGGCGACACCCGAGGCGAAGTGGCCCAGCAGGTCGTCCTCTGACATGTCCAGGACCGAGGGATGGAAGGTGGACCCGTCGTCAAACACCTGGCAGAGGGAGGCGAAAGGGATACGTAGGGATACAACATGGTTTCGAGTTCAGGGTTTTGCTGTTCGACCGCTGGTGTGGCAGGGAAAAGCACGCTCGTAGCCAACGGCCATTCTCATCCGCACACTCACGCCCGTTGTACCCACTCTCGCTCACGGTCCCCCCCGTTACAATCACTCACCTTCGCGACCATTACAATCACTCACCTTCCCCCCCGTTACAATCACTCACCTGGTCGACGACGAGCCCGTACAAGAACAGGCGGATGCCCCGCTTTGCCAGCAGCACGGCCTCTGGTGTGAATGGGGAACCCCAAACCCTAGACCCTGACTACCAGCCATTCTCACGCGCACAGACTTGCCCGTTTCAGTCACTCACCTGGATGACGACGAGCCCGTACAAGAACGGCCGGATGCCCAGCTTCGCCAGCAGCGCAGCCTCGGACAAACCGACCTTCTCTAGAATAAGGGACGCTTATAGTCACATGGTAAATCGTTCCCCTCGTTACAATCACTGGCCTGGTCAACAACCAGCCCGTACGAGAAGGGGCGGATGACCAGCTTCGACAGCAGCACAGCCTCTCGTGTGCGAGAGGCAAGGCGCGGGCTGCCTAGATCCCCACGCTCGAACACACTCCCCTCTAAACCTCGTAAACTCACGCCCGTTACAGTCACTGACCTGGTCCACAACCAGCCCGTACGAGAAGGGGCGGATACCCAGCTTCGCCAGCAGCGCGGCCTCGGACGAGCCGACCTTCTCGCCCGCGCGGATCAGCTCCACGGGGGCGACAATTTCGACCGTTCCCTTGTTAATCTTGGTGGGGATGTTGAGCACCTGGGGAGGAAAAGGGAGGTGAATGAACGGCGCAAGGGAGGGAGGGGAGGTTAGGACGATGGAACAGGGAATGTGATAGAGACCATGAGACTAAGACCATGCGACAGAGACCATGCGACAGAGACCATGCGACAGAGACTATGCAACAGAGACCATGCAACAGAGACCATGCAACAGAGACCATGCAACAGAGACCATGCGACAGAGACCATGCGACAGAGACCATGCGACAGAAACCATGCGACAGAGACCATGCGACAGAGACCATGCGACAGAGACCATGCGACAGAGACCATGCGACAGAGACCATGCGACAGAGACCATGCGACAGAGACCATGCAACAGAGACCATGCGACAGAGACCATGCGACAGAGACCATGCGACAGAGACCATGCGACAGAGACCATGCAACAGAGACCATGCGACAGAGATCATGCGACAGAGACCATGCGACAGAGACCATGCGACAAATTCCATGCGACGAAGCATGGTCGCCTTGAAACAGGCAGCCGGAAACAAACAAACCACGCCACGCCATGGGTTCGCGGCTTCGAGAGCTCACCTGGAAGAAGTTAGTCTGCGAGGGATCCAGTCCCGTGTTGCCAGGTGGCACCACCACGTCGATGGGCGCAACCAGACCCACACGCGCAGGCGCGCCGACCTGATTGGCGGGAGGATTTTAGGAGGTAAGGGAAAAGGGCTCTTTAGGGCAACGCAAAATAAAAGCAAGATTTAGGATAAGTAAAAACAACAGTTCATTCAACTACACGATGGGGGTAGATATACGCTTGACATCCGAATCCCAGCGCATCTAACTCCTCTTAACACCTTGTACTCACCTACTCACCTCCACTCCCATGACTTGAAGCTTTCTTGCCCTAAAATTCGACTCCGCCACAATCCCAACCACAACCGCAACAACGATATGATCGGGGCCTCGAATGGCCCCCTGTACACCAGCCCTCCGTCGTTCTAACCCCAACCGCGACGGATTTCCCAGGTTACCTCGGAATCCCGCCTACCCATAAACGATTAGAACCGCTCCTAATTCCATTGCAACGCACTTTATGCTGAACGACAATAACCGGTTAAGATCGCTCCAAATCCCATCGCATCGTACCTTGTACTTCCCAAGCGTAACCGGGTAAAACCGCTTTAAATCGCACCTTGTACTTGCCGATCTCCTCGCGGACCTCCTTGAGGTCGCCCTTGGTGAAGATGAGCCCCACGTTGCCCTGAGATGACGCGGTACGGTTGGGGAGGGGAGATGACACGGTACGGTTGGGGAGGGGAGATGGCACGGTAAGATGACAAGCCGATGAGGAGAGATGACACGGTATACAGGTGAGAGGAAGAGATGACATGGTACGGTTAGGGGGGAGATATGAAACAGTACGAATGGGGTACGGGTGAGGGGAAGAGATACAGATGCAGAACGTTACCACGTTGTCCGCCTTGCAGATCACCGCCTTGTGAAATGAGGGTGTATTTGAGAATGTTTTAGAGACGTCTCAATAACACCCTCATTTCAGATGCAGAACGTTACCACGTTGTCCGCCTTGCAGTTCAGCGCCTTAGAGAACTCCTCCAGCCAAGATTAGGCTTTCCTAGTTTTGAGGCGCCTCAAAACTAGACGCCTTGCAGATCAGCGCCTTGGGAACTCCTCCAGCGCCTTAGGGTTTCCGGTGCCAGGTGCCAGGGGACAAGGGGACGAGGGGACAAGGGAACAACACTCACCACGAGGAGCGGCAGCAGCCCGTTCCACGCGGTGTTGCCGGTGCGCTCGCAGTACATGCGGATGGTGCGCTTGAGCAGCGTGTTCTTGCCCATGAGCACCACCGAGTCGGGGCGCAGCCCGGCGCGGATGTTCTGCATCTGCTTCGACCCCACGTTGTCCGCCTTGCAGATCAGCGCCTTGGAGAACTCCTCCAGCATCAGCGACACCTTCTTGTCGTACGCCTGCTTCTTCTCGGCCTTAGTCCCCTTGAAACCCATGGCTGCTAGCTTGCTTTGCGTTTACTACTTTCGGGCTAAAAAAATACGCTTGTTTTGCTACAAATCTAGCGATGAAAATGGAGGTATGTATGGGACCTGAGAAGTCCAGATAGGCCCAAGTCGCGCCGGAGCGGCCGACAAGGTGGGTAGCTGGACGGAGCTACCGCTTTAACCAGACAACAGAGGTCGCGGTGCCGCGAGGGGCGGGGAGCAGCGAAAGCAGAAAGCTAAGGAGCGAAAAAGGAGGGGAGGTAGGTTATGGGGGTGGATATATGGCGATCGAAGACCCAAAGCATGAGAGGGATCTCGGTTCTTTGCGAAAAGGGTTTAGCGAAATGAAAAATGTCAACGAGGGACTTCGGTTCGGGAGTGGTTGGAAATGTTGGAGTTCGCGAGACGGTGTACGATTTGTTTCGCTAAGGGGCCAAGAATCTCCCAAATGTGGATATCCACCGAGCCCTTACTCTCTCCCGACAGCTAGAAATCCCAAGGAGTTACCATCCAGTTTCGTGGCTGGTAACCCTGAATTCGCGAAATTACTTTGTCTTCTATTCTAAACCCCCTGCGTTCGCATATTCCACACTACTCGTCAATGAACGCGAGGGGTGCAACCCTCCCACTCTTCCGCTCCGCCCAGCCCCATCGGAAAGTGGAATGCAAGCACCTTGAAATCAACCTAGAAATCCGCATTACAGCCACTCATCTCGACTGCTGCTCCACCTGCGTGACTCACTCTGATCGCCTCTCCGTTCTCTTTCTTTCG
The DNA here is from genome assembly GCA_947470075.1 of Closterium sp. Yama58-4. Classification (NCBI taxonomy): domain Eukaryota; kingdom Viridiplantae; phylum Streptophyta; class Zygnematophyceae; order Desmidiales; family Closteriaceae; genus Closterium; species Closterium sp. Yama58-4. The sequence continues at coordinate 1,184,360 of CANIUD010000121.1, read as the reverse complement.
TCGCTTTCGTCGCGTACGTCGTCGCACGCTTTTTCGCAGGAGCGATGGGTCGCAAGAAGAAGTTCGTGGACAAGAAGAATGCGGCGTCGTTCACGCTCATGTACCGCGAGTCGAACGACCCCGACGCGCCTGGCGAGCGCGTCTTCGTGCGCACCGACGCCGGCAGCAACCACGTGCCGGGATTCTCCGACGACTACCAGCCGCCAATCCCGGAAAACGCGGAGGATTATAGCGGCGAGGAATGGGAAGAGGAGGAGGAAGAGGAGGAGGGGGAGGAAGGGGAAAGGGAGGGGCGAAGCGTCGCCGGGAGCAGGAGGTCCCGAGCGCAATCGCACGCCGTCGCACGCGCGACTGATGGCGACGACGCGGCGTCTGTCGGAGGACGATCGCGCGCGAGCACGATGCGCGGTGGGGGGAGAGGGCGCGACTTATGGGCGGGCCTGGGGTTGGGCGGGCCGCCAGGGTGGGATGGCGGGAGCGTGATGGGAGGAGGGAGCGTGGCCGGCGGGCAGGGCAAGAAAAAACTTTCCGAGAGCGCTCGGCGCGAAATTATCGAGTTAGGGTTACCCGACGACGGTTACGACTACACGCAGCACCTTCGGGTGATCGGGCAGACGAGGACATTCGCGTCGTTTGTTTCCGCCGAGGCTCCCCCCGCCGCACTGCCCGACGACGTCAAGGTGCGACTGTTATTTTCGTGATACCTACACAAATTCACGTGGTAGTGTACCCTGTTACGACTTTTATTATCACGTCACAAATTCACGTGGTAGTGTACCCTGTTACGACTTTCGAGGCGCCTCTAAAGTCGCACTGCCGGACGACGTGCAGGTGCGACTGTTATTTCCCCGCTGCCGCGCTGTCCACTGCCCGCTCGTGCCATCCGCCACGCTTTCCGCCTGTCAGCTTCGAGTCCCCGCGCGCGGCACTAAACCGCCGCCGTTCTTTACATGCATAAAGAATATTCATCCCCGTTATTGATATGATCTGATTTTTTAGAATTCTCAAAAACCAGCTAATGGATATTCATCCCCGTTATTGATATGCATTTGCCCACTGCAGATCTACAAAGCCACGCGCCTTACCGTCCGGCCAGACACGTCAGCTGCCACCACAGCAGCCGCCGACGCGCCGGTTGCTGACCTGGAGGTCGTGGCTAAGATCTCATCCGTCATCAAGGAGATTCGGCCGAAGCGCGGATTCGCCGCCGCCGCGCCGCCAGCCCGCGTAGCTCAAAGCGCAGCGGCGGCTTTCGCGGGAGCGCAAGCGGGGGAAGCCGCTGGCGGGGAGGGCAGCGCGAATTATCTGGGCGTCTCAGGGCTCGATCCGGAGGTTTTAGCTCTGCTGGAAGGGGATGGCGGAGAGGGGGAAGCGGGGGAAGGGGAGGAGGGGGAAGAGGCTTACGGGGAGCTAGAAGATGACTTTGTGCTGCTGGCGACGGCAGGGGGGGAAGAGGAGGAGGAGGAAGAGGAGGCGGACGAGGCGGAAGAGGCGGAACAGGCGGAAGGTAGGGGGAACGAGGCAGCGGGGGAAGGGGAAGGTGGGAGGTTGGCGGAAGAAGATGCGGGCGTGGGAGCGGTAGGGGACGTGGTCATTGCGCCAGGAGCGGAAAGCCTTGCAAGCGGGGTTGAGGGTTTGGGGGTTAAAGGTGTTAAGGATGCGGAGGCGCGGCGGCGGGAGGCGGCGGTGGGGGGGGAGGAGGCGCGGCGGAGGGCGGAAGAGGAGGCTAAGAGCCGCGCCCAGGCTGAGGAGAATTTGAGAGCGCTGGAAGAGCAAGTGATGCTGGTGAGTGGTGCTGAGCGGTGCTAGGCCATGCTGAGAGGTGCTGAGGGGTGCTGGGAGGAGAATCGTAGATTGTCCTTAGAGAATTTGCACATGTCCAAATCGAGCCTTAAACCCTGCATTGTCCCCCTTTTTGTCATCATCCCTCTGCCCTGCTGCTGACTCACGCCTCCAGCTGGCTGAGCGGGAATACGCGGATGCTGACGTGGACGACTTCTCGGATGATGAGGACGGGGACCACCGGGGCGGCGGGGGGGCGGCTGGCCATGCTGATATCTCCATGTTCAGTAACGTGCTGGACGACTTTCTGGAAGCTTCCCGGCGGGAGAGCCTGCTTGAGCTGCGGAAGGGGGGCGCGGTTGTGCGGATGGGGAAGGGGGAGGGCGGGGGGAAGGGGGAAAGCGGGGGAAAAGGGGAGGCCGGGGGAAAGGGGGAAAGCGAGAGGAAAAGGGAGAGTGGAGGAACAGAGGAGGTGTATGAGAGGGATAGGAAGGGTGAAGAGGATGGACAGAAGGAAGAAATTATGGCTGTTCCTATTGTCCCTGGTGAACCAGAGAGGGGTGGTAAGGGAGCGGACACGAAAAACGAGGAGCAGGAGGAAGAGGAGGAAGAGGAGGAGGAGGAGGAGGAGGAGGAAGAGGAGGAATATATATCGGAGGAGGAGGAGGAGAGGGAGAGGGGCAAGTGGGACTGCGAGTCGATAGTGTCGACCTACTCTAACCTCGACAACCACCCTGCACGGATCTCAGCTCCTGTGAAAACCCGCAGAAAGGGGAGCAGAGCGGGAGAGGCGGCGGCAGAAGGGGGGGGAGGTGTAGGGGGAGCTGGTGGGAGGATTGGGGTGGAGGAGATTAGACTGAAGGGGAAAGCGCAGCTGCCGGCTGGGTTTGTGCCGGGGAGAGTGGGAAGAGAGGGGAGGGACGGGGAGGAGGGGAGAGGGAGTGGCAAGGGGGGTGGGTTGGAGGGGATTGGGGAGGATGAGGAAGGGGCGGGGGCAGCAGGGGGTGTTGTGTTTGTGCGGCCGAGAGGGAAGGACAAGGAGACTCCCGAGGAAAAGAAAGCACGCAAGGTATGGGGTGCTGTGGAGAAAGGTTTGATGCGGTGGTGCAAGGTACAGTTGTGGTGTGAAGTGCAAGGGAGGGAAGGACAAGGAGACGCCAGAAGAGAAGAAAGCTCGTATGGTAGTGGTTGCTGTGGTGTACGGTCGATGGATGCTGAGGGATGGAGTGTGGGAAGGATGAGGGATGGAGTGTGGGAAGGATGAGGGATGGAGTGTGGGAAGGATTAGGGATGGAGTGTGGGAGGGATGAGGGATGGAGTGTGGGTAGGATGAGGGATGGAGTGTGGGAACGATGAGGGATGGAGTGTGGGAACGTTGAGGGATGGAGTGTGGGAATGATGAGGGATGGAGTGTGGGAATGATGAGGGATGGAGTGTGGGAAGGATGAGGGATGGAGTGTGGGAATGATGAGGGATGGAGTGTGGGAATGATGAGGGAATGGAGTGTGTGATCGCACACCTATCAACAGGTACGGGATGTTGAAATGATGAGGTATGCGAGTCCACGGGGTTTCATTGCCCAAGGCCACGGGGTGCTTGCCTTGCTCAGGGCACAGCTGGTGCTTGCCTTGCTCAGGGCACAGCTGGTGCTTGGCTTGCTCAGGGCACAGCTGGTGCTTGGCTTGCTCAGGGCACAGCTGGTGCTTGGCTTGCTCAGGGCACAGCTGGTGCTTGGCTTGCTCAGGCACAGCTGGTGCTTGGCTTGCTCAGGGCACAGCTGGTGCTTGGCTTGCTCAGGGCACAGCTGGTGCTTGGCTTGCTCAGGGCACAGCTGGTGCTTGGCTTGCTCAGGGCACAGCTGGTGCTTGGCTTGCTCAGGGCACAGCTGGTGCTTGGCTTGCTCAGGGCGCAGCTGGTGCTTGGCTTGCTCAGGGCACAGCTGGTGCTTGGCTTGGTTGTGGTGTTGGTGCTTCTGCCCATCCGCCGATGCCGTTCCTCCTCTTCCTCCCACTGTCCTTTTTCCTCACTGAACCTCTTTCCACCGCGTCCAACCTCTCTCTGTCACACCTGCAGGAAGCAGTGAAGGCTCAGAAGCGGGCGGCGAGAGAGACCAAGAAGCAGACGAAAGAGATGTACAAAGTGGAGGGCAAGAGGGCTCAAAGGGGGGCGGCTTCTACTGTAGCGCAGGGGATACATCTACTGTAGCTCGTGTTGAACAAGCGATTTTTTTACCGTACAGTATAAAACTCCACAAACCCGAGCGGAGGATACGGATTAGCTTATCTGATTGGGAAATTTTGTTTCCTTGTGTATATCAAATGGTGTCGTCCTCACTTCAAGTGCATTACAGTTCATCTCTTCTGTAGCGCTGTACTGTAGAACTTGGTATATGTCAATGGTGTGGTATATGATTCTGCTAAGCATCATTTATACTGATGCATTACAAGAGATGTACAGAAAAATGGGAGTTTGCAGCAGGCTCGGGTGATTGTATCACCACATCACACTGGTCTAACCAACGGCTGGATTTCCTTGATCGCCCGTGCGCACTCTGAGATGATGACCAGCAGCTGAGGGCATGGGGGCGCAGGGGGGGGGGGAGAAGGTGGGGGGGAAGAGGAAAGGGGTGGGGGAAGGGGTAGGGGGTGGGGGACGAGGAAGGGGGTGGGGGAAGAGGAAGGGGGTGAGGAAGGAGAAGTTGAAAGTGATCACGATACTCCTTGACTGCACGTGCGCACTCTGAGATGATGACCAGCAGCTGACTAAGATGACCAGCAGCTGACTAAGATGAGCAGCAGCTGACTAAGATGACCAGCAGCTGACTAAGATGAGCAGCAGCTGACTAAGATGAGCAGCAGCTGACTAAGATGAGCAGCAGCTGACTAAGATGAGCAGCAGCTGACTAAGATGAGCAGCAGCTGACTAAGATGAGCAGCAGCTGACTAAGATGAGCAGCAGCTGACTAAGATGAGCAGCAGCTGACTAAGATGAGCAGCAGCTGACTAAGATGACCAGCAGCTGAGGGCAGGAGAGCAAGGGTGGGAGATGGTGAGGTAAGGGGAGGAGGCGAGGCAGGATACGGTTCGAGTAACCTGACCCACTAGTCTCTTTCAATGCCCCACGCACACTCTAATGTGATCACCATGAGGAGCCCGTGTTCTTATGCGCTCCCTCAAACGCGAGACATGAGACGATCTTTAAGTGGCTGTCTTCATGAGATGACATGAGGAGATGATGGGGATGGGGGACTGGGCGGGTGCTGGCGGAGAGTGAGGCTGGAGTGAGGCGGAGAAAGGGGGGGGGTTGATGGGGGGATGGTGAGAGCGGAGGGGAGTGGAGGGGGGTGAAGGGGGGAGTGGGGCGAGGGGTTGGGTTGTGAGGGAACTAGCATTTTCCGATGGCATAAGTTACGGGCATACGGGCATGGCGGGTCAGCATGCCCAGCTGGTGACACAGCAGACCAACCTGGTGACTCAGCAGACCAACCTGGTGACTCAGCAGACCAACCTGGTGACTTAGCAGGAATACCCACCTGTTGCGTTTGCTGTAGGTCGGAGGTGCACTCTAGGGCCCTTTGCGCTCTCTGGAAGGGGCAGAGTCAGAGCAAGTGGGAGGGGCTCGTTAGCAGGCAACCATTGCAACAAAGCCAAGTAACACCAGACCAGGCAGCAGCGCAGGATGATTGACTTCACATATATATATAAATACATACATCAATACATACATATATATACATATATATACTTGCACATATATATCTCAGGAATAACAGTGCAGTCAAGAGTAGCGGCACACAGGGATGGGAAGCAGCGCTCAACTGTGATTGGCGGGAGGAGAGCAATCATCTGCCAGCCCGTTTCTGATTGGCAGGCAGGCAACACGTGCTCACCTGCAATTGGTGGACAACAGCCCGCAGAGCACCAATAAGGGCATCGTTAGCGGCTGCATTCACAGTGGACACAGACATGTCTGGTGAGGAGGAGGACGGTGCGCCTGGTAAGGGGGCCGACGGCTGGGCCAATGTGCCAGGGACAGGCACAGAGGCGGGGGAAACGGCTGAGGCAGGCAGGAGGGAAGCGGCAGGGGCATTGGCCAATCCAGCAGCAGCAGCTGCAGGAGCGGCTGAGGGAGTGGCAGTAGCAGTGGCAGCTGCTGCTGCTGCTGCTGCTGCTGCTGCCGTGCTAGGCGTTGCAGCAGGTACAGTGCCGATGCCCGGCACATCTTGTCTATGATTTTTTTGTTGACCTCCCGTTATCCTCTCTAATGGCGTCTTCGATACAAGCCCGTCCTCACTTGCCCTCTCCACCCCGCCTTCCTTCCGACCTCTGCTTCCCTCCCCTTTTCCTCCTTCCTTCTCCCAGCCTGCCGCACCTTCCTGGACCCTTCCTCCCTGCTGCTGCTGAGCTGGCTCTTGTGGCGCTGCTGACGTCATCTGGGGCGGCGCATCGGCTTCCTCTATAACGGGCAGATCACAAACGACGCACCGTTTCTCTCCCGCCCTGAGGGTTTCACAGCCGGGGAGAGGGTTTAAGAGGAGACTTTTGAGTCGACTCAAAAGTCCCAAACGACGCACCGTTTCTCTCCCGCCCTGAGGGTTTCACAGCCAGGGAGAGGGTTTAAGAGGAAGTAGTATGAGGGGTTCGGGGTTGACAAGGGGTTTAGGGCCCTCAGAGCCCTCGGGGTGACAGAAAAGGTGGGGGGTGTGGTGCGCGGGAATGAGTGGAAGAAACGGGAAGAAACGGGAGGGCGGAGGGATTCGCGAGATGAACTAGTGGGGAGATTGTAAGAGGTCGAAAGCCTTCGGAATAAATGTCACTTTAACTGTACATCACGCGTGTGAAACCTGACGTTTATCGAGGATGGAGCGGCACCTGCTCCGGAGGATGGGGTTGAAGCAGACGGGGCAGTGCATGGCGAGCATCGCCCATCCCTGCAGCAGCTTCTCGCTCATCTCGTTCCCCGTCGACTTCCTCTGCAATCCCGCGCCCGTGGTGCCTGTGCCGTTCATCGTGGCGTTCGATTATAGTACGCGGTTTGGTTCGAGGGACGAGACGAAGGATTGCAGCAGATGTGACGATGGGTCAAGATGAAATACAAAAATTCGGACATAATGAGCGCCAAATTCTCAAAGTTGGAGAGGTGGTGTGTGGCGTCCTGGAGGAGTCGAGTTCTCGCCGTTGAGTTAATCGCAACAAGGACATGGGCTGTGGATGACTTTACATTTGCTACACCCTCGGTGTATATTTTATGCTATCTCATCATCAATATATTCTCCCCACTCCAATTATTGTCATCCCCCTTCCCCCTCCCACAGCTGTGTGTTGCGGAACCCAAGGTCGGCGGACGTCACGCCGTCCAACCGAGACGGGCGAACGCGTTCGAATCGAAGTTTGAACCGTCCGCCTCAGTTCCAAGCTCTGCCCTGTGACTGGTCCGTGTCGGAGTCAAGCTCCTTTGTCTCCGCCTGCAGGTGCAGGTGTGTGGGGCTACCGCTTGTGGCGGAGACAACGAAGAAGTTCGATTTGAACGCGTCAGTTGGGTGATGTGTGCGGAAACAATTTAATTTGACCTTCGGTGCAGGATTTGTCAGTCCGTTGCCCACTGGAAAAACTCGGATTGCATTATTGCAGTGTACAAACGTGTGTGCTGTAGTCCAATCGGAAAAAATAATCCGCATGGAGGATCACAGCCGTTGAACAAACCGGCTTGGATCACAACCGTTGTGTTCTTCCCCCGATGTCTCCCCCCCACAACCTCAGCTCTTGACTCTTCTGTGTGTGGGAAGAGGGAGGGACGCAGGGAGGGGGAAGTAGAGGGGGGGACGAAATCCTCCTCAAGCGCAAGTGCAATTACTGCTTGCTTGCTTGTGCTGGCGAACAGCCCCAGAAAGTTCGCCTCCACTTCGGCTGCTCCACAACTGCGCGCACGAGCGCATGCACCATGCACGAGGGGCTCCTGCGCCATAATCCAGCAGAGGTTCAGGTTAGCGTGGATCTGGGAAGAGGGGAAGACTTCCCAGCCAGCACCACACCTCGCATTGCGGATCGCGCGCGCGGCGGAGCAAATTCGCCCCTCCTCGCATTAGGCAAGCATTGCGCCTATCCTTCCCCCAGCAATATCAACGCGTTCGATACCATACCAGCCTGAGCAAACCACGCATAACCGTACCATAAACCCGCTTACTGTATTTATCACTTCAATAATTCCATCCGCGCACCACCATCCTCTCCCTCATCCATTCCCTAGGTAGTCCTTCGAGCTTGCTCCGTGAATGCCGCTCGTCAAACGCTCATCGCGTTCCACATGGACGAATCTCCCTCTCACGGACAAGTTCCTTGGGGCCTAGCACCTTGCTTCCTTGTTTACGTCACCTCGCATTCAGCAGACTAACGCGTTCCCATCATTCTGGGTACTAAAGACTGCTCTCCGTTCAATTCTAGAGCAAGGGTTTCGTCCCGTCGATCCATCCCAGAATTCGGCTTTCCACCATCGGCTCGTATTTGTTAGAGCAGAGCAGTCTAGTCCTCCCAGCGACTCTTTCCTCTAAATCGCCATCGTTTTTAGCAACTACTCTTTCCAAAGTATTCCTACTACAGCTGTTCTTAAAACTGTTCCCGAGAATTTCTCGGAAATTAACTAGTTCCAATGGCGCCTTCACAGTTATCCTCCTCCGTCACATCATCGCAAGACCCACCGCGCTCCATCATCACCACATCCACGTCATCTTCCAGCCGCGCGAATCTCTGCTCGCGGCAGCACTCAATCGTCTTCTCCGTCACCTACCGCGGCCGCACCGTCAGCATCTGCGTCGCGTGCGCGCTCCTCGACTTCCTCGTCAAATTCCTCTTCTTCATCCCGCGCTTCATCCTCGTCCTCGCCAGCTTCGGCGTGCCGCTGCTGCTGCTCCCCGTCGGATCGCTCATCGATCTCACCTCCCCGCCGATGCTCGTCGCGCAAGCGATCGCGCTCGTGTGGTACACGTGTTACCTCCCCGGCCTGCAGACGATACAGGCGAAGCGCGAGAGTTTTAACCGCAAGCGCCGCATGCTGCAGGCGGTTGAGGCGCGGAGAACGCGCAGCAGCTGCAGCGATGCTGGGGATTTGCGAAAATCTCGCACGGAGATGGTGACTGCCAAGTCGTGTGCAGCAACTGAGGCGGGGCACTCATCATGTGGCGAAGACGAGGTGGTTACCAGAAGAAGCATGACGCAAAGCTTCGGCGAAAACCTTTTGTGTTTGCGAAAACTCGCCTGCGAGAAAGCAACGTTCGCTTCGCAAGGCGTGCGAAACGGCCTCAGTTCCGCAAGAAGCGCCGTCACTCGCTCGGGCTGGCAGCCCATGGTGTCCGCAAGAGTAACGGTAACAACTACAGTAACGACTGTGACGAGTTCTGTAGCGGCTACAGCCGCTGCCACAGCGGGGCGCGCTGCCATGACTACCAAGGCTCTTGCCATCACGTGCATCCAAATCCCGGCCGTCGGCGCTCGTTTCTCCGTGTGGATGCTAGCGTCAGCATGGGATCTCCTTGTATCGCGGATGCGGATCCAGCGGCATTTAATTGCGGATTCCGGCTCACCTTCCATCTCCGATTCCGCTTTTGCGGAAGGAACGGCGGATGTGTGCACAAGGGAGGCGGGAGAAAGGACGCGGAAGCGCGGCGGGAAGGGGAAGAAGGGAGCGCGGCTTTGCAAGGCCGGCCGCGGCAGAGGCGCAAAAGCTGAATTCGAGTCGCAAGTTCACAATGGATGTGAAACTAACGAAGAAAGAGAGGAAAACGAAACGACTGAGCAGAGCGGGGCGGCTGACTCGCAGAGTGACGTGGCAGCGCAGCAGACGGTGGAAATTCCGGAAGTTTCAGAGGTTCCGGAGCTGATTGACGGCTTCCTTGAGGAGAAGGAAATTTCGGAGAAGGAGCGCTCCCGGAAGAGGGCTTTCAGGAAGCAGCGACGGGCGAGGCGCGAGCGTGCCACGTCAGACGCGCGCCAGGGAGAATCCGCGTCAGACGCTGAAGCCACGTCTGCGCAAGCTGACGTGGAGCTGAAGCAGCAGAATTTGACCGCTAATGCTCGGAAGAGTGAGGGGCAGCAGCTGGCGCAGTTGACGCAGTTGACTCAGTTGACCAAATTGTCGCCACCTGAGCTGTCGCAGTTGATTGATCAGCTCATGCTCGTGGCGGCAGGAAACGAGGGTGCGACAAGCGAGGGTGACAGTGGCGAGAGTGACTATATTTCCAAGCCTTCTGCCCGCCAATTCCGCCAGTCCAAGGCTTCTTCAGAGACCAGCGAGACGAACGGGTGGGAAAGCAGCAGCAGCAGCTGCAGTGGCGGCGGCAGCGGAACTGACAGCAGCAGCAACGCAGTCAGCAGGAGCAGCAGCGGCAGCGGCGGCTACATTGTTGGACAGAAAGAAGCAAGCGTCGCTTCAACCCTGCCATCCTCTTATGCCTCTCCCGTTGTTCCCACCTCCTCCCTTCCCCCTCTCTCTCCTTCTTCTTCTCTCTCCCCCTCCCTATCCTTGCGCACTCTCCCCTCACCCGTTACTCCCCCGCACGTGCAGCCATGGCAGCAGCAGCAGCTCCGGCAGTACCTTGATCACCACAACCAGCAAGAGCAGCAGCACCATTACCAGCAGCAGCAGCAGCAGCAGCAGCAGCAGCTTCAGCAGCAGCAGCGAGCAAGTGGGGGTGCAGCAGCAGCGCAGTGGGAAATGTGGGGCTCATCCCGCCTTAACACCCAGCACCTCCTGCAGCAGCAGCAGGAGGTCGACCCGGAAAGCGCCGGGACAAGGACAACCAACCTCTGCAGGAGCCCGGACGACAAGCCATGGCTGCCGTGGCTCCCCTCCCCCGCCACTCTCTCCCCGTCTCTTAAAGCCCCCGGAGCCCTCACCAACAAGTGGTCACCCACCCCTCTCTCCCCTCCCACTGAAGTCTCGGGAATGCCTTTCATGCTCCCGCAGGGTTCCTCCCCTTCAGGTTCTTTTTCAAACTCTGCTGTTGATTCTGCTGTTTCGGGGTATGATTGGCTGGAGAGGGATGCTAACGTCACCCTCCCTCCGCCTGCTGTGCCAGCCCACGTGGCATATGCTGCAACCAGCGCCACTGGCACCTCTCCCTCTAAATTGCTGCTGCAATCCCCCACAATCTCGAATGCTGGATTTCCCTCCAGCGCTTCTCATCCTTTCCATTTTGACAACAGCGCGAAACTTGGAAGATCTGTCGAACAGCAGCAGGAACAGCACCACTATGCCGTTGCCAGTCTGTTGCCGGGCTCTCCGTTTGAGGGGAATGGTGAAGAGCCAGAGCTATCATTCCATGGGAGTTATTCCCCCCTCGGTTCTGGGTTTGCAGACAGCCTGGTATCGGAAAATGCGATGTACACCCGAGAAGCGATAGAGGAGTGTATGGAGTAGTTGGTAGAAGCGGTTTTATCTGCATGGCTGGTTTGTTGATTCCATGCTGTCTGTACCTTGATTTGTGTGTATACTTTATATCAAAATAATTGCCTACTGGCATGGTAAGGCAACCCAGCTTCCTTGCAAGGATGAGTGCCAACAAATGACTTGTAATTGGGGTGGATAAAGGATTTATCCAAGCAGTGGAAAAAGCATCACCAGAGCTCTTTTGCAGCAGTCTGTATGATTGGCAACGCTGATAATGTTGAAGCAAGACAGTTTCTCTACCAGTGAGTACAGTACAGCATGAACCACTCAGTATTGGGCATTATTGTTTATGGCTGGGTGATAAGTCTGATTTCATACTGAAATTAAGTAGAACCTGAAGCCAAATTACATTAGATACAGCATTGAAGATTCAGCAACAGATTGCTAAACCTGTTGCAATACAGAAGCATTATTTTACCCTACACCTTCCCAACAGAAACTGCTCCAAATGCAAAGCCATGGTTAACTTACTACTATCCTGCATAACCTTCCAAAATGTAGTGCTTATCCGTAACACCAACTCAAACCTCCGCAGGCTTCGCAGCGCCGGTCTCGGGCGGGCCGTACAACTGCACGCCCTGCCCGTCCTGCGCCTCGGTATTGTATGCCGAACCTCCGTGCTTGGTCAGGTCCATTCCCGCGATTTCCTCATCGGGGGGAACGCGCAGCAGATTCAGCGAGTGCAGAATGAAAAAGAGTGCGCCCATGAGCACCGACACCCACGCGAAGATGCAGATAATCTCGAGGCACTGGCAGGCCAGGAGTTTTCCGCCTCCGCCGTAGAAGAGCCCGAAGGGGGTGGTGTCGGGCTTGGCGTATGCCTGCATCAGGTACTCCTTCTTGGCCAGCAGACCTGCGGGGATAAACAAGGGGTGGAAAAGGGTAATGAGATAAGTTGGAGGAAATTGATGGGGTGAAGTAGAGTTGGGTAATTAAGTCAGGCAAGAGCGCAGCAGCAGCAGGCGTGTGGAAGAAGAAAGCAGAGGGAACCAGAGGAGGGAGGGGAGGGAGGGGAAGAAGAGCCAGAGAGAGAGCGAGTTAACGAGAGTCAGGAGAGATTGGGAAGAGGGGGGCCGAGGGGGGAAACAAGGGAAAAGGGGAGGGGGGAGAGAAACTGGATCTTCATGGATGGAATGTTGAGCAGGATGAACGGAGGGGAAAAGAGAACAGCTTCTCCACCGGGGTGGGGGGGGGGAGGATGTGGGGGAAGGGGGAAGGCGGGCGAGAGGGGAGGGAAGAAAGAGGTATGTTGAGCTGGATGAGCGCGAGTGAGGGGAAGAGAGCCGGAGAGAGAGCGAGTGGGTCAAGTGGGGAAACAAGGGAAAAGGGGAGGGGGAAGAGAAACTGGATCTTCATGGATAGCATGTTGAAGGGGATGTACGGAGCGGAAAAGAGAGCGAGCTTACCCACCGGGGGAGAGGGGAGGCGGGCGAGAGGGGGGGAAAGAAAGAAGTCGAGAGCGTACCGACTAAGAAGAGTCCGAAGGCGCCACAGCCAAAGTGGAGCTGGGTAGCTTCCAGCGGGTCGTCAAACTGGATCTTCATGGATCTCATGTTGAGAATGAGAAGCGTACAGGGAGCAGGGGCAGAGAGGGAGTCCAAGGGGTAGAGAGAGTGCATACCAACAAAGAAGAGCCCAAATGCTCCGCAGCCAAAGTGGAGCTGGGTAGCTTCCAACGGGTCGTCAAACTGGATCTTCATGGAAATCATGTTGAGAATGATGAGCGTCCAGCTGGCACCGAAGCCGCAGAGGATGGCGGCCCAGGGCTCCACCACGGAGCATCCCGCTGTGATGGCCGCGAAGCCACCCAAGAGACCGTTGCACACGTCCGTCACGTGCCAGCAGCCCTGCGGGAGAGGAAATCCAATCCCAAGGGAGGGAATTAAGATAAAAAAGGGGGAACGATAAGAGATGAGAAGCTGGATGGAACGCACAGCAGCCGCACTCAGAGGAACCAAGACATACGAGTAAAAGTTCGAATAAAAATACAAATAAGAAAAGAAAAGAAAAGAAAATGAAAAAAAAAGGAACGAAAAGGGGCGGAAAGTAGCCTGGGTGGGACAGACGCGCATACAGACAGACTCGTGGGTGGGAGGAACACATTGGTCCTGTGTGAGGTTATACCAACTCCTGAATACCGCTTTGTTATGATGAACATCCCAGAGATGAGGAGCAAACCCCACAGCAACTCGGACGGAACACTTACGGCCATGAGTCGCTTGGCGAGGAGCGTGTTGACGGCGGCCATGCAGCCCGAGAGCGTGGTGGTGACGGCGGTGCGACCAACCCACGACCAGTTACCCAGCACGTCGGACCACGGGATGGTGATGCGCAGGAACGACCCGGGGTTGAAACCGAACCATCCGAACCTGTCGGGTTCGAACCGTACCATGGGAACCAGTTCGTTAGCCAATCAGAGCACACGCAAAAAAATATATGTATATATATGTGTATATATGTAAAAAAGGACAGCTACCCGTGGGGAAATATACAAAAGAAGAATCGAAGTAGAAAGACGAAAAAAAAAAAAAAAAAAAAAAAAAAAAAAAAGAGACACACATGCGCAAAACGAAAAACATCCGACTCGCGGTCCAGGCATATCATTACACCCAAGGCCAAGTGAGACAGCGTTGGAGCTCACCAAAGGAGGAAGGAACCGAGCACGACGAGCGTGGCGGAGTGGCCCTTCATCTCGAGCGGCCGACCGCCCTTGTCGAAGCGGCCGAGGCGCGGACCCTCGATGAGCGCGCCCCACAGCCCCGCGACGCCGCCCACCATGTGCACCACGCCGCTGCCCGCGAAGTCGACGGCGCCCACGTCGAGGAAGAGGTTGTTGGTGTTGAACGCGGATAGCCACCCGTTCTGCGCGCGAGGGGGGGGAGAGCAGGGGAAGGGACGAACGGAGGTACGAGGTTGGAGACGAGGCAAACACCCTCAAAGTCGACATGTGAGTCGACTCAAAAGGACACCTCGTTACAATGGCAGGCGTTGATACATCAAGGTAGCGGGCGCATACCGTGGCCCAGATCCAGTGAGCGACGACGGGGTAGACGAAGCCGGTGAGGAAGGTCGAGTAGACGAGGTACGCCGTGAATTGCGTGCGCTCCGCGATGGAGCCGGACGTGATGCCCGCGCACGCGATGGCGAAGGCCCATTGGAACAACCAGAAGCTGTAGTCGTAGATGTAGTTAATTCCTGGCGCGTCGAACGACGTGTACACCGGTAGGCCCGACATGGCGAAGTAATTCGCTCCGATGAAAGCGTTACTGCGCGAAGGAGCAGGAGGAACGAGGGAAGGAAGGTAAGGTTAGGAAACGACACAAGGAAGGCTTCGACAATTAGGCGAAAAGAGCAGCGAAAGGACGAAATTGCAGCCCACAAAAAGAGAATAATTATCTTAAAAAAAAACGCACACACGCGTAAGAGATACGAAAGACCAGGAAACTGTTACGTACCTGGTTCCTCCTTGGCCAAAAGCGAAGGCGAAGCCGAAGATATAGAAGGAAAGGCCTCCGACGCAGGCGTCGAGCACGTTGGTGAGCATGATGTTCATCGTGTTCTTCGCGCGCACCGTTCCCGCGCACAGCATTGCGAAACCAAGCTGCGAAACAAAACCGTTGGGAAAAAGTTCAGTGAAGTTCAGATTAAAGTCCAATGTACAGTTCAGACATGATAGAAACCTAGAAAGAGGCATTAGGCGATGGCATTAGGTCGTAGGGGTCAGGTGACGCAATGACTTACTTGCATTGCGAAGACGAGGTAGGCGGAGAAGAGGAGGTACGTGTTGTCGACGGCGAGCTGCGTCCATTGGAACTGCGCCGCGATGAGATCGAGCTTGCTGCAGAAGAAGCTCGCGAAGTCCGATTCGCCGACCGTCATGTTCGGAAAGGTCGCGGCCAGCATGGCCGTGTCATCCTCGCTGCACATGAAACTGTACACGGAGCTGTACAGCCCGTTAGTGGCGGTGGTAACCTCTGAGTAAGTCGCCATGATGGCGGCTGCACTAACAGCGCCAAGGACCCGCGCAGAAGACGGAAAAACACCCTTGACGTGACTGGTTCTCGAGACGATCTGCAAATGATGGCTGCTCCAGGCACAACCGAGCTATGAAGAGAAATGAAAACTGGAATTATCAGCCTTGAGATTATATCTTAGCTCAGCCCCGTGCCCAGTAGGCTCAGAAAGGCTTCCGAACCACCCTTCTAGACGTAAACGAAGGTGCCGAGCCAGGGAGCTCGTTACGGGCCGAACCAGAGCCATTAGTTCATCACCCAAAACAAAACCCCGAAGCTCATCCACAAGTTCAAACGAAGCATGCTTGGTTCGGTGCCAAACTAGAACCTGTCGAGCCTGCCATCATGGATGACTCTTGGGGCGAACGTGAGCGCGCCAAGGCGGTAGATTGGCCGACGATGAAGGGGAACAGTCGCAGATGGTTGAAGACAGGACGTATGCGATCACAGTTATCCTGTGCTCGGCGAGCGCGACGCGGTCGAGCCAGCGCCGACGAGTTTGACGGCATCGATGGAGTGGCTTTGGAGGCCCGGCATGCGATCCACGGTCACAATGAAATACCACGCCAAAAACGGCGACGTTTTTCGACGAATGGTATTGAAGCTCTGGACCACGAGGCTCTCATGAGAGGCTAGCGTGTGCCAACATGTGACCACGTGGACAACAAAGTGCAACATCCACCACGGGGTCACGAACACAGACCACGCAGTTGCACCAAATCAAGAAAGCGTGGCGGCGGCTGGGTGGAGAGGGTGAGGGGAGGGGGAAACGATGGGGTGGGGAGGGGAAGGGGGAAAGGAGGGTGGGGGGAGGGGAAGGCGTGCACTGTCACTCATGAGTAACGTCAAATTGCTGCTGTCTACTGGCTAACTGGAATGCAGTGCGCCCAAGTCGCTTGTCTGTTGCTAGCCAAGCTAATGTTTTTATCTACCAATCGAAGGAGAGAAACATTGCCACATGTGCGATAGAGCGTTCAGAAGTGCCAAGCTGGCACGACATGTGTCACGAGCTCTAATCCACCAATGAAACGGAAGGCTACTAGTGCATGTTGTTCACTCTGTAACTTCATCCATGACATGACAGTAGTGTGTTTTGAAGACGCCTTTTTTTTCCAACTGAATTTCTAAGGGCGTGTAAAATCGGGGAGCATTTTGAAAAATGAGGTTTGGCCGGGATTTTGTCGACCAAATGGTCGACACTTCTTTCGCACATGTCGACCACATGGCCGACTCAGTGTCGGCCAATAACCGGCCATTTTTTCCAGGCCTGCAAATTTTACAACTTCCAGGGGCGAATTGCTGGCCGACTCCAGAAAGTTGTTAACTTTCAAATGGCCGAATTGTGCGACGGAGTCGCACATGTGCACCCGATATTGGAACGCCCTTGCACCCCAATCTCAACCATAGCCTGAACATTGCTACCGCGGCTCCGTTCACATACGGTTCGGCATAGCACAATTAGCCAAAAGCGGTTTAGGGTTTCTGATTGGCGTCGCATGCGGAAACGTGCGACACCTGATGCCAATGTCGCAACGACGGGGCGGTAACGTGGCTGGTTTCGAGTCGACTCGACGTTGGAAGGCGAGTCGACCAATTAGACGGCCATCAAATTCGCTGAATCTGGGCGAAATTTGCGACTGTCGCAAGGGTTGTCGTGAATTTCGTAACAGTGTTACTTTCGCCAATTCGGCCATTCGGCTTGTGGCCGAATATTTGTGTCTCCCGATTTTACACGCCCTAAATGATTAAATCACCATGCATTCCTCTCCCCAATAAGTTAGATTAGGTAAAGATATATTCCTTTCTCATCTAGTGAAACTCCATTTTTTTTATTACGTTCACTATAAAACAGATACACATAATACAACAAGGTAGCAGAACTACGCAAGACATTTGAGTGGGGACAGAAGAGAAAGAGTGGGAGAAGAGAGAAAGAAGAAAAAGAGTGAAAAGGAAAGGGAAAAGGTAAAAACAGCCGCCAAAAAACCTCAATAGCACGACACATAGAAAACCCCAACAAGACACCCCATCGAGACACCCCGTTTAACAAAACCCCCCACCTAAACCCACCCTCTATACTCGCATATCTACCAAGTAGGGCGCATCCGCTCACGGAGAATCCCAACCAACCACCCCGCTGCTGCCGCGCGCAGCCCGCGCCGAGCCCGCGCAGCCCGCGCCGCGCTGCGTGCTGCCCCGCGCAGCTCGCGCTGAGCCCGCGCGCCGAGCCCGCGCAGCCCGCGCCGAGCCGCGCGCAGCCCACTGCTGCCTCCCCGGCCCGCCCCAAGCCCGCGCAGCCCGCGCGCGGCCTGCTGCTGCCGCGCGCACCACTCACGCAGACCCGCCCGGCCGCAGAAGCGGCCCCGACCTGCCGCTGATGCGGCCCCGCCCTGCAGCTGCCACGGCCCCGACCTGCCGCTGATGCGGCCCCGCCCTGCAGCTGCCGCGGCCCCGACCTGCCGCTGACGCGGCCCCACCCTGCGACTGCCGCTGAAGCGGCCCCGCCCTGCAGCTGCCGTGGCCCTACTCTGCAACCGCTGTTGCGGGCCCGTCGTCGCCGCCGTCGTGCGCCTACCCGGCCGCCGCCCGCCGAGCGCCGGCCCTGCTCGCCCGGCGAGCGCCTGCCCTTCCAGCCTTTGGTGAGCACCTGCCTGCCGGCCTGCCTGCCTGCCAGCGCCGTGTCTTTGCGTCTCAGGACGTCACGTTCGACGAGTCGGTTCCCTTTTACCGTCTCTTCCCCTACCGCACTGCCCCTCTCCCCCCCCCGCCGCTCTTCCTCGCTCCAGGTGCTCCCCAGGTAGACCCCCTCCCCGCTCCCGGTCCTGCTCCTTCAGGTGTGTCTCAGGTAGACCCTCCTCCCTTACCTGCGCCGGTCGAGGTCACTGGTGACTCAGGTCCTGCTGCGGGTGGTCCTGCTCGGGGTGCTACTTCTGGGGGTGCTGAGCCTGGGGGTGCGGAGCTTGAGGGTGTGGAGCCTGGAGGTGCTGAGCCTGCGTGTGAGGGGTCTGGGGGTGCTGAGTCTGGCAGTTCTGAGTCTGGGGGTGTGGCGCCTGGGGGTGCTGAGGCGTCTGGTGAGCAGTCTCCCTGGAGCGGCCGTCTCCGTAGTCGCTCCGCTGGTGCCTCGCCGCTGCCCTCTCGTCGTCGACTCCCTCTCTCCTCTGTGCAGCTACTTGAGTGGTACGTTAGCCGTCAGGGTCGCGCTGCTGGAGCTAGGGGCCCTCCTGCGGGAGGCGCTGGAGCTGGTGACTCTGCTCCTGGAGCTGTTTCTACTGGAGGCTCTGCGGCTGCTGAGGGTGCGGGCGCTGGAGGTTCTGGAGCTGCTGGAGGTCCTGGTGCTGGTGGCGCTGGAGCTTGTGTTTCTGAGGCTGATGAGGGTGCGAGCGCTGGAGGTTCTGGAGCTGCTGGAGGTCCTGGTGCTGGTGGCGCTGGAGCTGCTGAGGGTGCTGGCACTGAGGGTGCTGGCACTGGAGGTTCTGGAGCTGTTGGGGGTGCTGGCGCTGAGGGTTCTGAGTCTACTGTTGCGCGGTCTCCTTGGAGTAGCCGCCTTCGTCCGCGTGTGCCTCTCACCTCACAGCAGCTACACGACTGGTACGGTCGCCGTCAGGGTCGCGCTTCTGGAGCTAGGGGCTCTGCTCCTGGAGGTACTTCTGCTGCCGTCACTGGAGCTGGGAGTGGTGCTGGTCCCGGCGGTGCTCGTACTGGGGGTACTGGAGCTGCTGGGGCTGGAGGTGCTGAGCCTGCGGGTGCTGCTGCTGGAGACACTGCGGTTGGAGACCCTGGGACTGGGGGTGCAGGTTCTGGGGGTGCTGCTGCTGGTGGAGCTGGTCCTGGAGGAGCTGGTGCTGTAGTTTCTGGAGCTGCTGGAGGTGCTGGAGCTGCTGGGGGTGCTGGAGCTGCTGGTGCTGGTGGCACTGCACAGCCGCGCCTGTTCTTTGCTCCACCATCTCCGTCGTCTCAGCCACCGCCTGACTCTGTACTTCGCCAGGTTCTTAGTCTCCCTTCGTCTACTGGTCTTCCGTTACAGCCTGGCTCACCGCTGCCTGCTCCTTCTCCTTACACTCAGCAGGCAGGGAGTCTTGCTGAGCGTCGTGAGCCTGCGTCGCGTCCTGTCTCGCCTGTTCGTCCTGGTCGTACCGGTCGTCGTGTTCCTCGTCCGCGTCAGCCGGCTGTCCCCGGCACACGCCTTGTAGCCCTGCGTCGGTCCCCTACTCCGGAGCGTACTCCTCTTCCGTCTCCCCCTGCGTCCTCTTTGCCTGACGTTGCGGACCCTGCGTCTGACCGGTTTCGTGCTGAGCACCCTACTGTCACGCGTCTGCTAGCCACTGTTGTCACTGACCCGTCGTTTGAGTCTGCTGCTGCGTCTGCCCTGGTCGCTGAGCTTGTTGACTTTGCTGCTGCCTGTCGTCTAGACTACGCTGCTACTCTTGTTGCTGAGTCTGAGTCTGTCTGTCCTCTGTCCGTCGGGGGTGAGTGTGCTCTTGGCACGGACGTCCTTGAGGACAGGCACGAGGACCTTGAGTGTCTTGCAGCTGCTGCGCCTCATCTCGTGGCCATGCTGCTTGCCCCTGAGGGAGACCCGGATGCTATAGACATCCCCACACCGCGCTCTTACGCTGAGGCGATCGCGGGTGAGTACTCCTCTCAGTGGCAGGCAGCCATGGACGCAGAGATGGCATCCTGGAAGTCCACAGGCACTTACGTCGATGAGGTTCCCCCTCCCGGGGCGAACATCGTCGATGGCATGTGGATTTTCAGGGTGAAGCGGCCGCCGGGTTCTCCGCCTGTCTTCAAGGCTCGTTACGTTGCTCGAGGCTTCAGTCAGCAAGAGGGAGTCGACTTCTTCCAGACCTTCTCCCCCACCCCGAAGATGACCACTCTTCGGGTGCTGCTGCACGTTGCCGCTCAGCGTGACTACGAGCTTCACTCGCTGGACTTCAGCACAGCCTTCTTACAGGGCAGCCTGCACGAGGAGATCTGGTTGCGCCGCCCACCTGGCTTCACTGGGTCGTTCCCTCCTGGTACCCAGTGGAGCCTCCGGCGGCCAGTCTACGGTCTCCGCCAGGCGCCTCGTGAGTGGCACGACACACTGAGGACTACACTTGCGGCTCTTGGGTTTGCTCCTTCGACTGCTGACCCGTCGCTGTTCCTGCGCACCGACACTTCGCTGCCGCCGTTCTACATCCTCGTGTACGTCGACGACTTGGTCTTTGCCATTGCTGACACTGAGGCTCTCGCTCTGGTGAAGTCGGAGCTGTAGAAGAGACACACGTGCACAGACCTGGGTGAGCTGCGCAGCTACCTTGGCTTGCAGATCACCCGGGACAGAGCACGCCGCACCATCACACTGACGCAGTCACACATGGTGCAGCAGGTCCTTCAGCGCTTCGGCTTCACCTGGTCCTCGCCACAGTCCACTCCTCTGGCTACAGGTCACTCGCTCTCAGCTCCACCTTCGGACGAGTCCGTAGAGACGAGTGGTCCTTACCCGGAGTTAGTGGGCTGCCTCATGTACCTGATGACTTGCACTCGTCCTGACCTCGCGTACCCTCTTGGCCTTCTGCCACGTTACGTGGCTCCTGGTCGGCACCGAAAGGTGCACATGGATGCTGCGAAGAGGGTACTGCGTTACTTGTGCAGTACATCGGGCATGGGGCTCGTGCTTGGAGGACGGAGCGACGTTGTCCTCACTGGGCACTCAGACGCTTCTTGGGTTGACGACCAGGCTACGCAGCGGTCGTCACAGGGTTACACTTTCAGCCTTGGCTCAGGTTCTGTTTCTTGGCGTTCTACTCGCTCGTCTTCTGTTCTCAGCTCCAGTTGTGAGGCTGAGATCTACGCCACCGCCATGGCTGCTCAGGAGTTACGCTAGCTCACCTACCTGCTGACCGACCTGGGAGAGCGGCCTCGTTCTCCTCCAGTTCTGTACGTCGACAACAAGGCTGCTATTGCCTTGTGTGAGGAGCACAGATTGGAGCACAGAACGAAGCACATCGCTCTGCGTTACTTCCTGGCTCGAGAGTTATAGCAACGTGGTCAGCTTCGTCTTGCACACGTGGCCACTCGGGCCAACACTGCTGATATATTCACCAAGGCACTTCCGTCTGGTGATCATCAGCGCTTTTGTACTTTGTTAGGCCTTGTGCCTACGTTTCTACACTTGCTGTAGCGTTTGGGTATATTGTGCTCTATATTTATACCTGCATGCTTGCTCTTGCTAGGTATTGATCACTGTACTGCTCTTGTTGCATATATATATCTCTGCACGTGGATTGGCCTTGTGGCCTTTTGCTTGTGCTCAGTGTATGTGGTGACGTTGTGATCCACCCTGAGCTTGTTTTGCGTTTCTTGACTGGTCTTGTGACCCCTTGTTCTCCCCCACTTTGCGTATGGGGGTGTGTCAAACTGTATATGTTATATACTTGTGTAGGCTGTAGTGGGGTAGCCCATAAAGGGTACAACCCAATGTTAGGGTTAGGATATGTACCCAACTCTGTTTCAATTCAAGTCATTCCTGTCTCTTATTTCTAACAACCTGGACCCGACTCTAAGCTGGTTGCATGGAGCGAAATGTCACAACATCTTTGGGCGAAGCACAATGCATAGGGTCCTGGATAGTATGCGGGGGAGCACCTCGCCTATAGCCACCGGATGAATGCCACCATTCGGCTTCGACAGACCCACAAGGTTGGACGCAGTGAGCCAGGGTCGCACGCGCTCCGCTACCTCTCCATTGGTCCACTCGGTGAAGACCCCTATCAGGTGAGGCAAAAATGCGGGCTCAGATAGAAAAGTGTCGCGCAGCTGCTCCGTCACCCACCTCGACGGTCCTAGTGCAGACGCCATAGACGCTGAGTAGATCGCCTGGCCAAGTACCTCCACTGAAAGTTGGGGGATAAGGGACAACTCGCTGTCGCCTCCTCCACCCACTCTGGGATGGCGGTCTTGCACGATGGGTGTTTCGCCCGTAGTGTGTCCACCATGTGCTGGGAGGGCTGCGCCTTGCTACCAGCAATAAGATACGCCAAACCCCGACTCCATTCTCCCACTTTGCACCTTGTACGAGCGAGCCAGGCGCACTTCGTCAGGGTCATGCTCGGGAGGGGTGAAGGACAAAGGACGAGCCGCACGTTGCATTGCGCCACCGCCAACTCAAACAGCTGCTGCCACTTCCAGGCTCAAAACTTCTCCAACCGCTCCCAAATTGCCGCACATTGCCCCTGGCCTTGCCCAATTGGAATCCCCAGAATAAGACGACGGAAGGCAAAAAAGACCAAAGATGCCGCCTCGTCTGGTGTCCTTGACTGAAGCCGCTTCAAGACACAAGAAAGTACATCAAGCACCCCCAATCTAGCGCGCCGTGGGATGCCGCGCATGATTTTCCCTGGCACCAACTCAATCCCAAAGAATGACTCCCTATCCCATGTAGGAACTCCGGCCCACACCTCTTTACTGATATCACGTGGTGGCAGAGGATCGCCGTCCGAGTCGTCTGTGACGTCGCGGGTCAACCCAAGTGCCTGAGAACGGCGCTGTGCGTCGGCTGCCTTGTAGGCCGACATATGGCGTGTGGCCTTTCCTCTCTCCGTGAACGTACGATAACAGGTTTTGCACGATGCGGGGCAGGGGTGTCAGCGTAGGGTCAAGGCGCTCCTCTCCACTCGAACACGCCGGCAAATCCCTTTCTGCTCAACTCCATCTGCTGCTCACCCCTGGCAGCCTTTGCAGCTGCTGCTGCCCTCCGCTCTGCAGCTGCAGCTGTCCTCCGCTCTGCAGCTGCTGCTGCCCTCCGCTCTGCAGCTGCTGCTGCCCTCCGCTCTGCAGCTGCTGCTGCCCTCCGCTCTGCAGCTGCTGCTGCCCTCCGCTCTGCAGCTGCTGCTGCCCTCCACTCTGCAGCTGCTGCTGCCCTCCGCTCTGCAGCTGCTGCTGCCCTCCGCCCTGCCGCTGCTGCTGCCCTCCACTCTGCAGCTGCTGCTGCCCTCCGCTCTGCAGCTCCTGCTGCCTTCCGCTCTGCAGCTGCTGCTGCCCTCCACTCGGCAGCTGCTGCTGCCCGCCGCCCTGCAGCTTCTGCTGCCCTCCGCTATGCAGTACCTGCTGCCCTCCGCTCTGCAGCTGCTGCTGCCCTCCGCCCTGCAGCTGCTGCTGCCCTCCGCTCTGCAGCTGCTGCCCTCCGCCCTGCAGCTGCTGCTGCCCTCCGCTCTGCAGCTGCTGCTGCCCTCCGCTCTGCAGCTGCTGCTGCCCTCCGCTCTGCAGCTGCTGCTGCCCTCTGCTCTGCAGCTGCTGCTGCCCTCCGCTCTGGAGCTGCTGCTGCCCTCAGCCCTGCAGCGCCTGCTGCCCTCCGCCCTGCAGCTGCTGCTGCCCTCCGCGCCCTCCGACCTGCAGCTGCTGTGGTTTGGTTGCCCGTCGCCTCCGGCCCCGGCCCCGCGCTCGGGACCTTTCTGCTTGGTCCGAGGAATCAGGGTTTGCGATCTCCCCCCCCCACTCTAAATGGAGGCTGATCTAAACTCTCTTCCCTATTCTCAACATGCTTTCTCCATCAGGCACCCCTCTTCATCAACAAATAGTTCTGCTATTGATTATGCCCATGCCCCTCCCTAGCAACTCTCCAGTGTACTGTATCCACTTGTCCAACAGCTACACCATGCATTGCTCCCTCCGGCCATGACTAACCTGCCTGCCCCCTCGCCGTACGAAGTTTCTACCTCCTTACTCCAACCTCTCTCGTGGCCTACGGTTGAGGGAGGGACAGCCTGACAAGAAAATGTTCAGCACAACCTCCACTTAGTCCATCAAGAACCAAACCCCCCCATAGGAGGCCCTCATCTCACTGTTTCCTGTCAAATGTTATAGCCCTTAGTGGGTCATACTATATGGGGTACAAACAATTAGGGTTAGGTACTTGTACCCCAACTCAATCAATGCAAGCCATTCCGCTGTTCTCAGTTACTAAGATGGTATCAGCAGTAGGTTCGTTGTTCCTAGGCCTTAGTCACCTCCGTTCCTAGTCCTATGCCGTCCCTAGCCAGCGCCCTCGCCCACGACCTAGCTACCGCCCTGGACAGCGCCTTAGCCAGCTGGCCCGCTAGCGCCTTAGCCAGCAGGCCCGCCAGCGCGCCACGCCAGCGCGCCACGCCAGCGCGCACGCCAGTGCACCACGCCAGTGCACCACGCCAGCGCGCACGCCAGCGCGCCACGCCAGCGCGCCACGCCAGCGCGCACGCCAGCGCGCACGCCAGCGCGCCACGCCAGCGCGCACGCCAGCTCGCCATGCTAGCGCGCACGCCAGCGCGCCACGCCAGCGCGCACGCCAGCGCGCCACGCCAGCGCGCACGCCAGCGCGCCACGCCAGCGCGCACGCCAGCGCGCCACGCCAGCGCGCACGCCAGCGCGCCACGCCAGCGCGCACGCCAGCGCGCACGCCAGCGCGCCACGCCAGCGCGCACGCCAGCGCGCACGCCAGCGCGCCACGCCAGCGCGCCACGCCAGCGCGCACGCCAGCGCGCACGCCAGCGCGCCACGCCAGCGCACCACGCCAGCGCACCGCCTGCGCGCCGCGTCGCCCGCCGGCCAGCGCGCCGCGCCGCCCACCGGCCAGCGCGCCGTGCTGCCCCCCTGTGCGCCTCTTACACTGCCTCCTCGCCTCCTTGCCTGCGTGCCTGCCCACGTGCCACTGACTGTCTCACCCTCCTGCGGCTGGTAGCCGCGCTCTCTCGTTTTTCGCCCCTTATGGCGACCACTCGAGTACTTCGATTTGACCCTGAGGGGAGACCGATTGATTTTAGTACGTGGCTTACGCAGGCGCAGCGCCACCTTAAGAGCCAGCGGCAGGATGGCGTGCACCTGTTCGCACACGCATCCGGTACTCAGACCGCCCCTCCTCAGCCTAGGCCGCTGCCCACCACCCCGTCGCCTACTCCTGAGCAGGAGGCCGAGTACCAGCGCCAGTTTCTTGCTCGCGACGTGTGGGAGTCTCGTGACGCCGCTGCCTGCCTCGCCCTGACCGACCTTCTCCCACCGACCGAGGCAGTCCACTTCACTCAGGTCGAGTCCGCTGCAGATCTGTATAAGGCTATTGTTGCTCGCTACTCCACTCCCTCCTCTGCCTCACTCAGTCGCCTCCTCGTCCCCTTTATCTACCCTGACCTCGCCTCCTTTGAGACTGTCTCTGACCTCACTGCCCACCTGCGCTCCCTTGACACTCGCTTTCGTGCTGCTTGCACTGAGGACCAGCTTGCCCTTGCCCCGCCCCCTATGTGGCTCACCATTCACTGGCTAGTCACTCGCCTCCCTGACCGCCTAGCCACAGCCCGCGACGCGCTTCTTCTGAAGCATCCCACTGAGCTTACCATCGATCTTCTTGAGACCGCTCTCTCGAAGATCGAGAGTAACCTCCTCGCAGTTGCCTCTGCCTCCTCAGCACCTCCTCCTCGTCTTTTTGAGGGGTGTGCGGTACCACAGCTTCCCACCTTCACTGCCTCCCTTGCCATCCCCGCGTCTTCTGCCTCTGAGGAGACGGCGGCTGTTTCTGTCTCTGGCGGACAGAAACGTGGCAAGGCTAGCAAGAAGGGAGGGAAGGGCGGGGGTACTGGGGGTGGTGTGGGTAGTGGTGGCGGCGGTGGGGTGGGTGGTGGGAGTGGTAGTGGGGGTGGCTCGGGCCCTGACGGTCCTCCTCTCGACGGTGGAGTTATCACTGGTGGTGGGGGGTTCCAGCAGCAGCAGCAGCCGACTTCTCAGCAGCTGCCACAGCTTGGACAGCAGCAGCAGCAGGGACCGCAGCAGCAGCGACAGGGCCAGCAGCAGCGCCCACCGCAGCAGCAGCCTCAGCAGTGGGGGCCTCCGCAGCAGTGGGGCCCTCAGCAGCAGTGGAGGTCTGTGGGTCCCCCGAGCACTGGGCGCAGTGCCCCCCCCTCCAGTCGGGGACCTCGCTCGGCCGGCCGCGACGTTGGTCCCTGTGAGTACTGGATCCTTACGGGTCCTCGACGGGACTCGTACTGTGGCCGCCCCGACCACTCTGCTGCACGCTGCTTCAGTCGTCTCGACGACCTCTACCGTTTCCACCACGGCCCCTCTGCTCCCCCGCCACCACGCTGGGGGACGCTTCTTGCTCGTGGCATTGCTGTTTTTGATATGACTATGGATGATGCTAGGTCTTATGCCATGTATGCTGATGTTGACTATAGTGCTCCTGGATCTGTGTACTTGCCTGTTGCTAGAGTAGGTGCCAGTGTAGGATCTTGTTTAGCTACTAGTACAGGTACTCCCTCGGCGGACGCGTCTCTCTCCTTCACACTGGACTCAGGAGCGTCGCACTGCTTCTTCCGCGACTGCACGACTCTCTCTCCGCTACCGGCACCTGTCCCTGTAGCACTGGCCGATCCCTCCTCGGGACCGGTCATTGCGACTCACGCCACTACACTCCCGTGCCCAGCTGCTCCTTCTGGTTCCCTGACCGGCCTCCACGTTCCTACGTTCTCTAGGAACCTGGTTGGTGTGGGCACCCTGGCGAGACAGCACGTCGGGGTCTGGGTTGAGCCTTCTGGTGACACCGCAGTCTGCGTCGACGGTGACACGTACGCCCCCTTGGCCACTTTTCGCCAGGAGCCGGGCTCTGGTCTGTACACCCTCCGCACCGACCCCCGTCAGGTTCCCCCGTCCCACCAGGTAGCCGGGTCCAGTCAGGTTGCTGTGTCAGGTGTAGTTGCTGCGTCGTGCTCGTGTCGGTCGCTTGCCCACCCCACTGTTCTGTGGCACCACCGGATGGGGCACCCGTCCCTTCCTCGTCTGCGCGCCATGTCCAGTCAGCGTCTTGTCTTAGGCCTCCCCCGAGTCCTCCCACCACTCCCGCCGTCCCCAGCTCCTCCGTGTGGTCCTTGTGTCCAGGGTCGGCTTCGCGCCACCCCCCACTCCTCCTCCCTTCGTCCGGCCACCGAGCCCTTCCAGACACTCCACTTAGACGTCTGGGGCCCCGCCTCCCGCCTTGGCCCTGAGCGGGAGAGTTTCTTTGACTCGTTGACGATTACTCTCGGTACACCACCGTGTTCCCCTTGGCGAAGAAGTCCGACGTGACTTCTACGCTGATCCGGTGGCTCCTCGCCACCGAGGGCACTCGTGGTCGTCGTGTCAGTTGTCTCCACTCCGACCGTGGGGGTGAGTTTCGCTCCGGCATTCTCGCCAGTTTCTGTGCTGAGCAGGGCATCACCCAGTCCTGGACTCTCCCAGACTCTCCACAGCAGAATAGGGTTGCTGAGCGCCGCTTAGGCCTGGTCATGGAGATCGCCCGCACCTCCATGATCCACGCCCGCGCGCCCCATTTTCTGTGGCCCTACGCGGCTCGGTACGCCGCTCACCAGCTGAACCTCTGGCCTCGCGTCTCTCGGCCAGGGGCTTCACCGACCAGTCTTTGGACAGGGTCCCCTGGTGTTGCGTCGAGGTTTAGTGTCTGGGGCTGCTTGGCTCTTGTCCGCGACACCTCTGCGGACAAGATCTCGCCTCGTGCCGTCCCCTGTGTCTTCCTTGGTTTCCCAGAGGGCTCCTCTGACTTCACCTTTTACCACCCACCCTCCCACCGGTTCTTTGACTCTCGTGACGTCCGTTTCGACGAGTCCGTCCCCTACTACGTCAGGTACCCCTCTCGAGGTCTCCCGGTTCCCCCCCCTCCCCTCTTCCTGGCTCCAGCTCCTCCTCCTCCCGCCCCTGCTCCTCCGGTACCCCCCCCTGGTCCTGCTCCGTCTGGTGTGTCCCACGCTACTCCCCCCCCCTCGGTACCCCCCCAGGTCTCTCCTCCTTCCCCACAGTCGTCCTCACAGCCTCCGCAGCAGCCGTCAGCGCTTCCTTTACCGGCCACTGCGGACTCTGAGGGTGTTGGTGCTCGGGGTGAGGGCTCTGGCGGTGCTCGCTCTGGGGGTGCTGGCGTTGGAGCTGTTCGTGCACCTACAGGAGCCGCCCGTTCTGGGGGTCTTGGCGCTGGCGCTGAGCGTGCACCTGCCGCGGCTGCCCGTTCCGAGGGTGCTGGAGCTGGTGGTGGTGCTGGAGCTGGTGGTGTTTCTGGAGCTGGAGAGTCTGAGGCTGGTGCTGGTGCCACTGGAGGCACCCCGACTGGGGGTGCGGGTCCACCTCCTACAGGTGCTAGTCGTGCTGCCGCAGGGGGTACACGCTCTGGGGGTTCTCAGCCGGGTGCTGTCGAGGGCGGAGCCGGTTCTTCTTCTTCGTCTCCTGACACCACTCCTCCTCCTCACCCCTACCTGACTCGACACCAGACCCGTCTTCGTCTTGAGCGTGAGGAGCAGCAGCGTTTGGAGCGTGAGAGGTTGGAGGTTCAGCAGCGGGTGGAGCGTGAGAGGCTGGAGTAGCAGCAGTAGCAGCAGCAGCAGCAGCAGCCGCCGCAGCAGCAGCAGCCGCCGCAGCAGCCGGAGCAGCCTCCGGCCTCTGTTACTGGCCTTCGGGCCCTTGGTCTCCCCTCCTCCTCTCCTCCTGTGTTCGGTCCGACGTTTCCTCCTCCGGACTCAGCTCCGGCTGTGTTCCCTCGTTCTCAGTCTCCTCCGTCTCCCGCTCCGTCTCCCACTCCTCTCTCCCACACTTGGGCCTCTCGTCCTCCTCGTGCTCGTCCCTCGTCACCTGTCCGTGACCTTCGTACCGTGTTGTTTCGTCCTAGTCCTCCTCGTTCTCCTCCGTCTGTTCTTCCTCGTCCTCCTGAGTCGTCCCTCACTGCCTCCCTGTCCACTCCGGTCACTGACTACTACCGCACGTACCGCCCCACTCTCTCTCGTGTTCTCGCCTCTCTTGTTACAGACCCTCGTGCCTCTCCTTCCTCCGTCGCGGTCCTCACTGCCGCTGTCACAGACTTTACTGCTACGCGTCGCCTTGACTACGCCACTCGCGTTGTGGCGGCTCCTCCTGTCCGTCCTCTGTCCGCCGGGGGTGAGTTTGCCCTTGGCTGTGCCGTCCTAGAGGATAGACAGTTTGAGCTAGAGTTCCTGGCAGCCGCTTCACCTCATCTCTGTGCCATGCTGCTCGCTCCTGAGGGAGACCCCGACGCTCCTGACATACCTACTCCTCGCACTTACGCTGAGGCAGTGTCAGGGCCTTGGGCCTCTCAGTGGAGAGCTGCCATGGACGCAGAGATGGCCTCCTACAGGTCCACAGGCACTTACGTTGACGAGGTTCCCCCCCCAGGGGCGAACATTGTTGACGGCATGTGGATCTTCAAGGTGAAGCGGCCGCCGGGATCTCCTCCAGTCTTCAAGGCACGCTACGTGGCTAGAGGTTTCAGTCAGCGTGAGGGAGTTGACTTCTTTCAGACCTTTGCGCCCACCCCGAAGATGACCACTCTTCGGGTGTTACTGCACGTAGCAGCGCAGAGAGACTACGAGCTACACTCTCTCGACTTCTCCACTGCCTTCTTGCAGGGTAGCCTACACGAGGAGATCTGGCTGCGTCGTCCTCCGGGCTTCACTGGCACTTTCCCGCCTGGGACCCAGTGGAGCCTCAGACGACCGGTCTACGGTCTCCGCCAGGCACCCCGTGAGTGGCACGACACTCTCCGCTCTACTCTGTCCGACCTTGGGTTTGAGCCGTCTTCCGCCGACCCGTCGCTGTTTGTTCGTCGTGGGCACACACATTTCTTTGTTCTTGTCTACGTTGACGACCTGGTTTTTGCCACAGCCGACACAGTTGCACTGGCGGAGGTGAAGTCCGAACTGCAGAAGAGACACACCTGCACTGACCTTGGGGAACTGCGCCGCTACCTTGGCCTGCAGATCTCCAGGGACAGAGCCGCTCGCACCATCACTCTGACTCAGTCACACATGGTGCAGCAGGTCCTTCAACGGTTCGGGCTTCAGCACTCCTCTCCTCCTCCCACCCCTCTTGCTGTAGACCACAGACTCACTGGGCCTTTTCCTGACGAGCCGTTCGAGCCCAGTGGTCCCTACGCAGAGTTGGTGGGCTGCCTCATGTACCTGATGACGTGCACTCGCCCGGACCTCGCCTTCCCTCTTAGCATCCTTTCTCGCTTTGTTGCGACAGGGAGACACCGTCCTGTTCACTGGGCGGCAGCTAAGAGGGTGGCGAAGTACCTCGGCGCGACATCAGACATGGGGCTTGTACTTGGAGGGACACAGCCAGTTGTACTCACCGGTCACTGCGACTCCTCCTACGCCGACGACGTTGAGTCACAGAGGTCTACACAGGGTTACTGTTTCAGCCTGGGCTCTGGAGCTGTTTCGTGGAGGTCTACTCGGTCCTCCTCTGTTGCGACTTCTACCGCAGAGGCCGAGATCTACGCTGGAGCCCTCGCTGCACAGGAGCTACGCTGGTTGACCTTCTTGCTCACTGACCTTGGTGAGCGGCCGAGCTCTGCACCGACCTTGTTTGCTGACAACAAGGCGATGATTCTCCTGTGTCGTGAGCCTCGACTGGAGAGCAGGGTGAAGCATATCGACGTCAGGTACTTCCTCCTTCGAGAGTTGCAGAGACGTGGACAGGCACGTCTGGACTTCGTGGCCTCCGAGGCCAACACTGCAGACATCTT
Organism: Closterium sp. Yama58-4; assembly: GCA_947470075.1. NCBI lineage: Eukaryota > Viridiplantae > Streptophyta > Zygnematophyceae > Desmidiales > Closteriaceae > Closterium > Closterium sp. Yama58-4. The sequence continues at coordinate 1,153,598 of CANIUD010000121.1, read as the reverse complement.
CACCAAGGCTCTTCAGCCTTGTGACCACCGCCGGTTTTGTCTGCAGTTAGGCCTTGTTGAGACTGGGTCTAGTAGACTGCAGTAGTGAGTTCTTGCCTCTTGCTTGTTTGTACCATATATATATTAGCTTGTACACTCTTGAACTGGCCTTGTGGCCCCTTGTTTGTGCTCAGAATGTGTGGTGACGTTGAGATCCACCCTGAGCTTTGTTTTCTCGCTTGCTTGTGACTGGTCTTGTGACCTTAGGTTGTGTTCTGTTACTTGGCATTCCCCACTTAGGCTATGGGGGTGTGTCAAATGTTATAGCCCTTAGTGGGTCATACTATATGGGGTACAAACAATTAGGGTTAGGTACTTGTACCCCAACTCAATCAATGCAAGCCATTCCGCTGTTCTCAGTTACTAAGATTTCCATCCCCCACCAGCTGCTCTAATGGCTGGCTCCCGTTTCTCTTGACCCTTTGCACCTACCTCTAACATCTATATGCATCCCACAGCCTATCCAGACCACGTTCATGTGATTCAAATATCTCAATGCAGGTGGGCACAAGTGCCAAAACATGTGGAGTAGTCCAGTGTACCCTCTAGTTAGAGGTATGGGCATTCTAACCTACCAGTAGGTATCTATTCTATTACTTCTTTCCTGCCAATGACGGTTCGCGAAGCATGTTCGCGTACATCATATCTACCCACGCGTCCGGTACACCTGGCAAGCACCAATGCGTGCAGTCCCCGGAAAACGGGGACTCGCCGTTCCCACTTGGCGAACCAGGGCCGGTCGAAGGTCTTCTTTTGAACCAGGGTCCCTGATGCGCGTCAGGCCGCATCGCGCTCAGGCTGGTAACCTGGAGGAATCGTAACGGCGAACCTAGCAGCGCAGTTTTCTGCGTCGTCATGTACGCTTCGGACGTTGGAAGCGATAACGAGTAATCCTTTATCGCGAGCTGTTCGGACATGGGTTTCACTGCTCCGCATGCGCCAAACCAGGCAGGTTTCCCCCCAACGGAATTACCCTGGTAAACTCCTTTTTGCGGGCTGCCCGCGCCTCCGTGGTGCGGCGAGAACGAAATAAAATACGGCACGCCGCCGTAATTCGAAGTTTTGATGAAATTGCTGAGCGTGTTGAGAGCCCACGCATGCGCGTCGAGATTCGAGAGGTTCTTGGGCGAGTTATTCACGTAGAAGATGTTCGGCTGCTTGCGGCGCGGGACGTTCTGCTGCCACCAGACGCCCGACGCGAACACCGCCATGGCGTATTCTGGGAGGATCTTCGCGACCGTCGGATGGATCTTGTCCACGTGGACGTCGTAGCCGTGGCCGCCCTTCGCGTTCGCGGTCTTGGCGCCGCGCGTGATCGCGTAGACGAGGTAGGGCGAGAAGAGGTGTTCGATGGAGATCCCCATGCGGGGGAAGCGGACCCCCTTGACGCTGAACACGCCCGCCGTGTTGCGCATGTAGGGCTGGGGAAGCGTAAGGGGAGGTGGGGAGACGGAGCGAAGTGCCAGCGGGGAGAGGAGAATGGAGGAATGGGGGGAAACGGGGGGGGAGGGTGGGGGGGTAGAATGAACGCGTGCGAGATTTAGAATAAGGAATGTGGGGGCGAAGGGGGGAGGGAGGGGGGAGGCAAGGAGGAGGGAGTGGGGAGGGAGTGAGAGGCGAATAAGATTTGTCAGCGAAATTCGAGGAGCGTTTTTCTCTCTCCTGAGGTCCGTGACGGTGACGGTGATTTCCCCTTGACAGCTCACCTCGCCTTTGAAGCCGCCGATGTGGATGGCGCAGAGTAGCGCCTCGTAGAAGTTGGACATCATCGAGTCGCCCACCAGCAGCACTTTCTGCGCCAAGCGCGACGGAGACGGGGGGAGAGCAGGGGAAAAGGGGGGAGAGCAGGGGATACGGAAGGGAATGGGGGTGTGAGTTGCGCAAAGCAGCCGCGCGTAGAAGTTGGACATCATCGAGTCGCCCACCAGCAGCACTTTCTGCGCCACGAGCGACAAGTGGAGACGACGAAGGAGGGGCGTGAGAGGTGTGCAGCGGCGAAAAAAACAACAGCTTTCTCGACAAACCTTTTTGAGAAGCAGATGCCGCGTCGTACCTTTTGCTTGAGCATGAATTTAAAGCCCGAGGGGCTGAAGTAGGAGTACATGCACTGCTTGGGCTGCCAGCGGTACCACTGGAACCGCATGTCCGCGCGCCCGTTGCGCTCGCACGCGAAATCCGACCGCACGTAAGGGCACGAGTTGGGCTTCCCTGGAAGCGACGTGTACCGTGGAAATCCCTTGGTCCCCTTCCGCCACTCCCCGGTAGTGAAGTCGCATTTCGCGTTCCGGACTGGAGGGGGAAAGGGATGGCGGAGCTGGCGGCGGGTGAGGCGGGGATCGGTTGAAGCGGAAGAATCTGGGGATTGGGAGTGCGTTGTGCGAGAGGAAAGAGTTGTGTAAGCACGGCAACAGTCTTCGAAATGCGTAACTCTTCTCTCGTACTAAATGCCTTTCCTCCAGTGACGATGACTCACTGGGATGACGTGTTGAGGACTGGATATTCTTGAGGCGCTAGTGCTGCTCCCAGAACAGCGAGCTGCGCGAACAACGATGTTGTTGACACGTCATCACACATCACTCAAAGGTCACCTCATACAACGATGTGTGATGACGTGTCAACGACGACTGACCTTGAGGCGTTATTGTTGCTCCTGCAACGGCGAACTGCGCGAACACTCCCACGACCGCGATGACGGCGATGAAGGTGGACATCGCTACTGAGCAACCCCGTTTCGCCCCCGCTAATGCAATCTTTCGGTGGTCGTTATAACCTCCCATCTTCGACCGCATGCGCGCACTGATCAGACACAGATCCAAACTGTGGGGCTTCCCAAACAAATCAACGCAGGTTCCAGCAGCGAAGGGCTTCGTTATCCCTGTGAAGGCTGCTGAAAGAGCATGCCTCCTTCTATAAATCGAACAAGACTGAGAGAGAGGGGCGGGACGCCGCTAGCAGCGTCGAGGGAATCAACTGGTTATGGCGAATGACATTCGCCGAGTGGTCTGGACGGCTGCTAAGTCCTGACTAGAGCGTGGCAGCCGGGATGGTTGAAACTAGTCCTGCTTCGACTGTATTGAAACTAGGGTTTAGGAATGATCGACAGAGACAAGTGGAGGCCACCCTTCGGGTTCCTCGGTCCTCGGGTCGGCTTTTTGGTTTCCCACTAGTGACGCGCGAGGCTGCTTGAGATTTGAGTGATCTAGGGCCTTGACTAGGCTCGATCACACACGCAGCGGCGACATGAGAATCTGGTGGCTGTGGTTCAAAGGAACCGCTGACAGCGGCGATGGGCGAGCAACCCTAGCGTGCAATGCGGCGCCTCAAAAGGAGTCGCGGATCGGGAGGGAATGTGGGGGCCGAAGGTCGAGATTCGAAGCTCTAGTAGAGAGTGTTGTTATCGGGCACGAAACTCCGAAAGAAATTCACCAACACCAAGATTGACCAACAAATGGAGATAAAGTATCCACAGGCTTGGATCTTTTGTGGCAGCAGAAGGATCAGTGAGTTTAGTGCGAGATGGCGGAGCCAGCTCAACCGGGCTGAGGTGATTCGTGCAGACTTGCAATCCATGCGTTTGTCGGTAGAAGGGCTGCAGCTTTCGACTGGAGTGGTTGTTGCCATGCTTTCTTTGGCGTGGCGAGCAGGGGAATGGGATGGCAGGTGACGAAGAAACTGTGATTGCCTGAATTCCGTCATTCGGCCATTGCCGGTTCCTGCTGGTTCAACATTTCGAGCCGCGGATACGAACCGCGAATCTGCTGCACATGGATCTCTGCGCATGGCGGTGCGAGTGATGCTGGCGAAAGCCGACGTGGGTTCAAGCGCGAAGAGGCTGCCGTGCAAACGCAGGATTGCTGGGTGGGAAATACAGTAACGTGGCTGAGGTCAGAGTCGAAAGGGTACTGCTGGTAGAGACCAAATTCTGGTACACTAGCATTCAACCTAACAATATCAATGAAGCTTAGTTTAGGTCCCATATACAAAAGAAGATAAGGAATTACTCACCCATGCATAGCAATCTCTGGTACTTCATCACATCGGGTATTTTACCATGGGATGAGTCACATTCGTACACGTGGGGTCTTAGCCTTGGTCCTGACAAACCTCGCATGCCGATTACAAGCATGCACTTCCCATGCGCAATGTGACCTTGTTTGGCTAGCATGTCGACCAGGTTGAGGTGAGAAAATGTGCCTAAAATTTTCACTCACATATTTCCCCGAGACAGAAATACATACTGGATCCAGATATCAGAAGTACAAGCAGTTCGTGACAACGGAAACAGCAAACGGTTCGAGCAGCAGGCGGGTCAAAAAGTAAAAGACCACTCCCAACCCAATCGAGATGGGCAGCGCAGGTAATGCGCGCTTCTGTAACGCCAAAAGCACAAGGGTAGCGCCCAGCCCTGCAATGATTGCAAGGTAGCATGCATACACTGTCATTAAATCGTACATCGCAGCCCTCCCCACCAGAACACCGTAAAATATAAAATCCCCCATTCCAAGCTTGATGGCACTTGGGAGGTCCGGGCCGAAGCTGCTGCTCGGCTCCAGGCTCGGGCTCGGCAGATAGTGAATATCATCTGGGTCGTTGGAGGCATGTGCAAGCACCTCTCGGTTCGGTTGCGTGCCGAACCTATCAGCTTTGGCAGCCTGCCCTCTGCCGTGGCTGCTAGTAGCAGCAGTGGTCGTGGATGCACCTGCAGCTGTGGTAACAGCGGCTCTAGCAGCAGCAACAGCAGCAGCAGCAAAACGAGAAGAACCATCATCACCACCATCATCACCACCATCATCATCACCAGCAGCAGCACCAGCTCCAACAACACCAGCACTAACACAGAGCAGCAGCAGCAGCAGCAGCAGAAGAAGCAGCAGCAGCAGCAGCAGCACCAGCAGAGGCACCAGCACCACCAACACCTTGTTCTGGATCCTCCACATGAACCGAGGACAAGTCAGCTGCCCACCCCCCACTGCCCTCACCATCCCCTCTGCTCCCCCACCCACCAGACCCAAGCACACTAAGCAGCCGACTGCTCCCCTCAGCAACAGAGTGTGAAAACCCATCTGTTCTGCCTGGCACCGCTCCGCACCCAACTGCACCCCCACTCACCTCAAACCCTCTCATCTGCCCGTCCACCACACCAGGCAAACCGTCCATTCCCACACTCTGCCCCTCGATCCCCGCAATCTGCCCCTCAAGACCCGCTCTCATCCGAATGCCGCCGCTCACTGCCCCCATGCTCCACTCCGGTCCAAGCGATACCGCCCGGGAGATCGTGCCGCCCCGCCACCGCGCCCTCTCTCTCTCCCTCTCCCTCTCGCGCAGGTGCTGGCTGGCAACCTCTCTGAGCCGTGCTATTTCCCGCTCCACCTCCTCCTCCCCCCTCTCTGCTGTCTCCTCTCCACCCACCAACAAACCTGCACCTGTGGTTGCTCCCGTTGCTTCCGCTCCTCCTGCTTCTCCTGTTGTTGCTGCTGCTATTGCTCCTACTCCTGCTGCTCCCGCTGCTCCCCCTGCTGCTCCCGCTGCTCCCACTGATCCTGCTCCTGCCCCGCCTTCTCCCTCCTGCACTCCTACCACACTCCCTCCTTCCCCTACTCTACTCCCCCTCACCTCCACACACTCCCCATGAGCCAAACTCACTCGAACCATAGGAGCCACTGCTTCCTCCTCCCCACTTCCCCCCACTCCCCCCACCACCCCTCCTCTCCCTCTCCCTCCCCCTTCCACCAACCCGCCCTGCTTGGGAGATGGCATGGAAACCGTTCGCCCCACCCTCCCAACCCTAGAGCTACCTGCCCGCACACCCTCCCCTCCCCGCCGCCCTCTGCTGCTGCCCGGGCGGCTCCCGCTACCTGACGGCGGATCCACCGACCCGTTATAAGGCACCTCGTTAAGCAGCACTCCGCTTCCCCCGCGATTCAAGCCTGCTGCATGCTCGCTCCACTCACCACTCCTCCTCTGCTGCCCCTCCCCTCCTCTCTCTCCTCTTCTTCTACCTCCTCTTGCACCATCCGGCGGGATTCCCATACCTCGACTTAACAGAGGCATCCCTTCACTCTCTCCCTCCTCCCTCTCACCCTCGGCTTCTACCCCCCTCCCCCTCCTCCCCTCCCCTCTCTCTCCTTCCAACCTCTCCTCTTCCCTTTGACCTCCTGTGAAGCGCAGAGCAGAAGCGGTAGCAGCAGCTGCAGCAGCAGCAAAGGCACTCAGCTGTCCAGCGAACGTGCTTGTGCCTGCACCGCCGCCACCACCACTAGCAGCACCGATTGCACCACTGGCAATGCTCCCCTGCTGCTGCAACCGCCGCTCGAATTGGCCTCGCACACGCGTTCTCCTTGACCCACCAGCACCGCTCCCCACCACACCACCCGGCATTTCATCCCCACCCCCGATTCCTCCTCCTCCTCCATCCGCCCGTCCCAGGGCTGTGGTAGGGACTTGAGTGCTACCAGCGCCAGCTGTGCTGTTTGCAGGCTGGAAAGTGGAGTCGGATGGAGAGGGGTTGGATGCGGTGGAGGGAGATAGAGATGGCGGGAAGGAGGACGAGGAGGAGGAGGTGGAGGAGGAGGAGAGTGGGGGGTGGCCGGGCCAGGTTGGCACGGCGGGATGAGAGTGAGGGGGGAGTGGGAGAGAGGGATTGGAGGGGAGCGTGTGATTGGAGGAGGGGAGAGGGCGAGTGGGAGTGAGAAGACGGGGAGGAGGGCGAAGAGGAGGAGGAGGGGCGAAGGGCATGGGTGGGGGCCGGGCTTCGTAGATGAGTGCTGGGATGTCCTCGTCTCGCTCCATGGCTATGTCTAGTAGCAGCTTGAGCGGGCCCACTGAGGGATGAAAGGGAAGGGAGAGGGAAGGGGAGGGGCGAAGGTGAAAATGCCCTTGTCTTACCCAACGGCGAAGGTGAAGATGCCCTTGTCTTACCCAACGGCGAAGGTGAAGATGCCCTCGTCTTACCCAACGGCAATGTCTAGGAGCAGGTTGAGGGGGCCCACTGGTACACGTACCAGGTGTGTATCGCTCAAGCAAATTCTGCGATCAATGAAGATGGTACATTTGCAAACGAAGCAGTAAGTTGTCGACGTAAGGGTGAATTTACCACAGCTTAACGATGAGCACCATCCACGTGGTCCACTCTGGTAGGCTGGAGAACCAGAAGCAGCTGGGATTGCCTGGAATCAGGCAGTCACACACCATACCTGACCTTGGGTTGGGGAGGCACGCACCTGGCGTGAGCACGGCGTAGAGATCATAAAGTGACATGGCGATGAGCACCATCCACGTGGTCCATTCTGGTAGGCTGGAGAACCAGAAGGCGCTGGGATGGGGACTGCCTGGGGTGGCATATACCTGACGAGTCCTGGGATGGGACCATACCTGGCGTGAGCACAGCGTAGAGATCGTAGAGTGACATGGCAATGAGCACCATCCACGTGGTCCATTCTGGTAGGCTGGAGAACCAAAAGGCGACGATGGCGCCGACGGCAACGAGGTAGGACTGGGTGAGGAAGATGGGCATGCGGCAGAAGAAGACTGCCAGGACGCCCACCACTGAGAGGTTGTACACGAGCAGAGAAAAGGTGATGATGTCTATTGGGATGGAGAAGCGCTGAGGGGGGGTTGGGGAGGGGAAACGGTTGGGAGGGATGGGAGGACGTGAGCAGAGAGGTGAAAAGGCAGGAAGTTGAAGAGCCCGGTCAGTGGCCAGCGTCCACTAAGGCTCCGACGGCACTGACGGCAACGAGGTAGGTGTGAGTGAGGAAGATGGGCATGCGGCAGAAGAAGACAGCAAGCACGCCCACCACTGAGAGGTTGTAGACCAGAATGGTGAAAGTTATGATGTCTATTGGGATGGAGAAGCGCTGAAGGAGGGAGGCGGGGGTAGGAGGAGCAGGGGAAAGAGACAGAGAGAGAGAGAGGATGGTAGGGATGGGGTGGAGAGAGGAGGAAACGGAGGGGGTTGAAGAAACAGATGGGGGCAGTGGCATCACTGACGGCGACGAGGTAGGACTGGGTGAGGAAGATGGGCATGCGGCAGAAGAAGACTGCCAGCACGGCAACCACTGAGAGGTTGTAGAGGAGGAAAGAGAAGGTGATGATGTCTATTGGAATGGAGAAGCGCTGGGGGAGGGGAGGCAGGGGGAGGGGGAGGGGAAGAGAGAGGATGAGAGAGAGGATGGGATTTGAGCCGGACACAGAAGTGGATGATACGAAGAACAAGGAGGAAGAACAATAGGAAGCAGGAAGGAGGAAAGAAAGATGTGGACCACTGGCAGATAACAGCGTCTCTCACCTGAATGAGCTGCTCTGCGAGAGTGCGGCCCAGCCCAGCAACGATGACGAATCCCGAGAAGCCCATGTAGCCCCAGATGCAGCGCGCGCGCACACCCGCAGTAGAACAGCCCCACCAGCATCACCCCACCCCACCAGCCTAACCCCATGCAGCCTCACCTGTATAAGCTGCACTGCGAGAGTGCCGCCCAGTCCAGCGAATATGACGAATCCGGAGAAGCCCATGTAGCCCCAGATGCAGCGCGCACACCCGCAGTAGAACAGCCCCACGAGCACGAACGTGGCTGCCGTCACCAGCGCCACCATCGCTGCTGCGTTTAACAGAGCGGCCCACAGCTGCTGCAAGGGCGCGTCAGTGCTGCCGTGGGGGAGGAGGAGGTGGGCAAAAAACGAGGGTACGCGGTGATTGGCTGTCACCTGACTGACCAGCCATACCAGCAGCACCATCCCCACGCATGGGCCAGGCCAGGGAGGGCATGCGCAGCGCAGCACACGGAATTTGAGGCGGCTCAAACGGCAGCACCATCCCCATGCATGGGCCAGGCCAGGGCCAGCATGCACAGCACATGGCGTGACATTGTAACGAGGTGACTCTTGACTCTTACTCCTGACTCTTGAAATTCTCAAAAGCTATGCAGATGGACACGGGAACCAAGATCGCCACTATCTCGTGGTTGGGGACGAAAGGGGGGTACCTCTCGCAAGCGACGCGACGTGCGAGTCCACGCGCGTACCTCTCTTCTTCTTGGTACACGAGTGTCGCAATGTGGGAGCAGAGGCGGAGGCGCCGTGTGAGCCGAGCGCGAGCACGAGTGCGACGTGGAGCCGCATACAGATTGACACGGGCGTCACGACACGATCGCCACTATCTCCTGCACCGAATTGACTTCTAAGTCGACTCAGGAGTCATACGCGTCACGGGCGTCACGACACAATTGCCATTATCTCCTACAACCAACGCGCATACCTCTCTTCCTGGTACACCAGCGTCGCAATGGTGGGCGTGGTGACGGAGGCGCCGTGCGGGGTGAGTGCGAGCACGAGCGCGACGACAAGCAGCATGCAGATGGACACGGGCGTCACGATCGCCACTATCTCCTGCCCCAGCGTCTCCAGCAACCCGCCCTCCTCGCCGAACCTCTCGCCGAACCTCCCGCCGGACCTCTCGCCGGACCTCTCGCCGGGCCTCTCACCGGGCCTCTCACCGAGCCTCTCGCCGAGCCTCGCGGTTCCAGTGTCTCTGCTGCTGTGAGCCGGAACGTAGTCGTGTCGCCTGACTTCTCGCCGGGCTTGCGAGTGAGGTGGACGATCCCTAGTGTCGCACGCGCGATCCCTGCTGTCGCATGGTCGGTCGCTGGCGTTGCCGAGGATTCGCGGGCCGGTCAGCGGCTCCGTCTCGAGAGACTCCTCCTCTTGGCGCGAAAGCAGCGACTGCGACGCGCATTCTGAATCGGAGATCTCAATTTCGTGTCGTGGACTTCTCTGATTAGCCTCGGCAATCTCATGACGTGGATTGGGACGGGAACGGTTCGCAGAGGCTGCAGATGACAATGTTGTTGCTGCTGATGATGTCGATGCTGCTGTTGCTCTTCCTCCTCCTTCTCCACCTCCTCCTCCTCCTCCCAGCGCTCCTGCTCCTGCTGCTCCTTGACTCGTCCTCGCTGCTTCGGAATCATCCGGCGTTTTTGAATCCCCCATCACCAAGGCACTGTGCTGGCCTCTCTACCTCTCGGGAACAGCCAATCGACCGTTCGTACTGTTCCGCGGGTTCCGCCACGCTCTTAGCTCGCTCAGCCACGGGTGCTTAATATCCACACGTGGCTCGCGGCGAAGAAGCTCCAGTCTATCTGGAGCCTACTAACTAACTGGAACCTACTAGGTCAACCTGCATGGCTGAAAATGTCAGACGACAGGGCGGAGATCCCGAGGTTTCAATTTGGCTGGACAAATTTCAGGGCTGGGAGATGCTGGAGGTCTGTGGCGAAGAAGGGTGCCGAACAAGGGTGGCGACGAAGGGTGGCGAACGTTGAAGTTCAGACCCTACCCTTGCGAAGTACCAGCGTATGTTACAACAAACCTAATTCACAAAGCTCTGTTCCCCTAGAAAGTGCCAATGAACCTGCATCCATGAAAATGTAATATACGACTGCCTAATGTACATCAACCTAGGGTCAGGAGTGCTTGAAAGCAGAATGCAGCAGGCTCTACAACCTACAAATTCATTCCCCTGCCCAACAGAGGCTTATTTCATGGAATCTCAACTTCATGCTAGCTTAGGAAGAACATAACGGATGAATAGGTAGATAGCTGGGGCTGTGAAGATGTAGCTATCTGTGCGGTCCAAAATGCCTCCATGGCCCGGAATGAGAGAGCCGGCATCTTTCACTCCGGCCTGGCGCTTGAGAGCCGACTCAAACAGGTCACCAAAAAGCGATGAAGCGAAGACAATCACACCGAGCACCGCCGCACTGCAGAGTGGAAAAGAGCGATTGGGAGCAATGTGTTCCAATAGGAAAGGGGGGAGGGGAGGGGGAGGGCGGAGAGCTTGAGGAATCACATTGCAAAACAATCAGCACTAAGCAGTATGCATTAGGCAGGAAATCAAGTTGCAGATGTGATCATGAACCAACCAACCATCTATGAAAAAGCGGGACAGCACCTGATAGGTGTGGCTGGCCAGCTGAAGGCACGGGAGAGGAGGACAGACACAGAGACGGAAGAGGCCAGCCCAAACAATGCCCCTTCAACTGTCTTCTTGGGGCTCAGCTCTGCCAGTTACCAGCGCAGGAGGAGGAATGGGATGGGGGAGCATGAAGGATGCACATGGCACATGAGGGATGGGGGAGCACGAAGGACAGCGGGAGTGAATGGTGATGGCTGACAAATGCGGGATGGTGGGATGTGGTATAGGCGGTACAGTACCATGTGGGATAAGACAAAAGCTAGGGCAGGGTCATGAGCAGGTCAGGGTAGCAGATGAGCACAGGGTGATGGTGGAAACGAGAGACGAGAGCGACAGACAGGGTGATGGTGGAGACAGCAGGTTCACAATGATAAGCGCAAGGTTCAGAAACCAGCATTTGTGATCCATGTTGTTTTCAGATGAAAAGATCGTTTCATTTCCCATTCTCCTTGTCGATTCCAAACCTTACGGTCCACAGACCTGCTTCACACCACCCACCCTCACCTAACCACACCCACCACTGAGAGGCGTCTTGCCAAAGGTCTTGCCGCCCAGATACGCCCCGGTGTCGGCAGCAATGACCCCCGCAAAGCCCATGAAGACAGCAACGAGCCCCGTCGTCCACAGCGCCGGCCCTCCCAGCAGGGCGGGCCACACCCGCGCCACTGGGGATGACGTTGTGGCTGTAGTCGCCAGCCCACACCGCAGCTGAAATGGTGGAGGGAATGCCGGGGAAGAGAGAGGGAGAGAAGAGTGAAGGGGGAGGGGCACGAGAGAGGAGGGCACAAGCTCTCCAAGCAGGGCGGGCCACACCCGCGCTACTGGGGATGACGTGGTGGCTGTAGTCGCCAGCCCACACCGCAGCTGAAATGGTGGAGGGAATGCCGGGGAAGAGAGAGGGAGAGAAGAGTGAAGGGGGAGGGGCACGAGAGAGGAGGGCACAAGCTCTCCAAGCAGGGCGGGCCACACCCGCGCTACTGGGGATGACGTGGTGGCTGTAGTCGCCAGCCCACACCGCAGTTGGGGGGAGGGAGGGAGGGCGGAAGTGGGGGGACAGGGTGAGAGGGACGCAATATTTAGAAAGGGAAAGGTACAATCCGCAAAGGGGGGCTCATTCGCGCCACTGGCGACAACGTCGTTGGGTGGGGTGGGGGGGAAAGAGGGTTGAAGTGGGGGAAGAGGGAGGAGGGAGGCAAGATTTGAAGGGGGAGAGGAATAAGAGAGGAAAGCCCAATATGATGAACACAAGCCACACGGTCCTCCGCAGCGATGGCCACAGCCTCGCCACTGTCAAACGCCGTTGTGACGGTAGACGACAGACCATACAACAATCAAAGGGGGGCGAGAGGAGGAGAAGAACGGAGGTGGAGATGGGGTTGGGCCGGGAAGGATGAGGGATTGCTGAGACAGCAACCACATGGTATACAGCTCACCGTGACCCAGAAGCTGGGCAGGAAGCCGCAGTAGAAGAGCCCGCAGACGTAGCCCCTGAACTGGCTCCAGCGAGGGCGCGTGGGCTGAGTCAGCAGCATTACTAGCAGCAGGTGATTTTTTAGTCAACTCAGATATCACCTCCGAGTAATAGCTCACAGTGACCCAGAAGCTGGGCAGGAAGCCGCAGTAGAAGAGCCCGCAGATGTACCCCGTGAACTGGCTCCAACGAGGCCGCTTGGGCTGAGTCAGCAGCATGGCCAACAGCAGCCCGCCAGCGAATTTCGCTACAGGAGTCAGAAGCCCACCGTTCACCCTGCCATGAAGGATCGATACGTGCGGAGGTTAAGAGAGTTGAGTTCAACAACAGATTTTGCCTTGCTTTGACATCTCAGAGGCATTGCAGGAGGAAGGTGTTTGTGAGGCAAATCAGGGCCTCCGCAAACCGCTGGTCCTGTCGACACAGCTGTTCACCAGGGCAAGGACAGGTTCAGCTGGTTGTTTCGCACAAGGAAAACTCGTACGCACATGGCGACTCATGGAGCCAGCAACGCATCACTTGCCGAGAAAACGCTGCGCCTTATTGCGCATACGTGTCGAAAAACCATTCGCTCCTTTCCCCAACCCCTTGTCTTGCCACCGTTATTCGAATAAAAACAAGCTTCTAAACCCCGTTAAACCCGACGATTGACCCCCCCCCCCCCCCCGCCCCATCGACACCCTCTTTTCCAACACCTAACCGATTGGAACCCGGCCTTTGCATCTCATGATTATGGCTCAAGTCGCAAGACAAGCGGCTCGCGAGTTCAGCTGACCATGTGAAAAGCACAGCCATCGCCACAAAGCGCACCCTCACAGAAAATACTAACATGACCACCATATCGATTCTCATTTCTACTATTTTGGTCTTGTTTCCTTTTTTTTATTATTATAATTTTCGGAAAAAAATTGCGCACATGAGAAAGGCGACAGTCTTACATGGCGATGAGCGGCATGATGGCGCAACCGATGCATCCAATGTAGACCGACAGCCGCGAAGGAACGGCCACGTTGTTCAGCTTCGCCCGCGCGTTAATCAGTTCAAAATACTCCGCAGTACCGAGCAGCACCACTCCCGTCAGAAGGACCGTGAACAGCCAACTCCCCATCAACAGCCCGCCGAAGGCCAGCCCTCCAGCCAGCGAGCCAAATTTCACCCGCCGCCAGAATTTTCCCTGAGCCACCTGCTCCTGCTGCTGCTGCTGCTCCTGCTGCTGCGGCTGTGGTTGCAACTGCTCCTGCTGGGCTTGCGCTTGGGATGGAGCAGCACTGCCAGACGAGGTTGAGGAATCGCCTGAATCGGACGAAGCTCCCCGGCTGCTGCTGCTGCTGGAGGCAGTTTGATCGGAGTATTGCGACCTGGAGTAAAGCGGGGAAGAACTGATTCTGCCAGAAGCCCCGTGCGCGTCTGAGGCTGCAGTGACACCTCGGAGCGATCGCCTTTTTAGAGTGCTATTCATTATTTCTGTGTCCAATCTCCTAAGAGTCAATCTGTGTAAGCTTCCCAACATTGTCGAATCTCTTGTGACGTGGTTGTAACGTGAGCAACGTGCTGAACTGGCAGAATCGTCGCATTTGTTTAAACTAGTTAATTGACGAACCGTTGAAGCAAATTTCACATGGTTGGATATAATATGGCTATCGCAAAACGTTCCGTTCCCGCTGACAGGAAAGGGGGGAGTCGCGAGGCTCGATCGACATAACCCTAAGCCCGTCTGCATGTTGTCAGTAAGTGCTAACTCTGTCACTTGCTACTGAAAGGCGCCCAGACGTTGCCCTGGTGGTCTAAAATTTTCCCAAGTGAACAAGACTAAAAAGGGGCTGTATCTCGACTGCAGAGGGGCAATATCTCGACCAGTGAATACCAGTGCACAGCCACCCAGAAAAGCCGGAATCAGATCCAAATACAACCAAGCTCGGGCTCTAGAAGGCTATGTTACCTGGTTGATCTACAGACACCAATAGGGCGGGGTGTGACTGCAAAGCAGGGGGTGTGAAGCTCCAACCAGGTCAGAAATAGGCGGGTGTGAAGCTGAAGGGGGTGTTGCAGCTTGCTGGTTGGTGGATCAAGTCTCATCACGAATGGAGGCATGCGATGGAAGATGAGGGTGCTTGTTGGGCTCCGGGTAACCATGTGTACCACAATGAACGGCAGGGGACCACTCACGAGCTCGTTCCTATCCAATTTCGTAATTTGACAGTGTGACTGACGTGGATAGAACCAACCTGGGGCTTGGTGGGTTGTCGATTTGGCAAAGCTGTGTCATCGCAACGTCAGAGTCGACGAAAAAGTGGTTGCATCAATTTCGTCACCCGAGCTTCGCGGGATGCAACTCATCCACATTTTTTTATGCAGACTTTCCGGGATGACTTTGCCGAATATCTTTAGCGTGGCATTTCGAGGTGTCTGTTATAGCGGAACAATGCTGACGTGTGAACTAATGGAAGAGATCGCAGCTCAACTGCCACTGCGTCGGTCAGATGTGGTTGGCGCGAATGGCCATAAGCAGCGCCGAAGTCAGTCTTTCCCACGGTGGACAATTGTGTGCTGCAAAGTTTAATATGTTGCCACATAGGCAGCAAACCTCCCACATCGGAACGATCGGCGCTACCAGAGATTGCCACATAAGCAAACCTTCGAGCCACATATCGGTGGACCTGCTTGGTTGGCGCTGTTGACTGGATAACAGCCAGCTCAAACCTATCCACCAACCACACGAACTCTGATCGTGGCACAGAACGCACTTCCCTTGCTACCCCTCACGGAACCAGCTATAACACCCAGGGATTTCGTTGTCTCAGCAATCAGTGCAAGTTTCCATACCGACTTTTCTTCTCCTTTTCCCCCCAGAAAAGGAAAATGGCCTCCATCACCTCGTCTGCCGTTGTTGCCCCTGTTGCCTTCAAGGCAACTGTGGAAGCCTCTGCTGCTTCCTCCAAGTCTGTGTCCTTCTCCGGACTGAAGGCTGGTGTTGCCGCCCCCAATGGCTTCGCCGCCAAGACTGTCTCCAACGGCAGCCGTGTGTCCTGCATGAAGGTCAGTGCCATATTGCGAAGTATATCTTCCAGCAGTGTGTACGGTTTGCTCGACTTCGTGCTTACTCCTTCGTCTGTTTTCGTTACTTCGTAGTGGACCTTTCTGGTGCCTTTCTCACGTCGCTTTTGTAATGAATGTGCAGGTGTGGAACCCCATCGGCAACCCCAGGTTCGAGACCCTGTCTTACCTTCCCGCTCTCACCGATGACATGATCATCAAGGAGATCCGCTACATGCTCAAGAACGGCTGGATCCCCGCTATTGAGTTCGACCCCAGCGGTGTCGTGTACAGGGAAAACAACAGGGGCCCCGGTTACTATGATGGCCGCTACTGGACCATGTGGAAGCTGCCCCTCTTCGGATGCACTGATGCCTCCCAGGTGCTCAGGGAGATCAACGAGTGCAAGTCTTCCTACCCTGGTTGCTTCATCCGTGTTCTTGGCTTCGACAACGTCAAGCAGGTCCAGTGCATGTCCTTCATTGTCCACAAGCCCTAAACTGGGTTCTATTATTTGTCGACGTAGCTTTTCAATATAAATACTTGATTCCATAATCTGCTTGCTGAGTGGGCGAAAGACCTTCCTGAGTTTTAGATACCATGCAAAGCATCAGAAATCCAGGATGTTCGTCCACGTAAGACAGTCGAGGGCGTATCACTACATAACCTGCTGGGGTCGGCGTCGTTGTGGTAATCAGCAGACTTTACCTGACGTAACATGTCGCTTGGTAATGGGCGCGTCTAATCGGTACCCCGTTGAAGGTGATCTTACACTTCGATGCAGAGGGGAGGATTGCCCTAGATACTACCTTGATCACAATGTAACTCGCCTCAGTGACTCTCATGCCTAGCTGAGTGTATCCACTCCAGGCTGAGGCACTTGCAACCCCTCTGACAAATACATAGGCGCAAGCGGTCTGACCCATGCTCACCCTTTTGATGTAACAGTCTGCCGCGCTGAGCCATTTCAGGATTTAATGACTCAAAGGGGTTTTGAATGTTTACCTGTCCGGTTTAATTCTAATTTTATTGTCTTCACTCTCATTGTTGGCAAATTTACATGACTAGCGATGCAAATTATCCCGCAAATTTACCATTCTCTGAAGGGAAGCTAGACCAAGTTGTATGACTCTGAGTGCTTTCTTAAGATGGCATGAATGGTCAAGTTGGTGCTCATTTATGCTGAGATCAGAAGTTGATCGTAGCCCAGGATCTACCCAGGAAGGTTCGCACGTAGTGAGATAGTTTGGTGGGCCCTTGACCTCAATAGCAGAGTGAATGTAAAATGCTTTGAGATGAATAGAACATGCAAATACTGTCAGAATGAAGAATGGATGATGCATTGATGTTGATTTGGGTACATATAGCTAACCCTAAGTTTTGTACCCCCTAAGACAAACCTCACTATAGGCTACAACATTTGACACACCCCCATAGCCTAAGTGAGGGGTGTCTAGCAGAATCAAAAGAGTACGGTCACAAGACCAGTCCAAGAAACGAAGCTCAGGGTGGATCACAACGTCACCACACAGTCCGAGCACAAACAACAGTGGCCACAAGGCCAGTCCAAGAAGTAACAGAGGTATATAGAAAGCAAAGTAAACAGTACACTCAAGTCTAAGCAACACGAGGGTTTAGTGTCAACAAGGCCTAACTGCACACAGCACCTCTGGTGGTCACAAGGCGGAAGCGCCTTGGTGAAGATGTCTGCAGTGTTGGCCTCGGACTCCACAAACTCAAAGCGAGCCTGTCCACGCCTCTGCAACTCTCGCAGAAGAAAGTACCTGACGTGAATGTGCTTCACTCTGCTCTCCAGTCGTGGCTCTCGACAAAGGAGAATAGACGCCTTGTTGTCAGTGAACAAGGTCGGTGCAGAGCTCGGCCGCTCACCAAGGTCGGTGAGCAAGAAGGTCAACCAACGCAGCTCCTGTGCCGCCATGGCACCAGCGTAGATCTCAGCCTCAGCTGTAGAGGTCGAGACCGAAGAGGAGCGCGTGGACCGCCAGGAAACAGCTCCAGAACCCAGGCTGAAACAGTACCCCTGAGTAGACCTGTGAGTCTCAGCGTCGTCAGCGTAAGAGGAGTCACAGTGACCAGTAAGTACGACAGACTGCTGCCCTCCAAGAACTAGCCCCACGCCTGACGTCGTCGCTAGGTACTTCGCCACCCTCACAGCTGCTGTCCAGTGAACAGGACGGTGTCTCCCTGGCGCAACAAAGCGCGCAAGAACGCTGAGAGGGAAGGCGAGGTCCGGGCGAGTACAAGTCATCAGGTACATGAGGCAACCCACAAGCTCAGCGTAGGGACCACTAGGCTCGAACGGCTCGTCAGGAAAGGGTCCAGTGAGTCTGTGGTCAACAGCAAGAGGTGTGCGCTGTACTGTGGAGTGCTGAAGCCCGAACCGCTGAAGGACCTGCTGCACCATGTGCGACTGTGAAAGTGTAATGGTGCGAGCAGCTCTGTCCCTGGTGATCTGCAGGCCAAGGTAGTGGCGCAGCTCACCAAGATCAGTGCAGGTGTGTCTCTTCTGCAGTTCGGACTTCACGTGTGCCAAAGCAACCCTGTCAGGGGTGGCGAAAACAAGGTCGTCAACGTAGACCAGAACAAAGAAAGGTGTGGGGCCACGACGAACGAACAGCGACGGGTCAGCAGAAGACGGCTGGAACCCAAGGTCAGACAGGGTAGAACGCAGGGTGTCGTGCCACTCACGAGGAGCCTGACGAAGACCGTAAACCGGTCGCCTCAGCCTCCACTGGGTCCCAGGAGGGAAAGAGCCAGTGAAGGCAGAGGGACGACGCAACCAGACCTCCTCGTGAAGACTGCCCTGAAGGAAAGCAGTAGAGAAGTCGAGAGAGTGTAACTCGTAGTCTCTCTGTGCTGCTACGTGTAGTAACACCCGAAGAGTGGTCATCTTCGGGGTGGGCGCGAAGGTCTGAAAGAAGTCAACTCCCTCGCGCTGACTGAAACCTCTAGCCACGTAGCGCGCCTTGAAGACCGGAGGAGATCCCGGTGGCCGCTTCACCCTGTAGATCCACATGCCGTCGACTACGTTCGCCCCCGGAGGGGGAACCTCATCGACGTAGGTGCCTGTGGATCTGTAGGAGGCCATCTCTGCGTCCATGGCAGCTCTCCACTGAGAGGCCCAAGGCCCTGACACTGCCTCAGCGTAGGTGCGAGGAGTCGGAATGTCAAGGGCGTCGGGGTCACCCTCGGGGGCGAGGAGCATGGCACAGAGATGAGGGGAAGCGGCCGCCAGGAACTCTAGCTCAAACTGCCTGTCCTCTAGGGCGTCACAGCCAAGGGCAGACACACCCCCGACGGCCAGAGGACTGGAAGGAGGAGCAGCCACAAGACCGGTGGCGAAGTCAAGGCGGCGGGTAGAGGCAAAGTCAGTGACTGCGGCAGTAAGAGCGGACACAGAGGACACAGAGGCACGAGGGTGAGTAACAAGCGAGGCGAGAACACGAGAGAGAACAGGACGGTACGTGCGGTAGTAGTCAGTGACAGGAGTAGGGAGCGACGCAGTGAGAGCCGACTCAGGAGGAGACGGAAGCACAGACGGAGACGGACGAGGTGGACTAGAACGAAGTAAGGCAGTACGAAGGTCAGTGAAGGGAACAGGAGACGAGGGACGAGCACGAGGGGAGCGACGAGAGGCCCAAGTCTGAGAAGGAGGAGGGGACAACGAAGACTGAGAACGAGGGAAAACAGCGGGAGAGGGGTCAGGAGGAGGAAGCGGAGGACCAGAGACGGGAGGAGAGGGGGAGGAGGAAGGAGAGGGAGAGGGGAGACCAAGGGTCCGAAGACCCGAGACAGGAGGAGACGACAGCTGCTGCTGCTGCGGCTGCTGCTGCTGCTGCCCCTGCTGCTGCTCCTGCTGCTGTCGCTCCTGCTCCTCGAGCCGCTGCAACTCTCTCTCCTCTCTCTCCAACTCCAGCTGCTCCTCACGAGCACGGCGAACACGAGCCTGGAACCTGGTCGGGTAGGGGTGGGGGGAAGGAGTAGTGTCCGGGGCAGCGGCAGCCCCAGAGTCGACCTCCGAAGCACCAAGTACACCACCCCCAGAGGCAGCACCAACACCAGCTCCAGACCCAGGCTCTTCAGAAGCCGAAGGGACACCCTCACCCCCAGACGCAGCACCCCCAGACTCCGCACCAGCACCCCCAGACTCCGCACGACCAGTACCAGCCCCCGGAAGACAAGAGTCCTCTGCAACCCGCGGCTCAGCTCCAACTCCAGCACCCCCAGAACCAGAGACCTGTACAGGGACAGTCGCAGGACCAACCTCCCGAGAGGGAGCACCTGCAGGAGGCGGCGAGGAAGACTGTGGGGAGGGAGGCTGTACAGGGGGGGCTACCGAAGGGGGAGGGCTAGCCTGAGACACACCAGACGGGGCTGGACCAGGGGGGGAGGCTGTACCGGGGGAGCAGGCGGGGGAGCGGCGGTCAGGAAGAGAGGGGGGGGAGGGACCGGGAGACCTCGACTGGGGTACCTGACGTAGTAGGGGGTGGACTCCTCGAAACGGACGTCACGGGAGTCAAAGAACCGGTGAGAGGGAGGGTGGTAAAAGGTGAAGTCAGAGGAGTCCTCAGGGAAACCAAGGAAGACACAAGGAACGGCGCGAGGCGAGAGCTTGTCCGCGGAGGTGTCGCGGACAAGAGCCAAGCACCCCCAGACACGAAACCTCGACGCGACACCAGGGGACCCTGTCCAAAGACTGGTCGGTGAAGCCTCCGGCCGAGAGACGCGTGGCCAGAGGTTCAGCTGGTGCGCGGCGTACCTGACCGCGTATGGCCACAGGAAATGGGGGGCACGGGCGTGAGTCAAGGAGGTGCGGGCAATCTCCATGACCAGGCCTATGCGACGCTCAGCAACCCCATTCTGCTGTGGGGACTCCGGAAGCGTCCAGGACTGACGAATGCCCTGTTCGCGACAGAATCCAGCGAGAATGCCGGAGCGAAACTCGCCCCCGCGGTCGGAGTGGAGACAGCTGACACGACGACCACGAGTGTCCTGGGTGGTAAGCAACCACCTGATCAGCGTAGAAGTCACCTCAGACTTCCTCGCCAAGGGGAACACTGTGGTGTAGCGGGAGTAGTCGTCAACGACCACCAAAAAGAAACGCTCACGCTCAGGGCCAGGGCGAGGAGAGGGGCCCCAGACGTCCAAGTGCAGCATCTCAAAAGGCTCGGTGGCCGGACGAAGGGAGGAGGAGTGAGGGGTGGCGCGCAGCCTACCCTCGACGCAAGGACCGCACGGTGGTGCAAGGGACGGCGGCAGCGACGGCAAGACACGCGGGAGACCTAAGACAAGACGCTGACGAGACATAGCGCGAAGACGAGGAGGAGAAGGGTGCCCCAGCCGGTGGTGCCACAAAACGGTGGGGTGGGCAAGCGACCGACAGGAGCACGACGCAGCGACCGGACTAGACGGAGGAACCTGACAAGACACAGCTACCTGGGGGGACGGAGCAACCTGGTGAGACGCGAGGACTCGAACGGGAGGCAAAACAGGGGCCGGGGGCAGGAGGGGCGGCTGTGGCTGCGGCTGCGGCTGCTGCCGCTGCTGCTGCTGCGGCTGCTGCTGCTGCTGCTGCTGCTGCTGCTGCTGCTGCTGCTGCTGCTGCTGCGGCTGCTGCTGCTGCTGCTGCTGCTGCTGCTGCTGCTGCTGCGGCTACTGCTGCTGCTGCTGCTGCGGCTGCTGCTGCTGCTGCAGTCGCTGCTGAGCGCGCGGGCCAGTGTGAAGAGTGTAGAGACCGGAGCCCGGCTCAGCAGCAAAAGTGGCGAGGGGCTGGTAAGAGTCCCCGTCAACACACACCGCAGTCTCTCCAGAAGGCTCAAACCATACTCCCACGTGCTGACTCACGAGGGGTCGCACGCCCACCAAGTTCCGGGAGAACGAGGGGACGTGAAACCCAGTGAGAGACCCAGAAGGAGCAGCCGGACACGGCAAGGTGGTAGTGTGACGCGCGGTGACTGGTCCCGAAGTGGGATCAGCCAGCGCCACAGAAACAGGCGCAGGAAGAGGCGTAAGGGTCGTGCTGTCACGAAAGAAGCAGTGAGAGGCTCCAGAGTCCAGCGTGAACGACAGCGAACCGTCCTCTGAGGTAGCCGCTGGACTAGAGTCTACACAAGAACCTACACTAGCAACAGGCAACTGAGCAAGGCTAGCACCTAAGCTAACAACACCAGAGTAAGCAGAGTCAGAAACACTAGAGTCAACAACAGCATACATAGCATGGGGAGTACCAATCAGATCAACTAACTGCTCAGCAGACATGCCCCACAGAGCGGAGCCGTAGCGCTGAACAAGAGGCAGCCAGTCAGGGGCAGGAGCACCAACCCCGTAGACCAAACGAACCGTGTCAGTGAGCTGAGCAAAGCACTGACCAGGGGGGTGAAACCGGCCACAAGGGTGGCCACGACGAGGGCCTGTCAGAACCTGGTAGGTGCAGGGAGTGTAAGCAGCACCACGCTGGGTCTGACGCAGCCCCGACCCTGGAGCCAGCTGCTGCCGCTGCTGCTGCTGAGGCTGCTGGGAGGAGAGGGGCTGCTGGTGCTGCAGAAGCTGCTGCTGACGCTGAGCCTGGTACCACGCCGCTGCTCCACCAACCGGGGCAGGAAGTACAGGAGGCGACTGACGAACTCGGGCGTCGCCACCACCAGCAGGCGCAGTGGAGTCACCAGTCACTGCACGAGGCGCCTCTCCAGGCCCTGAACCTCCACCGCCGCCAGGCGCAACGCCACCTCCACTACCTCCGCCTCCACCTCCACTACCACCACCAGAACCGCCTTTCTTGCCACTCCTACCGCGGGACCGCGACGCAGTCGTAACAGCAGCTGCAGTCGCGTCAGTAGCGGCAGTGGCAAGTGAGGCAGTAAAGGTGGGTAACTGCGGGACTGTGCACCCGTGGAAGAGTGGGGGGGGCACAGCACCAGAGGCAGCGGCTACCGAGCGAAGGTTGCTCTCGACGTCCTTGAGTGTAGACTCAAGGACATCGACGGTGAGCTCACTAGGGTGCTTCAGCAGAAGCGCGTCACGAACAGAGGCAAGGCGGTCAGGGAGGCTAGTGGCGATGAAATAGATAGTAATCGCCATAGGGGGAGGAAGCAGTGCAAGCTGTGCCTCAGTGCAAGCAGCGCGGTAACTAGCGTCGAGCGAGCGGAGGTGAGCGATCAAGTCAGCAGAGCGCTCAAAAGACGCTAGGTCAGGAAACAGGAACGGGAGGAACAGGCGGCCAAGAGAGACAGCAGCGGGAGAAGAGTAGCGGGCCTTAATCGCAGTGAGGTACTCAGCAGCGGTGCGAACCTGAGTGAAGTGAACCTCCTCAGACTCAGGGAGGAGGCTGCTGAGCGCGATGCAGGCCGCAGCGTCACGTGACGTCCAAGCCGTCTGGTCAGCTCGCTGAGTGGCAAAGCGGGCTCTAGCGGCGTCGTCAGGGGCAGGTCCTAAAGGCGTAGGGTCGGGGGGCGCAGGTAGGGCACCAGTAGCGTGCGCCCAGAGGGTCTCGCCTGCCTGGACCTGACTCTCTAACAGACGGCGAGCACGAAGAAGCCAGACGGAAAAATCAAGAGGTCTACCGTCAGCGTCGAAACGAAGCACACGCGGAGTCGCCATAGCGAGAACTAACGCTAGGGATACAGTGGCAGCGGAAGAGCAGGCTAGGGTTAAGACGACGGGCTGGGGAAAGGGGCGAGCCGCTACAGGGGAAAGGGCGGGCCGCTACAGGGGAAAGGGCGGGCCGCTACAGGAGGGGAAGGGGCGGGCCGTGACGTAGGAAAAGGACGGGCGGGACGCGACGAGGGGAAAGGGACCCAACGGGGGGGAAAGGACGGGCGGGACGGGACTGGGGGGAAGGGGCACGACGAGGGGAAAGGACGGGCGGGACGCGACGGGGGGAAAGGGACCCAACGGGGGGGAAAGGACGAGCGGGACGGGACTGGGGGGAAGGGGCACGACGAGGGGAAAGGACGGGCAGGACGCGACGGGGGGAAAGGGACGCGACGAGGGGGAAAGGGCGGGGAGGACGCGACGGGGGGAAAGGGACGCGACGAGGGGGAAAGGGCGGGCAGGACGCGACGGGGGGGAAAGGCGCGACGCGACGGGGGGGAAAAGGCGCGACGCGACGAGGGGGGAAAAGGCGCGACGCGACGGGGGGAATGGGCGGCGACGCGACGGGGGGAACGGGCGCGACACGACGGGGGGGGGGGGGGGGGGGGGGGGGGGGGGGGGGGGGAACGTGACGCGACGGGGGGTAAGGGCGGGCGCTACGGAACGAGGGGAACGGGTGGCGCGGACGGGCGCTAGGATTGGCGCTAGGCTCGGCACTACGCGCGGTAACAACGGAACCGGGACGAATGAGAGCTAGGATCAGGCTCGGGAGGCTCGAACGGAGAACGGAGGAACGGGATCCCACAGGATCCTAACCTAACTGATACCATGTCAGAATGAAGAATGGATGATGCATTGATGTTGGTTGGGGTACATATAGCTAACCCTAAGTTTTGTACCCCCTAAGACAAACCTCACTACAGGCTACAACATTTGACAAATACAACGATATAAATATGAGTACAGGGGAATACGAAGCGACCTGGCTAGCCATGTACTCTAAGGGGTACATTCCCTTATTCGAATTCAAACCAACCGTGCGGCCCGAGCAGTTACGAAACTGTTCCCGCCAGATTCATCGTCCCTGCAGCTGCCCGATGCCGTTTTTCTCCGACGGTCTAGATCCACCCTAACCGTCTGACGCTTCGAGTCAACTCTGACTCCTCGCATTCGTTCTCGATACTGCATGCCTCTTTGCTGCGGTGAGGAGTGTTAGAATCTAGAGTCAAGGATGATGCATTGATCAAGAGTTGGGTACATAAGCTAACCCTAACATTGGGTTGTACCCCATATGGGCTACCCCACTAGCAGCCTACACAAACACAATATGCATAGTTTGACACACCCCCATAGGCAAAGTGGGGGAGAACAAGGGGTCACAAGACCAGTCAAGAGAAACAAAACAAGCCATGCAGATCAGGAGGTATAAAGATCACAGTAGTCAGTATATACCTCCTTGACCCCTTATATATATATAAAGATCACAGTACAGGCAGAGTCTACAGCAAGTGTGGAAACGTAGGCACAAGGCCCAACAAGGTACAAAAGCGCTGATGATCACCAGACGGAAGTGCCTTGGTGAATATATCAGCAGTGTTGGCCCGAGTGGCCACGTGTGCAAGACGAAGCTGACCACGCTGCTGCAACTCTCGAGCCAGGAAGTAACGCAGAGCGATGTGCTCCGTTCTGTGCTCCAGTCTGTGCTCCTCACACAAGGCAATGGCTGCCTTGTTGTCAACGTACAGAACTGGAGGAGAACGAGGCCACTCTCCCAGGTCGGTCAGCAGGTACGTGAGCCAGCGCAGCTCCTAATCAGCCATGGCGGTGGCGTAGATCTCAGCCTCACAACTGGAGCTGAGAACAGAAGACGAGCGAGTAGAACGCCACGAAACAGAGCCAGAGCCGAGGCTGAAAGTGTAACCCTGTGACGACCGCTGTGTAGCCTGGTCGTCAACCCAAGACGCGTCTGAGTGCCCAGTGAGGACCACCTCTCGCCGTCCTCCAAGCACGAGCCCCATGCCCGATGTACTGCACAAGTAGCGCAGTACCCTCTTCGCAGCATCCCAGTGCACCTTTCGGTGCCGACCAGGAGCCACGTAGCGGGCCAAAAGGCCAAGAGGGTACGCAAGGTCAGGACGAGTGCAAGTCATCAGGTACATGAGGCAGCCTACTAGCTCTGGGTAAGGACCACTCGGCTCTACGGACTCGTCCGAAGGTGGAGCTGAGAGCGAGTGACCTGTAGCCAGAGGAGTGGACTGTGGCGAGGACCAGGTGAAGCCGAAGCGCTGAAGGACCTGCTGCACCATGTGTGACTGAGTCAGAGTGATGGTGCGACGTGCTCTGTCCCGGGTGATCTGCAAGCCAAGGTAGCTGCGCAGCTCACCCAGATCTGTGCACGTGTGTCTCTTCTGCAGCTCCGACTTCACCAGGGCGAGAGCCTCAGTGTCAGCAGTGGCAAAGACCAAGTCGTCGACGTACACGAGGATGTAGAACGGCGGCAGCGAAGTGTCGGTGCGCAGAAACAGTGACGGGTCAGCTGTGGAGGGCGCAAACCCGAGAGCCGCAAGCGTAGTCCTCAGTGTGTCGTGCCACTCACGAGGCGCCTGACGGAGACCGTAGACTGGCCGACGGAGGCTCCACTGGGTACCAGGAGGGAACGACCCAGTGAAGCCAGGTGGGCGGCGCAGCCAGATCTCCTCGTGCAGGCTGCCCTGCAAGAAAGCTGTGCTGAAGTCAAGTGAGTGAAGCTCGTAGTCACGCTGGGCGGCAACGTGCAGCAGTACCCGAAGAGTGGTCATCTTCGGGGTGGGGGAGAAGGTCTGGAAGAAGTCAACCCCCTCTCGCTGACTGAAGCCTCGAGCAACGTAACGTGCCTTGAAGACAGGCGGAGAACCAGGCGGCCGCTTCACCCTGAAAATCCACATGCCACTGACGATGTTCGCCCCAGGAGGGGGAACGTCGTCGACGTAGGTGCCTGTGGACTTCCAGGATGCCATCTCTGCGTCCATGGCTGCCTGCCACTGAGAGGAGTAGGGACCCGCGACCGCCTCAGCGTACGAGCGCGGGGTGGGGATGTCTAGTGCATCCGGGTCTCCCTCAGGGGCAAGCAGCATGGTCACGAGATGAGGCGCAGCGGCTGCAAGACACTCAAGGTCCTCGTGCCTATCCTCAAGGACGTCCGTGCTAAGAGCACACTCACCCCCGACGGACGGAGGACAGACAGACTCAGACTCAGCGACAAGACTAGTAGCGTAGTCTAGACGACAGGCAGCCGCAAAGTCAACAAGCTCAGCAACCAAAGCAGTCGCAGCAGCAGACTCAAACGAGGGGTCAGTGACAACAGTGGCGAGCAGACGCGTGACAGTAGGGTGCTCAGCACGAAACCGGTCAGACTCAGGGTCCGGAACGTGAGGCAAGGAAGACGCAGGAGGAGACGGCAGAGAAACAGACTGCGGAACAGAGGAAGGACGACGGACGACAAGGTGTGCGGTGGGGACAGGCGGCGGTTTTCTGCCCCGTCACTCGGCGCGTCGCCCCCGGGAGGCGCTGCGACGGGCGACGGGGACCCGCGCGTCGCCCCCCGTCGCCCGTCGTGGCCTGCGCGCGGCCCGTACAGCCGGCGCGCGGCCCGTACGGGCTGCGCCAGGCCCGCGCGCGGCCCGTACGGGCTGCGCCAGGCCCGCGCGCGGCCCGTACGGGAAGCGCCAGGCCCGCGCGCGGCTCGGGCCGCCTGCGCGCGGTTCGGGCGGCTATGCCAGGCCCGTGGGCGGCCCGTTCCTCGCTGCCCCTGCCCTCCCCACTGTCCCCCGTGCTTCTACTGGCGCCCCACCCCTCCTACAGCCCGTTCTCCTGAATTAGGGTTTGGGGGTGAGGGGTATGGGGGTGAAGCCACTGAGTGCCGTTCCCCTCCTCCTCCTCCTTCTCCGTCTCCCACTGCTGCAGCTGCCGCTGAGGGGGGTGGGTGTGTGGGAGCCGAGGGAGTGGCGCTAGGGGGTGTAGTGTGAGCGGTGCTAGGGGAACAGCAGGGGGTGTGTAAAAAGGGGGTGGGACAGCTGGGGGAAGTTGAGAGGAGGCCGTCGACTTGTCGTCCGCAGCGCCTGAAGTCCAGGGAGCCACGACCCCCTGTGGCCTGAGTAGTCCGGGGCTCTGCGCCCGGTAGCTACAGTGTGTGCACTCCTGGGAGCACAGCGAGCCAGCTGCGACCCCCTGTCGCCGTGTAGTCCGGGTTTAGCCTGGTAGCGTCAGTGCGGCGTACTCCTGCTGCCTGTGTGTCTGCAGCTTCAGCCGTCGCCTCTCATCTTCTTGCTCCCACAGTTTCTCCTCCTCCTCACTTGCCCTCTGTGATAGCCTCTAGCTTTGCTTATAATTGTGAACTATTGCTCTGTCTGCTTGTTATGTTGATTGTACCCCACTTTGACTATGGGGGTGTGTCAGAATGTGATGGTTGTCTAGCCTGCAGTGGGGTACTCTATAGCGAGTACAGCCCTTCTAGGGTTTGCATATATGTATCCCTATGCTTGTTAGTCAAAACCCTTCTTGCCTGTTTCTCGTTTTGGCCTAGCATTTTGACAAGGAGTGCACAGTAATATCAAGTATTACTATTCGTAACACCCCCCTTCACTCCTGGCCGTAGCTCGACTTGACCTGCTTGACCACGCCGCTGAGTTCGGAGCAGTGCTGATACTGCTGGCGTGGCAGTCGCTTCGTGAGGAAGTCTGCTGCCATGTCACCGGTCGGGCAGTAGGTTAAGTTGACCTTGCCTTTGTCCACCTCGTCCTTCACGAAGAAGTACCGCAGCGCGATGTGCTTGGTGCGGTTGACGAAACCAGGTTTGTTCGCGATGCGAATCGCGCTCTGGTTGTCGCAGTGAAGGCGGAAGGTTGGCGAAGTTGGAATTTTCGCTTCTTGCAGAAGCTCCTGCAGGTAGAGGCCTTCGCGAACTGCTGCGGTTGCTGCGATGAATTCCGCTTCGGCTGACGACAGGGCAACCAATTCCTGCTTCTGTGAATTCCAGGAGATTGGTCCCGATGGCTCGAGTCGGAACAGGAAGCCGGTCCTGGACCGTCGATTGTCGGGGTCTGCTGCGTGATCGGCGTCCACGTAGCCGATGAGGTTGAAAGATGGAGTCGGCACAGTTGAGTAGCATAGCCCAATCTTGGGCGTTGAAACAAAGAACTGAAGGGCACGCTGCAGGTCCAGGAGATTCTCAGCCGTTGGTTTCCGTGAGTACTGCGCGAGCTGACTCGCGATGTAGGACAGATCTGGTCTGCAGGTGACAGAGGCGAAGAGAAGACATCCCAACTGCTGCTGGTAAGTCTGAATCCCAGCAGGGGATAAGGCTTTGTTGTCAGGTTTGTGGTTCGGTCCGGGGGTGCGATAGGGAGTTGAGAGAGATGCCGGTGAAATGTTGAACCGCTTCCCTAACTCCTCTGCATACTTAGCCGCTGAAAGGTGAATGGCCTCAGGAGCATAGGAGATGTTAAGGCCCAGGAACTGCTTCACCTCGTAGTTGCACGTGATGTCAATGCGCCCTGCCAAGGCCTTCTCGAACTGCTCGAGAAGCTCGTTGCTCGAGCCTGTGTAAAGCAGGTCGTCGACGTACACCGTGAGGAGAATGTATTCCCCGCGGAAGTCGCGGCGGTACATTCCTGGGTCGTGCGGCATCTGCTTGAACCCGATTTCAAGCAGGATGTTGTGCAGGTACTGCTGCCACAGTCTCGGTGCCTGTTTGATGCCGTAGAGTGACTTTCGCAGCTGACACACGCGCGCGTCCCCTTCGCCATAGGTGTGCGGCTGCTCCACATAGATCACGGCGTCTACTAACGCGTACAGGAACGCGTTCTTTACGTCGATTTGGCGGAGTGGCAGATGCCTTGCGGCTGCGATGGCTAGCAGGATGCGGACGGAGGTGTGACGGCTAACTGGGGCGAACGTTTGATCGAAGTCGATCCCGTGCCTCTGGTCATAGCCGCGAACCACCCATCGCGCCTTAAAGCGCTCGATCGTCCCATCCGCTGCGGTCTTCACGCGGAAGACCCACTTCCCCGAGAGAATTCTTGCGCCCTTGATTGCTGCGCGGTCGACGAGCACCCAGGTGTTACGTGACTCCAGTGCCTTAATTTCCGCGTCCATCGCCTCACGCCACTCCTTGCTGTGTGGTCCAGAGAGAGCCTCGCGCGGGTTTCGGGGCTCGATGATGCGCGGCGCTTTCGAGGTAGCAGCGTGAAGCCCGAGCAGTTGCAGCCCCGAAACGGTGCTGTCGTGGCGGCGTTGCGGGATGACTTCCTGCACGTCGTCGTCATCACTTTCTGGTTCAGGTGGTGCTGGTGGTTCTGCGCCTCTGCCGCTTCCGCCTGTTCCTGTTCCGCCCATTCCTCCTCCTGAGGAATCATCGTCGTCGTCGTCGCTGCTGTGCCGATCCTCCCATGCGAACTCGGCCCTGGTGTCTTGCTCCAGGAGTGCTGCAGCGGCTTCGTCTTCGGGCGTTGCGTAGCTGTGTCCGTTGTTCGCGTAGACGCGATCTGCGTTTCTCTGTTCGTCATCGCGGAATTGGTCGAGGAAGAGACGCTCGTAGAAGATTACGTCGCGGGCATGGGCGGTCTTCTGACTCAGAAGGTCCAGCACGATCCACGCCTTGTGCTCGTGGCTAATGCCGAGGTGAATTCCCCAGCGCGCGCGACTGGTGAATTTGCCGATGGTTGATGTCGGCGGTCGGTACTGCACCATGCACCCCCAGACGCGCAGCATCGATGTGTCCCCCTTTGTCCCAGTCCACTTGACGTGCGGGGACAGGTTGCCGGTAATTGCGGTGGTCGAAAGCAGGTTGTGCACCCGCACGGCGTGGTGCATCGCGTAAGTCCAGTAGATCGGCGGCAGCTTTGATTGCTTCATCAGCGCGCGCACCTTCGTCATCAGCGTGCGGTTCGTCCGCTCAGCTACGCCCTGTTGCTGGTGTGCGTAGGGGAGGGAGATGTGATGCTCGATCCCCTTTTGCGTCAGGAATGTCTGCATCTGATTGCTCCTGAATTCTGCCGCGCCGTCGGACTGCCAGATCTTGAGCTTCTTTCCAGATTGCCGCTCCGCATGTGCTAGCCAGAGGCGGAACACCTCGTAGGCTCTGTCGCGCGTCTCCACGTTCACGACCCATACATAGCGTGTTCCTGCGTCGATGAAGGTAAGCGTGTAGAGTTCGTCTTCGATTCCGCAATGCCCCACGTTCAGGAAATCGCTGTACACCTTGTGCAGCTTGGGGTATCGGTTGGTTCCAGGTTCAAGCAGCGGGAACGGTTGGTGGCTCAGCGCAGCTTCGGGGCAGACGGTGCAGTTGCGCGGATGTGTCGCGCCACTCACTTCGGAGCCATCAGGGCGCAGGAGTGCGCCAGGAGCGAAGACGCCAGCGTCGATGCAGTTTTTGAGCGTCGCGCGGGAAGGGTGTCCGAGGCGCTGGTGCCAGAGTGCATCATCAGCGCGAAAGCCGGAGGTGCGCATATAGCGCGCGCGCGCTTCCTCGGGGTCTTCGTCAGGTACAGGAGCAGGTTCTGCTGCTACTTCTTCTGCTTCTTCTTCTGCCGCGGTGGTCAGCATCAACGCCAAGAACTCTCTGTCGCGAATTTCAGAGAGCGGGATGTTGGTCCCAGGGATGGTTCCAGGGACAAGGGTAGGTTGGCGTGGTTCAGGGGCAGGTCCGTAGATAGTGCGACGCGGGGTTGACGGCTCGTTGCCCCAGGTAATGGTGTCCCACGGGTCGCGATGCGGGGGAATGTCTGCAGGAGGTGGTGCGAGGGGAATGCGGCGCGGGGGACGACCGAGAGGAACGACTGCAGGTGCTGCTTCGGTCTCCGCGGCTTCTTCCTCTCCCCCCCTTCGTTCTTCGCGGGAAGTGCCCCAGCCGCTATTGTCGGCGCCAGATGCGGCGCCCCATCCGCCGCTCGCGTTGGCCCAGGTGCCGCCGGTGTCACCCCATCCGCCAGTATCACTGGTCCCCCATCCACCAGCGCTTCCCCACCCCCCTTCATTGGAGGCGCTTGCTTCTTCCTCAGCTCCCCAGGCGGCGCAAACGAAGGTCCCGCGTGCTTCCGCGAGGCTTTGCTGGCGAAGCTCCTCGGCTTCGCGGCGCGCCAGTTCTTCCTCCTGTTCCACGGCGATTTCGGCCGTGGGGTCGCGCCAATGGGGGTAAATCTTTTGAAAATCTTCGCGGGAGTAGGGTCGCGGCACGCCATGCGCATCGAAGGTGCCGACGCCAGTTCCGCGGAGCATCCCTCGAAGGTGTTGAGAGGGCGGACCGGCAAGAGGGTACTTAGGCGTGCCGAAGACGCCATGCGTGGTGACTTCAAGTTCCAATAGCGACATGCCTTCTTCTGGTGGCGCGTGATGTTCTGCTTCGGCGATGGCGGCGAGTCCGCGGCCGGCAATGGCGCTAGTTGACGTCGTCGGCGTGTGGCAGTCTTTGCACATTCCATCTGCGTCAGGGTCGTGCAGCGCTGTTTCTCGTGGGTGTGGATGATGTGGCACCCACGGTCTCCCGTCAGGGTGCTTCCAGTCCCTGCGGTGGATGTGCTCGAAGCGTAGTGGCACGAGATCGATTAGTTCGTGCGAGTCGCCGCTGCAGTCGGGGATGTCAAAGTCTAGGACGTACACCCCATTGTCGGAGTGTGCTCGTCCGATCTGCCGGCGGGGGAAGTTGCGCGCTTCGTAGTGCAACAAAATATCGCGCGTCGCGCGGTCCGTGCTGAGTTCGACGCCGCAATCCATGAGCTGTGCGGCGGACAGGAGGTTGAAGCGCAGGTTCTGGACGATCAGCACATCGTTGAGCGTGATGTGCGTGCGGCTCCCGCGTGCTTTGAGCACGACGATGCCTTGCGCGCTTGCGCGCAGGCGCGTGTTGTTCGCCACAGTGACATAGGTGGCGGTAGGAGTGGGGATGGCGTTGGATATGTAACGCTCGGAGCCCACCATATGCTGGCCGCAGCAGCTGTCCAGGTACCAGGTGTTGTAGCGCTTGTTGTCGTCACGGGCGAGCAGCGCCAGTCGCGGTGTGACGATGTGCGGAGTGTCGAACTTCAAAAATTGCTCGCGCGAGAGCCAATCAATTGGCGCCACCCGCATATCAGGTACGTGCGGGGGACTTTCAAGCAGCGGGACTGGAAGGTTCCAGTCTTGGTCGTCGTCGTCGGTGAAATCGTGGCGCGGGTTGAACGGGTTGTTGTTGGTGAACGCGCCAATGGGGTGCGGTGCCGGCTCGGGTGAAGGCGAGCGGGCACGGCGACGACGCGATTCGCTGGTCATGGCCATGTTGCTCATGACGTTGCGAGCTGGGGCAGTCGGTGACGGCTGCTGCTGCTGATGCTGAACCGCTGGGTTCAGGTTGCGCGCGGAAGGGGGCTGATACCCCTGGGCATGACGCGCGTCGCCTCGTGCGTCTTGACGGCCGGACCAGGTGCTCGGATTGGTCTGGCGAGGGCGGGATCGGTTCTTGCATCGATCCGCCAGATGCCCGAAATTTCTGCAGATTTTGCAGTAGAGGCGCCGTTGCTTTCCCTCTTCGGTGTTGTCGGCGTAGAAGGCGAGCCTTTCGCGTTCTCGTCGCGGCGCAGGTCGCTGCTGATCCATATCCCTCTGTTCGACGAGAAGGGCGGCGCAAAGGGCGGCCTCCGAGATGACCCCCTGCTGTCGAAGAAGCGCCTTGCAGGGCCGCCACTCTGGGCCGAGCCCTTGAAGCACGATATTCACGAAGATTTCTTCCGAAATCGAGCTTCCCAGCTTCGCGATTTGATCGCGAAGGCTTCGACAGCGATTGATGTAGCTGTTGGCCTTCTCCTCTAGGGCCATTTTTGTTTCCAGTAGCTGCTGAAGCAGCCGGCTCGAGGAGACGGAGTCCTTCGGCTGATACACACCGTTGAGGTGTCGCCAGGCTTCAAGGGCTGGGGCGGCCGAAGTCTTGTATGAGCGTATGCTCAGTTGCTCCGTCGGTGCCATGTTCCGCAGGAGCACCCCGTACGCCATTAGGGACTCGTTGTAGTAGCGGGTCCTGGCGTCGTCCGTGTCGTCGGCAGGCTCCGCGTAGCTCCCGTCGAAATAGTGAAAGATTTGGGCGTTCTGCAGCAAGAGCTCCAACTCGAAGCTCCAGGTATAGAAGTCTCTGCCGTCAAAACAAGTACTTGTCTTTATTTTTGATATGCTCAGAAACTTTGATTGAGCAGAGAGAATTGCCTCTTCACTGGGACGGGGAGCCTTGGGGGTTGAGCCATTGGTGTCGAGAGAGAATGTGTGCGGGGCGGCGTTCTGGCCAGTTGGGGCCGGTTGGGATGGTTGCGAGGATGTTCCCGCATCGCCGTTCCGCAATGTTTGGAGTCCTTGCTCCAGGCTGGTGAGTCGCTGAAGAAGTTGTGCGAGAACTTCGGTGCCGATCGTCGTCGTGTTTTCGCTTGTCGCAGCCGGGTTGGGTTGCGCTTCAGCCGTTAGATTGGTCTGACCACCAGATCCTCCGGCCATCTTCACTCGTGAGCGTGTGCCGGACGCCACTTTCCGAATGTCGCAATTTTCGGGAGTGGCAGTGCGAAGGATTCCTGAGCCGCTCTCATACCATGCTGAGATCAGAAGTTGATCGTAGCCCAGGATCTACCCAGGAAGGTTCGCACGTAGTGAGATAGTTTGGTGGGCCCTTGACCTCAATAGCAGAGTGAATGTAAAATGCTTTGAGATGAATAGAACATGCAAATACAAAGATATAAATATGAGTACAGGGGAATACGAAGCGACCTGGCTAGCCATGTACTCTAAGGGGTACATTCCCTTATTCGAATTCAAACCAACCGTGCGGCCCGAGCAGTTACGAAACTGTTCCCGCCAGATTCATCGTCCCTGCAGCTGCCCGATGCCGTTTTTCTCCGACGGTCTAGATCCACCCTAACCGTCTGACGCTTCGAGTCAACTCTGACTCCTCGCATTCGTTCTCGATACTGCATGCCTCTTTGCTGCGGTGAGGAGTGCACAGTAATATCAAGTATTACTATTCGTAACAATTTATCTCCAATGAGCAATACGGGATGAGAGACGATTTCAGGCCTGTGGCTAAACCCACATTGTATTTTGGGCTCCATGTTGCATACTACGTCAGGTGCCTGGACAAAATGATGAAGGATGATTAAGTACCAGTCGTTGAGATAAGATGTGTAATGCTATAAAATATGTAAAGCTCGAACAGAAGTCAGGTGTAGTGGTGGCAATGCATGCCACACTGTCACCACGAATCGCTTTGGCGTAGTTTCTAATAACGCCACCTGGGGCAGGTGGTCATCGACAACAAACCACCTGGAACTCATCGGAGACATCACCCACCTGTAACGGGATTCAAGCAATTCCCGCATTCCGCAACTCGCAGCTTCCAATCAAGTGTGGCATCATGCCGACAACACCGCGGGCGGGAAGGCACACCCCTGCCTTTTGGAATACCACATCACCAACTAAACCGGACCAGCCTGGCAGAAAGCGCCACGTCGAGCCTTGTTCGCACGCTCGCAGATAGATTTTGGTGGAGTCCGAGCCTCTGTCCTCACCAATCGTAACACGTATGAGAGTTTGGTGGACCACCGAACCTCCGATCTCAACAACCACCATTCCCGAGCCTGTGGATCATTGCCACATAATTATCAGCCCACGCCTGACACAGATGCATTCCACATTTCTCTGAGCTTCAGAAAACACACATTTCTGAAGCCCCCCTCGAGATTTACAGCAGCAGCACATTCTACTAGCAGTAGCTTTCTTGTGAAATTTCTGTCTCCCTGGTCAATTTCCAGTTTCTGATTTCTGGTTTCTGATTTCCAAGTTCTCAGCTATGGCTTCCGAAGCCCCTGTTAAGAAAGCCTTTATCACCGGTATCACTGGCCAAGATGGGTCTTATCTGACAGAGTTTCTGCTGTCCAAGGGCTACGAAGTCCACGGTATCATCCGGCGTTCCTCCAATTTCAACACCCAGCGCCTGGACCACATCTACCGCGATCCTCACGTCTCTTCGGCCAAGCTGAGACTCCACTATGGTGATCTGTCCGACGCTACGGCTCTCCGTCACTGGATTGACCAGATTAAGCCTGATGAGGTTTTCAATCTCGGTGCTCAGTCCCACGTCGGCGTGTCCTTTGAGAACCCTGAGTACACCGCCGATGTCGTCGGCACGGGAGCTCTTCGCCTCCTCGAGGCTGTTCGCAATCACATTGAGAACTCCGGACGCTCCGTCAAGTACTACCAGGCCGGATCTTCGGAAATGTTCGGAGCCACACCGCCTCCTCAAGATGAGAAGACCCTCTTCCATCCCCGCTCTCCGTACGCTGTCTCCAAGGTGGCTGCTCACTGGTACACCGTGAACTACCGCGAGGCTTACGGCATGTTCGCGTGCAACGGTATTCTTTTCAACCACGAGAGCCCGAGGCGTGGTGAGAACTTCGTGACGAGGAAGATCACCCGCGCTGTCGGTCGCATCAAGGTCGGCCTTCAAAAGAAGGTTTACCTCGGCAACCTCAAGGCTTCTCGTGATTGGGGCTTCGCCGGCGACTATGTCAAGGTACGGTTTTTCTCGATTAAAATTGGATGCCACAGTTGCTGGTCGTCGATTGTTTCCGAATTTCCAGTCCTGTCCTATTTTCTGTGCTCGGGGTCTCTCCTCACCCCTCCCTCCCTCCCATTCCTGGCCACTTGTAAGTCGAATCATTTCAAATGAAATCCCAAACAATCACAAGCAATAATGGAATGAGATGCAATTCGTCTAACGACCACAATTCCTTCCGATCTGTCTCTACAGGGCATGTGGCTGATGCTGCAGCAGGAGCAGCCTGACGACTACGTGCTGGCCACAGAGGAATCCTTCACCGTTGAGCAATTCCTCATCGAGGCCTTCGGCTACGTCGGCCTGGACTGGAAGGAGCACGTCGAGATCGACCCGCGCTACTTCCGCCCCTCCGAAGTCGACAACCTCCGCGGGTC
The DNA here is from genome assembly GCA_947470075.1 of Closterium sp. Yama58-4. Taxonomy (NCBI): domain Eukaryota; kingdom Viridiplantae; phylum Streptophyta; class Zygnematophyceae; order Desmidiales; family Closteriaceae; genus Closterium; species Closterium sp. Yama58-4. The sequence goes on along the minus strand of CANIUD010000121.1, from coordinate 1,117,497 downwards.
CTCAGCCAAGGCCCGGGAAAAGCTTGGGTGGAAGCCCGAGGTGACGTTCAAGCAGCTGGTGGCGATGATGGTTGACTCAGATCTCGATAAGGCCAAGCGGGAGAAGGTGCTTGTAGAGAATGGCTTCTTGGACAGCAACTTCCAGCCCTAGGTCCGTGGTTTCTCGTGCAGTTTCATACGTCCTGGTCCTTGGACACTAGAGAACCCGTTGGTGGTCCTAGTAGAGAGTCTCGGGTGATTATATCATCCAGGCAATTGCAAGGTTTGCCTGGTAGCAAGCGACTTTGTATTTACTGACAAGTTTGCATCATGACAAAATGTATTATTTACTCTCTCCAGCCGTTTGCCTTCCTAGGGTGCGTGAGTGGGAGGAAGGGGCTGAAACCACTAGGGTGGATGAGTGGGAGGAAGGGGCTGACAGCCTGAAACCACAAGGTAGGGTGGATGAGTGGGAGTGAAGGGAGCTGAAACTCCTGGGACGGGTGAGTGGGGAGGGAAGCTGAAGCTTTGTGGTGGGTGAAAGAGTGAACGGGGCAGAGACTTGTGCTGTGGTGTGTAGTTCAGGCATTCTTATCTCTTTGCTGCTGTTGTATGTGATTGAGATCACTCCCTCCCTTGACGACCATGAAGAAATTACTACACAGTAGTCTGAATAATATGAGAGTCAGACATTACATCATCCCCACATGTATGCTGGGTACGCTTCCATCTCTTTGGCCACCGTAAGAGCCAGCTCCTCAGCCGTTTCATCTTGTCCGCCAGCAAAATTGTACGCCCTGAATGCGAACTGGAAGCAGCGCCAGAGGAGAAACAGACCTGCCTTGACTCGAGGTACATCGTACACGGGAATGCGCCCATCCACCAGCTCCACTGACGCCCTCAGCTTCATGCTCTCCTGCTCGCACAAAACACCACAGGAAGAAGAGGTTCGGGGTTCAGGGTTTAAGGTTTTGGAGAATTAGGCAGTGATTATGTTTTAGCAATCAGCTATGAGAAGCAGCATAAGGAGAGGAGCCACGTGCACTGGCTGCGCAGACATATTTACCTGGGACAATTGGAAAGAAACCATGTGGAGTGGACTTGACAGCCGCTCACCTGAGCAGAAAGTTTTAGGGGGCGGGAGGATAGGCGCACAGCAGCTGCCTTCACCCTCTTGATAGTGCCACCACTGTATGGCAGCTGCTGAGCTCAGTCACACCAGCTATACCACCCTTGCTGCTGTCAGCCGCTCAACTGCATCCAGTTCCACCACACTCTCTTGCACCCAACTCCACCGCATTCAACCTCGACCCCGTCAAGCTCACCCTCGCCCCTGGAGCTCACCTGAGCAGAGAGCTCCAGGAGGCGCGAGGAGAGCCGCACCGCAGCAGCCTTCACCCTCTCGATGGCACCACCACTGTATGGCAGCCACTGCGAGTCAACCTTTTACCCCTTCCCCATCCACCTTGGCCTCAACCAAAGGGTCTCACCTGAGCTGACAGCTCCAGGAGGCGCGAGGAGAGCCGCACCGCTGCCGCCTTCACCCTATCGATGGCACCACTGCTGAACGGCAGCCGCTGCGCTGCAAACTTTTTTGCGTCCTCCTCCCTGCTCCTCTCCACTGCCTCCACCTCCCTCCGCACGCGATCAAACAGCCGCTCGCACCGATCCAAACACACCCCCACCGCCGCCACTGACGCCGGCGCCGCCGCCGCCGCCGCACCACCAGCACCAGCATTACCAGCAGCAGCAGAAGCAGCACCGGGTGTCCCTCCTGCACCATTGTTGCTCATGGGCACGGCAGAGAGCAGGTCAAGGGAGAGGGCGGAGAGGCGAGAGTGCAGCGACGCCGATGCACGCAGATGCTCCAGCTTGCTGCTGGGAAAGCCCTCAAAGCGTTGTAGCACCTGCGAGAGGGGAAGGGGAGAAATGGAAGGGGGGAGGTGGGACGTGGGAGGTGGGACGTGCTTTACTTCTGACTGGCTGTAGCAGTGCCAGCAGCACCAGCAGCTCCAGCTTGCTGCTGGGGAAGCCTTCAAAGCGTTGTAGCACCTGAGGGAGGGGGGAGGGGGAGGCGGAAAGTGGGCGGTGGGATGTGCTTTACTAGTCTCAATCAGTATTTCCAGTATGCAGTTACCAACTTATCAGTTTCTCAAATGCCCTAATGCTAAGCAGCTACACACATACCGCCTTACTTGAGTGATGACTGGTAATAGGGTTACCATGTTACCCGACTCCAAAGGATTCACTTGCTTACCTGAGTCTCGTCAGTCAAGTCTTGCAGAAGCGACTCTATCTTGTTTCGAAACGCCACCAGCTCTTCAAAGTCGGTAGTCTGGAAGGCCTCCAGCTCAGCCTTCGCCTGCCAGATGGCGTCTGCATGCTTCACCACGTCAGCCTCTATTTGCTGGAAATACGCTGAGCTGGAGGGGGTTAAGAACGAGGGCCAAATGCATGAAGGGTTGGAACAAGAGAGAGGGTGAAGGAGAGGTGTGATGTTCAGGGCAGGTGGACAGGACAGCCATGTATTCTCTGTATACTAATGGCCACTGTATGCAGAGGGCAGGCGGAGAGAGGGAAGGAAAAACACGGTGAGACTGAAGGCAAGATATGACCAAGACTTGATTAGACAGAAGTCACGAACTCACAGAGGAGTTCTGAGACGCCTCACACACGCCCTCACAGAAGCACAAGAGAGCGTGCAATGCAGCAGAGCACCTCACTTCTGATGGATTTCTGCCAAGGCCAGTGCAACCGACACGTGGCCCCTTTTTGAGGTGCCTCAAACAAAACATGAGACGATTTCAGACCCGAGGCATCTCAAAAGCAGACTTTTGAGTCGACTCAAAAGTCAGCTCGATTTCAGATCAGAGGCATCTCAACAGCATGCAATGCAGCAGAGCAACCCCACTTCTGATGGGTCTTTTCTCTGCCATAGCCAGGGCAATCGACACACGCCCTCCTCCCTGCTGACTTTGAGTCAACTCAAGGGTCGTACAAAGCCAATGAAGACCAAGAAAGCAAGAAAACATAGCGGAACAGCCCAGAGCAGCTCAGAGCAACTCAGAGCAGCTCAGAGCAACTCAGAGCAAGCCAAAGCTACTCAGGGCAACTCAGAGCTACTCACTTTTGATGGATTTCAGCCAAAGCCAGAGCAATTGACACGCGCCCCCCTCCCTGCGGCCTCCCTCTCATGCGCCCATCCCCGCCTCCTGCAACCCCTCCCCCTCCCCTCCCACCTCCTCCCCCCACTCCCCCGCCTCCCACAAACCCCCTTCCCTCTCCCCCTCCCCGGCCGTCCCCCAGTGCCTGGGCGCCCACAATAGCCTGCTCCACCCGACTCTTGAGCCCTCGATACAGATGCCCCATTCGGTTTGACCGCCGCAGCATCCCCCCCTCCCCAACCCCTCCACCGCCGCCCCCTGCCCTTCCCCCTGCCCCAGCCTCCCCCTCCCCCCTTTGCCTTGCCCCTGCAGGTGTTCCTGGGTGTGACCGCTGGAGGGAAGGGGAAGGGGGAGGAGGGGGGCGGGGGGGAGGCGGGGGAGTGGGGAGCCGAGAATCTCCGAACGTCTGGGAGAGGTCCGGGAGGGAAAAGGAGGCTGGAATGTGGGGGGAGGGGAGAGAAGGAGGAGGTGGGGGACGGCGAGGGGGAGGAGGGGGAGGAGCGGGAGGAGGGGGACGGGGAGGCACAGAGGTAGCAGAAGAAGAATCTGCAGCAGCAGAACCAGAGATGAGAGCTTCTCCCCCTGCTGCTCCTGCTCCTCGTCCCTCCTTCTCTTGCTCCTCTCGTTCCTTCTTGGAAGCTTCTGCTGCGGCCACTGCTGCCAGAACAGCCGACCGCTCCCCTCCCTTTCCACCTGGCCTGGACGTTGCATGTGTTGGTGGACGCAGGGCTTTAAGGGAAGGAGGCGGAGGAGGGGGGGGAGGCATGCCTGCTCCTGCTCCTGCTCCTGCTCCTTCTCCTCTTCCTGTCCCTCTTCCTCCTCCTGCTCCTGCTGCTGATGTTGCTGGTTGCAGTGGTGGTGGGGGAGCGGGGGGCAGGGAGGAGAGGAGGGAGGAAGGAGAGGAAGCAGAGACGGCAAGTTGGCCATGCCTTCCCCATCCCGCCCCTCCCGCTGGTGCTGGTGGTGCTGCTGCTGAGACTCTGGCTGCTCTGCTGCTGCTGCTACCACCCCTTACACTGGCACCAGTAGCAGCGGCAGCAACAGCAGCACCAGCCTTATCAGCAGTAACTGCAGCACAGGAGGCAGCAGCAACAAGAGCAGCAGCAGAATCAGGTCTAGGAGGGATCACGGCACCAGGAGCACCCGCAGCAATGGCAGCAGCAGCGTCGAAACGAGCACTGGCAGCAGCAGCAACCGCAGCAGCAGACACACTCCCAGCCGCTTTCCTTGCTGCTGCCACTGCTGCACTTGCTGCACTTGCTGTTTCCCCCTTTCTCACTCCCCTCGCTGCCCCTCCCCCACTCCCCAGTACCCCCATAGCGTCCCTCACTCCTCCCCTGCCCCATTCACTGTGCCCTGGCCTCATATTACCTCCTGCTCCCACTCTTAAAGAGTCATCCTCGTTAGAGGCATGATGGGTTAACGCAACAACGTCAGCCAGTGACATGGAAGCAGAGTGGGAGCTTGAGCTGCGGGTAACGAGAGCAGCAGCAGGGCCAGGTTTAGCAACAGCAGCATCAATGGCTGATCTACCAGCAGCAGCAGTCTTGGTAGCTGATTTTGCAGCCCAGGGCACAGAAAAGGCAGGTGAGGGGGGAGTGAAGGAGCTGGGTCGTGCAGGTGTGGGCGATGAGAGGGTTAATGGAGGAGGGAAGAACGCAGGAGGGTGGAAGGTGGGGGGTGAGGGAGGGGAAGGAGGGGAATGAGCGGAGCGGGGAGAGGGAGGAGACAGAGGAGAAGGAAGGGCAACAACAGCATCAGCAGCAGCACCAGCAGCTGCAGCAGAACGAGCACGAGCGAAAATAGTAGCACCAGCAGTACCAACACCACCGGCACGAGCAATAGGAGGAGGAGGGGGAGTGGCAGAGGAAGTGGAAGCAGCTGCGGCCACAGTGGCTTGGAGAATGGAGGCAGTGTGAGGGGTGGGTGGGCGGACGAAGCTGGGAGGCTCAAACGACGCTTCCCAACCCCCTTCCATCTCCTCATCCCCCCATCCACCCTTCCTCTCTCTTACTTCTCCTGCTCCAACCCCCCACCCACCTCCTCCTCCCCTCCTCCTCTCTGCTATCCCATCTCGCCCCTCTCCTGCTCTTCCTGCCCCTCCTGAAGTGCCTCTGCTGGTTGGGAAGCTGGCTTCCGAGCCTGAGGCCGAGTCTGGAGCAGGTTGGGCCGAGGCTGGGCCGGAGGCTTGGAAGGAGAGGGAGCGAGCGGCCTGCTGTTGAAAGAGGTCCATCTTGCGAAGAATGCGGCGACCTGGATGCGGAATGGAGAGTTGAGAACGTGGGGAAGATGAGGGGTGGAGGTGTGAAGGTTGGAGGTGTGAGGGGGGGAGGTGTGAAGGGTGGAGGTGTGAGGGGGGGAGGTGTGAAGGGTGGAGGTGTGAGATGAGAAAGTTGGGGAGTACGGGGAATGAGGGTCGGGGCACGAGGGTGGAGACATGAGGTTGGGGACAAAAGTTCATTATGTGGCAACGAGTCAAACCAGGAAAGAACACTTTTGAGGCCCTTACCTCTGCTCAGAAGTGACTCATTTGCCACATGACACTCACTGTCAAATGAGGCAAGAACACTTTTGACACCGTATCACTCGCTCTGTAAGTTTGAGTCGACTCAGAAGTCACCTCTGTTTTCTGACACAAACTCACTCACTCACTCATTCACTAACTCACTCACTCACTCACTCACTCACTCACTCACTCACTCACTCAGTGACTCAAGTGTAAGTGGCCCATCCTCTGATGATGCCGTTCCTCCTCCTCCTCCTCCTCCTCCTCCTCCTCCTCCTCCTCCTCCTCCTCCTCCTCCTCCTCCTCCTCCTCCTCCTCCTCCTCTTCCTCTACTCCGCCCTCCACTCCCTCCCCCTGATAACACCAGCACTTCCGCCTCCCCGTCTCTCCCTGCCCTCCTATACTCCCCCCGTCCACCCCTATAGCTGCTGCCACTGCCCCGGTTGCTGCTGTGACTACTGCTGCTGCCGCTGTTACTCTGCCGAACCGTCCTTCTCGATGTCAACCCACTGCCTGCCTCAGCATCACCGCCCCTCAGCCAACTGTTGTCTCTGCCACGAGTGCTGCTGTCCCTGTTGCTTCGGTTGGAGTGGTGAGAGTGTGGTGTGAGAGGGGGGGTGGATGAGTGGAGATTGGAAGCAGAGTGAGAGGAGGCGAGGAGGGGCGTGGAGGAGTGAGTGAGAGGGCGGACGGAGGGGGAGAGGGGATGGCGGAAAGAAGGGGGGGAGTGGGGGCGAGGAGAATGATCCTGGGAGCCAGCAACGGAAAGACTCTGCCCATTGTCGTTTCTCCGGGGCGAGGCAGAGGTATCAGGGGGTGCAGAGCGGTGGTGAGCCCATGCGCTTTCCATTTGGCACAGCGTGCTGTAGAAGGCTTCTAAACGCTCCCCCATGGGCTGCTGCCGCTGCTGCTGCTGTAGACCCATGGTATGGTGGCACTTCTGCTTCTTCTGCTGCTTCTGCTGCATAGAGTGCGGCAGTTCTGTCCCCTTGTGTGGCTGCAGCTTCTGATTCGGATCTTGTGAGTGTGCGTTGGGAAGGGCCTCCATTGTGCTCTCTAGAATCTGGACTTGGGACAGTGAGGTGAGAGGGAAAGGGGAAAGGGGAAAGGGGAAAGGGGAAAGGGGAAAGGGGAAAGGGGAAAGGGGAAAGGGGAAAGGGGAAAGGGGAAGCAGTGAGGAAAGGGGGAGGAAATGGAACTGTGAGTGTGCGTTGGGAAGGGCTTCCATTGTGCTCTCTAGAATCTGGACTTGGGGCAGCAGGAGGTAAGGGAAAAGGTGGGCAAGGGAGGGAGAGGGAGGGGAGGATGGGGAAACGGGACTGTGCGTTGGCAAGGGCCTCCATTGTGCTCTCTAGAATCTGGAGTTTGATCAGCGTGAGGGAAAAGAAGGGGCAGGGGTGGGGGGGGAGTGGGAGGAAGGAGGGGGAAGTGAGGATACAGGATTGTTATTGAGGGCACAAATCCAACCGTTACACTCACATCCACGCCCGCCCTTTCCAAATCCAACCGTTACACTCACATCCACGCCCGCCCTTTCCAAATCCAACCGTTACACTCACATCCACGCCCGCCCTTTCCAAATCCAACCGTTACACTCACATCCACGCCCGCCCTTTCCAAATCCAACCGTTACACTCACATCCACGCCCGCCCTTTCCAAATCCAACCGTTACACTCACATCCACGCCCGCCCTTTCCAAATCCAACCGTTACACTCACATCCACGCCCGCCCTTTCCAAATCCAACCGTTACACTCACATCCACGCCCGCCCTTTCCAAATCCAACCGTTACACTCACATCCACGCCCGCCCTTTCCAAATCCAACCGTTACACTCACATCCACGCCCGCCCTTTCCAAATCCAACCGTTACACTCACATCCACGCCCGCCCTTTCCAAATCCAACCGTTACACTCACATCCACGCCCGCCCTTTCCAAATCCAACCGTTACACTCACATCCACGCCCGCCCTTTCCAAATCCAACCGTTACACTCACATCCACGCCCGCCCTTTCCAAATCCAACCGTTACACTCACATCCACGCCCGCCCTTTCCAAATCCAACCGTTACACTCACATCCACGCCCGCCCTTTCCAAATCCAACCGTTACACTCACATCCACGCCCGCCCTTTCCAAATCCAACCGTTACACTCACATCCACGCCCGCCCTTTCCAAATCCAACCGTTACACTCACATCCACGCCCGCCCTTTCCAAATCCAACCGTTACACTCACATCCACGCCCGCCCTTTCCAAATCCAACCGTTACACTCACATCCACGCCCGCCCTTTCCAAATCCAACCGTTACACTCACATCCACGCCCGCCCTTTCCAAATCCAACCGTTACACTCACATCCACGCCCGCCCTTTCCAAATCCAACCGTTACACTCACATCCACGCCCGCCCTTTCCAAATCCAACCGTTACACTCACATCCACGCCCGCCCTTTCCAAATCCAACCGTTACACTCACATCCACGCCCGCCCTTTCCAAATCCAACCGTTACACTCACATCCACGCCCGCCCTTTCCAAATCCAACCGTTACACTCACATCCACGCCCGCCCTTTCCAAATCCAACCGTTACACTCACATCCACGCCCGCCCTTTCCAAATCCAACCGTTACACTCACATCCACGCCCGCCCTTTCCAAATCCAACCGTTACACTCACATCCACGCCCGCCCTTTCCAAATCCAACCGTTACACTCACATCCACGCCCGCCCTTTCCAAATCCAACCGTTACACTCACATCCACGCCCGCCCTTTCCAAATCCAACCGTTACACTCACATCCACGCCCGCCCTTTCCAAATCCAACCGTTACACTCACATCCACGCCCGCCCTTTCCAAATCCAACCGTTACACTCACATCCACGCCCGCCCTTTCCAAATCCAACCGTTACACTCACATCCACGCCCGCCCTTTCCAAATCCAACCGTTACACTCACATCCACGCCCGCCCTTTCCAAATCCAACCGTTACACTCACATCCACGCCCGCCCTTTCCAAATCCGAACCTTACACTCACATCCATGCCCGCCCTTTCCAAATCCGAACCTTTCACTCACATCCACTCCCACCCATCCACCAGCCCCAAGGGACTCATTTCCTGCATGTCAGCATCGCTCTCTGGTCTGGTGGTGGCAGGTGAAGCGAGGGAACTGAATCTCGCATCGATCCCAATCCAACCCCCTTGACCACAGAGCACCCACCCACACCACTGCAACCCCAAGGGACTCACTTCCTGCATGTCAGCATCGCATCGCTCTTTGGCAGTGGCAGGTGCAGCGCAGTGACGACGAGCGAAAGGCACACCCACCCTCCCCAATCCAGCCCCCAAGGGACTCACATCTTGCATGTCAGCATCGCATCACTCTCTGGCAGTGGCAGGTGCAGCGCAGTGACGACGAGCGAAAGGCACACCCACCCTCCCCAATCCAGCCCCAAAGGGACTCACATCTTGCATGTCAGCATCGCTCTCTGGCGGTGGCAGGTGCAGTGACGAGCGCAGGCAGATGAGACGACTCCTGAGCTCTGCCAGCACCACTAGACCGCCCAGCCAGCCCTTCCCTTCCTCTCTTTGCTGCACCAGAGAAAGGGCGAGGGCAGAGGGAGGACAGAGAGAGGACAGAGTGAGGAATCCGGAGGCGTGTCATAAGGCAGGTGCAGTAACGAGCGCAGGCAGATGAGATGGCTCCTTAGCTCCGCCAGCACCACTAGCCCGCCCAGCCACCCCTTCCCCTCCCCCTGTTGCTGTTAGGTAGAGGGCAGAGGGAGGGCAGAGAGGGGATTATTGAGGCGTGCCTAAGGGTAGGCAGATGAGACGGCTCCTGAGCTCCGCCAACACCACTAGACCGCCCAGCCACCCCTTGCCCTCCTCCCTTTGCTGCACCGGAGAGTGAAGGAGGTAAGAGGGATAACAGGGAGGGATCGTGAGGCGCCTCAAAAGGCAGGGTGCAGATGAGACGACTCCTCAGCTCTGCCAGCACCACTAGACCGCCCAGCCAGCCACCCCTTGCCCTCCTCCCTTTGCTGCAGTCGAGGACCGGGGGAGGGCAGAAAGCCAGAGAGAGGACTTTTGAGGCGTCTCAAAAGGCAGGTGCAGCGAGGAACGCAGGCGGATGAGTTTCCTTCTGAGCTCCGCCAACACCACCAGCCCCCCCAGCCACCCTTTCCCCTCCCTCCTTTGCTGTTAGGTAGAGGGTAGAGGGAGGGCCGAGGGAGGAAATTTGGAGGCGTGTCAAAGGGCAGGTGCAGCGAGGAGCGCAGGCAGATGTGTTTCCTCCTGACCTCCGACTTTTGAGGCGCCTCAAAAGTTGAACTTCCTCCTGAGCTCCGCCAGCACCACCAGCCCTCCCAACCACCCCTTGCCCTCCTCCTGTTGCTGCACCCGAGGAATACGGGAGGAAGGAGAGAAGAAATTAGGTGGAAGGAGGGAGGAGAGTGAGAGGAAGGAGGGAGGAAAATGGGGGGAATGTGGGAAAAGTAGAAGGAAATTGACGAGCGCAGGCAGATGAGTTGCCGCCTCAGCTCTGCCAGCACCAGCAACACGCACAGCCACCCCTTCCCCTCCTCCCGTTGCTGCAGCGGAGAAATGAAAGGAGCACAGAGGGAGGAAATTGGCAGGAATTTTGAGACTCTCAAGAGGCAGGTGCAGCGACGAGCAATAGACGAGTTTCCTCCCTAGCTCTGCCAGCACCACCAGCCCGGCCAGCCACCCCTTCCCCTCCTCCCGTTGCTGCACCGGAGAAATACGGGAGGAAAGGGCGAGGAAAGTGGGAGGAAGGAGGGACGAAATTGGGACGAAAGTGGGAGAAAAGTGGGAGGTGTGGCACAAGGACGGCAGGAGAGACATCCAGCTTCCCTCTTAGCAGACATGCATATGCACATCCAAGCATGCATATACATTCAAGCACGCAAGCACATCCATCCATGCACACACGTACATCCATGCACGCGTGTTTGATGCATGCAGCCATGAAGCAGCACCGGTTTTTGAGCAGCAGCAGTGTTGAAATCACTTTTGAGAATTCTCAAGAGTGATTTCAATGCAGCCATGAAGCAGCACCAAAAAGCAGCAGCAGTGTTGAAATCACTTTTGAGAATTCTCATTCTCAAAAGTGATTTCAATGCAGCCATGAAGCAGCACCGAAAAGCAGCAGCAGTGGAGAGCCAGGTGCAGGTGGGTGGGAGGGGCTGACTTCCAACATCTCTTGCAGCAGGAGAGCATGGGGGATAGGTGGCCATATATGCTCATAGAACACCACTCACGGATTCCGGCTGGTGCAGGTGGGAGAGGTTGACGTCCAGCCTCTCTTGCAGTGCCAAGGCGTGGGGAGCCACCAGACACTCTGCATCGGGCCAAGTATGCATGTTCGGTGCATGCAGGAATGTAGCAGCACTCACCGATTCTAGCTGGTGCAGGTGGGAGAGGTTGACGTCCAGCTGTTCTTGCAGCGGCAGGGCATGGGAAGCCACGAGGCACTCTGCATCGGCTGGGGGGGCGTGGGTCTGTTCTGAGGCATCTCAAAGCACTCACCGATTCCAGCTGGTGCGGGTGGGAGGGGTTAACGTCCAGCCGCTCTTGCAGCGGGAGAGAATGGGGAGCCACCAGACACTCTGCATCGGGCCAAGTATGCATGTTCGGTGCATGCAGGAATGTAGCAGCACTCACCGATTCCAGCTGGTGCAGATGGGAGAGGTTGACGTCCAGCCGCTCTTGCAGCGGGAGAGAATGGGGCGCCACGAGGCACTCTGCATCGGGCCCCAGCAGGTCGTACAGTTGCTGCTCCGCTTCCCTCACGCCCTCCTCCAGTTCTGTACGCTGCTGCACTGCCTCTCGCACAGCCTGTGATGGGAGAGAGAAGAGAGGGGGAAGGTGATTGAAGGGAATGGGAGTGGGAACAGGCACTCTGCATCGGGCCACAGCAGGTCGTACAGCTGCAGCTCCGCTTCCCTCACGCCCTCCTCCAGCTCTGTACGCTGCTGCACTGCCTCTCGCACTGCCTGTGATGGGAGAGAGAAGAGAAGGTTTTGCATCTCATGGCATGGCGTGGCATGGCGTGGCATGGCATGGCATGGCATGGCATGGCAAGAGACAGCAGGGATTGACACTGTGAACACAATACCTACGATCTCTGACACCCACATTCTGTTTTTATAGCGCTTCTTTAGCTGGCTCACTCCAGAAGCACACAAAGCCACCTCAACTGCAGCGCTTCTCGGGAATCGTCCCAAAGCATGGGCTACTATAACTATCACAGCACACCAACATTCCACGTCATCACCTTCTCGTAAGCCTTATCCACAGCATCTGCAACGGCCAATCGCAGGTCTTCTGAGCGAATCAGCTTATCCTCTCCTATTTCCTGAATCACACAGAGAGCAGAAAGCCAACACAGGAAGAGAGCGAGAGCAAAAAGAGAGAGAAGGGGTTGGTAGGAACACAGGAAACGAGAAGGGGAAAGGGTAGGAATGAAGGATGTAGGAGGTCAGTGAAGCAGCAAGAGGACGAAATTGACAGGCAACAACAGAGAGAATCGTTCGTGAATGGTTGCATTGTCCATGGATGCTTGTCCCCTTCCCTCATGTTCCCTGAGTACACGCTTCCTCCTGCCTCTCATGACTTGAAACGCCCTTCCCATGACTTGTAACGCATCTCCCGTGACTTGTGATGTATCCTCCCGTGACCTGTGATGTACCTTCCACGACATGTAGCGCACCTCACATAGCTAGTAACGGAGCTCTCACGCCTTGTAACGCTCCTGCCATGACTTGTAATGCACTTTTTACGCCTTGTAAGCCACTCCTTACGACTTGTAACGCACTTCTCACGACTTGAAACGTACTTCTCACGACTTGTAACGCACTCCTCAGGACTTGTAACGCACCTCCCACATGACGAGGAGTTCGGCCTCCCAGTCGCCGCGGCGAAGAGACGAGTCGTCTAAGTTTTTGTGCGCGTTGAAGAGCGTCTTGAGCTTTGGCACCTTTGGCCCGCACTGACCCGCTCCCGCCTCGCACTTGCACCAGCAGTGGCTCATCTTGACGGGATTCGTTAGTTGAAATCGAGGTGACTTTTGAGTCGACTCAAAAGTCACTTGCACCAGCAGTGGCTCATCTTGACGGGATTCGTTAGTTGAAATCGCAGTGACTCATCTAAACCGGAGAGGACTCATCTGGACCGGGGATTCGCTAGTAAGAATTGCAGTGACTCATACTGGAGTAACGTTTGTGAGGATGGCTATGATGGATGACGATGTACGCACGGAGAGAGTGCTTAGTCAGCCCCATTGAGCCTGATTAGGATGACTCATATCGACAAAGGATTGGCTAATCAAAATCGCAGTAGCTTCTTGCTATGTCCGCTAATGGCACATTCAAGGGACACAGATTCAGTGACGGCTATTGCAGCACGTGGTGAGAGGAGTCAGCGAGAATTCGACACGCAGGCACCTAAAACATGGTCTCATGGCTCCCGTAACTTGCGTAGTTTATTAGAAGCCCTTGTAGTCTCTCCGAACGGAAGCATCTGATTGGTGGATCACAAGAGGATACCATCCTTAGGAAGACTAACAAACACGGTAACTTCCTGCAAACGGAAGACTTTCAACTAATCAAGGTGAGCAGCATCCCCTGCACGGTCACGACTAGGAACTACTTTTGCTGTGCCGTGTCATGATCGGACGGCCATGGACGATCGTCAGCAAGGCTGACGGTAAATGATGGAACTTCTGAAAATGAGGCGACCGACACGGTAGAGAAGAGTCAGTATTGGGAGGACCCGCGATGCCGTCCATAATCAGCGCCAAAGGCAGCACCCAGAATCTGGGATCCTCGATGTTATCGAAGCCAGTTCCGTATGCAGTGCCTGCTTCAATGTACAGTAACGAAAACGTGATGGTGCTATGATTTTGTTCTAATTTCGTGTAGAAGCACCAAGATGATATAAGCACACTGACACATAGCTGACAAAATACCAGCGGTACATACATTTGCTACAGGCGAACTACCACTACACGAGCTCTCTACAGCAGTCATAGTTTCAGCCTTGAAGTGAACTTGGTCCCTCCAAGCGCTGCCAGCTCAGCAGCAACTGAAACCATCATGGCCTCCAGCTCATCCTTCCTATCTGACACAGGGGCCTCCAAGTTGTCCCCTGCAGTCAACGGAGTCAACGGAGTCAAAGCAGGGGCAGGAGCCTGTGCCGGCCCCTTCTCCCTAGCTGCACCCGCACTCCAACTATCAGCTGCAGCAGCGTCCACATCACTGCTGGTCCCCCTGGTCCCATTGCTGCCACTGCCACCGCACCTCCCGCCAATGCTGATGCAACCCTCCTCACCCCCTCCCACTCCCCCATCTCCACCTCCCTGCTGCGGCACCTCCCCTCTCCCACGTCCCCCACCCACCGCCTTTCCCCTCTGTCGGGGCACAGTTGCATGCCCCCAAGCGGCAATACACGCCTTGGTGGCCCGCCTCACATCCTCATCCTTCGCCGGCCCCAGCCCACACACAGCCGCCTGCAGCACCGGCGGCGAGTCCAAAAACTGGAAATGCCCCGCATCTCGCAGCACAACCTCCCAGCTGGGGTTGCCAGCCTCTTTAAAGAACCAGCGGTAGTTGGAGGCCGCAGGGGCGCAGTCGCCGGGGTAGCCGCCGCCGACAACGAGTGTGGGGAGGGAGACGGCGAGTCCCTGGTTGGCGGGGCTGGCATCGGCCAGGAGGTGCTCTATGGCGCTGTTGCCTGCCCTCATAGCTGCCACTGCTGAAGGGTACCCGGGGGCCAGAGGCGCATAGACTGCAGGGGGGGAGTGGGGGAGAGAGGCGGGGGGAGGGAAAGGGGGACAGGGGTTGGGCGAGCAGGTACTCGATAGCACTGGTGCCTGCATGCATGGCTGCTACGGCTGAGGGATACCCCGGGGGCCAGAGGCGCGTAGACTGCAGGGGGGAGTGGGGAAGAGGGGGAAAGGGTAGGGGTAGGGGTAGGGAGGAGATGGGAAAGGTGCTCGATGGCACTGGTGCCTGCATGCGAGGCTTTTAATGCTGGGGGGTACGTGGGGGCTAGCGGTGTGTGGACTTCCGGGAGGTTGGTTAACAGGGGGTGTGGGAAAAGGGAGATGACAGGGAGAGATAGAGCATGAGGAGGGGGGGTCATGGCGCTGGTGCCACGGATGAAAAACAGCAAGGGGGGGAGGGTGAGTGTTTCTGGAGGAAACAAGTGCTCCATACTTACTGCTACTGCTTCTGGCGTTTGTGGTGGAAGGTAGAAAGGGTGGTGGTGTGTGTGTGTGTGTGTGTGTGTGTGTATGTGTGTGTGTGTGTGTGTGTGTGTGTGTGTGTGTGTGTGTGTGTGTGTGTGTGTGTGTGTGATGTGCTCCAGCTGATGTAATGTACACATGTTTCATTCTGTGTGTGCTGCCCTTTGCTAGGCATGCCGAGCATCCTAATGTCCTCCGCTTAAAGCATGAGGAAGGGGGCTATCGGCGGAAGGGGGCTATAGGCGGAAGGGGGCAATAAGCGGAAGGGGGCTATAGGCGGAAGGGGGCTATAGGCGGAAGGGGGCTATAGGCGGAAGGGGGCTATAGGCGGAAGGGGGCTATAGGCGGAAGGGGGCTATAGGCGGAAGGGGGCTATTGGCGGAAGGGGGCTATAGGCGGAAGGGAGCTAGAGGTGGAAGGGGGCTATAGGCGGAAGGGGGCCCTCGAACACATGTTTCATTGTGTGTGAGCTGCCCTTTTTCACGTGTTTCATTCTCAAACACATGTTTCACCTCACTAATCATGATGAGATGCAGACCAAGCACATGTGTTTCGCGGGTGTGTTCTGGAAACTCACTTGTGTTATCCACAGGGTCGACAAGGCCGAGGGAGAGCACTCGAGGGTCCATGGCTGCTGCCAGCACGCTCACCTTGGCTGCACACAAGTACAGGTGGGACGGCGATCATGTGAGAATTGCAAACCAAGAAACGAGAAGCCATACATGGGTCTGAAACCAAGTTGATGCATGCGTGAAACGGAATCACACAGGAGTACACAGCAAAGCAAAGGCATTCACTCAGGAAGAGGGCAGTCGTACCCCCTCTGGAGTGGCCGCAGAGGTAGACGCGGGTGTTGTCCGCTATCCTGCGAAGCAAGTGGCTGCAGAGGGGAAGGATGGGGGAGGGAAGCAACCGGAGGAGACGCCATGAGGATCACAGCAGCTGCACCAAGAGAGAGTTTTTGGGCCTTGGCCAAAAGCGGTGGGAGAAACTAACTTTGAGTCGCCTCAGAACGTAGTGACTCTTGAGTTGACGCAATAGACACAGCAGCCGCACTTTTGAAAACTCTCAAAAGTGAGAGTCCTGGCCATTGGTTTAAAAAACACACACACAGCCTGGCTGCTGCGGCAGCATGGCATCACACAAAAAAAAATCGTAACGCATGATGATGGCATGAGCAAACTCACCTGGTGCCAGCCCAGTTGATGAGCTCTGTGATGAACCGCGCACAGATGATGTCGTCCAGAGGCCCCATCAGCCCCTCCACCTGCCATGCATGCAACACGTCACAGGGGGTGTCCGTCAGTCGGTCAGTCAAACCGTTAGTTGGTTGGTTGGTCAGTCCTTCAAGGGCGGTGGCAACAATAGGTACCGCATGAAGCAGCAGATGCCACGCTGATAAATGTACCTATTGTATAAGTGAGTGCAACAATAGGCATCAAGTGAGTGTGCTGCATGCATGGGCATCCTCTTATTAAGACCCGGCTCCGTACCGTACCTTATTGTAGGTGACTACAGCAAAGCCCCAGCTGGCGAGGTGGTGGGCGTAGCTGCGGTACTGAGCTGAGTCCAGCAGGAACCCGCTGCTGAACACGGCCAGCGGGAACTTGTCCTCCTGTGGGAGAGAAGCAAGACAGCAGTGAAGGCAGCAGCAGAGAAAGGTGGCCAAGAGTGTGCGAGAGGCATGAGGCACAGGATTGGGGACGGCAGAGCCGGGAAAGGGGTTGACAAAGGGATTAGGTGGTCAGCCTAAGTTAAGAGTGGAGGGGGACGAGGAGCACAGCCATAGTATGGATAAAGAGGGAGCGCGGTTATAGGGTAACGGTTGACCGACCTGTAACGAGTATTGAGGCGTCCATGACGTGTGTCGCATCCTCGCTGGGTACGTCACCGTTATCCGCAGCAAGCAGCCGCCTGCTGCACAGTCCGGGAAGCAGGATGCACACGTGTGCTCCTGATGGTACAGATTCTCCACATCGTACGGTCCAAATTCGCTGAATCTCTTCTCCGCAATCAACCCCTCGTGAACAGGAACGAGCCGGGCGGCAGACCCCGATTCAGACACCCACAGGCCTTGTTTGTCGTCTAGCAGGCTGCTCAACTCCCCGGGGAGAGAGTCAACATCTGGCTGTAACGGTAACGGTAAGGGAGTCGCGTTACCCGAACCCTGGATAGACCATCGCCGGCCTGTGTTACTGCGTAACGGCCGGCCCGCTCTGTCGCCTCCACCTTCTAGAAGAATCCCCGCTCCGGCTAATGTGGCTCCACCGAGTAAGAACCTTCGGGGAATCGCACGTGAGTTATCCTGCTTAGCATCAGCAACAGACCCAGCTTCCGCTCCTGGAAAGTTACGCGGATTTCGTGAATCTTCCAAGTCTTGTGGGCATCGTGAGTCCTGAGAACCTGAGTTGCTGGCAGGAAAGCTCTTTGTTAGGTTGCTGCGGTCTGACTCGTTGCTGCCTTCTGCACGTGGAGAGGGGAGAGTGGAGAGTGTGATTGAGTGAAATGCGATTGCAAACACGGGAATGGTGGCTGAAAATGTCCGACACCAAATGTTCGGATTGCGGATTACCTGATGACGTCGAGGATTCGTTGGCTGAACATCTGATTATGAGACTGTGAGTGTAGACACGAGACGGAGAGCAGTTTTGATGGAAGGGTTCTGACCGAGACCTGGACAGAGCCGCGGAGAAGCTGTTAGGCAGAGTGACAAGCTTCTGTGCAATCGCAAAAGCCATGCCGCAGTGGAAGCGTCTTCGTTTCGTAAAGCGGCGAACGTTGTCAGCAAAGCTCGAGTACGCCGATATAATATTGCGCATCAGCGGTTAGCAGCTTCTTTAGAACCTCCTCAAGCCAGAAAGAGATCGAGAGATCCCTGTCACGGAGATGGTCGTCTTGGGTGCTACACACAGCCACCTCGACACCTTGTTGGCAAGAAACGCTTGTGCCGTGCTGACTAACGCAAGGACGTGTGGCTCAAACTGGGGCCCTCGTCGACTTGGAATAGCCATGGCGGCATGGTCTGACCATAGCACAACACGTGTTTTTCACTCTCATGTTTTGATCACCTCTGCTCTACACATCCTGCTTTCTTGAACCCCACAAACGACTCTACAGAAAACTAGGAACAGAACTGGCAGTTTTCAATACTGGTTTCTAAATGGCAAATGGATCCCGGTGTTTGCGATAGTACTGGCACTTACGACCCCAGGTCCGCGAAACCATCGATATTGTACGAAGTTCGTTGCACCCACCACATCGGGATATTCAAATCCAACCAATCCCAGAACCTCAAATCAGAAGCCCCTCGAGGTCTCCGACAGCTGGTACAGAATTTCGCACACTTGTGGCGAGTTTCTCGCCTGTTTCTGTAACCACCCTCACACGAATCCTCCCCCAACTGAACAAATCAAACCAGCCCGTAAAATAGCCCAAACAAGGCTGAGAATCGCTTACGTGGCGGATCCTACCCATATCTGTTCCTGAATGACTGGCTACGGAAGAATTAGCCACGTCGCAACTCCATCACGGCACATCTCCCTCCCATCCGTCCCATGTGCGATGTACCAGCTCCAAGGCCAGCAGAGCGGCCCCTATCGATCAATGCGCCTTCGCCATTGTTGCTTCCTTTCCTTTCCCTCCCCCACGGGCCACAACACACCCCCCAGCATCCTCTCGCACACTCACCCCCTCCATTCGCTCCTCCACTCAATCCGCCTCTTGTGACCAGTCCTGTCCCAGGTCTGCTTGGTAATCTCACACATCCCTGCCACAGTCCTGCGGTTCGGTTCAATTCCTTAGTCTGTGAGGACTTGGCTTGGGTTTCCCTTCAAGCAGGAGCGCGTCATTTGTTGGCTACGATTCTGGTGACTGTAATAGATGGTTAGTGTGAGCCTCGGATAGCGGAATTGTTGAGTGAGATCTGCTTGCGTGTTTCCGAGTTCTCACTCAACCGCTCCCTATCTGAGTGCTTTTGACTAAAAATCGATAAGTAGCTAGTACGCGTTACTCTGAAAGCGGCGGCGCACTTACGAGCAGCAGCAGCCATCTAGTATTCTGCAGTTTCGAATCTATAGTTCAAATGTCAACAGGCCTTTCCCATGCAGGACTACGTTGCAGACTCAACCAGAAGAGGTTCCCAGGAGATTCTCAACGCAGGTGTCGCCGACGTGCAGAGACATCATTTAGGTTCTCACCTCTTGAGTACAGTTACCCTCACAACTCTCGCCAATGCGTGGATCATCGAAAACACCTGCAACCTACAGTGGTCAGCACTCCAGCCCTTGCCCCGCTGTTGATATCTCGCCTGTTGTCTCGACAAAGCACTTGAGAGTTATTGTGAATGGATCCTTACTCGTTTCAGGTCTCGGGACTTGGCGAGCCTGCGAAATTCTGTCCCTCGAGGCTTCACATTTCGGACATGACAGAGAGCACATCGGCACTAGCCGTGTCAGAAGCCGCTGGTCTCTTACCTCGTGTATATACAGTGACACATGACGACATGACGGCTGACCTATTTTTGACGATTAGTTCAGCCGTTGACGTCAAACAGGTGTGCAACTGCACTCCCCCTCCCCACATCCACCCCCTCTGCACCACTTTCTCCCTTCCCCCCTTCCCCCTCTCCCCCCCGCTTCCCCCTTCTTCTTTATTCGCAAATGCCGAATTAGAATCTTACCCCTTTTTTTTCCTTGTTCAGCTAGATGGATGGTCATCGAAGCTCTTCCGCGACGAAGTCGTAGGGGAGTGGAAAGTACGAAAAAAAGCCGAAGACGAAGTCCAATATTCCTTACATCTTCACTGTCATGTTAGCGGGTCTCATTCATTCCTCGCACCCCCTGTCATCCGGAGCTGGATATTTGAAAGAGAAATGCCATTGGTGAGTACCATAATATAATGTTTGATCTGCTGATTATGCTTGTCGTTTGAGGCTCAGATGACTAACCTCAACATGTATTATTGTCTCCGCCAACAGGTTTTGGAGTCCATTATGTACGCTGAGAAGGATTTGTTCGCTTCTCATCCAGGTAAGCATTTCACTGGATTGTGTGCTTCCCATTTCATGAACCTGCTCATAGATCCTGTGCTTCAGCACTGTGTGAACCTACTCATTTCTTACTTAGCTACTTGTTGCAGATCTTACCGCCGCAACAGTATGGATCCACTACCACTCCCACTCGCCCAGCTTCGACAGAGCAGATTGCTGGGGTCCTCTGCACAGCAGTCTATCGCGTTCCAGGGATGACTCGACACTGCTAGACGTTCTGGGCATATGTTTAAGAGACCTGTTTCGCTGGCCATTTGACACCCCAGACGTGCAGAGTGCACCCGCTCCAGCCTTACCCCTTCAGCCGCAGTACAATCCCATTAGACAGCCCAGACCACAAACGCTGGCTCTAATCTCCAGAAAACATCCAGAGCAAGTGTTTGTTCCGCTGGTTCTGGGTTTTGTCTATGTTTTGAATTGTGTTTTTCTCATGAACGTTCTTGCTGCCACAATGCAGTGAGAACCATTCAATTTGTCGATAGAACCTTGCGGCTGCTGCTGCAATGATTGTGGTAACCTTTGCCTAAGGCTCCATTCTGTTGTACTGGTAAAGTAATTGATGAAAACAATGTTAGCTGTTGGGCAGTTGTGAAAATATTGCCAAACCAGTTGCAACATCAGTTAACCTGGTACATGATGCGACCACTCAAGTGATGATTTTGCTTATTTTTCGATGATACACCCAATAAGCATGTTATCATCGCAATGGTGTGGTCTTGTCCGTAATCACCCGGACATACCACCCTAGGGTGCTATGATAACTTCCGCCAAAACAGGGGGGGGGGGTCTTGTCATGGGAAAAAGCTACATAACACCCGGGTGTTTATATAATGTATATTTTTTTAAAAGCAGAAACGGTTGGGAACAAAATGTACATGCTTGCTGCGGTGGTAGATTGTTGGTTGGGTGCGCAAAACCGAGGATGAGGCGATAACGTTAGGGCGTGTGCACTTTGGGCGAAATTTGTCAAAGTTCGAACATTCATCGCGTTGCACCGTGGCAAAACGTCTCTTATTAGTATCGTACCGAGTAGAACCTCGCTAAAAGTTCGAACTTAGACAGAAGTTCGAACCCCTAGTGCACACGCCCTTAGCCTCGAGTGGAAGCTGCCACATTGCAAGCTCCAACAGGCCCTCTGTCATGCCCTGATTGGTCGAAAACACACCCCCCGTCGCTCGACGAGGATGCATGCAATCACAGAGGCGGGAGTCCCGCAACAGGCTTAGCAGCCTCGCTGGTGCGGTCACGTCCCTGAGCAAAATTTAGGCGAAAACAACAAATTTTCCCGTACATAACACCCCCCCCCCCCCCCCCCCGGGTCTTATACCGGATCGGCCCAAAAGGGGGGTATAGTAGAAACGAGGTCCGCTATAGCACCCCCCCCGCACAAGCCACCCGGGGGGTGCTCTATTTCGGCGGGTGGTATGTCCGGGTGATTACGGTAAATGGTGTGGTCCAATCGCAGTTATCTAGGACATGCTTTGTGGCTCTTGTATCACTGTGGAATGCGGTTGCATACAACTTGATACCCAGTGAACACGACCTTAGCCATAAAACACAGGTCTACTGGTACCACACCACACATCCGAGAGAGGTTTCACTGGATTATTAAAAGCAGCCCCACAAACACCAATCCCCACTGTGCAGCCGCAATACGGTAAGCCTATGGTACACAAGTTGAACTCCCCATCCCCAACAAACACTATTCGCTAAACCAAGACTGCATGGCTAGAAGCTGTTTAGGTCCAGGAACAAAACGATGTCAAATGCTGCAAATCAGACAAATCCCCAGTGGGTGGCTCTGCTTCAAACCGCGGAGCTTGGAGGCCCTGCATTGACAGCAGTTGGAGAACACAGAACAGAGAGGAGCATGCAACAACATTGAGAGTAGCTCGGAACAGCTAAGGGAGGACCATGGAACGTCACTGGGAGGGTAGCAGAAGAGCGCATAGAGGGGCATGGGATGTTATGAAGAATACCACGAGGAGCTTTTAACAACACTTGAGGAGCATGGGATAGAAATTAGAGGAAATATGGGCAGGACTTGAAGGAAACTGCAAGCACAGCCAGATGCGTACCACAGTCGAATCCAATGAACGCAAGCGAGCTGCTGCAGCGGGTGCGAGCGCAGAAGTCAAACACAGAGTCCTCTGCTGCTGCCTTGAGTGGCGCAAAGCCCGCCGGACAGGAGCAGGTCGAGGCCGAGCCGTCAGCGGGAGCTGTGCAGAGCGCTTCCACGGGGCATGCTGCTGGCACCATGCACTTGCGGGTGACTGGGATGGAGGGATGGAGATGCAGGGAGCAGGAAAATTAGTTCCTTGTTTGACTCAAAAGTCAACGCGACAATGAGCAGGTCGGGGACGAGCCATCAGCAGGAGCTGTGCAGAGCGCTAGCACGGGGCATGCTGCTGGCACCATGCACTTGCGGGTGACTGGAATGGGGTAAGGAAGGAGGAGGGATCAGGAGGGAGGAGCAGGGATCAGGAGGAAGCAGCAGGTAGCCACAGGGAGTGAAGAAGAACTGGAAGTTGAAGAGTTTGATGGAAGACTGCAACGGAAGATGAGAACTGGAAGACTGCAACAATCGGCATCATCAACATTGGAACATGCTGTGATAGAGTCATATGTGTGAATAAAATATAGAAGCAATAATGGTCATGACAATCCCAAATCAGCTATTACGTTGAAGTGCGAAACATTGGCGAGGGAACACACAAAGGCGACAGAACATTCACACTGGTTGGTTGGCGAGAGCACGAATATTGGCGAAACGCGAGAGAATATTTACTCACTCGTGCACGACGGCAAACCAGCCTCGCGAAGGCACGAGCACCCTCCCACGTCCAGCGCGTCTTGGCACACGAGCCGCGTCAGGCACTTCTGCCGCACGCCTAGCTTGCACGTCGCGGCGCCTGGGGATTTACCGTACATGGAACGAAGGGGCAAAAGGGGACGAGACGACGAGGATCAGAAGGGATAGGTTCGAAAGGGGGCAAATGAAGAGATTCAAAGTGTGCGGGTCAAAGAGCAGAGTCTTTGATCGAAGGAGGGGTGGGCAGGGGGAGATGAGGATAGGAATTGTGGAAGAGAGGTGCCAATGGAGGAAGAGGGAAGCAATGGGGGGCCACGGGAGATGCCACGTGTAAAAAGTGTATTTTTGAGACGTCTTAAAAGTACACTTTTTACACGTGGGAAGCAATGGGGGGGCGCGGAAGATGTGCTGACGGCGGGAAAGACAATGAACGCGTTCTGAGTATATGTGAACTAAAATGCTACGTGTTTGCGTTCGGTAAAAAAAAACAACAAGGGACGCACCCAGTGCCGTCAGTCACCCGTACCTGATGCGCCAAACACATCAGCTGATAGCGAGGATGCGGTCGCCCCTCCACCTCCGTTCCCACTCTTGGACATTGACTTTTTCTTCTTGGGCGGCTTTTTCTTGGGCTTCTTAACAGGGGCTTTCTTAGGGGGAGGTGGGCGCGGGGGAGGCGGACTGGGGGGGGGCGGAGAGGCGTCAACTGCGGGCGGCGGTGGCGAACGGGCAGTAGCGGAAGGATCTGGGTCGGCTCCAACGGAAAGGTCCGCGGAAGCTTCTTTAGCGCCTGGCGGGGAGAGAACGCCGGACGCGGAAGGGAGGACGGGTGGCGGCGGGCTGGCTGTAACGGGAACGACGGCTGGTGGAGGCGGGCTGTTTGTAACGGATGCTGCGACTGGTGGAGGCGGGCTTATTATAACGGGTACAGCGACAGGAGGAGGTGGGCTTGTTATAACGGGTACAGCGACAGGTGGAGGCGGGCTATACACGACGGTTACGGCAGCAGGTGGAGGCGGGCTGCTTATAACGAGATCAGCGGTTGGAGGATGCGTCCTGCTTGCATCGGATTGAGCAGGAGGAGGCGGGCTGCTTATAACGAATTCGACTACTGGCGGAGGCGGGGAGAGAGTGCTAGAGACCGCTAGCCCAAGCGGGGGCAACGGGGGAGGGGGGGAATCCACAGGGGGTGGCGGAGAATGCACAGGGGGAGGCGGAGAGCTGAGAAGGGGAAGGGGAAGAAGCGGGGTGGGTGGTGGTGAGGGAGGGGGAGACGGGGGAGGAGGACTTGGGGGAGGAGGCGGAGATGGAGGGAGCGGAGGGTTGGGTGGGGGAGGGGAGGATACCAGCGGAGGGGGAGACGCGACAAGTGGAGGCGGGGAAGCGACGCGCAGAGGGGGCGACGCAACAAGTGGAGGCGGGGAAGCGACGAGCGGAGGGGGGGAAGCGACGAGTGGAGGAGGGGAAGCGACGAGCGGAGGGGGCGACGCGACGAGTGGAGGCGGGGATGCGACGACCGGAGGGGGCGACGCGACAAGTGGAGGCGGGGAAGCGACGAGCGGAGGGGGCGACGCGACAAGTGGAGGCGGGGAAGCGACGAGCGGAGGGGGCGACGCGACAAGTGGAGGCGGGGAAGCGACGAGCGGAGGGGGCGACGCGACAAGTGGAGGCGGGGAAGCGACGAGCGGAGGGGGCGACGCGACAAGTGGAGGCGGGGAAGCGACGAGCGGAGGGGGCGACGCGACAGCTGGAGGCGGGGAAGAGACGAGCGGAGGGGGTGACGCGACAGCTGGGGGCGGGGAAGAGACGAGCGGAGGGGGCGGGGAAGAAGTGGTGGTGGTGACGGTGGTGGCGGATTGATCTGTGACCATTCCAGTGGTGGCAGGGGGAGACGGGGGACTAGGCGGAGGGGGGGGCCGCGGGGGAGGTGGTTTGGGCGGACTTGGCGGCGGCTTCGGCGGCGGAGATGGCGGCGGCGGGGAAGGCGGTTTAGGCGGCGGACTGGGCGGCTTGGGCGGTGGCGGCGGGGAAGGCGGCTTCGGCGGAGGAGGCGGGCTTGGCGGCGGCTTTGGCGGGGGAGACGGAGGCGGCGGCTTCGGCGGGCTGGGCGGATTAGGCGGCGGCGGCGGGGACGGAGGAGGGCGCGGTGGGGGAGGCCTGGGGGGAGGCGGGGACGGCGGCGGCGGCGACGGCGGCGGGAGATTCGCGACGAATTTCTGAACGCAAACCGCGCTGGAGAAAAAGCTGGAACCCGACTCGGTGCCCCCAAGCGGCACAAATCCCGTCGTGTCGGTCTCAATCGCGCCGTCCGCTGCGAGCGCCATCGCGTACACGCCTTCGGGAAGCGCGAGTAGCGCCAGCGCTGGGCTGCTGGGATACACCGCGAGCACCCCGCCATCGTATGCGGCGGTGGAGTATTGAAAGGAGCCTAAGTACGCCGCAGAGGCGCACCCCCCCGCCTCCGTGTAGCCAATCGCGTCCATAGTCCCCAAAAAGGTTGCGCCTCGAGACGCCATAAGCGTAGACGTGCCGCCGTAGTTCGCGGCGCTCGTAACCAGCAAGTTTTTATTCTGTGGATCCACTCCAAGCGATCCGGGCGTGCCTGTCGTCAGCACCGTCGTCGATAGCGGCGGCGGGAGCGTGGTTCCCGCGAGCGGAAGCGCGTACGTGTAGAGAATGTTCGTGTCGTACCGGAGGACGGCTAAGAAGCCGCCGCCGGGGGAACAGACGGCCTGTCGCGCCGCGTACGACGCGGAGAACATCTTAATCGCCGAGCTGGCTTGGAAATTTCCTGTCGTCGGATCTATCGGCACAATCACCACCACGTCAGAATCGTCAGCTGTGACGTGGCAGGTCAGAACGAGGAAATCCGACGGGGAGGCGGCTGGCGAAGAGCAGAACGAAGCGGAAAGACACTGGTAACCCGGTCCGACGAGCTGGCGCGACGAGCCCGTCGCGCGGTTTACTGAAACCGCACCCGCAGCTGTTTCCGATCCGTCCGCTACAACCAGAAGATTCTCGGAAGGTCCCCCAAGCGCAACAACCGTTCCTGAGAACCCGCCTGGAAGAGCCACGGGCGGTAGCGGCACCGCGCCGTCTAGTGTGTAGTTAATCACGTTTAGGTACGAGCCGCCTGAAGATATATAGGCCGTGCCGTCGGTCGCGACGCCACAGGAAGTGAGCTGCGCGTTAGCGTTGCTGTCGGGTTTGCTGGAATAGCCTATCTCGCGACGCGTACGGAGATTAATCTCCCATACCTGGGACGTCGTGTCGCCTGAGAGAGGATCGTACACGCCGCCGGCTACTATCGCTACCGGGAGGCCTATTGTCGAGTATTGGCAATGCGCGGGGGAAGGCAGAAGGGCGACGGACACGAGGAGGAGGAGAAGGGGCGACGCCATGAGTGATGCCGCGAATGTCGCCGCCGGCCCGCGTGGGGATTCCACGCGGCGGCGCGGCGGCAGCCGCACAGTCATTATGAGGCCGCCGGGGCGGTTCTGTCAGCTAAGTGAGATTCATCCGGATGGCGCGGCGGAATGTGCGGCGGAATATGCGGCTAAGGACAACTCCGGCGTGTCCTAAGAGATCGTTAGGAAATGGGATTTGATGGGGAGGCTATGCTATGAGGTTCCTCCACGCCACGCTGCGTTGGAGGTGGTGGGGGACATTGGCGGATGTGGGAAGGGTGGGCTAGCTGGCAGCTTGGCAGGAGGGATGTGTGGTTGTCATGTCACAACACAAACAACACACAGAATTCTTGGTCTTCAGGACTGACTGGAGTCTGGACTGAAGGCAAGACACAGGGGAAGGGGAGGGGAAGTTGTCGTGGACTGACATGTCGCTCGGAGCGAAACAGTGAACAGTGGGTCCTCTTCTAGATGTAACGGCCACCAGTCACCTCACCAGCTTCCGTTCTTGAACAAATCGAGCAGCAAGATATGTCATTTGATAGAAAGACGAGTGTTGAGGGGTTGAGTTTCTAATGTGGAGGATTTGTCACGGTGCGTCACGGCCAAGTGAGGCTTCGTGAACACAGAGGAGCATTCATCGAGAGACCCGAACAAGACACCGTTTCATCGTTGTCTAGAAGGAACACACAACGATGAAACGAACGGGTGTGACGAGGAGAGGATGAAATCAAGGAAAGCAATCAGGGCTGACGATTCAAGGGCAAATGCCCTTAATGCCCTGAACATTAAGGGCTGGGTTCGGGCCAGCTTCCAAATTTTAAGGGTTGGCTTTGAGGGCGGCCCGTCCCCGTAAAGTGCTGGTTGTGGGTCTAACCCGGATTTCAAGTGCAGATCCCTCGGCTAGCCCTTTTTCTCCCATACTAACACATCCCTCCCTCCCATTCCCTCACCTGTTCCCCCACCTCCTCCCAGCCACTTCCCCCACTTTTCGGAAAATAGTATATAGCGCAAGCCGGCTACTTAACGTATTTCTTGATGTGATTAGCATCGGGCTCCGAAAAAATGTAGGTTTTTCCTTCGCGAAAGTGCAAAAAAGCTGGTAGCCCTGATTTCAAGTGCTAGGTTAGCTCTCAGCCCGTAAATTTCAGGGCAACTTTTGGGGCACCTCAGCCTCTCAAGTTCTGGCTCCAAACCAATCGACAGCCCTGAATGCAATCTTCGCCGTACACCAATCTTCCTCAATGAAACGACACAACATTCCGATTGGCGTACGTGTACAACACGGCTACAGTACAAGTGCACACAGCGGTGGAGGACCAAGCGGCGATGGGTGTGGATTTGTCACGAATTTGTATGGTTCGTCACCTGCCCCTTCCTCTTTCGAATCGCAGATTTGCGTGGAGGCGGTTTGGCTGGTCTGACTGGTTGATCCAGCTGGAACTTGGCGTGACGCCAAAATTATTGAAGGAATGCAAGCCGCTGGGCAGGATAAGAACTCGGTTTTCTAAAGTACAGTATGTGTCTATCTAGTCTAATTATAAGTCTGTCTCACAAATAATAGCAGCCTTTCTTTCTGGGCAAGCTAAGCCGCCGTTATGAGACAGTGTGGAAAAATATGACCTGAAGGCACGGCGCAGGTGGCCGTCACACTGGGCTGGTGGACGAAGTTCTGTCCTCCAGGTAGGTCGCCCATCCCCATCAACGTGCGGGATGCCAACACAGAACTTTACTTCGTATTGGCGGACTCGATGTACCAATACAAGATCATAAACAAGATGTACGATTCACCAGCACGAAAAGTATTTCAAGCGTCGCAAACACACTACCTTGTGATCAAGATCTTCACAGCAACGAGCCCGCCATCAAACCAGTGTAAAAATCACTCCTGCACTCGATGGGCGCGTACCAAACCTGGCGTTTGTTCCGAGAGTTTTGCTCAATCTCGCGGAATCGCGGTTCGTTTTATTATTTCAACGTGGCATGCCTTCAATCGCGTGAACCGCGATATGTTTTATTGTTATCACAAACTTGAAGCTTGTTATATTTGCCCAAAATTTGTTAAGTTCTGTACTGTGCTGCCCGCGGGCAAAAATAAAACCCATTTGGGCCTGGCATGCGTTAGGGAGGCATCAACCCTAAACACCTTGCCTCTAGGCGTTCAGGGTTGATGCATCCCTAACACATGCCTTACCTATAGGGGTTTTATTTTTGCGCGCGGGCAGTTCAGTACAGAACTTAAATAAAATTCTCTTGAAGTTTGTGATCACAATAAAAAAAAATCAAACCGCGCTTCTGCGGGATTGAGCAAAATTCTCGTTTGTTCCTCACCGTAAACGCCTCCCTCCCATCCTTGGCATGTTTGAAACCTCCGAACCAACCAATCCCAAGGCAAACATACCACATCCGTCAAAAGACACAAGCACACCAAGCCTACCTGTGGCAGTTACCCTACCAAGCTCCTCGGTGTTATCCAAGTTTCCGAACCAAGCTGCCAGCTAGTTCGCGCCCTGTCACCAGTGAACTTGAATGTCTGGAAATTAAAATTGGACGAATTTCATGGTGTTTGAAAGGCTCTTATTCAGTGACCTGACTATTGTTCTTCCAGCGCAGCAGGCGTGACCATTGACATTTCTCCGTGTCAGGTCCAATTCGTTTATCGCAGCGCGGATTGATTGACGCGTGCTCTAACGAAATAGCGCAAAACTCGCCCCTGCATTTCGCGCACGTCAACTATGTCAGGCGCAAAGAAGCTTATAAATGACCCATCAGGTACAAATTATCAATTCCCGCTTTCGCGTTTATTTCCGTCTTTGCGATGCAAATATCCAGGCGTTGGCTAAGCGGCTAAGGTCCAGTACGTGCCATTTTCAGCCGGGTGCCATAAGGCCTACGTGTGTGTTACGTGTCACGTGCCATAAGGCGTATGTGTTATGGTATCCCTGTTTAAGTAAGACGCCCTAAAACTCGTTTACGTTTTCAAGTAAGCCTTGCTGTGAGTCGTCAAAGAACAATCAAATTCAGCTGCCACGGCTGAGCTCATTTCCGCCTTGCTGCATGTTCGCGAGTCTAAAAATTCCAGAATTCTCCCAATTCCGGGTGTATATGCCGCGCAGATGTGGTCCTCGAAATGATCGAAGGCTTGGTGGAGACCTACCCCAATCTACAGTACCTCGACGGGTTTCCTGACGTGAGTTCCTTCTCTCATGCGCCTCAAAGTACATTATTGAGGCGCCTCAAATAGTATCCTCGAGATGATCGAGGGCTTGGTGGAGACCTACCCCAACCTGCAGTACCTCGATGGCTTCCCTGACGTGAGTTCCTCCCCTCAGGCGCCTCAAAGTTGTAGGGGTTCAAGGAAATTCTCTTTTGAGGCGCCTCATCAAAAGTCCTCGAGATGATCGAAGGCTTGGTGGAGGCCTACCCCAACCTGCAAACCTCGATGGCTTTCCTGACGTGAGTTCCTCTCTCGTGCGCCTCAAAGTCTATTTTTTAGGCTCCTCAAACACAATGTCGTCGAGATGATCGAAGGCTTGGTGGAGACCTACCCCAACCTGCAGTACCTCAACGACTTCCCTGACGTGATTTGCTTCTCCCTCAGGCGCCTGAAAGTTGTAGGGGTTTAAGTGAATTCTTGAAATGCAACTCAAGGAGAACATCCATGATCTAAATGTCTTCCAGAATGGCTTTCTTTCTGGATGTTTGTCTGGACTGGATGGCAACGTGAGGTCCGCCCATGATTCTTTGTGCAAGAAGATCGGTCGAAAATTTCCATTTCTATTTTGCAACTTTCAATATGCTAAACTATACTGAATACCCTTCAGCTATGCAAATTGTCCCACCCCAGCAGCAGAGAGCGGCTCAAATTTCTAGCTGTCTAATCTAATGCGAGAGGATTCGCCAAATCCCAACCGTTCGTCAGCTGCAGAAAATCATGAAACGTTTCTGGCGAAATCAATGAATGCAGGTGAAGGTGGTGCTGCGAGCTGACGTCAGCAGAGGGACGTACGGGAAGGTGGCAATCATTTCGGGCGGCGGGAGCGGGCACGAGCCAGCTCATGCAGGGTTCGTGGGGAAGGGCATGCTCACTGCTGCCGTCTGTGGGGATGTCTTTGCCTCGCCTTCAGTCAACGCTGTTCTCATGGTACGGTACAGCACTACTATGTATGTAGTTGCAATGAGCCCTTGCCCTTACGATGTATGTAGTTGTAGGTTAGTAATGCAAGATAGCCCTTGCCCTTGCCTGCTTCTGTAGGTACCGCACCACTTGCCATGCTCCAGGCCAAATACACACCTTTGCTCGTTTTTAACGCCTGTCCAAACGAAACTCCTCTTGTCCTGTATCTGTCTCGTATCTGGTTTGTTTGTTTGCTTGTTTGTTTGTTTTTCCCCAGGCCATTCGGGCAGTGACTGGTCCAGCTGGCTGCCTCTTGATCGTCAAGGTGTGTCCTTTTGGAATTTGTCAAAGCAACCTGAAACCGAACCAACCACCATCGCATTGGCCCAACTGTTACTTTCCTCCCAAAAGTACATATTGCATTGCACGGGCCTGCAACTGACTCTTGGGTCGGCTTCCATTCCCGTCTTCCCTTTCATTCCGGTTCTCCATTTCTTCCTTCCTCCCAGAGCTATACAGGCGATAGGCTGAACTTTGGACTGGCAGCAGAGCAAGCCAAAGAGGAGGGCTTTAAAGTCGATGTGAGTTCGGCAGTCAATCAGTCAGTCAGTCGCTTTGCTTCCTGAACACGATACTCCCACCTGTGGTGCATTCCGCTTTCCCCTGGGTTTTTAGATGGCTGGGCCTCTGCTTGCCACGTCCCTTCCTGCTCGTCCCCACCTTCTCCTCGTCCTCACCACTCTCTTGCTCACTTCTCTTACTCGCCCGTGTGCCCTGACCTGATCATATCGTCAGATGGTGGTGGTGGGGGACGACTGTGCGCTGCCGCCCCCTCGTGGCATTGCTGGGAGAAGAGGCCTGGCTGGGACAGTCTTTGTTCACAAGGTGGGTGGGTAGGTGGGTGGGTGAGTGGGATGTGCTCGGATTCCTAGTTTTTGAGGATTCTAAACAACGACCAGGCCTGGCCGGGACAGTCTTTGTGCACAAGGTGG
Organism: Closterium sp. Yama58-4; assembly: GCA_947470075.1. Lineage (NCBI taxonomy): Eukaryota > Viridiplantae > Streptophyta > Zygnematophyceae > Desmidiales > Closteriaceae > Closterium > Closterium sp. Yama58-4. The sequence goes on along the minus strand of CANIUD010000121.1, from coordinate 1,086,205 downwards.
GTGGGTGGGACGTGCTCGGGTTGGGTTTGTGTTAGGACAGGAGGGTATGCAGAACGAGGTGCATGCATGCATGCATGCGTGAAAAGCGATTTTGGAATTTCGTAGCATGTATGAGTCCCACCCCCCCAAAAATATGACAAGGTTTTCTTCACGCAAGGGTCAGGATTCCTTCTTCCTCCTGTGTACCTAGTTGTCCCACCCCCCCCCCCCCCCCCTGACACACCACATTCAATTCCCCGAGGCCATATCTTGTATTCAACTCTCCATCCCCCACCTGCCGTCCCTTTCCCCCCCCCCCCCCCCACTGCAGGTGGCAGGAGCAGCTGCAGAGGAGGGCAAGTCACTAGCTGACGTGGCAGCAGAGGCTCGCCAGGTGGCAGGTGGGGACTGTATTAGGATTCTCTGTGGGTCAGACATAGCAGAATGCTGGTTTTGGGGAATTTGTGTGTGTGTTTTCCTTTTTTGGCCGCTTGTCATCCTTCCATATCATTCCCACCCTCTCCCAATCCCGCCTCTCCCACCCCCCATCTCCCCCTCTCCCCCGCCTCGCCTCCCCACTCCCACGTTACCTGCCTGGCCTGGTGGGCACCATGGGGGTGGGCCTCTCTGTCTGCACCGTGCCTGCCAGGTGCCATTCCTTCCCTTTGTCCTCCTTTCATTCCCACCCTCTTTCCCGAATCCTCCACCCCCTTAACGCACAGGTCTGGTGGGCACCATGGGGATGGGCCTCTCTGTGTGCACAGTGCCGGGGGGCTTCCCCTCCGACTGACTCCCTTTCATTCCCACCCTCTCCTCCTCCCCTCCCCCATTCCCCCCCCTTCGCCCGTACTGCAGGCCTGGTGGGCACCATGGGGGTGGGCCTCTCTGTGTGCACCGTGCCGGGAGGCTTCCCTTCTGATCGACTCCCTGCCACCAAAATGGAACTCGGGCTTGGCATTGTGAGTGGGGGGGGCATGGCTGGCCATATTGATTGGGTGGGCATGGGATCGGGTTGGGCATAATGAGTGGTGGTGGTGGGGGGAATAGGGCTAATCATTGTGAGCGAATGCGGCTACCTTGTAGCCTGTCTGTCCACATGCGGCCTCCATGTGTGCGATATTCCATGTCTCTATGCGTGCGCATTCATCTGCTCTGCCCTACCAGGCTACCACCATGCGATCGATCTCCTCCGTCTGTGGCGTGCGCTGTGCTGGATGGAGTACCCACGTCTGTCTGTGGGTATGAATATGTGCGTGCCTCGTGCAACGATGCCTGACTGACATGATCTGATCTGCCCTATCATGCAATCCTCTGTCCATGCATGCAGCACGGCGAGCCAGGAGCAGCAGTGGTGGACATGCAGCCAGTGGATGTTGTGGTCTCGCACATGCTCAAGACCATCAACAACCCCGTGAGTCCGGCTTTTGATGCCACCCCGTGAGTCACAGTGCTTTGAAATGTAAACAACTTCTTTAAGCGTCCTTCTTGATCGATATCGTTCATGCACTGGGCTCAAAAGTATGAACAACAACCCGATATCTTCCTCTTCAACCAGTTGTCATCTGAGAGCACCGAAATCAGCTCCCAGTTGTCATCTGAGAGCACCGAAATCAGCTCCCAGTTGTCATCTGAGAGCACCGAAATCAGCTCCCAGTTGTCATCTGAGAGCACCGAAATCAGCTCCCAGTTGTCATCTGAGAGCACCGAAATCAGCTCCCAGCTGTCATCTGACCTCTTACAGTCTCTGCTTCCTTTCCATCCAACCCCTCCCATCCCATTCCTCCCACTCCCATTCCTCCCACTCCCATTCCTCCCATCCCATTCCTCCCACTCCCATTCCTCCCACTCCCATTCCTCCCACTCCCATTCCTCCCACTCCCATTTCTCCCACTCCCATTTCTCCCACTCCCATTCCTCCCACTCCCGATCCTCACTTTTCCCATTCCTTATCCTTCCATTTTCCCCCTTCCATTCTCTTCCTTCCCTCATTTCAAACATACCCATCGCTCTCAGGAGACAGGCTACATGCCTCTCAAACTCGGCAGCAGAGTAGCACTCATGGTGAACAGGTATGGTGAACAGGTATGGTGAACAGGTATGGTGAACAGGTATGGTGAACAGGTATGGTGAACAGGTATGGTGAACAGGTATGGTGAACAGGTATGGTGAACAGGTATGGTGAACAGGTATGGTGAACAGGTACGGTGAACAGGTACGGTGAACAGGTACGGTGAATAGGTATGGTGAACAGGTATGGTGAACAGGTATGGTCTGGTCGTGGCCAGCTGGTGTGCTCACGATTCCACCCTCGTGTCCTCGCACGTGTTTCCTCTTCCTCCCCCCTCGTTTTCCCCCTTTACCACCTTCCCTTTCGAACCCCTCTCGCTCCCTTCCCCTATAGCCACCCTGGGGTACAACTCTCCTGCCAGACTCGCTCCTGTGCTTCCACTCTGTCTGCTCCCCTTCTTCTACCCGCTTCCTCCACACCTACCTCCCCCTTTCCCTGCCGCTATGCTCCCTTCGCCCCATTCCCCCCATTCCCCATCCCCCCGCCCGCCCTCCTCCTTCCCCCTTCTCCCAGCCTGGGCGCAACACCAGCTATGGAGGTCATGATTGCGGCAGGCAAGGCTGTAGCGCAACTACAGGTGATGATGATTCTTTTGGGGATGAAATACGCTCTAACAATGTAATACCACACCTTAGCTCCCAGCCTCCCACAAATCTCTCTGTCTGTGACTCTCCGTCTGCGTCTGCACACCATGTCGCTGCACCCCTCCACACCGCTAATCAGGCCTCTGCACACCTCTTCACGCCTCTGCGCCCTTCTGCATGCCTCTCTGCGCCCCTGTGTGCACCATGGCAGGTGGAGCATGGGCTGGCAGTGGAGCGAGTGTATGCATGCCATTCACCCTGTCTGTGTCTCACTGCACTCCTCTGCATCCCGCTGCATCCCTCTGCACCATTTGTACACCATGGCATGGCAGGTGGAGCATGGGTTGGCAGTGGAGCGAGTGTATGCAGGCCACTTCATGACGTCCCTCGACATGTCAGGTGACATGCACCACACACTCTGCCACAGGTGCTGTCAGGTGCTGTCTGGTCAGGTGCATTCTGTGTGAAATTTCTGTGGAGTGTGGTTTACTTCTGGTGGCTTGTGCTAACTCCGGTTGACTCATTTGACTTTTTTTTTTTTTTTGCCCTGTTTAATTTGCCTCTCGCACAGGCCTGTCCCTCTCAGTGCTCAAGGTGGACACGATCAAGTGCTGCAGAGGCTAGACGCCCCAACGCTCGCCTCTCATCTTCTTTTGTAATTTTGTTTGTCCTTATGATGTGCCCCCATCACAGGCCTCTCCCTCTCAGTGCTCAAGGTGGACGATCAAGTGTTGCAGCGACTGGACGCCCCAACGCTCGCCCCTGCATGGCCTAACGCCTGCCAAGGTGGGTTTCTTCCTCTCATGCCTCAAGTGCCTGAAACATCATTGAATGAGTGAGTGCGCCCATCCCCATCATATGCATTTAGATGAGAGAGTGCGTGAGAGCGCTCAAGACGCCCTTCCTTTTGTCTCCACGCTCTCTCTCTCTCTCTCTCTCTCTCTCTCCTCCCGTCCTCTTCCCACTCAGGTGCGCGACCAGCCACCAAGGTGCCAGTGCCGCTCCCTCCTGCCCCGCCAGGCTCCCAACCTGTACGCTCCATTCCATCCTGTCCCACTCCTACCAGCAAGTCCTTTGAGACTGTTCCATGATTCCACTCACAGATGTATGCTACGTCCCGTCCCCCATGCCCCTGTACACGCCCACCATGCCTCCCAGGCATCAGCATGTGTGCGTCCGTAGGAATTAACAGAGGAGGGGCGGTGCATGGAGCGGTGCTTTTGGGGGGGCGCTCAGGCCGTGCTGGCCCTGGCAGCGGACGTGAAGGCATGGGATGGGATGGAACATCGAGGTCGTTTTTGAGGCGCCTCAAAAACGACCTGGCAGCGGACCTGAAGGCATGGGATGGAACATTTGTGCTCCATGCGCTTCTGCCCCCATGATGCCCCTCCATCCCGAGCTGGTTTTTGAGAATTCTCAAAAACCAGCCCCCATGATGCCCCTCCATCCCCCGCACCCCCACCCCCCCCACACCCTTGCTCCTTCCCGCTCAACCCCCCTCTCCACTCCCCCAAATCCCCCAGGCATCAGCGTGTGAGCGTCCAAAGGAGTTGACAGAGGAGGGGCGGTGCCTGGAGCGGTGTATTCGGGGGGGCGCCCAGGCCGTGCTGGCTCTGGCAGCGGATCTGAATGCATGGGATGCCAAGATCGGTGATGGGGACTGCGGCAGCACGGTGAGAGGGGAGAGCTTGAGGAAGGGGGAAACATTCAATGAAGCAGAGGGCCGTGCTTGCTCTGGCAGCGCATCTGAATGCATGGGATGCCAAGATCGGTGATGGGGACTGTGGCAGCACGGTGAGGTGGAGGGGCTTGGAGATAGGGAGCTTGCTGTTGAGTTGAGTAGACTCTGAGGTCACCAGTAGTCGACTCATACATACGCACATGAGTCGACTCATGCATACGCACATGAGTCGACTCATACATACGCACATGAGTCGACTCATACATACGCACATGAGTCGACTCATACATACGCACATGAGTCGACTCATACATACGCACATGAGTCGACTCATACATACGCACATGAGTCGACTCATACATACGCACATGAGTCGACTCATACATACGCACATGAGTCGACTCATACATGCGCACATGAGTCGACTCATACATGCGCACATGAGTTGACTCATACATGCGCACATGAGTCGACTCATACATACGCACATGAGTCGACTCATACATACGCACATGAGTCGACTCATACATACGCACATGAGTCGACTCATACATACGCACATGAGTCGACTCATACATGCGCACATGAGTCGACTCATACATGCGCACATGAGTCGACTCATACATACGCACATGAGTCGACTCATACATACGCACATGAGTCGACTCATACATACGCACATGAGTCGACTCATACATACGCACATGAGTCGACTCATACATACGCACATGAGTCGACTCATACATACGCACATGAGTCGACTCATACATGCGCACATGAGTCGACTCATACATGCGCACATGAGTCGACTCATACATACGCACATGAGTCGACTCATACATACGCATATGAGTCGACTCATACATACGCACATGAGTCGACTCATACATACGCACATGAGTCGACTCATACATGCGCACATGAGTCGACTCATACATACGCACATGAGTTGACTCATACATGCGCACATGAGTTGACTCATACATGCGCACATGAGTCGACTCATACATACGCACATGAGTCGACTCATACATACGCACATGAGTCGACTCATACATACGCACATGAGTCGACTCATACATACGCACATGAGTCGACTCATACATACGCACATGAGTCGACTCATACATACGCACATGAGTCGACTCATACATACGCACATGAGTCGACTCATACATACGCACATGAGTCGACTCATACATGCGCACATGAGTCGACTCATACATGCGCACATGAGTCGACTCATACATACTCACATGAGTCGACTCATACATACGCACATGAGTCGACTCATACATACGCACATGAGTCGACTCATACATGCGCACATGAGTCGACTCATACATGCGCACATGAGTCGACTCATACATACGCACATGAGTCGACTCATACATACGCACATGAGTCGACTCATACATGCGCACATGAGTCGACTCATACATACGCACATGAGTCGACTCATACATACGCACATGAGTCGACTCATACATACGCACATGAGTCGACTCATACATGCGCACATGAGTCGACTCATACATACTCACATGAGTCGACTCATACATACGCACATGAGTCGACTCATACATACGCACATGAGTCGACTCATACATACGCACATGAGTCGACTCATACATGCGCACATGAGTCGACTCATACATACGCACATGAGTCGACTCATACATGCGCACATGAGTCGACTCATACATACGCACATGAGTCGACTCATACATACGCACATGAGTCGACTCATACATACGCACATGAGTCGACTCATACATACGCACATGAGTCGACTCATACATACGCACATGAGTCGACTCTATGGTACTGGCAATTTTTGAGGCACCTCAAAATCATACATACGCACATGAGTCGACTCATACATACGCACATGAGTCGACTCATACATACGCACATGAGTCGACTCATACATACGCACATGAGTCGACTCATACATACGCACATGAGTCGACTCATACATACGCACATGAGTCGACTCATACATACGCACATGAGTCGACTCATACATGCGCACATGAGTCGACTCATGCATACGCACATGAGTCGACTCATACATGCGCACATGAGTCGACTCATACATGCGCACATGAGTCGACTCATACATACGCACATGAGTCGACTCATACATACGCACATGAGTCGACTCATACATACGCACATGAGTCGACTCATACATACGCACATGAGTCGACTCATACATACGCACATGAGTCGACTCATACATACGCACATGAGTCGACTCATACATACGCACACGAGTCGACTCATACATACGCACATGAGTCGACTCATACATACGCACATGAGTCGACTCATACATGCGCACATGAGTCGACTCATACATACTCACATGAGTCGACTCATACATACGCACATGAGTCGACTCATACATACGCACATGAGTCGACTCATACATACGCACATGAGTCGACTCATACATGCGCACATGAGTCGACTCATACATACTCACATGAGTCGACTCATACATACGCACATGAGTCGACTCATACATACGCACATAGTCGACTCATACATGCGCACATGAGTCGACTCATACATGCGCACATGAGTCGACTATGTGCGTATGAGTCGACTCATACATACGCACATGAGTCGACTCATACATACGCACATGAGTCGACTCATACATACGCACATGAGTCGACTCATACATACGCACATGAGTCGACTCATACATACGCACATGAGTCGACTCATACATACGCACATGAGTCGACTCATACATACGCACATGAGTCGACTCATACATGCGCACATGAGTCGACTCATACATACTCCCATGAGTCGACTCATACATACGCACATGAGTCGACTCATACATACGCACATGAGTCGACTCATACATACGCACATGAGTCGACTCATACATGCGCACATGAGTCGACTCATACATACGCACATGAGTCGACTCATACATGCGCACATGAGTCGACTCATACATACGCACATGAGTCGACTCATACATACGCACATGAGTCGACTCATACATACGCACATGAGTCGACTCATACATACGCACATGAGTCGACTCATACATACGCACATGAGTCGACTCATACATACGCACATGAGTCGACTCTATGGTACTGGCAATTTTTGAGGCACCTCAAAATCATACATACGCACATGAGTCGACTCATACATACGCACATGAGTCGACTCATACATACGCACATGAGTCGACTCTATGGTACTGGCAATTTTTGAGGCACCTCAAAATCATACATACGCACATGAGTCGACTCATACATACGCACATGAGTCGACTCATACATGCGCACATGAGTCGACTCATACATACGCACATGAGTCCACTCATACATGCGCACATGAGTCGACTCATACATACGCACATGAGTCGACTCATACATACGCACATGAGTCGACTCATACATACGCACATGAGTCGACTCATACATACGCACATGAGTCGACTCATACATACGCACATGAGTCGACTCTATGGTACTGGCAATTTTTGAGGCACCTCAAAATCATACATACGCACATGAGTCGACTCATACATACGCACATGAGTCGACTCATACATACGCACATGAGTCGACTCTATGGTACTGGCAATTTTTGAGGCACCTCAAAATCATACATACGCACATGAGTCGACTCATACATACGCACATGAGTCGACTCATACATACGCACATGAGTCGACTCTATGGTACTGGCAATTTTTGAGGCACCTCAAAATCATACATACGCACATGAGTTGACTCATTGGTACTGGCTCTGGCAGTTTTCGACGCCCTCGCCTCAAGCACTCATCACTGCCGTCTAATCTCCAAACGTGGCACCCCCTCGTGCACACCCTTTTCCTCCCCTCCCCACCTTGCCTATCCCCATGCATTCAGATGAGTCGTGGGGCCAAGGCAGTTTTCGACGCCCTCGCCTCAAGCACTCATCACTGCCGTCTAATCTCCAAACGTGGCACCCCCTCGTGCACACCCTTTTCCTCCCCTCCCCACCTTGCCTATCCCCATGCATTCAGATGAGTCGTGGGGCCAAGGCAGTTTTCGACGCCCTCGCCTCAAGCACTCATCACTGCCGTCTAATCTCCAAACGTGGCACCCCCTCGTGCACACCCTTTTCCTCCCCTCCCCACCTTGCCTATCCCCATGCATTCAGATGAGTCGTGGGGCCAAGGCAGTTTTCGACGCCCTCGCCTCAAGCACTCATCACTGCCGTCTAATCTCCAAACGTGGCACCCCCTCGTGCACACCCTTTTCCTCCCCTCCCCACCTTGCCTATCCCCATGCATTCAGATGAGTCGTGGGGCCAAGGCAGTTTTCGACGCCCTCGCCTCAAGCACTCATCACTGCCGTCTAATCTCCAAACGTGGCACCCCCTCGTGCACACCCTTTTCCTCCCCTCCCCACCTTGCCTATCCCCATGCATTCAGATGAGTCGTGGGGCCAAGGCAGTTTTCGACGCCCTCGCCTCAAGCACTCATCACTGCCGTCTAATCTCCAAACGTGGCACCCCCTCGTGCACACCCTTTTCCTCCCCTCCCCACCTTGCCTATCCCCATGCATTCAGATGAGTCGTGGGGCCAAGGCAGTTTTCGACGCCCTCGCCTCAAGCACTCATCACTGCCGTCTAATCTCCAAACGTGGCACCCCCTCGTGCACACCCTTTTCCTCCCCTCCCCACCTTGCCTATCCCCATGCATTCAGATGAGTCGTGGGGCCAAGGCAGTTTTCGACGCCCTCGCCTCAAGCACTCATCACTGCCGTCTAATCTCCAAACGTGGCACCCCCTCGTGCACACCCTTTTCCTCCCCTCCCCACCTTGCCTATCCCCATGCATTCAGATGAGTCGTGGGGCCAAGGCAGTTTTCGACGCCCTCGCCTCAAGCACTCATCACTGCCGTCTAATCTCCAAACGTGGCACCCCCTCGTGCACACCCTTTTCCTCCCCTCCCCACCTTGCCTATCCCCATGCATTCAGATGAGTCGTGGGGCCAAGGCAGTTTTCGACGCCCTCGCCTCAAGGTCCGCACACTGCTTTTGCGACTTCCCCCCCCCCCCCCCCCCCCCCCTCTCCTCACTGTCTCTGCTTTTTTGTCTACTTGTTATTTTAGCCTCGTAGTCTCCCAACTTCTCACCTCCAACCCCCCCGTCTCCTACCCTCCCGTCTCCTACCCTCCCGTCTCCTACCCCCCCACCAATCTGCAACCCACTCCCTGTCCTCTTTTGTCCTCTTCCTCATTCTCCTTCCCCCTCCCCGTGTGTCCCAGATACCCGCTCAATGATGCACCAGCAACAGTGAGGGAGATGGGCGCCAGTGTGCGGTGTTCCATGGGGGGAACAAGCGGAGTGATGTGAGTGTGGAGGGGAAGGGGGAGGCAAGGGGGTTGAGGGGATGGGGATATGAGGGCTGTTGCGTGCCTTCTGTTGATCACTGCTGGCCCACTGCTTGTCCTGATGAAAGGACTTGTTCAAGAGTTGCACAGTCACTTCTTTTACGACTTTTGAGGCGCCTCAAAAGTTCAAGAGTTGCACAGTCACTCGCTCAATTTGCGGCTTTGCCCCTCTTTCTTCCACTCTCCTTTCTACCCAGCCTGCTTCCTGCCTACCCCTACTCGCTCCTGCTCACTCCTACTCACTCCTGCTCACCCCTGTCTGTCTTCCCCCCTGCAGATACGACATCTTCTGCCGCTCCGCATATGTGAAGCTGAGGGAGCTTGCAGGCCCAGCAGCACAGCCCACCCCTGCTCACTGTATGTGTCCCCCCCCTCCCTCCTCTTCCTTATGTCCCTCCTTTCCCTCCTCTCCATACTCTTCCTCCTCTCCCTCCTCTCCCTCCTCTCCCTCCTCTCCCTCCTCTCCCTCCTCTCCCTCCTCTCCCTCCTCTCTCTACTCACTCTCCCTCCTCTCCCTCCTCTCCCTCCTCTCCCTCCTCTCCCTCCTCTCCCTCCTCTCCCTCCTCTCCCTCCTCTCCCTCCTCTCCCTCCTCTCCCTCCTCTCCCTCCTCTCCCTCCTCTCCCTTCTCTCCCTCCTCTCTTTCCTCTCCCTCCTCTCCCTCCTCTCCCTCCTCTCCCTCCTCTCCCTCCCCTCCCTCCCCTCCCTCCTTTCCCTCCTCTCCTGGCTGAATCTCTCCTTCCCTTCCTACTCTCCTAGTCTAAGACTCGTCATCTGGCGCGCCTCCACTCAAATGCCGTCCATCAATGTATTCTTTGCTGCATCATCTTTCCTTCGTATGTCCTGTCGATGTTTCCTCCCATGCCGCCCCTCCCCTCCCCTATCCTCCTGCCTCCCTATCACCAGGGGCGGCTGCATTTGAGGTGGCGGTGGGTCTGTACGGCGGCGCTCAAGCTGGCTACCGCACCATGCTGGATGCTCTGCTGCCCGCCGCTGCCACTCTCTCTCGCAGTATCAACCCTGACCAAGAGACCTGACACACGTCTCAATCCCTTCTCTTCCCTGCCCTCCCTGAACCCCTTCCTTCCTCCCTCCCTGCTTTCCCAACCCCCCACCACCCGACCCCCCCCCTCCCCCTCCCCGCCCTTCTCTCCCTGCCTTCCTATCCCCAGGGGCAGCGGCATTTGAGGCGGCAGTGGCAGCAGTGAGTCTGTACGGCGGCGCTCAAGCAGGCTACCGTACCATGCTGGATGCTCTGCTGCCCGCCGCTGCCTCTCTTTCGAGCAGTTTCAACGCAGGGGAGTCTGCAGCGGCAGCGCTGGCAGCTGCTGCTCAGGCTGCTGCTGCAGGAGCCGAGTCAACCAAGTCAATGCCAGCTCTGGTGAGTCAACCAAGTCAATGCCAGCTCTGGTGTGTCAACCAAGTCAATGCCAGCTCTGGTGAGACAACTAAGCCAATGCCAGCTATGGTGAGTTGACCAAGCCAATACCAGCTCTTGTCCATCTCAAATTTCTCTCCTCTATATTCGCAGTTTTCCCAGTGTGTGAGGAACAGTGCTGGCTCAGCACTGCTGTCCTGTACTTGAAAGTATCTTTTTCTGCATCCCTGTATTCATCTGTGTGACATAAGCCGAGGCTCTCAATAGCATGTAACATTCTGCGGGTATTTGAAACGCTAGATATACGATTCAGCAAACACTGTTTGATTCATTGAACACTGTTTGATTCATTAAACACTGTTTGATTCATTACATCCATCAACACATGGTTCCCCACTTCCACAGGCTGGCAGGTCCAGCTATGTACCAGCAGAGGTGTTGGCGTCAGTGCCTGATCCTGGAGCCATGGCTGTAGCAGCATGGTTGCAAGGCGCCGCTACAGCCATGCAACCTCCACCGGAGCCTGTAGTGGAGCCTGTAGCAGCAGCAGCCTCAGCAGCGGCAGCAGCAGCAGCCGCACCATCAGCACCACACAAACAGTTGTAGCATGAATGGGTTGCTTGCTTGTCATTGATGGTGCACCATCTAGTTGCTCTAGGCTAGGGCTAGTCATCCTAACGGAAACAGGATATTATACGGTATGGTTAGAAGCATGAGCTAGTGCTTCCATGTTCAGCAGATATGCGGTGCATGCTTGCTGCATCTCCTATGTGTAAGAAAACCCATTGTTGTTTACAGAACAGAACACGCTGATATTTCTGTCTATATCAGACAGCTTATGGTACCGGTATTGAGAAAATAAGCTTGTTTACCAGCTCGTTTCCGTGCTTATCAGGGACGTCGCTAGGATCTGAGGCAGCCTGATGGAGTAGACGGGCCCGAAGGGCCCGTCTGCTTCATCAGTAGGCCGAGTGCTTCCCTGTCTGCTGGATCAGGGTTTCCGAAAATCTCTGTCTGATGTGTCAGATCTTAAAGCACATGCTTGTCTGTTTTTTTTTTTTTTTTTTTTATTAGGATTGCAACATGACTGGCATTAGCTGAAGTCTCATCAATACTAAAAGAACTATCACATCACAAGGAAGTTATGTAACTACTGGTGAGGTGTTACAATACAATTTACATCTACTGTACTCTACTCATTGTCAGACTCTAGCGCCACAGTGGCGCGGACATCAAGCCTATTGTCATCATCACTGTCGTCCGACAGTGCTAGAGCTGCACATGCCTTGCCCTTCTTAGAGGTCCTCCGCCTGACCACATCCTCATCATCTTCGTCTTCATTGGAGGCAGCACCTGACGTTCCTCTCTCGGCCTTCCGCTTTGGGGCTCTCTCTGGAGTGTTCTTGGTCGTCACTTCCTTAGCAGGGCGCCTCTTCTTTGCCCCCCTCCAAGCAGCCACCACGTCGTCCCAGTTCGGCTCGTACTGCAGGAGCGACACCGACATCAGGTCCGCCAGGCGTGTGTTGCAAAGATTCCCGCGGAGCCACGATTTGATGATGTTTTGCCTCGAGAAGCCGCGCTCGCACTCGACGGTGCTCAACGGCAGCACGGCGAGGGCGATCCAGATGCGGACCATGTTGGGGTAGCTCGTCTCCCAGTCTTCACTGCGCAACATGTGCTTGAGGCCGGCGTGGAAGGTCTGGTCCTTGAACTGCGCGGCCATCATCTTGGTGAACGGCACCAGTTCTCGTCCCGCCTTTTTCCAGCTCACTCCTGCTCACGCACAATTGCAAGTACAAGAGGGGGGGGGGGCGACGGGGAGATAAGTCATTGGCGGTAACATATCACCGAGCGACTAACATAGATGCACCACAGAGACGCACAGATTACCTGGAAGTACGCACTTCTCCGCACTGAACAGCGTGCGGAGAGACTGGAACCAGGATGCGCAGAGGCGGTCTCTCTTCACGCTTCCCTCGGGGTACGCGTCAGGCAGGAAAAGCTTCGCTCCGGTGAGGGTGTCTAGGCTCTCCATCCGCTTTAGGAGGTGCTTCACAACTTCCTGCGCAAACTGGCGGGTTACAGTGATGCAAGATTCAAGGTCCCCTTTGGACTTCTGACCCTTGATGGCTTCCTCGTGCAGCTTGAAAGTGTGCTTGACGGGACTTCCCTCCCCATCCATGCCTTCGACCGTCACCTCCCGCTTGTCCCACGCTCCGTGCTTCTCCATGAACTCTGTGAGCAACTCATTATCCTCAGCGTAGTTGACGCCGTGCTCGATGTATCGCTGCTTCAGCTTGTCGCACGTGTTGTGGACCATTGATGCCACCCGGGTGATGTCCACCTGCTCAAGGCAAGACGCAATAGTCAGACACGCTCGTGTGCATAAACATCAGCACGGACCTCTCAACTGCTCATCGTGCGCCGTTGAAACTTGAGGTTCAGCTCGTTGAGCAGTTTCAGCAAATCTGCCAGGAAAAACAGGAAGAAGTGGAACTTGAAACTCGAGACTCTCTTGTAGGCCTTCTTGTCTTGCTCCCACAACACCACTATCGCCGCCGGTAGGACTGCCACGAGCCTCCGAATCGCATCGCCACGCGCCAGCCATCGAACGTCTTTAAACCCCTGCACCTCCAGAGACGTCTCGTGCAGGATGTGTGTAGCTCCATGAACCGGGAGTGCAAGACGATGCTCCTCCCCAAGTTCTCTGCGATGCTCCGCACGACCGTGTCGACCATGTTGAGGTCGGTCACCGCCTCCGCCGCGTCCTTCGCGGCGAGAGCCTCCCTGCAAGAGTGCAATAACAAGCGGTTTGAACAATGCAAAACGTGTGACAACAAAAACAAAAACCACCGTTACAGAAATGTTGTCATCGCACCTGTGAGCGATGCAGTGGCACGTCACCAGGTGTGGGACTCGCAGTTTCAGTTGGGTCGCCACTCCAGCCTGTGAACCCCGCATCACGCTCGCGCCATCCGTACTGATGCCCGACAATTTCATGATGTCGACGCCCGTGACGGCCAAATGGGCGAGAAGTACTGTCAGCAGAGACGACGCGTCGCACTTCTCGACTGTCAGGTGCCCAAACAGCTCGGTGACGACCTCGGCGTCGCGAATGAAGCTCAGGTAGACGATCGTATGCTTGCCTCTGCGCCGGTCGGTACTCTCGTCGAGTTGAATTCCTAGGAACGGAGACGCCTGGATGTGGCGCATCAGCTGCTGCTTCAGGTTGGTGACGAGCGCTTCGGTTATTTCACGGAAGCCGTACCTGCACAACACAGTGAAGGTGGTATTAGTCATAGTGACGATAAATACACAAAACAAGAAGGACTTTTCACTCACGCTGACTGGTATGTCCCTATGGACTTGTCCGGGATGTGCGGCGTCTGAAGCTCGGCCAACAGGCGAACAAGATCAACGAACAGGGAGATGGGGGAATCGGATTTGCAGATAAATAGCACGACCAGCATCAATTGTTTCAGCCGCGACGTCTCGTTGTCGTCGTTTTCGAACTCCTCAATGCCCCTTTGGTCAACCTTACCGCCTTCGGCGCGAAGCTGGGCATTGACGGCGTCCTGATGCTTCCGGCTGAGCGCGTGCTTCCGCATCGTTTGCCGCTGGATATCAACGCCACCTTCGCCGTTCTTACCGAACTTCCAGTGGGCTGGACCGTGAGCTATGCATATGCTGCACTTCATGCATTGCGTCCCGTCCTTCCTCTGCGTGATAATCAGCCACTTGAATTTGTCGCGCCAATATTCCTTCGACAGCTCTTGGAGCTTCTCCATAAGCGAGTCTGGATCAGGGACATGGATGGTGCTCCTGGAAGGCCCAGGATCACCTGTGGGATGAGCTGCTGGTGCTGCTGATGCTGCAGCAGCCTCAACTCTAGGCGCTGGCGTGGGGCGTGACACGATGCGGACGTGAGGAACCCCTGTCTTAGCAATCCGCAGCGTGCTCTGGGTATATCGGCCTGCCTTGGGGAATCGGGGCACGGCAGTACCACGTGAAGTGCTAGGCGCCGCTTGCGATCTAGGATTAGGTGTAATCCGTGTAGAGGTACTAGGGGAGACGGGCGGTGTGCTACTGAAAGCCCGTCTAGCATTAACAGCAGGCCATGAAACAGGAGTGACGTCCTGCCGATTCGGGGAAGAAGACGTTGGAACGCGTGTCGGCGAAGACGCGCCTAACACGGCGGCTGGCTGGGAGCGGCGTAGGAAATCTAGGCCCGTGACTGGTGGTTTGGGCCGTGGGGTGGGTGATTCAGCAGCTTCCGTGTCGTCCGCCATGGCGAGAGGGCGGTCTTACGTGACTAGGGCGAGAACCGTCTGTAATCGCGGTGAAAATGGCTGGGTAGGGCGTTTGTAAGAGAAGGTTGGAGACGAAAGACCCCCCCGAAACCCCAACGCCCGACCACAGAGCCCTGTTGACGAACCGCGCATGGCTCCCGAGAACTGTGGGTGGCACCACTTGACTGTGGTGAACCCAAACCGCGCTTCCTGAACCTTCGTCAGGCGCCGAAATTGTGGGTTTGTGGTGCTGGATTGATGACTGTTGTTCTAAACTAGCCAATCCCACACTTGTGACAGGCCACGTACGACAGTAACTATCCTGCGTGGGCAATTCGTGACGCAGACATCACGTGAGTGCGTCATAGAACCTGACTGTTTGCCTGTTGCAGCGGCATTTTGTGGATGTGGTGGCGAAAGAAACACGTGGGAGCACAGGGGGCGGAATGTATGATGCATACATTCCGGTAATCACGGCTAAACACCCACACCACGCCTTGCTCACGCGTGAATCACGCCTAAGGGTAGAAAGATTCGGTAACAGACGAAACCCGAAAGTGTTCCTGATGTATCAGATGAACATGGAAACCGTTTCTGGTGGATCAGATACAGCTGAAAAGCATTTCTGAATGAACAGATTTCACTAAGTGCATATTTCTGAATTATCAGATTAAATAAAAAACTAGCCCTCAAATATAGGACAAACAGACAAAAAATTTCTGCTAGCGACGTCCCTGGTGCTTATGTTTTCAATTACGCACAGGTTATGCAAAAATAATGTGGGAGCCCTGGCCATCCTTCTCAAGCCTCCAATCTCCGCCAGCCCCGAGATCAAATCCCCAAACCAATCAATTAGGCCCAAGGCCGGTTCGGGCTCAGGGCTCTGCCACACTAAGGGTGCGTCAGATCCGTTGTCGGAAAAATCCGGCCGGCCGGAATTAAAGAAGGTAACATTTTCGCGATGTTCGCACAGATATTCGTGCACTTCGCCAAATCCTGCCATTTCTTAAAAATTTGATGACCGGTTCAGCATTCGACAAAGTTCCGACATGCAGTCGACTCGAAAGTCGACCAATTTGTCGACCTGAAATCGCTACAGTTACTACGCGACGTCGCCAACTCGTCCGACGCAACGTGTCACGCAAGTACTGCATCTGCGACTCCGTCGCACAATCCGGCCACCCTGACGAACTGAAAATCTGACACATTTGCAAAGCGGCCTGCAAGTCGGCCACCAAATGCGTCAGATATTTCGGCCCTGTAAATGTGGCCGGATATTGGTCGCTTTCGAAGTCGACCATGTTGTCGACTTTGGCGAAGGATATAGTCGACCAAAATGGTCAACCAAATTCCAGCCAAATCATCATGGTAGAACTTTTGTCAAAGTTCGAACTTATAGAAAGGTTGTACGCGGTAGGATACAGTTGAGAGACGTGTCGCCACGTTACAAAGCGGTACTAGGCTCGAACTTTTAACAATCTACACCAAAAGCCCTAACTCCCTTTTAAAACCGTTCTGGATATGTTTCAGCCGCTTTGAAACTCACTGAACGAGCCAACCTGGGGGGCCTTGGTTTGGGTGGTTGGCGAAATGAATTGATGGCGGGAAGGAAGGACATTGAAGAAACATCAAGGAAAATGAATGTTGCGTCTGAATGAAGGAATGCTGTAGGATGCTGTGGGATAACGCAGGATGACGTAGGCTCGCGTACAGTAGTTGTAGCTCCCTGATGTTATAGCGGCAATCGGCCGCCTCCTGTCACGTGCTGCACGGCGCAACATAATGCCGCTCGTTGATGCCTATGGCGTCGAATCCAACGACCTTTCTCACGCAACATCGAGGCAGACTTTTATTAGTCAGCAGCGCATGCGGTTGGTCATGGTCAGTCCGCGAGAAATTTTCTCACAGCACTCTTTCGTCCTACATTCCTTCATCGTGGCCTCACCAGAGATTTTGTTGCAACAGCGGTGGAGGAAATCTCGGAGAATAGTTTTGCTCTTCGTACTGCCCAGCCCACAAGCCTACTTTCAGCTTGAACCGAGGAAGGGCCAAGGGTAGGCCTCATTCTCTCACGCACGCGAGGCAGGGACCAGGCTTTACTTGAGTTGGCTAGAATGGGTTTCAGATCAGAGAGAGGAAAGGGTACCCTCACCATTACCCGCGCGAGATCTGAATCTACTTTATCCCGCCTCACAAGTGAACTTGCTGAGTCAACGCGGTGTTAGATCATGCAAGAGCGACAGCCATGTAGGACGTCTGCCTCGGCCTCAGGGTTGCCACTCTGGCTTGCGACCAGGGCTATTGCTAGGATTTTTGCTAGCTCGGACGATCCGGGCCCCTGTGAAAAAGACCCTGTAAAATACGAGCCAGCAGGAAAAAAACCTTCACGAATCCGGGTTCGTGCCAGATAAGGCCTGAAAACTACCTACCAGAATCTCACGGAATGGGGAAATGATCGTGAAACTCACAGTGGGTGGCACGAAGGCTGGGAAGGTTGGAGATTTAAGAGCGGCACTAGAGGGGGGGAGCGAGACTTTCTGTCGACTTAAAAATGTTTATATGTGGAGGAGTACTACTTCTTGCCACGTCAAAGCAGTACCGGAAATCAAACACCTGAAGGCCAAACCAGGAGCGAATGCCAAGGATATTCACTGAAAGTGGCCTATGCGTTGTACACGGGGAGAGGGAGGGGATGCGAAGTAGTTCGAGGACTATAAGTGCTGCTAAAACTATCCTCTTCCCCTCAAAAACATCCCGGAGTGATCCGAGTGGGCTCGAAAATCACCCTTCAGGTTTACGGGCTGGTCCGAAAATCACCTTGTGAAAATCAGGGCTGCTCTAAAAATCACCTTATAATTTCAGTCAAAACAGGGTAATTGCCCTGATAACATAGGCCCTGCTTGCGACTAGAGTTTGCTGCTGGTCATGGTTGAATATTCATGATAGTACTACTAGGCAAGCTTGTAGACCGTACAAATACACGAGCAACGGCGGAGAGTGAGGAGGTACAGTATTAGGCAGAGGAGGAGGAGGAGGATGAAGAGGATGAGGATGAGAATGAGGAGGGAGCTCATTCTTTTACAACAGAAAGCGTTTCGAACCGTTGGAAAAGTGTTCGGAGTCGTTAGCATGTCGGATCGGACCATATCGTACTGTCGGCCTGTTGCTCATGTAAAGTGCCTCCCATCACGTGGACTGCAGACTTTTGAGACGTCCCAAGATATATTTTTTTTTCAGACATTTCAAAACTCTTTTGAGACGCCTTTTAGGACCAATTCGTACTGTACTATAGGATTAGAGGAGGTGATTCGTTTTGACGTGGAGTTTCACGTGGGCCGCGAATCGCAGAGATTTTCAGGAGGTCAAAAGAGCAACGCCATGCCAGCTATCGGAAAGGATACACCATCCTCCCTGACAGCTCATCCGTTCGTCACTTCTTCTATTTCCAGATCTTAGCTCCATGGATGCCAACCCTGGGATGGTAGACGCCATAATGGGTGCATCCAGGGACAGCTCATCTGTCTCAAAGCGCTTTTCAGGCTTTCCAGACGCCTCAAAAGTGATCCCACACGTAACGGATGGATATATGCCAGCCATCATGGGATGGTCGTACGTACGGTAGACACGACACCATGATTGGTGCATCCATGAATGGGGGGTAGCAGCTCACATGAGCATCACTCCCCACCCACCCCGATCTCCAACATCACAGCATGATGCTAGCTTTGGCCGGACGGCATAGCCATTGGTCGTCCTCTCTGAGCCTTCACGTGGAGCGAGCGAATGAGCCTGCGCTTTCCAGACTCGAAACCCAGGGGGCCTGCGCTCTAAACTTTAGCCAAAAGTTAAGACTCACACACACAGCCAAGAGGGGCATGTGACTCGAGAGCCAAGGGCCAAGAGCCTGCCTTCTAAACTCTAGCCAAGAGGCTCTGCTTCGGGCGCGAGCGCCGCCACAGACGAATGCCGCTACTGGCCATCCATGACAACATCTCTCACGCAGACTGCTCTGACCTGTTGCTATTCTCTGGATAGGCAGCTCCTGGTAGCTTGTGCCTGCCTCTGGTCACCCCTGGCTGTGCGCCTCTTCCCACCCTGTTTATCACCCTGTTCCTCTCCTCACCCTGTTCATCTTCTCACCCTGTTGCTGTTCTCAATCTCGACCCAATGTTCTCACAGATCTATGTCTGAGCCGCCTAGATTTGAGCTTATTGGCATTTTCTCTCGTATCTCGGGAGTTCGAGGACTGATGCCGATCTAGGGGGCTCCTCTCCAATCCAAACACGAGCGGCGAGCGGCTTGAAACGGAGGCTTGCGAGGAGTCCCTCGCGTTGAGCCTTCTTCCTCCCCTCGTCCCGCCGCCCTTCCTTCCTTCCCTCCTCAGCCTCGTGCCTTGAGCATCGTTATCCCTGGCAGACACAATTTTCTTTTTTAAGTCCTTTTTCGCGATGACGAATCTGAATCAGTTCCAAAAAAGAGCAGACCTCTGCTGAAATTCATCTCCTTTTTTGGAATCCATCTCTTCTCGCCTTCCTCTTCTGAATCACGCAAAACCGCCGCCGCTTCTCCGTCCACTGCAGCTCAACTCATGGTCGACCGGACGATCTTAGAGGCGCCTAGAAACGTAATCACTCCCCTGCTCGAATGCACCAAGCCGACTCGGACGCTCCTTCCCCACGCACAGCCGTTTAGAGTGTCATCCCAAGCCTCTGCTTTACCACCTTGAGTCGAGCTACTGTGAAGCACCTGAAACCAAACCTACCCCTCCAACCCCCCTGTATATACATCAAACGTATCTTGGAACTCGGCTCATATCTTTTTTACCCCAAGACGCCCCTGTCGGCCATCATGGCTCCATGTGAAGTTGGCTCCTGTTATGAGAATCATCATTGGTTGGAGCCACCGTTGGCGCTGGCGAAATGCGGCATGGTGATGCCGCCGCCTCAAGCGAGTTATGAGACGCCTGAAAGCAGTTCCTATAACGCCGTGAGTCCGTTTCATCTTGCAAAGCAGAACCTGGTGCCGCAGTCTCCGTTGTTGCAGGCACTGCCAGAATGCATGGTCATGCGTCAAGGGAGCAGCAGCGGGAGTGCCGACATGAGCGGGCAGCGTGACGTGGTGGACGCGCATTCTCAACGATGGGCGTCTCAAGAATCTCAAGAATCTCATGAATCTCAAGGATCTCATGAATCTCAAGAATCTCAAGGATCCGTTTGCCGTAACTCCTACCCCCAGCAGTCATTACCCACCTCCCCTCCCTCCACTCACCCTCGCATCAGCCGCCGCTGCTACTCCCCGTGCACGTCCCCCACTTGTTCCGCTGTCGTCCCTCACGCCCCCTCCGCCGTCTCCCCCACTCGATCCGCCCCTCACACCCCACTCCTTCACACTCCCCCCGTCGCGCCCCCCACTCCAACCACTCTCTCACACACACCCTCCTCTCCTCCCTCCTCCTCCGCTGCGCCGCCCGCTCGTTCAACCACTCTCCCTCACACACCCTCCCCACCTTCCTCTTCCACTGCGCCGCCTGCTCGCTCGCTCCGCGGAACCTTCCGGCGGCTGCTGCAGCGCTGCCAGCTGTCGGATGACGTGGCGCTTCAGGCACTGGAGGGGCGGCTGCAGCTGCTGGACGCGCACAGGGCGCTCAGCAGCGTAAGGTGCCAGCAGTTTGTCACGGCGTTCGAAGGGTCGCAAGGGGTGGCGGCGTTTGGAGGCGCTCAGAGAATGGTGGAGGCCGAGTCGACTCACAGGGCGCTCAGCAGCAGAGTGCGGTGCCCGCAGTTTGTGACGGCTTTTGAAGGGCCGCAGAGAGTGGCAGCGCTTGAGGCCTTTAAGGGAGCAACTACGGCTGAGCCGACTCACAAGGCGCTCAGCAGCAGCGTGCGGTGCCTGCAGTTTGTGACGGCTTTTGAAGGGCCGCAGAGAGTGGCAGCATTTGAGGAGCCTCACAAGAGAGCGACCAAGCTTGAACCGCAGCACAGAACGCCGCCGGCCTTTGAGTCAACCCAAAGGGCGGCGCTCAGCAGGATACGATTAAGGCCCTTGGAATGCGCTGACGGTGATGATGTCGCTGATGGTGCTGCTGATGTCGCTGATGGTGCTGCTGATGTCGCTGATGGTGCTGCTGATGACGCTGACGCTGCAAGTGCGGGGGCCGTGGCTCTTGAAGTGATGGCGATTCCAACTGGAGGAGGGCGGACTGGGGCAGATTTCGCTGACGAGGATTCCAGCGATGGAGGTTCCACTGGAACGGGGCAGTGCGGCACGCCGCATGCGCATTCCTGGATGGCTGATCTGGCATACTATTGTGAACCCACAAGGTCCAATTCCTTCCGCTCAACTCGCTCCCTCGTTTCGACCCCATCGTCTACTTCCGCTCCCTCCCGTGGCTTCTACTCCCTCAACTCGACTCCCTCTCTTGACTCAACTCCCTCTTACCCCTCCAACGTTCATTCCATCCCGTCACGGAGGCGAAGCTTCTCTGGTGCAGCAGAGAGGCTTCCGAGAAACTTCTTGGGTGCCGGGCACTGCTCAAGAAGGCGAAGCTTCTCCGATGCTGGGGCCTACACGCCTCTGCCTCTGCACAAGCAGCAGCAGCAGCAGAATCCGCAGCAGCAGTGGCAGCAGCTTTATCATCCGCAGCAGCAGGACCACCATTGTCGTGCCAAGAGTCAAGAGCAACAGAGTCACTATCAGCGGCACTCTCATCAACAGCATCATCAGCATCGGCAGCAGCGTCAGCAGCAGCATCAGTATCAGCAGCAGTATCACCCCAGACCTGTCTCAAGAGCTGACATTCGCGGCAGCAGGTCAGCCCGTTTCAACCACACACCATCTGTTCTCGAGTCACTATCTCCTCACGCCATCCGAGTCCCCTCCTGCCCTTCCATCTGACTTGCCTTCTCCGATCTGATCTATCATCTATATCCACAAGTCTCAAGTTCGCCTTAAGTCGCAATTTCGCCTCAAGTCTCAAGTTCACCTCAAGTCTCAAGTTCTCTCAAGTTCGCCTCGAGTCTCAAGTTCGCCTCGAGGTGCCTGTCCTACGGCACTTAGCATCCTGCTTCCCCCTCTGGTCTGGTGCACCCATTAAGGCAATCACAGGCGGAAATTGGTGCCATGTGGCATCTGTTTGAGCATCCCTCCATGATTCCCACATTTATCCATCCTCACCCCTTCCCTTCCTTCACCCTCAAGCCATCTCCCATTCCATCCTCTGGTCTGGTGCACCCATTAAGGCAATCACAGGCAGAAATTGGTGACGTGTGGCATCTGCTCCAGTGTACGGTATCTCCATTGCAATAAGCCCACTGGTTTTTTTTTTGCCTTCCCACACCCCCCCTCCTCCCCTCCTATGTGTTGTTGTAGCTAGGGGGTTGTAGTAGTGCCCCTGCTCTAAATGGTTCAGCTAGCACCAGGTAGCAAATTTGTTGCAGTAGCATCTGCTTGTGTTCATACATTCATGTCGATATTCCAAGAGTTTGCCAGCTATGTGCCTGCTGCCGTCATGGTTGTCTGCAATGCAGCCTGTGTAAAAAAATGTTAAACAAGTTCTCTACCACTACTCACTTACGGTATGAGGGGTTTCAATTATCAAAGCTACAGCTTGTTGGGAATGAGAGTGAACGGTTTAGAAAGGTGCGTGGAGGTGAAACTGGGGGCAGGGAGGGGTGCGGAATCAAGTTCGTCACGGCTTTGGTTACCGCATGTGCATAGAAAGTGACCGAGCGAACATCAACGTCAGTGTTTCGTCAATTTTCGCCCACCTTGCAGAACCCGTTTGTCGTCGACCTCTCGTCAACCTTTCTCCCTCGGATCCATTTTCCAACTTGGAATGGTACTTGAAATTACAGATTTGCAGATAAATCAGATTTTGGAACGAGCCGACGATCCTCTTTCTTTCTCCCTAATTTTCCGTTTCTATGGAGACTACAGCTTGTCCGTTCGACGATCTTTCTGACGATCTTCTCTCGTATCTCCTTTCCCGGCTCGGCCCGGACCTCTTTTCGTTTCGCCACGCCCTCGTCTGCAAGCGATGGCTCCGCGTCGCACGCGTCTCTCAGACCGACATTCGCGTCGCCAGTCGCAGGGAGATCTCCAGCGTGTCGTTGCTTCGCGCATTGTCAACTATGCCGAACCTGACATCACTGCAGCTAGCGAATCGCAGCCTTGACGTGGTCAACGATCAGATTATCTCCGGTTTAGGCTCGGCATTGCCGAACCTCAAGCGATTTTCGCTGACGGCGACCAGGCGTGTGTCGTCAGCTGGAGGAGTCACGGAAATAGGGTTGGACGGATTTTTCCAAGCCTGTACGCGATTAGAGAGGCTCGGACTTCACACTATACCGAGCGTCAAGTTCCTCCCTCCGTCCTTAATTTGTTTGACACAACTGGAGTTTCTAGACATCTCATTGGATGACCTTCGCAGCCTGCCCGAAGAAATCTCGCAGCTGCCCGCGTTACGCGTCCTACACCTCCAAGCGCCTCACCTCAGGGCTCTGCCCAAAAGCCTGGGCAGACTGAAGAATCTCAGCGTTCTAGAGCTGGTGGAGTGCAATTCGTTGCCTGCCCTGCCAGAATCTTTTGGGCAGCTCTTTAACCTCGTTCACTTCAGTGCCACCACCTGCTATAGCTTGACATCGCTACCCGAAAACTTCGGTCAGCTGCAATCTCTCAAGACGCTCGAGCTCGCTCTTCCCTGCCTCACAAGCCTCCCAGAATCCCTCGGGCAACTGCCAAAACTTTGGAATCTGATCCTCTGCTCCTGCCATTCCCTCCATTACCTCCCATCCTCCATGAGCCGTCTATCCTCGTTAGAGGGTCTTGAGATAAGCGAATGTTTTCTCACTCTTCCCGATGACATTGGCTTTCTTCCCAATCTGTGGAGCCTGGAGATCCACAACTGCGAAAATCTTACGGAGCTGCCCGTTTCCCTCCCCAAGCTGGACCGGCTGACCGACCTTGTGATCACGGGCTGCCGAAACCTTTTCAGGCTGCCCGAGGATATCGGGGATTTGCCGGCTTTAGAAAAGTTGGAGCTTTGCAACACGTACCAGCTCTCGCACTTGCCCGACTCGTTCGGGCAGCTTAAAAATCTCCGGACCTTGAAGCTGCTTGCCTGCAACAGGCTTACCACCCTTCCTCACACATTCTCCCAACTTTCTTCTCTTGAAAGCCTCAAGCTCATTAACTGTGAACTTTTCTCTGCCCTGCCTGAAGAGTTTTCGCAGCTGCCCAACCTCCAAGAATTGTCCATCAGCTGGTGTCCTGAGTTTCGGCATATCCCATCTTCATTCACCCAGCTTTCATCTTTAACTCATTTCACGGTCAACTGCTGCCGAAATTTCTCAGACCTTCCTGAAGGCGTTGGGCTCATGTCAAATCTGAAGTCGTTTGAGCTAACGGGATGTGACCGGCTGACACGACTACCCCCGTCTTTAGCGTTGCTCTGTGAGATAGAGAGGTTGGAGATAAGTGGGTGTTCAAACATAGTAGATGCACCACTCTTCTTATGCCATCTTATAGGTTGACTTGCAATAATACCGTAGAAAGTGATTCTTGGTTGAAAGTTGGGAACGTTGAGCTAGTGTGCTAAATTGCAAAACGTCTCTAGCGAATCCTGTATAATGGGCCTTTCAATCAATACACAACGATTCGGTGGCAGCCCTGGTCCAGCCAGTTGTTGCAGGGGGGCAGAGGAACGTAACTTATCAAAGTTAGGGCTGACGTGGGCCCTCACGCTCCGGGGACTGGGGCCCTATCAGGCAAGCGCCCTGGCGGGGCACTTGACGACACTTTGCGTGCCCAGCGATCGCACGAACGAACCACGAGAAATGCTTTTTGCACACGGCGCAAGCCTCGCTCACATCGCTGAACCTACCATGCCTGGCCGAGACGTGATTTTCTTACAGGCTGGGCGAATTCTCCAAACCACGCACTCTGGTTTGTACTGTATAGCCCTTCTGCTACGAACTTGGTTAGGGCAAGAGCGCTTTGGTTCGCTTTGCTGGTTGGAATAGAACCAACCAAGCCCAAGGGTCCAGCCTTCCTCCGTACCGCAAGTCAACGTGGGCATTTGGTTCGGCAGGAATCAAAGCACGTTGGCACGATGTACCCGGTGTACGCTGCTTCGATTGCCGTTAGTGGTCAAACTACTTCCCTCGTACCCCTCCCGCCCACCACCCACCCACCCGCCCCTCGCCCCTCCGTCCTGTCCCCCCACCGACCTTGAGAATGACGCGCTTTGCGCTCGAGCATCGCGCAATATTCTCGAATCTCGAGGGTGACAGCCGACGTTAGTGACTTCACGGGCCCAGCAGTAGGTTACGCCGAGTAGAGAGGTAGCAAGGGCTTTTTTTTGGCGCGAAGTCGTCTTTTTCGCGAAGTCCGTAGCTTGACGAATGGTGACGCTAGGTACGCACAAATGCGACGTTTCTATTCTGCTAATTTAACTTTCCACCTTAGTCCCGTGTGACATAAGTGGTGCTGCGGACGCAGTCTAGGCTCTGCCTTCCAATAAATTGATACATTCGTTGTTCGAGACCGCCATTTCGTTATTACTCGCAGCGCTCTCAAGCATACGCGATATTGAGCGTTAAACTATAGAAGGCGACTTAGCACAAGTTAGTGCCACGCGACAGAAACCGGCATGCTTCAAGGCAGCGTCAGTCAGACCGCTAGCATAGACTGGCCGACAATCAGATACCGTTTTCCGTCCGCCAATCAGCGGCGCTGGGTAGACTCGTGACGCCGCGGCTTCGGCGCCGCATGCCCCGGGAATGGCGGAAGAGTTGGCAGAGGACGAGGAGAACGACGGGGATAAGAACGGACATAGTAACGGATTACGACGGTTTGACTTTAGAAGCGCCTCGATGATAGTAACAGAGGACGTCAGGATTACGTTGACGGGTCCTGCTGGGTGAAAGATTAGTTTAGGCTCTTCTAATTCCACTAACGCGATACTTTTCGCGACCAGGATTTACTTGTTTCCGAAGCGACATTGCGACGCTGGCGATCGCGGGAAAGGGGCTGGAAATAAGAAGCTGAGCTCTCGTGCGATTAGAGGGACCCGCAGCGAGCGAGGGAAACAGGCGAAAGTAAGAAGACAACAGGCGAAAGACGGGATACGAAGCTGAGTGTGTGTCGCATACAGGTTGGGAAACGAAGCTGAGGTTGGGAAACGCGCAGAGCGAATCGACAAGAGGCCGGGCGAAAGGGAGCCAGCACCGCTGGGGTGCAGCGGTGTGCGGGGGGGGGAAGGTAAGGGAGGGTGTTCCTTTACGGGCAGCAACAGCTGGGGCAAAGAGAACGTAGCCGACTGCTAGTGCAGCAGCAGCAGCGGCAGCAGCAGCAGCAGCAGCAGCGCAATTGGCGGCAGGAAGTACGATATCGCGCTAGTTCAAGCGACAGTGGGAACAGAAGCAGTAGCAGCAGCAGGAGAAGGAAGAGGAGGAGGAGGAGGAGGAGGAGGAGGGGGAGGAGGAGGATAAAGCAGGGAGTTCTCACAGCAGCAGCAGCAGCGGCAGCAGCAGCGGCAGCAGCAGCGGCAGCAGCAGCAGCAGCAGCAGCAGCGGCAGCAGCAGCGGCAGCAGCAGCGGCAGCGGCAGCGGCAGCGGCAGCAGCAGCAGCAGCAGCAGCAGCAGCAGCAGCAGCAGCAGCAGCAGCAGCAGCAGCAGCAGCAGCAGCAGCAGCAGCGGGAGCAGCAGCAGCGGGAGCAGCATGAGTTGTTGGGCGCCGTTGGCGCGGCTGGGGGCGTGCGCGCCGAGCAACGGCATCGTGGCGTGTCTGAACGCGTGCGACGGACCCACCATCGACTGCTATGACACCTGCTACACCGACTCCGGCTGGCTCCCACCGCTCTCCACCGCTGAGCTCATCGCGTTCCCCATCTCCGCGTGCTGCCTGCTGGCCATGTCGCTCGTCATCTCCTGCATGATGTCGTCTACGCTTGGGCTTGACATGGCGACTCTGCAGGTAACCCCCACTGCTGGTATCCCGTGCTGTTCCACGACACTGTCCCCCCTTCCCTCCTTCTCCCCCATTTCCACCCTCCCCCACCCCCTCCCCCCACACCCACCCCCATCTCCGGGTGCTGCCTGCTCGCCGTGTCTCTTGTTATCTCCTGCATGATGTCGTCCACTCTCGGACTCGACATGGCGACTCTCCAGGTAATTGACATGCAACCTCCTCCCTCCTCCTCCCCACCCACCTTCTCCCTCCCTCCTCTCCACCCACCTCCCCACCCCTCTCCACCCCTCTCCACCCCTCTCCACCCACCTCCCCCAACACCCCTCCTCCCCTGGGGAGCAGGTGGCAATGATGGGGTGGACGAGGCTGAGGTGGCAGCTGAGTCGACTACATCCACCCACCTTCCCCCTGCCTCCCCCCCAACACCAACCTCCCCCCTCCCCCCCCCTCCGGGAGCAGGCGGCGATGGATGGCGTGGACGGGCGGCTGAGGCGGCAGGCTGCCAAGGTGGCATTTTCTGAGGCGCCCCGGTGACCTACTTTTTTCTCCCTCCCACCCCACCCCACCCCACCCCACCCCACCCCACCCCACCCCACCCCACCCCACCCCATCCCTCCCCACCCCACCTCATCCCACCTCGACCAGGCAGCAATGGATGGCGTGGACGAGCGGCTGAGGTGGCAGGCTGCCAAGGTGGCAGCGCTGCGCACACGTGGCAGTCTGCTGCTCACCACGCTATTGGTCGCCAGCACCAGCGTCAACGTCAGCTTCACGCTCTTCGTCTCAGGTGGGTCTCAGGTGGGGTCAGGTGGGGTCAGGTTGGGTCAGGTGCGGTGCAGGTGGGGTGGTCAGGTCTGGCACAGTCATCCTCCTGTTTCTGATGCAGCTCACCCCATTCCACCACTCCCTACCGCAGTCTCCTCTCCACCAACACCCCTTTCGCCCCCAATCCCTCCTCCCTGCTCCACCTGCCCGTCCCTCCCAGGCGTGTTGGGCATGGTGATGGGATTCATCCTCTGCTTGCTGCTCATCCTCCTCTTTATTGGGACCACTCCTAGCATGCATCTCTACCCCTCCCCACCGCTCCCCACCCTCCCAGGCGTGTTGGGCATGGTGATGGGATTCGTCCTCTGCGTGCTCCTCATCCTGCTCTTCACTGAAACCACTCCTCTCATGCATCTCACCGTATTCCACCTCTCCCCACCACCCCCCACCACTCCCCACCCCTTCCTCCCAGGCGTGTTGGGCATGGTGATGGGATTCATCCTCTGCGTGCTCCTCATCCTGCTATTCGTGGAAATCGCTCCCCCCGCCATCTGTGCGCGTCACTCCCTCCGCATCGCCTCCGCCACCGCCTGGCTCGCCCGCCTGCTGCTGCTGTTGCTGTCTCCGGTGGCTTACCCAGTCAGCCTGCTGCTGGATCGATACTTGAACAATCAAGAAGATGAGGAGGAGAGCAGCTTGCGACGTGGGCTCCTGTGCGGGTGAGTGTCCTTGTGTCTGTGAGGGAGAATGGGAGAGGGCGAGGGTGAGAGGGCGAGGGGGAGGGGGAGGGAATGGGACCCACTCGCTCCCCCCGCCATCTGTGCGCGTCACTCCCTCCGCATCGCCTCCATCACCGCGTGGCTCGCCCGCCTGCTGCTGCTGCTGCTTCTGCTGCTGCTGCTGCTGCTGCTGCTGCTGCTGCTGCTGCTGCTGCCACCTGTGGCGAAGAGGACGAAAAGGAGAGCAGCTTGTGACGCGGGCTCCTGTGTGGGTGAGTGTGTGGGCATGAGGTGAGCACGAAGTGTGTGTGCATGAGGTGACAGTGATCGAGTGAGTGCATCAGGTGAGCACTCACCTGATCGAGTGAGTGCATCAGGTGAGCACTCACCTGATCGAGTGAGTGCATCAGGTGAGCACTCACCTGATCGAGTGAGTGCATCAGGTGAGCACTCACCTGATCGAGTGAGTGCATCAGGTGAGCACTCACCTGATCGAGTGAGTGCATCAGGTGAGCACTCACCTGATCGAGTGAGTGCATCAGGTGAGCACTCACCTGATCGAGTGAGTGCATCAGGTGAGCACTCACCTGATCGAGTGAGTGCATCAGGTGAGCACTCACCTGATCGAGTGAGTGCATCAGGTGAGCACTCACCTGATCGAGTGAGTGCATCAGGTGAGCACTCACCTGATCGAGTGAGTGCATCAGGTGAGCACTCACCTGATCGAGTGAGTGCATCAGGTGAGCACTCACCTGATCGAGTGAGTGCATCAGGTGAGCACTCACCTGATCGAGTGAGTGCATCAGGTGAGCACTCACCTGATCGAGTGAGTGCATCAGGTGAGCACTCACCTGATCGAGTGAGTGCATCAGGTGAGCACTCACCTGATCGAGTGAGTGCATCAGGTGAGCACTCACCTGATCGAGTGAGTGCATCAGGTGAGCACTCACCTGATCGAGTGAGTGCATCAGGTGAGCACTCACCTGATCGAGTGAGTGCATCAGGTGAGCACTCACCTGATCGAGTGAGTGCATCAGGTGAGCACTCACCTGATCGAGTGAGTGCATCAGGTGAGCACTCACCTGATCGAGTGAGTGCATCAGGTGAGCACTCACCTGATCGAGTGAGTGCATCAGGTGAGCACTCACCTGATCGAGTGAGTGCATCAGGTGAGCACTCACCTGATCGAGTGAGTGCATCAGGTGAGCACTCACCTGATCGAGTGAGTGCATCAGGTGAGCACTCACCTGATCGAGTGAGTGCATCAGGTGAGCACTCACCTGATCGAGTGAGTGCATCAGGTGAGCACTCACCTGATCGAGTGAGTGCATCAGGTGAGCACTCACCTGATCGAGTGAGTGCATCAGGTGAGCACTCACCTGATCGAGTGAGTGCATCAGGTGAGCACTCACCTGATCGAGTGAGTGCATCAGGTGAGCACTCACCTGATCGAGTGAGTGCATCAGGTGAGCACTCACCTGATCGAGTGAGTGCATCAGGTGAGCACTCACCTGATCGAGTGAGTGCATCAGGTGAGCACTCACCTGATCGAGTGAGTGCATCAGGTGAGCACTCACCTGATCGAGTGAGTGCATCAGGTGAGCACTCACCTGATCGAGTGAGTGCATCAGGTGAGCACTCACCTGATCGAGTGAGTGCATCAGGTGAGCACTCACCTGATCGAGTGAGTGCATCAGGTGAGCACTCACCTGATCGAGTGAGTGCATCAGGTGAGCACTCACCTGATCGAGTGAGTGCATCAGGTGAGCACTCACCTGATCGAGTGAGTGCATCAGGTGAGCACTCACCTGATCGAGTGAGTGCATCAGGTGAGCACTCACCTGATCGAGTGAGTGCATCAGGTGAGCACTCACCTGATCGAGTGAGTGCATCAGGTGAGCACTCACCTGATCGAGTGAGTGCATCAGGTGAGCACTCACCTGATCGAGTGAGTGCATCAGGTGAGCACTCACCTGATCGAGTGAGTGCATCAGGTGAGCACTCACCTGATCGAGTGAGTGCATCAGGTGAGCACTCACCTGATCGAGTGAGTGCATCAGGTGAGCACTCACCTGATCGAGTGAGTGCATCAGGTGAGCACTCACCTGATCGAGTGAGTGCATCAGGTGAGCACTCACCTGATCGAGTGAGTGCATCAGGTGAGCACTCACCTGATCGAGTGAGTGCATCAGGTGAGCACTCACCTGATCGAGTGAGTGCATCAGGTGAGCACTCACCTGATCGAGTGAGTGCATCAGGTGAGCACTCACCTGATCGAGTGAGTGCATCAGGTGAGCACTCACCTGATCGAGTGAGTGCATCAGGTGAGCACTCACCTGATCGAGTGAGTGCATCAGGTGAGCACTCACCTGATCGAGTGAGTGCATCAGGTGAGCACTCACCTGATCGAGTGAGTGCATCAGGTGAGCACTCACCTGATCGAGTGAGTGCATCAGGTGAGCACTCACCTGATCGAGTGAGTGCATCAGGTGAGCACTCACCTGATCGAGTGAGTGCATCAGGTGAGCACTCACCTGATCGAGTGAGTGCATCAGGTGAGCACTCACCTGATCGAGTGAGTGCATCAGGTGAGCACTCACCTGATCGAGTGAGTGCATCAGGTGAGCACTCACCTGATCGAGTGAGTGCATCAGGTGAGCACTCACCTGATCGAGTGAGTGCATCAGGTGAGCACTCACCTGATCGAGTGAGTGCATCAGGTGAGCACTCACCTGATCGAGTGAGTGCATCAGGTGAGCACTCACCTGATCGAGTGAGTGCATCAGGTGAGCACTCACCTGATCGAGTGAGTGCATCAGGTGAGCACTCACCTGATCGAGTGAGTGCATCAGGTGAGCACTCACCTGATCGAGTGAGTGCATCAGGTGAGCACTCACCTGATCGAGTGAGTGCATCAGGTGAGCACTCACCTGATCGAGTGAGTGCATCAGGTGAGCACTCACCTGATCGAGTGAGTGCATCAGGTGAGCACTCACCTGATCGAGTGAGTGCATCAGGTGAGCACTCACCTGATCGAGTGAGTGCATCAGGTGAGCACTCACCTGATCGAGTGAGTGCATCAGGTGAGCACTCACCTGATCGAGTGAGTGCATCAGGTGAGCACTCACCTGATCGAGTGAGTGCATCAGGTGAGCACTCACCTGATCGAGTGAGTGCATCAGGTGAGCACTCACCTGATCGAGTGAGTGCATCAGGTGAGCACTCACCTGATCGAGTGAGTGCATCAGGTGAGCACTCACCTGATCGAGTGAGTGCATCAGGTGAGCACTCACCTGATCGAGTGAGTGCATCAGGTGAGCACTCACCTGATCGAGTGAGTGCATCAGGTGAGCACTCACCTGATCGAGTGAGTGCATCAGGTGAGCACTCACCTGATCGAGTGAGTGCATCAGGTGAGCACTCACCTGATCGAGTGAGTGCATCAGGTGAGCACTCACCTGATCGAGTGAGTGCATCAGGTGAGCACTCACCTGATCGAGTGAGTGCATCAGGTGAGCACTCACCTGATCGAGTGAGTGCATCAGGTGAGCACTCACCTGATCGAGTGAGTGCATCAGGTGAGCACTCACCTGATCGAGTGAGTGCATCAGGTGAGCACTCACCTGATCGAGTGAGTGCATCAGGTGAGCACTCACCTGATCGAGTGAGTGCATCAGGTGAGCACTCACCTGATCGAGTGAGTGCATCAGGTGAGCACTCACCTGATCGAGTGAGTGCATCAGGTGAGCACTCACCTGATCGAGTGAGTGCATCAGGTGAGCACTCACCTGATCGAGTGAGTGCATCAGGTGAGCACTCACCTGATCGAGTGAGTGCATCAGGTGAGCACTCACCTGATCGAGTGAGTGCATCAGGTGAGCACTCACCTGATCGAGTGAGTGCATCAGGTGAGCACTCACCTGATCGAGTGAGTGCATCAGGTGAGCACTCACCTGATCGAGTGAGTGCATCAGGTGAGCACTCACCTGATCGAGTGAGTGCATCAGGTGAGCACTCACCTGATCGAGTGAGTGCATCAGGTGAGCACTCACCTGATCGAGTGAGTGCATCAGGTGAGCACTCACCTGATCGAGTGAGTGCATCAGGTGAGCACTCACCTGATCGAGTGAGTGCATCAGGTGAGCACTCACCTGATCGAGTGAGTGCATCAGGTGAGCACTCACCTGATCGAGTGAGTGCATCAGGTGAGCACTCACCTGATCGAGTGAGTGCATCAGGTGAGCACTCACCTGATCGAGTGAGTGCATCAGGTGAGCACTCACCTGATCGAGTGAGTGCATCAGGTGAGCACTCACCTGATCGAGTGAGTGCATCAGGTGAGCACTCACCTGATCGAGTGAGTGCATCAGGTGAGCACTCACCTGATCGAGTGAGTGCATCAGGTGAGCACTCACCTGATCGAGTGAGTGCATCAGGTGAGCACTCACCTGATCGAGTGAGTGCATCAGGTGAGCACTCACCTGATCGAGTGAGTGCATCAGGTGAGCACTCACCTGATCGAGTGAGTGCATCAGGTGAGCACTCACCTGATCGAGTGAGTGCATCAGGTGAGCACTCACCTGATCGAGTGAGTGCATCAGGTGAGCACTCACCTGATCGAGTGAGTGCATCAGGTGAGCACTCACCTGATCGAGTGAGTGCATCAGGTGAGCACTCACCTGATCGAGTGAGTGCATCAGGTGAGCACTCACCTGATCGAGTGAGTGCATCAGGTGAGCACTCACCTGATCGAGTGAGTGCATCAGGTGAGCACTCACCTGATCGAGTGAGTGCATCAGGTGAGCACTCACCTGATCGAGTGAGTGCATCAGGTGAGCACTCACCTGATCGAGTGAGTGCATCAGGTGAGCACTCACCTGATCGAGTGAGTGCATCAGGTGAGCACTCACCTGATCGAGTGAGTGCATCAGGTGAGCACTCACCTGATCGAGTGAGTGCATCAGGTGAGCACTCACCTGATCGAGTGAGTGCATCAGGTGAGCACTCACCTGATCGAGTGAGTGCATCAGGTGAGCACTCACCTGATCGAGTGAGTGCATCAGGTGAGCACTCACCTGATCGAGTGAGTGCATCAGGTGAGCACTCACCTGATCGAGTGAGTGCATCAGGTGAGCACTCACCTGATCGAGTGAGTGCATCAGGTGAGCACTCACCTGATCGAGTGAGTGCATCAGGTGAGCACTCACCTGATCGAGTGAGTGCATCAGGTGAGCACTCACCTGATCGAGTGAGTGCATCAGGTGAGCACTCACCTGATCGAGTGAGTGCATCAGGTGAGCACTCACCTGATCGAGTGAGTGCATCAGGTGAGCACTCACCTGATCGAGTGAGTGCATCAGGTGAGCACTCACCTGATCGAGTGAGTGCATCAGGTGAGCACTCACCTGATCGAGTGAGTGCATCAGGTGAGCACTCACCTGATCGAGTGAGTGCATCAGGTGAGCACTCACCTGATCGAGTGAGTGCATCAGGTGAGCACTCACCTGATCGAGTGAGTGCATCAGGTGAGCACTCACCTGATCGAGTGAGTGCATCAGGTGAGCACTCACCTGATCGAGTGAGTGCATCAGGTGAGCACTCACCTGATCGAGTGAGTGCATCAGGTGAGCACTCACCTGATCGAGTGAGTGCATCAGGTGAGCACTCACCTGATCGAGTGAGTGCATCAGGTGAGCACTCACCTGATCGAGTGAGTGCATCAGGTGAGCACTCACCTGATCGAGTGAGTGCATCAGGTGAGCACTCACCTGATCGAGTGAGTGCATCAGGTGAGCACTCACCTGATCGAGTGAGTGCATCAGGTGAGCACTCACCTGATCGAGTGAGTGCATCAGGTGAGCACTCACCTGATCGAGTGAGTGCATCAGGTGAGCACTCACCTGATCGAGTGAGTGCATCAGGTGAGCACTCACCTGATCGAGTGAGTGCATCAGGTGAGCACTCACCTGATCGAGTGAGTGCATCAGGTGAGCACTCACCTGATCGAGTGAGTGCATCAGGTGAGCACTCACCTGATCGAGTGAGTGCATCAGGTGAGCACTCACCTGATCGAGTGAGTGCATCAGGTGAGCACTCACCTGATCGAGTGAGTGCATCAGGTGAGCACTCACCTGATCGAGTGAGTGCATCAGGTGAGCACTCACCTGATCGAGTGAGTGCATCAGGTGAGCACTCACCTGATCGAGTGAGTGCATCAGGTGAGCACTCACCTGATCGAGTGAGTGCATCAGGTGAGCACTCACCTGATCGAGTGAGTGCATCAGGTGAGCACTCACCTGATCGAGTGAGTGCATCAGGTGAGCACTCACCTGATCGAGTGAGTGCATCAGGTGAGCACTCACCTGATCGAGTGAGTGCATCAGGTGAGCACTCACCTGATCGAGTGAGTGCATCAGGTGAGCACTCACCTGATCGAGTGAGTGCATCAGGTGAGCACTCACCTGATCGAGTGAGTGCATCAGGTGAGCACTCACCTGATCGAGTGAGTGCATCAGGTGAGCACTCACCTGATCGAGTGAGTGCATCAGGTGAGCACTCACCTGATCGAGTGAGTGCATCAGGTGAGCACTCACCTGATCGAGTGAGTGCATCAGGTGAGCACTCACCTGATCGAGTGAGTGCATCAGGTGAGCACTCACCTGATCGAGTGAGTGCATCAGGTGAGCACTCACCTGATCGAGTGAGTGCATCAGGTGAGCACTCACCTGATCGAGTGAGTGCATCAGGTGAGCACTCACCTGATCGAGTGAGTGCATCAGGTGAGCACTCACCTGATCGAGTGAGTGCATCAGGTGAGCACTCACCTGATCGAGTGAGTGCATCAGGTGAGCACTCACCTGATCGAGTGAGTGCATCAGGTGAGCACTCACCTGATCGAGTGAGTGCATCAGGTGAGCACTCACCTGATCGAGTGAGTGCATCAGGTGAGCACTCACCTGATCGAGTGAGTGCATCAGGTGAGCACTCACCTGATCGAGTGAGTGCATCAGGTGAGCACTCACCTGATCGAGTGAGTGCATCAGGTGAGCACTCACCTGATCGAGTGAGTGCATCAGGTGAGCACTCACCTGATCGAGTGAGTGCATCAGGTGAGCACTCACCTGATCGAGTGAGTGCATCAGGTGAGCACTCACCTGATCGAGTGAGTGCATCAGGTGAGCACTCACCTGATCGAGTGAGTGCATCAGGTGAGCACTCACCTGATCGAGTGAGTGCATCAGGTGAGCACTCACCTGATCGAGTGAGTGCATCAGGTGAGCACTCACCTGATCGAGTGAGTGCATCAGGTGAGCACTCACCTGATCGAGTGAGTGCATCAGGTGAGCACTCACCTGATCGAGTGAGTGCATCAGGTGAGCACTCACCTGATCGAGTGAGTGCATCAGGTGAGCACTCACCTGATCGAGTGAGTGCATCAGGTGAGCACTCACCTGATCGAGTGAGTGCATCAGGTGAGCACTCACCTGATCGAGTGAGTGCATCAGGTGAGCACTCACCTGATCGAGTGAGTGCATCAGGTGAGCACTCACCTGATCGAGTGAGTGCATCAGGTGAGCACTCACCTGATCGAGTGAGTGCATCAGGTGAGCACTCACCTGATCGAGTGAGTGCATCAGGTGAGCACTCACCTGATCGAGTGAGTGCATCAGGTGAGCACTCACCTGATCGAGTGAGTGCATCAGGTGAGCACTCACCTGATCGAGTGAGTGCATCAGGTGAGCACTCACCTGATCGAGTGAGTGCATCAGGTGAGCACTCACCTGATCGAGTGAGTGCATCAGGTGAGCACTCACCTGATCGAGTGAGTGCATCAGGTGAGCACTCACCTGATCGAGTGAGTGCATCAGGTGAGCACTCACCTGATCGAGTGAGTGCATCAGGTGAGCACTCACCTGATCGAGTGAGTGCATCAGGTGAGCACTCACCTGATCGAGTGAGTGCATCAGGTGAGCACTCACCTGATCGAGTGAGTGCATCAGGTGAGCACTCACCTGATCGAGTGAGTGCATCAGGTGAGCACTCACCTGATCGAGTGAGTGCATCAGGTGAGCACTCACCTGATCGAGTGAGTGCATCAGGTGAGCACTCACCTGATCGAGTGAGTGCATCAGGTGAGCACTCACCTGATCGAGTGAGTGCATCAGGTGAGCACTCACCTGATCGAGTGAGTGCATCAGGTGAGCACTCACCTGATCGAGTGAGTGCATCAGGTGAGCACTCACCTGATCGAGTGAGTGCATCAGGTGAGCACTCACCTGATCGAGTGAGTGCATCAGGTGAGCACTCACCTGATCGAGTGAGTGCATCAGGTGAGCACTCACCTGATCGAGTGAGTGCATCAGGTGAGCACTCACCTGATCGAGTGAGTGCATCAGGTGAGCACTCACCTGATCGAGTGAGTGCATCAGGTGAGCACTCACCTGATCGAGTGAGTGCATCAGGTGAGCACTCACCTGATCGAGTGAGTGCATCAGGTGAGCACTCACCTGATCGAGTGAGTGCATCAGGTGAGCACTCACCTGATCGAGTGAGTGCATCAGGTGAGCACTCACCTGATCGAGTGAGTGCATCAGGTGAGCACTCACCTGATCGAGTGAGTGCATCAGGTGAGCACTCACCTGATCGAGTGAGTGCATCAGGTGAGCACTCACCTGATCGAGTGAGTGCATCAGGTGAGCACTCACCTGATCGAGTGAGTGCATCAGGTGAGCACTCACCTGATCGAGTGAGTGCATCAGGTGAGCACTCACCTGATCGAGTGAGTGCATCAGGTGAGCACTCACCTGATCGAGTGAGTGCATCAGGTGAGCACTCACCTGATCGAGTGAGTGCATCAGGTGAGCACTCACCTGATCGAGTGAGTGCATCAGGTGAGCACTCACCTGATCGAGTGAGTGCATCAGGTGAGCACTCACCTGATCGAGTGAGTGCATCAGGTGAGCACTCACCTGATCGAGTGAGTGCATCAGGTGAGCACTCACCTGATCGAGTGAGTGCATCAGGTGAGCACTCACCTGATCGAGTGAGTGCATCAGGTGAGCACTCACCTGATCGAGTGAGTGCATCAGGTGAGCACTCACCTGATCGAGTGAGTGCATCAGGTGAGCACTCACCTGATCGAGTGAGTGCATCAGGTGAGCACTCACCTGATCGAGTGAGTGCATCAGGTGAGCACTCACCTGATCGAGTGAGTGCATCAGGTGAGCACTCACCTGATCGAGTGAGTGCATCAGGTGAGCACTCACCTGATCGAGTGAGTGCATCAGGTGAGCACTCACCTGATCGAGTGAGTGCATCAGGTGAGCACTCACCTGATCGAGTGAGTGCATCAGGTGAGCACTCACCTGATCGAGTGAGTGCATCAGGTGAGCACTCACCTGATCGAGTGAGTGCATCAGGTGAGCACTCACCTGATCGAGTGAGTGCATCAGGTGAGCACTCACCTGATCGAGTGAGTGCATCAGGTGAGCACTCACCTGATCGAGTGAGTGCATCAGGTGAGCACTCACCTGATCGAGTGAGTGCATCAGGTGAGCACTCACCTGATCGAGTGAGTGCATCAGGTGAGCACTCACCTGATCGAGTGAGTGCATCAGGTGAGCACTCACCTGATCGAGTGAGTGCATCAGGTGAGCACTCACCTGATCGAGTGAGTGCATCAGGTGAGCACTCACCTGATCGAGTGAGTGCATCAGGTGAGCACTCACCTGATCGAGTGAGTGCATCAGGTGAGCACTCACCTGATCGAGTGAGTGCATCAGGTGAGCACTCACCTGATCGAGTGAGTGCATCAGGTGAGCACTCACCTGATCGAGTGAGTGCATCAGGTGAGCACTCACCTGATCGAGTGAGTGCATCAGGTGAGCACTCACCTGATCGAGTGAGTGCATCAGGTGAGCACTCACCTGATCGAGTGAGTGCATCAGGTGAGCACTCACCTGATCGAGTGAGTGCATCAGGTGAGCACTCACCTGATCGAGTGAGTGCATCAGGTGAGCACTCACCTGATCGAGTGAGTGCATCAGGTGAGCACTCACCTGATCGAGTGAGTGCATCAGGTGAGCACTCACCTGATCGAGTGAGTGCATCAGGTGAGCACTCACCTGATCGAGTGAGTGCATCAGGTGAGCACTCACCTGATCGAGTGAGTGCATCAGGTGAGCACTCACCTGATCGAGTGAGTGCATCAGGTGAGCACTCACCTGATCGAGTGAGTGCATCAGGTGAGCACTCACCTGATCGAGTGAGTGCATCAGGTGAGCACTCACCTGATCGAGTGAGTGCATCAGGTGAGCACTCACCTGATCGAGTGAGTGCATCAGGTGAGCACTCACCTGATCGAGTGAGTGCATCAGGTGAGCACTCACCTGATCGAGTGAGTGCATCAGGTGAGCACTCACCTGATCGAGTGAGTGCATCAGGTGAGCACTCACCTGATCGAGTGAGTGCATCAGGTGAGCACTCACCTGATCGAGTGAGTGCATCAGGTGAGCACTCACCTGATCGAGTGAGTGCATCAGGTGAGCACTCACCTGATCGAGTGAGTGCATCAGGTGAGCACTCACCTGATCGAGTGAGTGCATCAGGTGAGCACTCACCTGATCGAGTGAGTGCATCAGGTGAGCACTCACCTGATCGAGTGAGTGCATCAGGTGAGCACTCACCTGATCGAGTGAGTGCATCAGGTGAGCACTCA
The DNA here is from genome assembly GCA_947470075.1 of Closterium sp. Yama58-4. Taxonomy (NCBI): domain Eukaryota; kingdom Viridiplantae; phylum Streptophyta; class Zygnematophyceae; order Desmidiales; family Closteriaceae; genus Closterium; species Closterium sp. Yama58-4. The sequence continues at coordinate 1,046,638 of CANIUD010000121.1, read as the reverse complement.
CCTGATCGAGTGAGTGCATCAGGTGAGCACTCACCTGATCGAGTGAGTGCATCAGGTGAGCACTCACCTGATCGAGTGAGTGCATCAGGTGAGCACTCACCTGATCGAGTGAGTGCATCAGGTGAGCACTCACCTGATCGAGTGAGTGCATCAGGTGAGCACTCACCTGATCGAGTGAGTGCATCAGGTGAGCACTCACCTGATCGAGTGAGTGCATCAGGTGAGCACTCACCTGATCGAGTGAGTGCATCAGGTGAGCACTCACCTGATCGAGTGAGTGCATCAGGTGAGCACTCACCTGATCGAGTGAGTGCATCAGGTGAGCACTCACCTGATCGAGTGAGTGCATCAGGTGAGCACTCACCTGATCGAGTGAGTGCATCAGGTGAGCACTCACCTGATCGAGTGAGTGCATCAGGTGAGCACTCACCTGATCGAGTGAGTGCATCAGGTGAGCACTCACCTGATCGAGTGAGTGCATCAGGTGAGCACTCACCTGATCGAGTGAGTGCATCAGGTGAGCACTCACCTGATCGAGTGAGTGCATCAGGTGAGCACTCACCTGATCGAGTGAGTGCATCAGGTGAGCACTCACCTGATCGAGTGAGTGCATCAGGTGAGCACTCACCTGATCGAGTGAGTGCATCAGGTGAGCACTCACCTGATCGAGTGAGTGCATCAGGTGAGCACTCACCTGATCGAGTGAGTGCATCAGGTGAGCACTCACCTGATCGAGTGAGTGCATCAGGTGAGCACTCACCTGATCGAGTGAGTGCATCAGGTGAGCACTCACCTGATCGAGTGAGTGCATCAGGTGAGCACTCACCTGATCGAGTGAGTGCATCAGGTGAGCACTCACCTGATCGAGTGAGTGCATCAGGTGAGCACTCACCTGATCGAGTGAGTGCATCAGGTGAGCACTCACCTGATCGAGTGAGTGCATCAGGTGAGCACTCACCTGATCGAGTGAGTGCATCAGGTGAGCACTCACCTGATCGAGTGAGTGCATCAGGTGAGCACTCACCTGATCGAGTGAGTGCATCAGGTGAGCACTCACCTGATCGAGTGAGTGCATCAGGTGAGCACTCACCTGATCGAGTGAGTGCATCAGGTGAGCACTCACCTGATCGAGTGAGTGCATCAGGTGAGCACTCACCTGATCGAGTGAGTGCATCAGGTGAGCACTCACCTGATCGAGTGAGTGCATCAGGTGAGCACTCACCTGATCGAGTGAGTGCATCAGGTGAGCACTCACCTGATCGAGTGAGTGCATCAGGTGAGCACTCACCTGATCGAGTGAGTGCATCAGGTGAGCACTCACCTGATCGAGTGAGTGCATCAGGTGAGCACTCACCTGATCGAGTGAGTGCATCAGGTGAGCACTCACCTGATCGAGTGAGTGCATCAGGTGAGCACTCACCTGATCGAGTGAGTGCATCAGGTGAGCACTCACCTGATCGAGTGAGTGCATCAGGTGAGCACTCACCTGATCGAGTGAGTGCATCAGGTGAGCACTCACCTGATCGAGTGAGTGCATCAGGTGAGCACTCACCTGATCGAGTGAGTGCATCAGGTGAGCACTCACCTGATCGAGTGAGTGCATCAGGTGAGCACTCACCTGATCGAGTGAGTGCATCAGGTGAGCACTCACCTGATCGAGTGAGTGCATCAGGTGAGCACTCACCTGATCGAGTGAGTGCATCAGGTGAGCACTCACCTGATCGAGTGAGTGCATCAGGTGAGCACTCACCTGATCGAGTGAGTGCATCAGGTGAGCACTCACCTGATCGAGTGAGTGCATCAGGTGAGCACTCACCTGATCGAGTGAGTGCATCAGGTGAGCACTCACCTGATCGAGTGAGTGCATCAGGTGAGCACTCACCTGATCGAGTGAGTGCATCAGGTGAGCACTCACCTGATCGAGTGAGTGCATCAGGTGAGCACTCACCTGATCGAGTGAGTGCATCAGGTGAGCACTCACCTGATCGAGTGAGTGCATCAGGTGAGCACTCACCTGATCGAGTGAGTGCATCAGGTGAGCACTCACCTGATCGAGTGAGTGCATCAGGTGAGCACTCACCTGATCGAGTGAGTGCATCAGGTGAGCACTCACCTGATCGAGTGAGTGCATCAGGTGAGCACTCACCTGATCGAGTGAGTGCATCAGGTGAGCACTCACCTGATCGAGTGAGTGCATCAGGTGAGCACTCACCTGATCGAGTGAGTGCATCAGGTGAGCACTCACCTGATCGAGTGAGTGCATCAGGTGAGCACTCACCTGATCGAGTGAGTGCATCAGGTGAGCACTCACCTGATCGAGTGAGTGCATCAGGTGAGCACTCACCTGATCGAGTGAGTGCATCAGGTGAGCACTCACCTGATCGAGTGAGTGCATCAGGTGAGCACTCACCTGATCGAGTGAGTGCATCAGGTGAGCACTCACCTGATCGAGTGAGTGCATCAGGTGAGCACTCACCTGATCGAGTGAGTGCATCAGGTGAGCACTCACCTGATCGAGTGAGTGCATCAGGTGAGCACTCACCTGATCGAGTGAGTGCATCAGGTGAGCACTCACCTGATCGAGTGAGTGCATCAGGTGAGCACTCACCTGATCGAGTGAGTGCATCAGGTGAGCACTCACCTGATCGAGTGAGTGCATCAGGTGAGCACTCACCTGATCGAGTGAGTGCATCAGGTGAGCACTCACCTGATCGAGTGAGTGCATCAGGTGAGCACTCACCTGATCGAGTGAGTGCATCAGGTGAGCACTCACCTGATCGAGTGAGTGCATCAGGTGAGCACTCACCTGATCGAGTGAGTGCATCAGGTGAGCACTCACCTGATCGAGTGAGTGCATCAGGTGAGCACTCACCTGATCGAGTGAGTGCATCAGGTGAGCACTCACCTGATCGAGTGAGTGCATCAGGTGAGCACTCACCTGATCGAGTGAGTGCATCAGGTGAGCACTCACCTGATCGAGTGAGTGCATCAGGTGAGCACTCACCTGATCGAGTGAGTGCATCAGGTGAGCACTCACCTGATCGAGTGAGTGCATCAGGTGAGCACTCACCTGATCGAGTGAGTGCATCAGGTGAGCACTCACCTGATCGAGTGAGTGCATCAGGTGAGCACTCACCTGATCGAGTGAGTGCATCAGGTGAGCACTCACCTGATCGAGTGAGTGCATCAGGTGAGCACTCACCTGATCGAGTGAGTGCATCAGGTGAGCACTCACCTGATCGAGTGAGTGCATCAGGTGAGCACTCACCTGATCGAGTGAGTGCATCAGGTGAGCACTCACCTGATCGAGTGAGTGCATCAGGTGAGCACTCACCTGATCGAGTGAGTGCATCAGGTGAGCACTCACCTGATCGAGTGAGTGCATCAGGTGAGCACTCACCTGATCGAGTGAGTGCATCAGGTGAGCACTCACCTGATCGAGTGAGTGCATCAGGTGAGCACTCACCTGATCGAGTGAGTGCATCAGGTGAGCACTCACCTGATCGAGTGAGTGCATCAGGTGAGCACTCACCTGATCGAGTGAGTGCATCAGGTGAGCACTCACCTGATCGAGTGAGTGCATCAGGTGAGCACTCACCTGATCGAGTGAGTGCATCAGGTGAGCACTCACCTGATCGAGTGAGTGCATCAGGTGAGCACTCACCTGATCGAGTGAGTGCATCAGGTGAGCACTCACCTGATCGAGTGAGTGCATCAGGTGAGCACTCACCTGATCGAGTGAGTGCATCAGGTGAGCACTCACCTGATCGAGTGAGTGCATCAGGTGAGCACTCACCTGATCGAGTGAGTGCATCAGGTGAGCACTCACCTGATCGAGTGAGTGCATCAGGTGAGCACTCACCTGATCGAGTGAGTGCATCAGGTGAGCACTCACCTGATCGAGTGAGTGCATCAGGTGAGCACTCACCTGATCGAGTGAGTGCATCAGGTGAGCACTCACCTGATCGAGTGAGTGCATCAGGTGAGCACTCACCTGATCGAGTGAGTGCATCAGGTGAGCACTCACCTGATCGAGTGAGTGCATCAGGTGAGCACTCACCTGATCGAGTGAGTGCATCAGGTGAGCACTCACCTGATCGAGTGAGTGCATCAGGTGAGCACTCACCTGATCGAGTGAGTGCATCAGGTGAGCACTCACCTGATCGAGTGAGTGCATCAGGTGAGCACTCACCTGATCGAGTGAGTGCATCAGGTGAGCACTCACCTGATCGAGTGAGTGCATCAGGTGAGCACTCACCTGATCGAGTGAGTGCATCAGGTGAGCACTCACCTGATCGAGTGAGTGCATCAGGTGAGCACTCACCTGATCGAGTGAGTGTTTGAGTGAATGAGGGAGTGTACGGGTTGACCTCCTTCCCATTTTTCCCTCACCTCCTCCTATTTCTCCCCCTTTCTCTTCCCTTCCCTCCCTCCAACTTCGTGTCACCTACCCGTTCTGCTCCTCTCTCCCCCCCTTCCTCTCTCCGCAGTGGTTCCAGCTGCGCGGATCCCTACTGCATGAAGCATGGCGGGTCAGGGGGCTCCTCCCCGCGCTGCACCTCCCTTTGCTTGACTCCTACTCCCTGCGCCAACCCCCGCCCCCTCCCTCTTCCTCCCACCCCACAGTGGCTCCAGCTGCGCGGATCCCTACTGCATGAAGCATGGCGGGTCAGCCGACTCATCCCCCTTCACCTCTACTTCCCCCACCACTCCCCGCCTCTCCTCTCTTCCTCCCACCCCACAGTGGCTCCAGCTGCGCGGATCCCTACTGCATGAAGCATGGCGGGTCAGCCGACTCATCCCCCTTCACCTCTACTTCCCCCACCACTCCCCGCCTCTCCTCTCTTCCTCCCACCCCACAGTGGCTCCAGCTGCGCGGATCCCTACTGCATGAAGCATGGCGGGTCAGCCGGCTCCTCTCCCCGAATCTACATCACCAACCCCCTCGCCAACCCGCCCTCCCTCGAGTTCCCCGACACCACCGCCTCTGCCCTCGACACTGGGAGTGCTGCGCCTGCTGCTGCTCCCACCGCTGCTGCTGGTGGCGCTGCTGCTGCTGGTGTTGGTGGCGCTGCTGGTGCCGCAGCCATAGCAGTCGGCACAGCAGCAGCAGCAGCTGGTGGTGCTGCTGCTGTTGCTGGAGCAGCAGCAGGAGCAGGAGCTCAGCCCAACTCTGCGTCCTTCTCTTCCCGAGAAGCAGGGGGGGCTGTGGGGGAAACAGGAGAGCAGACGGAGGAGAGGGATGAGGAGGAGGAGGAAGAAGAGGAGAGTGCGGCGCTGTATTCAGAGGACATGGATTCCAACACCCGCATGCACATGGCTGGATTCGGTGCCATGCCGCCCAGGTCAGTTCCTCCCTGCCGCCGCCCAGGTCAGTTCCTCCCTGCCGCCCAGGTCACTTCTTCCTGGCTTTCCAAGCCAATACGACTCCAGTCGCTCCAAGCCCATCAGCAGCAGCAACTCTCCCCTTGCTTCCCCTTCTTTCCTTCCTTCCTCTCCAAACCTTTCCTCTCCCTCACCCCCCTTTCCTCTCCCCCACCCCCCTTTCCTCTCCCCCACCCCCCTTTCCTCTCCCCCACCCCCCTTTTCTCTCCCCTCCATTCTCCTCTCCCTTCCAGGTCTGGTCAGTACGGCTCGAGTCGATCCAAGCCCATCAGCGGTGGCAGCGACTCGCCCCTGCGGCGCCGAATCGAGCAGGCAGCTGATCGGGCTGCTGCTGCTGCTGGTGGTGGTGCCGGCCCGTCCACCCCTGCTGGTGCCAGCACTGGTGGGGGAGAGAGCGAGAGGAAGACAGAGAGCGGGCCGATAGGAGAGAGCGGGGAAGAGGTGGTAATGGCGCTGCCTGTGGGGGAGAGTCAGGAGTATACGAGTGTGGAGGTTGGGGAGGAGGGGGAGGGGTATAGTACTCGGGAGGAGGAGAGCAGTGAGAAGGTGGGGAGGGGTGGGAGAGGAAGGAGTGGGAGAGGAGGGGAGGAGACGGCAGAGGAGTCGGATGATGTGCCAATGGCACTGCCAACGTCTGATGATGTTGATACGGAGTCGGACGACCAGAGGAGAATCGTTGGACGGGTGAGTTACACGCATGTGGCTTTTAATAGACTCAAACGACGGCAGGCAGAGGAGTCGGATGAAGTGCCGATGGCAGTGCCAACATCGGGTGATGTTGATACGGAGTCGGACGACCAGAGGAGGAAGCTTGGACGGGTGAGTTGCAGACCTTGGACGGGTGAGTTGCAGACCTTGGACGGGTGAGTAGCAGACCTTGGACGGGTGTGAGATACAGGCTTTGTGAAATAGGGATTAAGCTGAATGTTGTACGCCGCTTGTTGTCATCTTCATTGTCATTCTCTTTCTCTTCTCATTCTCATCTCCCTCCTTTCATCCCTTCCAACAGACTCCGCCGCAGCTCCCCCCTCCGCCACCCACCCCCGCCACTCCTGCCGCTGATTCCCCTGCTGGTGCCGCTGCTGCTGGTGTGGCAGCAGGGGCAGCAGGAGCAGCAGCAGGAGCAGCAGCAGCAGCAGCGGGAGGAGGTGGGTTGAGAAGCCGTCCAGTGATGCACGAGACGATAGTGGAGATTGGGTCTGAAGGGGAGGGCGAGGAGGAGGAGAGTGAGGATGAGAGGAGCGAGGATGGGGAGGAGGGAGTGGTGGAGGCAGAGGCTTATAGCGGGGATAGTGGTGCTGTGCAATCAGGAGCCGCAGGAGCAGCAGGAGCAGGGGCAGGAGGGGTAACAGCAGGAGTGGCAGGAGCAGCGGTAGGAGGCGCAGCAGCAGGAGGAGCAGAAGCAGGAGCGGCGGGAGGAGCAGTTGGTGGTGTTGGTACCAGTGGTGCTGCTGCGTCCACTTCAGCAGCGTTGACCCCACCACCAGCAGCGGCAGCAGGAGCAGCGGAAGGAGCAGCAGGAGCAGGGGGAGCAGCAGAAGCGGGAGGAGCAGCAGCAGGAGCAGGAGCGGGAGGGATGAGTGTGGCGGAGGGATTTGCAGCAGCAGCCGCAGCGGTGGGTGCTTTCGCGCTCATGCCGTTCCGATGGGGGCAGAAGCAGCCACAGCAAGAGCAGGAGCAGGAGAAGCAGCAGCAGCAGCAAGGCGAGAAGAAAGAACCATCACCACCAGGGTCCCCATCGGGACGGATACAAGTGGTTGTGCACGGTACAGAGGGTTTAGGAGGGCTAGGAGGACCTGGCAGCAGCAGCGGCGGCAGCTGGAGGGACAACAGAAAGGATGTTGATAACAAGGGGGAGTCTTTGCCAGGAGGAACCATAGGTCCTTCCCCCCTCCCTCCCCCACCTGCTGACCCCCGCCTCTCCGCCCTTCCCCCTTCCGCCCCTCCCCCTCCCCCTGGCCCTTCCGCCTCCCCTGCTTTCCCCCTCCGACCCACACCCGTGCCCGCTCCCCCCGGTGCCTTCCCGGCTTCCTCTGAAGCACCCTCCTTTCCCCTCCGGCCGATTCCTGTTGGTGCCGCTGCTGGTGCTGCTAGTGCCAGTGGTAGCGGCAGTGCGGTTGGAGGAGAAGGGGCGGAGGCGGGGAGGGTCGGGGGGTTCGAGAGGGACGAGTCGTGGGCCACTGCGCCTGAAGGGGGGAGGAGCCTGAGGTTTGGACGAGATGAGTCATATGCAACAGCATATGATAGTGAAGGGGTTGGGAGTGGTGGGGAGGGGGGTGAGGGTGCCGGCGCTTCTGCTAGTGTTACAGCTGCAGCAGCAGCGGCAGCAGGGGTGGTAGGGGTGGCAGGAACGGCAGGAGCGGTAGGAGGAGGGGAAGGTTCGGCAAGTGGGTGGGGAACGCGCCGGCCGCCGCTAGGTCCGGGAGCCGCAGGTTCGGCAGGCACGCCTGTGTCCTTGGGCCGGGCCCGGCCGACCAGTGCTAGCACTGCTTCCCCGAGATCTGCTGATTGGTCGAGCCCCGACGAATCAGAGTCAGAGTCGAGAAATACCAGCGCTTTGCTAAGTGCTGAAAGGAGTGTGACTCCTAGCGGGGATAGGTTGATGGGGGGTACGGATGGAGGGGAGAGAGGGGAGAGAGGGGAGAGAGGGGAGAGAGGAGAGGGAAACATGGGGGCGAATGATGCTTTGACTAGTGCAATCATGGCTTCGTCTATTTCAGCTGCTACTGCAGTGGAAATGGCAAGGAAACGCCAGCAAAAGCAGCGGGAGGAGGAGGAGGAGAGGCGGAAGCAGGAGGAGCAGGCAGCAGGAGGTTTGCGACAGCAAGGAGGGAGAGGCAGAGGAGGGGAGGGAGAGAGGGAGGGGAGTGAGAGAGAGTGGTCATTTGCATCGAGTGAAGAAGAGGAGGAAGAAGAGGAGGAAGATGTTCCTGTAGGTGAAGTGTTGACGTCTGGGGAGCAGACGAGTGGGCAGATGCAGCAGCAGCAGCAGTGGCAACACAGCAGCAGCAGCAGCAGCAGCAGCAGCAGCAGCAGCAGCAGCAGCAGTGGCAGCAGCAGCAGCAGCAGATTGGTGTTGGTGCGGCAGGTGCGGGTAGGAGGAGGAAGGAAGTGAGTTTTGACGAGGGTTTTGTCGTCTGGCTCTGCTGTTTCTGCTGCGGTTGTTTCTTCGTCTGCTTCTGGTGTCTATGGTGGTGCGGGATGGGGCGATGGTGAGGGGAATAGCGGTGTTGTGACTGCTGAAGTTATTGAGGAAGAGGAGGAGGAGGAGGAGGAGGAGGATGAGGAGGAGGAGGAAGAGGAGGAGGATGAAGAGGAGGAGGAAGATGAGGAGGAGGATGAAGAGGAGGAAGAGGAGGAAGAAGGAGGAGGATGAGGAGGGGGAAGAGGAAGAAGAGGAGGAAGAGGATGAGGAGGAGGAAGAAGAGGAGGAAGAGGATGAGGAGGAAGAGGATGAGGAGGAAGAGGAGGAAGAAGATGAGGAAGAGGATGAGGAGGAGTTTACAGAGACAGAGGAGGGTACAGAAGACGGTACGGAGGAGGTAACTGGGACAGAGGAGGTTACAGGGACGGAGGAGGTAACTGGGACAGAGGAGGTTACAGGGACGGAGGAGGTAACTGGGACAGAGGAGGTTACAGGGACAGAAGAAGAAACGACGAAGGATTATGAGGAGGAAGAGGAGGAGGAGGAGGAGGAGGAGGAAGAGGAGGAAGAGGAAGAGGAGGAAGAGGAGGAGGAGGAGGAGGAGGAAGAGGAGGAGGAGGAGGGAACAGAGGTCACTGAAGTGACAGAGGATTATGAGGAGGAAGGCGAGGGAGAGGAGGAAGAGGAGGAGGGGACTGAGGCAACGGAAATGACTGAGGAATATGAGGAGGAGGAAGAGGAAGAAGAGGGGACGGAAGTGACAGGAGCAAGTGAGGATTATGAGGAGGAGGAAGAGGAGGAAGAGGAGGAAGAGACAGTGGAGGGAACAGAGGAGGAAATAACCCAAGAGACAGAAGAGGAGGATGAGGAGGAGGAGGAGGAGGAGGAGGAGGAGGAGGAGGAGGAGGAGGAGGAGGAGGAGGAGGAGGAGGAGGAGGAGGAGGAGGAGGAGAAGGAGGAGGAGGAGGAGGAGGAGGAGGAGGAGGAGGAGGAAGAGGAGGAGGAAGAGGAGGAAGGGTATGGGACTGAAGAAGCAACAGAGGAAGGAACGGAGGGTGACAGAAGAGGAGGTAACAGAAGAGGAAGTGACAGAAGAGGAAGTGACAGAAGAGGAGGTGACAGAAGAAGTGACAGGGGAAGAGGTGACTGAAGAGACAGAAGTGACTGAAGGAACAGGGGAGGGGGAGGAAGAGGAGGAGGAAGAAGAGGAGGAGGAGGAGGAGGAGGAGGAGGAGGAGGAGGAGGAGGAGGAGGAGGAGGAGGAGGAGGAGGAGGAGGAGGAGGAGGAGGAGGAGGAGGAGGAGGAGGAGGAGGAGGAGGAGGAAGAAGAAGAGGAGGAAGAGACAGAAGAGGATCAAGGGGCGTCATACTATGGTGGGGAGGAGGAAGGGGGCGGCGAGGGGGAAGTGACGGTTCACACTATAGGCGAGGAGCAAACGATTGATGATGACGTTACTTCCATGACTGAGTCCCAGCTTGCTTTATATGATGAAGTGGGTCAGATGGTAACGGAGACAGAAGGGGAGACGGAGGAGAGTGAGGGGAGTTACGATGGCGTTCCTGGTGCTGGTGAGGGTGGGGAGGGGTGGGTAGGAGAGGGAGAGGAAGAGACGGAGGAGGAGACGGAAAGAGAAGAGGAAGAGGAGGAAACAGAGGAGGGGACAGAAGGGGAAGGGGAGGAAGAGGAGGAAGAGGAAAGAGAAACAGAGGAGGGTACAGAGGGGGAAGGGGAGGAAGGGGAGGAAGAGGAGGAGGAGGGAGGAAGAGGAAGAAACAGAGGAGGGAACGGAGGGGGAAGGGGAGAAGAGGAGGAAGAGAGAAGAAAGGAAGAAACAGAGGAGGGAACAGAAGGGGAAGGGGAGGAAGAGGACGATGAGGAGGAGGAAGTGACGGAAGAGGAGGAAGAGGAGGAAGAGGAGGAGGAGGAGGAGGAGGAGGAGGAGGAGGAGGAGGAGGAGGAGGAGGAGGAGGAGGAGGAGGAGGAGGAGGAGGAGGAGGAGGAGGAGGAAGAGGAGGAGGAGGAGGAGGAGGAGGAGGAGGAGGAGGAGGAGGAGGCGGAGGAGGAGGAGGAGGAGGAGGAGGAGGAGGAGGAGGAGGAGGAGGAGGAGGAAGAGGAGGAGGAAGAGGAGGAGGAAGAGAAGGAAGGAAGAGAGGAAGAGGAGGAGGATGGATCGATAAGTGTGGTGCCCCTGAGGGAAGAGAGTAGCAGAGAGCAGGACACAGGGGAGGGAGGAGAACTGGGCTCGTCACAAGAAGAGACAGAGACAGAGGGAGAGACAGAGGCAGAGACAGAGAGAGAGAGACAGAGGCAGAGGGAAGCAGCACAGAGGGGGAGGAGGGAGGAGGGAGAGAGGCAGGGTATGCTGCAATCGCAGCGGCAGCAGCGGTAGTGGCGGCGGCAGGCGGTGGGGCCTCTGCTGCTGCTATCCGAATGCAACAAGCAGGGAGTTTCAACCGAGAGATGGGTGGTGGTGCTGCTGGTGACGGTGGGGGCATCTGGGGTGGGAGCAGGCGGGGCAGCAGGCAGAACACAAACGAATGGCCTGCCCCTCAATCTGTACAGCAGCAGCAGGGGAGCAGAGCGGGGAGCAGGCAGAATACTCAAGAGTGGCCAGCTCCTGTGTCGGCTCAACCGCAGCCACAGGGGAGCAGGCAGGGCAGCAGGCAGAACACTCAGGAGTGGCCGACACCTGTTTCCGTGCAGCAACAACAACTGCTGCAGCAGCTTCAGCAGCAGCAGCAGCAGCAGCAGGGGAGCAGACCCGGGAGCAGGCAGGGCAGCAGGCAGAACACTCAAGAGTGGCCCACGCCCGCTTCAATCCAGCAGAAGCAGCAGCAGGCGGGAAGCAGACCGAGCAGCCGACCGGGCAGCAGGCAAAACACCAAGGAATGGCCGTCTCTGCACCAAACCGGAGGCCCGGGAGGAGGAGCAGGAGGAGGGGCGGTGGTAATGCCACTTGAAGCCCCATCTGTGCCTCTAAGACACATTGATTCCTCTGCCCGGCTGGCCACTGGGAGCACGGACCAGAGCGATCCCAACTGGCGCGCGCACCTGCGGCCGGCAGGCCCGCCGGCTAGCAGTCAGCCGGACAGCAACAGCCAGCAGAACACAGTTGACTGGAAGGCAGTGCTAAGACCCGCTGGGGAGAGAGGGATCGGGCCTAGTCTACGAGCCAGCCCCCATGTCAGCCCCCACCCGAGTAGACATGCAAGTCCCCACCCTAGCAGGCATGCTAGTCCGCATCCCAGTAGGCATACCAGTCCCCATACCAGTAGGGTTAACACTAAGGAGTGGCCGGGAGGGGTTGGGGTGAATGGTCACAGTAGCAGCAGAGGTGAGACTGATCCGGACGGTATTGCGTCTGCTGCTGCTGCTGTGGGTGCGGGTGCTGCTGTGGGTGCTGGTAACGGTGCGGACGGTGCTGGGGGGTTGAATGCGATACAGCAGCGGATAATGGAGTGGCAGCAAGCTGCAGCGCGGACTAGTGGGGGTGGTTCGAGTGGGGATGGGAAAGCAGCTGGGTCATCCACTCCCCATACTCCCCGCAGTTCAGGGAATTCCCAAGGCAACTCGCCAGGTTTGGAAGGGCTGGTTCGGGGTAGCAGTGGGAGGCTGAGTAGGAGCGGCAGCAGCGCGAGCGGGTACACTGAAGGGGATAACGAGGAGGATAATGATGAGGATAATGGTGGGGATGGGGCGAGTGTTGCTAGTGGGGCCAGTATTGGCAGCAGCGGCAGGGGCAGCAGCAAAAGGAGTGGATTCAGTGGGAGGTACGAGGGGAGTTATCTAGACTTAAGTGACCATAGCTCAGGATACCTGCCTTACCGGTCCTCTCCTTTGCCTCGGGTAAAGGCCGAGCCTCAGAAGTTGGCTCCAGGTCCGGCGCTGTACGGTGGGTTTTCTTGGCTCGACGCAGGGTCAAGGAGCCAAAGAGGTGGGACAGGTTCGGCGAGCGGTGCAGGTCCGGGGGCAGGTTCGGGTGCAGGCCCTGCAGATTCAGGAAATGCAGGTTTGGGTGAGGGGCGAGAAGGGAGCGAGGGAGTGAGGGTCGGGAACCAGGAGGCTGATGGAGGGAAGGGAGATGGAGTGAGAGAGGGGGAAGGGCACAGCAGGCATGGACGCCCGGACCTCGTTCCGGAGCTGAGCCTCGAGCCGAGACTAGAGGCTCGGGAGGAGCAAGAAGGGGGTAGAGGCATTGGGGAGGGAGGGATGCAAGGAGAGAGCTGGAGAAGTCATGGGACAGAAATGACTGGTGAGACTGGTGAGGGGGAAGGGGAGGAGAGTGAGGAGGGGAGTGAGGAGGAGGAGGGAACAGAGGAAGTGACAGAAGAAGTGACAGAGGAGGGGAGTGAAGAGGGGAGCGAGGAGGGAAGTGAGGAGGGAACAGAGGAATTGACAGAAGAAGTGACAGAGGAAGGGAGTGAGGAGGTGACTGGGGAGACAGAAGAGACTGAGGGAGAGACGGAGGGAGAGACGGAGGGAGAGACGGAGGGAGAGACGGAGGGAGAAACCGAAGGAGAAACCGACGGAGAGACAGAAGAGGAAACTGAGGGAACGGAAGGCACAGGGGAAACAGAGGAAACGGGAATGACTGGCGAGACAGAAGAAACTGGGGAAGAGGAGGAAGAGGAAGAGGAGGAAGAGGAGGATGAGGAAGAAGAGGGGGAAGAGGAGGAAGAAGAGGACGAAGAGGAGGAAGAGGTGGAAGATGAAGAGGAGGAGGATGAGGAGGAAGAGGAGGATGAAGAAGAGGAAGAGGAGGAAGAGGAGGAAGAGGAAGAAGAGGAAGAAGAGGAGGATGACAACATAGATCAGTTTAACACAAACAGCGCCCTCCCACCCTTATACAGACACCACCAGCACCAGCAGCAGTCCCAGCACCCTCCCCTGCATTCCAGTCTCAAGACCCACACCAGCTCCGCCACTGGCCCCTCCTCCTTCCCTCCCCGCACCTCCGGCCGCAGCAGCCGGCAGGTTTCCTTCCAGGAGGACGTTCAGCCGGCAGCTAGCCGGCTAGCCGGCAGTTCTGGCGCCACTGGGAGTGAGGCGTATGGGAGCGGGAATTTTGGAGGGAGGTTGGGGAGTGGGAACTATGGGGGGGGCGGTGGGGGAGGGGGGTGATTATGGGGGGAGGCTGGGGAGGAGTAATTTGGGGGGGGGGCAAGGGAGTGGGAATTATAGGGCGAAGAAGAAGCGTATGGGTATGGGAGTGGGAATCACGGGAGTGAGGGGTACGGGAGTGGGAGTGGGAATTATGCCAAGGGGAATTATGCCTTGGGAAGTGGCAACTATGGGAGTGAGGGGTACGGCAGCAGTGCGTATGGGGGGAGTGGTAACCACGGCGCGATGTTACATGGCGCTGGGGGAAGTGGGCTGGGCGGCAGACTAGGAAGTGGGGGTGGTTTGGGAAGCAGACTAGGGAGTGGAGGATTGAGTGGGGGGTTAGGGAGTGGGAACATGGGTAGTGGGAATATGGGTAGTGGGAACATGGGTAGTGGGAACATGGGTAGTGGGAACATGGGTAGTGGGAACATGGGTAGTGGGAATATGGGTAGTCAGGTGAGTGGTAGTGGGAGTTACGCGGGGAAACTTACTCCTGTGAGATCGCCCAGTGATAGTGGGCAGAGTGAGGGGCACAGGGAGGGAGAGAGTGCAGGAGAGGGAGCAGGAGGAGGAGGGGAAGGGGGAGGAGGAGGGGAAGAAAGAGAGAGTGGAGGGATGGGAGGAGGTGGAGGGCCAATTTGGGAGACAGACAAGGAGATGAGTCAAGCAGCAGTGAGCATGGAGAGACGGGAGGAGGAACCAAGTACAGGTGAGTGGCCCAATCAGGTGGTGGCAGTGGTGGTGGTGGTGGTGGTGTGATGATAGCTTGGGTGCAGTTTGGGTGCAGTGCGGGTGGATGGCACATGCATGATAGCTCAAGGTAACATGATGGCCCGTGGATGGTTGGTGGAGGGGCATGGCTAATGGGGGGGAGTCAAGGTGGCTTTTCAGTCTGCTTAAGATGCTGAAAGATCATTCACGCCTGGATGACGTGTAGTCACCGGCTGTCCCTCTCTCCCTCGTCCTCACACCCTTTTTGAGCCATCTCAAACTGCTTTCTCCCCTCCTCCCCCTCTGTCCCTCTTTCCCTCGTCCTCACACCCTTTTCGAGCCATCGCACAAACTTCTTTCTCCCTTCCTCTCCCTCTGTCCCTCTTTCCCGATTCCAGCAGCAGCAGAGGCCCAAGCACCACCGCCAGCAGCACAAGAACCAACGATTGCAGCTGACGCATCTGCATCACCTCCCAAGTCAGCGAAAAGAGGAGGTTGGCTGGAGAATCTCTGGGGCAAGTAGCAGGGCTGGGGGGCTGAAGGATGGCGGAAAGGAGGGGAAGGGTGGGAGGGGGGGGGAAGGGGGGAAGGAAGGAGGGGCGAGGAGGGATGGCTGGATAACCTCGGGGGCAAGGAGCAGGGCTGGGGAACTGAAGGATGGCGGAATGGAGGAGGGGAAAGGAGGGGGTGGGGCGAGGGGGAGAGGGGAATAATGGGCTGCATATTGGACAGCCTGCCAGCCTACCACAGCTGAAGCACGTAGCAATTCAGCAACATGGGAAATACCCACCACCACCACCACCACCACCACCACCACCACCACCACCACCACCACCACCACCACCACCACCACCACCACCACCACCACCACCACCACCAGCATCACCACCACCACTACCGCCGGCAGCCGCACCAGCACCATCGTGGTTTGAAGCGTGATGATGTGATGACGCATCATTCACAAGTGCGCGCAGCAGCAGCAGCAGCCCTGTTAGCTTCCCCTTCAGCAGCTGTGCTTCTGAAATGCACGCACCTTCATGTTGCGTGAAATGTATTCCAACATATGCAACTAACTCTCTAGCAGGTTTTTAGTTACTCGTTGACATGTTGAGGTGCCTGGCTGGCAGTAGTGCTGCTAATTAGGTGCTAGATACGCCTAGGAACTAACTAACTCCTGTTCTAATTTGCTCACCTTTGTATCCTTAGTGTGCCATAATTTAACCTAAGGAAGAAGGTCCTTATCACCAGGGAAAGTACCGCTTCTGCTACGGTAGCCTTTCAGATGGGGCAGATATGAGCTACCAGCAACACTGTTATGGGGAGGAGATAATGAAACCTGCCAGCAGCACTGTTTTTAGTTAAAAAGTGGCCTTTCCAGGAACAAATCGAATCGCAATCAGAGAAACTTCGCAGGGATGAATAAAAGAATGTAACAAATCATGTTACGAGGTGGTGTAGCAGCCACTGCTGCTGGTGCTGCTGCCACCAGGGAGGAGACAGATGCGTCAGCATGCGTCTCGATCTCGCACCCCTTGTACCCCAGAACAACCCTCTTGTTATTGCCCCTGCTCCCCCCCCGGCCTCTTTATTCCAGGGCTTTGCCCTAGCTCCGGTCCCAGCCTGCTTCGCAGGTTTGGCAGGTGCCGGTTCGGCAGGAATGGTTACGGCTGTGGTTGGAAGGTTGGCCCCAATGACTCCTCGGCACCGCTCTGCACCGCACTGGCAAGCTTTGTTCGGGCCGAAGCTCACAAATCTGTGTGAACATCGCACAGAGATGGGGACGAGAGGCGAGAGAAGGTGTGAGCACGGCTTCTCTCACAAAAGAGACATGGAAACATCTTGACTTTTGGGACTTCTCAAAAGTGATTCCCAAAAAGTTGTGTGAGAACTGTTAAGTGTCCGAGGGGGAATGGGATGAGAGGAGAGACAAGGTCAAGCCTCAAAAAAGACACTCAGGCAGCCACAGCACCTGTAATCATACTCCACTTCCGACCCCACAGCATTGTCCTTGATAGCGAAGATGCCCACTCGCACATGGCCCTCCACTCGCAAATTCCCCTCCAGGCTCCACCCACACATGCCCCTCCACTCGCAAATGCCCCACTCGCACATGCCCCTCCACCCGCGAATGCCCCACCCACACATGCCCCTCCACTCGCACCCACCCACCTGCCCACCAACACAGCCAGCCAGCCAGCCACCCACCCATCAACCCACCCCGCCAGCCACAGCACCTGTAATCATACGCCACTTCCGTGCCCACTGCAATGTCCTTGATGGCAAAGATGCCCACCCGCACATGCCCTTCCACCAGCCTGAGCGGGAGAGGGACGAGCAAGCAGGCAGACACAAAGGATGAACAGACAAGTTCATTGTTGCGTCAAAGGAAGCCATCCAAGCCATCAACGACCAGTTGATTGATAGAAGGGGTGACGGCTTCTTTTGAGGCTTGACAAGGCTTTCTAGTCATCACAAGCCTCAAAAGAAGCCGTTACTTGTCACTTCTATGGTTCGGCTTTGGAA
Source organism: Closterium sp. Yama58-4 (assembly GCA_947470075.1). Taxonomy (NCBI): domain Eukaryota; kingdom Viridiplantae; phylum Streptophyta; class Zygnematophyceae; order Desmidiales; family Closteriaceae; genus Closterium; species Closterium sp. Yama58-4. The sequence continues at coordinate 1,029,770 of CANIUD010000121.1, read as the reverse complement.
GTGCAGTAGTGGTTGAAGAAGCCTTCAGCCACCTCAGCAGCATCATTTCACCACTTTTGTGTTCTCTCACCACCACAGTGCATTCTCTCACCACCACAGTGCATTCTCTCACCACCACAGTGCATTCTCTCACCACCACACTGCATTCTCTCACCACCACACTGCATTCTCTCACCACCACAGTGCATTCTCTCACCACCACACTGCATTCTCTCACCACCACAGTGCATTCTCTCACCACCACAGTGCATTCTCTCACCACCACAGTGCATTCTCTCACCACCACAGTGCATTCTCTCACCACCACAGTGCATTCTCTCACCACCACACTGCATTCTCTCACCACCACAGTGCATTCTCTCACCACCACACTGCATTCTCTCACCACCACAGTGCATTCTCTCACCACCACAGTGCATTCTCTCACCACCACAGTGCATTCTCTCACCACCACAGTGCATTCTCTCACCACCACAGTGCATTCTCTCACCACCACAGTGCATTCTCTCACCACCACACTGCATTCTCTCACCACCACAGTGCATTCTCTCACCACCACAGTGCATTCTCTCACCACCACACTGCATTCTCTCACCACCACAGTGCATTCTCTCACCACCACAGTGCATTCTCTCACCACCACAGTGCATTCTCTCACCACCACAGTGCATTCTCTCACCACCACACTGCATTCTCTCACCACCACACTGCATTCTCTCACCACCACACTGCATTCTCTCACCACCACAGTGCATTCTCTCACCACCACAGTGCATTCTCTCACCACCACAGTGCATTCTCTCACCACCACAGTGCATTCTCTCACCACCACAGTGCATTCTCTCACCACCACACTGCATTCTCTCACCACCACACTGCATTCTCTCACCACCACAGTGCATTCTCTCACCACCACAGTGCATTCTCTCACCACCACACTGCATTCTCTCACCACCACAGTGCATTCTCTCACCACCACAGTGCATTCTCTCACCACTTCTGCAATTCAGCGTTGGGGGCGCAGCTGTGGTTGACAAAGCGGCCATGCCCCCACAGAAGGTGGCACCAATGACCACGTCGCGGCTCACTTCACACATGTAGAAATCCGTCGCTCCCACATTCACTGTACTGCATTCCCTCACCTCTACGCATCCTCTCACCACTTCTGCAGCTCGGCGTTGGGGGCGCAACTGTGGTTGACAAAACGGCCGTGCCCCCCACGGAAGGTGGCATCAATCACAACGTCGCGGCTCACTTCACACATGTAAAAGTCTGTTGCTCCCCCTGCCCGCATCGCCCATAGCCGGGCCTCGCACATCGCGTCGTCTATCACTGTGGGAGAAGGAGGAACAGGAGTGTTTTTAGGTGCCTAAGAAAATGGCGCCTCACACATAAGTGTGGGAGGAGGCAGGCAGAGAAGACAAGGGATGATTTTTTTTTTTAGAATTATCAAAGAAGACAAGGGAATGTGGGAGCATGTTCACACAGTTGGAGGACCAGAATGCTTCAACTATGTGGGACCCAACACACCCATCCTTCCCGAACCATACGTGAACCCACTTCACCCCTCTAAACCCACCTTCACCAGCCCTTGACCCACCTTCAAACCCTCTCAACCCACCTTTCTCTCTCAACCCACCCACCTTCGCCTCTCTCAGCCCACCTTCGCCTCTCTCAACCCACCTTCCCCTCTCTCAACCCACCCACCTTCGCCTCTCTCAACCCACCCACCTTCGCCTCTCTCAACCCACCTTCGCCTCTCTCAACCCACCCACCTTCGCCTCTCTCAACCCACCCACCTTCGCCTCTCTCAACCCACCTTCGCCTCTCTCAACCCACCCACCTTCGCCTCTCTCAACCCACCTTCACCCGCGTATTCAACAATGAACTCGCCCGCCTTGATGGGCTCTGCTGCCCCGGCTCCCCACCCACAGCGCTGCGTCTGGCATGCGTGGTGCCGTTGATTGCATGGGGGGGTGAAGGAAAAGCGGGGGGTGGGTCGAGGGGGAGAGGGCGGGGAGGGGGAGTGGGGACCGGGGGGAGATGGTTGTAGGAGGAGGGTTGGGGGGTTTGGGATGGAGAAGGGGTGGTGGGGTATGCAACATAGTGGTGGGGTATGCAACATAGTGGTGGGGTATGCAACATAGTGGTGGGGTATGCAACATAGTGGTGGGGTATGCAACATAGTGGTGGGGTATGCAACATAGTGGTGGGGTATGCAACATAGTGGTGAGGTATGCAACATAGTGGTGCGGTATGCAACATAGTGGTGGGGCGCAGTTGAAGGGGGTGTGGGGCATAGAGGGCATCGTTTTCTGAAATGTCCAGTGTAAAACACGACGCCTGAAATCGAAGGCTATGAAGAAAGGGGAGCTGCACCCACGTGCACGATGTCTAGCTTCTTTGGGCGACTGAAGGGCCTGTTGCAGCACCCCCCGTGGCACCCACAGCGACTGGTGCAGCTCAGGTATTGCGCCCTGCCATGGCAAGACAATGCATGGCACGGCACACCCAGCAGAAACGAATGAAATAAAATGAGATGAAATGAATTGGAATGAAAGTAAAACGAATGAAATGGAACGCATAAAGAGATAGTGTTGGGCTCACCGGCACATGCAATCGTCCCCACACACCGTGTTGCTCCCCCCTGTTTGAAGAAGTGTTTTGAGACGTCTCATTTGAGAATTCTCAAAAACACATAGTGTTGGGCTCACCGGCACATGCAATCGTCCCCACACGCCGTGTTGCTCCCCCCTTTACAGTCGCACCCCATGTCTTCATCGTCCATCACTGGTGGCGGGCGCAGGTGTATGTCTGCATAGCAGGGAATCGAGGACAGAAAGGGCAAGCTGACAAGACAGACAACATGGCAATGTGTTATGTATCGCGGTTTTGCATGCCGAGTTGCATTCAATGCAGCGACCTCGTCCCTCTCCTCTATATCCACAACGAGGGGGATGGCGGGGGGCAGGGCAGTCAGTCAGCCTGCAACGCCTGCACGCCCTATGTCCACACTTACTGGAGTTGATGTGTATATATCGTGGCTTTAACTGCTCAACTGCAGGCAGTGCAGAGCCCTTGTCTCGCTCCTCCAGGTCCACAGAAAGGGGGATGGCGGGGGGAAGGCGGAAATCCACTGCCACGTGGGGCAGAGGCAGGGCGCACATGCCTTGCTGCAGACGAGGAAGAGAGGGAAGGGGTAGAGGGGGAGAGGAGAAGGGAGTGGTGTTGGGGGGGGGAGAGGGGGAGAGGGATGGCAGGGGGCAGGCGGAAGAATCAGGGGAAGTGGGAATCAGGGAAATTGGGAATCAGGGAAAGTGGGAATCAGGGAAAGTGGGAACCAGGGAAAGTGGGAATCAGGGAAAGTGGGAATCAGGGAAATTGGGAATCAGGGACATTGGGAATCGGGGAAATTGGGAATCAGGGAAAGTGGGAATCAGGGAAATTGGGAATCGGGAAAATTGGGAATCAGGGAAAGTGGGAATCAGGGAAATTGGGAATCGGGGAAATTGGGAATCAGGGAAATTGGGAATCAGGGAAAGTGGGATCAGGGAAAGTGGGAATCAGGGAAAGTGGGAATCAGGGAAATTGGGAATCGGGGAAATTGGGAATCAGGGAAAGTGGGAATCAGGGAAATTGGGAATCGGGGAAATTGGGAATCAGGGAAAGTGGGAATCAGGGAAATTGGGAATCGGGGAAATTGGGAATCAGGGAAAGTGGGAATCAGGGAAATTGGGAATCGGGGAAATTGGGAATCAGGGAAAGTGGGAATCGGGGAAAGTGGGAATCAGGGAAAGTGGGAATCGGGGAAAGTGGGAATCGGGGAAAGTGGGAGTTAAGGGAAACACGGTATAAAAGAAGCTGGAAATCAGGGAAACTGGGCATCAGAGAAACTGGGAACTAGAGAAACTGGGCATCAGAGAAACTGGGAATTAGGGAAGCTGGGGATCAGGGGTGGAAGGGGAAGAGAGGTAGAGGGACGCAGTGGCAGGGGGGATGCAGCTCACCTCTGCTGTTTGCACGGGCTCACAGTACTGTTGGCAGGACAGGGAAACATGCAGACATGCACGATGCACAGCAAGAACAATGCACACACATGCACACACGAATGCGTGCACACATGAACACATGCATGCAGAGAGATACAAGAGAGAATGCAAAGAGAGAGAGTGCGTGATGAGTGAGGCTGCATGAGCATATGAGGCTGCATGAGCATATGAGGCTGCATGAACATATGAGGCTGCATGAACATATGAGGCTGCATGAACATATGAGGCTGCATGAACATATGAGGCTGCATGAACTTGTGAAAGGGAGGGATACTGCATATGCTGGAAACGGCACGTGGGCCAAGAAGCATGTGGGGCGAGAGGCATGTGCGCCAAGAAGCATGTGGGCCAAGAAGCATGTGGGCCAAGAAGCATGTGAGACGAGAAGCATGTGAGACGAGAAGCATGTGAGACGAGAAGCATGTGAGACGAGAAGCATGTGAGACGAGAGGCCTTGACTGCAACTGTTTGCACTCTAGCGCAAATTGGCCGCCATTGCCCAAAGGACAGAACCACGGCCGGGCAGAGTGACCTGACCACCATGGCACAGAGCTCCCAACAGTGCATGGCCCAAACCCACGCCTAAAACGCACCCAGTTGAGAATGGAGGGAGTGGGCAGGGGGGGCAGCGTGGACCTCTCTTCCAGCAGGCTGCAGAAATGGCATGAGTCCTTGCTGCTGCAGCTGCTGCTGCCATGGGAGTCGCCACCAGCATCAACATTCTCAGCAGCATCATGTTTGATGCCATCTCTACCAACATCTTTACCACCATCAACATTGCCACCACCGTCGCCGCCACCGCTGCTGCTGTTGCTGCTACTGAAAATGCTGCCTCCAATCGCTTGCTCTCTCTGATTGTCGACCTTGCTGCCGCTGTCCATATCCCCGTTGCTCCCGGCGGCGCCGTTCTTGTTTCCACTACCACCGTCACCGTTAACATCGCCACTGCTCCCACCACCACCGCCACCGCTGCCGCCACCGATTTCATTGCCAATGGTGGCAGCAGTGGCAGTGGCTGTGGTGGGGCCAATGGCAGTGGCTGCAGAGGGGCCAGTAGCAGCAGTGGCGGTCGGGCTATTGGCAGCAGTGGCAGCAGTGGCGGCGGTGGCGGCGGTGGCAGCGGTGGCAGCGGCGGTGGCGGCGTTGACAGCTGTAACGGCAGCAGCGGCCGTGTTAGACAAGGACGAAGAGGAAGAGGAGGAGGAGGGCGAGGGGGAGAGCTTGTGGTGCATGCAGTGCAGCCCGTGGGAGGTCCAGGAGAGCCCCATCTGTGGCTTGGCGCAGCGGTGGTGCAGCAGGTTCACGCACCCCGGCTCGCAGCACCGCTCCACGTCCTCATAGACTCGGCACAGGCACAAACACACCATACACCGCGCCTGCAGGGGATGGGGGGGGCTGGATGGCCTTGAAAAAATGGTTCAGATGAGATCATTACGTCCTCGTACCCACGGCAGAGACAGAGGCACTCCATGCACCGCGCCTGCTGTGCAAAGGACAAGCAAGGGGTACGGGGGGGAGGCATGGAGTGAGGGTAGTGAGAAGCGGGAATGGAGGGGGAGAGCTTGTGGTGCATGCAGTGCAGCCCGTGGGAGGTCCAGGAGAGCCCCATCTGCGGTTTGGCGCAGCGGTGGTGCAGCAGGTTCATGAATGAAGTATGGGAAGGATGATCAGAGTTCAGTTCATCCCATTTTAGGCCATGTAGATAACCTGAGAAGAAAGCATGGGTTGGGGTTAAGTTCACCGCAAACTCATTCCCATACGCCAGAAATAAGCATTGCGGATTACTTGTGGTATAAGCATGGGGAATCTGGGACGCCAGAGACATGGCGTGTGTTTACTGAGTAGCTACATAGATATGTGCTCCGCTAAATCCAGGGTTTGATCCAATGTTGCATATCCCAATGCCAGGCGTAAATGCTTACATTATGCTACATTGCATCACTTTGCTGTTTGATTCGCAATGATGTATCAAATCTCACGAATGATTGGCGGAACGAATGATGCCCTGAGTCCTGGATTCTTTGCTGATCCGTGATGGGATACATAATAAATTATATATATATAATTTATATATATATATATATATTTTTTTCCTATCATTGCAAACTTTTCCGTCTTTACCTTTCCTTTCTTTTGTTTTATTTTCTTTTCGTTCACATTCGCTGTCGCCGATGCCCCAAATGTAACGTACGGAGTGAATGCTGCAGTCGCGGCATCGCATTATTCGTCGATCCATGGGCGGCCCGGACTGCAAACACGCCCGGCAGCTGCACTGTCGCTTCAGCAGCACGCGCCGTCCGCACCACCGGCACTCCGCGCGGTCCCTCTGCGCGGACGGCGGCTCCCGCCGCTTCTGCGGAAGACCCGCGGAAGATCCCCCGCGCGCGGAAGGGCCTCCGCCTGCGCCACCCCCTGCTTCGCGAAGGTTCCACTCGCCGTCCGGCGAGGCGGCTTCCGTGCACGCGGAGGAGCTTAGACATGAGGAATGCCCGCTGCTGTGCCGGTCCGGATGGCTGACCGCACAACACAGCGTGGAAGGCGGAACATCCATGAGCAATGTGATAAGGTTAATGAGTATCGAGACTAAGACAGGACCTAGGGTTTCAGATCAGGGAGCTACATTACAAGAACAATGCTCGGAAACAATAGAGGAATCTACATGCTAGGTTCTGACGATCGATCCTCATTTACGATTCCGCCATCAAAGCCGACCTAGCACGACCTAACCCACAAGCCCGAAGCCGACCTGATCCATGAAAAAAGCTGATAGGACGAACCGGTAAAACTGGCCTGCACTGATTTTACTGCTCAGGGCGATGGAGTTCCCAAGGAAACATGTGAAACAGAAAATATGTGGTGTGCCTTGGATGAGGAATCAATGAATGAGGACGATAGGATCAGATAACTTGGACGACTGTGGAGAAAGGCAGTGTGAGGTCGCTGGTCAGTCAATTTGAGATAAGGAAGAGGAGCCGAGCCGAACCGAACCAGAACAAGCCAATCTTGAACGTTTTCAACCGAGCAAAGATACGTCTGGAAGGCCTGAAGTCCAGATAAAGTGTTCAGGCGAACCAGCGCCTTCCCGTGCCTCTTCATCGGCTCGTAAGACCCAGCCCTGGTTCATCGACTGCCCAGCCCCTTCTCCCACGCCTCGTGGTTTTGTTCACGGTACGGACGGAGCGGGATTCGTTGGAAAACGAATCGACACGCCTCCTTCGCCCGAAGCAGGCGCTTAGGTAAGGAAAGACTGATTTGCCTGCCCCGCGGCAATTTCTGGGCCAATCGCCTCCCGTGTAGACAAGTAAGACTGGTTCCAGAATAGCAAAATACTTTCGAGATGCCCCCGTTTTCTACGCAACGGCCGCGATGATCTAGCAAGCCATCGAGGGTTCCGATAGCTCCGGCACAGATGCAAACCCGCTATGTAGGAAACCTTCTCCCACATAAGCTTAGAAAGGTCGCACAAACCATCAATCACTTACAATGTGCAAGAAAGAGTGGAGCAAAGCAACCTCCATTCAATCCACTTTACAGGCTGCAACTCAAACCAGCATCGTGATAGCTCATTGCTGAAGCCTCAAAGTCTACTTCATAACCACCTTTCCATCCAAGTCTCCTGCATTTGATTCTTCATCAGTTGATTTGTCAGTGTTACTGTTAGTTGCCTTGGCTTGTCTTCCTTGCTTCCTTCGAGTGCGAGTGCCCACCGCACGAGCAGCTGCGACGGCTACTTGTTGTGTCAGCGCAGGTTTCAATAACTCCTCTTCCACATAACGTTTCGCCCATGATTTGTCGGCTCCCATCTTGACCATATCCTGAGATACCATGGCAATGAATGCATGGATAACACATGACTGGAGATGACATTATGCGAAGGCATGCATGCAGCACCATCAATGCACGGGATAGCATACATGCATGGAGAATGGAAACGTGTGGGGTACCATACATGAATCGAGTGCCATACCTACATGCACCGTATTCCCATACCTGCATGCACTACCATACCTGCATACACGCACTCTCACCATACCACAAGTTCCCGTACCTGCACCATGGCTGTCACCCCTCGGCTCTGCTCCATAATGGAGGCGTCAGGTGCCACATATGCAGGGAAGATGGCCCGTGCATACACCTGATGGCGGCATTGGGATTGGGAGGAGGATGATGGTGATAAGGAGGTTAGGGTGTTGAGACATCTCATAACTCCATGATAGAGGCGTCAAGAGACACATATGCAGGGAAGGTGGCCCGTGCATACACCTGATGGCGGCATTGGGATTGGGAGGAGGATGATGGCGATGAGGAGGTTAGGGTGTTGAGACATCTCATAACTCCATGATGGAGGCGTCAAGTGCCACATATGCAGGGAAGGTGGCCCGCGCATACACCTGACAGCAATGGGATGGGATGGGTGAAGGGTAACGACCATAAGGAGGAGAGGGGACAGCAGGATACGGAGACAGGAAAGAACAACCTTAGCAGGAGCTGGGATGCTGTTGGGGGATGAAAGCATGCCATGCAGGATGGCATCCCCATCATCCTGCCTTCATGCATCCCCTTGTCATCCTGGTACCATACCTTCAAGTCATTCTCGTTCGGCGATCCAAGAGGCTTGTTCAGCGATCCAGCAGCTTCGTTTGGCGTTCCAAGAGCAGAACCCTCTGCACCAACAGTTGGCCCTGCAGCCGCCCCAGCAGCAACTGATTCGGCATCAGCACTGACTGCAGCAGCTTCTTCCTCCTCTGCACGCACCATTGCTGCAACAGGGGCGTCCACGTCACCAACACCCTCCACACCATTGCCATCACCCTGAGTTTCAACAAGAACAGCTCCAGCAGCAGCAGTAGCAGCAGCAACAAGCTCAGCATCTGCAGCAACAGCCAACGTTTCAACCTCAGCTTCGGCTTCAGCCTCGGCCTCAGCTTCGGCTTCAGCCTCAACAGCAGCTTTGCTCAAGCGCATGCCTCCAGCTCTTTCCTTTGTGCTGCTCTCCTCGCCTGCTCCCATCGCATCTTCATTGCTCGCCTCACCTGCTTCCATCTCCTCACCTCCGCCTCCACCTTCCTTCATCTCCACCACCTCTGCGCTCCTCCCTTCACCCAATGCTGTCCCATTTGCACTTCTACCTTCGCCCGGCTCCCCTGCCTCTGTGCTTCCCTCTTGACCCAACGCTGTCCCCTCTAAACTGCTCCCCTTGGCGAGCCCAGCCCCCTCCATGCCTCCCTCCGTGCTCCCCTCCTCGCCTGTACGCCTGGCAGGGCTGCTGCTCTTGCTCTCCTCCCCCTTCTTCCTCCCTCTCCTGTTGCCGCTGTCGTTGCTGCTGCTGCCACTGTTGGTGCTGCTGGCGCTGCTGACAAGTGAACCAGCATAATCAGTGCCTTCACTGTTTTCAATGCTGGATCCAAAGCCCTCAAATGACAGTAACGAGGCGTCCACTGGCGAGGCAGGGGTGGGCGGCGGGAGTGCTGACCTGGCAGTCGCTATAGCACTATTCACTGTAGCAGCCAGCTTCAATTCCGTCTCGCTCAATTTGGACTGTAGTGAGGCGACCTTTTCTTCCAGGAGCATCCTCTCCCTGTCTGACGCCTCCTTTCTCTCTGCAAGCAACGCTTGCAGCTCATTGGCCCGTTGGGCTTCCTGCAATCAGGCAGAGACACATGGCACACAGCGCAGCAGCTTGAAGTGACACGAGTCAAGCCCAAGCAAACTCTCTTCCCTGAACGTGTTTTCGAGAATGTTTTTTGAGAATCCTCAAAATGCATACACGAGTCAAGCCCAAGCAAACTCTCTTCCCTGAACGTGTTTTCGAGAATGCTTTTTGAGAATCCTCAAAAATGCATACACGAGTCAAGCCCAAGCAAACTCTCTTCCCTGAACGTGTTTTCAAGAATGTTTTTTGAGAATCCTCAAAATGCATACACAAGTCAAGCCCAAGCAAACTCTCTTCCCTGACGTGTTTTCGAGAATGTTTTTTGAGAATCCTCAAAATGCATACACGAGTCAAGCCCAAGCAAACTCTCTTCCCTGAACGTGTTTTCAAGAATGTTTTTTGAGAATCCTCAAAATGCATACACAAGTCAAGCCCAAGCAAACTCTCTTCCCTGAACGTGTTTTCGAGAATGTTTTTTCAGAATCCTCAAAATGCATACACGAGTCAAGCCCAAGCAAACCCTCTTCCCTGAACGTGTTATCGAGCTTTCTCAGAAAGAACCAGCAGACTCTCTCTCGCACATTGCCTCCCTCTCCTCTCTCTCACCTCTTCCGCCCGCTTCTCCGCAGCAGCCACAGCAGCTCGCAGCCGTGTTGTGTGCAGCAGCCCCTCCTCCCGCAGCGACTCCACCTGTTCCTCCAGCCACCTCACCTCCCCCTTGCTCTCCTCCACCTCCTCCTGTGCTGCTCTCTGTGCTCGTGCACCAAACACAGGGGGCATCGGGCGAAAACAAGGAAAAGGTTGTTTCCACATGTTTCTCCAGCCACCTCACCTCGTAGGATATTTTTGAGAATTCTCAAAAATACCCTGCAGCATCACGGGCGAAAAGGAGGAAAGGGTTGTTTCCACATGTCTCTCCAGCCAGCCACCTCACCTCGCCCTTGCTCTCTGCAATCTCCTGCGGCGCTGCTTGCAGCAATTCATGGCACCGAGATTGAGGGTGACACGGGAGAGTGATGAGGGGGGGGGGATGACACGGGAGAGTGATGAGGGGGGGGGGATGACACGGGAGAGTGATGAGGGGGGGGGGGATGACACGGGAGAGTGATGAGGGGGGGGGGGATTCAGAAAGGAAGGGAAATGTCCAATACGTTGTTATCGTTCCTTTCGCTCAACAGTTGTTACTGCATATCCAGGGACGAGCGCGTTACAGCCCAATAACAACTGTCCCTGGATATGCACTACGAGTTGGAGATCACTTACCATTGTTGAGAATTCTGTTGAGAATTCTCAAAAGGGAATAGGAGAGCCGTTTACCACTTTGGCTTCCAGCCTGGACGTCACTTGTGCCAGCTCAGCAGCCGCCTGCTGGCGGGAGGCTGCCAGCTCAGCATGGCGCTCCGCGAGGTGTTGCTTGAGGGTGGCCTCCCTGTCTCTGAAGGCGGCAGCGGAGTGGCGGCTGGTGCGCTGCAGCTGATCCACCCGCTGGTGCAGGAGCCGGTTTTCAGTCATTGCTGCTGTCAAGCGCGTATTCAGCTGTGGAGTAAGCGTTTATGGAAGTAGATAAGGGTGGAAGGGGGTGGAAGTGGGTGAAAAGGGGTGGAGAGAATTCCCTCAGTGTCTTTGCTTCTCGGTCCCTGAAAGCAGCAGCGGAGTGGCGGTTGGTGCGCTGCAGCTGATCCACCCGCTGCTGTAAAAGCCTGTTTTCAGTCATCGCTGCTGTCAGCCAGCCGTGTGTTTAGCTGGGAAGGGGTGTTTTAGGGAGGTAGAGAAGGATGCAAACGGGTGAAAAGGGGTGAGCAGGGGCAAAAGGGGGTGAACAGTGGTGTGAGCAGAGAGGATCGCATCTGTGTCTTTGTCTCCCTGTCTCTGAAGGTGGCACTGGAGTGGCTGGCGGCTGGCTGTTGTGCTGCAGCTGATCCACCCGCTGCTGGAGGACCCTGTTCTGTTCTCCCCCTATCGCTGCTGTCAAGCACATGTTCAGCTGAGTATGGGATGTCAATGGGGGTAGATAGTGGTTTCAGGGGGAAAACAGGGGCAGATGCCGCCATGTGCAATCGGACATCCATGCCCCACCTGCGTCCCATGCATGCCCTGCGTGTTCCCCGCGTGTGCCCCGCGTGTGCCCCACGTGTTCCCCGCGTGTGCCCCGCGTGTTCCCCGCGTGTGCCCCGCGTGTGCCCCACGTGTGCCCCACGTGTGCCCATGTTTGGTAGCAGCAGGCATTCAGTACCTCATGGTGATGAAGAGGTAGTCGCGGGAGCGAGTGACCTCCTTCAGCTGAGCCACTGCAGCAGATGTCACTATGTGCCATCAGACATTTCTCCCCCGCCAGTACCCACGTCTTCCCCACGCTTGCCACCAGCAGGCATTCAGTACCTCGTGGTTGGTGATGAAGAGGTGGTCGCGGGAGCGAGCGAGTGACCTCCTTCAACTGAGCTTCTGCCGACACCACTGGGTGTTGCCCCCCTCTTACTAGAGCAACTAGCCAGTGATTGTGCTGCACGGTGTGCCCCATGAGAAGGGATGCATTCAGTACCTCGTGGTTGGTGATGAAGAGGTGGTCGCGAGAGCGAGTCACCTCCTTCAACTGCGCTTCCGCAGATGCCACCCGGCGCTCCAAGTCACTCGCCTGCACCACCGCTGCATTGCGCTCTGACTGGATGGAGACGGGAGGGGGGAAAAGGGGGGAGATATAAAGACGGAAAGAGGAAAGAGAGGACACATGACATGACCCACAGTTGCCACCGCCCACAGCCGCCCTTCCACATCTCTTCACACCCCTCCACGTCCCTTCACACCCCTCCACATCCCTTCACACCCCTCCACATCCCTCCACACCCCTCCGCACCCCACCACACCCCTCCGCACCCCACCACACCCCTCCGCACCCCACCACACCCCTCCGCACCCCTCCACATGCATGTCTTGCCTCTACACATCCCTCAACACACCTTAATAGCAGCATGCTGGGACAGGTACGTCTGCAGATTCGCCTCCTCCTCTCTCCTCTGCGCCACCATCGCCTCCTCGCTCGCCCTCAGCTGCGCCCCCACCGCCCGCAGCCGCCCCTCCACATCGCTCGCCCGCTCGCTCTGCACGCGGTGCGCCGCCCGCAATGATTGCGCCAGCTGGCGCTTCTCTAGCAGCGCCTTGCGCAGGCGAGCGCGTAGCTGGCAAGACAGGGGGGGGGGGGGGAGGGGGGGGGGAGAGGAGAAGGGGGAAAAGGGGAAGAAGGGGAAGGAGGAAAGGGGGAGAAAAGGGGTTGGGAAGCGGTAGTGAAGGCATGTTGAGGAGTTCACAGATCTGGGGAAGGAAAGAAAGGGATGGGGAAGAAATTGAGTTATTGGCGGAAAGGGTATGGGGGATGGGGAAGGTACAAAGGTAGCACTTGCACTCAAGTTTTGCACTCAAGTGCGCGTTACACTTGCCCACACGTTACCCCCCTCCCCACCTTCCTCCCCACCCCACACACGAGTGAACACATGCACACACACGCGCAACACATACACACACACCCACCCACACACACCGCACGTCACCGCTCACCACCGTGTTGGACTGGGACACGGAGTCCTGCTGCCTCGTTAGCACGTCCAGTGACGTGGACAGCCCTGTGATCTGATTGGTCAACGCGGACAGCTGACTCGACACACTGTTGCGCTCCGCCTGCCATCACACGGTCAGGGGGGAGTGGCGTGGGAGGGGCAGGGGGGGAAGCAGGGGCAGAGTGTGTGGGAGGGCTTTTGAGACGTCTCAAAAGTCGCTCCGCCTGCCATCACACGGTCAGGGGGGAGTGGCGTGGGAGGGGCAGGGGGGGAAGCAGGGGCAGAGTGTGTGGGAGGGCTTTTGAGACGTCTCAAAAGTCGCTCCGCCTGCCATCACACGGTCAGGGGGGAGTGGCGTGGGAGGGGCAGGGGGGGAAGCAGGGGCAGAGTGTGTGGGAGGGCTTTTGAGACGTCTCAAAAGTCGCTCCGCCTGCCATCACACGGTCAGGGGGGAGTGGCGTGGGAGGGGCAGAGGGGGAAGCAGGGGCAGAGTGTGTGGGAGGGCTTTTGAGACGTCTCAAAAGTCGCTCCGCCTGCCATCACACGGTCAGGGGGGAGTGGCGTGGGAGGGGCAGGGGGGGAAGCAGGGGCAGAGTGTGTGGGAGGGCTTTTGAGACGTCTCAAAAGTCGCTCCGCCTGCCATCACACGGTCAGGGGGGAGTGGCGTGGGAGGGGCAGGGGGGGAAGCAGGGGCAGAGTGTGTGGGAGGGCTTTTGAGACGTCTCAAAAGTCGCTCCGCCTGCCATCACACGGTCAGGGGGGAGTGGCGTGGGAGGGGCAGAGGGGGAAGCAGGGGCAGAGTGTGTGGGAGGGCTTTTGAGACGTCTCAAAAGTCGCTCCGCCTGCCATCACACGGTCAGGGGGAGTGGCGTGGGAGGGGCAGGGGGAGACGCAGGGGCAGAGTGTGTGGGAGGGCTTTTGAGACGTCTCAAAAGTCGCTCCGCCTGCCATCACACGGTCAGGGGGGAGTGGCGTGGGAGGGGCAGGGGGGGAAGCAGGGGCAGAGTGTGTGGGAGGGCTTTTGAGACGTCTCAAAAGTCGCTCCGCCTGCCATCACACGGTCAGGGGGGAGTGGCGTGGGAGGGGCAGGGGGGGAAGCAGGGGCAGAGTGTGTGGGAGGGCTTTTGAGACGTCTCAAAAGTCGCTCCGCCTGCCATCACACGGTCAGGGGGGAGTGGCGTCGGAGGGGCAGGGGGAGACGCAGGGGCAGAGTGTGTGGGAGGGGGTGTGGGAGGGGATGTGGGAGGATTTGGGGCAGAAGAGGAGAAGGCATGGGAGAGGCATGGAGGGGTATGGAAGGGGGGGGGTATGGGAGGGGTATAGGGGGGTATGGGGGGGTATGGGAGGGGTATGGGAGGGGTATGGGAGGGGTATGGGAGGGGTATGGGAGGGGTATGGGAGGGGTATGGGAGGGGTATGGGAGGGGTATGGGAGGGGTATGGGGGGGTATGGGGGGGTATGGGGGGGTATGGGGGGGTATGGGGGGGTATGGGGGGGTATGGGAGGGGTATGGGAGGGGTATGGGAGGGGTATGGGAGGGGTATGGGAGGGGTATGGGAGGGGTATGGGAGGGGTATGGGAGGGGTATGGGAGGGGTATGGGAGGGGTATGGGAGGGGTATGGGAGGGGTATGGGAGGGGTATGGGAGGGGTATGGGAGGGGAGGGGTATGGGAGGGGTATGGGAGGGGTATGGGAGGGGTATGGGAGGGGTATGGGAGGGGTATGGGAGGGGTATGGGAGGGGTATGGGAGGGGTATGGGGGGGTATGGGAGGGTATGGGAGGGGTATGGGAGGGGTATGGGAGGGGTATGGGAGGGGTATGGGAGGGGTATGGGAGGGGTATGGGAGGGGTATGGGAGGGGTATGGGAGGGGTATGGGAGGGGTATGGGAGGGGTATGGGAGGGGTATGGGAGGGGTATGGGAGGGGTATGGGAGGGGTATGGGAGGGGTATGGGAGGGGTATGGGAGGGGTATGGGAGGGGTATGGGGGGGTATGGGAGGGGTATGGGAGGGGTATGGGAGGGGTATGGGAGGGGTATGGGAGGGGTATGGGAGGGGTATGGGGGGGTATGGGAGGGGTATGGGAGGGGTATGGGAGGGGTATGGGAGGGGTATGGGAGGGGTATGGGAGGGGTATGGGAGGGGTATGGGAGGGGTATGGGAGGGTATGGGAGGGGTATGGGAGGGGTATGGGAGGGGTATGGGAGGGGTATGGGAGGGGTATGGGAGGGGTATGGGAGGGGTATGGGAGGGGTATGGGAGGGGTATGGGTAGGGGGGGAGGGGTATGGGAGGGGTATGGGAGGGGTATGGGAGGGGTATGGGAGGGGTATGGGAGGTATGGGAGGGTATGGGAGGGGTATGGGAGGGGTATGGGAGGGGTATGGGAGGGGTATGGGAGGGGTATGGGAGGGGTATGGGGGGGGGTATGGGAGGGGTATGGGAGGGGTATGGGAGGGGTATGGGAGGGGTATGGGGGGAGGGGTATGGGAGGGGTATGGGGGGGTATGGGAGGGGTATGGGAGGGTATGGGAGGGGTATGGGAGGGGTATGGGAGGGGTATGGGAGGGGTATGGGAGGGGTATGGGAGGGGTATGGGAGGGGTATGGGAGGGGTATGGAGGGGTATGGGGGGGTATGGGAGGGTATGGGAGGGGTATGGGGGGGTATGGGAGGGGTATGGGAGGGGTATGGGAGGGGTATGGGAGGGGTATGGGAGGGGTATGGGAGGGGTATGGGAGGGGTATGGGAGGGGTATGGGAGGGGTGGGAGGGGTATGGGAGGGTATGGGAGGGGTATGGGAGGGGTATGGGAGGGGTATGGGAGGGGTATGGGAGGGGTATGGGAGGGGTATGGGAGGGGTATGGGAGGGGTATGGGAGGGGTATGGGAGGGGTATGGGAGGGGTATGGGAGGGGTATGGGAGGGTATGGGAGGGGTATGGGAGGGGTATGGGAGGGGTATGGGAGGGGTATGGGAGGGGTATGGGAGGGGTAGGGGTATGGGAGGGGTATGGGAGGGGTATGGGAGGGGTATGGGAGGGGTATGGGAGGGGTATGGGAGGGGTATGGGAGGGGTATGGGAGGGGTATGGGAGGGGTATGGGAGGGGTATGGGAGGGGTATGGGAGGGGTATGGGAGGGGTATGGGAGGGGTATGGGAGGGGTATGGGAGGGGTATGGGAGGGGTATGGGAGGGGTATGGGAGGGGTATGGGAGGGGTATGGGAGGGGTATGGGAGGGTATGGGAGGGGTATGGGAGGGGTATGGGAGGGGTATGGGAGGGGTATGGGAGGGGTATGGGAGGGGTATGGGAGGGGTATGGGAGGGGTATGGGAGGGGTATGGGAGGGGTATGGGAGGGGTATGGGAGGGGTATGGGAGGGGTATGGGAGGGGTATGGGAGGGGTATGGGAGGGGTATGGGAGGGGAGGGGTATGGGAGGGGTATGGGAGGGGTATGGGAGGGGTATGGGAGGGGTATGGGAGGGGTATGGGAGGGGTATGGGAGGGGTATGGGAGGGGTATGGGAGGGGTATGGAGGGGTATGGGAGGGGTATGGGAGGGGTATGGGAGGGGTATGGGAGGGGTATGGGAGGGGTATGGGAGGGGTATGGGAGGGGTATGGGAGGGGTATGGGAGGGGTATGGGAGGGGTATGGGAGGGGTATGGGAGGGGTATGGGAGGGTATGGGAGGGGTATGGGAGGGGTATGGGAGGGGTATGGGAGGGGTATGGGAGGGGTATGGGAGGGGTATGGGAGGGGTATGGGAGGGGTATGGGAGGGGTATGGGAGGGGTATGGGAGGGGTATGGGAGGGGTATGGGAGGGGTATGGGAGGGGTATGGGAGGGGTATGGGAGGGGTATGGGAGGGGTATGGGAGGGGTATGGCAGGGGTATGGCAGGGGTATGGCAGGGGTATGGCAGGGGTATGGCAGGGGTATGGCAGGGGTATGGCAGGGGTATGGCAGGGGTATGGCAGGGGTATGGCAGGGGTATGGCAGGGGTATGGCAGGGGTATGGCAGGGGTATGGCAGGGGTATGGCAGGGGTATGGCAGGGGTATGGCAGGGGTATGGCAGGGGTATGGCAGGGGTATGGCAGGGGTATGGCAGGGGTATGGCAGGGGTATGGCAGGGGTATGGGAGGGGTATGGCAGGGGTATGGGAGGGGTATGGGAGGGGTATGGGAGGGGTATGGGAGGGGTATGGGAGGGGTATGGGAGGGGTATGGGAGGGGTATGGGAGGGGTATGGGAGGGGTATGGGAGGGGTATGGGAGGGGTATGGGAGGGGTATGGGAGGGGTATGGGAGGGGTATGGGAGGGGTATGGGAGGGGTATGGGAGGGGTATGGGAGGGGTATGGGAGGGGTATGGGAGGGGTATGGGAGGGGTATGGGAGGGGTATGGGAGGGGTATGGGAGGGGTATGGGAGGGGTATGGGAGGGGTATGGGAGGGGTATGGGAGGGGTATGGGAGGGGGGGTATGGGAGGGGTATGGGAGGGGTATGGGAGGGGTATGGGAGGGGTATGGGAGGGGTATGGGAGGGGTATGGGAGGGGTATGGGAGGGGTATGGGAGGGGTATGGGAGGGGTATGGGAGGGGTATGGGAGGGGTATGGGAGGGGTATGGGAGGGGTATGGGAGGGGTATGGGAGGGGTATGGGAGGGGTATGGGAGGGGTATGGGAGGGGTATGGGAGGGGTATGGGAGGGGTATGGGAGGGGTATGGGAGGGGTATGGGAGGGGTATGGGAGGGGTATGGGAGGGGTATGGGAGGGGTATGGAGGGGTATGGCAGGGGTATGGCAGGGGTATGGCAGGGGTATGGCAGGGGTATGGCAGGGGTATGGCAGGGGTATGGCAGGGGTATGGCAGGGGTATGGCAGGGGTATGGCAGGGGTATGGGAGGGGTATGGAGGGGTATGGGAGGGGTATGGGAGGGGTATGGGAGGGGTATGGGAGGGGTATGGGAGGGGTATGGGAGGGGTATGGGAGGGGTATGGGAGGGGTATGGGAGGGGTATGGGAGGGGTATGGGAGGGGTATGGGAGGGGTATGGGAGGGGTATGGGAGGGGTATGGGAGGGGTATGGGAGGGGTATGGGAGGGGTATGGGAGGGGTATGGGAGGGGTATGGGAGGGGTATGGGAGGGGTATGGGAGGGGTATGGGAGGGGTATGGGAGGGGTATGGGAGGGGTATGGGAGGGTATGGGAGGGGTATGGGAGGGGTATGGGAGGGGTATGGGAGGGGTATGGGAGGGGTATGGGAGGGGTATGGGAGGGGTATGGGAGGGGTATGGGAGGGGTATGGGAGGGGTATGGGAGGGGTATGGGAGGGGTATGGGAGGGGTATGGGAGGGGTATGGGAGGGGTATGGGAGGGGTATGGGAGGGGTATGGGAGGGGTATGGGAGGGGTATGGGAGGGGTATGGGAGGGGTATGGGAGGGGTATGGGAGGGGTATGGGAGGGGTATGGGAGGGGTATGGGAGGGGTATGGGAGGGGTATGGGAGGGGTATGGGAGGGGTATGGGAGGGGTATGGGAGGGGTATGGGAGGGGTATGGGAGGGGTATGGGAGGGGTATGGGAGGGGTATGGGAGGGGTATGGGAGGGGTATGGGAGGGGTATGGGAGGGGTATGGGAGGGGTATGGGAGGGGTATGGGAGGGGTATGGGAGGGGTATGGGAGGGGTATGGGAGGGGTACGGAAAGTATGAAAGTTGTTGAAAGGCACATACCATTTACTGCCACGTGCCTGTGTACAGCCGCCCATCTCACCTGCAGCGAGTATCCCTCAATACAGCATGTCCATCAGCCCCATCGGCGAGTATCCCATCAGCACTTACTGTCCCGTACAGCCCACACAGCCCGTACAGCCCACACAGCTCACCTGCAGCGAGTCCTTTAGTGCCTGCAGGCGGGCCACGTTCTGTGGTGCTGCTACAAGTGATACCCTCACATCACCACATTCTCTCCACACTCTCACATCTCCAAGCGGGTTAGCTTAGCGCACACAGCCCACACAGCCCACACAGTCCGCTCAGCTCACCTGCAGCGAGTCGTTTAGTGCCTGCAGGCGGGCCACGTTCTGTGCTGCTGCCACGGACGCCAATGTGCGCACCTCCAGCGCCTGTCAGCATTGACAGATTCGGCAGAGCAAGGCGAGCATGCGAATGATAAGTCATGGCATGTCGTGTCATGGCATGGCATGGCATGGCATGGCATGGCGTTCTGTGCTGCTGCCACAGGCACCAGTGTGCGCACCTCCAACGCCTGTCAGCATTGGCAGCATGGCAGGGAACACACTGGGATTGGGGGCATAGGTAGGACTATGTGCATGACATAGCATAGCATGGTGTAGAAACTGCATGAGACGGTGGGCCTCATGCATTGAACCTGCACCAGTCGCTCCTGCAGCCCTCTGCCAGCCTGAACCTCCTGCTGTGACTCTTAAATTGGGTTAGAAGTCACCTCACCCACACCCCAATTCACCAGTCCCAAACTCTCACCTTGGTGAGATCTCCCAGTCGCTCCTCCAGCCCTCTACCCGCCTGCGCCTCCTGCTGCAGCATGCGGTTCACCCGCCTCGCCCGGCCCTCCCTCCTCTCCACGAACTCAGATAACACCCGCACCAGCTCCGCCTTCCTCACTGCCACCACTGCTTCCTCCCCCTCCTCCCCGCCAGCCTTCCTCTGAGCCACCTCAGGATCAGCCTCTCCGCCCCTTCCCTTCCCTTCCCCTTCCTCTAGCTCCTCCCCCTCTGTCTCCTCTCCTGTGCTGTTTGCAGGCTCTGTCTCCTTTCCTGTGTTGCCCTCTGCCTTGAGACCAAGTCCCTCTGCGGCCCTCCGCAGTCCCTCTGCTGCCCGCGTCTCCCTCTGCTGCTGGGTTCCTCCTGATGTGTTGCCTCCGAGGTGTGGGGGCCTCTGCTCGCCCTGCTGCAGTGCTGCATCGGCTAAAAGCGCACTGCACTGCGACAGCAGGTCCTGTATTTGAGCCTGTAGCATGTGCGCGTGTGTTGTGTGTGGAAGGAAAGGGGGAAGAGCGGGGTGATCGCGTGGAGAGAAAGGGGAGGAGGGATGGATGTGTGGAGCGACTTTTGAGTCCACTCAAAAGTCACTTGGGAAGAGCGGGGTGTTCGCGTGGAGGAAAAGGGGAAGAGCGGGGTCTTCGCGTGGAGAAAAAGGGGAAGAGCGGGGTCTTTGCGTGGAGAAAAAGGGGAGGAGGGATGTGTGGAGCAGTGGTTTTGGGGTTCTGGTTGCGAGTGAGAGAGGGAAAAATATGACTTTTCCTTGGTCAGAGATTCTGAATGTGCAGCGGAGATGCACAAATGCCAAATCAGCCAGCCAAAGAACCACTCAAATGAGAAATTGCACCTCAAGGTCCTTGCCCCCCTCCGTGTCATCAAACACCAGGTCCGACCGACAGCCCGTACGTGTTGCTTGACTCAACGAACACATGCCACATGAACCAGTCAACGAACCACCCACGTGCACAGAGATAGCACAAAACGCACCTCAAGGTCCTTGCCTCGCTCCATGTCATCAAACGCCGGGTCCGACAGCCCGTACGTGTTGCTTGACTCAACGAACACATGCCACATGAACCAGTCAACGAACCACCCACGTGCACAGAGATAGCACAAAACGCACCTCCAGGTCCTTGCCGCTCTCCATCTCATCAAACACCGGGTCGGACAGCCCGTACGTGCCACTGACTGACCCACTGACTGTTGACTCAAAGAGCACATGCCATGCCACACGTGAGCCATCCAGCCTCATGCACAAACAAACCACACTCAGCACACCTCAAGGTCCTTGCCGCTCTCCATCTCATCAAACACCGGGTCCGACAACCCGTACGTGCCGCTGACTCGTTTCACAAACTCGTCCCACTGCTGCTCCAGGCGCTCGCGCGCTGATGGGGGCGTGGGGACGGGGGGAGGGTGGGCGCACGGGGGGGAAGAGAGGGGCGGACGAGGGGTGGAGGGAGGAGGTGAGGAGGGAGGAGGAGGGGTGGAGAGGGAGAGACAAGGAGGTGAGACGGGGGCGCTTTAAATGGCGTTACAAATCAACCCCCCAACCTTCCCACTACCTTCCGACTCTCACTGTCCCCTATACCTACCCCCTTTAGCAACACAGCTCGCCCTTTTCCCCACAATCTTCCCTTCTTCAGTGCTCAATCTCTCGTGTCCTCTCCCTTTTCCCAACCTCCCCCCCATAACGCCTGCTTTTCATCTTCTACCGCCCTCACCTTCCCCCCCTCCAGCGATAGTGGTGGCGACGTTGGTGGTGACAGCAGCGCCGATGAGAATTTCCAGAGAAGCAAGCAGGGGGACGGACTCGATGGCCTGGGGGGAGGGGAGGGAGAATGGGGGAGGTTTTTTTTTTTTGGAAATGGAGCGTGTTTCATCTCACCTGGACGACGTGCTTTTTATGTCGCCTGAATGACATGCGCGTTTCATCTCACTTACCCAAACGACGTACGCGTTTCATCTCACTTACCCAAACGACGTACCCATTCATCTCACCTGAATGATGTGTGCTGTGACCTGCACGCCCACGGCCGCCGTGGCAGCCCCCGCCATGAGCCATCCAGCTTTCTTCAGCTGATTGGCGAAGAGGAGAGGGGTGGAGCAGTGGAGCAAGGCGGTAAGGAAGGGGGTCGGGGAGGATGATATGAGTGGACGGGAGAGGTTGGAGGGAGGGCCGGGAACGGAAGGTGGGAGGGGGAAACAATGAGGGAAAGAGAACGAAAGAGAGGACTATGGGACACGTCTCTCTGCACTTCCAGCTGTGGGCATTAAATTCAGCGTGTGGCATTACACTCGCTGTGGAAATAGCCAGTGTGCATAAACCTGATGTGCTTATACTGCCCTGTGCTTACACTGAAGTATTTGGAATCGGTAATGGTGTCAACCACCCTCTTCAAGAAATTAGTCTAATGAGGCACCTCGGGTTCAAGTGCTTGCATCTCCCTGTGCTTGCATCACCATGCGCTTACATTGAAGTACTTGGAATCGGTGATCGTGTCAACCACCCTCTTCATAAAGCTCCTCTTCCACGCCACTGCTGATATTTTAGGCGCCTTACAATTCGCCTAAATGCACGGGGGTTTCTGTGCTTACATTGAAGTACTTGGAATCGGTGATCGTGTTAACCACCCGCTTTAGAAAGCTCCTCTTCCACGCCGCTGCTGCTACAGTCGAATCCAGCCCACCCCACGCGGCAGCGTCGCCAGCCGTCGGATCAACCTGATCAACGTCCAGGATCGTGTGATGCGATTGAAACGGAAACTCTCCAGACGCAGCACCCACAGCCCCCGCAGCTGCAGGATTCGAATCTGGCGAAGCGGTTGAAGAGGCAGGCGAGGAGGGGGAGTGTGCGGCGGCGGACTGGCCGAACGAAGGAGAGGAGGAAGCGGAAGGGGAGGTAGACGAGGAGGGAGAAGGGGAAGCGCCAGGGTTAGCAGGCCGCTCGGACCCACTCTGAGCGTACCCTCTAACGTCTCCTCTCCCGAACCCTCTCCCATGGCGCCCTTCATACCGGGTCCCCCCATACAGCCCCTCATATCCCTTCCCATGGCTTGCTCCGTCGTGGTGGTGACTCGCTCGGTTGGGGGCGGACGCCGGAGGTGGGGATGAAGCAGCTGATTGGTCGCGGGACCAGCGGGAATAGCCGTTGCCGTGCCCGTTGCGAGGGACATGAGACCTGCTTGTGTGTGAGACGATGAGGGAAGAGATAAGAAGCTGGGTGAGGTGAGTTACCCTGAAAGTGGAACTGGGATGGGATGGTGAGATAAGAAGCGGGAAAATTGCAAAGTAGAATCAGAGGGCGAACGTGGAGCAGAGGAGGAAGTGGAGCAGGCAGGGGAAGTGGAAGCAGGGTCTTACTTTCCGTTGAACTCTGAATGAGACGCGTGGCATTTCTGGCTGCTACGCTTGAACATTACTGGTGGCAGGAATGTGGGAATCAGGGAACAAAAAGGTAACAGAAGTTTCAGGGGACAAGCAGGTAACTGAAAGCCGGGGGACAAGCAGGGGACGATGGGCTCGGCGAGGAGAACCTAGCCATTCAATGAGCCTGAGAACTTTGAATGGAAAAGCCCGCATTGCTGGTTTCAGTGTGACTTTTGAGTCGGCTCAAAAGTCTCCTCAAAAGCCACGATGAGCTCGGCGAGGAGAACCAAGTCATTCAATGAGCCTGAGAACGGTGCCTGGAAAAGCCTACATTGCTGGCTTTAAGAAAGCAGCAAGAACGTTATTTGGTACAAGGGGACTGACAAACTGGCAGACTGGCAAACTGTGAGACAAAGTGGAAAACGAAAATCAAAGCAGAAGAGCGGTCAGGTCAGTACCGTAGCGCCATTTCGGCTTGGCGGTCAGAGCCGTCGGTGGCTGCTCCTGAGCTGACTGATACCTTTTGAGATGCCTCAAAAGATGAAACAGAACAGTGATTAGGTCCGTACCGTGTCGCCATTTCGGCTTGGCGGTCAGAATTAAGAGCCGTCGGTGGCTGCTCTTGAGCTGACTAACTCCGCCCTTCCGACATGCGGACGCGCGAATCACGGCGGGAAGAGGCCGAGCGACGCGCCAGCAATGGCGGGGAGGGTCCCACGCGACCGATGCCATTGGGGACAAATTCAGCGGTGCTCTCACTAAACACCGAAAAATGGAAAATGCTTAAGTGCTGTCACGACGGCTCGGTAGTCTCAAGGAAATCGCTGAAAAAGCAAGTGTTAACAGAGAGGAGGAAGGTGCTGGTCAGGAGGGAGTGAAGTGTGGTTACTGCTGGTTGACAGGATTCACCGTGCGGATGAATGCTGGAAACCCGTTATTGGGAATGTTACTAACAAAGCAAGTATCACCAGAAGAGGAGGAAAATGCTGGTCAATAAAGAGTGAAATGGGCTCAACGTTGGATGACAGGGTTCACCGTAGGAGGAATGCTGGAAACCCGTTGTCTAAAAAATATATTATTACGGACTGGTTCATACTCTAAAGTTTTCTAATAAAATCTTTCTCCCTAGAATGCACTCCCAGTGCAAGGATATACTAGACTGGACTGCAACGTCGTCCCTACATCCGTAGTTAGCTGGACTGGCTGGAGCGCTCTCAACTCAATCTATCAATCAACCTCCCTCATCTCTTATCTTCTGTGACGCCATTGCCAGAACACGCATATCCCAAGGAAACAGATCTGCCTGTTCTCCAGGCGCTAACGGCATACAGCCGTCGATGCGGAATTCATGGACGATGGAGATGGACTGAAACCATTTGTATGGATTGGTCCAGAAAAGATGAATCGGGCCCAGCTCCAAGATCTCGCAATCGAGGCCGTTCAGTAGGCCCTAGGTAGTGCGAAAGGCAGGATCGTCCAGAAAGCCGCATCACGATGGTAGATTTTGATTGGTGAAAAGATGCCTTCGCGCCCCTTTTCAAGTCCACGACCAAACAAGATCCTCGGTGAAATGCTCGGTATCGTACAAGCCCAAGCCAAAATTGTAAAGACTGTAACACGCTGATATAACAAACCAAAACTCCGTACAATAATTTTCTAGTCCTCTTGCTATCTTCTGTTCCCTCCTTGAGCTGGCAAGACTGGCCCTTTGCTATCGAGGATGAGGAGGTAGTTGTAGAAAAGCCGCATGAAGTGGTCAACAGGACCAGGCAAGCAGTAGTAGTAGCAATCTGTGAGGCCATTCAATTGACGTAGGTGCCCATCTGGTCGCATTGACAAGGATGCATCCAGATTCATGTACACACCACCAAATTCCTGCGCAAGGAGGGATAACAGGGGGCAGGAGAAGAATCACCGAACATGTGGATTTCTAAAAATGGTATGCATCTATACTGAACCCTGAAGCTAGGAGCAAAATGCTCTTACCCATTGCATCCAACTCACCCGGATCACATCCCGCACCGCCTCGTTCTGCTCCAATACAAATGCCCATGGCCCAGCCCGGGTGGCGTTATCGGGCGGCGCTGCCAATGGCTCCGTGGCATTCTCACAGCCCTCATGGCCGCGCCACGTGGATCGCCAGATCAGCAGGGTGTCAGGCGCCACCTGGCGGAATTTCGTGAGCGTCTGACGGAGCGTCTTCAGATAAACCGGGGCTGGGAACGGAAGAAGGGGGGGGGGGGTATAAGAAATAGATAATGGGATGATTCAGAAAGGGAATTGATATATTGTCAAATAGTCACTTGAGAACTTAAGTCAACAATGTTTCACTTGCCCACTTTGTCAAGCCAGCACTTGTTTTGGGTTGAATGCCATCCTAACCACCATCCCCTTGGTATCCGAGTCTCCCTGCCCTTGAAGCAGCAGTACAGCACTCACTGGATGGCGCTCGAATCCCTTTTTGAAAACCACAATGGACACATTCCATTCCACTGCCGCAGGTGCCCCACCCACCGCTGGTTGAACGCTCCCCCAACCACTGTCCCCTTGACCACCGTCCCCTCAGTCACTGTGTCACTGCTCCCCTAGCAGCACTCAATAGGGCAGCGCTCGAAGCCTTTGTTGAGAGCCACAATGGACACGTTCCACAGCCCCAGGTGCCCCACCCAACGCTGGTTCAACGCCCCTCCCCCGAAAGAGTCGGGCGTCAGCCAGTTATTGTGGGCGACTGCTGCGGCACCCTGACCACTTCCTCCCAAACCACTGTTCCCCCAACCACCGTTCCCATGTTTCACAAATCACTCTGCCCCAGCCACTGTTCCCCCGACCACTACGCCTCCCCTTGAAGCCGCACTCACTGGGGCGACGCTCAAAGCCTTTGTTGAGCACCATAACGGACACGTTCCATGTTCTCAGATATCCCAGCCACTACTGGTTGAACGCCCCTCCCCTGGGCGAGTCAGTCCCCAGCCACTGTACCCCAAACTACTGTTTCCCAAACCACTGTTCCCCCAGCCATCTCCCTTCCACCCAGCACTCACTTGGTCGCCGCTCAAAGCCCTTGTTGAGAACCACAATGGACACGTTCCATTTTTTCAAATGCCCCAGCCACCGCTGGTTGAATGCTCCCCCTCCCGGCGAGTCGGGCGTGAGCAGGTTGTTGTGGGCGACACGGAAGGTGAAGCCCCCTGGGACAATGTCCGAGCACACCACGTGGGGGTTGGTGGTGGCACATGCCGGCTGGTTGTTGGGTGCCGTCCTGCCGTTGGGGAGAGGGGAGAACGAGCAGGGATGGGCACATTAGGGCCCTTAAGAATGCTCGCTTAAAACCTGGCACTGCGAATCCCCTCCTCCACGCATGCTAGCCCCCACCACCGAAAGACAATCCCAACTGTCACTACCATGAATCACAGCCTCCACCACACACGCACCGCACGGACAGGACAGCGCACCCCTCCCTCAACTCACCAGGCGTCAGCGATATCCCCAATCTCCTTGTGTGTGGCAATCGTGGTCACGTGGTTGAGAAACACGTCGTGCAGCGCCAGCTGCGTCGTGTCCCCCACAAACAGCACGTTGCGCTGCCCCACCGCCGCACAGAACTTGTGTCGGTTGAACCCCATGAAGGGCGGGCAGAAGCGGCACAGCGAACCTCTAAACCCCCACCCCTACATCCCAACCCCCAACGTATACACAGCGTGCACCCCTCACCAGGCATCAGCGATGTCCCCAATCTCCTTCTGCGTGGCGATGGTGGTTACGTGGTTGAGAAACACGTCGTGCAGCGCCAGCTGCGTCGTGTCCCCCACAAACAGCACGTTGCGCTGCCCCACCGCCGCACAGAACTTGTGTCGGTTGAACCCCATGAAGGGCGGGCAGAAGCGGTTGGACTTCCACTGGTACTTGAGCTCTGCCCGCACGTGCCACTCCTGGTCGCCCGGGTTCTTCCGGAACTTGTCCGCTGCAAAGCCGTACATGCCCTTGCCTCCGGTCCTGACAGCGGGGAGAATGAGGGGATTGGAAGTTGGGGGTTGGGGAGGTGGGGAGGCGGGGAGGGGACACGAGAGGAGAAACGGAAGGAGAGAGGGCGACGGAGATGGGAGGGGAGGAGGAAAGGCAGGTTGAGTTGAACCCCATGAAGGGAGGGCAGAAGCGGTTGGACTTCCACTGGTATTTCAGCTCCGCCCGCACGTGCCACTCCCGGTCTCCCGGGTTCTTCCGAAACTTGTCCGCTGCAAAGCCGTACATGCCCTTGCCTCCAGTTCTGAGAGTAGGGTAGGCAGGGGGGTTGGAGGTAGGGGGTTGGGAAGGTGGGGAAACGAGATGAGAGGAAAAGAAGGAGAGAAGATAAGGGCGAAGGTAGAGGGAGGTGATTCAGCCTGAGAGAAACGCACCTACTTGCCATCCTCTGCCACTCACGACACCCTCCTGCTGCACCTTGCTCACTCACTCGCTCACTCACGCGCCACTCACTTGTTGACATGACATGCAGCAGGTCTCAGATACATGAGGCATCTCGAAGGAAGCACCTCAAAGGAAGCACCTCAAAGGAAGCACCTCAAAGGAAGCACCTCAAAGGAAGCACCTCAAAGGAAGCACCTCAAAGGAAGCACCTCAAATGAAGCACCTCAAAGGAAGCACCTCAAAGGAAGCACCTCAAAGGAAGCACCTCAAAGGAAGCACCTCAAATGAAGCACCTCAAAGGAAGCACCTCAAAGGAAGCACCTCAAAGGAAGCACCTCAAAGGAAGCACCTCAAATGAAGCACCTCAAAGGAAGCACCTCAAATGAAGCACCTCAAAGGAAGCACCTCAAATGAAGCACCTCAAAGGAAGCACCTCAAAGGAAGCACCTCAAATGAAGCACCTCAAAGGAAGCACCTCAAAGGAAGCACCTCAAATGAAGCACCTCAAATGAAGCACCTCAAATAAACCCCCACCAAAGGGGGCACTAACTCGTTAACATGCAGCAGATCGCACATGTTGTGGTGCGGCACGCGCGGGTTGGTGTGGGGGTCGCGGGACAAAAAGATGTGCAAATCACTCACTTACTCAGACATAGGCCATACCCTTCCAAAGATATCCCAAGCACCACTCACTCGTTCACATGAAGGAAATCACAAGTGCCGTAGTGCGGAGCACGTGGGTTGGTGTGGGGATCCCGGGACCAGCACGCATGCAATGCACTCACTACTTTCAGGCACCACAAAGGAAGCACTCACTCGTTAACATGCAGGAGATCACAATTGCCGTAGTGCGGGGCGTGTGGGTTGGTGTGGGGGTCCCAAGACCAGGGCAGTCAGCGGGGCGTGTGGAAGCGCACCCACTTGCCATCCTCCGCCACACACGACACCTCCTGCTGTGCCTCCCTCACTCGCTCACTCACTCACTCACTCACTCACTCACTCGCTCACTCACTCACTCACTCACTCACTCGCTCACTCACTCACTCGCGCTAACAAACGCCCCACTTACTTGTTAAAATGCAACAGATCGGCCGTGAGGCACCTCAAAGGAAGCACCTCGCAGGAGGCACTCACTCGTTAACATGCAGGAGATCACACGTGCCGTAGTGAGGCGCGCGCGGGTTGGTGTGGGGGTCGCGGGACCAGGGCAGCCAGCGGGGCGTGTTGAAGCGCACCCACTTGCCATCCTCCGCCACACACGACACCTCCTGCTGTGCTTCCGCCACAGCTGCTTCGCCCCGAATGCGCGTCCCTGGGATGCACGTTGAGAAGTTGATGCAGGCTGGAGAGGTGGAGAGAGGTGAGTGAGAGGGAGGAGGAGGAGGAAGAGGGAAGACGGGAGGAGAGAAGTGAATGGAGGTAATAGAGGTGAAGTGGGGTAAAGAGGGGGTTGAAGACGGGAAGATGGGAGGAGAGAAGTGGGTGAAGAGGAGTGACATGGAGGTAATAGAGGTGAAGTGGGGTGAAGAGGGGGGTGTGAGGAGAACGAGAAGGGTGCATCGTAACAAGGGTGCGCGCACAGGAAGGAAAACTGCAGGGAGAGAAATAACACAGGGAGTCACTTACGCTCTAAAACTGGAGTAGCAATGGCAGGAGTAGCAGCGTCCGCAGCAGAAGCCGCAGTGGCAGTGGCAGTGGTAGACGCTGCTCCTTGCCCCACTCCCGCTGCAGCACTTGCTGCTTCGCCACTACTGACAGTGCCACCAGCAGCAGGAGTGGTCGTGCCGGCAGCAGTGGCAGAACCAGCAGCAATGACACTCCCAGAACCACCAGAGTCAGCAGAAGTTGTTGCCTCCTTTTCAGCAGCAGCTGCTGTCCCTTCTCCCGCCACTCCAACCCCTCCTGTTGCTTCACCAGGCACCCCTTCCAAACCAGCATCAGCACTAGAAGCAGCAGCGCCACCAGCAGCACCAGCACCTTCCGCACCACCAGTCCCTGCTCCTGCACCGGCCACATCTGCCTCTTGAGGGCTCTCCACTCCCCCACGCCCATCTCCACCGCTTCCTTCCACTTGCCCCTCACCTAACCCTCCTCCCACTCCCATCCCCCCTCCCACCGTCCCGGCTCCCTCAAACCCTCCCGCACCTCCCACCCCTACCATCCCTCCTCCTCCCCCCCTCCTCCTCCATCCCCCCTCCCCCTCTCCTCCTCCTCTATCTCCTCCTTGCTGCGCCACCTCCCTCCTCTGGGCACATCAGACAAATCCTCCTCTTCCACCACCACTCCCCCCTCGCCCACCACCCCACTCACCTTCACCGATGGCACCCCACCAGCACCACCACCACCAGACCCAGCACCACCGGCAGCACCATCGAAACCAGAACCAGTAAAACCGTTCCCACCACCAGCACCACCAGCACCAGCAGCACCAGCCGCACCAGCAGCAGCACCGCCACCGGCACCAGCAGCAGCAGCAGCAGCAGTGGAAGCAGGGAGGGCAGGGTGTGGCGAGTGGCGGTCGAGCAGCAGCAGGAGGTTGTGGAAGAGAGACACCCAGTGGTCGAGCGGGCCGGGCATGCAGTAGTGGTGGCAGTTGATGCTGCCGTCCATGCGCTCGTGATGGCCGTCGGGGCGCAGGGAGGTGGCTGAATCAACGTCCATGTACACTGCCCCGTACTCCTGGTGGGGTGGATGGGGGGGAGGAGTGGACTAGGTCAGGAGGGCAGACGCGTTTGAGCAAGGGGGACGAAGAGAGGTGGCTGAATCCACGTCCATGTACACTGCCCCGTACTCCTGGTGTGATTTGTGAAGAGGAGAGAGAGGGGGGGGGGGGGGGGGGGGGGGGGGAGAGGGGAGAGGGGTCAGAAGGGGACGAGTGGCCGAATCCACGTCCATGTGCACTGCCCTGTACTCCTGGTGTGATTTGTGAAGGGGGGAGGGAGTTCAGGAGGAGTAGGGCGTTTGAGCAAAAGGGGCTATGGCATGAATGCACCTAACCGCGCCAAGACCAGGGGGGGCTGAGTTCTGTTCATACCTTGAGCAGCGGCCTGATAGCAGCTTTTGAGTCGACTCAAAAGCTGAGTTGTGTTCGTACCTTGAGCAGCGGCCTGATAGCAGTGTTCATCTCAGCGTGCCGGAGCCGCACGTCGGGAATCTTCCCCTTGGCTGCCAGCAGGGCGGGGAGGCAATCCCTATGCATGTATGGAGTGGAGGTAACCCCTATGTAAAGCGCACACCTAAAGCAATCACATACCTTGAGAAGAGGCCTGATGGCGGCGTTCATCTCAGCATGCCGAAGCCACACGTCCGGAATCTTCCCCTTGGCTGCCAGCAAGACGGGCCGGGTCCTGAGCGGGCGAGTGAAGTGCTGACAGCTGGGATGGCCGCCCACCGCGCTGCGCCAGATGACAAGCATGTCCGGATACAAGTCTCTTACTGCTTCTAGCGTGTCCCTTACTTCCTGCAGCATCAGCTCCTCTGAAGACATGAAGGGGCAAGCAAGGGGCACAAACAATCAGATGACAGGCATGCCCGGGTACAGATCCCGCACTGCTTCTAGCAAGTCCCTTACTTCCTGCAGCATCAGCTCCTCTGAAAGATAGAGGGTAGGGGCAAGGGAGGGTATAAAAGGAGGTGGAGAGATTGGCCAGTGCTGACAGCTGGGATGGCCGCCCACTGCGCTGCGCCAGATAACGAGCATGTCCGGGAACAGGTCTCTTACTGCCTTTAGGGTATCCCTCACCTCCTGCAGCATCAGCTCCTCTGAAAGACAAGGGGGTAAGGGCAAGTGGGAGAGGGTGGAAGAGGGATTGGCGGGTGAAGTGCTGGCAGCTGGGATGGCCGCCCACCACGCAGCGCCAGATAACGAGCATGTCCGGATACAAGTCCCTCTCTGCCTCCAGGGTATCCCTCACCTCTGTTGAAGTGCACACGAGACAGAGAGAGGGAGGCAGAGGCATTGGCGTGGATAATGGTAACCTGCTGCCTTGCACCAGGTCAGATGACGAGCATGTCCGGGTACAGATCCCGTACAGCTTCTAGCTTGTCTCTCATCTCCTGCAGCATCAGCTCCTCTGGTAGGATGGGGAAACAGAGGCAAGGGAAGAGGAACACAGTGGGTTTTGGGTACTTCTCAAGAGACATCTGCAATTGAGAGCTCTCAAGAACCACCTGCTGCACGGATAGACTCAATAACAGAGAGAGAACAATCTACCCTCCCTCTTTCCCCACCCCTTTTCCTCCCCACCCATCCTGCTTGCACTCACTGTCGCCAAAGGCCGGAGTGCGGGAGAGCACGAGGATGCTGGTTTTCCACTTCTTGAGACGCTTGAGCCAGCGGTTGTTGAGCCGCGTGGGGCGCCCCGTGTCCGGCGCTGCAAACGCGTTCAGCACCACCCGCAGGTTGAACCCCGCCATCCTCCTCCGCCTCACCACCACACCATCCCCGCCTTCCTGGTCACCACCACGGGACTGACTCACCCCCTGGTTCAGCAAATCCCCTTCACCCCCCTGCCTACCGACTGCCCTCCTCTTCCTCCCAGTCCTACCTGCTCGCCCACCCCCACCTCCTGCTTCCAACACTTCCTCCTCTTCCACTCTCGTGAATCCTGTCGACTCCCCTTCTCCCTCCCCACTCTCACTCCTTTTTCTGCTTCCCAGTGCGTCAGCCTCCCCACTCCCCACTTCCCCCTCCCAATCGTCACTCCTCACTCTCCCAGACAGCCCTCTGCCTCGTCCCCAGCCGTTTCTCTGAAACCCACTTCTGAGTCCACCCACACCCGTCTCGCCACTGTCCTCCCCCCCCGTGCACCCTCCTCCTCACCCCTGCCCTGCCCGTCCTCCTCTTCCCCTGTGCCGTCGTCACCTGCATCAGCAGCAGCAGCCCCGAAGTGAGACCGACGACCAGCACCGCCAATTCCAGTTCCAATTCCACCACCAATACCAGCGCCAGCACCACCACGAACACCACCAGCAGCACCAGCAGCAGCAGCCGAACCACCAGCGGTGAAGCGACCGGCATCAGCAGCACTAGCAGTGGCAGGATCAGCGTCTGGGTCATCAAGTGTTGAGGAGTCAGTAGCAGCAGCGGTGGTGGTGGGAGGGGGTGGAGGAACAAGGGGGACGTCGGTGCAGAGGCGGTGACCCCTTTCAAAGCACGCCCCTTCCGTGACATTGGCCCTGGTGGGTGGGCGGAGAGGGAAAGATGCAGGTGAATGAACTTCTAGTCAGCAGCAGCAGCAGCAGCAGCAGCAGCAGCAGCAGCAGCAGCAGCAGCAGCAGCAGCAGCAGCAGCAGCAGCAGCAGCAGCAGCAGCAGCAGCAGTGGTGGCAGTGGTGGTGGTGGACCCCACCAGGTGGGGTTGGTTGGGGTGGAGGGGGGAATAAAGGGGACGTCGGTGCAGAGGCGGTGACCCCTTTCAAAGCACGCCCCTTCCGTGACATTGGCCCTGGTGGGTGGGCGGAGAGGGAAAGATGCATCCCCCAGCTGCCCCGCCCTGTGCTTCGTCCCCGCAGTGACATGGTGGTTCAGAAGCGCATCGTGGCGCCCCTCCAGCCCCCAGTCAAGACTAAACGTATCCCCCACCACCACCACGTTACGGCCCCTCACAGCCACTCCTCAGGCGCTGCAGGACTTACCAGGCATCGCCCAGCTGCCCTGCTCTGTGCTTGGTTTGTGCAGTGACCAGGTGGTTCAAAAGAGCATCGTGCCAGTCCAGGCTGAACGCGTCTCCCACCACCACCACGTTGCGCCCCCTCACAGCACGGCAGAACCCCTCGCGGTTGAATTGCTGGAAGGGGCAGCGGAGGGGGCTGGAGGGGCGCCACTGGTACAGCAGCTCCTTGCGCACCCGCCATGCTGCTCTTGCATTGGGGGCTCGCCTCGCCCTCTCCGCTGCTGCCCCAAACACACCACCCTTCCTGAGATGGGAGAGGACAGGACACACAGGGGGGGACAGACGGAGGAGGAAGCAAGCTTGCTGTTTAGAGGCGGTTGAGAAAGCAGCTGCTGGTGCGGTGGAACGGGTGGAAGGGGCAGCGGAGGGGGCTGGCGGGGCGCCACTGGTACAGCAGCTCCCGGCGCACCCGCCATGCTGCCCTCGCATTGGGCAACCGCCGTGCCCTCTCCGGTGCCGCCCTTTCTGAGATGTGAGAAAGCACACAGAGCGGAGGGTTGGGGGGTGCAAATGTTGGAAGCTACAGGAGCAGTAGCTCGCACAGTGAGCAGTATCGCACCTCATCCGGTCACGTACCCCACCATACCACACTGCACCGCACCGCACCTCTTGGCAAAGAGCAGGTCGCAGGAGCGGTAGTTGGGTTGGCGAGCCACGGTCAACGGGTTAAAATCCCATGGCATCCACCGCGGCGTGGAGTTGAGCGCCCACAGCCCGTCGCGTGACACGCACGCCAGCTGGCGCTCAAAGTCCAGCACTCGCACCACCACCGCACTGTGCCACACTGTACCAGACCATACCATACCACACCGGACCACACCGTACCGTACCACACCACACTGCACCTCTTGGCCCACACCTTTTGGAAAAGAGCAGGTCACAAGAACGATAGTTGGGCTGGCGGGCCACAGTCAACGGATTAAGGTCCCACGGCATCCACCGCGGCGTCGAGTTGAGTGCCCACAGCCCGTCGCGGGACACACACGCCAGCTGGCGCTCAAAGTCCAACACGCGCTGCCCTGTGACGGGCGTCCCTGGGATGCGCAGGAATGCCACGTTGCGCAGCCGGTGGGTCGACATGCCGTCCTCTTCCTCCTCCTCCTCGTCCATTTGAGCCGACTCCACGCCTGTGGAAAGGGGAGCATGGGGTGCAGCGAAAGGCGAGGTTCGACTGGAGTCCAGAATGTGCAGTGATGCGCCGTGTGAGCCAGCTGGCGCTCAAAGTCCAGCACGCGCTGCCCCGTGACGGGCGTCCCTGGGATGCGCAGGAATGCCACGTTGCGCAGCCGGTGGGTCGACATGCCGTCCTCTTCCTCCTCGTCGTCGTCCAGCTGAGCCGACTCCACACCTGCAAGGAGAAGAGTGGGGAGGATTGAGCCCAGCACGGCACGCGCTGCATGCCTCATGACAGGCGTCCCTGAGATGCGCTGCGCAGGAACGGCACAGTGTGCAGCCGGTGGGTCGAGATGCCCTCTTCTCTCATTCAAACCCTGACTCACTGAGCGCAAGACTCACCTCGCTGGGAAGTCTTCACAGAGTAGTATATCTGAGCCACGTCACTCTCTGGCATGCTCTGAGATGACTTTTGAGTCGACTCAAAAGTCAACTCACCTCGCTGGGCAGTCTTCACAGAGTAGTATATCTGAGCCACGTCACTCTCTGGCATGTTCTGAACCTCGCTATCCACAGCCGTTTTAGCGCCCGTCTCCCCATCTGCTTCTGCCACTGCCCGCTCTGCCTCCTCCTCTGCTCTCTCAGCCTCGTTGACTGCTTTCTTCCCCTCCATGTCCACAGAATCCAAATCTTCCTCCTCTGATTCTCGCTTCCCCTTCTTCTTCCCTTTCCTCCCCTTCTTCCCTTTCCGTCCCTTCTTAGATGCACCACCTCGCTTATTCTTCCTGCTTCTACCTCCGTCCTCCTCCTCCTCTTCTGCTTCTTCCATCTCCTCCTCTTCCTGTTCCTCCTCCTCCTCATCATCATAGCTTCCTTTTCTCTTCCTCGTTCCTTTCCCTGCTCTCTTCCTAGCACCGCCACGGCCCTTCCTCCCCTTCTTACTGCTGGATACCACCTCCTCCTCCTCATCCTCCTCCTCCTCGTCTCCTTCCTCTCCTCCTTCTTCCTCCTCCTCCTCTTCCTCGTCTTCATCTGCTGCAGCAGGTTTGCCCCGCCGCCCTCCTTTCTTCTGCTTAGATCTACCCCTGCCCCGTCCCCGATCGCTTTTCTCCTCCTCATCCTCATCCCCTTCCTCTCCCTCCTCGCTCTCTTCCTCTTCTTCTTCCTCCTCCTCCACCTCCTCCTCCTCCTCCTCCTCCTCTCCTCCAGCTTCCTCCTCCTCTTCTTCCCCCCCTTCCTCTTCCTCCTCACCTCCTCTCACCCTCCCCCCACTCCTCCCCCCCCTCTACCAAACCCACCCGCACCACTTCTGGATGCCAACCCGCCCCTATTCCCACCACCACCAGTCTCCATATCATCCTCATCGTCCATTCCCCATGATCTAGACCCCGTTGTAGGTACACGACTGCGGTAACCCCCAAGCCCACCGCCACCAGCGCTCCCCACTCCATCCTCCTCCTCATCCTCCGCTGACATACCCGTCGGCCCGCCTCTCCCTCCCCACCTTCCGCCTGCCCCAGCACCACCTCCCCCGGCTCTACCCCCCGCTGCAACACCACCACTGCTGCTACCACCCCACATACCGCCTCCTCTGCTGCTGGTGGCAAATCCATCCCTCAACCCACCACTCCCGCCACTTCCTCCCATCATGTCATCCTCATCCTCCCCTCCATCTGCCCCCAGCCCGCCTCTGTTGCCCCCACCAGCGGAATTCCAGGCGGAAGTTCTGGATGAATCGCCTGAGCTTATACCCCCCATCCGACCAGCGCCAGTGGTGCCAGAGGACCTTGGGAATCCCGATCAGGCCTGTCTCCCCATCCCCATCCTCGGAATCCAGACCCTCATCCACTGCTCCGAATCCTGCTCCCGAACCTGCTCCCGAGCCTGCTCCCATGCTGGCTCTCGAGCCTGTTCCCAAGCCTCCCCCGAATCCTCCACCAGATGACATCTTATTGGTGAGAGAGGGGGTGAAATCCGAACTGTCGTCAGTGGTACCATCACCCATGGAAGCAGCATCGTCACCATACTCAGATGACGCGTCCAGACCAGTAGGTGAGTCGGTTGGAGCGGTTGTTTGCTTCTTAAGGCTGCAGTGCGGGACGGAGAAAAAGACATGCATTCAGTCGAATTGGTTTTTGAGAATTCTCAAAAACCAACTTTTAAGGCTGCAGTGCAGGACGGAGAAAAAGACATGCATTCAGTCGAAAGGAAAGGAAGAAGACGTGAAACCGGGAACAGAGAACGGAATGAGAAACCAATGGGGGAGCCTTACCTCAAATTGCAAGTGCAGAAGGCAAATTTTGAGTTTAAGTTTCGTCACGAAATCGTACCTGACAATTCCGCTGTTCCAGATTATCATTCCTAGCAGCCAGATCACCACGAGAGCGATCACAGGCGAACAGATCGTTCGCCAGCTGTTGCCAGCTCCGCCGGGAATCCAGCCTAGAATGCCGCCGGTTTTTCTGGAGGTTCCGGGTCGATGCCTGATCGGACGGCGAGGAGGCGACACGCCTCCGATGCGCTTCGTCGGCTCGAGCGCGAAACCCCACATTTTCACGGATATGGAGTAGTTTGATTTGATCGAAATAAAGTTAGCCTTTCAGAAACTGAAATAAGGCTGCGTAAAATGCATTTTCATACTCCGTTGTCCTGGCTGACATTGACAAACAGCATCAGCTCAAAACATCCTGGAACGTTGTTCAGCAGAGACGTTTCAGACTCAAAATGCACCTGCTGTCGTCATCGCGAGCCGACTCGAGTATCAAATTGAGGTTGCTGACGCCTGTTACAAGCGACTGCTTGTGAATTCAACGATTACTTGCGAGCTTTGAGTTGGAGACAGATGTATCAGGCAGATGTGTCTGTCAGGTTGCGTCCGCGAGGCACGCAAATATGAGGGCGTGTCCAGTTAGTTCATTTCGGGTTTTTTAGTGCCAACACACGTCTCGAGATTCAAGAATGATCACTGTACCTAACAACGAATGTATTGTGAGTTGAGTCCAACCTACATGTAATTTCTGGAGTGCGGACACATTCCCCGCCACACGAATCAACAGTGCTCGGACCGCGTTCGAAACGAGGTAACATTCTTCCTCGTCAATCATAGCTTGAGAATTTTTGGGCAGGCGCAGGGGACGTTGGCGAGTGTAGCGAGCCACTGGCGAAATCGTGCAAGCGATACATGGGGCACTCACTGTAGTGGCCAGGACGCGGTGCTGTACCCTTGTTCGCGTCCCCGCTGATTCCAGTAACGTGAGTCAGACGACTCGAGGTACGTGCAGGGGGCGTGCCGTCTTGTGAACGACAGCTGATTGTGTCCGCATGACACGTTCATTACAGTGTTACAACAAAATATGTGGTAACTGAACGGGTTTACGAACAGTAAATGTACGAGCTGGACACCCCCTGAGAGCCTGGGAGGGAGGAGGGAATGTGGGAGGGAGGGAGATAAATGGAGTTCCCAATGCTCCTTAATTTGCTTTTTGAACCTTGGTGTTACCAAAAGTGGGGCTGGAGTTGTTGGACTTCGGTACGGTAAAACGAGTTCGTTTACAGCGCATATAAAATGTGCAATACAATTGATTGTAAGGGGAAGGAACTACAATTGTAGTTGACAGGTTCGGCAACGAGGGCTGCAACGCGTATGCAATGTGCGTGCTCCACAATGCCAGCACAGCAGCTGCGGGGAAGCTTGTGCGGGAAGCGTGCAGGCAATTTACAGGCGGGCATGCGGGAGCCACACGAGGGCACACTCGGGCTGACTTGGAACCGCGTGGGACGGGGGAAGAGATGAGCGAGGAGACTTCCCAATTTCGTCAGCTGGTGTAACAGTTGCTTCGATGTCGCGATGATGTTTCCTCATGTTCGCACACCTTCGCATACCAATCCCTCGTCTCTCCCACATCCTTCAACCTGCGCCCCCAACCTGCGCGTTTATCAATTTCAGCAGGCTGGACTTGCAAACTTCGATTCGATATTCGAACACACGTGAGGGGGAAACAATCATAGAGCACAACTTGGCTGTCACTCCCACCCAAACCAAAGCTTTTCCTAGCTTACTGTTGAGATAAGATAATTGATAGCAGCGTCAATCACGCTCTCTGTTAGTGAAACAAGACCGCCATAATGTAGAATTTTTAAACAAACACCCAGAATGACGTCCTTAAGCGGTAGAGCAGCCGGAGCACCTGACGCGGCAGGAATTCCTAATGCTGCGTCAGAAGCTGTAACTGTCACCACAGCGAACACGGGCGAGATTTCAACCACCACGGATAGTCCACCTGCACCTTCGATCTCGCACGCAGCCGCCGCTACTATCGCCATTCCTCCCCCTACAGTCACGTCATGTACCGTCACAAACCCGCTCGCTGCCGCGATTCCGGCCCGCGGCGCGACGCAATCCACGTCACCGGAGCGCAAGCACCAGCGCGCGTTGGAGAGCGGGTCATTAGAGAGCGCGCACAAGCGCGCCAGCTCCGTCCGCTTCGCTGAAGATGATGACGTGGAGTCGGGCGGAAACGGAGATGCCGGCGGGGGCGGGGAAATCGGAGGAGGAGGCGGAGGCCGAGGCGGCGGAGGCGGAAGAGGCGGGGGAAGAGGCGGCGGGTCCAGGGAAGTGAACGAGCAAACGTCGGCGGATGACGCATCGTCGGAGGGAATATCGCTTGAGTCGATAAGCCGCGCGGGGAGTCAGCGCGAGGAGTGGCAACTTGATTACAGTCAGTTCGAGGCGGCGCGGCGCGACCTCGACGACAACCATGGCCGGCTTCCGCGAATACTTAAACGGCGTGAGTTGCGCTGCTGCGAGCTGAGGCCCTCAGAGGCCTGACGTTTGAACCTCCTTTTTCTTGTTTCTTTTCTTTTCTTTTTGAACGCTTTAATTCCGATGCACACCTTCTTTAGGCGTCTTTATGCGCAGCATGATTGATGGCGCCATACTACTCATATCTTATCCATCTCCTGCTTCGCATCGATGCGCATCATCATTAAGCCCTTGCTCGCATCTTCCTCTTTCCCCTCCCCCGTTTCCCCCGATTTTTTTTTTTTTTTTCCTCGCACGCGCCCTTTCACTCGCGCGCGCTTTCACGCACATGCTCGCGCTCATGCGCTTTCACGCACGCGCGCTGCAGTGGCGGGGCGGAACCCCGTGGACGGGTACTACCGGCAGCAGAACGAGATGATTGACGGATTCAGTGAGATGGACGCGCTCAGTGAGCAGCTGCTGCCGCCCACTCCCAGCGTATGTTACACCTGCTGTGAACACCTTGCACCCCTTTGCACCCGTGTGCACCCTTTTCCACCGCTTTGCCCCGCCTTGATTGTACCATCTGATGCACTCAGCGTCGCTCTGTGACGGATTCAGTAAAGTGGTTAGAATTTCCAGTTTCGTTCCATGTTTGTGCAAGTGTGCGCGTGCGCTCGAATCGTGGTGCTTGTTTCTCCTCTCCGCGTCCTCCTTTCCGTTGGCAGGAGGTGAGGGAGGCGCGGCGGCAGCACCGGAACGAGTTCATGGCGGTACAGATATCCAACGGCGCCAATGTGTGCCTCTTCATAGTCAAGATCATCGCTTCCATTGTCAGCGGCAGTCTCGCCATCCTCGCGTCGACTCTCGACTCGCTGTTGGACCTGCTGTGCGGGTTTATTCTTTGGTACACAGCCCGCACCATGCGCCGCACCAACCCCTACAAGTATCCCATCGGGAAGAGGCGCATGCAGCCCCTGGTAAGTTTCCCATTAGCACCGCACTGGACCGCACTGCACCGCACTGGACCTCACTGCACCGCACTGCACCGCCTGGCGCTGCACTTCATTGCTGCTGGACCAGCTGTGCGGGTTCATCCTCGGGTTCACATCTCGCACCATGCGCCGCACCAACCCCTACAAGCACCCCATCGGGAAGAGGCGCATGCAGCCATTGGTGAGCTTTCCATCAGCACCGCACTCGTCCATTTCCTCCACTCAATGTACCAATGCTTCCATGCGCCCGTCCCTCCCTCCTCTCCCCACACCCTACTCCCTCCCCACACCCTACTCCCTCCCCACACCCTACTCCCTCCCCACACCACCCACAGGGCATCATAGTGTTTGCATGCATCATGGCGTCCCTCGGCTTCCAGATTCTTTTAGAAGGAGTCCGCAAGCTCACAGACTCGGTGAGTCCCAGGTTCGGGGCATAGAAGAGCACTGACACGTGTACATGGGCATCATGGGGCATCATGGGGCATCATGGGGCATCATGGGGCATCATGGGGCATCATGGGGCATCATGGGGCATCATGGGGCATCATGGGGCATCATGGGGCATCACCGCATGCGCCGTATGTCTTGCCGACCAGCCTCCCCTCTCCTCCCCCCCGTTCCTCCCCCTTCTCCCGATTCCTTTCCAGAACCACTCTACGGACCTAGGGCAGAAGTGGGGCGTGTACGTGGGTCTCATGGGGCTCGTCATTCTCACCAAGTTCATCCTCTTCCTCCACTGCCGCCTCTTCTCCCCTCTTGCTGCTTGTCCCGTGCCCCTGCTTGCTGCTTTTCCCCCAACCAACCCCCCCACCCCCCCACCAGAACCACTCATCAGACCTAGGCGAGAAGTGGCAAGTGTATGTGGGCATCATGGGGCTCGTCATTCTCACAAAGTTCATCCTCTTCCTCTACTGCCGCCTCTTCTCGGATGACATCGTGCAGGCCTATGCCCTTGTAAGCTCCACATTCCATCCCATGTGTTAGGCGATCCCATTGAATTTTAGGCGTCTCGGAAGAATCTTCCACGAGCTATCCCTTTATTTTTTATATTTTTTTTTTTCCGGATACAATTGTAGAGCTATCTCAAAAGGATCTCCTCCGACGATATCGTGCAGGCCTCTGCTCTGTTTAACTTTATGACCACTTTCTCATGATGGCTTTTGAGGCACCTTGATCACGAT
The DNA here is from genome assembly GCA_947470075.1 of Closterium sp. Yama58-4. Lineage (NCBI taxonomy): Eukaryota > Viridiplantae > Streptophyta > Zygnematophyceae > Desmidiales > Closteriaceae > Closterium > Closterium sp. Yama58-4. The sequence continues at coordinate 988,521 of CANIUD010000121.1, read as the reverse complement.
GCATGGCATATCAAGCTCTTATTCTCCTGTGCCCTGACTCTTGCACTGTTCCTCCTCTCCTCACCACACCCACCAGGATCACATGATGGAAGTGATGACCAACACCATGGGCCTCGCAGCAGCAACAGCAGTGCAATGCCCCTTATCTTACCACACACACCCACACCCCATTCCTTACACCCCTTGCATCTATCCACTAGGATCACATGATGGATGTGGTAACCAACATTGTGGGCCTCGCAGCAGCAGTGCTGGCAGGGGAATATGCCTGGTGGATCGACCCCGTCGGAGCCATCTTCGTACGTCCCGCTGCCTTACCTCCTCCAACTTCTTCTCGTCTTTCTTCTCTTCTCGCTCCTGTTTTTCTGCTCAGTTTGCTACTCATGCGTAAGTGAGTCTTGCTGCTTTCATTCCCTGCTTTCCCCTCTCTCTGCCTCCCCACAATGCAGCTCGCCCTCTACACCATGTTCAACCGGGGCAACACCGTGTGCTGCTACACATTTGAGTCAGCTCAGGATGTCACTCACCCCCAACCTCCCCCAACTCCCCCCCCCCCCCCCTTCCCCCCCTCACCTGTTCCCCAGCTCGCCCTGTACACCATGTTCAACTGGGGCAACACCGTGCGGGAGAACGTGCGCTCTTTAACAGGACGAACGGCGCCGCCCGCCTTCCTGCAGAAGCTGACGTATCTGTGCTGGAACCACCACCGGGCGATCCTGGCCATTGATACAGTGCGGGCGTATACGTTTGGCGCATCCTATTTCACCGAAGTGGACGTTGTGTTGCCGGAAGACATGCCGCTCAAGGTACACCACTGATTTTATTTTGTAATGCTGCTTAAGGTACTGCAATGAATGTTTTTCATCCCTCTCGTCGTTCCCGATTTTCTTTCCGCTGTTTATTCCCCAAATGATGATACAGTGTGCCTGGCACATGTCGCTCTATTTTTTTCGGCCCAATGCCATATTCTGATTTGACTCACATATTCTGGTTTTCCCAGGAGGCACATGACATTGGCGAGGCGCTTCAGAACAAGCTGGAGAGGCTGCCGGAGATAGAGAGAGCGTTTGTTCATTTGGATTACGAGGTGTCGCATCGGCCCGAGCATCATCACCACCTCTCCACGTTCAATGTCAGCAACGGACCGTCTGCCAATAGTTTTTCAAGCAACCCAAGATCTCCGTGACACAGCTCACTTGCTGCACACTCTGTGATCTCTATAACTATATTAATGTTTTCCACAAGGCAGCAAATAGCCTTGTTGCTTATTTTTACATATGGTTTGTTTGGTTTATGCGTTTTTTTGTGTAAATTTATTTCTGATTGAAATAAATCATATGATTATAAAACCAGAAGTGGAGCCATGGGTAGCAATTGTTGACAGCTTAGAGTAAGGGCCAAAGAAACCACATGTCAAACATGGGACAAAACGTTACGATATCAAGGTTTACAAAATTGAAGTGTACACTTTCTATAGGTTTCTCCAAACAGTATGACGTAACGGAGATTTGTGTTCGGCAACTTCAGGATCTGCCCCCTCCACTCCTTTTGTTCCCCCTTCTTCCCCAGTGCCTTCCCGGAGCGAGCCAATCTGAGACTAGTCAATTCGGACCTGCAATTTTCGCTGAGATCCTCGTGATCTGTTACTTGACGGCATCAGCCGCCATGGCGTCCCTAGACCCGTTCTTCCACCTGACCAGTCTTCCCTACGCGATTCTCCGCCCGCCGAAGCTCCGCCTAAAGCTCCCGACTTTCTCCTTCCCCCATCCTATGGTCGTCTACTGCTTCGTAGTTTTCAGCTATTTCCTCGTCGTTTCTGGAATCGTCTTCGACATGATTGTCGAGCCTCCCGGCATCGGCGGCCATCAGGACGAAGCCACGGGAAAATTCGTTCCCGAGGTCATAATGGCGGGAAGACTGAACCAGCAGTACATTATCGAAGGCCTTTCGTCCGGATTTATGCTCGTGATGGGAGGCCTTGGGATTGTCCTGATCGACTGGGCTTGCGACAAGCTGCAAACGAAGAACATGCGGCTGGTGTATCTGGGTACTGGGCTGTCCATGGTGGTTATGAGTTACACCATGAGCATGGTGTTCCTGCGGATCAAGATGCCTGGCTACCTCCATTAGATATTGCATCCTACAAAGGATGGATTTTGAGGATTTGAGTTACTATTTCTTTCTCTATGGGTGGCCGACACAGCATATAGACAAAATGGGGTTTCACTATTTCAGCTAATGCAATACTATCTTGCTTTCTGGGTCGCGACTGACCGTTGTGCGCGTTGCAGGAAGACTGCAATTTTCATAACAGAGCGAGCATATTTCAACAGCCAAGACAACCAAGGGACACACTGGATTCTGTCTGCCAGCATAGAATGAATCTGCACATTGTCAGCTGAATTGACTGCAAGCCATCATTGATGGAGTTTGTAAAAGATGATAAGTTGACAACCACCAGCGTTGAAATTCTTACAGTGTCAGAGTACATGGCATGTTCTTTGAAGACCTAACGCCAGCCTTCACTATACAGCAGAATGGAGAAGTCACTTCTTGCTCATCCACCCTAGATATTGCACGGTATGCCAGCCGCCAACCATGATAAAATTTCAAGATGCTGTCAGCCAATCATTGAGGTCAGGAAGACGGTTTCGATCCGACCCTGCATCCCTGCCTCCTGCACTGCGCGGCGCCACATGAAATCCATTCACTGCGCGCTCAGCAGCATGCTCCGATACCATTGCCTCTGGTGGTTGTGGCCTCAGTCCAACCCCCTGCACCACTGCTGCATTAACTCCACTTCCATAAAAACCATTCCCACCAGCGTACACACTCCCTTTGTTAGGACCAAGTACATTACCTTCACCAGGCATGCCCCCCCCATGGCGTATGTTACCTCCGCCAGGGAAATTACCCGCACTGCAAGGAGTGCCTGCTCCCCGAGGAGTATTCCCTCCGCTCTCTGTTTCTGAGAGCTCACAAGCTGGCATTTCCAAGTCCAGCAGTACTCTCCGTTTGGGCGCCGCGCTGGCACCTGACGCTGCATCGGCCATTGCTGAGTTGGCGAGAGGTAGCGCAGGGTTGGTATGTGATGAGTTCGGCCAGGTTGGGTTGGCTGAAGACTTCACAGCTTCTCGTGCTGCTTCCATCATCCCGTTCCTGTGACCAGATGTTGGATGCCAAGTGCCATTGGTGCCATTAGTAGCAGTGGCAGTGCCAGCACCAGCAGCAGCAGCAGGGATTTCACCAGCACCATTCTGAGAGCCCCTCCTCTCCACTGCTAACCCGACCATCTCCTTCCGCCCATTCGCCTCACAATGCCTTCTCAAAACACTCAACACAGTACCATTCAACCTGCCTGGGATATGCAGGCCCTGAACTGAACCGCTGGCCGCCTTCCCAGCCTCCTTACCCTTGGACGCTTCCAATGCAGATCCAAGGATCTGGGGAATCCCATTAGCCTCCTGCTTCCTCTTTTCTGCCTCAAGCACCACATGACTCAGTTGCTGCATTCCACCCAAAGATTGGCTGGATCTATGCGACTCTTGCTGCTGATGCTGCTGCTGCTGCTGCTGCTGCTGCTGCTGCTGTTGCTGCTGCTGATGCTGCTGCTGCTGTTGGGGCTGCTGGAAGTGCTGCAGCCCATGCCACGGCTGATGTGGTTGCTGTAGCTGCTGCTGCCAGTGCTGCGGGAGCTGCTGCAGGCTGTTGGGCCCTGAGTTGAAAGGAGGCATGGCGGCAGCAGCAGCGGGCAGGGTGGCACCATTCGACGGGAGTGTGACAGGCCGTGGGAGCTTAAACACCTCCCAGGAGAATCCAGACGCAGCGACGTTGTGAGCAAAGGACTGGTAGTCCTTGCTCCGAGACACTGCTTTGGAAGCAGCAGTTTGGTGGGGAATCTCCCCGCCTGATTCGCCCCTGACTGCCACTGCTGCTCCTTGCTCCTCCGGCGGACGCAAGGCAGCAGCGGCACCCGCATCATCCTTGGGATTCTCAGCACCACGTGCAGCAGCTTCGGCAGGTGTTGCACCCAAGGACGGAGCATCTGGTTCATCGTCACACATCTCATTCAGATCCATAAGCGCTGCCTTGGGAACAGCAGCAGCCAAGGCTGCGGCTGCTGCAGCAACTGGAGAAGCAGCAGGGGAAGCAGCAGGAGAAGACACAGCTGCAGGGGCGGCAGCAGGAGTGGCAGCAGGAGAGACATGCAAAGAATCAAGAGGCTCAGAAGGAGCCGCAGGCTGAAGCTTCTGCTGCTCCTGTTTGCTCCGCAGCAGCGCTTCTTGCTCGTGCCTCCTCTGCTCTCTCCGCATCTTCCTCGCCTCACGCTTCTCAGCCCTTTCTCTCCTCTCCTGCTCCTTCTTCGCCTGCCGTTCAAGCCTCTCCTGTTTCCGAACCCGTTTAGCTTCTTTCCTTGTCGCCCTCTCAGCCTTCCGCCTCTCCCTCTCCTCCTTCTCCTGCTTCTTCCTCTCCCTCTCCTCCCTCTTCTTCTCAACCTTCTCCCTTTCCTCCTCTGCCCGTGCTTGCCATTTCAGAGCCACCTGTAGGTTCACCCTCACAGCCTCTCTCACCGCGTCACCCACTCCCACCACCTCACCAACACCAAACCCACACTCCTCTCCCATCTCAACCCGTCCCTCCATCACCCTCCCCTCCTCCCCCACCACTTCCCCTCTCTCCACACCTCCCTGCACTCCAAAAACCTCTCTCGCCCGCTGAAACGCGTCCACAGCGTCGTTCCAGCGGCCAGCAGCGGCAGAGAGCAGAGCGAAGCTGCAGAGGGATGGGCCGTGCGCGGGGGCGAGGAGGAGCGCGTTGTGTGCGGCAGAGAGGGCGTCAGAGAGACGGCCCTGTGCGCGGAGAAGCAGAGAGAGGTTAGACCAGGTCACATGGGAAGCAGATGCAGGAGGAGGAGGAGGAGGAGGAGGAGGAGGAGCAGCAGGAGATGGGACGGTGGAGTGGTGAGGAGGAGGCGGCAAAGATGATGGGCATAGCAGTGCGCGGGTATACGCTGCTTCGGATTCGCCTAGTTGGCCTGACAGCTGCAGGCACAGGCCTGCATACAAACAGGAGAACAGGGGAACCCAGACACAACGTCAAACAGACACATCAACATACATTGAGAAGTGCATGGTACTTTGATGGTACTCCATCGGATGGGTAGGTAGGTGCATGGTGCCAAGAGGCAATATGCGGCGGGTGAGAGAGTGAATCAGAGCAGAGGGTTTGAACCAACAGGTTGAGACGTCTCAAAACTTGGAACGGAGGGTTCTGAACGTGGCATAAAGTTGGGGGCACAGCTGCTGTTGCAAGAATGGCTCACCGAGGGAAGTCCACGAGGCAGTGGATTGCTGGTGGCGTGAGAGAGCTCTGAGGAAGTGTGAGCGAGCTGCTGCAAAATGCCCCGTGGAAGCCAGTTCAACTGCACCATCAGCATCTCCCTTCCCCACAGCAGCACCGCCCATTGAGGTGCTATCTCCCATGTCAGAACCAAGTGAGTGAATGGCTGAGCGCAGTGCATGCACGCCCAGCTGATGGGCTCCAGTTCCCAGCCCTGCTGCTGCACCATCAGCATCTCCCATCCCCGCAGCAGCACTGCCCGTTGTGGTGCCATCTCCCTTGTGTGCAGCACCTCTGATCGCGGCAGCATCTCCCATGTCAGAACCAAGTGAGTGAATGGCTGAGCGCAGTGCATGCACGCCCAGCTGATGGGCTCCAGTTCCCAGCCCTGCTGCTGCCATCAGCGCCTGAGCGCAGCAAAGCAAAGGGGGGGGGGGGAACGGACGAGGGTATAAGGATCAAGTATAGCAAGACTGCGGAATCAGTGGCGACGAAACGTGTGACTGACAGGAAGGCAGGGCAGGAGAGGACGGGATTAGAGGATGAGACGTCTCAAAACAACAAGACGTGTGACTGACAGGAAGGCAGGATAGGAGAGTACGGGATTAGAGGATGAGACGGAAAAGAAGGCCCTTCTGCTGCGGCAACAGAGGCTCTCACGCACCTGCGGAGCAAAACGTAATTTTGAGTCGACTCAAAATACACATGCAACTGCCTGCGGAGCAAAACAGAACTGGAAGCCTACTCTGCAGCCCCTCCCTCTCCTCCCGCTCTCACCTGCTTCTTCCACGCTGCAATCTTCAGTTCCTCTGCCTGCACCACTAAACATGCCAAATCCTGGTCCACCACCTCCCCACTCCCATTCCCATCCCCCATCCTAAAACCCTCCTCCTCCTCTTCCTCCTTGCCATCCCCACCCTCACCCCCTGATGCTGCACCAACCAGCGCCATTAACCTATTTCCTTTCTCCCCCCGCTCCATCTCCTCCTCAACCCCCAACCCCTCATGTGCGCTCCCTCCATCAGAACGCCCTGTTACAATCAACCGCGGCTCCTCTTCCACCACAAACGCCCCCGTTTTAGTCACAATCTCCTGGAGCGCTCTGCGTTCAAGGGCTGCGTGTGCATGCGCCACTGCGTCCCATGCCATCCACTCAGGCACATGACCCAGCATGCACTTGCGACCACAACCACCTAAGGCACCACCAGCACCAGCAGCACCAGCAGCAGCACCAGCAGCAGCAGCAGCACCAGCACCACCACCAGCACCACCACCAACACCAGCAGCAGCAGCAGCAGCAGCACGAGTTTCAAACACGATCGCAGAACCACTACCATTTGACCTATAAGCCAGTTCCGGAAGTCCCACCGCATCTGCCATCTCTGCAACGCCACAGCGGATGTGCTGGGAGGCGAGGGCGAGAGGCAGAGGGGCAGCAGCAGCAGTGGCGATGCGGTGGGCTGCTGCTGCGAAGCGCAGAGGCGCACTGGATGGCTGCAGCTTCAGAGCCTGCAGAGAATAAAATCAAACCAGCGCGGCCAGGCTTAGCATCAAATCAAACAAAACAACTCTCTCAGGGCCTTGCTGCGACCGCAGGGGTTGACTCTCTCTTACCGGAGAAAACAAGATGCTGATAGGAAGAAAGAAAAAGGAAGGGTAAAAGCCATGCCAAAGGGTACCTGGGACATGCATTTTGCGGCCTGCTTCCAGCTGCCTGTGCGGGTGGCGGCATGGGCGAGGTTGCACCACAGGAAGGCACAACTCGGTAGCAGCTGCACTGCTGCTGCCGCACACTGCTGCGCTGACACCCCTGCTGCGTCCACTGCAGCCGCTGATACTGCTACAGTTCCATCTCCTCCCTCTATGCTTGCATCTGCTCCTGCTGTGTCCGTTGCTGCTCCCGTTGGAGTCAACGCTGCTCCTTCTGTCTTCGTCTCATCAATCACAGCACCAACAACCGGAGCGCTTTCCTTCTCGTCATCCTGCTGCTGCTGCGATTGCTCCTGCTGCTGCAGATTCTGTTGCTGCTCCAGTTCCAGCTCCTGCAGCGGCTTCTGGTGCTGCACGTGGTCATGTCTCCTGCCATGGCTCCGCTGTGTGGCAAGCAGGAGGGCGGAGTAGGAGCAGAGAGCAGCAGGGTGCTGCGGCTCCCTCTGCAGCACTGCCTGCAGGCATGCTGCAGCCTCCTCGTACCTTCCCCTGAAACAACGAGAAAAAAAGGGAAGCAGGCAGGTGGGTGGGAGCTTTTTTCTCAGGGGGGGCGAGCAGGCGAGCAGGTGAGACGAGGACAGATGTTACACACCTGCACCACACAAAGACACATGCAGTCTACAGAAGCAGCAGGACAGCACGACAGCACACGAAGGCACTCACACATGCAGCAGGGCAGCTCCTAGGTTGGCGAGAGTGTCAGTGTCGACGGGAGCGGTAGGGCTTGCTGTGCTGACAGTGCTGCCAGTGCCAGCACCATCAGCGCTTGTGCCACTTTCAACGCTTGCCAGCTGTTGCGACAGAACTTCCAGGGCTTTCTGCAACGCATAAGCCAGAGGGTCGTGGAGTGGAGAGAAAGGGATTTCAGGTGTCTCAAATCCAGCGATATCACCGCTTGTAGCTATGCCGAAGCACGCCAACTGCACTGGCTGGACTTCAAACGGGGCTTTCTGCAACGGATGGATGGACCAGCCGATTGAGATGGTGACTAAGAGGACTCAGCTGAAACAGAAAGAGAGAGCAGCAGCTAACGGATCAAACAGCGTAGATACACACTGCACAGCGCAGCGCACGCACCTCTGTTCGCCCGTATAGCAGGAGCATGACAGCGAGGTGATTGGTGGCAGCCGTCCCTCCTCTTTCCGCTGCTTTCTTCAAAGCTCCAGTCGCATCCAAAGCTCCAATGCCTTCAACGTCACCAGGGCCCGGGGTAAGCTCAGCTCCCTCTCCTCCTGCTGGGGATTCCCCTCCTTGCTGCTCCTCCATGTGGTTACCAGCAGTACCAGCAGTACCAGCACCAGCAGCACCATCATCACCAGCACCAGAGAAAGCACCACTGCAGTTGCTCCCGTCAGCAGCAGCACCAACAGGAGCAGCAGGTGGCATTCCCAGTGACTGCTCTGCAACGTCCTTTGCCTCCATGGCGGTGCCAATCGGAGCATCAAAAGTAGCACCCGGATCACCAGCAGCATCAGCATGAGCAGCAGCACCACCAGTGGCAGCAGCAGAGGGATCGTTTGCAGCAGCCAGAGTCAAATGGTGAATCACATTGCGAATCACCGTATCTTCCTCCTGCTCCTTCTCCTCTTCCTCCTCCTCTTCCTCCTCCCCTTCCTCCTCAGCCGCCCCAACCCATTCCTCTTTCACTCTTTCCTCTTCCCTCGCACTCCCCTCTGCCGCATGCGCTTCCTCCCATCCAACCCCATCTGCATCGTCACATCGACCATGAGACACATCTCCACCGCACTCCACCTCCGTTCGCACCCCTCCACCCATCTGCACACCGGCACAATCCCCGACTCCCTCCCCCTCAATCTCTACCCCAAGCTCCTCTTGCTTGAGAAAAACGCTCCGCCTACGCTTCCTCTCCCCCTCCCCCTCCCCTTCATCCGCCCCCTCCCCCTCCTGCTTCAGCTTCCGTTCACCCTCACCCTCACCCTCACCCTCACCCTCACCCTCACCCTCACCCTCACCCTCCCCCTCCCCCTCACCCTCCCCTTCACCCTTACGCCCCACCTCCTCTTCCGCACTCTCTTCACGCAACTTGCACGCCGCCTCCTCCCTCAACCTCTCCTCCCTCTGCCTCTCCTCCCTCTGCCTCTCCTCCCTCAACTTTTCCTCCCTCCTCAGTTCAAGGTCAGCCACAGCAGCAAACATGTCCAAAGCGCTGCACACTCGCTTCGCCTCCCTCCCCTCCACTTCCTCCACCAACCCAGCCAGTCCAAGCAACCCATCCAACCCATCCGTACCGCACTCTTCCTCTCCCTCCCCCTCAAACTTCCTCTTCTCAGTGTTATTACCACCCCCCGGGGCTATGTCAGGCAGGCTCTGCTCCTCTCCATGCATTTCCATATGGCAACTCAGCCCCGCTCCTTCCTTCTCTCTCGCTCCTTCCTTCTCTCTCGCTCGCTTTCCCCGCCTCTCCCCTTTTTTCTGCGCTTGCTGCTCCACCTTCACTCCCCTCCTCGGCCCCTTGAGCTGCGCTTTAACTTGCACCTTACCCTGTGCTTTCACCTGATCTTTCACCTGACCTTTTACCTGATCTTTCACCTGTGCTTTGCCTTGCGCCTTGGAGCTGCTTTGCTTGTGCCCAGTGACAGAGGCGCCACCAGCCACGTCAGCATCGTTTGCATGTGCTGCATGCTGTTGTTGCTGCTGCTGCTGATTCTGCTGATGTTGCTTCTGCTGCTTTTGCTGATGTTGCTGCTGCAGCGAAGTATTGAGGTGCTGGTGATGGTGATGATGGTGGTGGTCGGCGTCAGCAGCAGCAGGGGCAGCGAGCATAGCCAGTTCTAGATGACACTGCAGCGGAGCAGGCACGCACGGGGGCAAGAGATGGGAGGAGATGTGGGGTTGATGAAAACTCTTTCAAGCGAAGCACACATGGGGCAGAGAGGGACCAGCCATTGGACTAGGAAATAGCTACTTCAGAAATAGTTAGAAAGGAACGGCGCTAGGTGCCACAAGCTCCATGCGGTGCAACGGATGCAAACGAAAGCCAACCAACAGACCTGCGCCATGTGGCGGTGAGCAGCAGAGTGCAGGTCTCTCCTGGGCTGAGACATTCGCTCCTCCGGCAGCGCTGCCACTGCTGCTGCTGCGGCCTCAAACGCGCTCAACGCCTGGCCGAGAAAGTGAAGAAGCAAGGGCAAGGAGAGGGAATTTGGCATAGAGAAGGAGGGAGTATGTGGAAAAATGCAGACACGCACATATGGGATACAACATCAGTCTCCTCTGGCAAGGCCTACACTGCTGCCACTGCGGCTTCAAAAGCGCTCAACGTCTGGAAGGGGAAAAAAGAAATCCAAAATGCGAATGTACATGTTTTCCCCAATATCCACTCGCTTAGTGACGGAATAGCAAGCATTTGCTACCGCCATCAAATTTCACGGATAGATTGTGTCCGCGAGAGAAAATCGCTAGTGGAATAGCGCGCATCGCTTGGGAAATTGGTGCTCGCGGAACCTTCCGCTTCCTCCTTGGCGGACAGCAGGCGGAGCATGAGCGCACGCATGCGTTTGCGAAACGTGGAAACGCGCGCGTATGAATTGCGGGAAAAGCTCTCTGCCAGAAAGCCGCGAGTGTAACTCAGCGGAATCCTTGCGCGCGAGAGCCTCGCGACAGTACCAATCTTCCGCGAATACTCCGCGGAAGAGCGCGCGCGCGTACCTTGGCGGGTTGGTGCTCGCGGAGAAAGTGCAGCGCGAGGAAGAAATGCACCTCGGGACTCTTGGGCTGCCGCTTCGCCATGTTCAGCAACGCCTGCGATGCGACGGGACAATTGTGGATAGGAAATAGGAGGCAATATTAAGTACTAGGTGGGCCGTAAAAGTAATGAAAACGAGCCGCCGCTTCGCCAAGTTCAGTTGCACCTGCGGCGGAAGCGCAAGGAACGGGTGGGCAGATGTAGCAGTCACGGAACGATCCAATGCATATAGGACGAACAGCGCGACTAGGCGAAGTGGCAGGTCCAGAAGAAAAACCGAGTAACGAACTCAACGGTTGGATCCGTCGATTCGGCTCCACTGTAAGCGCATTTGTCAGTCAACTCCATCAGCCGCTTTGATTATCCTGGGTCCGTCGAGCTAGCGACCGTCTGCCATCTAACTTTTTTCCGTCCAGATCAAGAAGGCAATCCTAGTCGCCGACCGACGAGTAGTCACGGTCTAACAGTACACCGCAAGACCATCAGCGAATCTACCAGAGATCTAACGACTGGGTGAACGATTGATGGCGAATAGTCGCGATTCTCTCACGGTAGTACTAGTGAAAACCACGTGAAAGATAAGTGTCTTTTGAGACGTCTTAAAGCAGACCGGAAACACGGCAGCGTTGACGGCGGCGACCATGACGGCAGTACTAACGCAATCCGCCACGTCACGGCATAGAGACGGCGGGGAGGCCACTCGTCACACGGTCTAGTACTAGCGCGCCGCTTTAGCCTGCCTCTGTCTATCCGTCGTCAAGTTGGCGAGGATGACGTTGCTGAAGAAACGGCAGTGGCGCCATCATTGCGCGACAGGACATTGGATCTTTAATTGGGTTCCAGATTGGGGAATCGAGACATGGCGGTCACAGAGAAATTTGGTAAGGCGCGAGCCTGAGGAGGGATGAATCAATGGCGTCAAGTGGGTGATGATTGGCAGTCGAAGCGACGTACTGCTTTCAAGATCTTGGATCGGTCTTGAGCCGATTGGCAGGCTGGCGACGACGACGACGACGGTGCCTGCTTCGCGACTGGCTCCTTCGTCGCCTGCTCCTTTGTCGCAGGCTGCTTTGTCCCCGGCTGCTTCATCGCCTGCTGCTTCGTCGCCTGCTGCTTTGTCGCCTGCTGCTTCGTCGCCTGCTCCTTCGTCGCTGATAGCTTCGTCGCCTGCTCCTTCTTCGCTGATAGCTTTGTCGCTGGTTGCCTCGTCGCCGGTTGCTTCGTCGCCGGCTGCTTCGTCGCTGGTTGCTTTGTCGTCAAATCCTTCGTCGCCTTTGAACAGCGCGCAGCTTGGGCCTTTGTCTCCTCGGGCGATTCTTCAAGAGGCCGTTTGCCCTGTGCTTTAGTAAGAGACGCCTTTCCTTTGACACTCATGGCTGCCGCCGACGGTTCGCCGTTTCCCCTCGAAAGCGTTGCCCTCTGTGCCGTCATCGTCGCCGTTGTCGCCGTCGCCGTCGCCGCCGCGGTCGTGGGCTCTTTCACGTGCTTCTTGCAGCTCGCCGACGCGCCATTGCCCGTTGCTGATGGCCGTTCCCGTTTCCCGGTGCGGACGCGCTTCGTCTCTCCCCCTCCGCCCGCCGGGATTTCGGGTGTTTCCGCAACGATCGCTGGGTTTCTAGCTGGTGGAGCGCCAGGCGCCAACGCGACGGGCAGCGGTGGCCGATTCTTTGATGCGGCGACGCGATTCGCTCGCGGTCGTCCAGGGGATTTTGTCGCAATCGACCCTGGCTTCTCCGATTTGCACGCTTGAGAGGATTCGACGCGAATCGACGCCATTTACGCAAGACGATGGTGGTGGGACGAGGTAAGAATTGGATGACTTCTGTGTGTGAAGCCTAAGAAATGGAGATGAGCAGGAAAATGTAAAAAGAAGTCAGGGAATAAACGGATGTGAGCGCTGATTAAGGATCTAGTGGTTTACGTCTAGTACAAGAAATGAACTGCGGGAAGAGGGGTTTCTAGTAAATGAGGAAGGATTAAAGACGATGCGGTCAACAACCAACAAAACCGCATATCACACATCCTTTAAACTCGTACGGTCGCAGTGCTAGTACTGGCGATCTAGCTAACACGGCAGATGCTTTTTTGAATTTTACTGCCATGACATGGCAGTTGAGGGAAGATTGGACTAAGTGCAAGGCCTGGTGAGTTCTGAAATTGCTGATTGCTTCTGTGAGGTGTGTAATTCTGGTTGTGACTTTTATGACTGCCTGTTGTACTTGTTTATCACCAGCAGCCTCAACCTGAGCTTTGCCTTTTCCCTCCCTGAAAGCCAGTTATTCTGGAATCAGTCAGGGGGGAGGAAGGCAAGACAAGCCCAACTTCCAGATGGCCAGGCCACAGTCCTTGGCTCAGCTATGCTCGGTTTGCTCTCCTCCGCATTGCTGTCTGCTCTCTCCCCTCCTTTCCCCGCCTCGCCTCGCTTCGCCTTTCATCAATCTGCTTCGCTCAATCCGCCTCGTTCAACCCCTCGATCAGTTTCGTCTTCCCTTTCGACCATCTCTCCCGCCACATGCATCCCTGCGCTCGCTCCCCCACCCCTTCCCCCAACCCGTATCTTTGGCTGGAGCTTGGTGGGGCTTGCCCATTCGCTCGTTTGTTCTTCTGGCTGCCCGATCCACTCATCGATGTTGGATTTGTGTTTGCCATCGAGCACTGTACCGTACTGTACAGTACAATGCCCGCCTTGTGGATGGGTTGGGGGAAGAAGTTCCGCGTTACACATTGCTGCTGCTCCTGCTGCTGTGTGCGCTCTGCCTGTTTTGGACACTCGACTGTTCTATCGCTGGCGCACCTCGAAGTTCTCGAGGTTCCCTTTGCCCCAATGGATGGGGTGTTTGTGTTCTCCCCGCCACACCACACCATCCCCCCCCTGCGCCCTTGTAGGCTGTGGCGCCACGGCCGTCCCCCGCTGAGCTCAGCTCTCCACCACCACCCAACCTCGCGCCGCGGTTTTGTTTCCGCACTTGCGACGACCACGGGAGTGGAAATGGAGGAATCGAGGCCTCGCTCCCTCGCTTGATGAGCTTTGCATGGTCAGGGGAGTTGTGTCACTGTGGACGCCGGGAAACCCTTTCGGGGCATCCGCCCTCCACCGCCTCGTGCAGTTTGCCCCACATCAGCAGACTTTGGACGGTAGTGCATTGCTGCTGGATGCGAAAAAAGACAAACGTCTCATTCCTCGCGTCTCGGTTCCTACTGATCTGGATCCTGCATGCTGGTGAGAAGGGTCGAGGGAGGGAAGGGAACGGAGCTGCGGCGGAGTGTTTCAAATTTCGATCGGGGGAAGGGGGAAACAACAAGCATGGGGGTAAAGTGCTGTGCAACGTCCGTCGTGTTTCGTTTGGAAAGCAGAGCATTGCGGAGGAATTGCACACATGGTCGCCGCAAAGCCAGATTGAGCGCATCCCTATCGTAGTCTGGGTGTTCATCATTCTTCCCCTTGTGTCCTCGTCACGACACCACCATGTCAAAAGCCGCCTGAGGATCTCCCCTTCCGCTGTTGGCTACGCGATGACTTTGCGGCCGTTCGATCACACATGGGTCGGATGTGCTGGATGGAGAGGGTTGAAGATTTGGACTTGTCCTTGCCCAATGGGAAGTAGGCAACCCCAACAAAACAGCAAGTGATAGTGACGACGAGACGATGCAATTGATGTGACTTGCTTCATGAAATTGGTCCGGACATGTACTGTTCTGTAATTTGAAGTTTCAAGCACAGTATGTGAACTTGAGACTCGTACAAATTCCCCAAATTTGAAGTTTCAAGCACTTTAGTGTACCCCAAATTTCAGTCAGTGCATGTTCTTGGAACACTAATTTGTGGCAAACCCACTTTGTTTACAACTGTACCACAGGCATCAATCACAGTTGACTCAGCAAGATTACTGAACAAATATTTTCGGGCACGGGTGGATTACTGTAGCAACATAAATGGGCGGGTGGAATTCTGCTTCGGACGCGCTCCGTGTGCAACATGCACAGCGTGCGTGCTCCAGCAGAGGATCACTGTAGCCTTGAAGGTCCAGTCGAGAAAAGTTCAGGCTTCAGCAGCCAGCTTTACAGGAGGCAAAGCGAAAAAACCCTCGTGAGTGCCAGGTGCCAGCGACGACCATTGAAACTCTACCACGCGTTACTTCACACCCCAAAGATTCACAAGAACTACAGTTTCTCACCATACCCGCTACAAGATTATTCGTCACCCAAGCAAAAGTTTCTTGAAGATACGGGGCCTGGTTACTGCATAGATTCTTATTACTCATCCCCACGTTACACCAAGGCCCAGTTTGGCAGGCATAAAAAACCCGGGCGAGGGGGATGGGCTACAGTGAACCGACCACCCTGGAACCTTCCCTGATAAGCGTGTGAAAGATTATCAAGGTTCGATATAAGCGGACTACGCCGAACCTGACAATGATGGAATGCCAACCAAACACCACGTTATCCGATGACATTTCCAACCCACCGTTTCTTCTGTTACGAATAGTAACATTTAATTGTTACTGAGCACTCCTCACCGCAGCAAAGAGAAGCACGCAGTATCGAAGCAAGAAAGCGAACCGTCAGACGGTTGGAGTTTGACTCAAGTGTCAGACAGTTGGGGCGCATCTGGACCGTCGGAAGCAGACGGCATCGGACAGCTGCAGGCAGGATGTTTTTGGCGGGAACAGTTACGAAACTGTACGCGCCGCACGGTTGAGAATGCGTTTGAATAAGGGAATGTACCCCTTAGAGTACATGGCTAGCTAGGTCGTTTCGTCTTCCCTGTACTCATATTTATACTTGTTGTATTTGCATGTTTTAATCATCTCAAGCATTTTACATTCACTCTGCTATTGAGGTCACGGGCCCACCAACTACATTTCCCTGTGTGCGAACCTTCCCGAGTAGATCCTGGTAAGCGATCATTCTCTGATCGTAGCATGGTATGAGAGCAGCTCGGGAATCCTTCGCAACACCACTCCCGAAAATTGCGACACTCGGAAAGTGGCGACCGGCACACGCTCGCGTGTGAGAATGGCCGGAGGATCTGGTGGTCAGACTAATCTGACGGCTGAAGCGCGCACCAATCCGGCTGCGACAAGCGAGGAAACGACTACGATCGGCACCGAAGTCCTCGCACAACTTCTTCAGCGACTCACCAGTCTGGAGCAAGGGCTCCAAACATTGCGGAACGGCGATGCGGGAACATCCTCGCAACCAACCCAACCGGGCCCAACTGGGCAGAACACCGTCCCGCAAACCTTCTCCCTCGACACAAATGGCTCAACCCCCAAGGCTCCCCGTCCCAGTGAAGAAGCAATTCTCTCCGCTCAATCAAAGTTTCTGAGCATATCAAAAATAAAGACAAGTTCCAGCTTTGACGGCAAAGACTTCTATACCTGGAGCTTCGAATTGGAGCTCCTGCTGCAGAACGCCCGAATCTTCCATTACTTCGACGGGAGCTACGCCGAGCCTGCCGAGGACACCGACGACGCCAAGGCGAGGTATTACAACGAATCACTGATGGCGTACGGGGTGCTCCTGCGGAACATGTCCCCGGCGGAGCAGCTGAACATTCGTTCGTACAAAACGACAGCTGCTCCAGCCCTCAACGCCTGGCGACATCTGACAGGAGTGTATCAGCCCAAGGACTCTGTCTCCTCGAGCCGACTGCTCCAGGAACTCCTGGAAACCAAGATGACCTCAGGGGAGAAGGTCAACACTTACCTTAACCGCTGTCGGAGCCTTCGCGATCAAATCGTGAAGTTGGGAAGCACGATATCTGAAGAAATCTTCGTTAACATCGTACTTCAAGGGCTCGGCCCAGAGTGGCGGCCCTGCAAGGCGCTTCTCCGACAGCAGGGGGTCATCTCGGAGGCCGCCCTCTGCGCCGCCCTTCTCGTCGAACAAAGGGATATGGATCAGCAGCGACCAGCGCCGCGACGAGAAAGAGAACGGATCGCCTTCTACGCCGACAACAACGAAGAGCGACGTCCGAGGCGCCTCTACTGCAAAATTTGCAGGACTTTCGGGCACCTGGCGGATCGATGTAAATACCGATCTCGCCCTCGCCAGACCAATCCGAGCACCTGGTCCGGCCGACAAGACGCACGAGGCGACGTGCGTCCAGCCCAGGGGTATCAACCCCAACCCGCGCGCAACCTGAACCCCGCGGTTCAGCATCAGCAGCAGCAGCCGCCACCGACTGCCACAGTACGCAATGTCATGAGCAACATGGCCATGACAGGCGAGTCACGTCGTCGCCGCGTGCGCTCACCATCACCTGAGCCAGCACCGCATCCCATTGGCGCGTTCTCTAACAACAACCCATTCAGTCCGCGCCACGACTTCACCGACGACGACGACCAGGACTGGAATCTCCCAGTCCCGCTGCTTGAGAGTCCCCCGCACGTACCTGACATGCGGGTGGCGCCACTTGATTGGCTCTCGCGCGAGCAATTCCTGAAGTTCGACACTGCGCATATCGTCACGCCGCGACTGGCGCTGCTCGCACGTGACAACAACAAGCGCTACAACACCTGGTACCTGGACAGCTGCTGCGGCCAGCATATGGTAGGCTCCGAGCGTTACATATCCAACGCCGTCGCCACCCCCACAGTCACTTACGTCACAGTGGCGAACAACACGCGCCTGCGCGCAAGCGCGCAAGGCATCGTCGTGCTCAAAGCACGCGGAAGCCGCACGCACATCACGCTCAACGATGTGCTGATCGTCCAGAACCTGCGCTTCAACCTCCTGTCCGCCGCACAGCTCATGGATTGCGGCGTAGAACTCAGCACAGATCGCGCGACGCGCGACATTCTGCTGCACTACGAATCGCGCACCTTTTCCCGCAGGCAGATCGGACGAGCACACTCCGAAAATGGAGTGTCTGGATTTCGATATTCCCGACTGCAGCGGCGACTCGCACGAGCTGATTGACCTCGTGCCACTGCGATTCGAACACATCCACCGCAGGGACTGGAAGCACCCTGACGGCAGGCCGTGGGTGCCGCATCATCCCCACCCACGCGAAACGGAACTTCACAACCCCGATCCAGATGGAATCTGCAGGGATTGTCACACGCCGACGACCTCGACGAGCGCGATTGCAGGCCGCGGACTCGCCGCCATCGCGGAAGCAGAGCGCAACGCGCCCCCCGAGGAAGGGATGTCGCAACTCGAACTCGAAGTCACCACGCATGGCGTGTTCGGCACGCCTGAGCACCCCCTCACAGGTCCCCCTTCTCAACATCTTCGAGGGATGCTTCGTGGAACTGGTGTCGGCACCTTCGATGCGCGTGGCATGCCACGCCCCTACACCCGCGAGAATTTTCTGCAGATTTACCCACATTGGCGCGACCCCACGGCAAAACTCACCGTGGAACAGGAGGAAGAACTGGCGCGCCGCGAAGCCGAGGAGCTTCGCCAACAGAGCCTCGCCGAGGCACGCGGAACGTTCACCTGCGCCGCATGGGGCGCCGAAGCTGAAGAAAGCGCCACCAATGAAGGGGGGTGGGAAAGCGTCGGCGGTTGGGGAACGACTGGGGCTGGCGACTGGGCAACCGCAACCGGCGGATGGGGCGCCGCATCTGGCGCCGACACGAGTGGCTGGGGCACCCCTACTAGAGGCTGGGGGACTTCCCGCGAAGACCAAAGGGGGGGAGAAGAAGAAGCTGGAGAGTCTGCAGTTGTTCCCCTCGGTCGTCCCCCACGCCATGTCCCACTCGCGTTACCTCCTCCTGATAACCCACCGCGCCGCGATCCATGGGACACCATCGCCTGGGGCAACGAGCCGTCAACCCCGCGTCGCACCGCTTACGGACCGGCTCCCGAACCACGCGAACCAACCCTCGTCCCTGGAACCATCCCTGGGACCAACATCCCGCTCTCTGAAATTCGTGACAGAGAATTCCTGGCGCTGATGCTCACCACCGCGACAGAAGAAGAAGAAGCAGAGGAAGAAGCATCGGAACCTGCTCCTGTACCTGACGAAGACCCTGAGGAAGCGCGCGCGCGCTACATGCGCACCTCCGGCTTTCGCGCTGACGACGCACTCTGGCACCAGCGCCTCGGACAACCTTCTCGCGCAACGCCGGAAAATTGTATCGACGCAGGCGTCTTCGCTCCTGGCGCACTCCTGCGCCCTGATGGCTCCGAAGTGAGAGGCGCAACGCATCCGCGCAATTGCACAGTCTGCCCTGAAGCTGCGCTGAGCCACCAACCGTTCCCGCTGCTCGAACCTGGGACGAACCGCTACCCCAAACTGCACAAGGTGTACAGCGATTTCCTGAACGTAGGGCATTGCGGAGTCGAGGACGAGCTATACACTCTTACCTTCATTGACGCTGGAACACGCTACGTGTGGGTCGTGAACGTGGAGACGCGCGACAGAGCCTACGAGGTGTTTCGGCTCTGGCTAGCGCATGCGGAGCGGCAATCTGGAAAGAAGCTAAAGATCTGGCAATCTGACGGCGCAGCAGAGTTCAGGAGCAACCAGATGCAAACTTACCTGGCGCAAAAGGGGATCGAGCATCACATCTCTCTCCCCTACGCACATCAGCAGCAAGGCGTAGCGGAGCGAACGAATCGCACACTGATGACGAAGGTGCGGGCGCTGATGAAGCAGTCGAAGCTGCCGCCGATCTACTGGACCTACGCAATGCACCACGCTGTACGGGTGCACAACCTGCTTTCAACCACCGCAATTACCGGCAACCTGTCCCCGCACGTCAAGTGGACTGGGACAAAGGGGGACACATCGATGCTGCGCGTATGGGGGTGTATGGTCCAATACCGCCCACCGACCTCAACCATCGGCAAGTTCGCCAGCCGCGCGCGTTGGGGGATCCACCTCGGCATCAGTCACGAGTACAAGGCATGGATCGTGCTGGACCTCCTCAGTCAAAAAACCACTCACGCTCGCGACGTAATTTTCTACGAGCGTCTCTTCCTCGACCAGTTCCGCGACGACGAGCAGAGGAATGCAGATCGCGTTTACGCGAACAACGGCCACAGCTACGCAACGCCCGAAGACGAAGCCGCTGCAGCACTTCTAGAGCAGGACACCAGGGCCGAATTCACTTGGGAAGATCGGCGCAGCAGCGACAACGACGATGATTCCTCAGGAGGAGGAATAGGCGGAACGGGCGGAAGCGGCGGAGGCGCAACACCATCAGCACCACCTGAACCTGAGAGCGACGATGATGACGTGCAGGAAGTCGTCCCGCAGCGTCACCACGACAGTACCGTCTCAGGACTACAACTGCTCGGACTTCACACCGCAACCTCGAAAGCGCCGCGCGTCATCGAGCCCCGAAACCCGCGCGAAGCCCTCTCTGGACCACACAGCAAGGAATGGCGTGAGGCAATGGACGCGGAAATCAAGGCACTGGAGTCACGCGACACCTGGGTGCTCGTTGACCGCGCAGCAATCAAAGGTGCAAGAATCCTTTCGGGGAAGTGGGTCTTCCGCGTGAAGACCGCAGCTGACGGAACGATTGAGCGCTTTAAAGCGCGCTGGGTGGTTCGCGGCTATGACCAGAGGCATGGGATCGATTTCGACCAGACATTCGCCCCCGTCAGTCGCCACACCTCCGTCCGCATCTTGCTCGCTATCGCAGCTGCAAGGCACCTGCCACTCCGCCAGATCGATGTTAAAAACGCGTTCCTATACGCGTTAGTGGACGCTGTGATTTACGTGGAGCAGCCACACACCTATGGCGAAGGTGACTCGCGCGTATGTCAGCTGCGCAAGTCACTGTACGGCATCAAGCAGGCTCCAAGGCTGTGGCAGCAGTACTTGCACAACATCCTGCTTGAAATCGGGTTCAAGCAGATGCCCCACGACCTAGGGATGTACCGCCGCGATTTCCGCGGGGAATACATCCTCCTCACGGTCTACGTCGACGACTTGCTCTACACGGGCTCAAACAACGAGCTGCTCGAACAGTTCGAGAAGGCTTTGGCGGGGCGCGTCGACATCACGTGCAACTACGAGGTGAAGCAGTTCCTAGGCCTCAACATCTCCTACGCGCCTGAAGCCATTCATCTGTCAGCAGCTAAGTACGCAGAGGAGTTAGGGAAGCGGTTCAAGATTTCACCCGCACCTCTCTCGACTCCCTACCGAACTCCCGGACCGAACCACAAACCTGACAACAAAGCCCTATCCCCTGCTGGAATTCAGACTTACCAGCAGCAGCTGGGATGCCTCCTCTTCGCCTCTGTCACCTGCAGGCCAGACCTCTCCTACATCGCAAGTCAGCTTGCCCAGCACTCACGGAAACCAACGGCTGAAAATCACCTGGACCTGCAGCGCGCTTTGCAATTTTTCGTCTCAACGCCCAAGATTGGGCTGTGCTACTCAACTGCACCAACCCCATCCTTCAATCTCGTCGGCTATGTGGATGCCGATCATGCAGCAGATCCCGACAATCGACGGTCCAGGACCGGCTTCCTGTTCCGACTCGAACCAACGGGGCCAATCTCCTGGAACTCACAGAAGCAGGAGCTGGTTGCCCTGTCGTCAGCCGAAGCAGAATTCATCGCAGCAACCGCAGCAGTTCGCGAAGGTCTCTACCTACAGGAACTCCTGCAGGAGGCGAAAATTCCAGCTTCGCCAACTTTTCGACTTCACTGCGACAACCAGAGCGCGATTCGCATCGCGAACAAACCTGGTTTCGTCAATCGCACCAAGCACATTGCGCTGCGATATTTCTTCGTGAAGGACGAAGTGGACAAGGGCAAGGTCAACTTGACCTATTGCCCGACCGGTGACATGGCAGCGGACTTCCTCACGAAGCGACTGCCACGCCAGCAGTATCAGCACTGCTCCGAACTCAGCGGCGTGGTCAAGCAGGTCAAATCGAGCTACGGCCAGGAGTGAAGGGGGGTGTTACGAATAGTAACATTTAATTGTTACTGAGCACTCCTCACCGCAGCAAAGAGAAGCACGCAGTATCGAAGCAAGAAAGCGAACCGTCAGACGGTTGGAGTTTGACTCAAGTGTCAGACAGTTGGGGCGCATCTGGACCGTCGGAAGCAGACGGCATCGGACAGCTGCAGGCAGGATGTTTTTGGCGGGAACAGTTACGAAACTGTACGCGCCGCACGGTTGAGAATGCGTTTGAATAAGGGAATGTACCCCTTAGACGACATGGCTAGCTAGGTCGTTTCGTCTTCCCTGTACTCATATTTATACTTGCTGTATTTGCATGTTTTAATCATCTCAAGCATTTTACATTCACTCTGCTATTGAGGTCACGGGCCCACCAACTACATTTCCCTGTGTGCGAACCTTCCCGAGTAGATCCTGGTAAGCGATCATTCTCTGATCGTAGCATCTTCAACGACCCCATTTTCCCTAGCAAAGAGCCCATTTTGGGACACCCCGCACCATGCGGCCTCGAGGTCCCGCATGGTGCGGGGGGTCAGTGGTTCGGGGCAATCAATGCTTGCCCAGATAAAAACATATCCCGCCCCTTTCTGACCCCTCTTCCTGCCAGCAGCAAGCAAAAAAACTCCCCAAGGGAGAGGTAGGAGGGCTCAGTTTCCCCTTTCGTTTTTTTTTTTTTTTTTGGAAAGTATGTGCTGGCTACAAGGTTATTGAAAGTTTTTCAAATTTCATTCATGGGTTTACTCGAACACTACTGCTTTCAGAAAAATCGCTCAAAACGCATACCATATTATGTTCACGACTCATACTGCCAGGCCCAAGTTTCGACACGTGTTCATTTTTTACGCAGACAGAAACTAAGATTAAATCGAAAAGGGATGCGACTCGGGGAGGCATCAACCCTAAACTCCAGGCGGGTTCCTTGTTTAGGGTTGATCCCTCCCAAAAATGCGTCCAGCTTCCCTAGGGGTTTTATTTTTTTCGGGCTGCCCTATTAGATCGAGCTCGGAAAAGCAGAGTCCATACGAGCCCTGGTGGGCGCAAACCCACCAGGTGGACCCCAGGTGGAAACTCGTTTCCACCAAGACGCGGAGCCGGCGGAAGCGTGCTGCCCGGGGCAAAAAAAATAAACCCCAACGCGACTGGCATGCGGCTCGGGAGCCTCAACCCTAAGATTTTAGGGTTGAGGCTCCCGAGCCGCATGCCGGTCGCATTGGGTTTTAGTTTTTTTCCTGCCCGCAGGCAGATCGCTTCCGCGAGCACGCGGAAGCGATCCCGCATTCGCCCGCGTTTTACTGTTCACGCCTGTATGAACCTTTGAATCTATTGCTAAAAATTGACACGCGTAAAAATTTTTGCCTGCAGTACCAACTTTGAACATAATGTGGGAGGTCTCGTGAACGAAATCCGATTGAGTCGCACTGATTAAGTTAACCCTGTTACTAAATATGAGCGAATCCTAAAACCATAGTAGCCAGCACATACTTTCCTTTTTTTTTTTTTTTTCCAGGGGACCACTTGTTTGCAGGGCAGGCCCGACCTGCCAGCACAGTGATTTGCGATCCTGGCGCGGAGGTGCTCTCCGGTTTCAGCGAAGTTGGATTTTCGGTTGATGCCATTAATTTTGCGCGATGGTATGCCAGCCAAACACTCCGGGCCGTTATTCCGAAGGCTGAATGCAACTACGGTTTGATTTCGCGGCAGTTTCGAGGCCCCATTTCTTGGGGGCCCGTTAAAAATGGCCATAATGCCGAAAATGCCCACAATGCCTGCCAAACTGGGCCCAAGGTTTCATTCCCACACCACACTGGCCAGAGTTCTCCGCTGCGCGACCCCACCGGCACACTTCGTCCTGCGAGCGGGTTTAGCCTGTTCATTTCCTTTTTGCTGCACGCGGTTCAGTTCGGTGGACGTTCTTGCAAAATACCTAGCCAACCATTCTGAATCTCAAAAGGACTGCTCTAGATCGTATCGATTCAAAATTGGGCCGCGTTGTGATCCATTGGACCGGGGACCCTTACCCCAGGTGGTTGGCTGCTGTTTTGTTGATAAAATAGCTTCGCCAATGTTCGTGAGAAATGTATTCTGCGCGTAGCGGCGCACAGAGAAAACGTAGCGACGCTGATGCGTTACTTCCGCCACAAATGGGCCCGTCCCACACGCTTCCCCTGCCACCTTACTCGTCCAGTCGCCGCACACTAGGAGGCCATGTGCTTGAGCAATTCCTCATTTTCCTGATCACTGGCTGAACCAATCCGTTGGGTTCATCTGTTCTAAAATTGGTTATTGAGTTCAACGATTATTACCCGCTAAACATTCCCTCTATCAAGCTCGGAGGAACTGTCGTTAGAGTCACATGTTCGCTCATGTGACGCGAAATTCCGGACTCCGAGGAAATGTCAGCCGATGGCGCGCCAATGCGCCGCCGAAGACGGTGCCGTTGGGAAGCCGCGGCTCGACGACGCGATCCGAGCATAAACGGGACTGCAGCCGGCATCTCGTTCTTATCTTAGCCGTAACAAACCTCGCGTTGCTCTTCCTCCACCCACTATTGACATTTAGGTCACCGGGTTCCGGTATCAACGACGATTATGATGATCAGGATCCTTTCTCGAGAGCCGCTGCTGACGTGGCATGGCGATCGAGGCAGAAAAGAAGGGGTTTGTGGATCGCGGCTACGCAACGATGGCGCGGAGCGGACGGCATTCAGGCAGAGGTACAACCTAGATAGGAGCGTCTGGGATGAGGTACGACCGGGATGAGGTACGACCCAGATAGGTGCGACCGGGATGAGGTAAGTCCGGGATGAGGTACGGCCGGGTGAGGTAAGTCCGGGATGAGGTACGGCCGGGATGATGTAAGTCCGGGATGAGGTACGGCCGGGATGATGTAAGTCCGGGATGAGGTACGACCAACCCCACTTCCTCCCTCCACACTCCAACCCACTGCCCGTTTCATCCACCACAACCCTAACCAGACCATCGGAAAGCTCTTAAACGAGGACGCGGAGCGGTTCTCCCTGCCAATCAAGCGGCGCCACGTCAGCACGGGGCACGGGCTGCAGGGATTCGTCCTCTACAGCAGCTACCGGCTGAACCTGTCGTCCTTTGTGGTGCTCGGGCTCTCCCCCATGGCGCTTCACTCGCTGCCACGTGTCAACTCGTGCAGGTGACGTGGCGTGATGGGGAGGTGACGTGGCAGTGGCATCGCTGGCGGTGCTTGTGTGGTGAAGCGAGGGGTAGAAGAAAAAGGGGGAGTGAGACTGTGAGATGCACAAGGGAGGGAGGGGGAGAGAGGCCCTCTCTGTTCCCCCAAAAACCTCCCACACCTGCTCTCTTGTCTCTTCCCATTGTCCCCCATCCACCTTACCTCACTTTACCTCACCTCTCTCCACTCCACCCCACCCGCCTCTCTTTATTCGCGCTCTACTCACCTCTCCCTTACCTCTCCTCTCCCTTACCTCTCCTCTCCCTAACCTCTCCTCTCCCTTACCTCTCCTCTCCCTTACCTCACCTCTCCCTTACCTCTCCTCTCCCTTACCTCTCCTCTCCCTAACCTCTCCTCTCCCTTACCTCTCCTCTCCCTTACCTCTCCTCTCCCTTACCTCTCCTCTCCCTTACCTCTCCTCTCCCTAACCTCTCCTCTCCCTTACCTCTCCTCTCCCTTACCTCTCCTCTCCCTTACCTCTCCTCTCCCTACACTCCCACCCAAACCGCATGCGCCCATTCCCCGTGTTTAGGCAGATGGGAGCCGACGATGCCAGCATCACATGCTGATGAGACACGTGGCACCGATGGTACACGTGGCAGGGATGATACACGTGGCTCAGCCACGTCAGCACATGCAGGATTCGCGCGGCATCTTCTGGAAGTCAAGGGAGGTGGCAAAGAGGGGCCACGGGGGAAGGGGGGTGAGGGAGGTAAAGGGGGGGTTCGAGGGAAAGGGGATGGGGGGAATAAAGGGGTGGTACAGGGTAAGGGGGATGGACGGGGCAACAGGGGAGGGGATGGGGGAAATAAAGCGGTGATACAGGGTACAGGGGCAGGAAGGGGTAAGGGGGATGGACGGGGCAATGGAGCGGGGGATGGGGGAAGGGCAAGGCATGGGGGGAAGGGTGCGGTAAAGTGGGCGCATGCTGCTCATAAAGGGAGGAGTGGGGCTGAGAGTGCGGAGGGGAGAAGAGAGAGTGGGAAGAAGGGCGAGGTGGGGAAGACGGAGGGGATCAATGTGGTGAAAAGTGGTGCAGTGGGGTTGAAGGAGCAGCAGCAGGCACTGCGGCAGGCAGGCAAGGAGGTTGGGGGTGTCGGTCGGGAAAGGGAAGGAGGGAAGGGAGGGGAGACGGCAGGGGAAAAGGGTGGAGTAAAGGGAGGAAGCAAGGGAGGCGTGAAAGAAGGAGACGAAGGCGGAGGGAAGGGAGGAGGGAAGGGAGGAGGGAAGGGAGGAGGGAAGGGAGGAGAGGAGGATGGAGTGATGGGGAAAGAGAAGGGGGGAGGGAAAGGAGGAGAGAAAGGGGGAAGGGAGAGGCCGGAGGAGAAGAAGAAGGTGGTGGGAATTGGTGCACAAGAGAAAGAGGGGAATGGTGGTGGTTCTGGCAAGGGTGGTACAGGCGCAAAGGGAACAACAGTGGGCACAGGAGGCGGGGGAGTGGTAGGTCCGGCAGAGGGAGGGAGTAGGACTGTGGAAGGGGGTAGCATAAAACAGCCTCAGGGGCTTCCAAACAGCAGCAGCAGCAGCAGCAGCATCAGCAGCAGCAGCGACAGCCAAAGCAACTACTGCAGCAGTAGCAGCAGCAGAAACAGGAGCAGGGAAAACAGTAGGAAAAGGAGGAGGCGGAGGGGCAACCACAGCAAATGGTACTGCAGCAGTAGCACAAGGAAAAGCAGCAGGCGCATCAGCAGCAGCAGGAGCAGAAGGCGCGTCAATATCAGCAGGAGCAGCAGGAGCAGCAGCAGCAGGAGGAGGAGGAGGAGGAGGAGGAGGAGGAGGGTCAAAGACCAAGCACCCGCCAGGGTCAATCCAAGGCACAGTAACAGCACACTACCCGGGGGAGGGCTTTAAGATGCGGTACGAGGCAGTGATCCTGCAGTGCACATTGCAGGCAGCCACGGGGCCGATATCGGGCGGGCGGCTGGTGATGGCGGTGGATGGGCGTGAGGCAGTGGTGGTGGAGGAGGAGCAAGGGCACGATTTGCCACATGCCATGCGCACACATGACTTTCCGTAAGTCTGGATAGGGTTTTACTTTGTTGGGGTTCTTGAAACACATGAGGCAGTGATTCTGCAGTGCCTGCAATTCCCACGGCAGTGCCCCCTGCAGTCGATATTGGGTTTTGAGGCGCCGCAAAACCCTGCAGGCGGCCACGGGGCCGATATCGGGCGGGCGGGTGGTGATGGCGGTGGATGGGCGTGAGGCAGTGGTGGTGGAGGAGGAGGAGCAAGGGCACGATTTGCCACATGCCATGCGCACACATGACTTTCCGTGAGTGGGGACGTGAGCAAGGGCACGATTTTCCGTGACCTGGCTGCTTATTGGGTGGGCTTTTTAGCACAAATGAGTTGCTGTAAGACACGGCCGTGGTGGTGGAGAAGCAGCCAGGGCATTTTGAACGAACCACATGACCTGCCACATGCCATGCTCCCTGCAGGCGCCCACAGTGGTGCTCCCTGAAGGCGCTTAAGTCATTTTGAATGAACCGCACTCCACTCTTCACCACCCCATGAGCCCCCCTATTCCGTCCCCTCCCCCCCCGCCCATGCCCACCCCCAGCCACGCCCTGACACACTGCTCCTCGCCGCTGTACAAGCCGATGCACGCCGGCCGGCTGCGAGAGTGGATGGATTTCCACCGCGCTGTTCACCGCGTCGACCTCTTCCTGCTCTACGATGCGGGCGGCGTGGACGGCGCGGTTCGGCACGCTCTGCATCCGCTGCTGGCGGGCGGCACAGTGCAGGTCGCGGATCTCAGAGATGCCGCCCGGTTCGAGAGCTACCACCATGCACAGGTGAGCATGTTTTGTCTCTATGTGTGAATGTGTGTGTATAAGGGGGTGATCAAACCATTGCACTTATATCCTGTCCTCCTTTCCCCTTCCTCGTTTTCCCTCCACCTGCTTCTCTCCATTTCTTTCCCTCTGTTCTCCCTCCCCTGCCATTCTCCCCTTACTGTCCCTCCACACCAGTTCCTCCCGTACTGTTCCCTCCTTTCTCTCGCTTCTCTCCCGTGCCTCCCTTTTTTCCCGTCACCTTTCCCTCTCCACATCTTAGGCCCTTCTCTCTCCCACCCTTCCTTCCTTCTCTCCCTTCCCTTCCTTCCCTCCCCTCCCCACCCTTCCTCCCATCCTCCTACCCCACCCCAGCTCCTAGCAATGAATGACTGCATATTCCGCACGCGCTACCTCTCCCGCTGGACGCTCTTTCTCGACTTCGATCACTACATCACCCTCCCCAACGCGCTCATCTCCAAAATCTATCCCCCCACCACCACTTCCACTGCCGCCATCATAACCACTACCACTACCACTCCCACCACCGCCACCACTGCCACCACTGCTGCTACTGCCCTTCCCAAGGCGCTCCTGGCTGACCCGAGCAACAGCAGGGCGCTCTCTCTGCTGGCGTTCCTTGACGGAAGAGGCCAGAGTCTTGACGCGAGAGGGCAGGGGCAGGGGGAGGGCGAGGAGGGGTGGACGTGGGTGAGCTTTGGCTGCTTTGTCTTCTCCGTCGATCGCTGCGCTCCTTTGCCCGACATTAGGTGATGCTTGCTCCCTCTCTTTTTACTCCTTCCCGTTATCTTTATAAACGGATTTTTCTTTACTTTCTTTTCTTTGGTGTATGGTGTTATTGTAAACGAGCTTGGAGCAGCACTGAAGTTGCGCTCCCATCTTGTTTACAGTGGAGTGGGCAGTGGAGTGTATGGTGTATCGGGACCCTGACCATGCTGCAGGGGGAGCAGCAGCTACAGCAGAAATACCAATGCCTCTAACTCTGCTCCTGTCTTTACAAATTCCCATCACCACTCGGTGCTCTCACAACCCATGCAGTGAAGGGGACGAGTGGGCGGTGGAGCGCATGGTGTATCGGGACCCTGAGCCCTACTGCAGGGAGAACAGCAGCTACAGTGATAAGACCGTGTGCCAAAAGGCTGATGGCCTCCGCAAATACGCCATCAACCCGCGGAAAACCCTCGTGGTTCAGAGCAACCGGTGAGTATAGCAAGTCATACCTACCGGCCCTTTTGCAAGGAGAACAGTAGCCACAGTGGTTAGACTGTGTGCCAATACGTTGATGGCCTCTGCAAGTACGCCATCAACTCGCGCAAAACCCTCGTGGTTCAGAGCAACCGGTGAGTGTGGCAAGCAAGCTGTGGATTGCTCAGCTCAACCTTACAAGTTCCAAGGCTGTCCAATGCTTCACCAGACCACCAGATGGTGCACACAATGCATTGCAGCCTCCCAGTTATTTTATTCTAACGTTTATGCGGTGCTGTGGTTGTGGTGCAGAATTTTGAATGCGGAGCCTGGAGGGTACATAGCGCCCACGGGGAGTGTGCGTATAAATTACTTCAAAGGGCTTTCGGAACGAGAGCGCAGCACTTGCGAGATTATCATGCCGAATGCTGATGGTACCATTGATGCCAACTTGACTCAAGATTACTCCGTTTCGAATCTAGCTGTTGCCGTTCGCTATAAATTTGCTGCTAACCGCAATGGGCTCACGTAATGAGATTTTATTGTTCTTTGTTTACAAGAGCAGGCAGCCTTCACAACGGACGAAACAGAGGGAAAGAGGCACAAGGTGTTCGGTGAAATTACGCAACAATATCTTATCGAGTCTCAAAGAGTTACACACCTCTTCAAACGCGTATTGCGTCAGAATTTGCCCCTCCAATTCTCTGAAGACTGTCCAGCTTCATTTGTCTCTTGAGGCATGCATGTCTATTCCCGCTGGCAGATCCCTGCGACCCGCCACGCGCAACACCTCTGTCGCCTGCGTGTAGGAACAACTAGCACTTCGAATCTCATGCGAGCCACGTGGCGCGCGCGCTCTTTCAGGACGTGGCGCACCGTCGTCCCCCTGCACCGCGCCTCCCCCCCTTCCTCGTCGCGGTTTGCGCGAAGAATGGTAACCTTCGAAGCGGCGGGAATCGCATTCCTGCGGGGGCGGAGAGAGAAAATCACTAGCGGAACGCATCCGCGCGGAAAGCATGGAGGCGGAGCGGAACACAAAACGGAGCGCATCCGCGCAGTTAGCGTGGAGGCGCAGCGCAGGGGCAGGCGAAGGAACCTGCACGCGGACCGCAGGATTACAGCTTTCATCGGCGTTCTGCGGATTTCCAAAACGGCCCAGGCGACCAACGTAGTGATGACATGAGGTTGCGGGGTGTGAGATGAGATGCGAGGCGATGTGATGGGGTGGGATGCTATGGTGCGGTGGGATGCTATGGTGCGAGATGATCAAACCACACTTGCTGCTTCTCCAGACGGGTTCAATAAAGATCTGGACGTGGTTGGATCCGTTTGTTTGCTCCCTCTGCAGCGCCTCACGGCGTCACGCTTGGATTCATCACCCACCGTCCAGCGCCGTCCAAGGCGTTTTCCTTTTTTTTTTTTTTGTCGTTGTTGTTGTGGTTGTTTAGGCGCGCCATTTGAACTTGAAACGCGGCAGCTACGACCATGGCTGCTACGGTTGCTGCCTCAACCGTCCAACTCTCCTCAGCCGTCCACGACACACGTCTTGCGTTAGGGCATTCCCACGGGGATAGGCCATCAACTGTTGTAAAGGGAAAGTGTCGCCTGACAAATCCATGGCGGAGCAGTCGCTGTGGCAGCAGCCGAAGCCGAATAAGTATCGGCGGCGGCGGCGGCAGCGGTGGCGGCAGGACCAGCAACAGCATCAACAGTAGCATCACCTGTAGCATCAGCAGCAGTGGCAGGGGCGACGGATTTTCCTGGACTGCCAGACGCGTGGAGAGGAGGAGACTAGGGGGGCGAGGGGGAAGAGGAGGAGAAGGCGGGAAGCTGTGGGGTGCGCCAGACAGGACAAAAACTGGTGAGAAACGAGGAGGTGACAGTAATACGCGAGACAGTGACAATATCAAGCGCGAGAGTGAAAATATCGAGCAGGGTGCGGAGAAGCTGAAGCGAAGAGCGGACCACGTGAAGACGGGTCGCTGTGACTATATGGAGGTGATAAAAGATGACGGTGGGATTGTAAGGGTGGTTACCACCCAGGTCGCAGCCCTCCCTGCTCGCCTGCACCAGATGATACCTCCCCTTTCCTTCCCTCACTCGCGACACCTAGCCCTCCTCCTCGCCTCCTCCTCCCTGCTGCTCCTCTTCCTCCTCCTCCTGCGCCGCACCATAGCTCGCACGTTCCTTGCAGCTTCCTCGGCTGCGCGTCGTTTTTTCACCCAGTTATCCCGTCTTGGGGGGGCATGTTTTACGCCCCTAGCGCCTCATAAGACTTTGCCCCATGTAGGGGAGCGAGACCTTGGCTTGGAGCTGCGGCAGAGGGCACAGCTTGTCGTTGGACAGGAGCAGCAGGATGAGGAGGAGGAGGAGGAGGAGGAGGAGGAGGAGGAGGAGGAGGAGGAGGAGGAGGAGGAGGAGGAGGAGGAGGAGGAGGAGTGGGGGGAGGAGGGAAGAGGAGGAGGAGTGGGGGGAGGATTGGGGGGAGGATTGGGGGGAGGAGGAGGAGGAGGAGGAGGAGGAGGAGGAGGAGGAGGAGGAGGAGGAGGAGGAGGAGGAGGAGGAGGAGGAGGAGGAGGAGGAGGAGGAGTGGGGTGAGGAGGAAGAGGAGGAGGAGTGGGGGGAGGATTGGGGGGAGGAGGAGGAGGAGGAGGAGGAGGAGGAGGAGGAGGAGGAGGAGGAGGAGGAGGAGGAGGAGGAGGAGGAGGAGGAGGAGGAGGAGGAGGAGGATGAGAAGCAGAAGGATGAGGAGGAGGAGGAGTTGAGCACTGAGGGGATAACGGAGCAAGAGCAACAGCAGGTTCAGCAGTCTCTGAAGCAACTGTTTGGTGACGGGGAGGCGCAGGAAGCTACTATTGTTGCTGCTGTTCGTAACGCTGCTGGTGGTGATGATGGTTCCAGTGGTAGCAGCAGCATAGGTGGTGGTGGTGTTGATGTTGATGTAGTGTTTGAGTCACTGAATGCGGCAGATGACATTTTTTCAATGATGCTGGCACTTGATGTGCGTTGGGTGGATGCAACAGAAGGTTCAGGCGAATATTCTGGCGATTTTGCTGGTGGTTTATTTCTTGAGGCAGCGGAGGAACCAGCGGCAGCAGGGGAAGCAGCGGAGGAAGAAGCGGAAGAGGCAGCTGAGGGGGCAACGGTTGAAGAAGCAGACGATGGAGGAGATGCCGCAGCAGAGATGGCAGCAGGAGTAGCAGCAGGGGAATCAGCAGAGGAAGCAACAGGGGAAACAGAAGAGGCAGCAGAGGAGGCAGCAGAGGTAGTAGCAGGAGCAGCAATAGCAGGGGAACCAACAGAGGGAGCAGCAGAGGCAGCAGCAGAGGTAGCAGAAAAGGCAGCAGAGGTGGCAGAGGAGGCAGCAGAGGGAGCAGCAGAGGAAGCACCACAGGGAGCGGCAGAAGGGGGAGCAGAGGAAGGGGTTAGAAGTAACAGAGAAAGCAGCAGAGCGAGTAGCAGAGGATTCAGCAGGTGCAGCTTCAGGGAAAACGGTCAAGGCAGGGGAAGGGATGGGCGCAGAGGAAGCAAGGGGGGAACATGAGGAGGGGGGGATAGATGGCGACCAGGAGAACCAATCAGGAAAGAGCATCGACTTCACCGCACATGACAAGAATGCTCTTGCTGCTTTAGAAAACAATGAAACGCTGGGATCAGCAGCAATTTCGGGGGAGAACAAATCCCAAGGGAGCGTCTACAGGAAGGGAAGGGGTGAAGTTGAGGAGGAAAGAATCAGATCGGATCTTGTTCCTGATTGGTGGCAGAAGGCCTGGGATGAGGTGGCCCTGCATCGGGCCCAGGGGTTGGATGGAGGTTCGGGCCGAGCCAAACCGACAGGCTTGGGAGGAGCGCGTGGGAAAGGCACACGACTGGCTGTGATGGGTATGTGGATTGGTGGGGGAGGGAGGGAAGCTACCATGAGCTGTACGGCTCGATATGGGATGGAACAATGTGCAAGTATGTGGAAGGGGGTGGTGGTGGGTGCGGGGGAAGCAGGGGCCAAAATGTGCTTCTTAGTATTAGCATGTCTTGTTGCTAGCCTTGAGTCATGTTGTACAGGGGCATTGTGATTGCTCATTGTCATTCTCATTCTCTTTCTTTTTTTCATTGTGATTGTCAGATGCGTTGGAACATTTCAACTCGCACGGCCACATCCCACCAGAGGCTCTCAAGCAGGTGCACGCACCACACTTCACCCTGTCACACCGCATCACACCGCATCACACCGCATCACACCGCACCAAGCCGCGTGACACCACATCAGACTAAAGTATTCTGCTTGTTAATCTTACCCCATTTCGTTGCTTACACTGGTTCGCTTAAATGGATCAAGCATATTCACGTGCGAAACCTTCCTTTTACCACTTACTGTCCACAACCCCCCGTGAGCCGTCAGATCTGGGCGGCATGGCAAGCATCTGGTGACACGTGGCACACCCACAGGGACTCTGTGCGGCTTATAGTTTTCAACGCCGCTGTCCAGCTGGCACTGGACGAGTGCATTGGGTAAGAGGGTTGGGTTTAGGAGGACGGTGGGAGCGTGATGGGTGAGAGAGATGGGTGAGAGAGAGAGATGGGTGAGAGAGAGAGATGGGTGAGAGAGAGATGGGTGAGCTGGACGAGTCGTCTATGGGAGCAGTAGTCCGTTACTGAGATTCCTCATGCAATTGATGTTGACATTCATTTGGGATCACACGAACCTGCTCTTTCCTGCCTCCCTCCCCTGCCTCGCAGCAGGTCGTCTCGCCTCCCCGCCGCCTCGGGCCCATCATTCCTCACTTCGATGGCAGCAGCTGTCGGCCTTTCGCCATGCGTGGCCCTCGCAGCAACACTCAAGGGAGTGGTTGCTAGGCTGGAAGCAGAGCTCGTCGCTTGCAATGTGAGTTTACTTACATCACACTGGCATCGCTGCATCGGCTGCCCGTGTGGTGTTTGTGGGGATACTTAAAAGGTACACCACGTGTAATGAGTCGAGTTTTGAGTCGACTCAAAACTCGGCTGCCAGTGTGGTGTTTGTGGGGATACTTGAAAGGCACACCACACTGGCAGCCGATGTTGGCCTCTCGCCATCCGTGGCCCTCGCAACGACGCTCAAGGCCGTGGTTACTACGCTGGAAATATGATATAAGCATCTTATCGCTTGCTATGTGAGTCTCTCAGCGTGTGTCATTACAGCGAGGCGTAGGTGTTTGCACATGATTTAAGCAGCCGTATGCTGAAGCTGCCATGCCATCCACTCTGTTCCCCCCATTGTGAATATGTGGAATTTTCATGTGCCATGCTCTTTTATATATATAATATATATATATAAGCGCCTTCAAATGTTGCTCCATGCCATGCTTTGTGGTGTGTGTATGCGTGGTGTGTGGCGGTATGGCTGTGTGGAAAGCAGGACTTGATCGAAGCTTTTATGTGGCGCCATGCAAACGTCAAGCTGCGCCAGATAGCGAATCTGCTCTCTGAATTCACTCCCCCTGCCATCTTGGTACGTGGTTTATGCAGCTGAATCATCAAGACACACGTACACACGCTTTGATGTTGGACATTTTTCACGCATCCACACGTTTCTTCCCCCCCTCATCTTCCCCCCTTGCCCCTCCACCCCCCTCTTCTTTTCATCCATCCGCACCAACTGCAGTATTCATGCGGCATCTATTCCCCTACCCCCCTTTTTTCATTTCATTCATTCCCTCTACCCTGTGCTACACCACCCTTAGTACCCGTCTAGAGTTGCTGCTAACTCTTTTTTCTCCCCTTCTCCCCCATATTCCTCTGTTGCCCCCATCCCCATCCATCCCCTCCAGCCTGAGCTAGTGTCGACAGCCCATCGTCTGGGTGTCATGCTGACTCGCTGGCAGCGAGAGGAGCTGGCATGGATGTATGAGAGGGCTGCTGGTCCCGAGCATGTGGTGCTCGTGAGGATAGCACTTGGGGTATAGTGGAGTGTTTTCTCTTGCTGGTTGCATTTAGTCACTCGCTACTTTAGGAAAATTTTCTGTAGTGTGATTTTTAGATTCTACAACGCTCTGTCCTTCAAATCTCAATAAGGGGTATGGCAAACAAGTGTTTTTTGGCAACAAGTGTTCTGATATCTGTGTACGTCGAGCTTCTTGTTACAGGCCTTGGAACAGCGACAGTTTCGTGCCGAGTCAGTCTGTTGTGATGTTTCTTTCTTCACTTCACGCCTTCTCCACGCCTGCAATCTTCGCATCATGCATCGCACCTCCATCATTCCTTTGCGCGCTTCACACACATCACTCCTCAGCAATAGAGGTTTCATTACAAACTTGGCATCTGGAGTACACATGCTAGTTTCCATCAAATGCCGTTGTGGCTCCTTAGCGGGACGAGTAATCCCGAAATCTTCCCCTGACACTAGCTGGCGAGCTGCTTTTGGCCGCCCACTTTCGAGGCGGTTGGGTGGGTTGATGGCGCACGCTTCACTTCAACTGATTTCGCACTGGCTTGCTACTGGATGCGAAGCAAAACGTGGCATGTTACCCGCGCTTCCGTACGATGGGTGATGGTTCATCATAGTGGCGAGCTGTAACAGTGTTCGACACACATGACACGGCAGACACGGTGACATGACACTGAAGGTGCCTACAAAGGGGTATCGGGTGCGTCGGGCGGCGCCATTATCCGTGATGAAGGATGATGATGGCTCCAGCTCCCTCAGGTGTGGGACCCTAACGGAACGAGAGGTTTGGCAACTCTTACTCGTTGGAACCCAGGCAAAACGGAGCGTCACCCCCGGTTCCGTTGAGAGATACAGTACAATGTCGAAACCCTGAGGGGTAAAATGAGCTTCCCGCTCGCCTGGGGGGCATGGCGAGGGTTTCAGTCCAAAACTCGGGTCCACAACGCTGAAAGGTTTCTTTACTGCCCCGGGTACCGTCAAGTTTGCCCACATTCACGGTGACATCCGCCTGCTCTCGGTGATCCTCTTGCTCAGAGGCTAAGCGCCAGCACCTGCCAGGCACCGGTCGGAATTTCTCACTCCGCAAGCTCAGTGGTGACGAGTGGCAAAAAAGTCCATAATCCAGCCACCGCAGCTGGCGTTTCATGTGCTCTCGGTCCGCCACCCCTGGGAACCCTGGCGAAGCAGGAAGACATCCTTTCAGTTCCGGAACCACCCCCGAATTGTCAGACGAGCCAGCAGTGCTGCATCCCATACGTGACTCCCATACCAAATTACTCTCGGATCCGTTGAGTTGAAACATGAAAAGGCCCTGCTAGCTCACCACCGGACCACGTACAGTCCTTTTCCAGAAGGTGACTCTCATGGCTATGCAGCTCCAAGCATGCCGAGGTGCGAAGCTTGAAGCCTACCATGAATCTACGCCCGGCTTTCGTTCTGGTGGTAACCCCAGTTCTGCTCGCATATTTAGTGGTAACCGGACTTCGACTGATAATCGTATGAGCCGAGTAGTCGTACTTTCGAGTCCACTAAAAAATCATTATGATGATCGTCTGAGCCGAGTAGTAGAATCCAGGAGCCAGGCGAGAGCAGAAACGTTAGCCAGTTTACCAAAGCGGAGGGGTATTCCGGTTAGTAACCCCTTGCAGGGTAGTGGTCTACGAGTCGCTGCTCTGCAGAACAATGCTGTGCGGTTGAGTGCGTTGCAGAGTGCTACTGATTCCACTCACAGCAGCAGGGAGGATGACCCCTGGCAGGAGAACTTCTTTAGGCGTCTTATTGCATTCAGCACGTCGCACAGTGGCAGTAGCAGCAGTAGCAACATCGACAGTAGCAGTAGCAGCAGGGAGGTTGAAGTTTCAGAGTCAGCTGGTTACAATGTTACAGTACAGCGCAACTGGATTAGCAACAACAGGGACGATGAACTCTCAAGGTTATGGAAAGCTAGACGAATGCGGATGTGGAGAGGGGGAGGGCGTGACTTGTTGAAGTCTCCTCTAGAGAAGGCTATGGATTCGGTGTCTGACTGGGTTGCTGACGTATCAGCGTCAGTGGTTGAGTCAGTTCCACCAACAATGGATAAGGCTAGGTGTGTGTGTGTGTGTGTCCCTCACCGCACCTTCACACATATGGTGTGTGTGGCACACACCTTAGCACCCACCCGCTCCACGCTTTCCCACTCACTAATTTCCCTTCTCAACCAACCCCCAGTTGTTTGTCACTTTTGCGATACCCACTCGCCAACCACCCATCTTCCTGCCACTCTAATCCCGTTTCCGCCCACTGACAGGCTTGTTCTCTCATTTGCCCGCTATCCATCAATTACTCCACCCACGTGTAAAAAGATGATTTTTGAGACGTCTCAAAAACCATCAATTACTCCACCCACCCCTCCACTGACAGGCTTGTTCTCTCATTTGCCCGCTATCCATCAATCACTCCACCCACCCCTCCACTGACAGGCTTGTTCTCACCACCCAGGTCGCAGCCCTCCCTGCCCGCCTGCACGAGATCATACCTCCCCACTCCTCCCCTCTCCCCCTCCGCCTCGCCCTCCTCCTCTCCACCTCCCTACTCCTCTCCTGCCTTCTGCTCCGCAGCTCCCTCGTCGCACGCAGCTTCAAAGCAGCGTCCGCTGCTGTGCGGTCATTCTTTGCGCCTGTGCTGTGGGCTGTGAGTCCCGAGGAGGTTTTGCTGCAGCAGGAGGAGGAGGCTGAACGGAAGGCAGCAGCAGCAGCAGCAGCAGGAGCAGGAGAAGGCTGCGCGGAAGGCATTGCAGCAGCAGGAGCAGAAGGCTGAGCAAAAGGCACTTGGAGCAGCAGCAGCAGCAGCAGGAGGAGGAGGAGAAGAAGAAGAAGAAGAAGAAGAAGGCTGAACAGGAGGTATCCGTTGAGAAATTTAAAGAAACGTCAGCTTCTGCTGTGCGCTCATTCTTTGCGCCTGTGCTGTGGGCTGTGAGTCCTGAAGAGGTTTTGCAGCAGCAGGAGAAGGAGAAGGCTGAGCGGAAGGGACCGGTACAACAGGAAGAGAAAGCTAAACGGAAGGTATCTGCTGAGAATTCCAGGTTAACTGCAGCTGCCAGTGCTGTGCGCACATTCTTTGCACCTGTACTGTGGGCTGTGGGTCCTGACGAGGTTTTGCAGCCGCAGGAGGAGAAGGCAGAGCAAAAGGCATTGCAGCAGCGAGCAGCAGCAGCAGCAGCAGCAGCAGCAGCAGCAGCAGCAACAGCAGCAGCAGCAGCAGCAACAGCAGCAGCAGGAACAGAAGCAGCAGCACAAGCAGACGCAGCAGCAGACAGGCAGTAGCAGGATTGGTGAAACTGGTAGTTCTGCCTTCGTAATGAAAACTGCGTTTGGGTTCAGTGGTGGTTATGCCGATGCTGGTGGTGATGGGGCTGATGGTGCTGATGACAGAGCGGGAATCGTAGGGAAAGAGGCAGAAGACATTCATCGGACGATGCTGGCTCTTGAAATGAGCCAGGTGTATACAACAGAGCGCTCAGGTGAAAGTTCAGGTGAACCCGCAGGGAGACCAGGTAATGCACAGAAGGGCATGGGTGGAGCCAGTAGTCAATCTGGGAAAAAATCTAATGCCCAGCGCAATCAAATCAACACAGGCAGCAGATTTGATCGTACAGCTGTCGAGAATCGAAAGAATGCCAAGGGATTAAAATCGGATCTTATTCCTGATTGGTGGAGCGATGCCTGGGGCGAGTTGGCCTTGCAGCAGACGCAGCGGTTGGTTACAGGCTCGGGTGCAGGCTTGGGTGCAGGCCCGGAGAGTGGCCGAGCCGGGGTGGCTGGTTCGGGAGGCACTTCGGTGAAGGACACACGGGTCGCTGTGATGGGTAAAGCAGGCCGGGATGATGTGGGATGTGATGGGATGCGGTGGGATGTGATGGGATGTGGTGTGAGTTTGGCTTTGTATTGAGATGTCATGAGTTGGAAGGGGCTGGGGCTGCTTGGATTGGGTAGGATTGCATGGCTATGAGACTAGTTGGTCTTTGAAAATCTTCATAGATCGGGTTATTGGAGGCGTCGACGACGCAATCTCTACTTGTCTGAATGATTGTGTTTTGCTGCAATGACGTGCAATTTCCATCTCAGGGGCTTTGGAGCAGTTCAACACGCATGGGCACATCCCTGCAGAGGCTCTCATTCAGGTGTGCCACACCTGGCCGCATTGCCCCGCACCCCATTGCACTGCACCACACTGGCCTACTAGAAGCGTTTCGCATCACTCGGGCAGATGAGAAACCCATCCCCATCCACCCATCTACCTTTGAAACCCATCTACCTTTCATACCCATTCTCATCCACCCATCTACCTTCCAAACCCATCCCCATCCACCTTTGTTGTTGAGCCGTCAGATCTGGGCGGCGTGGCGATCATCTGGTGACACGTGGCACACTCAGAGGGACTCTGTGCGGCTGATAGTGTTCAACGCCGCCGTCCAGCTGGCACTGGATGAATGCATCGGGTAGGAGGTCGGGTTTGAAAGGTATGGTGTGTGAGGGGTTGGGGATGTGGCGAGGGAGGAATGGATGAGGGAAGAAGGGGTATGGGAGATTTTGATTAGGGGAATGGGAGGGACAGATTTATCCATCCATCAGTAGGGGTGTGGGAGGTTTTGTTGGGAGCATGGGCATGCATGCCGTTCCACCTTTCCCCTTCCCCCTTCCCTGCGTTCCTTTTCCTCTCTCCCCATTCCGCTTCCGTCCATGCAGCTCGCAGTCCAAACTCCCCACCTCAGGCCCGTCATTCCTAGTCGCCATGGCAGAAGCTGTGCGCCCGGCCCTGCCTGCAGTGCTGGCAGCAGCAGTTGGTCCCACCATCTCCCGATCCCCCTCTGCTCCCCGCCCCCCATGCAGCTCGCACCAGCCGTCCAAACTCCCTGCATCGGGCCCATCTTTTGTTGTAGCCATGGCAGTAGCTGTGGGCTGGCCCCTCCTGCAGCTCTGGCAGCAGCGCCGCGAGGGGTGCGAGCAGAGTTGCAGCAGAGCTCGTGGCATGCAATGTGAGTGCCTTGCGTTTTCTGTTGTGTGTTCTCGTGTGAGTCGACTCCAAACGGAGCAGCAGCGGTGGGCCTTTCAGCCCCTGCAGCTCTGGCAGCAGCGCCGCGAGGGGTGGCGAGCAGCGTTGCAGCAGAGCTCGTGGCATGCAATGTGAGTGCTGGTGTGCACGTTTATGATGTTGTGTTGTTTGTAATCAAAACATTGGCTAGTAGTGTAGGCTGCCCTGCCATCATTGGCATTTTTTACCCTTCCACGTTTTGTTTTGTTCCCAAGTATTCTCCTTTCTTTCCTTCTCTTTTCTGAAGCAGGAGATGTTAGAGGAGAGTAAAAGGGGTGAAGCAGAGGTGAAGCTACGGCAGATTTTAAAGCTTCTCTCTGAGTTCACGCCTGCTTCAGTCGCGGTGCGTGCGTGTCCTTTGCATCTTCCACATGGCTATGTTTTTTTATTTTATTTTATTTTGTCAGTTAACAAAAAAGCCTTTGTGTCTAGCACATGGCTATGCCCTCGTTCACGAGAATGTGATTCTAGCTATGCATGGGCATGCATGCGCATCCGTCCACAGCCATCCATGCATCACATGCATGCACATGCATTTGCTTACCCTTAATGTGCCCTGGTTCCATACGATCCCTTTTCTTACATTACCATCAGCCCGAACTGGCATCTTCGGCCAACCTTTTGCGTGAGATGCTGTCGCAGCGAGAGCGGGAGGAGTTGGCATGGATGTATGAGAAGGCTGTTGGTCCCACGCATGCCAAACTCGTGAAGAAAACTCTCGGGCTTTGATGTTGCTGTCACTCAAGACACTGTGTTGTAGAAGGCATGGGGCTGGCTTGGGTGTGTATGAGAAGGCTGCTGGCCCCAAACATTCCATACTTATAAGGTACCCCCCGTTTGCCAGCTAGCGGTGATTCGGATGCGCAAGGGATCTGGTGGTGCGTTTAGGGAGTTTCCAGTCAGTAAGACATTGTAGAAAACATGGGGCTTTGAGGATACACCTTGCTTGGTAAGGTCTTACCTTGAGAGTGAGAAAGCAGCTGAATTCTGCTTTACTATTACTGATCATATCTGAAAATCATTCCATCTCACAGTAAAATTACAGGATGGATGCCTAGTAACATCACACCACCAAAGCTTCCTACAGCTGTCACCGCAATCCAACTTAGGGTTTAGGGTTTAGGGTACACCTTGCTTGGTGAGGTCTTACCTTGAGAGTGAGAAAGCAGCTGAAATCTGCTTTACTGTTACTGATCATATCTGAAAATCATTTCATCTCACAGTAAAATTACAGGATGGATGCCTAGTAACATCACACCACCAACATCCAACTGCGGATACTGCCCATTTCATAACGTTTTAGCGAGTGGTAACCACTTGATTGTAACCTTCCATGTTTCACTTGCTGAAGAAGTTTTTGATGCCCGAAACAACATTCCTGCAGGAAGGAGTTGGAAGATCCCAGACAATCAAGAAAGGGCACGGATTGGGAGGGAGAAGAGGAAAAAACGCCAAGGAAAACAGTGGTGAGCTGTAGTGATGAGGACAGCCAGAAAAAAGGCAAATGGCACGCTTACTAGGAGCTAAGGGGTTAACCGGAAGCGACTCTTCCACCAGGCCCAAGCCGCTTTTGCCCCTGCTGATGCAAAAGCCATGGTCAGGGCTAACACTGCAGCCAGCAGTGTTGCGTTTGCCACATGGCGCCATGTGATTGGCGTGGCGGGGGAAACGATCGGCTGGATGGTCTCCTCTGTGAATCTCCTGGCCTCAGATTGGATGGTCTGAATCACCCGTTTTGACCCTCTGCAGGATCAACCAGTGGAACCAATGAGCGCACGCCACGTGTGTGCAGAGCAGGCGGGGCATTTCAAATATCACAGTTGGGAGGGTCTGGCCTTTGAGATGTCTCAAAAGCCACTTTGCTGGTTGGCTTGACTGCTTCTTCCTTTAAGTCGAACCAAAAGTCAGACCACGATAGCAAGGTGCTTGTGCGCCAGAAGAGCCCTGCCTGATTCTCAAGCGGATGTTGTTTCGGGCCCGAAGAGGCAACACTAGGGGTAGAGGTGTGAAGGGGCGATGCGAGGTATAGAGCGGCTGAAGAAAGGGTAGAGGGGCAGAGGGGCTCACTTGACAGTGTCGACGATGCCCTCCCCATCCATGCCCGAACTGGATGAGGAACCCCGAGGCCCTGAAGGGGGAGAGAGAGGGAAGAGAGAGCGAGAGAGAGGAGAGATAGGTGAAAAGAGGGGAGAGAGGAGAGATAGGTGAAAAGAGGGGAGAGAGGAGAGATAGGTGAAAAGAGGGGAGAGAGGAGAGATAGGTGAAAAGAGGGGAGAGAGGAGAGCAATTGAGGAAGCATTAGCAACCTTGAGGAAGTATTAGCAACCCTGGTGCTAAGAGTTCTCAACATGCTCGCACACAGATACACAGACGCATGCACAGCCACACGCATGCACAGCCACACGCATGCACAGCCACACGCATGCACAGCCACGCGCATGCATGCACACACACTGGCAATCAGGCAAGCAAGCGAGCAGGCAAGGCACTTTTGAGAATTCTCAAAAGCAGGCAAGGCATACTCACTGGCGCCCTCCACAGTGATGCCGGTGCGCGTCTTGCCCGTCTTGACTGAGTCGACTCAAACGTCACCTCTCAGGCAGGCAAGCAAGCAGACCAACAAGCAATCACGCAAGCAAGCAAGCAAGCGAGCAGGCAAGGCACACTCACTGGCGCCCTCCACAGTGATGCCGGTGCGCGTCTTGCCCGTCTTGTGAATCGACGCCAGCTCCTCTACCAGGTCCCGCTCCGTGGGACTGCTTACAGCACACACACATGATATGCATGGCAGGGGTCATGGGAGGGGAGTGAAAGAGTGTATGAGTGTTGGCGTTTCTTGGGCGATCACAGCAAGCCTGGCCCTGCAAGCTCCTCCACTAGGTCCCGCTCCGCGGGGCTGCTCACAACAACCACAAGGCACGACGCAGGCAGGTTGGGGGCAGGGTGGGGGACAGGGTGGGAGACAGGGTGGGATGCAGGTTGGGATGCTGTGGAAGAAAGGTGCTAAGTGGCAGGTTATCATCGGAGGGCGTCAAAACGGAAGGCAGAGGTGAAGAAAGTCTATGGAGCCCGGTTAGTGAGGACCCGAGGTGACCTTTGAGGTGTATTTTGAGTCGACTCAAAATACACCTGAACGTCCATGGAGCCCCATGAGTGAGTGAGGACCCGAGGTGACCATTGAGTCGACTCAAGAGGACCCGTGGGACCTCACGTTCGGGCAGAGGTGAAGAACGTCCCTGAAGCCCTCTCTAAACATCTACACCACAAAGCAAGGGGAGTGCTGCCTTGTACCCGTTATAAGTACCTGACTCGTTTGGGGATGGAGACGTTGACTTGGAAGAAGTGGTCGCCGCGAATGTTGCTCTTGCCCACCTTGGGCACGCCCTTGCGCTCCATTATAGTGCAGCCCCCCCCCCCTCCCTTTGTACCCCTTATAAGCACCTGACTCGTTTAGGGATGGAGACGTTGACTTGGAAGAAGTGGTCTCCGCGAATGTTGCTCTTGCCCACCTTGGGCACGCCCTTGCGCTCCAACACCAGTGTGTCGCCTGGCTGCGTGCCTGCTGGCACTCTCAGCTCCGCTGCCCCATCCACCGTGGCCACCTGGGTTGAAAGAGGAACGTGGGAGGATGAGCAATGACAGATTAGAGGAGGGGAATTGAAGAAAGGGAATGCCACCAGTGGCAGCAGTGGAATGCCACGTATTGCTGCTTGCCACAGCCCCAGATGGCTCTCGTGCATACTAGCAGAAACACCCACCTTGGTCACAGCACCCAACTGGTGAAAACACGCACCTTAGCCACAGTGCCCAGAATGGCATCAGTGTAGTCGATGCTGACATTGGAGTAGAGGTTGATGCCGTCCCTGCGAATGCCCATCGTCTCCTTCACCTTCACAAATACATACAGGTCGCCCCGCTTGCCCCTGGTGGGAGGATAGTAGAGAAGGAGAAGGGAAAGAGAAAGGAGGATGAAAAGGGGATATGGGAAAAAAAAGGAAAGGGGAAAGTGACTCCTTCACCTCAACAAGTACGTACAGATGGCACTGGTTGCTGCTGGTGGAGTGGTGGAAGGGAAAAACCGCCAGGAGAAGGGGGAAGGAGGATGAGTACTTGTAAAGTGCTGGTGGTGCTGATGCCGGTGGCATAGCGGCAGGTGCAAGCACAAAAGAGACAATTGAAGCCACTCACCCGCGCATGCCAGCGTCGCCCTCCCCTTTAACTCGAAGCACCGTGCCCGAGTCCACCCCTGCCGGCACGTTGATCACCACTGGCTTGCGCGTCCGCACCCGCCCCTCGCCCCCACACTTGCGGCAGAACTCAGATA
This sequence comes from Closterium sp. Yama58-4, assembly GCA_947470075.1. Classification (NCBI taxonomy): domain Eukaryota; kingdom Viridiplantae; phylum Streptophyta; class Zygnematophyceae; order Desmidiales; family Closteriaceae; genus Closterium; species Closterium sp. Yama58-4. The sequence continues at coordinate 944,385 of CANIUD010000121.1, read as the reverse complement.
TCACCTCCCCCACTCCCATACACGTCGAGCACGTGGACACCTGCGGACAAAGGGACAAGGGAGGAGTAAGTAGGTGCCTCGGAAGAAGAGCTCATATATCACCTCCCCCACTCCTATACATGTCGAGCACGTGGACAGCTGCGTATAAAAGTGAAAGTGGGGACGATTTTAGGACATGCCTCATGCCCACGCGGGGAGACACCTTAACTTCCACACCATCGCGGCTCCCTCCCTCACACACACTCATCCATGCACTAATGAGTACACGCACCAAGGCCGTTCGCCCAACACGGAGTCTGCATGACCTTCCCCATGCCCCAACGTGTGGGCCTTTCATCATCGCCCCTCATCATCCCACTCCGTATAAACGCACCCCTCCCACTCACGCACCGAGGAGAACATCCCAAAAGCTGTCTGCCTTGTCTGCATGACCTGCCCCATGCCCCGGCACGTGGGGCACGTGCGGGGGGACGTGCCTGCCTTGGCGCCCGAGCCCCCACACTCGTTGCAGCCGTCCAGGTGCGCCACGTTGATGGTCTTTTCCGCGCCGAATATCACCTCGCGGAACTCCAACGGCATCTCCATTCTGTAAGTGGTGGGGTGGGCGGGGGTGGGCAGGAGTGGGCAGGGGTGGGCAGGAGTTGGCAGGGCAGAAGTGGGATCAGCCGTCCAGGTGCGCCACGTTGATGGTCTTCTCGGCATCGAATATCACCTCGCGGAACTCCAACGGCATCTCCATTCTGATGGGTGGGGGCAGGAAGATGGTCGGGAATGGGCGGAAATGAGCGGGAATGGGCGGGAATGGGTGGAAATGGGCGGGAGTGGGCGGGGATGGGCGGGGATGGTAAGGATGGGCGAGGATGGTCGGGGATGGGCAGGAGCGGGTAGGGAAAAGCGGGGATGATTTCCGTCCTTCATCAGTCTGTCACTGCCTACACTCTCTCTCCGTACTTCCCCCGCTAGCCACCCCACCCTGCGCCACTCACTTGACATCGTCGCCAGGAACAGGTTGTCGCGTCCGCGGCCCAGCGCCGCCCATGCCGCCCATTCCGCCCATTCCGCCCATGCCTCCCCTCGCGGCCGCGCCCATACCCGGCCCGAATATGGACTCGAACAGGTCGAACGGGTTCGACTGCACGGCCACAGGCAGAGGTGGAGCCAGAGCAGACAGAAAAGCGTCATGAGTTTAAGACTTCTAAATAGACCGTTGTTTCCCGCCCACGCCGCCTGCCTCCCCTCGCAGCAACGCCCATATCCGACTTAGATATGATTTTGAGCTGGTCGACAGGGTTCGACTGCCCGGCCACACGTGTCAACAAGGGTAAGCCAGATGGGTACGTTTGATTGTTGGAATGGTTTCACTGATTGTTTTAGAGCCTGTCCTGCACGCTGATGGGCGCTGGACTTAGTGTACAGAAAAGATATTCATGCTCCTGCAATGTGTTCCTTTCGTTCCGTGAGCGCGTATTGACTAGGCTTTAGATTACAACGACTTTCTCTCAACTCACACGTGAATGCAGCCCATACTCACCGTGTAGGCTCCCGCTCCTCCCATGCCACCAGAACCAGACACGCCCGCCTCCCCAAACCGGTCGTATAGTGGCCGCTTCTCATCGTCCGAAAGAACCTGGCACGAGGGAGAATGGCCGCAAGAAGCGTGGCTAGATACGTGAGGATCTAAATGACGAAAGAGGGGAAGAGCACGAAAGCGTTTCTTGCCGACGAAAGTCCGATGCTGGTCATAAAGTGGTACGTCACCGCTAAAAGGAGACATGCTAGGAAGGGACATGTGGTTGGCAGTGGCTACCTCGTACGCGGTACTAATCTCCTTGAACTTGTCCTCCGCACCGGGATCCTTGTTGACATCGGGATGGAACTGCAAGGAGTTCGAGCACAAGGAAACGCGACGAGACCGATAGGTGAGAGATGAGACCGATAGGTGAAATTCAGTCAAGAGACATGATGACAGGATCCTTCGAATGTGGCACAAGGATGAAGCTACAAGAACGACCGTGAACTTCTTGGTAAGTGTCACGGTTCTGCGAAACGGATGTACTTCGCAGCAGCAGTAACAAACGGCTCTTCGCGTACCTGCCGAGCGAGTCGTCGGTACGCGCTCTTGATGTCTTGCTTCGACGCGTTCTTGGGAACTCCTAGCGTGGTGTAATAATCCGCAGCTGCCCTGACCGTTAGTCTTGCACCCCGTGATCCCGAGCCACGCGAACTCGATACCTTACATCTGAGCAGCGCCGTTTGTCCTGGTCGGAAAAACTCGTCTCTAGACGAAAACGCGAAGCTAGATGGCGTGAAGGACGAGTTTCTGGTTCCGGTGGATGACTGAAGTTGGCCGGTAGCTGCTAGCCTAACTGACGCTGACGGAATCTGACAAGCAGCCATGGTCGCTCCTTGGCACAAACCCAACGACATCGCCTTCGGCTGGTGTTTGCACGAATCTAACTGGCCAGAAGCACCAACAATGGACAACGAGGATTGACTGCGGAATCACAGAGACACTACCTAGAGATACAGAGTTGTTCAAGGAAGATAACTTCAATGATGAATGCGAGAAGCATGGATAATCCCTGATGCTGCGGGAAACCCGAGGATTCGGGAGTTATCCATGGAGTGTGAAGGAGGCAATCTCGCGGCTGGTTGATCTGGCGAATTTCGCGAAAACTTTTCAGATGGTCGAGATTCGAACTCTCGCGAGGAATCGGGACTGGCTGATGCGGCAAGGCATATTGGCGGGAATGTGGGACAAGCTGACGCAATTGCCTTCCCCAATAGCCCAGGCCTGACTCACACGTGGCGTGCCAGGGCACGTGGAATCCGAAACATTGCTTGGCTTGGTCAGTGACACGAATAGGGTACAAGTTATAGTCATGTTTCGCCGAGACTCCACAATTGACCATGACAGCGAACTTCTATAACAGGCGAAGCCAGTTTCTCTTCAACAATCTAGCTCCAATGTGCTGATGCAGCAAAGAGGTACTTTCAACCATGCCATTTCATTACAGGATCTGAGCACACCACGATTTGTTGAACACGCAAATTTATGAGTCTATGGTCTACCAAAACGGGCATTACATTCCCCAAGCTCCGCCAAGTATGGTCAATGAATGGATCAACAAGCTAGAAAGCAGCAACCCCAGGAAAGGGGCCTTTCCAAGGAACTATCCCAGGGCTATCCTGTGCGCCAAAGAAATTCAAGAAATCTTCTTCAGTGATATTGAAAGCTTCAGCACCAAGTGCCGGCCTCATTGCATTGTACACACTCATGCTCCCTGCTCACAACAGCAGATGCAAAGGCTTAGCAATCAAACCAAAGGGGCGTGAACCAGAAGGGTAACAGCATAAGAATAGTAACCTGGCTGCCTTGGGAAGCATTCTGCTCATTACCTGCAAGAAATTTGATGGATGGATGATAAGAACCAATTCGAATGCCGAGAATCTTCACGCCCTGCTCTCCCGCCTGCAGAGCATGGGCACACCCCATGGGAACCACCCCCACGTGGCCTGCCTGAACGGCATCGCTGGCGGCGGTGGTGCCATTGGGGAGCACCGACTCAAAGTGGCCTGAACCCTTGAGAACCGTGAAGACCACTGCTGCATTGCCGTGGATGTGCGGAGCAACCACCGCATGCTGCACAGGCGGATTCAAGAAAGGAGGTTTCAACAGAAGGGCAGAAGCAGTTGAGTTCACAAGCAGAACACTTGAGCACCGTGAACAACTCTGCTGCACTGCCGTGGATGTGAGGGCGCCACCACCGCATGCTGCAAGGGGGGATGATTCAAGAAAGAGGAGGGTGTGGCGGGGTGTGGGTGAGGCGGGGGGTCAGCTAAGGGTTTGAGAGAGGGGGGGTATGGAGGCAAGAATAGGGAGGAGGAGGTTTCAAGAAACTGATTCAAAACTTAAAAAAAACTCAGAAGTACACGTACCGGGTAGAGGGTGAGCAGCACAATTTCGCCCTGAATGCCTGCGTGCCTGAGCGCCTTGAAGTCTCGGTACGACACACGGACCATGCTGCCACCCTCTGTGGCAAGGCTGCCGTGCTGCCACATGATCCACCAGAACAATCTTCTTCTTCTTCTCTTTCTTTCCCTTCTTATCTTTCTTCTCCTTCTTCTTCTCTTTCTTCTCCTTCTCCTTCTTCTCCTTCTTCTCCTTGTTGCCCTTCTTGCTCTTCTCCCCCTCCTTCCCCTTACCCTTCTTGCCCTCTAAACCGAACTCCATTCCATCCTCAGCCAAACCCATCCTCCTCATCGCAGCAGCACCCCTACCCGTTCCTAACTCCTCCAAATCCCCTGAAACATCCAGCCCTGACACATCACGCTCGGACCCATCCTCCTCTGACCCATCCTCCTCTGCCGCATCCTCCTGTGCAGCAGGCTCGGGAGGCTCAGGAGGCGAGGGTGGTACGCAGCGGGACACGATGATCCCTCCCCCGGTGGCCTGGTCAAGCAGCGCTCTGACCACATCGTGCTGCTGGTTGAATGCCGTCTCCAGCATGTGCAGACTGAAGCCAGACAACACCGAGTGGGGGTTGCTGCCTGCAAGGTACGATTTCTGCAAAGGGAGGAAAGGCAGGACAGACAAACAAGCAAGGGATTAGGGACTTGGCAGAGGAGGGGAGAAAACAAAACAAAACAAAAATGTATGCAAAATGACCAAGACACCTCGAGAGCAGTCACCTGCTTGTGATGGTTGAATCGGACGGCTGTGATAATGAGCTCTGGCGATTGGTTGAGGTAGTTCCCGATGCTGTACGTCCACCCCTTGGGAACCACCACCGCATCACCGTGGTTCACAGTGATTGGTGACACGTCAGAAGGTGCCTGGCCGTTGTCATCTATCAGCTCCACCACACCAGACCCTGAGATTGTGGGTTCAACAGACAGCACACAGCAGAAAAAAAAAAGGGTACGAGAGGAATGAGAAGGGGAAAAAAAAAAGAAACCGGGTATGATCAGTGACAGAATAAATGGAAAGAATAAACAAGGGACAACAACTAGAAGAAAGCCATGAAGATGCACGACCATGATAGCAATAACACGGCTCAAGGAACCCACGGAAGTAAGTTAACACAGCTTACCTTGCTGAATGAACAGCAGGGACGGAGAACCAATAGACACTCGAGGTAGCAGCAATCCGCACTGGCGAATCACAAGTCTCTCCACCGCCACGTCAGCTGCCTCCTTGAGGACGCCGAACGAGTAGGACGCGATTTCGCCTCCTCCGAGTCGCTCTGATGTCGCCTGCTCCAGGCCAAGCGTCCATGGCGGTTCAAGCCTGCCCTCCACAACTGGGGATTCACATAATTTATTTAGGAAACAAGGGTGGTAAGACAGACAAGGTAAGACAGTCTATCCGTGACACATGTAAAAAAACACTTCGCATGCAAAATTTGTGCTAAGAAAATTTTACTACTGAACGTCATGTGTCGCTTACTCTGAAGAATCAGAAAAACAGCAGGCAGTACGACAGCAGCACGCGGAATCCTCATCTCTAGCTCAACCGCAGGCAAGCAACAAACGGGAAGGGACCCTGACGAAAGAATCAGAAAAAGAGACCAAAACGACAGGGACAGGAAGAAAATTAAGCTACAGTGCCCCGAGTGCAGAGCAGATGCAAGCTCGGGAGCGCGATGGCTCGCGTGTCGTGCTTCGAAAGCCTCACCTCAGGCTTCAGTTCAGCCTCCGTCCACCGTGGGCTTCAGCTTTCAGGCCATGGAACGAATTTCCTTGAAAGGCACGAATTAAGGGGTGCACATAGTGCTATCCGCCACATTCCAGACTGCAGCTGACGATGAGACAGCGATGCACTAGACTGGTTAGCGCCACGTGCCTTGATGCGCGTCGTAAATCCATAACATGCAAGAAGGGCGAACATTTCAAAGCATCCTGGACTACGCTTTTTACCAGAACTTGATTTCGGCCTGTTCCAGGGATGTGTGCGGTGTGCCTACGGCAATCCCAAGAAACAGCTTGCTTGATTTGGCGACTAATCCTCGCTTTGGAGTTCAGGCTTACTCCAGCTGTAGCTACTTTCTAGCTACAAAACATGGGCTGATCTGCTATACAATTGCTTTTGGAAATGGGCAATATATTAAGAAAGAAACTAGAACATATTATGAATTACAGCCAATTCATATCACTTCTTCCCCTTCTTGCCCATCCTGGGGTTCTTAAGCATGCGGACTGAAAGGGGCGTGACCTCCACGAGCTCATCCTCTTGAATGTATTCCACACAGTCATCCAAGCTGAACTCAAGGGGCGCCGCCAACACCACTGCAAGAAGAGACACACAAAACAAGAGAACGCACAAAAAAAAAAACTCCTTGCGATTCCACCTCGTCCTGCTCCCACCCCCCCACTCGAACTCCCTTCCGCCCTCACATACAGCATGAAACATAAAACACACGTACCTGTGGCATCCTTGTTGGATCGCACGTTGGTGGCAGCTTTCCTCTTGCACGCATTCAAGTCCAGGTCCCCGGGCCTCTGGTGGAGGCCGATGATCTGCCCCTTGTACACCTCCACTCCCGGCCCCAGCAGCAGCTGCCCCCTCTCCTGACAGCTGAAGAGCGCATACGACGTGGTTGGGCCCGTGTCGAAGGATACCTGCGTGGAAACGATGTAGGAAGGGTGGGACGGGCGAGGGTGATGGAGAGAAAAAGAAGACAACGCAGGGTAAGGGCAGAGGAACTGACCCAGAAGGCACAGAACCAGAAGAAACCAGAAGACACTGAACATGCTAACCTCAACCAAAGGAGCAGATCTGCTCCCATGGCACGTGACAGCACTCACCAGGGAGCCCTGCTCCCGAGTGCTCATGTCGCCCGCCCACTCCCCATAGCTGTCAAAAACGGTATTGATGACGGCCATGTCACGCGTGGCAGTCAGCACGGCGTTGCTCAGCCCCAGCAGGCGAATCCATACATCCAATCAGCTAGGGCCTCTTCCCCCAGGCCAGGGGTACTCACCAGGGAGCCCTGCTCGCGAGTGCTCATGTCGCCTGCCCACTCGCCATAGCTGTCAAAGATGGTGTTGATGACGGCCGTGCCTCGCGTGGCAGTCAGCATGGCATTGCGCAGCCCCAGCAGGCCACGGGTTGGTACACGGTACTTCACCACTGTGGTCCCGGAACTGGCGGGGGGTGGAGAAAAGTGGAGAGGGGTGGAGGGCGATAATGTTGCATGTGCCTATACAATAGCCCCAGCAGGCCGCGGGTCGGTACACAGTACTTCACCACTGTGGTCCCGGAAGTGGTGGGGGGGTGGACACGGGTGTAGAGCAGTTGGAAAGAATGGAAGGGTCTTCAATCAAATCGGAGGGGGATTAAGAGTTTTTACATTAAACTTCATACTGAGGTGAGGTTGTTCAGGGAATACTCAAAAACACCCTGAACGCCCTGAGGAGTTGTTAAACACTGAGGAGTCGTTAAACGCACTGGCGTCTCACCTGGAGGCCTGCAGGTCGAGCATTTGCCCCTTGCGTGTACCGAGCATGTCCACCACAGCCCCCACATACTCCTCTGGTACCTCCACCACCGCTTCCTGCAACATTCAATAACGAGTACAGGGAAACTCGGCGAGGACTTAGGAAGGAATGCAGTGCACACAGCACGGAGCAACAGGGACACAACCAGGTGTTGCAGGTGTTCCAGGTGTTCCAACCTATTACAGAACTTAGACTGATACTGAATCGTGCTAACTAATCTCCCTGAAACCATGCCTTCTGCCTTCACCAGCTCTGTCGAATTCGTTCCTTCCAAGTCCAGTCCAGAGTATTTGTCCCATACCTTCCCCTCCTAAGACCTCCACCATCCTACAACAGCTGCTCACCTCATACGGCTCTAGCGTCTTGCCGTTTTCCACTTTGTTGATGACCCGTGGTGGCCCAACCATGAACTCGTACCCCTCCCTCCGCCTGCCAGGGCAAACCCGCACGTGATGGGAGTGGGAGGTGGTACGGTTTACTTGAGAGTCGACTCAAAGGCCAAAGGAGTGCGTGAAGGAGAGAGAAGGGGTGGGGAGGAGAGCGAAGGGGTGGGGAGGATTGAGAAGGTGGCGGGGGAAGGGACGGACGGAACAGCAGAGCCAGCAACTAACAATCTGAACCCACTGGAGCCACAGGACGTTTTCGCTGGAGCGTGACGGCGCTTTCAGGAGGGAGAAGAGCCAGCGCTTTCACAAGACGCTTTCTGGCACACGCACATGTTTTCAATGAGGATGGTGATGTGCAGGGTACCACGACCGCTGACCAGGAACGTATCAGCGCTCTCCCCGTCCTCCACCTTCATCGCCAGATTTCTCTCCAGCTCCCGCATCAGCCGGTCCCTCAGGTTCCGCGAGGTCACGAATTTCCCCTCGCGCCCCGCGAACGGCGACACGTTCACGGAGAAGCTCATCTTGACCGTCGGTTCCTCCACCGAGATCGTCGGCAGCGCGTCGCCGTCGCGGTCCGCGATCGTCTCGCCAATCTGCACGTCCGGCAGGCCGGACAACGCGCAGATATCTCCCGCCTCCACGTCATCAACGGGGACGCGCGCGAAATTGTCGTACACGAACAGCTCCACGACCTTCGCCACGCGGCAGGCGCCATCGGGAGTACAAATCTTCGCCACCTGCCCGCGCGCGAGCTTCCCCGCGTGCACGCGGCCAATCGCAATCCTCCCCTTATGCTCGTCATAATCCAGATTCGTCACCAGCATCTGCAGCGCCGCGTTCGGCTGGACCTTCGGGCCCGGAACGCACTTGATAATCGATTCAAACAGCGGCTCGAGATCATCAGCAAGCGCATCGGGCTCCATACCAGCCTTCCCTTGAATCCCGCTGGCGTAGACGGTTGTGAAGTCGCACTGCTCGTCCGTGGCTTCGAGCTCGCAGAAGAGCTCGAAGGTGGCGTTGATGACGTGCTGCACGCGCGCCGCTGGGCGGTCCACCTTGTTCACCACCACCACCACGCGGTGCCCCAGCTCCAACGCCTTCTTCAGCACGAACCGCGTCTGCGGCATGGGACCTTCGACCGAGTCCACCTGGGGTAGGAGGGGGAAAGAGAGGGCGCTCTGAGATTGTTCACCACCACCATCACGCGGTGATTTTTTGAGGCGCCTCAAAACTTGTTCACCACCACTATCACGCGGTGCCCCAGCTCCAGCTCCAAGTGCAATGAAAAAAAAAAAAAAAAAAAAAAAAAATGAAAAAAATGAAATGCCCGCTTTTCTGTGGTAACCTGATGGACGTTTCATAACCACCCATGTCCGAACACAACCAGCCGCACTGAACCCACCAACAATCACCAGTATAAGACAACAAGACTCACCAGCAGCAGCACGCCATCGACCATGTTGAGCACGCGCTCCACCTCGCCGCCGAAGTCGGAGTGGCCGGGCGTGTCGATGATGTTGATCTTGGTGCCGCGAAACCGGATGGCCGTGTTCTTGCTCAGAATCGTGATGCCTCGCTCGCGCTCCAGGTCGTTGCTGTCCATGATGCGCTCTTGCATCTGCTGGTTGTCGCGGAACACCTGATAACGCGTACACGGGAGCGAGGGAGTAACAGGTTAGAGCATCAGCAACAGCTCCAGTGAATTCAAAGACTTTCGCAAATTTCCAAGTAAATTTAGCCAGAACGGTTACCTTTGATACCGAACGCGGTTTCCACACTTTCGCAAGAGGTGGTGGTTTCCGAGTGTTTCATGGGTGCTCGCACGGGGTGTCGCCAGACGCACCTTGGCTTGTCTGAGCATGGCGTCGACGAGCGTCGTCTTGCCGTGGTCGACGTGCGCGATGATGGCGATGTTGCGAATGTCTGAGCGGGTTACCAGAGCTGAGTCATCTGCCACAGGAGCAACTAAACCAGAGGGAATGATGACGTGTCAGTGCTTGGGGCTCCGACTATCGAAAGCTAAAGAGAGTCACGACACTGTATAAAGGTTAGCGATAAGCGGATGCCATTAACTGAAGCGTGTTATGTGTGTTCACATACCAGGAGCCTCAACGGCGACGGCGGCGCGCACTGCGGAGCGGCCATGGATCCTCTGCTTGGATTGAAGCCGATCGATAGGTGCGCTTTGAGTTGTTGCGGCGAAGCTTTGACCCAGCTATTGGAAACAGTGACAGAAAGAATACAAGAAAATAGCAGTAAGTCCACAATTATGTTGTCGCCTAGCAACGGCTGTGCCTTGAACCTTCGTTGCCAGTATAATACGGCTGGTTCGGACAGATGAAGAAATGGGCAAGAGAGAAAGCATAAACCCGGAAGATTATTCCAATTGACGTGACGTGATCATGCAGTGTTAGGCGTGGCCCAAACCCTTGTGGCCTAGGGCTATATATCGTGTTTGGATTCATATTGAGGGTACTTGAGAAATGGGCAGATAGGCTTGTTGCATTTCACTGCAACAACTAGCCCATGAGGTGAGCCTTCTTGAGATACGGACTCAACATACGCCATCGACCCCTGATTGCTATCATTTGCAATGTTTGTTCATCACATTCTTACATGTCCTCCACGGAAGGTCTTGAGTCCATTTAACCGCACACTCCGCTGGGAAGAGGCGGCAGGACGAGCCACGGCGGACTCGAGCAGAGCAGCGTCGACGGGCGCGCTGCGGATCGTGACTGCGTGCGACATGGTTGCACAGGAGGAGACCGGCAACCAACAGATGTCAAGGCAAATCCCCTGACAGAAACTGAGAATATCTCCTCACAGCTCGCAAGGAGCTGAGTTATCAGAGAGACTGATGAGAGGAGAAAGGCAAGCGGGGAGCTTCAACTAATGCCGTTGCCAGGTTTTTGATGTGATCAAGAGATTACCGATCACTCCAGAACCAGACTCCCCCAACCCCAACACTCTCAACTCGAGCCTAGTCCCACCCAGTCCCAGCCGAGTTGCCTGTTGGTGACGCGAGTTCTGAAATGGATAAACACTTGGTTATCGAGAGTTACCACTTTGGAACGTAGCGAAATGTATGAAACCGTGTGACCTTCCCCACAGCCTAATCTTCATGAGGTGTCAACCAATCGGTAACCAAGCACGCCTCTTAGTAAAGCACCAGGAAGTGTGGAATTCACAAGGCAGCAGTTCAGCAAATCGAGGCGCTGTAGGAATAAATTGATGGGTTTGTGGCTGTGATAACGAGCCACGTGTGTCTAGCCGCTGAGGAAATCCATTCAGCCCACCAGGCGCTGACAGGCCGTGGAATTCCCGATGACGGGATGTTACGACGCGGCAAGCCTACTCAGCTCGTGTGAGGCCACGCTGCCCCCTCCCTGTGTGGTTCAACGGGCTCCCTGGGCGCCAGGATGTGTGGGCTTGGAGGCGACGTGGAAAGTAGCTAATGGTCAAGGCCTCGCCGCAGAAGTGCCTACAAACCTGTCCTCTTTTAACGAAATCCAGCACATTTCGTAGCGGAGGTAACCTAGCATCGCTAGGTGGTAAATGCAACCATCGCTGAAACCATGAACATATACATATAATTGTGCTAATGAGCCACCACCCAGCAGAGATGTGTGTCAATTGTTCTCTGGCGGCTAGAAACTCGTCGTCTCTTATGTGTTTGCAGTCGGATAGACTGTTTAGTTGAAGGGTATCCTGCCCCAGCCGCCTAGGCCTGCTCGCCAAACACTCACACGCATGGTCTGATTCATGTCTGCCGAACGTAGCCGTCATCCGTGACCCACCTGACGTGGTTTTGAGTCAAAACTTGTCGAGTGTCCCGCTTTCTGAATGACAGCAATGCTGTCAGAAGCATGCTTGGGGTACCACCGACCGCCCATTGAATGAGCAGCACCGTCATGACCGTCCGATCAAACAAGAATGACTCTGAAATCCACCCAGCCAACCAGCACTATCCTCGCAATGCCCGAACGCTTTTCCCCCGTCTCTGGAGGATCTCAACAACTGCCCGCACCCCCAGTTTCGCGCCATCCGCCTGTAAAAATAAACTTCCTCTTCCTCCCAGCTCTCACACCTAGCCGCCAGTTTTCCATGCCGCCAACAACATTTTTCTAAGGGTAGTTCTCCGCCTATATGAACGTAGCATGATATCGTCCACTCCAGTGCGGTGATATGGTTTGTTTGCGTGGTATCGAGGCTTACAAACCGATGAGCTTGTGAACTTCCGGGATATTTGTTGAATCAGAACATTGTAAAGCTCCCCCTTCTCCGCCCCTATGAATCATCCTTGGTTCTGTTTGTCCGAAACTTGAAGCCTGATGCATGTTTGACGCCTAGAATCTGCCGCTTGTGCAGACTTCCTCGGGTCTCGGGAACAAAATTCCAGCCTCACTTTCTTCTGTTCCTGCCATGCTAGCTCTTCCGCTCGTATCTTTCTCTCAGGCTTCAATGCCTGCGCACTATTTCGAACCCTAATGTGTTCTGCATCAGCATCTTCCTGAATGGTGCAACCAAGCTCGCTGATATCTAGGGACGAGTTTAGTATGAGCCGCGGAATTATGGGGTTCATCGACGGAATTTCGGGGAACCTCAACAACATCAGCATGCCATCGGTGGGGTCGGATGTCGATCCTTTCAAGGTCGCGGCGGGCTTAGCCGTCGCCGTCGGGGTCGCCGCGATCGGCGGCGTCGCTGCAGCAGTGACGGTGGGAGGCATCATCGTTCTCCGAGAGCAGTACGTTTCGTACTTATCGCCTATTGACTCAGCGTCGTTGTCGCTTCAGTACTATCTCAGCGTCTCTTCAGTACCCTCGTCTTCCAGCCTGCTCAAATCCTTGTAAGTCAGAACTAAGCTACAGCTCCGGTCTCGAGCTAGTCCCGTCTGACGTGTTACGCGTCTACTTTGTCTACTTCTTTCTTTTTTTTTTTCTTTTTTTTTTTTTTTTCCGTCTGGTTGTCATCCTGCAGGGGCCAGTTCATGCTGCCATGGGAGGACAAACCCAAGGCTGTCAGGCCAGCGCCGCTGACAGTGCAGCAGTGGAGGGACTGCTTTGACGACGCCACCGGTCGCTTGAAGGGCGGCGGCGAGACGGCTATCGGCCGTGTCCGGCTTGGGGTAAGCGACCTCGCTTCGCGCTCTTGCGCTCTTCTCGTTCAGATTTAACGGGTCTCCGTATCGTCTTTCTGGGTGTTGTTGTTGCACTACCCTTCCTCTTACCCTCCCCTCTCTCTTCCCCCCCATATCACTTTGTGTGCCTGGCGCCGTGAACGCAGGGATGCGACGCAGAGATCAGAGCCGAGGTCTGGCCGTTCCTCCTTGGCCTGTAAGCTCATCCGCAAGCATTTCTCTCCCCATCCTCCTCCATCCTCCCCTCTCTCGCCCTCTCTCGTTCTCTCTCGCCCTCTCTCGTTCTCTCTCGTTCTCTCTCGTTCTCTCTCGCCCTCTCTCGTTCTCTTACCACTTCTCCCTCCTGCCAGCCTCCTAGCTCCCCCCCTCCTCTTCTCATTACGTGTACATAGTCGCGCAGGATGTGAGGGATTCAGTAGTAGATTCACCCCCTCGTGTTTTCATTTCCGCAAGGCTCCTGTCCCAGCGCTGATTCGTTAGAGCTGTCGCTAAACCGTTTCGCTATGTGCTCCAGGTACGAGGCGATTCTTGTGCCACTTTTGAGAGTTTTCATAACTAAACCTATTTGTTATTTGCTCCAGGTACGAGGCGGAGAGCACGGAGGCGGAGAGAGCGCAGCTGCGCGCGCAAAGGCGCGTGCTGTACGAGGAGATCCGCGCGATTGCGGCGCGCGTGGCGGTGATTGCGCGGCAGGCGGAAGAAGAGGCGACGAGGAGGATGAAGGAGGAGGAGGAGCGGGAGGAAAGGGAGGAGCGGGAGAGGGAAGAGAGGGAGAGGAAGGAAAGAGAGGAGAGGGAAAGGGAGGAAAGGGAGAGGGAGGAGAGAGGGGAAAGGGAGGGGGAGGAGTCGGAGAGAGGAAGGAGCAACGAAGGCGGCAGCAGTCAGGGGGAGGTCAGGTCCAGCGACAGAGGGGATAATGGCGGCGCTGGTGATGGAAGTGAGAGTGGAAATGGCGACGGTAATGGTAGCAATGGTGGCGAAAACAGTGGTGTTGGTAACGCGAGCGACGACGAGTTCAGTGATGCGGTGTGCGTTGACTCCGCGTGCGCCAGCCTGTCCGTGTCCACCGAGTCTTTCGTGGATGTAGCTCGAGAGGAGGCTGCTCATGCCGCTGCTGCTGACGCTGCTGCTGGTTCTGCCCCTGATGCTGCTGATGTCGTCTCTTCAGGCGAAGAAGCAGAAGCAGAAACAGTCGCGAGTACGGGAGCAGGCGAAGGGGAGGAGGCGGTTAGTTCAGAGGGCAGAGAAGCCTCTGGAGGTAGCTGTGGAGGAGATGGTGGCAACACGGCCGATGATGAAAAGGAAGATGACAAGCATGATGATAATGATGCTGATGATGATGGTGATGATGCCTCACGTGATCAACGCCAAGAGCACCCGCTAGACTGCAAGATCCCGGAGTGCTTTCGCCCGCGCACCAGCAGTAGCAGAGGAGGAGCAGCAGGAGGAGAGGCAGGAATCGGCAGAGGCAGCACCTGCGGGCGAGGCAGCGGGTCTCTGGAGAATTTTGTAACCTGGCAGCGAATAATGCGGTTGGATGCGGTGCGAATGAACGCCGCGTGGATTCCATACTCCACCCAAAAGGCTTTCCCCCCGGAAGAAGCAATGGAGGCGGCAGCAGCCGCTGGCCTGCCGGAACACGGACACCTGTCTCCGCCCCAACGGCTGCATGCCGCCCGGCTGGTGGCGATTTTGGAGGCATATGCGGTGTATGATCCCGAGGTGGGGTATTGTCAGGGCATGAGCGATCTGCTATCCCCGTTTGTAGCTCTTTTGGAGGAGGATTCGGAGGCGTTTTGGTGCTTCGTGGCGTTCATGCAGCGAGGGGGTGTGGGCAGCAGCGACTGCTCTGGCGTTGCTGACAGCAGCAATGGCAGCAGCAGCAGTAACAGCAGCAGCAGTAACAACAGCAGCAGTAGTCACCGGCGCAGCGGTAGCAGCACGGCCGGCGATGGCAGCGGAAGCAACAATCCCACCACCATCTCTACCACCTGCAGTGCGGGCGGCGGCGCTCGGCACAACTTCAGAACGGACGAGCGGGGCATCCGGCGCCAGCTGGCGCGGGTGGCAGCACTATTACGCACAGCAGACCCGCCGTTGTACGCACACCTAGAGGCAGTAGGGGCAGAGAGCTGCATGTTCGCGTATAGATGTGTTGTGGTGCTGATGAGGCGAGAGTTGTCGTTTGAACACACAATGTGTCTGTGGGAAGTCATGTGGGCTGATGCCGCTGCCGCTGCTGCTGCTGTGAACGTTGCCCGTGCCGCTGCTGCTGCCGTCGCTCCTGTTACCGCTGCTGCGACTGCGCCCACTGTTGCTGCAGCTGCTGCTTCTGCTGCTGCTGGAGCCGATGCGGCTGCGGTGGGTACTGTGGCTGAAGCTGGCACTGAAGGCGGTGGAAACGAAGCAGCTAAAGGTGGGGCCTCGCAGGCAAATGGTGGAGACTCGTCAGGGGGTACTCGCAATGAGGCAGAGGCAGGGGAGGATTGCGAGTGGGAGAAGGTAGAAGCAGAGGAGGCAGAGGACAAGGGACGTGGGGAGGGCGAGCGCAAGGGAGCGGAGGGAGAGGAGGGGGAAAGGGAGGGCTGGGAGAGGGACGACGAGAGTGCCCCTCTGCTGGACAACGGATGGGGCGGCGCTTTTGGCTGGGCGGCTGGTGATAAGAGCTCTGTTCGCTCTGACGTCACCACCACCACCACTGCTGCTGCTGCCAGTGCCACAAGCAGCAGCAGCAGCAGCAGCATCAGTGCTCGTAACAAGTCTGCAGGAAATGTTACAAGCAGAGATACAAGTAGAGACATGAGCAGGGATGCGAGCAGGGTGAGTGGCAGTAGGAGGAAGAAGGCGTGGCAGGAGTGCCGCCCGCGCCCAGACTTCCTGCTCTTTGTGGTGGCGGCTATTCTGGTGAGCCGCAGGGAGCAGGTGCTGTGCTGCCAGGGGCTGGACGGGGTGCTTCTTTTGTGCAACTCTTTGTCGGGGCAGCTGGACGTGTGGGAGCTCATGCACTGCGCCAGGCAATTGGCTGCTCGCCTGCCTTAAGAGGGTATGGGGTCAGCAGCAATGTGAGCCGCAGGGAGCAGGTGCTGTGCTGCGAGGAGCTGGACGAGGTGCTGCTGCTGTGCTCTGCAACAGCCTGTCGGGACAGCTGGACGTGTGGGAGCTCATGCATTGGGCTCGCCAGCTGGCTGCTCGCCTGCCGTAAGAGGGTATGGGGTCAACGACAAGGGGAGCGGCAGGGAGCAGGTGCTGTGCTGCTGCGTGGGGGAGGGTGTTCCCTAGATGAGCTGCTGCTGTGCAATGGTCTGTTGGGACAGTTGGGCGTGTGAGTCAGCTCATGCACTGCGCCAGTTAGTTTGCTGCTAGCCTTCTCGCCTTCTAGAGGTCAAGGATTTCGATCTGAAACTCCCAAGTCGCCGACCCGTTTTGCCGCCCGCTGTATATAGCGCGCATTTTCTTGATGCCTCTTTTTTTTGTGACATAAATGCAGCGAGATTCATGAGCTATGGTTGCTGCTGCATAAACAGCAAAATGCTGTTTCCACAGGCTGCTGCTGCCTGTTGTGTCATGCTTCTGTTTGCTGTGCGAGGCCTTATTGTTTTGTAGATACCACATGTTGTAATACAGTGTAAGCCACATACTGTACGGATCAAGGGTGAGCAGTAGGCTGAGCCTCGCCCCTTCCACCTGTCTCAACACCGTACAAGATGTTCATGGGCTTCTGGGTAAGATTTGGTAAATTGACTCTCAACAGAGGCATATTCCATGTTACATTATACACTGATGTTTATCTCAAAAAGAGAGGAAAAAAAATATTCAAATACAGTACAGTAGGCATGGTAGCTTCCTTCCTTGAGCACCTTCAACCCCTTGTGTGTTCTCCGCCGTGCTCCGCTGCAGCTTGTCTGCACTCACCATGCTGCGCCCCGTGGCCACGTCTGCACTTACCTAGTACCTATCTGGTCTCAGCTCTTCACCTTTTGCTTCTCCGCCTTGCGCTTGCGCTTCTCTGCTTTGCTCCGCTGCAGCTTCTCTGCAACCACTGCATTGCGTCCCTTGGCCAGCCGTTCTCTGATTTCTTTCACCTTCTCTGCCATGCCCGTGCCATCTCCCCCCTCTATGGACGCCTGGGACGATGCCAGAAGGGACTGCAGCAGGGAACAGGGGGAGGGATTTGGGAGAATATGTGGGTGAGCCAGCTGCTTGGCTTTTATTTAGTCGACTCGGTTTTCTAGTCGACTCAAAAACGACCAGGTGGAGGGGATTGGGGGAATATGTTTGGCTTTTCCCGCACATTATTTTCCTATCACAAACGCATAAAAACACGAGGGAGACATTAGCGAAACTTCAAGGGGAAGTTAAAGGAAAGAAGAGAGCCGCAACTGACCTTGCAGTGGCTTATAGCCAAGGTGCATTCGCCGAAGGTGGATGCATCCCACAGCTGCGACTTCAAAGAATTCTGAAGTATGGCTCCAAAGAAAGTAGAGGGGAGCAACTGACCTTGATGTGGCTTATAGCAGCCAAGTTGCATCCCACGGTTGCTACTGCGTTCTGCCATGCCAGTTCACAACATACATGCCATGCCACACCGTGCCATGGCATGCCATTGTACAAATTACACGCACCATCCCATGCCAAGCCATTCCATAGCACATCAGCATGTACACAAGTTAGGGAAACAATTGTGATCACCAAGAACATTTCCGCAAGCAGATATGCAGACGTGCAAATACAGAAATATGCAAACATAAACATATCCACAACCACATGAGTATGTGCAGCGCACACCCCCTTCCATCGCGCACCACCACCCCTCACACCTTGAGCAATGCTCTCAGCAGTGTGTGCACAGCAGCCAATAGCGGGCGGGCAGTGGGCGTGGCGACGAGTTGTGAGTGGAGGATGCGGACGAGGGAGACCAGTGCTTACCCGGGCAGCAAACTCCCACCTCCCCACCCTCTCCAATGCCATACCTTGAGCGATGCTCTGAGCAGTGTGTGCGTGGTGACTTTTGAGTCGACTCAAAAGTCACCTTGAGCGATGCTCTGAGCAGTGTGTGCGTGGGCAGGCCCAGCACGGCAGCCAACAGTGGGCGGGCGGTGGGCGTGGCGACGAGCTGGGAGTGGTGGATGCGGACGAGGGAGATTAGCGCCCGGGCGGCAAACTCCATCCTTCCCCAGCAGGTGGGTGAAGTGTAGCATACCTTGAGTGAAGCCCGTAAAAGTGTGTGCACAGCAGCTAGCAGGGGGCGGGCGGTGGGGGTAGCAACGAGTTGCGAGTGGTGGATGCGCACGAGAGAGACGAGCGCCCGGGCGGCAAACTCCAGCTGCGGAAGTGGGCGGTGCAGCCAGTGGGGGGCGAAGTGCAGAATCCGCAGAGCCACGGTGAAGGGCAGTACCAGCAGCGCTTGCTCGAGCTCCGAAGGCTTGATGCTGGCGAGCGCACGCAGCACAAAGGCAGCGGGCGCGTGGCCGAGGAGCAACACGTTTGGCTGGAAGGATGGCAGCAGCGAGGTGGGGTCGCCTGGGTCCTGCGGTGGAGACATAAGGGGACGACGGAGAGAGCACAGAGAGAGAGAGAGAAGAGCAGTGAGACAGGGTGCTCAAAGGCAGTGGAGAATCGACAGAGCTACGGTGAAGGGCAGGACCAGCAGCGCTTGCTCGAGCTCCGAAGGCTTGATGCTGGCGAGCGCACGCAGCACAAAGGCAGCGGGCGCGTGGCCGAGGAGCAACACGTTTGGCTGGAAGGATGGCAGCAGCGAGGTGGGGTCGCTTGGGTCCTGCGGTGGAGACATAAGGGGACGACGGAGAGAGAACAGAGAGAGAGAAGAGCAGTGAGACAGGGTGCTCAAAGGCAGTGGAGAATCGACAGAGCCACGGTGAAGGGCAGCACCAGCAGCGCTTGCTCGAGCTCCGAGGGCTTGACGCTGGCGAGCGCACGCAGCACAAAGGCCGCGGGCGCGTGGCCGAGGAGAAGCACGTTGGGCTGGAAGGATGGGAGGAGCGAGGTCGGGTCGATGGGGTCCTGCGGTGGTGAAGGGAGGAAATGGGGAGAGAGCATATGCCGGGAGGGATGTAGTGACTGAGCAGTGTGGTGTGGAGCACAAAGGCAGCGGGGGAGTGACCGAGGCGGAAGGCAGCGGGGGAGTGACCGAGGCGGAAGGCAGCGGGGGAGTGACCGAGGCGGAAGGCAGCGGGGGAGTGACCGAGGCGGAAGGCAGCGGGGGAGTGACCGAGGCGGAAGGCAGCGGGGGAGTGACCGAGGCGGAAGGCAGCGGGGGAGTGACCGAGGCGGAAGGCAGCGGGGGAGTGACCGAGGCAGAAGGCAGCGGGGGAGTGACCGAGGCGGAGCACGTGGGGCTGGAAGGAGGGCAGATTTTGAGGCACCTCAAAGGCAGCAGCAATATGGCTGTCTGTCACCAAGTCGGCTTCCACCCTTTCATCATCAGAATTTTGTTGTACAGCAGAGTTCCACGAAGCCCACCTTGATGAGGAGACCATCCGAGCTTCTTCCATAAATGCCAGCTCCACCGCCTCAATACAGGTAGGGCTACTATACTGAAAGGTGACGTATAAAATTCTGAGACTCACCTTGATGAAGGGAACCATCCGAGCTTCTTCCATGGAAGCCAACTCCACCGCCTCAATGATTGAGTCTGCCGCCCAAACCGTCTCCTGCGTGCCCCTCGCAGCCCCCCCCACACCGCCCAGCTCCCCAGCAGCGCCGCCCGGCCCCGCCGCCTCTGCCCCTTCCCCGCCCTCCTCGTCGTCCCCTTCAGGGCGGCGTGCATCGGTTGGTAGTGCCACGGCTCGGGCTTCAAACATGGCTTCCAGCTGCTTCTCCCGCTCCTCCTGAGGAAGGGGAGGTGGGGGAGAGGGGGTGGGGGGATGTGCGGGGAAGGGGAAGTTGGAGAGGAAAAGGGAAGGAAGGTGCTTCGAACATGGCTTCAAGCTGCTTCTCCTGCCCTTCCTGGTGAAGAGAAGGGACGTTTGGAGATGGACCGGTGAAAAGAGAAACAAATCAACAATGATCATATCAGTAATAGGAACAACAATGCGTCCCCCCCCCCCCCCCCCCAAAAAAAAAAACCATTTTCTTTGTTCCGCAAGGCTAACCTCGAGGAAGAAGGGCTCGTCGGTGCGTTGCCAGCGGCGGATGGAGCGGTCGTGGGAGCCGGACACAAGGAAGTCACCGAGGGGGCTGATTGCCAGCGACCACACCTGTGTGGCAGGAGGGGAGGGGCAAAGCGGTTTGGAGTGAAACGTGGTGAGTTGGAAAGTGCTCATGTTTTTCCAGTGGCGGATGGAGCGATCGTGAGAGAAGTCTAGTTTTGAGGCGCCTCAAAACTGGAGCGATGGTGAGAGCCAGACACGAGGAAGTCGCCCAGCGGACTGATGGCTAGCAACCACACCTGTGTGGGGAGGAGGGGCGGAGGGAAGTCCAGGGGAGGGGCAAAGCGGTTTGGGTTGAAAGGTGGTGCAGTAGATCTCACGTGTAATGAGGTTATTTTTGAGACGTCTCAAAAATAACCTCATTACACGTGGTAGATCATGTGCTGCCAGTGGCGGGAGGAGGGGCGGAGGGAAGTGCAGGGGAGGGTAGGAGGGGAGTAGGTGGGAAAGGGAAGGAGGAGTGGGAAAGCGTTGGGGAGGCAGCAGGGCGAGCAGAGTGTATCAGATCTCACTACAGCATGGTGCCTTTCCAGTTCTTGTGACATCTTCCAGTGAGCAGCACTCGCGTAGGAGTAGGTTTAAGCAATGTATCAGATCTCACTACAGCATGGTGCCTTTCCAGTTCTTGTGACATCTTCCAGTGAGCAGCACTCGCGTAGGAGTAGGTTTAAGCAATGTATCAGATCTCACTACAGCATGGTGCCTTTCCAGTTCTTGTGACATCTTCCAGTGAGCAGCACTCGCGTAGGAGTAGGTTTAAGCAATGTATCAGATCTCACTACAGCATGGTGCCTTTCCAGTTCTTGTGACATCTTCCAGTGAGCAGCACTCGCGTAGGAGTAGGTTTAAGCAATGTATCAGATCTCACTACAGCATGGTGCCTTTCCAGTTCTTGTGACATCTTCCAGTGAGCAGCACTCGCGTAGGAGTAGGTTTAAGCAATGTATCAGATCTCACTACAGCATGGTGCCTTTCCAGTTCTTGTGACATCTTCCAGTGAGCAGCACTCGCGTAGGAGTAGGTTTAAGCAATGTATCAGATCTCACTACAGCATGGTGCCTTTCCAGTTCTTGTGACATCTTCCAGTGAGCAGCACTCGCGTAGGAGTAGGTTTAAGCAATGTATCAGATCTCACTACAGCATGGTGCCTTTCCAGTTCTTGTGACATCTTCCAGTGAGCAGCACTCGCGTAGGAGTAGGTTTAAGCAATGTATCAGATCTCACTACAGCATGGTGCCTTTCCAGTTCTTGTGACATCTTCCAGTGAGCAGCACTCGCGTAGGAGTAGGTTTAAGCAATGTATCAGATCTCACTACAGCATGGTGCCTTTCCAGTTCTTGTGACATCTTCCAGTGAGCAGCACTCGCGTAGGAGTAGGTTTAAGCAATGTATCAGATCTCACTACAGCATGGTGCCTTTCCAGTTCTTGTGACATCTTCCAGTGAGCAGCACTCGCGTAGGAGTAGGTTTAAGCAATGTATCAGATCTCACTACAGCATGGTGCCTTTCCAGTTCTTGTGACATCTTCCAGTGAGCAGCACTCGCGTAGGAGTAGGTTTAAGCAATGTATCAGATCTCACTACAGCATGGTGCCTTTCCAGTTCTTGTGACATCTTCCAGTGAGCAGCACTCGCGTAGGAGTAGGTTTAAGCAATGTATCAGATCTCACTACAGCATGGTGCCTTTCCAGTTCTTGTGACATCTTCCAGTGAGCAGCACTCGCGTAGGAGTAGGTTTAAGCAATGTATCAGATCTCACTACAGCATGGTGCCTTTCCAGTTCTTGTGACATCTTCCAGTGAGCAGCACTCGCGTAGGAGTAGGTTTAAGCAATGTATCAGATCTCACTACAGCATGGTGCCTTTCCAGTTCTTGTGACATCTTCCAGTGAGCAGCACTCGCGTAGGAGTAGGTTTAAGCAATGTATCAGATCTCACTACAGCATGGTGCCTTTCCAGTTCTTGTGACATCTTCCAGTGAGCAGCACTCGCGTAGGAGTAGGTTTAAGCAATGTATCAGATCTCACTACAGCATGGTGCCTTTCCAGTTCTTGTGACATCTTCCAGTGAGCAGCACTCGCGTAGGAGTAGGTTTAAGCAATGTATCAGATCTCACTACAGCATGGTGCCTTTCCAGTTCTTGTGACATCTTCCAGTGAGCAGCACTCGCGTAGGAGTAGGTTTAAGCAATGTATCAGATCTCACTACAGCATGGTGCCTTTCCAGTTCTTGTGACATCTTCCAGTGAGCAGCACTCGCGTAGGAGTAGGTTTAAGCAATGTATCAGATCTCACTACAGCATGGTGCCTTTCCAGTTCTTGTGACATCTTCCAGTGAGCAGCACTCGCGTAGGAGTAGGTTTAAGCAATGTATCAGATCTCACTACAGCATGGTGCCTTTCCAGTTCTTGTGACATCTTCCAGTGAGCAGCACTCGCGTAGGAGTAGGTTTAAGCAATGTATCAGATCTCACTACAGCATGGTGCCTTTCCAGTTCTTGTGACATCTTCCAGTGAGCAGCACTCGCGTAGGAGTAGGTTTAAGCAATGTATCAGATCTCACTACAGCATGGTGCCTTTCCAGTTCTTGTGACATCTTCCAGTGAGCAGCACTCGCGTAGGAGTAGGTTTAAGCAATGTATCAGATCTCACTACAGCATGGTGCCTTTCCAGTTCTTGTGACATCTTCCAGTGAGCAGCACTCGCGTAGGAGTAGGTTTAAGCAATGTATCAGATCTCACTACAGCATGGTGCCTTTCCAGTTCTTGTGACATCTTCCAGTGAGCAGCACTCGCGTAGGAGTAGGTTTAAGCAATGTATCAGATCTCACTACAGCATGGTGCCTTTCCAGTTCTTGTGACATCTTCCAGTGAGCAGCACTCGCGTAGGAGTAGGTTTAAGCAATGTATCAGATCTCACTACAGCATGGTGCCTTTCCAGTTCTTGTGACATCTTCCAGTGAGCAGCACTCGCGTAGGAGTAGGTTTAAGCAATGTATCAGATCTCACTACAGCATGGTGCCTTTCCAGTTCTTGTGACATCTTCCAGTGAGCAGCACTCGCGTAGGAGTAGGTTTAAGCAATGTATCAGATCTCACTACAGCATGGTGCCTTTCCAGTTCTTGTGACATCTTCCAGTGAGCAGCACTCGCGTAGGAGTAGGTTTAAGCAATGTATCAGATCTCACTACAGCATGGTGCCTTTCCAGTTCTTGTGACATCTTCCAGTGAGCAGCACTCGCGTAGGAGTAGGTTTAAGCAATGTATCAGATCTCACTACAGCATGGTGCCTTTCCAGTTCTTGTGACATCTTCCAGTGAGCAGCACTCGCGTAGGAGTAGGTTTAAGCAATGTATCAGATCTCACTACAGCATGGTGCCTTTCCAGTTCTTGTGACATCTTCCAGTGAGCAGCACTCGCGTAGGAGTAGGTTTAAGCAATGTATCAGATCTCACTACAGCATGGTGCCTTTCCAGTTCTTGTGACATCTTCCAGTGAGCAGCACTCGCGTAGGAGTAGGTTTAAGCAATGTATCAGATCTCACTACAGCATGGTGCCTTTCCAGTTCTTGTGACATCTTCCAGTGAGCAGCACTCGCGTAGGAGTAGGTTTAAGCAATGTATCAGATCTCACTACAGCATGGTGCCTTTCCAGTTCTTGTGACATCTTCCAGTGAGCAGCACTCGCGTAGGAGTAGGTTTAAGCAATGTATCAGATCTCACTACAGCATGGTGCCTTTCCAGTTCTTGTGACATCTTCCAGTGAGCAGCACTCGCGTAGGAGTAGGTTTAAGCAATGTATCAGATCTCACTACAGCATGGTGCCTTTCCAGTTCTTGTGACATCTTCCAGTGAGCAGCACTCGCGTAGGAGTAGGTTTAAGCAATGTATCAGATCTCACTACAGCATGGTGCCTTTCCAGTTCTTGTGACATCTTCCAGTGAGCAGCACTCGCGTAGGAGTAGGTTTAAGCAATGTATCAGATCTCACTACAGCATGGTGCCTTTCCAGTTCTTGTGACATCTTCCAGTGAGCAGCACTCGCGTAGGAGTAGGTTTAAGCAATGTATCAGATCTCACTACAGCATGGTGCCTTTCCAGTTCTTGTGACATCTTCCAGTGAGCAGCACTCGCGTAGGAGTAGGTTTAAGCAATGTATCAGATCTCACTACAGCATGGTGCCTTTCCAGTTCTTGTGACATCTTCCAGTGAGCAGCACTCGCGTAGGAGTAGGTTTAAGCAATGTATCAGATCTCACTACAGCATGGTGCCTTTCCAGTTCTTGTGACATCTTCCAGTGAGCAGCACTCGCGTAGGAGTAGGTTTAAGCAATGTATCAGATCTCACTACAGCATGGTGCCTTTCCAGTTCTTGTGACATCTTCCAGTGAGCAGCACTCGCGTAGGAGTAGGTTTAAGCAATGTATCAGATCTCACTACAGCATGGTGCCTTTCCAGTTCTTGTGACATCTTCCAGTGAGCAGCACTCGCGTAGGAGTAGGTTTAAGCAATGTATCAGATCTCACTACAGCATGGTGCCTTTCCAGTTCTTGTGACATCTTCCAGTGAGCAGCACTCGCGTAGGAGTAGGTTTAAGCAATGTATCAGATCTCACTACAGCATGGTGCCTTTCCAGTTCTTGTGACATCTTCCAGTGAGCAGCACTCGCGTAGGAGTAGGTTTAAGCAATGTATCAGATCTCACTACAGCATGGTGCCTTTCCAGTTCTTGTGACATCTTCCAGTGAGCAGCACTCGCGTAGGAGTAGGTTTAAGCAATGTATCAGATCTCACTACAGCATGGTGCCTTTCCAGTTCTTGTGACATCTTCCAGTGAGCAGCACTCGCGTAGGAGTAGGTTTAAGCAATGTATCAGATCTCACTACAGCATGGTGCCTTTCCAGTTCTTGTGACATCTTCCAGTGAGCAGCACTCGCGTAGGAGTAGGTTTAAGCAATGTATCAGATCTCACTACAGCATGGTGCCTTTCCAGTTCTTGTGACATCTTCCAGTGAGCAGCACTCGCGTAGGAGTAGGTTTAAGCAATGTATCAGATCTCACTACAGCATGGTGCCTTTCCAGTTCTTGTGACATCTTCCAGTGAGCAGCACTCGCGTAGGAGTAGGTTTAAGCAATGTATCAGATCTCACTACAGCATGGTGCCTTTCCAGTTCTTGTGACATCTTCCAGTGAGCAGCACTCGCGTAGGAGTAGGTTTAAGCAATGTATCAGATCTCACTACAGCATGGTGCCTTTCCAGTTCTTGTGACATCTTCCAGTGAGCAGCACTCGCGTAGGAGTAGGTTTAAGCAATGTATCAGATCTCACTACAGCATGGTGCCTTTCCAGTTCTTGTGACATCTTCCAGTGAGCAGCACTCGCGTAGGAGTAGGTTTAAGCAATGTATCAGATCTCACTACAGCATGGTGCCTTTCCAGTTCTTGTGACATCTTCCAGTGAGCAGCACTCGCGTAGGAGTAGGTTTAAGCAATGTATCAGATCTCACTACAGCATGGTGCCTTTCCAGTTCTTGTGACATCTTCCAGTGAGCAGCACTCGCGTAGGAGTAGGTTTAAGCAATGTATCAGATCTCACTACAGCATGGTGCCTTTCCAGTTCTTGTGACATCTTCCAGTGAGCAGCACTCGCGTAGGAGTAGGTTTAAGCAATGTATCAGATCTCACTACAGCATGGTGCCTTTCCAGTTCTTGTGACATCTTCCAGTGAGCAGCACTCGCGTAGGAGTAGGTTTAAGCAATGTATCAGATCTCACTACAGCATGGTGCCTTTCCAGTTCTTGTGACATCTTCCAGTGAGCAGCACTCGCGTAGGAGTAGGTTTAAGCAATGTATCAGATCTCACTACAGCATGGTGCCTTTCCAGTTCTTGTGACATCTTCCAGTGAGCAGCACTCGCGTAGGAGTAGGTTTAAGCAATGTATCAGATCTCACTACAGCATGGTGCCTTTCCAGTTCTTGTGACATCTTCCAGTGAGCAGCACTCGCGTAGGAGTAGGTTTAAGCAATGTATCAGATCTCACTACAGCATGGTGCCTTTCCAGTTCTTGTGACATCTTCCAGTGAGCAGCACTCGCGTAGGAGTAGGTTTAAGCAATGTATCAGATCTCACTACAGCATGGTGCCTTTCCAGTTCTTGTGACATCTTCCAGTGAGCAGCACTCGCGTAGGAGTAGGTTTAAGCAATGTATCAGATCTCACTACAGCATGGTGCCTTTCCAGTTCTTGTGACATCTTCCAGTGAGCAGCACTCGCGTAGGAGTAGGTTTAAGCAATGTATCAGATCTCACTACAGCATGGTGCCTTTCCAGTTCTTGTGACATCTTCCAGTGAGCAGCACTCGCGTAGGAGTAGGTTTAAGCAATGTATCAGATCTCACTACAGCATGGTGCCTTTCCAGTTCTTGTGACATCTTCCAGTGAGCAGCACTCGCGTAGGAGTAGGTTTAAGCAATGTATCAGATCTCACTACAGCATGGTGCCTTTCCAGTTCTTGTGACATCTTCCAGTGAGCAGCACTCGCGTAGGAGTAGGTTTAAGCAATGTATCAGATCTCACTACAGCATGGTGCCTTTCCAGTTCTTGTGACATCTTCCAGTGAGCAGCACTCGCGTAGGAGTAGGTTTAAGCAATGTATCAGATCTCACTACAGCATGGTGCCTTTCCAGTTCTTGTGACATCTTCCAGTGAGCAGCACTCGCGTAGGAGTAGGTTTAAGCAATGTATCAGATCTCACTACAGCATGGTGCCTTTCCAGTTCTTGTGACATCTTCCAGTGAGCAGCACTCGCGTAGGAGTAGGTTTAAGCAATGTATCAGATCTCACTACAGCATGGTGCCTTTCCAGTTCTTGTGACATCTTCCAGTGAGCAGCACTCGCGTAGGAGTAGGTTTAAGCAATGTATCAGATCTCACTACAGCATGGTGCCTTTCCAGTTCTTGTGACATCTTCCAGTGAGCAGCACTCGCGTAGGAGTAGGTTTAAGCAATGTATCAGATCTCACTACAGCATGGTGCCTTTCCAGTTCTTGTGACATCTTCCAGTGAGCAGCACTCGCGTAGGAGTAGGTTTAAGCAATGTATCAGATCTCACTACAGCATGGTGCCTTTCCAGTTCTTGTGACATCTTCCAGTGAGCAGCACTCGCGTAGGAGTAGGTTTAAGCAATGTATCAGATCTCACTACAGCATGGTGCCTTTCCAGTTCTTGTGACATCTTCCAGTGAGCAGCACTCGCGTAGGAGTAGGTTTAAGCAATGTATCAGATCTCACTACAGCATGGTGCCTTTCCAGTTCTTGTGACATCTTCCAGTGAGCAGCACTCGCGTAGGAGTAGGTTTAAGCAATGTATCAGATCTCACTACAGCATGGTGCCTTTCCAGTTCTTGTGACATCTTCCAGTGAGCAGCACTCGCGTAGGAGTAGGTTTAAGCAATGTATCAGATCTCACTACAGCATGGTGCCTTTCCAGTTCTTGTGACATCTTCCAGTGAGCAGCACTCGCGTAGGAGTAGGTTTAAGCAATGTATCAGATCTCACTACAGCATGGTGCCTTTCCAGTTCTTGTGACATCTTCCAGTGAGCAGCACTCGCGTAGGAGTAGGTTTAAGCAATGTATCAGATCTCACTACAGCATGGTGCCTTTCCAGTTCTTGTGACATCTTCCAGTGAGCAGCACTCGCGTAGGAGTAGGTTTAAGCAATGTATCAGATCTCACTACAGCATGGTGCCTTTCCAGTTCTTGTGACATCTTCCAGTGAGCAGCACTCGCGTAGGAGTAGGTTTAAGCAATGTATCAGATCTCACTACAGCATGGTGCCTTTCCAGTTCTTGTGACATCTTCCAGTGAGCAGCACTCGCGTAGGAGTAGGTTTAAGCAATGTATCAGATCTCACTACAGCATGGTGCCTTTCCAGTTCTTGTGACATCTTCCAGTGAGCAGCACTCGCGTAGGAGTAGGTTTAAGCAATGTATCAGATCTCACTACAGCATGGTGCCTTTCCAGTTCTTGTGACATCTTCCAGTGAGCAGCACTCGCGTAGGAGTAGGTTTAAGCAATGTATCAGATCTCACTACAGCATGGTGCCTTTCCAGTTCTTGTGACATCTTCCAGTGAGCAGCACTCGCGTAGGAGTAGGTTTAAGCAATGTATCAGATCTCACTACAGCATGGTGCCTTTCCAGTTCTTGTGACATCTTCCAGTGAGCAGCACTCGCGTAGGAGTAGGTTTAAGCAATGTATCAGATCTCACTACAGCATGGTGCCTTTCCAGTTCTTGTGACATCTTCCAGTGAGCAGCACTCGCGTAGGAGTAGGTTTAAGCAATGTATCAGATCTCACTACAGCATGGTGCCTTTCCAGTTCTTGTGACATCTTCCAGTGAGCAGCACTCGCGTAGGAGTAGGTTTAAGCAATGTATCAGATCTCACTACAGCATGGTGCCTTTCCAGTTCTTGTGACATCTTCCAGTGAGCAGCACTCGCGTAGGAGTAGGTTTAAGCAATGTATCAGATCTCACTACAGCATGGTGCCTTTCCAGTTCTTGTGACATCTTCCAGTGAGCAGCACTCGCGTAGGAGTAGGTTTAAGCAATGTATCAGATCTCACTACAGCATGGTGCCTTTCCAGTTCTTGTGACATCTTCCAGTGAGCAGCACTCGCGTAGGAGTAGGTTTAAGCAATGTATCAGATCTCACTACAGCATGGTGCCTTTCCAGTTCTTGTGACATCTTCCAGTGAGCAGCACTCGCGTAGGAGTAGGTTTAAGCAATGTATCAGATCTCACTACAGCATGGTGCCTTTCCAGTTCTTGTGACATCTTCCAGTGAGCAGCACTCGCGTAGGAGTAGGTTTAAGCAATGTATCAGATCTCACTACAGCATGGTGCCTTTCCAGTTCTTGTGACATCTTCCAGTGAGCAGCACTCGCGTAGGAGTAGGTTTAAGCAATGTATCAGATCTCACTACAGCATGGTGCCTTTCCAGTTCTTGTGACATCTTCCAGTGAGCAGCACTCGCGTAGGAGTAGGTTTAAGCAATGTATCAGATCTCACTACAGCATGGTGCCTTTCCAGTTCTTGTGACATCTTCCAGTGAGCAGCACTCGCGTAGGAGTAGGTTTAAGCAATGTATCAGATCTCACTACAGCATGGTGCCTTTCCAGTTCTTGTGACATCTTCCAGTGAGCAGCACTCGCGTAGGAGTAGGTTTAAGCAATGTATCAGATCTCACTACAGCATGGTGCCTTTCCAGTTCTTGTGACATCTTCCAGTGAGCAGCACTCGCGTAGGAGTAGGTTTAAGCAATGTATCAGATCTCACTACAGCATGGTGCCTTTCCAGTTCTTGTGACATCTTCCAGTGAGCAGCACTCGCGTAGGAGTAGGTTTAAGCAATGTATCAGATCTCACTACAGCATGGTGCCTTTCCAGTTCTTGTGACATCTTCCAGTGAGCAGCACTCGCGTAGGAGTAGGTTTAAGCAATGTATCAGATCTCACTACAGCATGGTGCCTTTCCAGTTCTTGTGACATCTTCCAGTGAGCAGCACTCGCGTAGGAGTAGGTTTAAGCAATGTATCAGATCTCACTACAGCATGGTGCCTTTCCAGTGTGAGCAGCAGCTGGAACTTGTCTTGACGTCTCCAAACATAACTTTTGAGACGTCTCAAAACTAGTGTGATGTGAGCAGCGCAGCAGCTGGAAATTGTCTGCACTGCATCTCTCACCCATCCATTACCGCACCGCTGCACGTCGTCAGTGCTGACAAGTGCAGCACATGCAGTGCAGACAATTTCCACGTGCATGCAGTCGATTCAAGCTCACCTCAGCGTGGTGGCCCTCCAGCGTAAGCAAGCAGCAGCTGAAACTTATCCGCATCCCAGTAGTAGCGCACCCTTCTGTCTTTCACAGACACTAGGCCTTCTGTCCACACCACAGCTACAGCATCGCTCACCTCCGCGTGGTGTCCCTCCAGTGAGAGCAGGAGTTGGAACTTATCCGCATCCCAGTACCTCACTCTTCTGTCCTTTCCGCATGAGAAGAAGTAGTGTGTGCGCGGGACGAACTTCACACACATCACACTGGGAATGGGAGGGACAGAAGAGGTGGGAATGGGAGGAGAGAGAGGCACAGGGGGGATAGGGTGAGTCAAAGCCAGCTTGTCAGCGTCTCAGCACCGCACCCTACATGGAGGGAGGGGGTGGGGGAGGGAAGGGGTAGGGAGGGAGGGAACGAGGGGTGGGTGGATGAGTGAGTCAAGGGCAACTTGTCCACTCTCACCACCACATGAGAAGAAGAAGTGTGTGCGTGGGACTAGTTTTGAGGCGCCTCAAAACTAGACTTGTCCACTCTAACCACCACATGAGAAGAAGAAGTGTGTGCGCGGGACGGGACGCACTTCACACACATGACACTGCATCGAGAGGAGGATAAGGGGAGGGAATAAAGGGAGAGAGAAATCACTTTTGAGAATTCTCAAATGAGAAATCACTTTTGAGAATTCTCAAAAGGGGGTTGAGTGAGTCAAAAGCAAACTTGTCAGCATCCCAACACCATGCTCTGCTGCATCAGACAAAGCACTGAGTGCGGGCGGGCGGGCGGGTGGCAGTCTCAAAAATCCAGCCCAGAACCTATTGTCCTGCTACTAGAAAAGAAAGGAAAGAACGCAACCCGTGTATTGTCCCAGCACGTGTGCTGGCGCCTGAGAGAAACCAACCTGTCGAGGTGGGTACGTGTATAAAGTGAATCACTGAGACGTCTCAAAAATTCACTTTATACACGTATCCACCTGTCCTGGTGCGCGAACAGCGAGCGGTGGCAGTCCCCAAAGTCGAGCCCCCAGATCTTTACGCTCTTGTCTGCTGAACCCGATACTGCGAGCTGAGAGTCCCATCCCTCCCCACTAAGGCCTGCCCACCACACCTTTTCGACCACGCCTTACTGACCCACAACCAGTACCCACAAGCAAGAAAACGCACCTGTCCTGGTGAGCAAACAATGACCGGTGGCAGTCGCCAAAGTCGAGTCCCCAGATTTTGACGCTCTTGTCTGCTGAGCCCGACACTGCGAGCTGAGAGTCAGAGGAGATGTCAAGGCAGATGGCTGGCAGCTTGTGGCCGTACAGCGAGAGGAAGAAACGGAGAGAGTCGACGAAAAAGACCTGCGACAGAGAGTGGGGTGGGGAAGACCGGAAGGGAACGGGGAGAAAAGACGTTCTTTTTCTTACGCTCATCAAGACGAGAAACAGGGGGGGCAGGAGCATTCTAAAAAAGGGATTGCAGCTGGAAAATAAAAAAAAAAAGGGTTTTGTTGTGCTTTCAGCACATCTTGGACAGCAGTTTTTCGTTCTCCATGTACCTTGATGGTGGAGTCGAGGAGCGAGAGTGCAATGTATCGGCCGTCGGGGCTAAAAGCCACACTGAGCACGTCGTCAGACATCTTGAGTGTCCGCGTGTTCACCACTGTCAAGTGCTTCTCTCCCCTCCCTGCTGCTAGTGCATCCTGTGAAAGAAGGACGTTCGATTTTGACAGATCATATTAAGAGTAACACAGAAATGTTCAGAAACCGAAGAAAACGGACCCAAAATAGCAGGCTCAGAAAATGTTTTTTTCTTTTTTCTTTTTTCTTTTCTTTTCTTTGTTTCTTTCTTTTTTTCTCAACCCAGTTTTTTTTCTTGAACACAAGAATCAGATATTGCAAGTTGTTTCTCTCACCTTGTCTGCCTCGGATCCCTTGAGCTGCATCTGGTACTCCCAAAACTGCGGGGAGGAAAAAAAAGAGGGAAAGTTGGGATGAGAGGGATCAAACAGGGGGTAGAGGGAAGTAGAGGGAGGGAAGGAGGGGAGTGGGAGGTGCGGGGAAGAGGAAGGGGAAGACAAAAAAAAAAAAACAGAAACAGAAAACTTTGGAAACTGAAACACTTACAGTCACCTTCACACACACACACACACACACACACACACACACACACACACGCACACACACGCACACACACACACACACACACACACACAGACACACACACACACACACACAACACACACACACACGCACACACACACACACACACACACGCACGCACGCACACGCACACGCACACGCACACACACACACACACACACACACACGCACGCACACGCACACGCACACGCACACACACACACACACACACACACACACCTTGACACAACCATCAGCAGAGGCAATCGCAAACCCCGTGTTATCAGGCAGGGCAGCCATGGCCCACACTGCCATGCCCACCACACCACACACACCCTCATGCATACTTTCACACACTCACGCACCTTCACACAGCCGTCAGCGGAAGCGGTTGCAAACCCCGTGTTATCCGGCAGGGCAGCCATGGCCCACACTGCCTTGTCGTGAGCTGCTTGAACGAGGGCAGTGCGCTCAGCACTGGCCACTGAGAACACCTCCAGGTCTCCTGCTTGTGTGCCTGCGATGGCCTGCGTGCAGGAGAGCATAGGAAGGAACAGGAGAGAGGTGAGTCATGGAAGGAAAAGCATGGCCCACACTGCCTTGTCATGTGCTGCTTGGATCACAGCAGTGTGCTCAGCGCTTGCCACTGAAAACACCTCCAGGTCGCCAGCTTGAGTGCCTGCCATGGCCTGTGATGGCCTGTGATGGCCTGTGATGGCCTGTGATGGCCTGTGATGGCCTGTGATGGCCTGTGATGGCCTGTGATTGCCTATGATGGCCTCCAAGACCTCCACGACGCTGCTAATTTGCTTTAGCGTTTTCTACAGGTTTGCTGCTACTACACTATGAACTTGGATCCTTTGAGACGTCTCAAAGCTACTACACTAAGAACTTGGATCCTCCAAGACGACAGATTGAGTGCCTTTGATGGCCTGAGTGCAAGGAGGAGAGGCAGCGGCGGCAGCAGCAGGGGGCACAGCCAGAGTCAACGAAAGAGGTCACACCACACCCATGCCTCACTCTCCTTCTTCAACCCCTCTTCCTGCTTTCCTGCCCCATTCCGACTCAAATATCCATCCCCGGGGAGCGAACGGGCAGCAAAGACCGTAGCCAGGATAAAGGAAAAGTGACGCAAGGGACTAGTTTTTGAATGAAAGGGATTAGAAAACATCTCACAGTGTACCACACTTACGCAACCTCGTCTTCCCTCTTCCTCTGTCCCTCGCTTCCCCACATCTCCCCTCAAATCCATCCCACATTCTGTCACTCACATATCTATCCCCAGGGGCAAAGAGGCAACAAAGGCCATAGCCAGATTCGAAGGAGGAGAGACAGGCTCCTGTTACAGGGTTCCAGACCTGAAGGGAGGGGTGCAGGGGGAGGAAGGGAGAGAGAGACGGGGTACGAGAAGGGGTGAGCATGTGCAGCAAAGGCCGTAGCCAGAATCGAAGGAGGAGAGACAGGCTCCTCTGACAGGGTTCCAGACTGGCACGGGGGGGGGGGGGGGAGGAAGGGCATGAAGAAGCGTTAGATTGAGAGGAGTGAGAGAGGAGTGAGAGAGGAGTGAGAGAGGAGTGAGAGAGGAGTGAGAGAGGAGTGAGAGAGGAGTGAGAGAGGAGTGAGAGAGGAGTGAGAGAGGAGTGAGAGAGGAGTGAGAGAGGAGTGGAGGAGCATGGGGGCGGGGAGTGAGAGAGAGAGGAGAGTGTGTCGTAGTAAGAGGGGAACTGACACGTAAGAGGATAAGAGATGTTTCTTTGCTGTGATATGATCGCACCGCCGCCCACCTTGGCAGAGCCTTTGGAAACGGACAAAAGAAGCGAGCCATCCGAGGAGAGCGCCAGCGAGCGCACGTCTGATCGGTGGCCGGCAGACTGCAGCGATGCCGCCCGGGTGCTGCTGTCCGCGTGTATAGTGTGGATCTAAAAGCAGGTGTGGTGATGGGAGGATGGGGCAAGGAAGGAGGGAAGCAGGAAGGGAGGCAGAACGGAGGCAGGAAGGGCGGGACGGGGGGGCGGGCGGGAGGAGGGGAGGCAGGAAGGGAGGGACGGGGGGACGGGGAGGCAGGAGGGGAGGCACGAGGGAGGGAGCATGGGTTGGGAGGTGAAGTGGTTGGAAGATGGACAGGCAACTAAAAGGATGGGACACCGTCACTGTTGTTCTGCAGCGCCACACCAGTGACGCCTCAAAACCCACACACAGCTTGCTTCCTCAAAACCGCTCACTGTTTTCCATTCCTTCCTGAGGCGCCTCAAAACCCACAACAACAACAACAACAACAACAACAACAACAACAACAACAACAACAACAACACCGTCCCGTCCCCCCCCCCAACCTTTTCCAACTAAAAGATGGAAAACAACCTTCCTCTTCCCCTCATCTCACCTCCACGCTGTTGTTGTGCAGCGCCAGCGCCAGTGACGGCTCCGCTGCTCCTCCTCTTCCCCCTCCTCCCCTCCCCCCTGTCCCCCCTGCCTTGGGGGCAAACGCAATCGCCCGCACTCTGTGCTTCAAACGAATGGTGAACATCGAAGCAAACTCGTCTGCCCCCTCCACAGTCACCCCCGCCCCTCCCTCCCCTTTTTGTTCCCCTCCCTCCTCCCCTCCACCCTCCTTTTCCCCTGCTCCTTCCCCTGCTCCTTCCCCTCCTCCTTCCCCCTCCACCGCTCCCTCTCCCGCCGCTTCTCCCTCTCGCTCCCCCTCACCCCCCTTCCCCTTCCCCTTTTCCACCTGTCTCCGCCTCCTCCTCTTCGCCTGCCTAACCGCCTCACCAGGGCTTCTCACTCGAAACAACTCAACAGCCTTCCCAGCACTCTGGCAGGCTAGAACCTTCCCTGGTCCGTCGAAACGCACACTTAAAGCCCGCTCTGCGCCCTGCCCCACGCCCACCACCCTCCTTATACTGCCGTGCGGTATAAGCACGTCCCACCGCCCTGCCACCCCCCCACCTCCTCCTCCCTTGCTTCCCCTTCCTGCTCCTCCTCCTTCCACCCCCGCAGCAGCCCTTCCCCCTTCCCCGTCCCCCTCCCCCTCCCCCTCCGCGCTTTCCCCAGGCGTTCCCCCCTCCCCCTCCCCCAACACCCCCCTCTCCGCCCTGATTTGGAAAACCAGGACCTCAGGTTCAGTGCCGGCGGCGACGAGCCTCGGCAGGCTCAGGTGGACGGCGAGCGTCCAAAGCTCGCCGCGAGGCTCGGCGATGGTTTGGATGCAGTGGTGAAGGGCGAGGTCCCAGACTTTAATTTGGGCGTCCCTGCTACAGCTGACTAGAAGTGACTGGTGTTGTACCATGGAACCTTCCAGGAAGGTTAGGTCTGTGACCTGGGGAGTTCAAGAAGTGGAGGGGGGAAGAAGTGGAAGGGGGAAAGGGAGGGGAAGGGGGAAAGGGAGGGGAAGGGGGAAAGGGAGGGGAAGGGGGAAAGGGAGGGGAAGGCTTTGGATACAGTGGTGAAGGGCGAGGTCCCACACCTTGATCTGCTGCGTCCCTGCTGCAGCTCACTAGAAGTGACTGGTGCTGGACCATGGAACCTTCCAGGAAAGTCAGATCTGTGACCTGAGAAGTTCGACGCACTGGGGATCGGGGGAGTGGAGGGAGCGACAGATCAGGAGAAGGGGCGAGGGGGGTGGGGTTGGGGGAAGATTGAAATCACTTTTGAGAATTGAAATCCAACGTGATTTCAATACAGAACAGGAGAAGGGGCGAGGGGAGTGGGGTTGGGGGAAGGGGTTGTTTAGGCAACGGTTTGAACGCAGCGATGCAGGGCAAGGTCCGTGTTTTGAGACGACTCAAACCAGGTCCCAGAACCCTGAACCCCGAACCCTACCTGGTCTCTGTGTCCCCTCAGTCGCACGAGTCCCACTTCGCCCGCCACGTCCCACACCACGATATCCGCGTCTCTGCCGCCCGACGCCAGCAGCGCGCCGGCCGCGTTGTACCGCACCACCGCTACAGCCGACCGGTGGCCGGCAAGGCTTGTCCTACACGTGCCGTCCACCATGTTCCACACGCGCACCGTGCCGTCCGTGTACCCCGACGCCACCTGCGTCGCGTCGGCCGGCGACGGGCAAATCGCCGTCACGTCCGCTACAGCCGGGACGGCATCATGCACGCTGCTGGCTGCGCCGCCGGCCGCGCCCGCGCCGCCCCCCTGGCTGTAGCCGGCGCCGGCCGGCTGTGGCGCGAGCTGCTGCAGCAGCGTGCCCTTCCGTACGTCCCATACGAGCAAGCGTTCGAGCGCGCCGGTTAGAATGGAGCGACCTGATTGGTCGAAACATATGCTGCCGCAGGAAGGGGAGACTACGAGGCCGAATACCGCCTCCTGCTCGTAGCGCAAGTATGCTTTCACCATCGCGTCGCACTAATTTGACGCCAGCCTTCTAAAGAACCTGGGCAAGGTAATCCGAAAGACCTCCGTGAGCAGTTGTGAGGACAAATTCCGCATGCTTATCGATCATGAAACGGCTAGGTGCATTGTACCGAGGATAAGGATCTGTTTTTAGTTTTCCAGACATGGGGGTGTAGCTCACATGGTAGAGCGATCGCTTCGCATGCGATAGGTAAGGGGATCGATATCCCTCACCTCCAGGCCTAAACTTTTCACATGGAAAGATTTTTGTCCACGCTTTGTTCTGCCCGCCTCTGTACCCCGGCATTAACACACTAACAGATCACTTTGCATAGCACTTCTGCTCAACTTGCCCGCCTATGTGTGTGTTGGGCTGAGAACAGCGTGTTCATGCACACAAAACAAGCGCCATATCGCCAGACACGAACTGATTCAATTGTCAGAGGCCGTGATAAGCGCCATATCTCCAGACACGAACTGATTCAATTGTCAGAGGTCATCAGAGACTGGAGAATACATGTGAAGTGGCGATTAGTCTACGCAGGTCCTTCCATCCACGGGGGTTAATGGGCATAAAATGTATCCCTGATGCCCCTGTAAGCACCTCGGAAAAAGAACAGAGCGAAGGGCAGGGGAGGGGCGTGTGAGTGGACAACAGAGGGGGATGAGTGGGGAAGTCGAAGTGATTGGGGAAGTCAAATTGAGTCAAAGGGTACACATCCATATCCACCTCGCCCTGAACTGACCACATCCACCTCGCTCCCTGCCAGCCGCTCACCGCTTCACCTCCACACCTCCATACCTTTGAGCTGCTTTGCAAGGCCTTGCAAAGGCCAGAACTGGTACTGCAAGGCCAGAACCGGTACTGCAAGGCCAGAACTGGTACCGCAAGGCCAGAACTGGTACTGCTGGATCCAGTGCTGGCGGAATGTCCTGAACTGACCACATTCACCACGCCCGTCAATGCCACCTGCTCCTCTGCCTGCCGGAACTTGGCGATTAGAACCCTAAAAAACCATCCCACCTTTGAGCTGCTTCGCCAGGGAGAGGTACTGCTCTGTCCAGTGCTGGCGGAATGTCCTGAACTGACCACATTCACCACGCCCGTCAATGCCACCTGCTCCTCTGCCTGCCGGAACTTGGCGATTAGAACCCTAAAAAACCATCCCACCTTTTAGCTGCTTCGCCAGGGAGAGGTACTGCTCTGTCCAGTGCTGACGGAATGTCCTGAACTGACCACATTCACCACGCCCGTCAATGCCACCTGCTCCTCTGCCTGCCGGAACTTGGCGATTAGAACCCTAAAAAACCATCCCACCTTTGAGCTGCTTCGCCAGGGAGAGGTACTGCTCTGTCCAGTGCTGGCGGAATGCCCTGAACTCATCCACATCCACCACGCCCGTCCCTGCCACCCGCTCCTCTGCCTGCCAGAACCTGGCTACTTCAGCGTCGGCTTGAACGCCCTTGGCGTCAGTGAGAAGCATCCAGAAGGCGAGATTGCGCGCCGAGGTGATGAGAGGCACTCCTATGATGATGGGGACTGCTGTGGTGAGGCTGGACGGGTGGAGGTGAACAGGAGGGAGGGAGGGTGCATGGGGTTTGAGATGGTGGGTGTAGAGCACCCAGAATGCAAGGTTGCACGCCGAGGGATGAGCGGCACTTTGATGATGATGGGACTTTGATCATGAAGGGACTTTGATCATGAAGGGACTTTGATCATGAAGGGACTTTGATCATGAAGGGACTTTGATCATGAAGGGACTTTGATCATGAAGGGACTTTGATCATGAAGGGACTTTGATCATGAAGGGACTTTGATCATGAAGGGACTTTGATCATGAAGGGACTTTGATCATGAAGGGACTTTGATCATGAAGGGACTTTGATCATGAAGGGACTTTGATCATGAAGGGACTTTGATCATGAAGGGACTTTGATCATGAAGGGACTTTGATCATGAAGGGACTTTGATCATGAAGGGACTTTGATCATGAAGGGACTTTGATCATGAAGGGACTTTGATCATGAAGGGACTTTGATCATGAAGGGACTTTGATCATGAAGGGACTTTGATCATGAAGGGACTTTGATCATGAAGGGACTTTGATCATGAAGGGACTTTGATCATGAAGGGACTTTGATCATGAAGGGACTTTGATCATGAAGGGACTTTGATCATGAAGGGACTTTGATCATGAAGGGACTTTGATCATGAAGGGACTTTGATCATGAAGGGACTTTGATCATGAAGGGACTTTGATCATGAAGGGACTTTGATCATGAAGGGACTTTGATCATGAAGGGACTTTGATCATGAAGGGACTTTGATCATGAAGGGACTTTGATCATGAAGGGACTTTGATCATGAAGGGACTTTGATCATGAAGGGACTTTGATCATGAAGGGACTTTGATCATGAAGGGACTTTGATCATGAAGGGACTTTGATCATGAAGGGACTTTGATCATCAAGGGACTTTGATCATCAAGGGACTTTGATCATCAAGGGACTTAGATCATCAAGGGAACCGCAGCGGTGAGGCTGGGGAAAAAAGGGAGGAGGTAGAGGGACGGGGGAAGAAAAGGCATTGGTGACACTGGGGGAAGAAAAGGCATTGGTGACACTGGGGGAAGAAAAACACTTCCCGCACTTTCCTCACTTCCCGGGGAAGGGTGATCCTTACCCTTCTCATCATCTCTGCAGTGCCAATTATTATCGATAAGGAACACCCTTCCCCCCCTTGTCATCTCTGGCGTCCTTCTATCTACCTCTCCCTTTCCCCTCAACCTCTCCCCCTCACCCTTCCCTGCCTCCCTCACCCTCTCTGTTCAGCCGCACACCACCATTGTTTAAAAGCTTCTGGCACCACGGGGGGCTGCAGTACAATGGCCTCTGCTCCCGCCTCCAGCTGGTTGCTTGGGGGAATTTGTGCGTGTGGGGAGGAAGGTTGAGGGGCATGGGGGAGTGAAGTGGGAGGGGAAACTCATGGGAATGTATCTGGCACCACGGGGGGTTGCAGTATAATGGCCTCTGCTCCCGCCTCCAGCTGCTTGCTTGGTGAGCGGATGGAAAGGCGTATGGCATGGGGAGGGGGAGGGGGTGTATGGGGAGAGGGAGAGATGGGGGGGGAGAAGTGAGAGGGAAATGAGTGGACAGATGAAATGCGCCTGGCACCTCTATTGGGCTGCAAATGCAAGAACAACAGAGGGCACCTCTATTGGGCTGCAAATGCAAGAACAACAGAGGGCACCTCTATTGGGCTGCAAATGCAAGAACAACAGAGGGCACCTCTATTGGGCTGCAAATGCAAGAACAACAGAGGGCACCTCTATTGGGCTGCAAATGCAAGAACAACAGAGGGCACCTCTATTGGGCTGCAAATGCAAGAACAACAGAGGGCACCTCTATTGGGCTGCAAATGCAAGAACAACAGAGGGCACCTCTGTTGGGCTGCAAATGCAAGAACAACAGAGGGCACCTCTATTGGGCTGCAAATGCAAGAACAACAGAGGGCACCTCTATTGGGCTGCAAATGCAAGAACAACAGAGGGCACCTCTATTGGGCTGCAAATGCAAGAACAACAGAGGGCACCTCTGTTGGGCTGCAAATGCAAGAACAACAGAGGGCACCTCTGTTGGGCTGCAAATGCAAGAACAACAGAGGGCACCTCTGTTGGGCTGCAAATGCAAGAACAACAGAGGGCACCTCTGTTGGGCTGCAAATGCAAGAACAACAGAGGGCACCTCTATTGGGCTGCAAATGCAAGAACAACAGAGGGCACCTCTGTTGGGCTGCAAATGCAAGAACAACAGAGGGCACCTCTGTTGGGCTGCAAATGCGAGAACAACAGAGGGCACCTCTGTTGGGCTGCAAATGCAAGAACAACAGAGGGCACCTCTATTGGGCTGCAAATGCAAGAACAACAGAGGGCACCTCTATTGGGCTGCAAATGCAAGAACAACAGAGGGCACCTCTATTGGGCTGCAAATGCAAGAACAACAGAGGGCACCTCTGTTGGGCTGCAAATGCAAGAACAACAGAGGGCACCTCTGTTGGGCTGCAAATGCAAGAACAACAGAGGGCACCTCTATTGGGCTGCAAATGCAAGAACAACAGAGGGCACCTCTATTGGGCTGCAAATGCAAGAACAACAGAGGGCACCTCTGTTGGGCTGCAAATGCAAGAACAACAGAGGGCACCTCTGTTGGGCTGCAAATGCAAGAACAACAGAGGGCACCTCTATTGGGCTGCAAATGCAAGAACAACAGAGGGCACCTCTGTTGGGCTGCAAATGCAAGAACAACAGAGGGCACCTCTGTTGGGCTGCAAATGCGAAAACAACAGAG
This sequence comes from Closterium sp. Yama58-4, assembly GCA_947470075.1. Classification (NCBI taxonomy): domain Eukaryota; kingdom Viridiplantae; phylum Streptophyta; class Zygnematophyceae; order Desmidiales; family Closteriaceae; genus Closterium; species Closterium sp. Yama58-4. The sequence goes on along the minus strand of CANIUD010000121.1, from coordinate 903,558 downwards.
GGCACCTCTGTTGGGCTGCAAATGCAAGAACAACAGAGGGCACCTCTATTGGGCTGCAAATGCAAGAACAACAGAGGGCACCTCTATTGGGCTGCAAATGCAAGAACAACAGAGGGCACCTCTGTTGGGCTGCAAATGCAAGAACAACAGAGGGCACCTCTGTTGGGCTGCAAATGCAAGAACAACAGAGGGCACCTCTGTTGGGCTGCAAATGCGAGAACAACAGAGGGCACCTCTGTTGGGCTGCAAATGCAAGAACAACAGAGGGCACCTCTGTTGGGCTGCAAATGCGAGAACAACAGAGGGCACCTCTGTTGGGCTGCAAATGCGAGAACAACAGAGGGCACCTCTGTTGGGCTGCAAATGCGAGAACAACAGAGGGCACCTCTGTTGGGCTGCAAATGCAAGAACAACAGAGGGCACCTCTGTTGGGCTGCAAATGCGAGAACAACAGAGGGCACCTCTGTTGGGCTGCAAATGCGAGAACAACAGAGGGCACCTCTGTTGGGCTGCAAATGCAAGAACAACAGAGGGCACCTCTGTTGGGCTGCAAATGCAAGAACAACAGAGGGCACCTCTGTTGGGCTGCAAATGCAAGAACAACAGAGGGCACCTCTATTGGGCTGCAAATGCAAGAACAACAGAGGGCACCTCTGTTGGGCTGCAAATGCAAGAACAACAGAGGGCACCTCTGTTGGGCTGCAAATGCAAGAACAACAGAGGGCACCTCTGTTGGGCTGCAAATGCAAGAACAACAGAGGGCACCTCTATTGGGCTGCAAATGCAAGAACAACAGAGGGCACCTCTGTTGGGCTGCAAATGCGAGAACAACAGAGGGCACCTCTGTTGGGCTGCAAATGCAAGAACAACAGAGGGCACCTCTGTTGGGCTGCAAATGCAAGAACAACAGAGGGCACCTCTATTGGGCTGCAAATGCAAGAACAACAGAGGGCACCTCTGTTGGGCTGCAAATGCAAGAACAACAGAGGGCACCTCTGTTGGGCTGCAAATGCAAGAACAACAGAGGGCACCTCTGTTGGGCTGCAAATGCGAGAACAACAGAGGGCACCTCTGTTGGGCTGCAAATGCAAGAACAACAGAGGGCACCTCTGTTGGGCTGCAAATGCGAGAACAACAGAGGGCACCTCTGTTGGGCTGCAAATGCGAGAACAACAGAGGGCACCTCTGTTGGGCTGCAAATGCGAGAACAACAGAGGGCACCTCTGTTGGGCTGCAAATGCAAGAACAACAGAGGGCACCTCTGTTGGGCTGCAAATGCGAGAACAACAGAGGGCACCTCTGTTGGGCTGCAAATGCGAGAACAACAGAGGGCACCTCTGTTGGGCTGCAAATGCAAGAACAACAGAGGGCACCTCTGTTGGGCTGCAAATGCAAGAACAACAGAGGGCACCTCTATTGGGCTGCAAATGCAAGAACAACAGAGGGCACCTCTGTTGGGCTGCAAATGCAAGAACAACAGAGGGCACCTCTGTTGGGCTGCAAATGCAAGAACAACAGAGGGCACCTCTGTTGGGCTGCAAATGCGAGAACAACAGAGGGCACCTCTGTTGGGCTGCAAATGCGAGAACAACAGAGGGCACCTCTGTTGGGCTGCAAATGCGAGAACAACAGAGGGCACCTCTGTTGGGCTGCAAATGCGAGAACAACAGAGGGCACCTCTGTTGGGCTGCAAATGCGAGAACAACAGAGGGCACCTCTGTTGGGCTGCAAATGCAAGAACAACAGAGGGCACCTCTATTGGGCTGCAAATGCAAGAACAACAGAGGGCACCTCTGTTGGGCTGCAAATGCAAGAACAACAGAGGGCACCTCTGTTGGGCTGCAAATGCAAGAACAACAGAGGGCACCTCTGTTGGGCTGCAAATGCGAGAACAACAGAGGGCACCTCTGTTGGGCTGCAAATGCAAGAACAACAGAGGGCACCTCTGTTGGGCTGCAAATGCGAGAACAACAGAGGGCACCTCTGTTGGGCTGCAAATGCGAGAACAACAGAGGGCACCTCTGTTGGGCTGCAAATGCGAGAACAACAGAGGGCACCTCTGTTGGGCTGCAAATGCGAGAACAACAGAGGGCACCTCTGTTGGGCTGCAAATGCGAGAACAACAGAGGGCACCTCTGTTGGGCTGCAAATGCGAGAACAACAGAGGGCACCTCTGTTGGGCTGCAAATGCAAGAACAACAGAGGGCACCTCTGTTGGGCTGCAAATGCGAGAACAACAGAGGGCACCTCTGTTGGGCTGCAAATGCGAGAACAACAGAGGGCACCTCTGTTGGGCTGCAAATGCGAGAACAACAGAGGGCACCTCTGTTGGGCTGCAAATGCGAGAACAACAGAGGGCACCTCTGTTGGGCTGCAAATGCGAGAACAACAGAGGGCACCTCTGTTGGGCTGCAAATGCGAGAACAACAGAGGGCACCTCTGTTGGGCTGCAAATGCGAGAACAACAGAGGGCACCTCTGTTGGGCTGCAAATGCGAGAACAACAGAGGGCACCTCTGTTGGGCTGCAAATGCGAGAACAACAGAGGGCACCTCTGTTGGGCTGCAAATGCGAGAACAACAGAGGGCACCTCTGTTGGGCTGCAAATGCGAGAACAACAGAGGGCACCTCTGTTGGGCTGCAAATGCGAGAACAACAGAGGGCACCTCTGTTGGGCTGCAAATGCGAGAACAACAGAGGGCACCTCTGTTGGGCTGCAAATGCGAGAACAACAGAGGGCACCTCTGTTGGGCTGCAAATGCGAGAACAACAGAGGGCACCTCTGTTGGGCTGCAAATGCGAGAACAACAGAGGGCACCTCTGTTGGGCTGCAAATGCGAGAACAACAGAGGGCACCTCTGTTGGGCTGCAAATGCGAGAACAACAGAGGGCACCTCTGTTGGGCTGCAAATGCGAGAACAACAGAGGGCACCTCTGTTGGGCTGCAAATGCGAGAACAACAGAGGGCACCTCTGTTGGGCTGCAAATGCAAGAACAACAGAGGGCACCTCTGTTGGGCTGCAAATGCGAGAACAACAGAGGGCACCTCTGTTGGGCTGCAAATGCAAGAACAACAGAGGGCACCTCTGTTGGGCTGCAAATGCGAGAACAACAGAGGGCACCTCTGTTGGGCTGCAAATGCGAGAACAACAGAGGGCACCTCTGTTGGGCTGCAAATGCGAGAACAACAGAGGGCACCTCTGTTGGGCTGCAAATGCGAGAACAACAGAGGGCACCTCTGTTGGGCTGCAAATGCGAGAACAACAGAGGGCACCTCTGTTGGGCTGCAAATGCGAGAACAACAGAGGGCACCTCTGTTGGGCTGCAAATGCGAGAACAACAGAGGGCACCTCTGTTGGGCTGCAAATGCGAGAACAACAGAGGGCACCTCTGTTGGGCTGCAAATGCGAGAACAACAGAGGGCACCTCTGTTGGGCTGCAAATGCGAGAACAACAGAGGGCACCTCTGTTGGGCTGCAAATGCGAGAACAACAGAGGGCACCTCTGTTGGGCTGCAAATGCGAGAACAACAGAGGGCACCTCTGTTGGGCTGCAAATGCAAGAACAACAGAGGGCACCTCTGTTGGGCTGCAAATGCAAGAACAACAGAGGGCACCTCTGTTGGGCTGCAAATGCGAGAACAACAGAGGGCACCTCTGTTGGGCTGCAAATGCGAGAACAACAGAGGGCACCTCTGTTGGGCTGCAAATGCGAGAACAACAGAGGGCACCTCTGTTGGGCTGCAAATGCGAGAACAACAGAGGGCACCTCTGTTGGGCTGCAAATGCGAGAACAACAGAGGGCACCTCTGTTGGGCTGCAAATGCGAGAACAACAGAGGGCACCTCTGTTGGGCTGCAAATGCGAGAACAACAGAGGGCACCTCTGTTGGGCTGCAAATGCGAGAACAACAGAGGGCACCTCTGTTGGGCTGCAAATGCAAGAACAACAGAGGGCACCTCTGTTGGGCTGCAAATGCGAGAACAACAGAGGGCACCTCTGTTGGGCTGCAAATGCGAGAACAACAGAGGGCACCTCTGTTGGGCTGCAAATGCGAGAACAACAGAGGGCACCTCTGTTGGGCTGCAAATGCGAGAACAACAGAGGGCACCTCTGTTGGGCTGCAAATGCAAGAACAACAGAGGGCACCTCTGTTGGGCTGCAAATGCGAGAACAACAGAGGGCACCTCTGTTGGGCTGCAAATGCGAGAACAACAGAGGGCACCTCTGTTGGGCTGCAAATGCAAGAACAACAGAGGGCACCTCTGTTGGGCTGCAAATGCGAGAACAACAGAGGGCACCTCTGTTGGGCTGCAAATGCAAGAACAACAGAGGGCACCTCTGTTGGGCTGCAAATGCGAGAACAACAGAGGGCACCTCTGTTGGGCTGCAAATGCGAGAACAACAGAGGGCACCTCTGTTGGGCTGCAAATGCGAGAACAACAGAGGGCACCTCTGTTGGGCTGCAAATGCGAGAACAACAGAGGGCACCTCTGTTGGGCTGCAAATGCAAGAACAACAGAGGGCACCTCTGTTGGGCTGCAAATGCAAGAACAACAGAGGGCACCTCTGTTGGGCTGCAAATGCGAGAACAATGGAGCCAACCACACCACACCACACCATTGATGGCTTTTGAGGCCATTGTTGAAGGCGCCTCAAAAGCCACGCCACGCCACCCCATCGATGCCTGCAGCAATATCTGATGGCATCAATGGTGTGGCGTGGCTTCAAATATGCGGTTAGACAATAAGAACCCGATAAGGCATCCCCCATAAGGTTAAACGGTGATTTTACGGTGGCTCAGAACATACGAACCTTATCTAGTATTATCACACGGCTCTTACCTTCTGTTCCAGGCGGTCAACTGAGCCAGTGATAGGATTCTCGACAGCCCACAACTGAACACCTTGGGAGGGAGCGAATGACAGGGGAGGTACGGGTTGTTTGGGGATGGGATGGGAGTGGAAGGGTGGGTCGGAGACGGCGATACAACGCAGCCAGATGCATTTCTGAGGTCACGTGTAGAAAGTGAAGTTTTGAGTCGTCTCATGCATTCTATAACCAAAAAATCACTCTCTACACGGGTCCGAGACGGCGATACAAACAACGCAGCCAGATGCATTTATTAGGCGCCTCTCAAAACGCACCACACTCAAAGCATAGAACTAATTCCACCGCTCCTCACAATTCACGTGAACAGCACAAGCGGCACCGCACTTACAGCGCGGGATTCGGCCTGCCGCACGGAGCCTGTGAGCGTCTCGCAGCATGTGGAGCGAGTTTGTGGGCATGAGGCGATTCACGAGCGGCCAGGAGCGCATCGGGTGGGCTGGGGGAGGGATGAGAATGAATGGGAGGGATAAGGAGGGTTAGAAGGGATTGAAAGGTGTTGAAGGGAGTTGGAGTTGGTGGGCATGAGACGGTTCAATAGCGGCCAGGAGCGCATGGGGTGGGCTGGGGGGTTGAGGAGAGAGGAGTGGTAGTGGGAGGGGGAGGGGGGTGGGTGAGCAAGTGGAGTGTGGGCACGGGGCTGTTCACGACAGGCCAAGTCCGCATGAGGTAAACGGGTTGGGTGGGGTGACGACATAGGTGGGGGGGGATAGTGAGCGGTGGGGTGTGGTGTGGAGAGCATTGGGCCGGGATGTGCTGGGAGGCGAATGGAAGGATTGTATAAGTTCGGACAGCAGCAGCACCAGCAGCAGCAGTTACACGTACCTCCTGACAGCAGCAGAAGAGCACCTGGAGTGCTGCCCTCCCTGCCCCCTGCCACCTGAACCGCCTTCTCCACCATCTGCTGCCTCACCGCCTCTGTTGTTTTCACCTGAGCCGCCACCGTCAGCACCTGGGCAACCGCCTGAGCCGCAACAGAGCTGTCTGGATCCTGAAGATTGGCTTGGCTACCCGTTGTGCTGCCTGTAAGAGACGGGTTACCAGCACTGGCAGCTAGGGGAATAACTTGACTGTGAGTTGATGCATCGAGAGTGCCTATATCAGGTTTGAGGGAGGAGACAGGACGTTTGGAAGGGTAGGGAGTAGGAGAGGGAAAGGAGGAAGGAGGAAGAGAGGAAGAGGAGGGGAGTGGAAGCAGAGAGAGGGGCAGCTGCAAGAAATCTCTGAAGCCGGCCGGAGCAGGCAGGTCCGGCAGCACTGTGGCATGGAACCTGCCCGAAGCTAGGACGTCCTTGGCCTGGGCCTGCCACGTGGCATGGGAGAGATCGCAAGGGAGACGTGGCAACAAAGACATCATGTCACAAGGGGCATTCAAACGGTAAATTGGCTGAGACGAGTTATAAATGTTCACTGTAATTGTAACCATTACCTGTTTGCCTTCCGTCACTTCCAGCGTCAGCACAAACCGCTGGCCGTCAAACAAGCCGTCAGCGCCTGCTGCGCGTGCTAGAGGCGCTCGAGCAGGCTTTCCTGGAACCTTCCTCTGCCCTGAGGCGACGGAACCACCAGCGGAAAGCGCGCGCGCGGGAAGCGCAAACGCTGAATGGAATTTCCGTGTGTGGCGGAATGATTGGGCCAATGCCATTCCGCTGGTCCTTGGTGGACCGGCGGATGTTCCGCTAAACAGTGTTCCGCTGCAATCCAACCGCAGCATTATTCTCAAAAGACGAAACCAGCTTTTTCAAAACCAGTTCTCAGAAGTCGCGTCTGTTTTGTTGCACCTTCAGTATGTCTCACAGAGTGACATCAGACGAGCTTCCAGCGCAGGTTTCCTAAAAACTTCTGAGAGTGCAGTTAACTACTGGCGAACAATGGAACGCGCGAAACGCGCGAGTCCTTGCTCTGAAGCTACAGGTAAGTTCCGCCCGAAGTTCGGGTAAGTTCGGGTACGTGCGAGTCGTTTTTTTTTTGTTCGGGTTCCACTATTGCAGGCTTTCCCCAAGAGGCAGATGGCATGACAGCATCATTGAGGTTATACACATGTTACACATCTTCAACAAGACAATCCTTTAACTACCAGTACCCGTGGGCCAATTTATATCTAAGATGAATTCTGTCGGACTTCTATGCGTTATCATTAGGCCCTAAACGACCCAGTTGTGCTATCGTATAATATGGTTCCAAGATGGAACTACGTTGAAAATGAGGGCATTTTACCAAGAAAAGAAATCCTTTCAATAGCAACTCGCAATGATGGCATGTGTGAGATCGCGGGGTTAGCTTATAGGTCGAATTACAACCACTGGACACCTGAAATATAGGACAGGCAGGGGTGTAGAAAGTGGAAGGTGGAAGAAGGCGGGGATGAGAGCAATGGAAGACGGATGATGCATTGTGAAAAAATCGGGTTAAGGGAAAGGAAAGCGAATGGACACTGGGAGAGGTGGAATTCAAGAGAGGGAAAGAGAGCGGAAAGGAAAACGTGGGGGTGGTTGGGTGGGGGAGGGGAACGTGGGGGTGGTTGGGTGGGGGAGGGGAAGAGGGGGGGGCCTTGACAAGGGGAGTGAAGTCACCACATGTCTCGTAAAGAAGAGAAGCGGCATACACAAGGTCCAACTGACCGTGAGTATTTGGAGCAGTAATCGCTGACGGAGCCGAGGAAGCTTCTAATCTACTAAAGTTGACATATCTTACAGCACGAAAGCACAACCCCAACTAACCGAGCGTATTTGGAGCAATAGTTGCTGACGGAGACGAGGAAGCTCCCAGTCTTTTGAGACGTTCATGGAAGCACCGCACAAGGTCCAACTAGCTGAAGCAGAGCACACAGCTCCCACTGACCGAGCGTATTTGGAGCAGCAGTCGCTGACGGAGCCGAGGAAGCTTTTGCGGCCTCAAAAGTCGGAAGCACACAGGGGAGGGGAGAGTCGGAGTGGAAGCACAGTGCAACGTTCAACTGAAGCACAGCATACAGCTCCCACTGACCGAGCGTATTTGGAGCAGTAGTCGCTGACGGAGCCGAGGAAGCTTCTCTTGACGGGCCCGTGGCCATGGCTGCCGATGACCAGCATGCTCGCCTCGTTCTCCTCACACGCCTGGCAGATCGCCTCCCTCGCCTCGCCCTGATACACCTTTGTCACGCTCGTCACCTGACACACGCACGACACAGATTCAGTAAGTTCTTCTTTGTTTTCCCGGGCCTTCCCATATTTTTATTCTGCTTTCTTCAAAGATTCAGTCAAAGGGTTTGGAAAACGTGGGATGGCTAACAGCTGCAACCACACGCCTCTAACGACAGTGCAGCAGTCAGCCGTGGTTTATGTGCTTGTGTTCCTCTTTTCTATGATTCTTTTAACGCCACCCACCCCGTTCATAACCTAGCCCTCCTCGTTGAGAGGACAGCTTACCTGGTTCTCCTTGCAGATGGCCTCGGCCCTCTCAGCGACGCTCTTCGTCTCCTGCTCCTTGTCGTCCTCCACGCTCAGCTCGTTATCCTCGGGAATAGCGAATGCTGGCGGAAAAATACAGGAAAATATAGCTCAGAGCCGATATATTCTTGAGACGTTTGAGATAGGAGAAAAACGAGCCAGGCATGAAAGTGCTGTGATTTGTTCTTTCTTTTTCTTTCTTCGCAATGCAAAATGCGGAAAACAATGCTAAGCGTTTTGTACCTCCTGCGCTACTGGTAATGGGCGTCTCCACTGTGACGAGTATCGTCTTATCGGCGTCCTTTCGGATAATGTGGTCAAACGCCCTGTAGAACAATGCGCGCGGAGTGAGCGACAGAGACAGGAAAAAAGCAAGCAGCCAGTGAAAGCGCTTTCAAGGCATAGAGCACAAAAAAGGCAGCGGAGATCTTTGAGCGGGAAAGTGACAGGCAGCAGGCATACCACTGCAAGGCGTAGAAGCTTTGCTCGGACTCGTCAACTGCGACTACGATGTTGCGACCCGCGACCTCCGTTGTCATCGTCGAACGAGCACTGCGACAACCGCGTATGCCAAACAATGCGCTAACACTAGCTCGAGGTCGAATATACTTGTTAGTACGCGTTTAGAGAGGCAACCTGACGTCCTTGAAACGAACACTAATTAATAAACGCAAACCTCGCGACAATGTGTAGGAGGCAGCGGAGAAGGAAATACTAAACGCCCAAGAGATCGCTGACTGGTCTTGCGGGATTGCTGACGAGTATGAGAAATTGCTGACAAGGACCAACAGAATAGGCTGACACGATTTCTAGGTTGGAAAGAGGAACTGCACGATTTCTAGTCAAATAATATCGATTTACCCTTGAGAAGCTCTGCGAAGAAATCAGCATTTGCAGATAGTTACCCAATAATGCGAACTCTTTCTGGCAATGTAACAATATCTCGCGTTTCGCAAATGGGACACACAGGTGAAGACCCACACCCACATCACTTTCCCTAGTTTTGGATTTCGTACTTCACGACCCTCGCAAAAGATATTGCCCCGCGATGCTCGCAGATTCGCCTTATCCAAAGTGTTCCTGATTGTCCCCTGATCATCACAGCAAAGCTCTAGGTAGGTCCACGTCATATTCCCAAATAAACGCACACAGCTAGCTCCTTCAGCTAGTGTACTCCCGGCCTGTCCAGCTCACTCAATTGTACAGCAAAATTCCACTAGTTAGTAACGGTGATCGCTCAAGGCGACGGCCGTCAGGAGCGCGAGCCGACGACAGCAGCAGTGAGCAAGAGCAGTGTTTTGTTGAACCGATTGGCTCTCGGAGGCCTCTAGAGTAGGTTCAGCAATGCAGTCCTTGGCCGTTTCCTGCAGCTCGTCAGCCATGCTAGCGGCAGCTAATTCCTTGCCATCAGCGTCGTCATCGTCGTCGTCGCTAATTCAACGGGCGCCAGCTGGGGCTCGCAGCATTTCGTTCGCGAGGACCGGGCGATTGGGGAGTGGAGTCGGGCGAAGGAGAGCGTTGCTGGTGACAGCAGCCACAGGCGGGGCGAAGGGGTTCGGCAAGGCGGACGACAGCAAGAGCCGGGTGCGATGCGACGCGTTGCTTCTGAAAATTCTTAAATTTATAAAGCTTCCTCTCTCCTCAACGAGCTCAACGCATTGTTGGAAAGCTTTAGAATAGGACGTATTCAAGGATCAGAGGGATGCAGGCATGCCGTTTTTGTGAACCTGCTGCTGATGACCGTTCATGCTTAACTGATCATGCACTGATGACCATGCAGTGATGACATGCACGGACATTGTATGCCATGCCATCATGTGCAGCGTCTCGGCATGCCATGGCACGCATTTTCACAATGCCATGTGCTGTGCTGCTTGTGTGGTGCTGTCGCATCGCATGGCGTCTTGCATTCAAATCATGGAACCTCACACGCGGGATCGCACATACCCTAATCTAGCACCGCACATACCCCAACACATGCCGTATCCTGACTTCTCATGCGGCATATCATCTCACTTTTACCCCGCGTGTCATTCCACAATGCGTCTTCAGAAGCCCACTCCCAACAAAGGCAGTGGGGCTCCCAAGCAAGATGCGGCCATTCCTGGCGTCAGTGAAAACGGTAACCTCCAGCCAGCCCACCTAATCACAATCATTTCTTGCCCTCAGTCGAACCCTAGTCAGAAAAAAAACGTTAATTCCTGCTGCAAAGTTTCAAGAATCAAGCTGACCAACCCATTGCAGACTCCCTGTGCTTTGCCATGCTGTGCCATGCTCTGCCATGCTTTGCCATGCTGTGCCATGCTCTGCCATGCTTTGCCATGCTGTGCCATGCTCTGCCATGCTGTGCCATGCTCTGCCATGCTGTGCCATGCTCTGCCATGCTCTGCCGTGCTGTGCCATGCTCTGCCATGCTCTGCTATGCTGTGCCATGCTCTGCCATGCTGTGCCATGCCTGCACTGCTCGGCCAGAGTGGGCGCCAGATGTTTCAGCAGCGCAACAGGCGTTGCAGAGGCCCTTCACCAAACTCACCCCCCTTATTCCCACTATACACACCTCTCCCCCCGCCCTCGCATCACTACCTGCACGGCCAGAGTATCAAAGGCCCTTTCACATCACTACCTGCACGGCCAGAGTGGGCGCCAGATGTATCGGCGACGCAAGATGTGCGTCTCAAAGGCCCTTTCACCAAAGTTATTCCCCTTATTCCCCTTATTCCCATTATACACACCTCTCCCCCTCACCCTCTCATCACTGCCTGCACGGCCAGAGTGGGCGCCAGATGTGTCGGCAGCGCAACAGGCGTTGCAGAGGCCCTCCCGTGCTGCCTTGGACGACGACCGGCTGTTTGAGGAGCGCCTGAGAGAAGTGCGACGGTAAGTTGATGAGGAAAGAGTAGTGGGAAAGGGTGTAGAGGGGAGGCGTGTGAAAGGAATGGGTCATGGGGGGAGTCGTTTGTTCCGCCCTCCCGTGCTGCCTCGGATGACAACCGGCTCTTTGAGGAGCACCTGAGAGAAGTGCGCCGGTGAGCAGATGAGTGGGGTGGGGGAAGATTGTGGGGAGGGCGGGTATTGGGAGGGAGGGAGGGTATTGTGTCTGAAGGGTGTGGGAGGGGCGGGTAATGGTTCCTGGGGAGAGTGGAGCTCCGACCCCTTGTGTTGCCCAAGCGTGGGGAGGGTGTTGGTGTTGCCTCAGGTGATGCCTGCCTCGATGATGCCTGCCTCGATGATGCCTGCCTGCCTCGTTGCAGAGCGCCTGAGGGAACTGAGGCGTTGAGTTGATGAGTGGGGTAGGTGGGGGAAGAAAGAAACGGTGGGAGGTGCGTAAGAGACAGACAGGATCCAGAACTTGTGCGTGTGTGTGTGAGCTTACGGGTTTGTGAGGATGCGGGCAGCTCTGGCCTCTCTTAGTGGCGCCTTTGATTTGCCCACTATTCCTTCTTCTTTCCCCCAGCCAGTCTCTTTGTCTTGGCCTCTCTCGCCTCGCCACTCCAGCCTGGTCTTTGCCATCCCTGCTCTCAGGCAGGCGGAGGAGAAGGAAAGCTGCAGGCAGCAGCAGTGCGAAGCACAGCAGCCATGGACTATGGCAACCCGCAGACAGACAGACGCATGACATCACTGAACCCGCACATGCTCCTTCCCACATTATGCCCTTGCTTGCCTCCACTTGTCGCCCTGTTTGCAGGCAAGCGGAGGAGAAGCAGCGGGCAAAAGCGGTGAGCAGTGCAGCAGCCATAGACTATGACAACCCGCAGCCAGACGAACGCATCACCACACATCCACTCTCTGCTCCCTGCATTTCCCTGGTCTCTGCCCTTCCATTCGCAGGCAAGCGGAGGAGAAGAAGCGGGCAAAAGCGGTGCAAAGCACAGCAGCCATCGACTACGACAACAACTGCCAGGCGCATGACATGACTGGACACACCCTCCATCCCATTCTAAGCCCGTGCTTCCACTGTTCTCCCCGTTCTCAGGCAAGCGGAGGAGAAGAAGCGGGCAAAAGCGGTGCAAAGCACAGCAGCCATCGATTACGACAACCCACAGACAGAGCCGCTGGTGGACACGGCTGAACTCACCAAGGACCTGCCCACTAAGGTTAGGCGCGTTGCTGTGCTGTAGTGTACCCACAGGGGCAGAGGAGTGCACACAGATCCGCTGGTGGACACGGCTGAACTCACCAAGGACCTGCCCACTAAGGTGAGGCGCGCTGCTGTGGTGCAGCGGCACAAAGCAAGGAAGTAAGCGTTGCAGTTGAGCAAGCACGGGCCGTCATCCTTGGCGTTGCTCACCGCACTCATTGCAGTGTGGACAGAGCCGCCACTGGTGGACGCTGCTGCTCTCGCCAACGACTGACCACCTGACCTGGTTGGGGTGTGCTTGTGTCGAAATGGGTGAAAGAAACACAGCTTAAGTGGCGAGCGATCATTCTCTGACTGTCGCCACTCAGTCCCCTCCCATGTGCATGTGGCAGATCGGTATTGGCATTGCTGCCCCGGTGTTTGCTGCCAAATTCGCCTTCAGAGACATTCTCCCTCCCCCCTGCCCCCCTCCCATACCAATCATAATTCCTGCTGCCTCCTTCGGTTCCCTTTTCATCCCCCCCCTCCCCCCGGTGTGTGCAGATCGGCATTGGCATAGCGGCCACGGTGTTTGCTGCCATATTCGCCTTCGGAGACATTCTCCCCGCCCCTTCTCCCCCCGCGTATGTTACTGGCCCTATAGGTTCCGTCCGCTGCATGCCTGTGGCTTCCTTTTTTTTTCTAGTCAATTCAGAAAAAACGTTGCATGTGTGTTGTGTCCCGCTGCTCGGTAAAGGAGAAAGACCCATCCTCATTCTTGTCGCAGGCGTTTTCTGAGAACTCTCATCCGCTTCACCATACGAAACGCCCACGTTCAGCATCCACCTCCGCTAGTCTCGCTCCCAACCCAACCTTGTCCAACCGCATTCAACCGACCCTTCACCCTTGTTCTTCCAGGCAGCAGCAGACGGTGGATGCGAGTGGAATTGCAGTCGGCAAGATGACCGACGCCCAGAGGAAGCAGCGAGAGGTGCGCCCTCCCTCTCTTGCCCCCCTGCTGCTCTCCCCCTTACACATACCCATGTTTTGAGCCGACTCAAACACGCGAGTGGCATTGCAGTCGGCAAGATGACCGACGCGCAGAGGAAGCAGCGAGAGGTGCGCCCTCCTCCCTTGCCCCCCACTCTACCCTCTCATGCATGGGGCATGCATACCTGTGTGAATGTAGCCACTCCTGTAATCCCTCGAGGCTCCTCAAACGTAGGCGCTCGTCTTGGAATAGTAAAACCCTGCTCGCGCTATCAACCGCGCAGCACCAGCTACAGGATCGGCCTTCAGTCATTCCACATTCGCCTCTGCATCACTGCGCCTGGTGCTTCCCCCTTCCCCCCCATCAACCCCAGAGGGCCAACTAAAAAGGGCGGCTGGCGGCCACACCGGGCAACAGGGAGGCACTGGAGGGAGCTGCCCTGCTGTATGCGGAGCTGTGGCAGTACGGGCAGGCATTTCAAGTATCGCATCTCTGCTCCCCCTGCCAACCCCCCTTCTACCATCACCCCATCACCCCCTGCAGGACCAGCTGAAGGAGTTTGAGGGGCGGCTGGCCACCACACCAGACAACAGGGAAGCACTGGAGGGAGCTGCCGTGCTGTATGCGGAGCTGTGGCAGTACGGGCAGGCGTTTCACGTATCGCATCTCTGCTCCCCCTGCCAACCCCCCTTCTACCATCACCCCCTCCAGGACCAGCTGAAGGAGTTTGAGGGGCGGCTGGCCACCACACCAGACAACAGGGAAGCACTGGAGGGAGCTGCAGTGCTGTATGCTGAGCTGGGGCAGTATGGGCAGGCGGCTCAACGCCTGGAACAGCTCAGCCAGGCACGTGGACGGTAGCAGGGTAGGGTTGTAGCACAGTGGGGTTGGGCACGGTGGGGTTGTAGCACAGTGGGGTTGGGCACGGTGGGGTTGTAGCACGGAAGGGAATGGTTAGCACGAGCGATTGGGAAGCACTGGAGGGAGCTGCGGTGCTGTATGCTGAACTGGGGCAGTATGGACAGGCGGCTCAACGCCTGGAGCAGTTCAGCCAGGCACGTGGACGTGTGTCTTGTTATTATTCCCTGCCTGTTTCGTCCGTTCTGCTTCTCAAATGAGGGTGGGATGTGCAGGGTGAGGAGTGAGGGGTGGGGCATGATACAGAGGGGCAGCAGCAGGGGTACCTGGGAGGCTCTTTCTGGCGATTTGAAGTCGGGCACTAAGGCTCATAAAAGCACCTTGTGTCTATCGTTGAGGCGCCTCAAAAATTGATTCGAACTTGGGCACTGGTCTGGCACTAAGGCTCATAAAAGCACCTTGATATGCCTGTGGAGTGAGTTGAGGGGGGGGCATGATTTGTGGACACACAGGATTTGTGGACTTGTGAGCCCCACCCCTCACTCTCCTCCCCTCACTTGAGAGCCCCACCCCTCACTCTCCTCCCCTCACTTGAGAGCCCCACCCCTCACTCTCCTCCCCTCACTTGTGAACTTACCACGCTCGGCTCCACCTCGTCCCCCTTCTGTTGCCTCTCAGATCGCCCAGGAGGATCCCGAGGTGCAGTGCCTCCTGGGGGAGGTGCGATTCGAGCTGGGGAAACACTTGAGAATGCCTGTGGTGTCACCTGGGCCCTCCGCTTCTCCCCACCCCACCACGCACGCCCTTCGCTTCTCCCCCGCTTTATTGCCTCTCAGGTCGCCCCGGAGGACCCCGAGGTGCAGCGCCTTCTGGGGGAGGTGCGATTCGAGCTGGGCGAGTATGGTGCCAGTGCTGCTGCGTACAGGCGCGCAGTCAAGGTGAGACGCAAGGTGGGGAGGAGTGCAGCAAGGTGACATTGCCGTATTCACGTCACATCACAACACATCACATCACATCACATCACATCACATCACATCACATCACATCACATCACATCACATCACATCACATCACATCACAGCACATCACATCACATCACATCACAACACATCACATCACATCACATCACATCACATCACATCACATCTCATCACATCACATCACATCACATCACATCACATCACATCACATCACATCACACCACATCTCATCACGACACATCTGCCTCCCGCCCCTCCTCGCCTCACCTCCCTCCCTCCCTCCCTTGCACCTGCTCTTAGAAGAACCAACCAACCCCTCTTTCCGACCGCCCTTCTCTCCCACCGACCTCCTTCCCCAGCACCTTCCCCCGCCACCCCTTTCTACTCATTCCACCAGGTGTCCCCTGTGGAGTCTCTGTAGGTGCTGCAGGGGCTCACAGGCGCTCTTCTGAATCAAGTGACCCTTGGTTCCCACCCTCCCTCCCCCGCCCTCTGTACTCCCTTCCACCAGGTGTCGCCTGTGGAGTCGCTGGAGGTGCTGCAGGGACTGACGGGCGCTCTGCTGGCTGACAACAAGCCGCAGCAGGTGCGTGTGGTGCTGTGCGGTGCAGTGCGGTGGGATGGGATGGGATGGCATGGCATGGCATGGCATGGCATGGCATGGCATGGCATGGCATGGCATGGCGTGGCATGGCGTGGCATGGCATGGCATGGCATGGCACAGTGGGAGTGTCTGACTCACCACAAAACTCCTTTCCTTCCTCCTGCTTCCTCCCCACCACTCCAACCCCTCCCAGGCAGTGGACGAGCTTCTGGCAGATCGGCAGCGGGTGATCTCAGCAGCAGCAGCTGTGGGAGGTTTCGACTCACCTCAAATCTCTTTTCTCTCTCCCACTTCGCTCCCTCTCCCCCTCCCAGGCAGTGGACGAGCTGCTGGCAGCGCGACAGCGGGTGACATCAGCAGCAGCAGCAGCAGTAGCAGGGGAAGCGGAGGCGGAGCAGGAAGGGGTAGCGGACGAGGTGCAGGTGGCGCTGCTGCTGGGGAAGGCGTATGCGGCATGGGGGCGGCCGGGGGATGCTGCTGCGGTGTACGACGGGCTCATTGCCTCCCTCCCTGACGACTTCCGAGGCTACCTGGCCAAGGTCTGTTTGTGAGGGATTGTCTTATTGATTCGATGCAACAACCATCAATGACGCTGCTGCGGTGTATGATGGGCTCGTTGCCTCCTGACCTGATGACTTCCGAGGGTACCTTGCCAAGGTCTGTTTGTAAGGGATGCCTCTCAGGGGTCAATGCGGCAATATGAATGCGTCAAACAACATGAAAGGGTCTATGCGACAACATCAAAGCATGCTGCTGCGGTGTATGATGGGCTCATTGCCTCCCGACCTGATGACTTCCGGGGGTACCTGGCCAAGGTCTGTATGACTTTCGAGTCGCCTCAATCTACTCGGGCAATCCTTGTATGAGATGGCTTAATGGGGCAACGCAACAATATCATCGGGTCAACACAACAATATGAATGGGTCAGTGCAGCAACATCATAGGGTCAACACTGCAATATGAATGGGTCAATGCAGCAACATCAAAGGATGCTGCTGCGGTGTATGGTGGGCTCATTGCCTCTTGCCCAAATAACTTCCAGAGCTACCTGGCCAGGGTTTGTGTGGGATGACTTTCTGGGTCAACACTGCAATATGAATGGGTCAATGCAACAATACCATAGGGTCAACACTGCAATATGAATGGGTCAATGCAACAATACCAAAGGAAGCTGCTGCAGTGTATGGTGAGCTCATTGCCTCTCGCCCAGACGACTTCTGAGGCTACTTTGCCAAGGTTTATCTCATAAGTTTTTCATTTTTTTGTATGATGACATTTATGTGTATAGTCTATGTGTTTCATTATCTGTCGAGCTGACTCCTGAAACTGGAGGGTGTTGTCAACCAGCTGATTACACTACTACCTCTCTCGAATTCTCGGTGACTTAAGATCACTAAGGAGTCTGTCAGGATAAGTCTCGCCTTTCGTGTGTATGTGTGTGCGCGCATGTGGGGCGTGTGCGAATGTGTGTTTTTTGAGGCGCCTCAAAAATCGTATGTGTCTGCGCGCATGTGTGCCTGCGTGTGTGCATGCGTGTTCTGTCTGTGTGTCTGTGTGTGTCCATGTGTGGTGTGACTTGCAGGGCTTGTTCCTCAAGGATAATGGCAACCAGGCAGAGGCTGACAGGATGTTTCTTCAGGTGAGAGTGGATGTAAGGGAGTGCCAATGATTCTTCCAGTGTGAGTTAGCCAGCAGAAGCACCCAACTTTTCTGCCATGTTTGTTGTTCCATGCCAAATTTCAACTACCGTAGTTGGCACTGCAATTGTAAATCAGCTTGGTAAAATCCTCAATGTGAATGGTGCTGCCTGCTGGCGCTCCACTGTCCCTGGTTTCCGTTGCAGGCTAGATACCTGGCGCCAGATCAGGTGAAAGTGCTGGTTGATCGGCTCGCGAAGAGATAACATATTGATTCATGAGGTAATATAATAAATCATGACATGCAGGTCCTTCTCGACTATGTTACAATATCATTTACCTCTGCACTTCTAAGTGGGAGTGGTGTGTTCAATTATTTAGTATATTTAGAAAGCTTGCTTTCTTGCTTGTGGCAATTGGCATCGTCTCATTTCAAATGGTTTTAGTACAATTGAAATCCATGGAGTAACATTACAATAATATGTCTCTATGTTACTAAAACTATCCTGTTCTCGAGGGGGCGAGGGGGCGGGAAAATCGGCTAAACCGTTTGAAAATGAGAGACGTGGGTGGAGGGAAATGACCTCCAGCCCACGTTTTGTACTCCAAAACGGGCGTTTAGCGCGGCTCGACGCTGCCAAATCCTACATTACAAGCAGCTTCGTTTTCGAAATACATAATTTTGAAAAGCGTTACAGCTTTTGAAAATATACATATGTTTGCCATGAGACCTAAAAGTCTATCTACAGGGGTGAGAAAAATGGCATTGTGAAATTGGCCTACCAAGTCAGAATAACTAGACTGAGTTTATACGTGGCTGCAAGATATGGTTAGAAGCTCTTCGTGACTGAAATCAACCTGAAGAAGTGTGTTTTTTAAAGTACATAGAGATACGGTAAGCAGGTCCAGGTGTAATGCTATTGGAAGAACAAGAGCATTTATCTTAAAAGTTATATTGAAACCTTGGTGTTGTACATTTGGTCCCAGTTTACTCTCATGATTGAGGTTGAGTACGATGTGGGGTGCAGAATCTAGAGCGCTTTTTTCTCAATTCACCGCCTTGCACAGCTACTCACCAGCCCGAACCGTAATCGTGCGGGGCGTGGCCCTGTGACCCCGTCCTTTCGGCAGTCAAGCTTCTGACCAGGGCTGACGAAGTAAGGGCATTTGCCCTTAATGCCCTGAACATTCCGGGCTAGGTTTAGAGCACCTCGACCATTTAAAGTTTTTGATTTGCATAGAACCCGTGACGGTTAAGGACTCCATTTGGGTTCCCCTGAGTTCAAGTAGTGATTTTGATTTGAAGGATGCCCCATCCCTGCCCCCCGGCCCAACCCCCTCCTCTGATTCACGAGTGGCAGTGTGGTGTGGGAGTAGTGGCGACAGACAATCTTTCCCTTAGGCTATGAGTGTACGCTCTATCCCATTTGGCTAACATCTGAAATTAGTTGTTTTTTCGTCAACCTCAACTACACTCTCTTCCGTAGCCCTGATTTCAAGTTTTGGCTATGGCCTACGCCCGTGAAAATAGTGGCAACATTTGGAGCAGCTGAGGGCTCCAAGTTCTGGCCCCAAACACTTCGACAGGCCTGACACGAACGATGGCACCGTTGACTGATGACTGGCCGTCTCCTTTCTCTGCTGGTTGGAGGATGGATGCCTTCGGTCGGTGCCTGACAGCGCACCAGCTCCGCACCACAAACGGTCGATGCCGCTTGCCTTGTCAATCGGAACAGAACCATTGACTCCAAGTTGCAACATCTCAACTCATCCCCCCCAGTCTGCTCAACCACATCCTTCCAACAACGCCGGAGATAGGCAATCAGAACGGAGAACACCGTCAAACACCCGAAGAGAAAATGAAACGGCTTTGCCTCCAAGTCCCATAGCTGACAAAACTGTACTGTATCTAGTGGATGTACAGTATACTGTAAACAAGACGCTTGAACAGCCGTGCAAGTGCAGGGTTCACCGCACCGCAGCATTCCAGAGACGCGGTTCGCGTATGCGCGCCAAATCCCTGATTTCTGCGCCGCAGCGCAGGAATTGATACAGTATCCACAGCACAGCTCAAGAAGATCTCCAGATTTGAGTTCGACGAACCGTACTGCACCCATGCTGAATCGCTATGCTCCGCGTCCGGCCCCAGTTTTCACATCCGGAATATCGAAGTATTATCTAGAAAACCGAACTCAAACGCGCAAAACCGCTGTTTTTACATTTATATATAAACTCAGCACCATCCTCTCATTCCCCTCCCCTGTCGTTACTTACGACGTGTTGCAACCTACCCGGGTCGGGTCGACTGCCCCCCGATCCCGAATTTCCAGGAAGCCCGCAGTGCCGACCTACCCGACCAGGCCGACCCGACCCAGCCCAACCCGGGTTGGGTCGGGTTGGTTCGACCCGGGTCGACCAGGTTGGGTAGACCCGGGTCGACCAAACCCAACCCCACCGAGCTGGAGCAGGTTACCAGATCCCACGAAAACTGTGGTTCTCGCGTGCATGTCGTCTGTATCTCGTCCAACAATTTGATACCCGGTAATATCGCGCACAACAAGTTCGCGACGTGGTGAGGATCGCCAAGCATTGCCCAGACCCCCATCCACCCGCACAGAAGTTGCGCCCCCACGACGACGAATTTGGGTGGAAGGCGATGAGAAATTCTTCGATTTCTCGAGTCGCCTTGCGGTTTGGTTGGGTCGGATCGGGTCTGCCCGACCACGGTCGACCAGGTCGACCCAACCCGAACCGACCCGGGTGGGTCGCAACACGTCGTTATTCTTGCTGCAGCAGTCAGTCTTCGCAACACCTCGCAAAAGCCAACAAGCAACTTCTGCTTGACAGTACGATTGAGCCACAGTTACCCGTCTGGTTGAAGCACCACATCCCCTCCCCGTGCTTGCTCAACCATGCCTACAGCAGGAACTGCAGTCACTCATTGCCCACCATACCCACCTCCCTCTCGCTCGCGCAATTGCATTCGACTGGTACCATACCAAAAGAAACCGTTTCGCCCGCGAGGCTTCACCCAAGCCCACGGACTATTCAATCACTCGGCAAGGCCTTTACAAAGTCCTCCATATTTCCGCCTGAAATTTTCATCCGCGTCCATATTCCCTCCTCGGTCTCTCAGTAGAGGTACTGTCTCTCCAACAATTTTCAGCCTCCTCAAAAGTCCCCTGCTTTTCACCTATATTCGGAGCCTCTATTTCCTCTTGGATAGCTTCTAAATGTCCTCCATGTGCAAGAAATTGTGGGGGAACTTTCTCGGCGAGCGTAAAGCTGCATTCTCCAACGCAGTTTTCAGCTCGTAGCAGATTCCGAACTTTTGACGCGCCTCGAAGGTTTCCAAGTCGTAGCGGCAGGCCGAGAATGGAACGGGGATGCCACGGAAAATGCAACGGTGCATTTTAAGCTAAGGCGTGCGGTTTTTGAGGCGCTTTGGACGGGCGGAGCGCCATCTTACATCCAAGCTGGGAAGATTCGGAGCGATTTTCTAGGCGCCTCAAAAAGAGCCTTGGAAGCTGATAGGGTTGATCGCGACGAACGGCATCCGCGGCTGCCGTGGGCCTACCAGCGGCGCTCAATCGTTTGCTAGTTCGTGCGTGCTTCGCGCCATTGTCGTCGAGCCGCGCATCCGTTACAGTCCAACGCGTTGTTTACTTGTCGCCTGCGTTTCGGGACCTGCGACGCTTCGTACGATATAAACGCGGAGAGTAGATTTGTCGTCTCAATTTCGCTTCTCACTCCGTTCGTCATGAGCTGCGCGGAACCTTCCGTGACGCGCCGCGCCCCCGCACAGGGTTCCTCTTCGTCGCGCCGCGCGGCAGCACCAACTCCAGCCGCCGCAGTAGCAGACGCCGTCGCCGTCGCAGCAGCAGACGCGCCGCGGCGCAGCGATTCTGTTCCCGTGATTTCCGCGCATGAGCTCACGCGCCGCTTCGTCTTCACGGATCTGCTAGGGGAGGGAAAGTTCGGCCGCGTTTGGCGCTGCTTGGACCGCCACGGCCCCACCAGCGAGCCGCTCGCGTGCAAGCAAATCCTCACCGCTCATCTCACGGCGGAGCAACGGCTGGCGCTTCACCGCGAAATCGCCACTCTGCGGCGCCTGCAGGGCCACCCGAATGTGCTGCGACTGCATGCGATTTGCGACGGTGACGGCGGCGCATTGGAGGGGCTTGGTTCGGAAACAAAATCGCGTGGTTCGGGTTCTTCTGGTTCGGGGTGGGAAGATGTGTCTGTCGCGATTCGAGAACTCGTCGCGTGGCCTGGTGTGTATCTCATTACGGAGCTGTGTACTGGAGGCGACTTGTTTGATTTGATTGACCAATTTGAACACGGCGTGGACGAACTAACCGCGGCGGGAATTTTCGTCCAAATCGCACGTGCCGTGGAATGGTGCCACCTTCACGATATAGTCCACCGGGATATAAAACCCGAGAACGTGCTTATAACGGGTCAAGCGCCGTCCTCGTCGCCGGCGTCCAAGCGAGCTTCTGATAGGCGAAGCATCTTCGCAAAGAACGGGATTTGCGGGCCGTCGTCGTCTTACTCGTCGTGCTCTCCCATTTGTAACCCAGTCTCTACATTCTGCCCGTCCTTCTGCCCGACTTCACTTCCCGCCAAAGCTGCCCCTGCTCCTCCCCTCCTTACTCGCCCCGCTACTTCTTCCTGTGCCTCCATCCCCACCTCATCCTCGTTTCAAGACTTAGCGCTGCTCTCCCCTTCCTCCCCCTCCTGCTCCCCTTCCTCCTCCTCCCCCTCCTCTTCCACCTCCTCCTCTGTCTCCTCGCATTCCTGTTCCTCCTCGCCCTACCACGCTTTCGCCGCCTCGTCTCCCCTTCCTTCTCCCCTTCCCTCTCCCGTTGCTTCTTCGCATCCTTCCGCCGCCAAGGCACTTCATTCCAACAGCAATTCCGTCCCGCCAGTATCCGCGCCGTGGGACTCGCCGCGAAACGCGCTGCAGAAGTCCGCGCGCGCGTCCATCTTTCCGCACAGCCGTAGCGATCCGTCAGGCAGCAACGCAGATGCTGCTTCTGGAACTGCCGACGCTGCTTCCCCTGTCACCGTTGCCGCTGCTGCCCCTGCCGCCACTGCCCCTCCAGCGCACGCACTGAGGCCAGCGATCCCGCGACCCCAGGTCGCGATTCCGCGCGCTTACTCCGCTGCGGAGATCAGTCCGCGCGCGTGTCATTCCGCCGCGGGAAAAGTCATTGGCGAGAGTGCAGCAGCCGCTTCCCCGCATGGCGGGGGGAACAAAGGGGAGGAATCAGAGGAGGCGATCTATCCGAGCCTGTTTGGTGGGTCTGCCGAGCCTGAGGTTCGGCTCGCGGATTTTGGGATGGCGTGTGAGGTGCCTCCAGGCTCGGCAATCATAGGCCTGGCTGGAAGTGAACCGTACGAGGCTCCTGAAATGGTGGAAATGAAAAAGTACGACCATCAGGCAGATGTGTGGTCCCTGGGGGTTCTCCTGCACACCCTCCTCTCTGCCACGTGGCCAGAATTCCCGGATGGAAAGCGAGAGCTGGTGCAGGAGGATTTGACGGTGACGCCGTGGCTGTCGATCTCGGAGGATGCAAAGGATCTGATCCGTCAGATGCTGGTGGTGGATCCGAATAAACGGCTGGATATTCACTGCGTGCTGCAGCACCCGTGGGTGGTGAAATGGATGCGGAGGAGGCAAAGAGGGCGGGCGCAGAGGGGCAACCAGGAGGCTCCAGAACCACTCGAGCTGCAGCGTGAAGGCCATGTGAAAGAACAGCTGCTGCAACAGCAGCAGCAGCAGCAGCAGCAGCTGCTGCAGCAGCATCAGCAGCAGGGGCAGCTGCAGCAGCAGGAGCATCTGCAGCTGCAGGGGCAGCAGAAAGAGATCAGGGTTTTTCAGGTTGATCGAGTGCCAGCCGCAGCGATTGTGGTGGCAAGAAAGCGGCGCAGTAGTCGCACCAGCTCCTCGCTGGTTTCGTGCAGATCTAACTCCAGTGGTAACAACACAACGAGTAGCTTAGCTACATTCGACAATCCTGGTAGTTCCTTGGTAGCTGTAGCAGCCACTGCATCTGAAAGGTCTGGAGCAGCAACAGGATTAGTGGCAGAGCAGCGCAGCCTGCAGCAACTGAGCCAGCTGAGGGAGGCGCGTGGCTTGCCCCCACTGTCGCCTGTGATCCATCTGGATCGGAAGCAGCAGTCTATTTCCCAGCGCCCACCACTGCCACTGAAGCTGCCGCGACCACCTATATTGGCTGTTCAGCCATAATCAGGTGAAAGGAATAAGGCCAGGGAAGCTGATAGATCACATGGCCAACACCTGGCCACAATATCTTGTCCAAGCCAGTGGAAAGGTTAGGCAGCATGACGTGGCAATCCATACCCAAAACTATATGTTGAACCATGCTTTGCACCTCCCCGCACTTGGCATAACATGAAAGTGCACCATAAACTTGTTTTATTATGAGAAATGCTTCACGTCATTCCGCAATGGCCTATTGAGCTCCTACTCACAGGAGCAACAACTGTATGGGACATTGTGGACTTCACATTATCAGACTTAATGATGGATTGTTGGTGCATGGAACACTAGGGGCTTGGTATTGATACATATGTGCTGTATTCATATAGTTCTCCCTTGCTGGTGCAGGTTATCTTCTCGAAGCAAGTGGTAGAATTGCACTTTTTTGTCAGGGATATGTGTTGGCAGTGGTGCCAAGCAGCGATATCGACGTCACGTCACCTTGGGGCAGTGATGGCGTGGCGGCGGTGCCACTTGTCTCTCCCACAGGTCTTTTCATTCTGACACCAGCAGCGCTTTGTCCTGGAAGAAACCTCTGTTGCGCCAATGACCTGCGAATCGGTGCCAGATAGGATCCAAAACGCGTTTCTGCGACCACCAGGTGCACATGCGACACGATATCCTATCTGACAAATAGCGATGCGACGCCAGGGTGCTCAAGAGATGTTGGGGTCGCCGCATTCGTCGTGTCCCTTTCTCGCCTCGCTGTTTCGTTTGCTTTTGTGCGAGCGCGCATGCGAAATCCAGGGGAAACCGAGTTCTCGCTCAGCCCTGAATGTGAGCCAACTGTTGGGCCCGAAAGCGAAGCTCGCAATTATGGCGGCAACGAGGTTACTAAACCCATTTATCCTTCCCCTGTTCTCTCCCTTTAACGCACAGCACCGCACACTCTCCCCTCCTCTTCAAACTTCCCGTTCTTCACACTTCATCCCAGCATCTTCCATCCTAGACTTTCCCCACACCGCTGCGCCTCCTCCCGCCAAGCTGATCCCACCCTTCCCCTACCCCCTTTCCCACTCTCTGGTAGGGTTGGCGTTGGTTGCAAGGCAAGGTGAGGCTTTTTATGACACACTACTGTTTGTGACCATCCTCGTTAGGTTGTCGCTTTCACTAGTCAGCGAAACCTGTTCCTCTGACCGCCCAACCTGTCGACTTTCTGTGCACGCTTCCACATCCGCAAAACTATCCCCTCCACCTAGCAGTTTATTGACGTGCTAACGGCTGCCTAGCGCTTCGGTGTGCTGGCTTCAGGAATATAATAAAACTAGTCCTCAAAGCGTCGTGTTGGTATTTAAGACAGTCCGAGTCCGAGCTTTCTAGTTGCTTATATCGTGTCGCTATGGGTATCTTCCAATGGTGGGAGCGGCCGACGGATTTCCCGCGCGTCATAAGCTGGGCTGCGAAGTTCCCGCGAGACCGGTATTCCCTAGGTGACGTTATCGCCAACGGATCCAGCGGCGCCGTCTTAGAATGCACAGACAAGGAGACAGGCCAGGGGCTGGCCTGCAAAGTGATGCTCAAGAACGCGCTGCGAACAGAAGCCGACAAAAACGGGCTGCGGCGCCGGCTGGAGATCATGAAGCAGGCCGGCGCGCACCTGAACGTGGTGTCGCTCGTCGGCGTGTTCGAGGACACGTGTGCAATCTACGTGGTCATGGAGCGCTGCTTAGGTGGCGACTTACTCGAGTACATCAGCAAAATGGGCGCGATTCCCGAACCGCAGGCGGCTATTATGTTTCGGCAGCTCGCATCTGCTGTCGCCTTCTGTCACGACTATGGGATCCTGCATCGTAACTTGAAGCCCGAGAACGTGTTTCTGACATACGGAACGGCGGACGACCTAAACTACGCGTCGCCCGCGCTCTCCTCCTGTAGCTCCTTCTCCTCCTCCTCCTCCTCGTTCTCCATCTTCTCCCCGTCCCTATCCGCCTTCTCCACCCCGCAAAGCTCCCCCGTGCGGCATGCAAGCGCTTCCGCCTCCCCCTCTCCCTCGTTTAATCCCCCTTCCCCCGCTCCTTTCAGCAGAAGCACCGCCGCTTCCCCCGCCCCATCCAGCTCGCCCTCCCCCGTTGGCTCTTCCCCCAGACTTCCCCTCCCTTCCCCCTCGCCGTCCGCAGCACCTACCTCCTCGCGCATCCAGAACCCAGATTCCGGAACACTTTCTGAATCCAGCTCCGAGCCCCCCGATTCCTCCGCCTCTTCCGCCTCTGCCTCCGCCTCCTCCTCCGGCGCCGCTGGCGCCGCCGCTGCCGGAGGAGCAGAAGCAGTAGCTGCAGACGACGTACCCGACGCAACCCTCCCGTCGTCAACCCCAGCCTTTTTCGCGTTCAATTTTCAGGGCCCCTTCGTGCGACTGAACGACTTCACTCTGGCAGCGCGCCGTCGCAGAGGGTCGTACGTGAGCGGCGCGGTTGGAAGCCTGCCGTACAAATCGCCAGAGATGATAATGAAGGGTCGGTCCAACGAGAAGGCGGACATTTGGAGCCTGGGAGTTATTCTCTACTCCATGCTCTCCGCTCGGTGGCCCTTTTATTCGCCTAAGAAAGCTGTTCTCGAGCGGAAGATCCTGAATGGCCACGTTGACTTTTCCGGTGATCCCTGGCCGTCGATCTCCGACGACGCAAAGGATCTCGTCCGTCGGATGCTGACTGTCAACCCGAACGAACGGCCGTCCGCTACGGAGCTGCTAAAGCATCCATGGGTGCTGAAGTTTCTTCTTGCGGAATTCCAGGGGAGCTCGGGCGCTGATGCGGGCGCAGCAGGCACAGGGGTTGGCGGAAGCGGGGGGGTGGCGGTGGCGCAGCAAGTCAAGAACGGTAAGTTATCCGGAAGGGAGGTTACTGAAGAGGGGTGGCACTGTAACGATAAAATGGGTGTATGCGATCTACACTTACAGGTGGCGAACAATTGCTGGATTATGCTCTCCAAGATGATGCCGAAGATGACCTGGTGATGATGACTAGGGTATGGGTGATGGATGGGCTAAAGAAGCTGCACCCTCAGTAATTGAGGTGCTAATGATGAGATGCACACCCACACGTCAGTTCATTTTGCTTTAGATGCCTCTCAACTCAACTCAAATCCTGTAAATCCAGAAGAGAATCCTCAGGCCTGATGTTCCATTGGTTCATTTTTGCCTTGAGCATGCATCCTGTAGACTAGCAAGACACCTGTGTACCATGTGTATGTCCGCTGTTTGTACCATAATCTTAGCCAGACGAGCTTGACAGATGAGTTGATAAGCTTGACTTGAAGCATGTGACATGTTAATCGAGTTACGTTCCGAAGATGGGAGAACCATGTGTTACCACAGGGCACACAAATCAAGAACCCATTAGGAAGATTATCCTACAGCCCCTCTGCAAAATGTATTAATACGGTGTAAGCAGACTTTTGAATCCTAGGGTAAGAAAGGCCTATCAACCATACATTCACAACCAATCATTCCCCTGCCCATGCAGAGCAGCGTTCACTTGATCAAAGGGTCTCACTCTTCTCCAGCTTTGGCGTCCCACAAGACGTGCCCAACACCTGCTCCCGCTTCTCATTTAGTGACTCGCTGTTGGCCCGTGTAAGATCCAGAGTCACCGATTTTAGCTTGCTCTTACCCCGCCGCTCCTGCACCGTTTTCCCTCCTTCCCCCATTCCCTCTACTCCGCTTCCTACACTGCTGGACCGACTGAAAGCACCGCCGCTGAAATCGCTACAGCTGCTGGGCCCCTCCCACCCTTCTGAAAAGCTGTCAGCATAGGAACTCTCGTCTCGCCGGGCTCTATCTGCTGATAAAGCACCTGTTGATTCTGAGTCGTAGCCCAAGCTCCCTGCTGAGCTGGATGACCTCGTACGGATAAGAGCGGCTCCAGATTCGCTCTTCAACCTTTTGTCCCGGATGTTAAAAAAATCTGGGTCAGGGTCATCGAGTTCTATTTCGTTGGAGAATGAAGAAGGTTTAGAAACCCTAGTCTTCACAGTCAGTCTCGAAAACTTTTCGTCTAGGTCCGCGAAGTGAACTTGTCGGGATTTTCTTGGAGCGCAGTGGTTGCAGAGAAGAGGCGATCCGGAAACTTGAGAAATGCGACGTGGAACAATATTAGGCGAATCGGACGGCGACGATGCACCAATGGGCTGCTGTTCCTCCCCTCGGCTCATTCCTCGATCAGACGGCGCGTTGCTGTCGTCGTCGTCGTCGTCATCGTCATCGCCACGCTCTCGTAGATCGAATTTAAAATGCTTCGGCGCGGGAAGAGATTTTGCGGAGCGGAGAGAAGAGGTTGGAAGCTTGCATGAACAAACAGCGCATCGACGTTCGGCAGGGGTTGATGATGATGGAAGAGAGCTATTTGCTGATGGTTGTGAAGGGCTGTCGGCAGGAGCTTCTGGATCAATGTAGAGGCTCGTCGGAGTATCATCCCCAGAAGAATTTCCCATCGTACTAGTCTCTACAGACCTATCCGTTACGCTTCAGTCACCAATACAGCCTCCTGCTTACCGCGCAGCAAGGTTCAACTCCACCGTTCATGTGCTGCTTTGGCTGCAAGATTGTGTCATCAAAAGCCGGGGTACCCGTGACGCAACGGAGCTGCGGACGGAGCTACACAAGCACACGATGACCACCCTAAGGGTGATGGAGGCCTCAGGGTAGCTCTGCTAGTATGACATGCGATGCGACGAGAAGTTGCAGTTTAGTTGAGACAAAAGGGATAATTGAGGCAGTAAGAAATGGCTCCCTTCCTCGACCCCAGGGGGGAATAGAAAAGGGGAAAGAAAGCTGGAAAACATGGGGGGTTGAATGTAGGAGGGAACTTGGAGGGTGAAGCTGGTGGTTGTGGGGAGATGAGGAGGTGGAATTTTGGAGCTGAAGTGGGAAGGAACAGGCGCTGTTTTGTTCTGAAGAGGGTGTATACACAGCTGTACCTTGGTGGTTTCGTGGGGAAATTCTGGTTTGGTGTTGGTGAATGATTGGAGATGTGGATCGCCACCAGCGTTTTTCTAAATATATTTCACTTTCGACAGCTGGTAGCGGTCGGTAGCGCCCGGTAGCGCTACCGACCGAGTCAGCACGCTGCCCGCGGGCAAAAAAAATAAACCCATGGCTTACGGCATGCCATTCGGGAGCCTCAACCCTAAGATTTTTGGGTTGAGGCTCCCTCGGATGGCATGCCCCCGACTGGGGTCTATTTTTTTTCTTGCCCGCGCTGACTCCATTGCACTGCCTGCTGACGCAGGCAGTGCAATATATATTCCAACGAGTTTCGTAACTCCCAAAAATGATGAAGCCTTGCTGTCGTGGCAACACGTCATTGCTTCTCCCTTGTTTGCTGTCAATGGGCTGCGGCAGCGTGGTGCGTGACGTGAGACCCCAACAAGCAGCATTTGCGGAATCTGCTAAACCAATCAAGTCGGACTCTTCTTGCGCCACCACTTTCGTCCTCTGGTTCCCCCTGGATCATCCGTCCTACTTGCGCGCACATTTTCCTTGCCATCTCCGCCAGCTGCAGGTTCACATCACACCAGCACCCCCTTGCCTCCGCCGCCCCCACCCACGTTCCGACCCTCCAACCAAACCCGCCCTACCCCCCAGCCCCCTCCCGTCTCTCCCCCAAGTCCCCACACACACATTCCTTCCTCGCCATTCCCGTCCACTCCGCCCAAACCGCCAGCACCTTCCTTCCCCTTTTACTCCCCCTTTCTCAGCCAGCCTTGTTTCCTCCCCCTTTCTCCCCTTTCCCCACCTTCCCTCCCCTCCCTCCCCTCATCCCACTCCCCCCCTCCAGATTACCCACCCAAACCACCACCCTACTCTACTGTCCCACTCCACAGGTGCAAGGAAGGCCACTCCCTAACACCAGCCAGCTAACCCCTACTGCCAGAATGCTAGCCAATCAGCAGTTAACACATGATCTGGTGGCCAAGTCGTGAAGTATTCAGATGCATTTGTAGGGTTTATTAATTTTAATGGTTAAGAGGATCCCGAGGAGGAATTCCAGGTGTCTACTGAGTTGAGGTGATATCAATGGCTTCTTCCTTGGAGAGACAAAAAGGGAAAGGCAAGGCGACTCCAGAAGATGGCACAACGTCGTCAGCTCCAAGCAGAAAACGAGTGCGGTTCGCAGGCGCGGGAGCAGAGCCATCAGTAGACGATTCATTTGCTCCAGGGTCAGGCCTTTCCTTCACCTACGGCCGAGTTTGTTCGTTGGCAAACAGAGGTCGAGTGCACGCTGGCGCACCCACTAGTTCGGGAAAAGTCGCAGCGACAGATTTTTCCAATCATGCTAGCGGTGTAGGGGATGCTGCTAATAAGCCCGGCGGAGTGGGAAAATGCTTGTTGGAAGACAGTTCTTCGGATAAGCAGATGTCTTCGGCTGACCTTTCAGGACGGATTACGATATTTGAATACATTGCGTCTGCCATGCCGACGGACGCGTCTACCTCTGACTTTGAAAACCGCCAAACCGCCGTACCAGCATCTGATCACGAGCGAGACTCCCCATCACAATCTCTTGAAGATTCGGACCCTCCTTCATCTATATCCTTCGAAGCCTCTGTTTCTGCAAATCAGAACTCATCTGATGTGAGCCATGGCCTCGCGATTCAGCTGCCGACCGATCTGACGGACCACAGATGGGGCCAGGACAACGCAACTTGTGCAAGCAGCGCCAACGATGCAATCGTTAGTCCAGACAATGGAGATAGCAGAGAAGGTGATGGGAAGCCGCATGAGGTCCGGAGTGTGTCAATGAATGATAGTTTGATGCAGCAGATGGAGGATCTGATATCTATGGTGCCGAGGCTGCAACTGGAAAGGAGTCGAAGCGAGATGGAGATTATTATGAAGCGGAAACATGTACTGGGTTCGTTTTTGGGTACGCCTAAGTCGGGCAAGTCGCCTCAAATTGTCCTTCCCAGGACTCGAAGTTTCTAGGTTCCTCATCAGCATGCACTGCCTTTTAACAGGTGCGAACTAGGAATTCGATGCAGTGTCTACATGTGTATGCCCTTTTCCACTTTTCTGATTTGAGGCCCATTGGTTTCCTCAGGTTGTATTTGGTTTGGTAATGCTAGTGCTCTGGAGCTAAAGTAACTCCCAACAGCTTCAATCTACTGGGGCGTGGGGCATCAATATGTGGCTTTAGATGACAAGGACTGTTATTGACACTTGCTAGCATCTAGGGCTGAGCATTTGTATGATTGCTGCGAGATGCTGCATGTTTAGGATATGTATTTGTCTAGGTTGCAGTGGGCCCACCCTAGTTAGATATGGTGGAGTTGGCTTCTTTGGATAGGGAGTTGAGGCCATTCTACCTACGGTAGATCCAGTTGCTTTTGTAAGTCTTGGTTATTTGGCCCAGCCCCCCATCAGCAGGTGGAACATATGTTCTATTGATTAATATCGTGTGCATGAGCTATCTTCCGGGCATGGGTGCTGCAAACATTCTTGCTGGAAATCCTCCTTTTATTTGTCATAAATGAAGACGCTTGTGAAATTGACAGCAAGGGGGTACACTGGTATATACCGGTATTAGCCAGTCTAGCCGTTTATTCAGGTGCTTGGTTGCCTCCTGTATTGGACAACCCACGGATGCTTCAGCACCTCTTCAGCACACGGCCTCTGATCTGGCTCCACGGCCAGTAGCTTTGTAACCAGGTCCTTGGCTTCTGGTGAGACTCCCTCCCAAGCACTTGAATCCATCCCTCCCACACCTTTCTTCGCCAGACGGGCCTGAGACCGCCGAGAGTCAGCCATGAATGGGAGTGAGCCCGAAAGGAGAGAGAAAAGAATAACCCCAAGGGACCACATGTCAGCTTTGAACCCATATTTACACTGCTGAAGGACTTCTGGTGCTTGGTATAGCCTGCTGCCAGCTACACCTGACGCAAGCTCTCCAGGGGAGAGTGAGATTGCAGAGCCAAAATCCGCAAGCTTGACGAGTGGAAAGCAACAGAGTTTGCTGGAGACTCTGTCTGTCGGAGAATCTGAAAAACACAGCAGTATATTCTCAAGTTTCAGGTCGCGGTGTAAAACCCCATTTAAGTGACACGCAGATACCGCGTGTACAACTTGCTCAAAAATTGCTGCTGCCTGTTCTTCCTCCATCCCTCCATTAACTCGGGGCGAGCACAGTGACTCTCTTTCCCCGAACGTACCCCCCGGCTCGCCGTCTTCAGAAGACGAGTATGACGATAAGCTGTGAGCATCGTTATCTTTGAAGTAACCTGGGTCGTCTGCACTCTGATTCGCGCGGCCGCCTGCAGTAATTTCGCACAGCAGGTCGTACAGCTCGCCGCCGTTACACTTCTCCATTACGACAAAAATCGCCGCCCTGTCTTCGAATACGTCCACGAGGGAGACCACGTGTGGATGTCCAACGAGCTGCTGGAGAATCTTCACTTCTCGCCGAATGGCCGCCTCTTCCGCGCGACGGTTTCGCATCTCATCTTTCCGTATCACCTTACAAGCGTACGATCGGCCGGTACGCCGGCTGATGCACTCCCGCACGACTCCGTAGCTCCCCCGACCAAGGAATTTCCCGAGAGAGTAAGCCGCGGAGAACTCGCGCGCGCCTTTGGGGCTCACGATGCGCTCGGCTTGGGGAGAGCGGGAGGCGGAACCAGGGGACTCCCCGCGCCTTCTGCGCCGATGCGCTCTCCAGTGGCGGGAGAGGAGCCCCGGGAGGAACATAAGAGTGTGATAAACTCCGCTGAAATAATCCCATTCACTGGAGTTGGGTCTGCCATGGCCTGGAGGGAAGTCGGATGGTGCTGTATGCAACGCGATCTCTTCAACTAGCGGCGAGCACGGCCACAGGTCGTCTGCCGTCGTGTCAATAGACAGATGTGCGAAGTGAGAACGGTCGAACGTTGCTCCTGTGCATGTCTGCGTCTGGGAGGCCATGGCTGTCTTGTAATTAGAAAGGAACTGCTCGGTGATGCTCCGAGGGTATACCTGTTCTTGCTGAAACACGTTCCAGGGAAAATGCAGGTTCAAGAATGAGAACAGAACAAAACGAAATTGGTCCAAAACAGCACGGGACAGCATCAATTACTTCCTCTATGTACCGTACTCAACCCTTACAAAAACTAGAGATAACTTGCCCGAAAGGTACACAACCGTGACGAATCTCCATCGAACATACCCTAAGCGGGGGACCAAACGGCCCGCGAGGTTACGCGCTTCGATTTTACCTCCTTCCCGTCTCGTCTGTTGATACAGTATCCGTTGGAGTAGGGATGCCAGAACTTGAAATGCGTCATAAAAACCATCTAACCGCTGTAGTATCTGCAACAAAGGCTCTGAACTCCGAAGGAACTCATTTTACCAAACGAAACCGGAAGAAAGTGAAATGACCTAATTTGACGGTTACGGTACAAAGGGCGGACAGCTTGTTCTGCGATTCAGAGTGGGGGGGAGTGTGGGGGGAAAGGGGAAAATGGGGGAACCTTTCCTTCGCAAGGCCACGTACACCGCGACAAGTTGCTGCACCTCCGCCGAAGTAACGGCCTCGAAACAGCTGTCACTGTCCGTTTCGTGAGTCGTGTCGTACCCGTATCGAAACCCTTTTGCCTCGCTAAAATTTGACCGAACTGACATGGATCATGCATATGTACACGTCGAAATCTAAGCCTCTGGCCAAAGAGGGGCTAACCAAATGGTTATTCTTCCATTATTTAGTGGATTATTATGACATGTGACTGGCAAAAAAACATTAGCAAGATATTTTTCTGTATTTATCTTATGCGTGCTTTAGACATCTTGATCACATATATATCAGAAGTAGGGCAAAAAATTAATAGAAAAACAAGCTGCGAGACCACTGTATCTGTTGGAATGACTAGCATTTCCGAAGGTGGCATTGTAACGAAATGTCTAACAACGAGACCATGCGAGAGTGGGAAAGGGTCAACTATTCCAGCCCATCTCTGCACCGATGACGTTATCCACGTGACAGGGATCAAGGGCATGGACTTGTCTTGGATGTGGACCACCGACGTGTGTGCTCCTTCTCCAACACCACCATCTCCGAACCTACACGCTGTCCTTATCCAATTGCAGGGCCGTCCCTATTGCAATCCCATGTGGGCCTGAACAGTGATTCCAGCTGCCCGCGATCAAGCAAAACGCGGCTCGCATCTTCGACTTGAGGCTGAGGGTCGATGGAGGAATTGTTCAATCGTCGGAACGGAATCATGGTTTGACACGCGACGCTCTGGCATCGTGGAGCACAGAAACAAGGTCTCGTTGTCAAATCAAACGAGTCCAGTTGAGGAGTTGGATTCTATGCGGGATTAGATCGCGATTCTTGGCTTTCCTGGTCATAAATGCTACACGATTTCTACGTACACCTAGTCCTCGGCAATTTCACGCCCCCATCGAGGGGGTCAATCTTGTCTGTAGTGGAGGGGGGGTGAAATTGGCCGTAAAATTTGTGTAGGGGGGTTTGTAGGGAGCGCCCCTGTCCAGCACCCAACCTCACTGACCCACGTAATGACAAAAGGGTGGTGAAAATGGCCCTAGTGAATTTGGCGCGGGCTAGGTGTACATAGGTTTTAAGTTTATCATGTAAATTGTCATTGCACAGATGTCCACCATTGTCATTGTGCTACATATGGTAATGTTCATTGGAGCGTCTAACGTGTTTTACGAGCACATTATTTTACGCTTTCAGAATTGGTTATCTTTAATATATTCTTACTCTGTTTTGTTGATTTGAAAACTAGACACTCTCCAATTGGATAGAAAGGGTCAATATTCATGTTTAACGATTGATGATATTGACTCTTCACATATTTTTCTTCCGCCCAAACTTTGCTGAGTGAGAAAAAGTAGTGTAATAAGGATTGTAACGGATCGGATATTATATCATCATATTGATACATAATTCTGGATTTACATGATTTACTATTTGTTTAAATATCCTTATTTCCTTTACTTTGAATATCCTTATTTGTTTATTCTGGATTTTTGCGCAAATTTGCCCTGCAACGGATGGAAAGTCTGCACCCGTGTAAGTTGGACCAGCAAGTTGCACCCACATTACTAGCCCATCGAGCAAGTTGCAGTGGTCATGAAGCAATAGTAATGAAGAGACCTGAAGAGACCAAAGTCAAAATGTCAACGGATAAGTTACAGTTTTTTATAAGCCCAACTTTGCTAGCTGCGAATTGACGAAACCTTTGCGAATTGCAAAATCACTTCACAAGGCAACCATGGGAGAGTCAAACGAGCTTCAGGTGTATCCATGATCTACTATTCCAACATTTGATTCGGTTCCTGCGTGATGCTTCATTTATGAGAGGCACGAAGGCACAGCGCAGCATCATTAAGGGAAGAGGATACAATACAGTGTAGCATCATTCGGTGGCGCACAGCACAGCGTAGGCTGGGCATCGGGGTTTGGGCCCCAAAAACTTTGGGGGTGGGCACCTAACGGGAGTTTTAGTGGTACTGTACACTAGACAGATTGGGGTGCTCATCGGAACCCTTTGAGTGTTTGACTGCCCACTGCCCAAATCGATCAATCTCCAGTTTCCCCTCCCCACTAGAGTTGTGCGCAAAGGTTGTGCATTGCACGGTGCAGTGTGCACCATGTCGTGGCGTGGATGGCTTTCGGGTCGGACGCCACAGCGACAGACGAAGTGACGGCTGCAACCGCGAAAAAAAAGAAGAAAAAAAAGGACACATCATCAGACGTGAATTCATGATTTCTATCTGGAGGGGGACCCCCCGGTGAGTGTGTGTGGTGTGGAGGAATGACGGAACGGAAGGATGTGGTGCAGAATATGTCAGCAAGGACTCCCTGTCAGTTTTCTCGTTTGGTTTGGGGCTACCCTCTAATTTAGCTGGGCGACGTTGATACGAACTGTCTGCTGTAACAGGGAGGACAACAACCCAGTTCAGCAGGGTAGCACCTGAATCTAACTCAAGAAACTGTTTTCTTAGCCAATGTTCCGGCAGTCCCGCCAGAACTGTACGAACTGTACTTGGCAACTGCGCAAACCTGCGAGTGTTCAGTGAGGTCTCCGATTGGCCACCCTGGCAACTGCCCAACGCGTTTGGCAAGGCAAGACAGCTGGCCCGTGTAACAAATCTGTACGTCCCAGCTGGGGAATTCGGGCCTGGCAAAAGCAGATAGCGTTCGTTGAGGGCCTGGCAGCAAAAGCGGGCGTGTTTCCTCACGCAGTTGTTTTGCGAAACAATCTCTGCTGCGCTGTTTTGCAAAGTGCGGTTTGACATGTCAATGTTTTCACACTGGAGCCCACTTGTTCCGCATATCTCAGAAATACGACCAAAAGAGAGGTGCACTTGACATGACTTTGTAATAGGTCGTCAGGACTTGAGAGAAAAAGAAGTCGTGAAATTTACGAGGAAAAAACAAAGAAGTCGTAGATCAACTTTCTTTGGAAGAAAAATAAAAAGAGGCTCGCGAGGTGTCCTGACAGTGGTCGGGCAAAACTCCGAACCAGAAGCTGATCTGGTTCGTAACCGAGCCGACCCCGGACCAAGCTGAACCACGCACGACCCAGGCTTGCTTCAGTGCGCGCCACACTACTCATCATCATGACCATCGCCGCAAGGAAACCAACTTCATATCCCCTGCGTTCTGTTCACCCATGGCCGCAACTCACCTGCTGCTCCGAGTTTATAATACCACCTGCCTGGCCCTCGCTTCACACATCGCCGAATTACAGTGAAGCTTGCATTTCGAGAACCGTTCACACTGCCACGCCACTGCCTTGAAGCACCCTTCACTCAGACTTGGTTGCGCTATCAGATTTCGTAATTCCCGAGGTCATCCCAGACGGTTCGCGACTCAAAACGCTATCAGATTTCAACTGCGTCTCGATCATCATGGCTTCCGCTCCGCCGCTTGTGGTGGATTCAGAATGGGAAAGCTTTCTCGAGAATTGCAGCACGGAGGAGCTTTCTTCCTTTTTGGAGAAACTGAGGTCCAACAACAACAACGGAAACCCCCAGACAGCGGCTTCGCTGCCAGGTAAATCATTTATGCCCGAAACCTAATTAGGTTAACGCCGCGGTGGCTGCGTTGAAACTTGTTTTTATTGTTCAAAACTGTTTCTACGGGACATACGCCGTGATTAATCCTCTTCCCTCTATGTATCCCTCCCCTCTCGCTGTTCCTTTCCCCCTCTTTCCTTTCTCGCATCAGCAGTGAACGGCGCGGCGCCATACAGAAGTCTCGAGACCGACATCATGGCGCTAGCGGCG
Source organism: Closterium sp. Yama58-4 (assembly GCA_947470075.1). Lineage (NCBI taxonomy): Eukaryota > Viridiplantae > Streptophyta > Zygnematophyceae > Desmidiales > Closteriaceae > Closterium > Closterium sp. Yama58-4. The sequence goes on along the minus strand of CANIUD010000121.1, from coordinate 866,601 downwards.
GCCGGAACGCCGCAAATCACGGCGCAACAGCCGCTGCAGGCCACCCCGCAGCTGCAAAGCAATGGAACCACGCCGTTCGGAACCGCGGCCTTCCCCCTCCGCGCCGCTGGGGGCGGAGCCTCATTCGACGCTCATTCGCTCGCGGCGCGCCACATTGGCGGGCTAGTAACCAACGGAAACAGCTCCCCGTATAACTCCTCTGCTGACGTCATCTCCAGCAGCAACTTTGGCGAGAGCGCCTTCTCCGAAAGCGGCTGCGACGGCGGCGGCGGCGGCGGCGGCGGCGGCGGAGGCGGGGGCGAGAAACTCAAGAACGAAATGGAGGATGCGTGGGAGTCCTTCTCACCCCAACCACGCCGCCCCGGGGGGCCCCTGCCTGGCAGTACTACCTCTACGCCGACCCTGCCCTCGCCTTTTCTAGCTGGCCAGCCGGCCCAGAGGCTTTTCGGCAGCCCCCCTGCTGCTGCAGCTGCGTCCAGGCTCGGACCCTCCAAGCTAGGAGTTACAGCCGGCCCTGCTCCAGCCGCTACAGCCACTGCCGGCGTTGCCGGCGCTGGCAGCGCAGGTGCGAGCCGGCGGAGTGGGTCCAACAGCGGCGACCGGGCGGACCGGGCGGCACGAGCCTCGGCCGGCGAGGATTCCCCGGCTCGGCAGAGCGGGCGGCAGGGTGACGCTCCGAGCGGCGGCGAGGCGGGCGGTGCAGGGGTTCAAGCGAGAGGTTCGGGAGAAGGAGGCGCGCACGGCAGCGAAGGAGAGAGCTCTGATGAGATGGAGGGAGGAGCTCACATGGACCAGTTTGCGGAAGATCATGTGCCGGGCGGCAACTCTCGGCAGGTGGGCGGCGGCAGCGCGGCGGATTCCGGGCTGGGCGTGAAGGCGGAGAAGCGGCAGATCAAGATGAAGAGCCACGTGGAGAGCCAAAGACGCAAGCGTATCAGCGACGGGCTGAAGCGGCTGCGGGATTCGGTGAAGGGCACGGGCGACACGGCTACGATGCTGGACGAGGCTGTGGCTTATGTGGAGGGACTCAAGGTACTTTCACACTCTTATATCATGGCTACTTGCTGCTACTCGCCGATACTCGCAGCTACTCGCCCTTATTCTCCTCTGCTCCTGTTGCATTTTCCTGTTGCTATGGATGATCTTGTAGTGTCCTGCTCTTCGGCTTCCTCGAACCATTCTAAACTCCTCTCTTATCCATCCGCTCTAACCCCGCGCCCTCTTGCAGCAACAAGTGACAGCCCTGCAAGTCTCTCTCCTCCTCAAGGACACAGCCCGGCCTCAACTTGGTGGTACACCACCATCTATCCTCGGTGCTGACTCAGCACTCCTAGCCCAAGCCCTGCAGCAGCAGCACTCCCTCGGCATGCCATTCTCCCTGCCAGGGAATCAGCAGCTGCCACATCAGCAGCAGCAGCAGCTCCTGCAGCAGCAGCAGCAGCAGCAGCAGCAGCGGCCGCTGCAGGCAGGCCCGGGCATGTTCCAGGCTCGGCAGTATCCGAACTTGGGCCGGTACTCTGGTGAGCAAGGAGCGACGGTGTCTGCCAGTGCACCGACCACACTGCTACCCCGTGCTGGATGGTCCAAGAGGCTGGTAGAGACTTCTACAGGAGGCAGCTGCAACTCCCCTAAATTTGGCTCTTGCTGACAGTATCCAATGGTGCTGCTGCCACTTCCAACCACTCTCTTAGTGCACCAACCACACTGCTACCCCGTGCTGGATGGACCAAGAGGCTATTGGAGACCACAACAGGGGGCAGTTGCAATTCCTCTAAATTTTGCTCTTGCTGAGTAATTATTCGTCTGCTGCCGCCTCCGACCGCTCTGCCGCCACCTCCGACCGCTCTGCCGCCGCCTCCGACCGCTCTGCCGCCGCCTCCGACCGCTCTGCCGCCGCCTCTGACCGCTCTGCCGCCGCCTCCGACCGCTTTGCCGCCGCCTCCGACCTCTCTGCCGCCGCCTCCGACCGCTCTGCCGCCGCCTCTGACCGCTCTGCCGCCGCCCCCAACTGCTCTTCTGCCGCCTCCAACCGCTCTGCCGCCTCTTTCAACCGCTCTGCTGGCGCCTCACTGGGAGACGTTCCATTTCTTACCTGAAAAAGCAGGTCGCCAGCAGCATTATTTTGCTTTGTCTTGTACCCTAATTTAATTAACAATAAAGATAAATTTACCGCAATGACATCAAATGAAGCCTCTCCCTCTGCCATATCTGAGTCAATAATAGCCTCAGGCTTGATTTCTTTCTCTAGAAGAATGAGAATTTGAATCCTTGGACTGTTGTGGCTGGGTAAACGGCTACCGTAGCTTCTTTACCAGGAGACACTAACATTGCAAGTCTGCACCGCAACTGATTTCATGCACACGTCCTCCATTTTATCAACTTGGCATCAAAGACAGCCCGATGCCTGCAAACTCTCCACTCCTGATTGGTACATCTCCTCCTCCTACCCCTCGCCTTCCCCTGCCTCCCAATCGGCCGCCTTCACCCTGCCACTCCCATCGTCCACCTCACCCTCCCACCTCGCCTGCCCCTCACCCCCTCCCCTCCTGCCTCTTCACCTCCGTCTCCCCCACGCCCCATTTGACAGAGACAGAAGCACCTCCATCACAGACAGCGTGTAGGGGTCTGAACACCGGCGGTGCTGCTGACTCCTGAGTCAACTTTTCACCTCCGTCTCTCCAAACTTGTGTTTGACTGAGAGAGCAGCCCCTCCATCACTGACAGTGTGCGTGGGTCTGAACACCCGCTGTGCTGCTGACTCCTTCTGAGTCAACTTTTCACCTCCGTCTCTCCAAGCTTGTGTTCGACCAAAAGAGCAGCCCCTCCATCACTGACAGTGTGTGTGGGTCCGAACCTGGCTGTGCTGCAGACTCCTCCTGAGTAAACTCTTCACCTCCGTCTCTCCAAACTTGTGTTTGACCGAGACAGAAGCCCCTCCATCACTGACAGTGTGCGCGGGTCTGAAACCCGGCTGTGCTGCAGAATGGCTGCTACCCGTCTCTGCCTCGCCTCCTCCCTCACCCTCTCCCACCTCCTCCTCTCCTCCTCCCCCCTCGCCCTCTCCTCTTCCTCCTCCCGACTCACTCCCCTCCCAACCCTCTCACCTGCAGCGACTCCGTCTCCCTCCCGACCCCCTGCCTCCCCACTCCCTCCCTCACTCTCTCCCCCCCACCCTCTGCCTCTTCGGTCCAACCGTGCTACTAGCAGCAAGACACATGAGACGCCAACCACAGCCGCCACCCTCCCCAGCAGCAGAAAAGAGAGCGTCAGCAGCAGTAGCAGCAGCAGAGCAACTACTTCAGACGAGGCAGCAGCACCGCCAGCACCAGCAACAGCACCAGCAGTAGCAGCAGAAGCAGAAGCAGCGTATTTAGAGGAGGAGGGGGAGGTTGGGGCGGAGGAAACTGGGGGCCAGGAGAATCCGGGAGGGAGGAGAGTGACAGGCCGAGACACACTCTGACTCTTCGTGCCTTGACCAGTCCAATCTCCCGCCTTAGCTCCGGTAGCTCCCGAACCTCCGGTAGCTCCGGTAGCTCCTGTACCTCCGCGTCTGCTTTGACTTGCTGCCCCACCCTGTGTGGGCTGGCTGCTTGCATGCTGTGCTCCGAACGATACAGGTGTCAGTCCGTCATTGGCCGGCGCCGCTCCATGTGAACGGTGAGGGAGAGATGAGTGGTGGGGCGGAGTGAGGGGTCTCAAGGAAGTCAGTCGACCGAATCTGTTTCTACGGCTCGATGGTGCTGCAGCCTGACCGATCTCGCCAGATCTCGCGTTCTCAGCCGTTGATTTGATATCACCTGGGGATGCTGCTGCTGCCGCTGCCGCCGCTGCTCTTGAGGAGACTGGTTCTGCAGAATCTGCTGGTTCAAATGCGTCCAAAACTTCCCCAGAAAATATCGGTGCCAGAAAATCATGGCCCACATAAGTTGCTGCGTCTCCTGCTGCTTCTGCTGCTGCTGCTGCTGCTGATGATGATGACGATGCTTCGCCTGGACCACTCGGCATAGGCCTCTGCTCCCACGAGCTCGATGGGAAAGGGGACATCGCCTCATCCGACTCCTCCTCCTCCACACTACTCCCCCGCTCCACTTCCCCCACTGAAGCCAGGTGCGCAAACAGGGAGTCACTGCTCCACTTGCACCGCCGCTCCCTCCTCCCTGCATCCCTCCTCCCTGGATCCCTCCTCCCTGCATCCCTCCCTTCCCTTCCCTCCCTCCCGCCCCTCTCCACTCCCCCCCCAGCCCGTTCTCCTTTCCCCTCCCTCCTGCCCCATTTCTTGCTCCTCTTTCCCCTGCAGCCTCTCCAGCAGAGAGGGACGAGGGACTGGCGGGAGGTGCAGCATGCACGGTGATGGATCGTCCTGCTGCCAGCATTGTTGGGCCCTCTACTCCACTCGATGCGCTCAGAGCAGCAGCAGCAGCAGCTGCACCAGAGGCAGCCGAAGAAGTGGCATTAGCAGTGGCGGAGGTAACAGCAGCAGAGCCAGCACTGTCAGTCGAGCCAGCAGTGTCAACAGTGGCGGCATCAGAGGCAGCGGCGAGATCGCAGCTCCTGCCATCATCTGACCATCTCCTCCTGCTCCTCGCCCAAACTGCTGCTGTCGCTGCCGCTGCTTGTGCTTCCGTTGCTCGCGTCTGAGTTTCTCCCCCAGGCGCCACTGCTGCTGCTGCTGATCCTACAGCCCGCGATCGCTTGCTACTGTTGAACAAACCCCCAATGCCTCTGCCCCCTTTGCCTCTCAATGGAACCACAATACTCTCTCCCATCCCCACTCCCTCCCCCTCAGTCCCTACCCCCTCTTCTCCTCCTTTTCGCCCACCATCACTGCCATTCGATTCAAAATCCTTCTCCCTGCCCGAACCTTTTTTTTCGAACCTGCCCGACCTCCGCACCTTCCCCCGGCCGTGGAACATACTGGAACCCATGAAAGCCATGGTGAATTTCCGCGCTCTCCGCGCCTGCACTACCCCGTCCGTTAACGCACGAATCAACTCCCCTCCGCCGCGCCGGCCTCCCTCTCCTCCGCTGCTACTGTCAAATACGCCCTCCCTCACATGACCCTCCCTCAGATGACCCTCCCCCTCGGAAACCTCGCTTGAAGTGACTCCGATTCCGCCGCACCCTTCGTCTGAAACTGAAAGCCCTGCGAACGAACCGTCGGGAGATTCGATCGACTCGCCTCGGCTCTGCCCGTAACTCCCGCCGCGTTCCACGGTGGAATGGAAGCTTCCGAAGGGAGAGGGGGCCTCCTCGGATCGACAGCGCGGGAGAGAGTGACCTAAGTAGACGCCGCTCCTTCCCACGCCGCCGTCGCCTCTCACTCCTCGCTTTTCAAGCTGCTGCTGCTGCGAGTCGCTGCCGGTGCTCACTCGCGCAGGTAACGGCAAGGGGCTTAAGAGAAACGGATCTCCGCTCGCATACTGCGAATCTTCGTCGTCGTTTGGTGCAGCGACGGAAGAGCTGGGCCCTGCTCGCTCCTCGGGCGCCTCCCAGTCACCGACAGGGCTTGTCGTACTGTTGCTGTTACGATCACCGTGACGGCATGTCCTGGGATCGTTGAGGAATCCGCTGAAGGAAGGAGGTGGAGGGGAGAACGACGACGTCCTGGTGAGACACGGGTGAGACGACATGCGAACCATTTTTCTGCTACTGCTCCGATTCCGATCTGCAGCGAAAGGGAAGCTAGCATCGCCCGTCGCCGCTCTATCCGTCGCACTATCCGCGGCAGAATCTGCCAACCTCGCAGTGGTGGTTGGAACATCTGCTTCGAGAACGTCCAAGCTGGAAAGACTACCGACTTTCTCTTGACCCGAGGTCAATAACGGGGATGAAAACACCCTTCGAAACCGCGTGGATAATTTTATCAAATCAACAGCTGCTTCAGAAGATTCTGGAGCTTTCGCCAACGGCTCGCGAGAACAAGCGAAGCTGGTAACTCTGGCTGCCTTCACGTGCGGATTCCGGTTGCAAATCTGCGTCCTTCTTCGGATTGATGTGCGATGCTGGATGATCAAGGATGCGACAACAACTGCTGAAGTGGCCAGAACAGCAGCGGTTCGGCTGAAATAAAGAGACGATAAAGCCACTAAAAGGATAAAGAGGGTCTCTATCCGTCGCCAGTTGTCGTCTGCTGCCATTTGCCGATAAAACTCCGCAGCTTCGGCGGCTGCTACTGCTGCTGTCTCAGCAGCCGGACTCGTCACTTCCTCAGCTGAACTACGACTTAACAGCGTAAAATTTCCGCGAAAAGCTTCCGACGCGAAACCATGGCTTCGCAGAGTAACGCCTTGCACTTCCCCGGGTACGGCTCTTGGTAGGATGACCTGGGGAGGTGACGTCGCCGCTCCTGACGCTCCGCCATTGGACATTGTCGTAGAAACAAACGAGGCGTTGCTTGCGGAAGCTACGGATGCAGCGGCATTAGCATCAATAAATCTGCGAGGCTCGACGTGCAGCGCTGCGGAGCGCGAGCTGTGCGGAGGTCTACGATTTTCGTCGCTGGAAAGCGGCGCCATGACCGCAGTGTTGGGTACAAAAGAATCACATGAAAACCGGCCCTAAACTAAAAAAATACTTGCTGCAAGCAACGAATGATGTTAAAATAAAGCCATGAAAACGCGGAAGGATGATTATACTTCTTAGGTGGCAAACCAATCACTCGGCGAGACGAAAACCTTCTGAGAGTATATCTCGCAAGACGAAACTGCTCTCTGAATTTGAATGAAACTACTCTCTAGGCAACCCTATCCATTCCAATGAACCGACTTCGAGGAGGCTGGTGGTGGTGATGAGGTGAGCAAGTTCTTGGACAACTGACGACGAACCTGTCAGGCGACTGAGATGACATGGACAGGCGGCCTGTGCTGTGACGCGAAGGGAAGGAAAGGTGACGTCGACACATGGACGCGGAAGGTCCACGGAAATGTAGCAAAGATTGTTACGACTGGAACACGTCAGACAGAGGTCAGTGATTTCGCAAGCTTGCCACCGATTGGTGGCAAAACAGAACGCGCACTCTCTGGTTCCTCGCTGTGTTTTGCGGCGGCGCAAACGAGGTTCGCGAAGACACTTGGTTTCCCTCTCCCTTACGTACAGTACAGCACAGCCTTTCAGCGACGACGAGTGCCATTCTTTGTCCATTGTGGAGCATTCGTTCGTGTTTTCGAATCGGGAAAGTCTATCCCAGCTCCTGACTTTCAGTTTTTTCTCATATTTAGCCCTATGTTTACTCAAAAAGCACCACTTTCCATTATTTCTCTCACGCGAGGCCCAAAGTATGTTCAAAACTGGTCCTGCGGGGCGAAGTTTTCGACACGTGTCGTTTTGTTACCAGCTGACGCACTTCCACTCTGAACTAACCGTTTGTCAGGGCAATTTTCGCGCCGGAAAAGTTTTTACGGGACAAAAAAACATAAAACCCCTAAAGGACCATTACACATTTTCGGGAGGGAGCAACCCTAAACACGGGACCTGCTAGGTGTTTAGGGTTGATCCCTCCCGCGAATGTGTCCTGGTTCTCTAGGGGTTTTATTTTTTTTGCCCCCGTCCAAATTTTCCATGCGTGGAAGTTCGTCAGATGGTGTAACAAGAGGACACGTGTCGAAAAAATCGCCCCGCAGGACCACTTTTGAACATACTTTGGGCCTCGCGTGAGAGAAATTCTAGAAAGTGGTGCTTTTTGAGTAAACCTAGGGCTGAATATGAGAGAAATCTGAAAGTCAGGAGCGGGGATATTCTTTCCCTTTCGAATCAAACCAGTATATGCGGGGTAGGGAAAGTGGTACCAGCCAACCAGCTTGCTGTGGTGGTGCCAGCCAAAGGCTAGATTCGTGGATATTCGTCCCAAATCGTGACTCTTCTTGCAGTTTCTCTCGTTCCTTGTTTAATCACACTACACTACTAGCACAAAAAGCTCATGCATGTACAACCGAGTGCGTTAATTGAACAAGTTGCAAAAATGCTACCTACGGTGTCAAGTACAAAAAACAACAGCTTTCCCTCTGGTGCTCGAGTGCATAGCACCTGAACAACTGATAATAACAATGTTAACCTCTGAGTAGCCACCCTTCGAGCCTTCCTTATGACGTCTGCTGAGTATATTGCCTTGCCCCATATGGGTCTTGCATTTACTTGCGACATCATAGTACCGGACCTCAAGGTGTGCTGCTCTCATATAGCGATTCCAAGAACCTCCTAGCCTTGGGAGGGCTGCCATCCTTCTTCTTCAAGCTCACCTTGCGCGCCGTCTTAGTCTGTAGGGCATCACCAAGTGGAAGACATTCAACGGAGAAACGGAAAACGGCGTTAGGGTACATTCAAACCAGCACCAGGGGAGAGGAGTGGACACATACAGAAGCATGCAGAGGAAAAACGAGATCCATGCTGACCCGGTGCAGACCCCAGATGCTCCTCCGAGAGGTGCTGCTTGTCCTCCTTGCTAGATTTCGACAGCTTCCCTCCCTGCTCATGCCATGCCATCCCATCCCGTTCCTCCCTCCCTTAAAGCCTCACCCGTCGCAGAGTGAGATCCATGATCGCCTGGTGCAGCCCCAGGTGCTCTGCCCTGTGCAACTTGTTCTCCTTGCTCGGCTTCGGCAGCTTGCCTCCCTGCGCACTCAGCCACTGCTGTGACACGCCCATGAGCCGGTACCGCCCGTCCGGCTGTAGCTGCCACGCCTGGCGCTTGTCAAACAGGCACGCGTCGATGATGGACTGCAGCTCCGATTTGATCGCCCGATCCTCCACCGGGGTTACCACCTCCACACGGCGAGTCAGGTTGCGGCTCATCCAATCGGCAGACCCGATGTAGTACTGGGGGTCTCCTCCTGAGGGGGGAGGTCGGGATGGAGGGGATGGGAGATGGGAAAGCGATTGTGAGGCTGTGACTCATCCAGCTTGCAGAACCAATTTAGGGACATAGGGCGGAGAGGGAAGAGAAGAGGGGGGAAGGTGCACCCCCCACCACAACCCCTTCCAATACTCCAAACCACTTCTCACCGTTCTCAAACTTGAAGATGCGGTGGTGCTCCAGGAACCGCCCGATGATGCTCACCACCCGCAGGTTCTCACTCACGCCCGGCACCCCCGGCCGCAGCCTGCACATGCCCCGCACGATGCAGTCCACCTTCACACCGCTCCCAACCGCTTCGTAAATCTTCGCAACCATCACCTCGTCGTCCAAACCGTTGCATTTGATGACCACGTGGGCCGGGAGGCCTGCTGCAGCGTTGGCGATTTCTCGGTCGATGAGGCGGAGGAACTCCCGACGCATGGTGCCCGGGGCGACCAGCAGGCGGTTGTACTTATTTTGCCGGTGGTATCCTGTTAAGTATTTGAAGAGATCGCGCACGTCCTCTCCCAGCTCTGGCCGACAGCTGCAACGGAAGAAGAACACAGGAAAGCAGGAGGGGGGTGGGTGGGGGAAGAGGGGAGTGGGGGATAGTTGTGAGTTGCTGGTCAGAAAGGGCATTGGCAATCTCGCGGTCGATGAGGCAGAGGAAATCCCTCCGCATGGTGCCGGGGGCGACCAGCAGGCGGTTGTACTTGTTCTGCCTGTGGTACCCTGTCGGATACTTGAACAGATCCCGCACGTCCTCTCCAAGTTCTGGGCGGCAGCTGGAATCAGGGCGGGAGGAGAAAACAACGGAGGGGGTGGAGGGATTTGGGAAGACACGAATGAGGCAGCGGAACTCGCAGCACAGCGCATGGTGCCGGGGCCAACGAGCAGGAGATTGGTTGCACTTGCTCTGCCAGTGATACTACTATATCTGCTACTTGTTCCTTCCCTCAGCTTTGAGGGCAGGGCGCACCTGAAGAGCCCGAAGTCGGTGTAGACGGAGGCGGTGCGGGGGTTGTAGTTGCAGTGGGTCTTCAGACGCACTACTCTCTGGCCGCCAACACAAGCCACACACGCACCTGAAAAGGCCGAAATCTGTATAAACGGAGGCAGTGCGGGGGTTGTAGTTGCCGGTGCCGATGTGCACGTAGGTGCGGAAGCCCTCCTCCTCCTCGCGCACCACCATGATGCATTTGCAGTGCGTCTTCAGCCCCACCAGCCCGTACGCCACGTGGCACCCCGCGTTCTGTCGTGGTGCGCAGGGAAGAAGGCATGGGAGAAACAAAATAGGTCATTAATCTCTGAAGACTACCAAAAGGCCCCACCAGCCCGTACGCCACGTGACACCCCGCGTTCTGTGGTGTGAGGCGAGGAGACACGGGAGTGGGCATGACAAGGGTGAAACCTGGCATCCCCACCTCGAAAATCCACACTCCCCAACCACACTCCCCAACCACTCTCCCCAACCACACTCCCCAACCACACTCCCAACCACACTCCCAACCACTCTCCCCACCACACTCCCAACCACAACCACACTCCCCAACCACACTCCCCACCACACTCCCCACCACACTCCCCAACCACACCCCGCTCCCCAGCCATGCTCCCCAGCCATGCTCCCGAACCCCAGTCCCCAACAAGTGCCCCTAACATACCTCCAGTTTTTGCGCGAATCCCACGTTCCGCGCTTCGTCGAAGCGAGCCTTAAGCTCCACCAGCACGGCCACCTGCTTGCCGTACTCCGCTGCCTTGATGAGCGCGGAGATCACCGGGCTGTCTGCTGACGTGCGGTATAGGGTGGCTTTAATGGCTTGCACCTGCAGCGCACGCCGCACGGGAGGGACATGAGGTGGGGAGGGGGACAGAACAGTGGTTTGATGACAGCTGAAATGACCAGGCTGTCTGCTGGCGTGCAGTAGAGACTAGCTTCAGTGGCTTCCACCGGCACTGCATGGGAGGCAGCGTGGTGGGCGGCATTGAATGAGATGGCGTTGAGGTGGGCGGCGTTGAGGGGCAGCATTGCGGAGGGGACAGGGGAGCAACACCGGTGCCTAGATGAGCAATAGGGTAAGAGGGATGGGGTGAGAAGGATGGGGCGAGAGCGATGGGATGAGAGCGGTGTCATGAGAGTGGTGTGGTGAGAGCGGTGAGGTGAAAGCACTGAGGTGAGAGCACTGGGATGCAAGTGCAATACTGAGAGGGCCACACCACGGGGAAGAAGCGAAGTAGAGGCCTACCTTGGGGTCGCGGGCAGCAGCCTCAACGAAATGCTGGGTGGATGTGCCAAAGCTGTGGTAGGGGTGGTGTACCAAAACGTCCCCCTGGCGTATGGTGTCGAATATGTCCGCCTGGTGAGGGAAGCAAGGGAGGAGGCGGGAAGATGAGGGGAGGAGGCGGGAAGATGAGGGGAGGAGGCGGGAAGATGAGGGGAGGAGGCGGGAAGATGAGGGGAGGAGGCGGAAAGATGAGGGGAGGAGGCAGGGAGATGAGGGGAGGAGGCGGGAAGATGAGGGGATGAGGCGGGGAGATGAGGGGAGGAACGATGGGCATGAACACAGATGGTCTTTTTGTGCACTAGATGTGTGGTTTCGAAGATGACCCCTTGGAGGGGAGATGGTGGCTTGAACAAAAGCGGCTAGAGTTAGAGGAGTAAGGGACGAGGAGACAAAAGAAAGGCCAAGAGTGATGGGAAGAGGAGATGGGCAAAGAGCACGGCAAATTGAGGGGCGCAGGCAAACAAAACGAGATAGAGCAGGAATGCAGAAGGAGAGTGGGCAGACATGCAGAGAAAGTGCAGGCAAGCAGAAAGGGAGGCAAGCGCAGGCAAGCAGAAAGGGAGGCAAACGCAGGAACGCAAGCGGACTGACCCCTTTGAGGCGCGGGTGGGTCTGAGGGGCCCAGGAAGAGAAGACGAGCTCCCTCTTGGCGTTCTCGTCCAGATTCACAGGTATCGTGTCAATCTCTGGTGGGGGGAAACAAGCGACATGGGTAGGGGGAAGGGGTGGGGCAGGGCAGGGAGGGGAACGAATACAAAATTAGCTAGGATCAGCACTGAACCATGACGAGATGAACAGGCAGGTTCCAAAAGGGGCAGACCTCCGAAACCCATAGCCTTCTTTCTTCCTCTCCCGTCCCCTTTCTCCGATCCCCTCACCCACAAGAGACTGCAAACTCTTGAGACACCCACGTCCCAGCCCGCGTGTGCTGCACAGGCGGTACACATCATCTCGAGAATCCAGCCGACTTTTGAGTCGACTCAAAAGTCACACCCACGTCCCAGGCCGACTGTGCTCCACAGGTGGTACACATCATTGCGAGAATCCAGCCCCAGCTCGTGCGAGAGCTTCAGCAGCACCTCCTCGGGCATCTCGCAGTCAACCTCCAGGCGCATGTTTGAATCCCCCTCGTGAGAACTTCCAGATCCCCACCCTTGAGACGCAGTTATAAGGTACGGACCTCCCAAGCCCAGGGGGCCGCACAGACGGTAGACGTCATCGTGCGAGTCGAGCCCCAGCTCGTGGGACAGCTTCAGGAGAACCTCCTCTGGCATCTCGCAGTCCACCTCGAGGCGCACAAAGGGGGCGAACTTGCGCTCGCGCATCTCGTCCGTGATCATCTCGAGCAAGTCTTCTGCTTCGTCCTCGTTGCGCTCCACGTCAGCGTTTCGTGTGACTCGGAAGAAGTGGGCTGACGTGATCTGCGGAGGGACAACGGGACCAGGGGTTGGGTATTTTGGGAAAAGGGAACAACTGATTTGGCATTCCGCGTGCCTGTGACGCATCATGCACGCCAACATAATCTCCCTGAATTGTCTCAGCTAAAAAAATGGGGATCCCATTTGACCAGGGTTTGGGGTTGAGAGTGAACGTGCAAAACACTACGAGCACTGCAGTGCGTTGCGTTGTCCTCTCACTCACCTCCATGCCGCCAAACAGCGACGAGAGGTTGGCCTTGATGATCTCCTCCACTGAGATAAACGTGTTGCGCTCCTCGTTGCTGCCGCTGCACGCACGCACATGCACACACGCACATGCAAACACGCACATGCACATACAGGAGGAGAAAGAGAATGATGAAGCCAGCAGGTACTGACTATTCGCTCAGGAAGATTCTCGAGGAGCCTTGAAACTCATCTCACTTCATCTGGGAATGACACAGCAGGCAAAAGCAACAGCAGGCGAATCAACAGCAGGCGGCACAACACAGCAGGCAGAGGGACTCACTCTTCGTTGGGGCGAACAAGCGGGTGCCAGCGATTGCACGTGTTGGGCACCGACACAATGGCAAACTCGTGGTCGTCGTCCACTGGGTCCCTCAGCGCCTGCCGATAACCGATTGGATGGGACCCGGGTTGAAACGTTGAGTGGAGGGGAAAAGTTGAGCGGAGGAGCAGGGTGGGGGGGGGGGGGGGGGGGGGGAGTGAAGGGGAGGGGGTTGAGTGGGGGGAGGGGGTTGAGTGGAGGGGAGGGGGGTGAGTGGAGGGGAGGGGGTTGAGTGGAGGGGAGGGGGTTGAGTGGAGAGGCACACGGGATAAGCACTTGGGCAAGGGGGGAAGGTTAGGAGAAATTAATTGAAAGGCGTACCACAGCAATGCCGAGGGCCATGTTGCTGATGAAGGGGAAGGGATGGCCCGGGTGACTTCTGAGGTGACTAAAAAAATATCAAGTGCCATGGTGGAATGAAGGGGAGTGCACATACCACAGCAATGCCGAGGGACATGTTGCCGATGAAGGGGAAGGGATGGCCGGGATCCACTGCCAACGGTGTGATGATGGGCTCCAGCCACGCCCTGTAGTATGCTCGCAGCTGATGGGGGGAAAGAGAAGCAAGAGAGAGGAAATCAAGGGACACAGAGGGCAGAGGGAGAGAAAGGGAAAAGTGAGATGGCAGGGGTGATGATGGGCTTCAGCAACGCAGCTGATGACAGGTACGCATCGAGAAGAAAACAGGCAATTCGAGGCGGCAGAGGGAAGTGAACAGGGGGGAGGCGCGGACAGGGCGGGTGGGCGATAAACAAATGATTCAGGATTTTGATGGGCCTGCCTGGCTCACCTTTTCCTTGGCGGGCGGGTCGAGCTCGTCCCAATGCACGAGGCTGATGCCGTGCTTGCGCAGCGACGGCAGCAGGTCCTGCTGCAGGCACTGCAGCTGCATTTGCACAAACTGCTCCACCTCCCTGCGTCCCACCAAGCACGCCACGCACCACACCACACCAGCCAATGAAACACAACCCCAGCACACGAGAAGCAGAGGAGAGTTCAGGGCAAATCCACAAACCGCGAACCATTCAATTACAAATCACGCAAAATGCAACTTGGTCCCTGGTCGCTCGGCCCTTTCAATGTCAACTTCACCTGAATGCTAGCCATCGGCGTTGAACGCTTGAGATTAGAATGGCAGAACGTGTGAGGTTGGGCACTTGCGCAGAACCATTCGTGTGACCTATGTTCTACATTGGGATGTGCTGCGCACCCAGCCGCCACCGCGTTCGATTTCTTCCGCCACGCGCATTAAGTGGAGCACAAGGTAACAATCTTGAGTGTTTCGCGCGCTTCTCATTTGGCGAATTCGTGCGACTTGTCGGGCGTCCAGAGCCAGCTACTGAGGCGGCCGCCGAATCTAAAGCAACTCGGCCTGTTGGGAAACCGCAATGCATTTCTTTGCTGGCAAAAACTTAGCGCGCTTCTCATTCTCACCTGGCGACGATTTTGAGCGACTGACTGGGCGTCCAGAGCCAGCTGCTGCGGTGGCCGATGAGGTTCGCCATGCCCGCCGCCTGCTGCCGCTTCAACGCGCCCACGCGCTTGCAGAAGAACTCGTCCAGATTGCGCGCCGTGATCGCCAGGAATCGAAGGCGCTGGCGAAAGACGCGATTGTGGAAGGAAATAGATAGAGCTAGGAAAGGATAAGATACGAAACAGCGGATATAAATAATATAGCGGTTAAACTCGTTCAGAAAGAGTGCTGCGATGGGCACAGATCGACCGCGCTGGGGATGGAAAACCGACGAGAAGCAAACAAATGGGAAAGCAGCCAGGGAGGCAGACCGAATGCGGTCCGAGTGCCGTGAAAACGGCAGCTTAGCGCTAAAGCCAACCTAGCCTAGCTGGCGCGAAAGCGAGAAGAAGGGGAACAAAGTAGTATTACCTCCATGAGCGGCGTGCGCTTGTCCAGCGCCTGGTAGAGCACGCGCCAGTTGAACGCCAACCAGCTGCGGGACAGCGGACAGCGATGCAACCAGAGAAGGGACAGAGGGTCAGAGGGACAAAAGCGACAGACATGACACACCCAAGACCGACTATCGGAATCTTGTCAACTTTATAAGACGACGGAAGAGAGCGCACAGCGGGACACTGCTTATTCGTCACGAAGCCTACTGGCAGCGAGCGCGCACCTTAGCTCTTTGTTGTACACCGCATCAGCAGATACCAGCGCGTCAACACTCAACCCCGAGACGTCCTTCATCAGACCCTCCTGCTCCCACGGCGGCATAAGGCCCTCCGCCAAGCTCTCCATGGCTTTCATCCGGTGCTCCCAGCTCCCCACGCCCGCATCCTCCATTTCTGTCATATCCGTCGCCGTCGCGCTTCCGTCGTCCACTTCCTCCACGTCCGACAGGTACTCGACGGCCACATGGTCCCCTGCGTTGACTGACGATGACAGAGCTCCATTAACGAGATCGTCAGCCCTGCTGTTATCCGACTCCGACGATTCCTCCAGGTCAGCCTCGAAGGATTCTTCGACGAAAGAGACGGAGGGGTCGGGAACGGCTGACGCGCCGATTCGCGGATCCCACGGGCCGAACTCGCACGCTGGTGGGTTAGAGCTGTTCGAACCGATGCCATTCGCTCGGATGCTCTGTGCACGACCACGGTTCGACGAATCTGACGTTCCGGAATATCGCTTCGCGGAGGAAGAAACGACGACGGGAACTTTCGGCGTGAGCCGGAGTGGTTGCGTGGAGTTCGAGGAGAATAGTCTGGAGGTGCCGCATGATTGTGTCAGGCTTAGCGACGAGACGCCTGACGCCGTGGGACAAGAGTGAAGAGCCTCCATAATAGGAAGAACAAGTGGTCAGATCTAGGAAACAGGTGCGTGAAAACGCTTGTTGGACGACGCGACGAGAAACTAACGATGCAGCAAGTTTCCCAAAATTAAACAAAAACAGTCCGACGGAAGCAGAGTGGGAGGTTGAAGGGAGGCAGAGAGGTCAGATTTGTGCTTGCGTGCTTGGCTGAACAACAGGCCTGTTCTGGGAACTCGAGGTTGGTGAGTGGCGGCTGGCTTGTCTTCTGGCGGCAAATGCCAGATGCAAAAAGTGAATGAGATTCAGAAAGCTGCACTGGCGGGGTGGAGGGGTCTCTAGAAGTTGGATGGACAGAATTCGGTGGCTAGAAACGAGTTGCAAAATGAGGCTGAAAGCAGGCTCGAGCAGAGCTTTTACGCACCCAGAATGACAGCCTTTGGGAATAACGCGAGGCGCGACATGAACTGGGCCAGGTTCGTCTCCGTTTTCGAGCCACTTCTGGTTCGGGAAAGTGCTTCGGCGCCTTCGATATCTCCTACTTTAGCAGCTTCAGCCGAGTCAAATTCAGCCAGTGCCACCTGGCCTGTCTGCCAGCGCATCAGGGGAGAAATCTGGCTTCCGCCAATCTAAAAGGGAGGACTCGCGGCGCGTTTTGGCGGAGGTCTATTCGCCGTGTAAACGCCTTGATTTGTGGCAGATCTGCGTGTCGCTCAGTCACCCACATGCCTGAAACCCTCAACCTGCCGCCAAGGCTGGGCCCGATTGGAGCACCCGACGACAGGTCAGCAGGGGTCACATGCCCCGAATGTTCCCGCTGCCGAAACCAGACCAAAAATCTGTGAGCCCCCCCAACCACAGCGGAGGCTAGGACGGTACGCAACTTCGTCACAGCAATTTTGGACCAACCAGTAAGAAGAACCGAGTACCGTAGCATAGCACACAGAAACGCAATGTAACGCATCGTACCAGCTAGAACCTCTTGTTGATTGAGCTTTCAGATTTGACCACGTGTGCAGCTCCTTGTTCATGGTGCTCCCATCTCAATCAATCATGAGTTCAGCAGAAATTGTTGGGTACGGTTTTGAGGGAAAAAACCAACCCTTACAACAGGCAGGGCATAACAAACCATTTCTGAAAAATCTCAGCTAAATACGCTTCCTGATCACGCCGGTAAAACGGCTGAAAGCAGCTTTTTGGAGGCTATTGGTTTCTTCTGCTGCTGCGCGTCTCGACATGATCCCTCTTTGTAGCACTCCGCAGAAACCGAGTGCTTGCAGCACTCTTCATCGTCTATCATCTGAATGCTCTGAGTTAACAAGAGCAGCAGGTCCTACCATCAGAAATTCTGCAAGTATTCAGAAGAGTCCCGATGTGACGTGTCGATTTATACTCGCCCGCGTGAAGGCCAATTCTGCGGTTGGAACTTTGCGAAAAGAGAAGAGCGGCCTCGCGTGGAGTGATCGAGTGATAACGGCCCGAGGAGATCGAACTGGTTTTAACGCGCAGCGGGGTCAGATTAAGGGGTTTCGAGGAAGATGCTGTGCAAAACCTGCGAAAGGAGTGAGTCGAACTATTTATGCCACGTTATCTGTAAACCGTGAACTCTTCAAACCCTTCGTGTACCATTTGTTATGCATGCCATTGTTTGATCATGTTCAAGCGCGTAGCTGCCTTCTCACTTGCCATTGCCGGCTTGCACTTTACACATCAGGTTTCGAGGCAAATCGGTTGGACAAAGTATCGGGACGTGGACTACACTGACTGGAATACTGACGATGCGTATGACACGGAGGCGATCGACGCGGAGGGGGAGGCGAGGGAGGGCCCAGGGGTCAGCGAAGAGCGAATGCTGCAGCGACTGGTGGAGAGGTGAGGCACAGCCAGGGATGAGGACGCCAGCAGTGGAGTGGGGGTGTCAGGTATGAGGAAGGAGGGTGTCATGTCAGGAGTGAGGACGCCAGGATTTTCCTCTCACTAATACTTTCCAATTTCTCTCCCCCGTTCCCCGCTTCTCGTCCCCCCACCCTCCTTCCCTATCTCTCCCTTTCCTCCCCAACCCCACTAACCCCCCCACCCCCTATGCCAGGCTGGAAAGCACTCCCCTGACTGCCTCCCCGCGCCACGTGTCCAGGGCAGTGCGCAGCGCGGGGGTGCGCCTCTCCCCCCGCCGTGTGACGCTGGCAGCGCGGCTGCTCGCCAGCAGAGGCAGCTGGCGCAGGGCGCTGCTGCTCGTGCACTGGGCCGCTCGCCGCGACCAATCACGTATTGACAGGTCAGACTGATCCCGGAGGTACCTGTCAAACTGACAGGTTGCCTCAGTTTCCGGTTTCCCTTCCATGCCTCCCCCCGCCATGCCTTCTCTGGTCATGCCTTTATTGCCCATTCCTGTTCAACCCCTTCCCCCCATCGCCTCCCCTCCCTTCTCCCGGCATCTCGTTTATTCTTTGCCTTTTCGTTCTTGGCTCTTGATCACCTCCCTGTTCTCCTGTCCGCTCTCTCCCCCGCGTTCCTGCCCTCCCCGCTGCAGGAAGGTGCTGACGTCGCTCATCGCTGCGCTGGGCTGGCGCTACCCTGATGCCGTGCTGCAGGCCATGCGACTCATGATGGTAAGTGCTGTGCGGTGATATGCAATGCTTTGGGGCTCTGTGCGGTGCTGCTCTTGTTGTTCGCTGCTGTGTTGTGCTGCAAAACACGCGATTGATGCTGGTACGTGCTTGCAGGCTGTGCATCGTTCCATCGCTCTGTCCGTCTAACACTCTCTTACTCTCCATTTCGCCCTCCCCTCCTTGACACACCTGTTTTTCGTTTCCTGTTTCCTGTTTTTCTTTGTTTGTTTGTTTGTTTGTTTGTTTTTGTTTTTGTTTTGTTTTTTATTTTTTCTCGTTTCCTGTTTTTCTTCCTTTTTTTTTCGTTCTTTTTTTTTTCACCTGTTTTTTTCCTGTTTTGTTTCCTACGCTCTATGCTGTGTCGCCCACTCCCTCCTCTCCCTCCCTGCTCTCCACCAGTCGCAGCCCGCCACGTGGCCTGACCTCCCAGCGTACAGAGCAGCAGCGGTGGCGCTGGGAAGGGCGGGGTATCTGCAGGAGCTGCTGCAGGTGGGTGGGGAGGATGGGCGGGGAGAGGGTGGGCTTGGGGAACGAAGATGCCAGTCTCTTAAAACCTCTAGCCGTGATCAGTTCAAATCAGTACCGTCATACTTCACTTTCCACCGTTCACTTCTTCTTGGTCCTTCCCTCCTCTCCTCTCCTCCTCACGTTCCAAGCACAGCTGAAGCCCTTACCTTGACCCGTGGCTGCTGGTCCCTCTCTTCCCTCCTCACCCCCCCATGTGAGGAGCAGAGCAGCTGATGCAGGAGCTAAGGGAAGGTCCAACCCGCACCAACCGCACTGCGCCGCTCGAAACAGATGGCAGAGGCGTTGGCGCTGACTCTGGCGCTGGCGCGGGTGCTGGTACTGGTGCTGTCAGTGGGACGAGCAACACGAGCAGCACGAGCAGAAATATCTCCAACTCGGGTGCAGCGGGCAGCAGCAGCTGGCTGGCTCCAGATGTGGTTGTGTACAACGCTGTGAGTGCTGCCCTTCTGGTTGTCTCTAGATGTCTGAAGCTCTAAGGCTCAAAAGCCTATGCGTCCTCCTCAACCCGCGCATGTCTGTGCATGGCTGAATGAACCAACGCACATTCTCTCCGCTTTCCCCATCCCCACTCCTCTCCCCTCCCCCCATCCCCACTCCTCTCCCCTCCCCCCATCCCCAATCCTCTCCCCTCCCCCCATCCCCAATCCTCTCCCCTCCCCCCATCCCCACTCCTCTCCCCTCCCCGCATCCCATCAGCTCCTGAATGCCTGTGGCGCCAAGCGGCAGTGGAAGGGCGTGCAGTGGGTGCTGCAGCAGATGCGTAGCGAGGGGGTCGCTCCCGACGCGGCCACCTTTGGGCTGGCCATCCAAGCCCTGTCGCTGTGCAGCCAAACGCACCTCGCGCTGCAGGTGCTGGCCGATATGGAGGCTGCTGGCTTCCCCCCCACCGTCCAAACCTACCGAGGTAATCGTCTGGATTATGATCTAGACCGATCGCGGTAATATTCAGACTTACTACCAAAATTCTGTGGTGAGTTGAAGCATACCTTTGGTGCTGGCAGCAGCAGTTATGGAGATGCATTGAGGCTGCCTCTCACACCTGGTGATGGGGACACCTGAGAACCTCTCCTTTCTGCTCCTCTCTTCCTCCGTCCCTCCCATAACAGACCTGGTGCGAGCACTGGCTGCAGCAGGAAGGGTGGAGGAGGCAGAGGCGGCAGTGAGGGAGATGCAGGAGCGAGGAATGGAGGGCAACGCAGGGGTGTTTCACTCCCTTGCATGCGCGCTCTGCTCCGTTGGACGCTGGCAGGACGCTGTTGCCCTGGTGAGTTTATTTAGACGTTTGTTGATGCAATGCAGCCAGTGGGACTCGCAGTTGGATAGGCTCAGGGGTTGAAGGGCAACGTGCAGCCTGCCTGGTGTATTAGAGCCTGATGTATTAGTGCAATGTCCATCTACCGTTTCCACCCTAATTTAAATCGTCTG
Organism: Closterium sp. Yama58-4; assembly: GCA_947470075.1. Classification (NCBI taxonomy): domain Eukaryota; kingdom Viridiplantae; phylum Streptophyta; class Zygnematophyceae; order Desmidiales; family Closteriaceae; genus Closterium; species Closterium sp. Yama58-4. The sequence goes on along the minus strand of CANIUD010000121.1, from coordinate 846,176 downwards.
GGTAATCTGGGCAGGTGGAGAAGATTTCTCGGGCAGAGGATGCGCAGCCGCCAGTGGTGACGTGGACAGGGCTGATTCGCGCATGCGAGCGAAGCAGTCGATTGGACGACGCGGCCCGGGTTTTCCGGGAGATGCAGGTGCGGGGTTGCACCCCCAACATCACCACCTGCAACATCATGATCACTGTCTTTGCCCGCACGGGCAGGTTTGCTGCAGCGGAGGAAATTTACGCCGCTGCCCGGTCGGGCGGGAGGCCTATAATCACGGGCAGGAAGAGGTGGATGAGCAAAGAGGAGAGGCAGGAGGCAAGGATGCAGCGGTTGGTGGCTAATAGCAGGAGCAGGAGGAGGCTGATACGAGAAGGGAAACTGCAAAGAGAGGGAGGAGTAGGGGTGGGAACAGATGTGGTTAGGGCTGGGGAAGTAGGGGAAGAGGAGAGTGAGGGGAGAGCACGAGAGGAGGAAGAGGAAGAGGAGGAGGAGGAGGACGAAGTGGAGGCTGTTGGGGAGGCGATGACGAGCGTTGGGCAGATTAGCAAGGATGGGCAGAAGGAGGAGCAAAACAGGGAGGAGAGTGGGGAAAACGAGAGGGACGCGGACGACGAAGGCGATGAGGGTGAGAAGGTGTGGATGGGCAGGAGGCGGGAGGATCCCCCTCTAGTGCCCAACAGCCACACGTTCTCTGCCATGCTGGGCGCGTGCGTGCGGTGCCGGCAGTGGCAGGCCGTGAGGCAGGTAGCACGAGACATGCAGCGGCAGGGGTGGGCGCTGCACGTGCGGCAGCACGGGTGGGTGGTTGATGCTCTGCTCAAGGGCAAGCAGGCAGCCATAGCCGATGAGCTGCTGATTGCCATGCGAGGGGGCTCACAGTCGCACACACCCGCAGAGAGCCAAAGTAGGGGTGCTGTGGAGCGCGAGGGAGTGACAGCTGCTGGGGATTCTGGCGCTGGGAGCAGCAGCCAGGAATCCAGCCGCGTTAGCAGCGGTATCCTTGGCAGCAGTCGCGAGTCAAGTCGTGACAGAGCAGGGCTGTCGGGTCAGGATTATGGTAGTGTGGGGCAGGAGGAGAGTTCTCCTGGGGTGGATGGGAGCATGGGTGGGGAGGAGCAGAGGAAGGTAGCTGCACGGCAGCAGCTTGAGTTGCTGTCGGCACTGACTGGTGCGAGCAGCAGAGGAGTTGGGTCGAGTGGACAGGGGATTTCAGACGGCAGCAGTGAAGACAGCAGCAGCCGCAGCAGGAGCAGCAGCAGTGCTGACATTCCCAGCAGCACCAGCGCCACTGACAACACGAGCACGAGCACAGACGGCAGCAGCAGCGCCCAGGCCAGCAGCACCCAGGCCAGCAGCACCCCTGGCAACGACAGCAGCAGTGGTGAGCTGAGCCCAGTCCTGCTGAGGGTGCGGGAGCTGCTTGAGTCCCATGCGCCTCTGGACGGCTTTGCTTGGCGTTATGCGGTGGCGTCGGTGGGCGGGGGACTGACTGGGGTAGAGGTGGAGGAGACTGTGGGAGTGATGGACGCGTGGGGGAGGGCTGTGGAGGGGCGGGCTTTGGAGGGGCGGGCTTTGGAGGGGAGGTTGGACGAGAGGGTGGTTGAGGGGGAGGTGGTGAGTGGGGAAGGCATATCTTGGGCGGTGGCAGGTGCGGATTCTGCAGGTGTTGAGTCAGGTTGTGATGAGTTATTAGGCGTTGAGTCAGCAGGGACACAAGGAGGACCAAAGAGGGGAGCAGATGCGCGAACAGCAGCAGACACTGCAGCAAGTGGTTCCGACGCAGGTGGTGCTGTTGGTGCCGCTGGTGCCGCTGTTGCTGCTGGTGACCCTGGTGCCACTGGCGCTGCTGATGCATCTGCAGCATCTGATGTTATCACTGAAGCATACCCAGCATCCTCCCCTGCGGTAGACCCTGGTGTGCTTGCCGACCTTGTAAGGGGGCTGCTTATAGGGGGGAAGAGGGAGGAGGTTCAAATCGCGATGCGATTGGTCGACCGGATGGAGAGGGAGGGATGGGTGGCAGACGCCGGCATATACACCAGCCTGCTGCACCGGATCATCAGGCTCGGAATGGGAGCTGAGGCTCGGGAGGTTCTGGCTCGGGCCGAGGCAGCAGGTGTGAAGGTGGAGTTCGATGAGCTGGAATTGAATGACTCTGGAGGGGGTTTGATTGGGGAGAGGGGAGAGAGGGTGGGAGAGGGATGGCAAAGAGGGGAGAGGGATCGGGTGGAAGAGCCATCTGCTTGGGACATTTTGAAAGTGTGGAGGAAGGAGCTGCAATGAGGAACAATAGTAACACATCTCCTGAAGAAAATAGCTGGCTGAAAAGGTGGTGCTACGATGCATGCTCACTGGTTGGTTGGGGCAACAGTATCATAGAATTTTCTCTCTGTCAAGTTACTGCTATCAGTAAATGTTACCAGCTGACTTTCGCGAAGCTTTTTCCCGTCGCCTCGCATCCATCCCTCCCACTCCCGTGGCTGGCTTCAGGCTTTTAGGACGCGGCACCTGTTTTACCGATCCTGCGATCGATCCTGCGCAGGGTCGAATTTTTGCGGAGTTAAGAACATTTTTGAGAGTTTTAAATGCTTTCAGAAGATTTGAGTGCGGTGAAATCAGCGATCCTGCGATCGATCCTGCAAAAAGCAAACAGGTGCCGCGTCCTTAGTTTCTGAGTGGGATTGCGCTGAGGCTCACTGATGTCAGTCTTACGCGCCTCGCGCTCCGCTGCAGCTCTTCTGACTTCGAACGCGTCACACACACACGGACGGCTCACGGACAGAAGGCCACGTAGCGGTTTTCTTCGTTCCCGTGAAGCATTGAGACGTCTTAAAGCTTTTAACCCCTTTTGAGACTTCGCAAAGCTTTTAAGAGCATCACAGAGAACGGCTATGTAACCGTTTAGGAAGGTTCCTTCTCGTTTTCCTTCGACTGGGTTAGCTTAGCCCGGCGGTTGAAAATAGGTGCGCGCAATTACGGCAACACTTTTTCGGCATCATCGTACCGTTTCGGCGAGACATTGATTGCCGTTCTCTGTCGAAGCCATGGCTGCCGCAGAATTCGAGATCTGCGAAAACTGGTACGACCTACTTTACAGACTGGTTCTATGCCGTTTTACGAATTGGCTATGCATCTGGTTCACCCGCGCCGTCCTACGTGTCTTCCGTGTATCATCCGTGTCGTCTGTACGTATCATGTTGTCGTCCGTGTCGTTGCATTCCATCGCGTTCCATCCACATTTCCCTCGCAGCGCTCGTCCCATCCCCGTGGCCAACCTACCGCTGCACGCCGCGCACTGCGAGACGCGCCTGCTCTTCATGTCTGTCGTGATCCCCTTTTCCCGCTTTCCCGCTTTCCCCACTTCCCATTCTTCCCACCTCAGCGCTCGCCCCATCCCCGTGGCCAACCTACCGCTGCACGCCGCGCACTGTGAGGCTCACGTGTCCTTCCTTCCTCCCCCCCCCCCCCCCCCCCCCCCCCCACCCCCTTTCCCGCTTTCCCCCTTTTTCGCATGCCCCACTTCCCGTTCTTCCCACCTCAGCGCTCGCCCCATCCCCGTGGCCAACTTACCGCTGCACACCGCGCACTGCGAGACGCGCCTCGTGCGCTGCGATGGCTGCGACGAGATGGTGGCGACAGCTGCCATGGACCAACACATGGCAGCCGTGCATGCTCCGGTGAGTTCTCTCGTGCACACTAGATTGTTTGCACAAGCCAGTGAATGGCGACACGTTGTGTTCTAGTGGACGCGTGCGCTGCGATGGCTGCGACGAGATGGTGGCGACTGCCGGCATGGACCAGCACGTGGCAGCCGTGCACGCTCCAGTGAGTGATCATCGCATGCGCTTTGGTTGTTTGCACAACCCAGTGAGTAGTGGCATGCTCCAATGAGTGATCATCACATGCGCTTTGGTTGTTTGCTCGGCCCAGTGAGTGTTGGGACTTTCTGTTCCAGTCGACGGGTGCAAGGAGATGGTGGCGGCTGCAGCCATGCACCAACATGTGGCAGCCGTGCATGCTCCCGTGAGTGATCATCGCACGCGCTTTGGTTGTTTGCTCGGCCCAGTGAGTGATCATGCACTTGGTTGTTTGCACAACCCAGTGAGTAGTGACACGTTGTGTTCCAGTCAACGGGTGCAATGAGATGATGGCAACTGCAGCCATGAACCAACATGTGGCAGCCATGCACGCTCCTCTAAGTAACACCATTCTGGGTTCGATGTGACAGTTGCAATGAGATGGTGGTGACTGCACCCATGCACCCATCGTTATCTTGACCCATCTTCCCCCTTCCTCCCACCTCCCCCACCACCTCTCCGTCCTCAGGCGCCCTGCTCGCTGTGTGGAGAGCCCATGGAGCGTCGGCTCCTGCCAGAGCATGAGGCATCAGCCTGCCCCCTGCGCTCCCTGATCTGCGCCTTCTGCGACCTCCCTGTCACCGCCATGGACCTCCAATCCCACACTGTAAGGAGATGCCTGCAGAGTCAAATTCATCCGTTTCTCGCGCTGCAAGGAGATGTCTTTAGATTCCATCCAAAAGTTACCTCCTTCATCGCTTTGTGAGTGGATGTGGATGCATTTATTGAGGTGCCGCGAAAAAAAATCCCTTTTGCAACCTACCTGTTGCCTCTGTGTGTCTTCTCTCTTGCGTGAACCCCCTTGCTCGCCCTCAGGATGTGTGTGGCAGCCGTACGGACAGGTGTGAGATATGCAGCAAGTACGTGCTGAAGAGGGATCAGGAAGCGCATCAGCAGCAGCACCTGCTGCAACCATCTCCACACAATGCTGCCACTCCCAGTGCCAGCAGAGACGGCACCGGAGCAGGTTCATCTCGAAATGCCCGCGAGCCTCTCAGCGTTTCGAATGGTTTATCTGGTAGATCGCCTGGGAGTGCTGCGCGTGGTGGTGCTAGTGATGGTGCTGGGGGTTCTGGGGGGATAAGCAGGTACTGGCAGCTGATTGTTCCTGTAGGGTTTGTGGCGGTGGGTGTGGCTTTGGCTCTGGGCGCACGGAAGAGAAACAAGCTGTAGATACTGGATGTTTATTGCAAATGCCTCAATATTTTACCTAAAGCCGGTCTTTGCTTGAAATGATGTTAACGGAAATGCTGAATCGAAATCCTAATGCGTATACTGTATGTTTATATGTAAAAAGTCATAATGTTGTTACACCACCATCGTACAAAGTCATGAATTACAAGAGTTAAGTATTTAGTGGTACTTTAACCACTCAAAGTTGTGTGCTCTTATAAGTATCAATATGTACGGTGTAAATGTACAGCGTCCACGCCCAACGTAATCGCGTACAAATCGCTGGCATTCCACCCAGTAAGTCTCTTTCCATGTTTCACGGCGGTGAGAACGCCTTTTGGGTTCTGCCACGTCTCAGCTGCTGTACAAGAGTCAACGTGTCTAACGAGTCAACGACTCAACGGCTTTCCGCCATGGACGCGGTTTTGCGGCAGTCGATTTCAGCGACGCCATGCGTTGCGCACATACCTCGCCGAACGTCGCGACCGCTGGCTGCGGTTCGCTGCGACAGCGAACCCGCAATATTGTCGCCTGAATTCGCAGGCTTTAAACCGGCGTACACGCATGCACAGAGTTCTCGGCGAACAGCCGCATTGACGAGAACTTGCGTGTGGAACCGCAGCGTCGCTGCTAGCGGCGAGCGTTTGATGACCCGGCAGAAAACAGCCGTTTTGGCGAGTAGTCACGGTGATAATAACGGCGCTAGTAGTGACTATAGTGGTGGAGACACTACCAATGGCAACAGCGGTGCTAGGAGTGACGGCAACAGAGGAAGCAACAAGAAAGCTACTGCCTCCTCTGCACATGCAGCATCTTCTCCGTCGGTCGGAAGCAGCCCGGAAGCTTCGTTTCTAGGGCCGGTCGGGGAGATGCTGCAGCGTAACAAGGCGAAGACGGCCGAGTGAGTTCGCGCCTGGTGAGAAGCTTCGTGGAACCTTCACGACCTTGAGAGATGAGAAATTCTGAAGCTATTTTGGAACACTTCATTCTCAGTATTGTCATCCTCGTTATTGTCAAATTTTCACCAAATGAAGAAGTTTTATTCGTGACCCTCAATCCTGATCGTCCATTTTGCCTTCTCTTCTTGCTCCGCCAATCAACGGTCCCCAGGTTGCTGGGAAAGCTGCAGTCGTTTGGGGTAGCAGGTGTACTCTCTTATGGCCTCTTCAATACAGTCTACTACATCTTCGCCTTCCTCTTCGTGTTGTAAGTCAAACATGTGGCATCTCATATTAAAATTAATCCCAGATCTCATGTGGAGTTTCTTTTTCGCCTTCTACCATTTTGCTATCTATTTCCTCTTTGCCTCGCTCACCTCTCTCACTCCTCTCACTCCTTCCTACCGCTCCTCACCTGCACACCTCACTTTCTCTCTTTCTGCTTCCTCGCATGTGCATGTGTGCAGTCTCTACGTGGCCCCGTCCCCTCGAGGCCTGGGCTTAGCAGCAGCAGCAAAGAAGTGAGTGCCCTGTTGCCCACCCAGGTGACTTGTGGCCTGCCTAGCAGCCGAACAACAGGTGAGGACCGGAAACAGCACAGGAAAGTGTTTGCCCCACTAAGTATTTCTCTACGTGGCCCCATCCCCGCGAGGCCTGGGCCTAGCAGCAGCAGCAAAGAAGCGAGTGCCCTGCGCTACTGCCATCTGTTTCTTGCGAGAGTGGGATGAGGTGGGCTGGTGGGGAGAATGCGCTGGTGGCATGGCAGTGGAGGGCGGAGGAGCCGGAGGGAGGGCGTGCAAAGGAGTTTGTAGGAGTGAGAGTCTGTGGTGGGGAATCCCTTTTGAGAATTCTCAAGAGTCTGTGGAGGGGAGAGTGCGCAGCAAGGGGACCAATGGTAGGAGTGTGCAAGGGTGTGTTTGTTTGAGCACCAGCGACACAGCACGGGAACATGCGAGGGGTGGTGCGAGGGGTGGTGCGAGGTTTGGTTTGGGGGACTCCCCGCACACTCTCCAAACCACATGGAAGTGAGGTGACACGGGGCCCAATGGGTTGACTTTTGAGTCGACTCAAAAGTCAAACAACATGGAAGTGAGGTGACACGGGGCCCAATGGTGGGAGTGTGCAAGGGACTGTATATATGAGCACCAGCAACACAGCACGGGAACATGTGAGGGTTGACTTTTGAAATTTTCACACCAACATAGCTGGTGCGAGCGGTGAAGTCTGGGGTCTCTCATGTGAGAGGGACGAGGTGAAGCATGTGAGCGTGGGATGAGTGGGACAAACGAGAGTGGGACAAACGAGAGTGGGACAAACGAGAGTGGGACAATCGAGAGTGGGACAAACGAGAGTGGGACAAACGAGAGTGGGACAAACGAGAGTGGGACAAACGAGAGTGGGACAATCGAGAGTGGGACAAACGAGAGTGGGACAAACGAGAGTGGGACAAACGAGAGTGGGACAAACGAGAGTGGGACAATCGAGAGTGGGACAATCGAGAGTGGGACAATCGAGAGTGGGACAATCGAGAGTGGGATGCGGTGGTCTTTGCAGTGGTGTGGGCGGGCAGTCAGGTCACCAAGCCCTCCTCTCGCCCCTTTGCCTTGCCTCTCCTCTCCTCTCGCCCCTTTGCCTCTCCTCTCGTCTCTCCCTCTTGCCCCAACCCTAATCCACCCTCCCCGTCCATTCACAGTTTTCTGAAGGTCTTTGCAGTGGTGTGGGCCGGCAGTCAGGTCACCAAGCTAGTGCGAGCAGGCGGGTAAGCAATGAGATGCTGAGTTGGTGACTTTCTTAGTAGTGCCTATTTTTGAGTCGACTCGAAAACAGGTTGATCACTTAGTAGTGCTTGAGAGTGCTATGCATCAAGATGCTGTCTCGTTGACTCGCAGTGGTGTGGGCGGCCAGTCAGGTCACCAAGCTGGTGCGAGCGGGCGGGGAGCAAAAGTCGCAGAGCAGATCGCATTATCATAAACACTTGTGGGAAGTCGTAGGATAATTTGTGGTTATAGTGAAGTCGAATCTGCAGACGTCTCACAATGTGCTTATGGTGAATCGAATGGAATGTTGGAGAGAGGCCATTTGTGGAAAGTTCCATCGCTGCACTCTCCTCTATGGCATGTGCACTTCATCGCTCTCCTCTATGGCATGTGCACTTCATCGCTCTCCTCTATGGCATGTGCACTTCATCGCTCTCCTCTATGGCATGTTCACTTCATCGCTCTCCTCTATGGCATGTTCACTTCATCGCTCTCCTCTATGGCATGTGCACTTCATCGCTCACCTCTATGGCATGTGCACTTCATCGCTCTCCTCTATGGCATGTGCACTTCATCGCTCTCCTCTATGGCATGTTCACTTCATCGCTCTCCTCTATGGCATGTTCACTTCATCGCTCTCCTCTATGGCATGTTCACTTCATCGCTCTCCTCTATGGCATGTTCACTTCATCGCTCTCCTCTATGGCATGTTCACTTCATCGCTCTCCTCTATGGCATGTTCACTTCATCGCTCTCCTCTATGGCATGTTCACTTCATCGCTCTCCTCTATGGCATGTTCACTTCATCGCTCTCCTCTATGGCATGTTCACTTCATCGCTCTCCTCTATGGCATGTTCACTTCATCGCTCTCCTCTATGGCATGTTCACTTCATCGCTCTCCTCTATGGCATGTTCACTTCATCGCTCTCCTCTATGGCATGTTCACTTCATCGCTCTCCTCTATGGCATGTTCACTTCATCGCTCTCCTCTATGGCATGTTCACTTCATCGCTTTTCTCTATGGCATGTTCACTTCATCGCTCTCCTCTATGGCATGTTCACTTCATCGCTCTCCTCTATGGCATGTTCACTTCATCGTTCTCCTTCGCTGCTCCCCTTGCCTCCTATTCCTCCTTCAACCCTCTCCTGCAGAGCTCTGATGCTCGCTCCCTTCATGGAAAGAGGCATCGCCGCACTCTCCTCCTCAACGGGCGTGTTCAAGTCCCGAGGCCAGGCTGTAGCAGCCCTAGTGGCCTTCTGCTTTGGCCTCGCTGGGGTGCTCTTCCTGTCAGTCACTGCGCTGTGGGCATGATGCATTGAGCGCGCCCTGTACTTTGGCCACGCTCTCCTCCAAAAATGTGTTCAAGTCCCGAGGCCAGGCTGTAGCAGCCATAGTGGCCTTCTGCTTTGGCCTCACTGGGGTGCTCTTCCTTTCAGTCGCTGTGCTGTGGGCGTGTACCGCTCACCCGACACTTTAGTATCATCCCAAGAGACTGCCTGGGGCATTTCAAATTCGGGGTGCTCTTCCTGGCAGTCACTGCTCTGTGGGCATACGCACTTCACTGAGCCTTTCTGGCTGTGCTATTCTGCTCATTTGACCTCATATTGGTCCGTGGTTCAGCCTGTTGGCGTTGCAAATCTGCCTAGTTGGGCAGGAATCATTTATAACGAGCCATGAATGTGTCATACCGGTAAGTTCCACTGTACACTGTAGTAAGAAGCTGTTGTATCAGGACCTGTACACTGCCTTTCACGTGCAAAAAAAAGAAAACCTAGGTTAATGCAGTTCAGTCAAACTGCCGATTGCTTATACATGGAGGTATCAAGCACCTGCTTGCCGCACATGGCACACACACCTGGGCCGGGGGGGTTGGAGGGGGTGTGAGGGTGGGGGGTGAAGGTGGGGAGGAAACGGGAAGCCTTTGAGCAAGGAGCATATACAGACCAGCTATCAGTATAGTTTTGAGGCGCCTAGTTTTGAGGCGCCTCAAAACTAGTTACCTTTTTATTATCAGAACATGCACCATGACTGACACGCGTACATGAAAAGTCAAAGGTGCCTGAAATTGAGGCTGCTTTTCCCATAAATGCAGCAATGTAAAAATGTGTGGTACTGTAGTTGAGAAATAACATAGGTACAGACGTGCACCTTTCTTATAAGAGCATAGGTGGCAGTACTTTCCCTCCTGGTGCAGCTGCTGCTTGCATATGATGCACTTAAAGGATGCAGATGATGCATACGGAGTGTACCTGGCCATACGAGGGACACCCATGAAGTGAAAAGGCGGGTATGTGAAGGCAAGGGTGGAAAGGTGGTGGACGGGAAAGAAATGGTGGGAAAAGAGAGGAATTTAGTGCATGAGAGTAGAAAAGGGGTGTTGATAGCCCTCCTCCATCTGAAAGGCTGTCTAACAACTTAAGGGACAGTGTAACAAGGAGTTGCAGTTTCTAGTGTAACGCGGTGTACCTTTTCTTCTTAGACAACAACTTGTTCTCGTTGATCTTCCTGCCACCACTCTCAGTGGTGTTGGACGCCCCCTCCTTCCACTTGTCCGGCACAATCACCTTTGACAGCTTCTTCTGGCCTGCCGGATGCCAGCATGGGGGGAAATTCAAGACATGTCAGGATTCCTGAGAATAGCGTCTTTTGAGACGTCTCAAAAGACATGTCAAGATTCCTGAGAATGGCGTTTTCATTCAGCTGTCTTCCTGCCGCCGCTCTCAGTGGTGTTTAACCCCTTCTGAGGCACCTCAAAAGGCGCTCTCAGTGGTGTTGGACGCACCCTCCTTCCATTTGTCCGGCACAATCACCATTGACAGCTTCTTCGCACCTGCCAGGTGCCCGCATGGGGAGGAATGGCATAAGAGAGAGTTTAAAAGCCACCCCTAGGTTTCCACTTGTCTTTTGAGAATGACTCATGATTCACAAGTCACCACAATCACCTTTGACAGCTTCTTCGCACCTGCCGGGTGCCAGCATGGGGAGAAATGTCTAAAAACATATAAAATAGAACTACCAATAGCCCTGCAGTTGTAAGGCTCGACGTTCTTGCCGGCTCCGCGCCCTTGCAAGCTTCAAGGTAAGGACTAACTGGGGGGGAGGCATACAGGCTGAGATGCTAGTGACGACGAGGAAGCTTCAGAAGATAAGGGACCTTCAAAAGGACGTAACTCACATTTATCGCACACCATGCTGGTTCCTTGAAATAAGAGTCCTTGATATCCGCTTCCTTGCTGCAAGCTTCCTTGAATACGCTTCCTTAGAAAAGCCTTTCGAGAACCACGCAAGCAGGGAGAAGGAGTTAACGATAACTAATTCTTCACCCGACTAAAAAAATCGGCGTAATAGAAGCACTGTTGGTGGTGCTGCGGCTTCGTCAACCAACGGCGAAAGTAAAGCATTCAGTCACTTGAACGCCCTACAGTACGTCGCGGAAAAGGTGATCAAAACCTGGCCTAAGACCGTTAAGGACAGATGCGAGTAGGACTCTACATAAACAGCCACTATCTTACGTGCCGGGTGAGGCTGCTAGCGTGCTTGTTACATGAATTCAAAGCAGTTTGTTGAGCGCAACTTGAGTTGCGACTCAACTATTTCAGCGTGGCCAAGGGTCGTAGGAACGGTGTGCCTGACAAATCTCGGCTCCGTTATAAGGTCCAGCTGGTACAAACTTCGAAACAGAAATTCCCACTCATATGAAACAGATGGTGAACAGTGTTAAGGAAACCTAATTCAGTTTTTAGGTTGTACACTGCACAGTATAAGGTCGTCGTATAAGTTACGCCTAACTAAATTTCAAAACCTAATTAGATTTCACCAGAGCCTCCACATTTCGCCTAGATGCCCCCTCAGAACAACGCAATGACGACGACGACAGCCAAGGCGACAGAAAAAAACAGCTGCCATAAGCTCCGCGCATGCGCACCGCTCTTAGGTGGAGGAGGAGGCGGAGGGGAAGAAGGAGTTGGCGGAGGAGGGGACGGCAGCACCGGGGGGGGGGCGATGCGCTGGGAGGAGACGCTGAAGCGCTAGCGAACCCCGACGATTCGGCGAGTTGCCGTCCGCCTTCACCCATCCCGGCGGCGAGAGAGAGATCACCGGCGGTCATCGAGAGTAGATCGTCGACGGAGGGAGGCAGGAGGAGCGCGTTGACGGTGTGAACCACGACCGTGCTGCTCCCCGCGTCCCCGGCACTTAGTTGCGCGGACGCGGCGGCGGAATCCACGCCTTTACCAGAAAGGCGCTCGTCGGGGGAGAGAGGAGTCAAGGAGAGCGTGAGCGCACGGTATTGCTTCACGCTGGTTCCGCCCACCTGGAACGCCAGCGCGTCCACGTGGAGCGCGATCGGCGCGCCCTGGAGCGTCTCGTACGAGCCGTCCCACGCGAACGCGGAGACGGGCCGCGCGACCACGTGGTAGAGGAGCACGTCGCGGAGCAGGGCAGCGTTGCGCGGGAGCTTCAGAAACGCGAGGAGCGCGGGGTCCGCGCGCATGAGCGCGACGTTGGTCGGCGCGAACACGGTCAGCGCGGATCCAAATCGCGCGCGGAGTTCGAGCTGTGGAATGAGTCCGGCGTGCTTGAGCAAGCTCGCGAATCCCGTGAGTCCCGCCGACGAGAGCTCTCTTTCCAACGTTGGATCTACACCAGAGACGAACGCACCAGATGTCTCGTGCAGGGATTCCGCGGAGGCGAGCATTCTGGCGGGCTGTGCCGAGCTGAGAAGGAGCAGGACGAGCGGGAGCGTGGCGACGACTAGAGCTAAGCGCGCCATCGTGTGAGAGGAGAGAGAGTCGATCGACGTCGCTGAGATCGGAAATGCGGACGCGACTTAGTGAGTGTTGAGAGCGCTGAAGAACCACGGCCGCAGATAATGCGACCGATCTATGCTGGAATAACCACGGAGACCTGGAATGCGAAGTGGTTCGCAGAGTAAGTTGTTAGAAGTAAGATTTGGTGAAGCTGTTTGTGCCAGTAGACGTACTAAATGCTTCGCTTGCGATCGACGGGTCTGGGCCGTGCGTCGCGTGCTGCTGGCTGCTGGGAGTGCGTGACTTGCGGACCAAACCTGTGGCCTTGGAGGCGCGGCACAAGCGAGCCCGAAAGGTAAGGTCCCCCGAAACTACCTGTGAATGCGGTTCAGTGCGATCTCCACGTTTAGAAGCTTTGAATAGCAATTTAGAACGGTTGGGTAAGGTATTGAACGAAAATGAACACTCGGTTTGGATGTATCTAAAAAAGCTGGTCGGTTGGAATTTTGGCGCAGCGGGTGAGTCAATGTCGGGGAATCGGTGCGGGCGGGCCAGTCAGCTTGGCGCGTGGGCGCGGGGGCAGGAGGAGACGCGACGAATTCGGTGGTGTTGGCGGTTGGTTCGGGATTTGGGGGAACAGAACAGAACTGGTCAGGGAATGGGGGGAGACAGGAAATTGGAGGAGGTGGTCTTGCATGACACGCCACGCGACGCCAGCACGGGGACAGGTTGCGCAGTCGCAGCAGATTTGTGGAAGCTTCTCGTTTATCGTGAACCAAGCAGGAAGAAAAGCGTAGAAAAAACAACATGATTATAGAGTGCAACAAGTCACATTATAAGAGGCACAAAACAGTGTTTTCTCCAGAGTTCGCTTGTACGCGCTGAAAGACACGGCCATTACTCGCGAACAACCAACTGAGGTAGGAAATCTACTGCACGCAAGTTACACAATTCACGCACCCCTGCTTCGGTTCTTATCGGTGGATCTCGGTCAGTCAGCATGTACCACGTGGGTTTCATTACCTCACCTCTTTCGTCGAAGAGGCACTTCGACACAGGTCAGCACAGCTGATTCCCTCCGCTTGAAGCTGAGGCAGCTGAGCTGATGTGTCACCCTCCCGTAATTCTCTCGGCCCGCATTCTTGAAATCCACCCTATCGTCGTCGCAGTTCCCGCCGCCATGTCCGCTAACTGCTCCCGCCTCGCGCGGCTGCTCTCCCGCTCCGCATTCGCGATTCCTCGAAGCGCGCCCTACAGTAGCCACGGCTCGGACAGCCATTTTACCGATTCTCGGTCCCTGTCGACCATTTTCAACCACGGCAAGCCTACCGCGCGCGCAGCACCCCATTTCGCGGAAACTTCGCGCCCGCCAGCGTGGAACCCCCTGGTGGGGCGATCTCTCGGACCGATCAGCGCGCCGAGCCTCGCTTCCGCGTTTCCGCGCAGGGGGTCGTCGGGCGTGGCGGTAGCGCGCGCCAGCTCCGCGGACGAGAATGCAGCGCGGGAGCAGGCAGAGATTGAGCCGGGGAACGCGGAGAAGAGAGAGCGGCTCGGATTCATAGGTGAGCAGCATGAACGTGCTCAGTGGATTTAATTAAAATTGAGTCGATACAGTGTTTTGAACTGCTCTGAAGCTTCCCTCATCTCCATTCACTCCATGCTCTGAATTTTTCTTCCATTCCCCCTTCCCCTCCCCCCACTCCGTCCTCTCAACTTGTGCGTGCCTTTACCTCAGGCCTTCCTTTTTTTCCCCTTGCCCCCCCTGCGTCAAATCCTCCTCTGTGTCCCCCCTCCCCCGCCCCTTCCTGCCCACATCCCAACCCCCTTCCCCAACCGCTCCCCTCTCACCCCCATCCCACACCAGGAGCGGGACAGATGGCGGAAGCGCTGGCGCGGGGGCTGAGGGCAGCTTTTGAAGCAGCTCCAAAGACTTCCCCTCCCCTCCCCCCTCCCCCCTCCCCCCTCCCCGTCCCCCCTCCCCCCTCCCCCCTCCCCCCCGTCCTTCTCCAACCCTTCCCCCCCACTTCCAGGGGCGGGGCAGATGGCGGAGGCGCTGGCGCGGGGGCTGAGCGCAGCTTCAGAGGCATGGCATGGTCACAAGCCCTTTCCTCCTCCGCCCCCTCTGGCCCCCTCCCTCTCCCCCCCCCCCCCCCCCCCCCCCCCCGCCTCCCACTCTAACCCCCCACTCCAGGGGCGGGGCAGATGGCGGAGGCGCTGGCGCGGGGGCTGAGCGCGGCAGGCGTGGTGGAATATGCTGACATGGCAGCTGTCGACGTTAACAGTGACAGGCTGGCGGTGTTTCAAGGCATCGGCATCGACACCAAGGACAACGCCAGGGAGGTAAGGGAGCTTTAGAGTGAGAGGAAACGGATGGGGGGGAAGGGAGTGGGGGAATGGGAAGTGGGGACGGGTGAATGGGTAATAGGGGAGATAGTCGGTGTTTCAAGGCATCGGCATCGTCACCAAGGACAACGCCAGGGAGGTGAGGGGAGGGAGGGAGGAGAGGAAGAAGGGGGATGGAGGCAGGGGAGGGGAGAAAAATGGGAGGGGGGAAATGGGAGGGGGGAAATGGGAGGGGGGAAATGGGAGGGGGAAATGGGAGGGGGGGAATGGGAGGGGGGAATGGGAGGGGGGAAATGGGAGGGGGGAAATGGGAGGGGGGGGGGGGAATGGGAGGGGGGAATGGGAGGGGGGGAATGGAGGGGGGGAATGGGAGGGGGGAATGGGAGGGGGGGAATGGGAGGGGGGGAATGGGAGGGGGGGAATGGGAGGGGGGGAATGGGAGGGGGGGAATGGGAGGGGGGGAATGGGAGGGGGGGAATGGGAGGGGGGGAAGGGAGGGGGGGAATGGGGGGGGGGAATGGGAGGGGGGGAATGGGAGGGGGGGAATGAGGATAAGGGGAGTTAGGGAATACTGTTGAGCTGGTTCAAGGCATTCACACCAAGGAGAATGCCAAGGAGGTGGGGGGGCAGTGGGGGGGGGGGGGGGCAGTGGGGGGGGGCAGTGGGGGGGGGGAAATGGGGGGGGGGGGGCAGAGGAGGAGAAGCGGGGTGACAGCGAGTCAAGCCAAGGAGGTTGCGCCATCTTGATTGCAGTCAAGCCATTCGCCTTGCAGCCCGTGCTCACTGGCCCTTCACGCGAGTTTTGACATGTCTCAAAACTGGCCCTTCACGCGAGTTTTGACATGTCTCAAAACTGGCCCTTCACGCGAGTTTTGACATGTCTCAAAACTGGCCCTTCACGCGAGTTTTGAGATGTCTCAAAACTGGCCCTTCACGCGAGTTTTGACATGTCTCAAAACTGGCCCTTCACGCGAGTTTTGACATGTCTCAAAACTGGCCCTTCACGCAAGTTTTGACATGTCTCAAAATTGGCCCTTCACGCAAGTTTTGACATGTCTCAAAACTGGCCCTTCACGCGAGTTTTGAGATGTCTCAAAACTAGCCCTTCACGCGAGTTTTGAGATGTCTCAAAACTAGCCCTTCACGCGAGTTTTGAGATGTCTCAAAACTGGCCCTTCACCCCATTCACTTCCCCCTTGCCCGATCCCTGCCCCTTGGGTTGGGACTTCCCTCCCTCACCCCCACCCCACCCCACCCCACCTCTCGTTCAAGGTGGCGGCCAGCAGTGACGTCATCTTCATTGCAGTCAAGTCGTTTGCCATGCAGCCCGTGCCTGCTGACCCTTCACACGATATAACTTCCCCACCTGCCCGTTCTCTGCCTCTCGGGAATTCCGTCCCATCCCCCACACCACCCCCCTCACCACCACCACCAGGTGGCGGCCCGGCCAGTAGCGGCCTCATCTTCGTTGCAGTGAAGCCGTTCTCCGTGCCCCATTTTTACCTTCCCTCCTTACCCCCCACACCCACCTTCACCCTCACCACCCCTCACCATCCCTCACCACCCCTCACCATCCCTCACCACCCCTCATCCCAACGCCCAGGTCTCTTTCCAGGAGTGACGTCATCTTCATTGCAGTCACGCCGTTCGCCGTGCAGCGGTTCTCGCTGACCTTCCCTTTCACTTTCCCCCGTGCCCGTTCTCTGCACCTTGGAGCGAATGTTTGTTGAGAATTCTAAAAAAACATTGACCTCCCCTTTCACTTTCCCCCGTGCCCGTTCTCTGCACCTTGGAGCGAATGTTTTTTGAGAATTCTAAAAAAACATTGACCTCCCCTTTCACTTTCCCCCGTGCCCGTTCTCTGCACCTTGGAGCGAATGTTATTTTAGAATTCTAAAAAAACATTGACCTCCCCTTTCACTTTCCCCCGTGCCCGTTCTCTGCACCTTGGAGCGAATGTTTTTTGAGAATTCTAAAAAAACATTGACCTCCCCTTTCACTTTCCCCCGTGCCCGTTCTCTGCACCTTGGAGCGAATGTTTTTTTAGAATTCTAAAAAAACATTGACCTCCCCTTTCACTTTCCCCCGTGCCCGTTCTCTGCACCTTGGAGCGAATGTTTTTTTAGAATTCTAAAAAAACATTGACCTCCCTTTCACTTTCCCCCGTGCCCGTTCTCTGCACCTTGGAGCGAATGTTTTTGAGAATTCTAAAAAAACATTGACCTCCCCTTTCACTTTCCCCCGTGCCCGTTCTCTGCACCTTGGAGCGAATGTTTTTTGAGAATTCTAAAAAAACATTGACCTCCCCTTTCACTTTCCCCCGTGCCCGTTCTCTGCACCTTGGAGCGAATGTTTTTTGAGAATTCTAAAAAAACATTGACCTCCCCTTTCACTTTCCCCCGTGCCCGTTCTCTGCACCTTGGAGCGAATGTTTTTTGAGAATTCTAAAAAAACATTGACCTCCCCTTTCACTTTCCCCCGTGCCCGTTCTCTGCACCTTGGAGCGAATGTTTTTTGAGAATTCTAAAAAAAACATTGACCTCCCCTTTCACTTTCCCCCGTGCCCGTTCTCTGCACCTTGGAGCGAATGTTTTTTGAGAATTCTAAAAAAACATTGACCTCCCCTTTCACTTTCCCCCGTGCCCGTTCTCTGCACCTTGGAGCGAATGTTTTTTGAGAATTCTAAAAAAACATTGACCTCCCCTTTCACTTTCCCCCGTGCCCGTTCTCTGCACCTTGGAGCGAATGTTTTTTGAGAATTCTAAAAAAACATTGACCTCCCCTTTCACTTTCCCCCGTGCCCGTTCTCTGCACCTTGGAGCGAATGTTTTTTGAGAATTCTAAAAAAACATTGACCTCCCCTTTCACTTTCCCCCGTGCCCGTTCTCTGCACCTTGGAGCGAATGTTTTTTGAGAATTCTAAAAAAACATTGACCTCCCCTTTCACTTTCCCCCGTGCCCGTTCTCTGCACCTTGGAGCGAATGTTTTTTGAGAATTCTAAAAAAACATTGACCTTCCCTTTCACTTTCCCCCGTGCCCGTTCTCTGCACCTTGGAGCGAATGTTTTTTGAGAATTCTAAAAAAACATTGACCTCCCCTTTCACTTTCCCCCGTGCCCGTTCTCTGCACCTTGGAGCGAATGTTTTTTGAGAATTCTAAAAAAACATTGACCTTCCCTTTCACTTTCCCCCGTGCCCGTTCTCTGCACCTTGGAGCGAATGTTTTTTGAGAATTCTAAAAAAACATTGACCTCCCCTTTCACTTTCCCCCTTGCCCGTTCTCTGCACCTTGGGACTTCCGTCCCTCACCCCCACACCCACCTCCACGCCTCACCACCCCTTCAACTCCACCACAACCAGGTGGCGGCCACCAGTGACGTCATCTTCATTGCAGTCAAGCCGTTCGCCGTGCAGCCAGTTCTCGCTGACCTGGCGGCCTCGGGCGCGCTGACGGAGCGCCACCTCATCGTGTCGATCGCTGCGGGCGTGCCACTTGGCAAGATGCAGCAGTGGGCGGGAGAGGGTGTGCGGATAGTGCGAGTCATGCCAAATACCCCCTGCCTCGTCGGTGCTACTGCTGCCGGTGCGTCTTGGCTTTCAGCAAAGGGAATGTCTCTCAGTCCACCCCTCACTTGTGCGTAGCCCCCCCCCCCCTGCTCGCACCAAGGTGCAGCAGTGGGCAGGGGAGGGCGTGCAGATAGTCAGATTCATTCATGGCCAACACGCCCTGCCTCGTTGGAGGCATGAGTGGCATGATTGCCACTGCGGGGCGACTGCGGGTCGCCCTGCCTCGTTGGAGCGACTGCTGCTGGTAGGTGATGGCATGGCATGGGATGGGATGGGATGGGAGCAGATGGCATGGGATGGGAGCAGATGGCATGGGATGGGAGAAGATGGCATGGGATGGGAGCAGATGGCATGGGATGGGAGCAGATGGCATGGGATGGGAGCAGATGGCATGGGATGGGAGCAGATGGCATGGGATGGGAGCAGATGGCATGGGATGGGAGCAGATGGCATGGGATGGGAGCAGATGGCATGGGATGGGAGCAGATGGCATGGGATGGGAGCAGATGGCATGGGATGGGAGCAGATGGCATGGGATGGGAGCAGATGGCATGGGATGGGAGCAGATGGCATGGGATGGGAGCAGATGGCATGGGATGGGAGCAGATGGCATGGGATGGGAGCAGATGGCATGGGATGGGAGCAGATGGCATGGGATGGGAGCAGATGGCATGGGATGGGAGCAGATGGCATGGGATGGGAGCAGATGGCATGGGATGGGAGCAGATGGCATGGGATGGGAGCAGATGGCATGGGATGGGAGCAGATGGCATGGGATGGGAGCAGATGGCATGGGATGGGAGCAGATGGCATGGGATGGGAGCAGATGGCATGGGATGGGAGCAGATGGCATGGGATAGGAGCAGATGGCATGGGATGGGAGCAGATGGCATGGGATGGGAGCAGATGGCATGGGATGGGAGCAGATGGCAGGCAATCAGGCATGCAGCTCGCCTCCCCCCCCCTTGCGAGTGATTTTTGAGAATTCTCAAAAATCACTCGCTTGTTCCAACATGCAGCAGTGGGCGGGGGAGGGCGTGCGGATAGTGCGAGTCATGCCCAACACTCCCTGCCTTGTCGGTGCCTCTGCTGCTGGTGAGATGTGCTGCTGGTGAGATGTGCTGCTGGTGAGATGTGCTGCTGGTGAGATGTGCTGCTGGTGAGATGTGCTGCTGGTGAGAGAGGGATGGGAGAAGACAGGGAGTGTTGGGCATGACCCTCCCCCCTCCTCACCAGCAAACACATCTTCCCAACACCCCCCTCCTCACCAGCAACACATCTTCCCAACACCCCCCTCCTCACCAGCAACACATCTTCCCAACACCCCCCTCCTCACCAGCAACACATCTTCCCAACACCCCCCTCCTCACCAGCAACACATCTTCCCAACACCCCCCTCCTCACCAGCAACACATCTTCCCAACACCCCCCTCCTCACCAGCAACACATCTTCCCAACACCCCCCTCCTCACCAGCAACACATCTTCCCAACACCCCCCTCCTCACCAGCAACACATCTTCCCAACACCCCCCTCCTCACCAGCAACACATCTTCCCAACACCCCCCTCCTCACCAGCAACACATCTTCCCAACACCCCCCTCCTCACCAGCAACACATCTTCCCAACACCCCCCTCCTCACCAGCAACACATCTTCCCAACACCCCCCTCCTCACCAGCAACACATCTTCCCAACACCCCCCTCCTCACCAGCAACACATCTTCCCAACACCCCCCTCCTCACCAGCAACACATCTTCCCAACACCCCCCTCCTCACCAGCAACACATCTTCCCAACACCCCCCTCCTCACCAGCAACACATCTTCCCAACACCCCCCTCCTCACCAGCAACACATCTTCCCAACACCCCCCTCCTCACCAGCAACACATCTTCCCAACACCCCCCTCCTCACCAGCAACACATCTTCCCAACACCCCCCTCCTCACCAGCAACACATCTTCCCAACACCCCCCTCCTCACCAGCAACACATCTTCCCAACACCCCCCTCCTCACCAGCAACACATCTTCCCAACACCCCCCTCCTCACCAGCAACACATCTTCCCAACACCCCCCTCCTCACCAGCAACACATCTTCCCAACACCCCCCTCCTCACCAGCAACACATCTTCCCAACACACCCCCTCCTCACCAGCAACACATCTTCCCAACACCCCCCTCCTCACCAGCAACACATCTTCCCAACACCCCCCTCCTCACCAGCAACACATCTTCCCAACACCCCCCTCCTCACCAGCAACACATCTTCCCAACACCCCCCTCCTCACCAGCAACACATCTTCCCAACACCCCCCTCCTCACCAGCAACACATCTTCCCAACACCCCCCTCCTCACCAGCAACACATCTTCCCAACACCCCCCTCCTCACCAGCAACACATCTTCCCAACACCCCCCTCCTCACCAGCAACACATCTTCCCAACACCCCCCTCCTCACCAGCAACACATCTTCCCAACACCCCCCTCCTCAACAAGGTTCTTTGGATACCCCAGCCCAGCCCACCCCCCTCCTTTCCCTTCCCTCCCTTGCTCCTCTCCCCCCGGTTCGCCCTTGCTCCTCTCCCCCCGGTTCGCCCTTGCTCCTCCCCATTCTCCCCATGCCAGCCATGAGTTTGGACAAGAGCGCAACAGTGGGGACGGGGGAATGGGTGACGGCCATGTTTGTCTGGGAGTTAAAAAATCTACCTCCTTTGCCCTCCCCCCTCGTCCGCTTCACCTTTCCCCCCCATCCAGCAATGAGCCTGGGGGAGAGCGCAACAGAGCAGGACGGGGAGCTCGTGAGGGCCATGTTTGGCGCCGTGGGGGAGGTGTACGAGGTGGAGGAGCGCCTGTTGGACGCCGTCACTGGGCTCAGGTGATTTCAACAGAGCCTCAGGTGATTCCAACATAGTTACAGAACTCAGGTGACTCCTACAGAAGCGCTGGTGAGGTCCACGTTTGGCACCAAGGGGGAGGTGTATGAGGTGGAGGAGCGTCTTCTGGATGCTGTTACTGGGCTCAGGTGATTTCGACAGAGCCTCAGGTGATTTCAACAGGGGCTCCCGTGAGTGTCCCTGCACCCCTGCCTACCACTTCCCCATTCTTTCCTTCTCCCCGTATCCCCTTCACCCCACTGAAGTGGCAACGGGCCAGCATATGTGTTTGTGGCCACAGAGGCTCTGGCTGATGGTGGTAGTGACATGCAGGTGTGAGTGTGCCTGCACCCCTGCTCGCCACGTCCCCTTTTGTCCCTTCTCCCTTCCTCCCCTTCACCCCACTGCAGTGGTAGCGGCCCAGCATACGTGTTTGTGGCAATAGAGGCCCTGGCGGACGGGGGCACGGCGGCAGGGCTCCCCCGGAAGGTGGCGCTCTCCCTCGCTGCACAGACAGTGAGTCTCTGAGTGGGGTGAGGTGAGGTGAGGTGAGGTGAATGCGGTGCGGTGCGGTGCGGTGCGGTGCGGTGCGGTGCGGTGCGGTGCGGTGGCTCTCTCACCTTCTCCCCACTGCAGCGGCAGCGGCCCAGCATATGTGTTTGTGGCGATAGAGGCGCTAGCTGATGGTGGCACGGCAGCAGGGCTTCCTCGAAAGGTGGCGCTCTCCCTCGCTGCACAGACAGTGAGTCTCTGAGTGGGGTGAGGTGAGGTGAGGTGAGGTGAGGTGAGGTGAGGTGAGGTGAGGTGAGGTGAGGTGAGGTGAGGTGAGGTGAGGTGAGGTGAGGTGAGGTGAGGTGAGGTGAGGTGAGGTGAGGTGAGGTGAGGTGAGGTGAGGTGAGGTGAGGTGAGATGGTGGATGGGAGACCAGGAGTGGGATTACTTGCAATGGAGCAGCGACGATGGATGGATTTCACTATCAAAAGTTATCAGACGATGCAGAATGTACTTTTGAGTCGACTATAACTTTCACCATCAAGGTTATCAGATGATGCAGAGTGTAGATTTCAATTTCAAGGAAGCTAATAAAGGCTGCTTATTCATTGTTGGCGTATTTTCCCTCTCAACCATAGGTGTATGGAGCAGCCAAGATGGTGATAGACACACAGAAGCACCCGGGCCTACTGAAGGACTCTGTCGCCTCACCAGCAGGTATGGCCACGTTGTTGCATGGCTCTTTTTTTTCCTTTTTCGTTTTCTCTTCTGTGGTCACCAGAGCCTTTGTTTTTTTGTTGCATGGCCAGAGGTGTTCTCTTGAGAAAATTGTTGAAAAGTCACCAGCTGGTGTGCTCACTGCTGCTACTCTGCTGCATACCCTTCTTCTACACGTCGCAGTTTCCTCAGCCGACTCTTTTGCTCTCTGCCACACCCCCTTGACTGCCATAAACACACACACACACACCCACACCAAACAGCGCACTGTTGCTGGGCTGGATGAGCTCGAAAAGAAACAGCTTGTGAATTGTCTTTTGTGTCGACTCCAAAGTCAGAAGTCAACTCTTCTAGTCGACTCAAAGGTCAGAAGTCAACTTTTTGAGGCGACTCAAAACACAGAAGTCAACTTTTTTAGGCGACTCAAAAATCACACACTAAACAGCGCACCGTTGCTGGGCTGAATGAGCTCGAATAAAAATGGGTTCTGAGTTGACTTTTGAGTCGACTCCCCTGCCTCCCCGTTTTCGCCATTTGATGACCAAGCAGGAACCACCATTGCTGGCTTGCACGAGCTGGAGAAGGGCGGGTTCCGATCGCTGCTCGTGAATGCCGTGGACTTTTGAGGCGCCTAAAAAATGGTGGCAGCTGCCAGCCGCATAAGTGCACTCACTCTGTGCCCACTCGCCCCTCCCCACCCCGCGCCCTGCCTCTTCCCCCTTGACCACCATGCAGGCACCACCATTGCTGGCTTGCACGAGCTGGAGAAGGGCGGGTTCCGATCCCTGCTCATGAATGCCGTGGTTGCAGCTGCCAACCGCAGCAAAGAGCTGTCCAAGTGAAGGCCAGACTCAGGAGTCGTGACAGGGGAGCGTTGGGCATTGACTTGTAGCAGTCTCGCCAGGCTTCCCTTCACCCCCCTCAGCATGTTTAGTAAAAATGCTCTCCCCTTTATGCTGTCCAGACCATTGTGGGGTGGAGGAGAGACGGGGATGGATGCTGAGATAAGATACTTATGGTATAGGGGAACTTCGTGTTCCCGTTATGGTACCTCTCTCGAGGTGAGCGTACTAACTGCACGTGGCTAGTTATTGTCATGTATCAATTACCTTTCTAAAGAGAAACCATGCAGTTTGTCGGCCCCATCCCAGGTCTTCCACAGCTGCTGGTGATCCTTCACCGCACTGCACTGCACTGCACCATCATTAAATGACTCAATAAATGACAAGAATGACATATGCAGTCAGGATCTTTATCCTATCGAGACCACCTCTTAGCCCAACTTATCCTACCCTACCTCTGCTCCTACCATCATCTTCCCTACAGGGCTAAGACAGCCTTCAAATTGCTGAAGGCTGTGACCCATCTTGCCCCTACACCACCTAGCACTTATTCTGTTGCTCCTCCTCGTAGAGCAGCAGGCTTCGCTGTTATCTAGTCTTGGTTGGTTGGGTTCAGGTGGATCATAGTCTGGAGAAGGACTCTCGAACGCTGCTCACACACGAGCTGGCAGCAGCGAGGAACTGCTGCGCAGTCGCAGTAGCAGCAGCGGTGGCAGCAGCCGTGGCAGATGCAGGCGCTCCTCCCACCCCGCAGCACCCACCCTCCGAGCCAGCCTTGGCCCGAGCCTCCTCTTTAGCCTCGTCACCGCACAGAACATCAATAACACAGTCCTTGGCAATTTCTCCCAGCTTTTCCTCCACTCCTTTCTTCACCGTAAGCGGCCGGTGCTTAGCTAAAAGCCACTCCATCTCCTTCTCATCAATATGAGTAAACAACCCGTCTGCGGGGAAAACACTTCTCGTAAACGCCGTAACCAGCCGCTCATTAAACTTATGATGCAGATACACCACCGGAAGATCGTTCGGGTCGAACCGGAACGGCTCCTCGATCTCTCTCGCGACCTCGTTGAGAAGATAATAGGAGAAGACGGAGAGGAGGGTGATGGCTGAGGCTAGGAAGGGATCTGCTAGCCAGTCGGCCATGAGGAGCGGGATGATGAGGGCGTTGATGTGGAGGAGGAGAGCAACGCACTGCGCGAAGGGGAAGGGGAAGGGCGTGTTCACTATCTTGAGCGCATTCTCGTACCCGAGCATGCCGTCTGGTGAGAGGCGGGGGGAAAGAGGGGAAGGAGGGAGGAAGGGTTGGGAGAAGTTGAGGTAAGGACGGGGATGTGGCGAGAAATGACGCATGCTTCTGCAGCTCTGGAGAGTTTAGTAGCGTCCTACTAAAGATCCAAGAACTTAGATTAAAAAAGCAACAAAAAAGTTGTTGTCGGTTTTTAGTTTTTAGTGTTTTTTGTTTCCTTCCTTCTTCCGTTTGGAGGGGAGAGAGGGCACCTAACAAACATCCACGCCCTCACCTGACAACACTTGGTATATTCTGGACACAATGGGGGCGTCTTGGGAAATGCCCCCCGCCATGCGCCGAGCCACAAGCGCCCGGTGCAGCCAGCACATCACCAGGTACACGCGGTCGCGGGAAGGTTCCAGGATGCTGCACTCTGTAGGGTTCACCCCCCCCAGCACTGCCAGCGGCAGCGCCCGCCAGTACTTCTCCAGGTGGGGGCGGTGGGCGCGCAGGAACACCAGGGACCTGTGATTGGGTCGGAGTAGGCACAGTGGGGGGAGGCATGAGTGGGGGGGGGGGATGGATCGGAGGAGGCGCGGGTGGGGGGAGGCATGGGTGGGGGAAGGGATGGGTGGGGGGATGGATGGGTTGGTGGAGGCATGGGTGAGGGGAAGGATGGGAGGTTAGGAGAGCACCGTAGGACCAATGTCATCCAGCCAAATCAACCCAATCCAACCCAACCGAACCGAACCAGACCGAAGCCATCATGACGCTCACTTGTTTCCGCGCACTTGGTTCCACTCCTCCACCTGATCCGCGTCCACTGGTGGCTCTGGTGGGATGTCCATGAATCGACCTGCATGGGCGAGAGAGGCGGAGAGGGGGAGCGGCAGGGAGGGAGAGAGAGGAGAGAGAGGCAGAGAGATAATAAAATTTGGGAGGCGCTCTACAAATCCGATAAAGAATGGGGAATTCGGAGCAGGAGATTTGAAACGCCTAGATTTTTGGAGGCAAGGAGGCATGGCAAAGATGTGGAGCAAAGGGATAAGGTACGCACGCAAGGATGGAATCACGCAGGGAATGGAAGCACGCAG
Source organism: Closterium sp. Yama58-4 (assembly GCA_947470075.1). Taxonomy (NCBI): domain Eukaryota; kingdom Viridiplantae; phylum Streptophyta; class Zygnematophyceae; order Desmidiales; family Closteriaceae; genus Closterium; species Closterium sp. Yama58-4. The sequence continues at coordinate 820,554 of CANIUD010000121.1, read as the reverse complement.
GGAATGGAATCACGCACCATAAGTGAGGTTTCTCAGATACGAGTCTCCTCTTAATCTCTGCTCGCACAGACGTCCATCAGGGCGATGGGCAGCGGTGGGAAGGGATGGGATGGGATAGGGTGGGATGGGGCGTAGGGGGGGAAGAAAAAGTTCACTGGCACGAGATAGGTGGTGAGGGACAGAACAGGAAGGATCGCAGTGAGCATTCACATAGCCTGCAGGTAAGCAGCATGCTATGCGAGAGATGGTGAGCATTCACATAGCATGCTGCTTACCTGCAGTGAGAGTGCATGCATGCATTATGGAGGTGAAACTAAAAAAGGCGTGTGCATGCCTTTTGAGTCTCATGGCGGCGAAATTGAAAAAGGCGTGAGTCAGTACCTGCAACGCGAGCGCGTGCATGAGGCTTATGGTGTGCACAATCTCATAAGGCGTTAGTGTAATGCCTGCGCGGGTACGGACAATGCCTACCTGCAGCGCGAGCGCGTGCATGAGGCTCATGGTGTGCACAAACTCGGAGCGGAATCGAATCCCCCCTGGCACCGGCTCCTTGGCTCCCTCGTCGAACGATATCACCTGCAGAGAGGGCGAAGGTGGGGGAGGAGGGTAGGGGACGCGTGCGGTCTGTGAACCTGTGGTCTCAGCATGGGTAGGGGACGCGTGCGGTACGTGCGAGCAGGGGTGAGAGTGTGACAACATTGGGGGCAGAACGCGAGCTTAAATGCTCAAAGGGCTGAAATAGGTGGGAGAGAGAACCAAAAAACAAGAACAATAGCAATAATAAAAAACCAACCACATTGCGGATGGCAAACAGCGGTGGCTCACCTGGATCGCGGCGTCTCCCCATTTTGAACTGCAGAGCATGAGAGATTAGGGAGAGGGAGGGGAAGAGGGAGAGGGAGAGGGAGAGGGAGAGGGAGAGGGAGAGGGATTGTTGAGTCGGAACCACAATTCCAGCTGCACAGCTCCCCATTTCGAGCTTCACAGCGCAGAGACAGGGGGGGCCGACGGAATGGTGAAACGGAAGCCTTTGAAAACCAAATGAAACGGAAGCATATGGCAGTGGCACGACAGGGAAGGGTAGCGGGATGGACGAGACAGCGGACGGACCTCATTTGCGCGATCATAGTTCTCCCTTCCCAGTATCTCTGTCCACCTCAAGGGGTAAAAAAAAAAAAAAAACAGAAAGAAAGAAAGGAAGAAAAGAATGCGAGTTAGGCGCACAAGAAACTCACGCCGGAACAAGCAGTGCGAGCACGCGAGGGAGCGGAAGCTGGCTTCTGCTTACGAGCTTGTCAAAATCACCAGCCGCCGTAAGTAAGGAGAAAGCTTCGCGCAAGCGGGCTTACCGCGTAGCTGAGATTGGTGCGGAAAATGAGGATGAAGGCGAGAACGCCGCTGAATACGGCATCTGCGAAGGAAAACAGGGGTCGCACGAGGGAGGAGGCACGAGGGACGAGGGCACGAGAGTCGGAAAGGAGTGAAGATAAAGGCCGCTGCCAAACCCCAGCTTCTGGGACAGTAGGAGTAAAAAATGCATGAATTTAGCGGCGACTTTGGGTGCGTGATGATTTTGTCGGGGAAGGAGGGAAGGAGGGTGTGAGGAGAATTCTCCAGTTCAATCGTAGAATTCTTCAAGGAGAGGGTGTCAGGGAAGGAGGGAGAAGAGCGAGTGAGGCTTACAGGGGTATGGGTGGAGGAAGAGGTGCTGGGTTCTATCGACGAGTATGAATGCGGAAAAAAGTCCCGCGAGAATGGCGCTAGGCAGGGCGAGAAGCACCGCTCTCGGCCATTGCGAGCCGTAGAATCTCAACAGGAGATTCAACGCTCCGAATCTCTTCTCGTAGCTTATCATCGCAAGTGACGAAATGGGCCTAGTGCAAGCGGTAACATATATCTAGCGGCAGATACCACTAAACAAAACGCAACGAATACTGTACGACCTGTCTTACGGCCTCATTGCATTATGGGGCAGCTCGTTACCTACTATCACTGCTACTGCTGAGCTGTTCTTCGGAATGATCGGTTTGGTTGGTCTGATAGGTTTTAAATCGGGTTGATAACGGTTGGTGGAGGGCAGGCCTTGGGATTGGGGTTGATCCCGTGCGAAGCGCGTCCCTTGTGCTTTGTTTCGGTCAGTCTAGTTTTGTTCCTCTGCTTCCATGCCAGCCCTGTTCGACGGGCATTGCCAAAAGTTTAGACGCGTTACTGTACAAGGGCCAACCTCGAGGGGCTTCACCAATCCCTGGCGCTTGTTGATTTTGAAGCTGCTTGAATGGGGCGAAACTAAAGACGCAACACCAATAGCACCTGGAAGCGTCGCGTGGCTGACGTGGATGATTGGGCAAATGTAAAGCTCTTGGATGAGTGTGGCGGGCTGCTGTATCATCCCTGAGATCGGAACAAAAAATTCCTTCGAGCTAGTTGCTCCTTGTGGGAGTGACAAAATTCATCTTGTGAAGTGAAATGGACGTCCGTTTGACACCCCATGCACAAAGCTCAAAAACTTGTGCGCTCTTGCTGCAGCAGGAAAGTGAGAACCACACCAGCGATGGACCAAAGGGCCAGTTACTGGCTCATACACATTCCATTAAAAGGGACCTAACAAATGAGAATAATTACCTAGATGGTCATTGTTCCATCCATCCTTCTGACCTAGCTATCCTACTTGGCTATGCTTCTACCTTCCTAGCTTCCACCGGCTCTCCTCAAGGACCCAAACTAAACAGCCTTGTATTGCTGAAGGCTGTGCGCTGCTAGATCAGCTACCACATATCTCTGCTGCCCCTGCCGATCCCCAAACTGTGTGTTAGCAGCAGGAGGAGCTTCTACAGGCCTTCTTTTCAATTAGCTCTGTTCACTTTGCTGGCTTTGGAAGAAAGACCTTAGTAGCGCAGCAGGGGGAGCCCCTAAAGGTCCTCGTTGGTTCAGGTGGACCGTAGTCTGGGGAAAGTATCTCGAACACTGCTCACACATGAGCTGGCAGCAGCGAGGAGCTGCTGCGCAGCCACAGATGCAGCAGCACTTGCAGCTGCAGGCGCTCCTCCCACCCCGCAGCACCCGCCTTCCGAGCCAACCTCGGCCCGAGCCTTCTCTCCAGGCTTGTCGCCGCACAGCACATCGATAACACAGTCCTTGGCAATCTTTCCCACCTTCTCCTCCGCTCCCTTTGTCACTGTCACTGGCCGGTGCTTAGCTAAAAGCCACGCCATTTCCTTCTCATCAATATGCGTAAACAGCCCGTCCGCAGGGAAAACGCTTCTTGAAAACGCCGTGACAAGCCGCTCGTTGAACTTATGGTGGAGGTACACCACGGGAAGATCGTTCGGGTCGAACCGGAAAGGCTCTTCAATTTCTCTCGCCACTTCGTTGAGAAGATAGAAGGAGAAGACTGAGAGGAAGGTGATTGCAGAGGCTAGGTAGGGATCTGCTAGCCAGTCAGCCATGAGGAGCGGGATGATGAGGGCGTTGATGTGGAGGAGGAGAGCAACGCACTGCGCGAAGGGGAAGGGGAAGGGCGTGTTCACTATCTTGAGCGCATTCTCGTACCCCAGCATGCCGTCTGGTGAGAGGCGGGGGGAAAGAGGGGAAGGAGGGAGGAAGGGTTGGGAAGGATAAGAGGTAAGGATGAGGGGGTGGCGAGAAAAAACAACAGGCGCGTCCTACCAGGTATCCTACCAGGTATCCGACCAGGCATTTTGGGCTAAGATAAGAACACAGTCACGCCCTCACCTGAGAGCACTTGGTATATTCTGGACACGATAGGGGCGTCCTGAGAGATCCCCCCCGCCATGCGCCGAGCCACGAGCGCCCGGTGCAGCCAGCACATCACCAGGTACACGCGGTCGCGGGAAGGTTCCAGGATGCTGCACTCCGTGGGGTTCACCCCCCCCAGCACTGCCAGCGGCAGCGCCCGCCAGTACTTCTCCAGGTGGGGGCGGTGGGCTCTTAGGAACACTAGGGACCTGCGATTGGCAGGAAGCATGGGTGGGAGAAGGGATGGGAGCTTAGGATCACACCCTATGTTCCTCATCCCAACCCAACCGAACCCAACCGAAACCAGCACAGCACTCACTTGTTTCCGCGCACTCGGTTCCACTCCTCCACCTCATCCGCGTCCACTGGTGGCTCTGGTGGGATGTCCATGAATCGACCTGCATGGGCAAGAGAGGCGGAGAGGGCGAGAGAGGCGGAGAGGGAGAGGAGCAGAGAGAAAGAGGCGGAGAGGCAATCAGATCATGAACAGACAGAGGCAAGGCAAGGAACCGGAGCAACGAGACAAGGCAGAGAGGCAAGGGGCGGAGACGTGGAACAACGGAAAAAGGCAGGGAGTTCGGAGCACACACCATAAGTTAAGTTGCTAAGGTACGAGTCCCCTCGTAGTCTCTGCTCCACACAGACGTCAATCAGGGGGATGGGAAGGGGTGGAGTGGGATGGGATACGGTGGGATGAGACAGTGGAATTCGCAAAGACAAGAGCGCGGAAAAAGAACAGAGCGCAGAAGCATTTCAGCGAGGAAGGACTTAGCATGGGCAGGACATTCAAGTGTGAGTAATCGACAAGGCAATACCTGCAGCGCGAGCGCGTGCATGAGGCTCATGGTGTGCGCAAAAGGGACGCGCTGCTCACTTATAGAGCCAGTGCCAGTGCGTGTACACACAAGGCGTACCTGCAGCGCGAGCGCGTGCATGAGGCTCATGGTGTGCACAAACTCGGAGCGGAATCGAATCCCCCCTGGCACCGGCTCCTTGGCTCCCTCGTCAAACGATATCACCTGCGCAGGTGAAAAGGACAGACGGAAGGAGTGGAGAAGGAGATGAGACCGGATGCACGGGTACAAGCCAATGCGGGAGGCAGTTAGGCGAATGGGTAAATCAATGTGAACATGCGGCGTGAACGAGCACCGGCGTGGCATGTGTGGGCTGGGTGCGAGCAGGCGTGGGCGCACAACGAACGAAGCTGATTGGCTGAATGGCGAAATGGCCGAAGAGGGGGAGAGAGAGGATAGAAAATTGAAAAGCGACTGCGGTTTGCAGCAGCGATGGCTCACCTGGATTGCGGCGTCTCCCCATTTCGAGCTGCGCAGCAAGAGAGAGAGGGAAAGGGAAAGAGAGGAGAGGGAGTGGGTGAGTTGAAACGAAAGCGGAAAAAGGAGGATCGTGAAAAAAAAGAAGAAATGGGACGGAAGATGAAACGGGGTGAAGGTTATGGTAGTGGCGCGGCAGGGAAGGATTGCGGGAAGAACGAGACGACGGACGGACCTCATTTGTGCGAGCATTGTTCTCCCCTCCCAGTATCTCTGTCACACCAACACACAACACAGACAGAAAAATACAATGCGCTCATGAGGACGAATTGGAGTTAAGCTGGAACGAAAACAGCGAGTCAGCGCGGTGCGAAAAGCCAAGGACTGCTTTCGAGAATTCCCACCAAACAGCGGCTGTGAGAAATCCGAATCGATTTTTTTAATCCTCATTCAGTCATTTAATCATATTCCGCAAAAAAAATGTCAGACTGTTCGTCGCGTCAATTCGGGGAGCGGTCTCATCCCGTCGTCAAGCTCCGGTCGAGCGGGCTTACCGCGTAGCTGAGATTGGTGCGGAAGATGAGGATGAAGGCGACGACGCCGCTGAATACGGCATCTGCGGTAGAACATCCGGGACGCACGCACGAGGGACGAAGACATGAAAGATGAGGCACGAGGGACGAGGGGCGAGGGACGAGGGACGAGGGTCGAGGGTCGAGGGACGAGGGACGAGGGTCGAGGGTCGAGGGTCGAGGGACGAGGGACGCAAGGGGGAGGAAAATTCAGGCCAGTGGAATGACATCCGCAGCTTATGGGGAACAGCCGGAGTGGAAAACGAATGGCATCAGCAAAGAGGCGAATTTGAGTGGTCATGAGGTACGCAGAATGAGATTGTTGAGAACCTTCAACTAATTCTCAGAATTTTAGAGCGGACGGTGTGAGGGAAGGAGAGGGGGGGAGGGGATCGAGGCTCACAGGGGTATGGGTGGAGGAAGAGGTGCTGCGTTTTATCGACGAATATGAACGCGGAGAGCAGTCCGGCTAGGATTGCGCTGGGGAGGGCGAGCAGCGTCGCTCGCGGCCATTGCGAGCCGTAGAATCTCAGTAATAGATTAAACGCTCCGAATCTCTTCTCGTATTGTATCATGGCTGCGCGCCAGTAGAAGCCTAGTGAAAGAGTTGAATGCGAATGAACAGAAGGCTACTGCGGAGCAGAAATCAGGCAGATGACTAAACGTCGAAACAAGGCTAGCAGCGGAATCAGGAGTTCATCTCCTAATAAATAGATATTTTGTCAGCACAGGTGGTTCTGGATGCTGCTCGGCAATCCCTAGAAATTGGTTCATTGGTTGGTTGGCGGTTTGGTTGGTGGGTGTTGCTTCACCCTGCGCGTTGGAGGTCCGGGCAGCAATCGGGCTAAAAACTGGTGGTGGTCTGGTTTGGTCAGTTGTGGTCTCCCCTAGCCAGTCAGTTGGCTGACTGCCCGATCTCTTATGAGTTTGGCCCTGCCGCGTTTCCAGGCCACCTTCAACATGGATGCATCCACCTGCCGCTCAACGACGGGCATCGCAAAAGTCCTAAACATGAGGGGGCCTGGCTGTCGATTTGCTGACGGGCAGGGCTCAGAAATTGACAAGCACTGGTGCGACGGGCTGATGTGATGTGATTATGCTTTGATCTGCCCGTGTCGAAGGAAGCCTTCGTCAGAGCATGGCATGGCAAGCTTGGATGGAAGCGCGTCGCGCGCGCCTGCGTGGTGGCGGCTGACGTACATTTTCGGCGCAGATTTCTGCAGCTGTGTGGAAGAGTGTGGCGGAGAACCATCAACCCGTTGGGGCCGAGCCGGAAATTCGGGGTGACGTGGGGCTGACACGAGGGCGGGACGCACTGGAACCGAGGAGTCGCCGATCTCCAATTGCAGAGGAAATTCACTCGCTTGATGCAGCGAAATTGTTGGATGGTTTGGATCTCAAGGGGAACTTGCACTGTACAAGGTCCAGCTCACTGTCCAGCCCTTGAAAGCCTGGAAGGTTCTTCCGCCGAATAACGTCGCTCGGCCAGTCGTTCAAAACCGGAATGTCGCACGCGATGAGGTGCTCCCGCTGCTGCGACGAAGGTTGCTGCCAGCTGATCGATTTTCCGCGTCCCATTTTTCTGACCCCATTGGCTCGCGATCGCCATCTCTGTCGGCAAGGTTGTCGCGGGTGGATAGAACCAGATGGTTCGTTTAGGGATGTCTCGCGTTTACGCATGCAAACCTAATTCACTATCGTAGTTTTACCATACCGTAACAGACGTGCACACACGCTGGTCAACAAGCAACTGCTACAAACGGAATCACCATACCAAACAAAAACGTTTTTTGTTATTGACTATTATCTTCTTGTGTTATTCAACATTTTTTTGGAGTGTCTTGGGAGGTCGAAAAAAAAAAAAAAAAAATCGGATAGAGCCACAGTGAAAACTGGTTACTGAAATGGAATGATAGACTCATCCGAAGCCCCGGTTGAACGTACATGAACCCAACATTTGCAAATACCAGTAGCACCAAATACCAATCCCCAACAGAAAATCTTGAGCCCAATATGGGCTCCTCACACAGCGCCTCCTCCAGCACCATCTGACGGAGCAGATTGAGACCCACCTGCCACTCCAAGTCAACATGGAGGCAATATTAAAAAGCAGGCACAGCACAGTCAGCAAGAAAGCACATCGCCAACCATAGAACACAGCCTTGAGGACATAAGAACACCTACCAGAACTTCCAAACCTAAAAGAACCGCAACACAAGTAAGCGAAGAAAACAAAAACAGGAAACTACAGGGGAGTAGTGGTACGCATATTACCTGCAGCCCCCCTGCCCCGGCCACGGCCGCGCGGGCTGCCCGTTCCCCGTCCAGCTGACTGCACGAGGCTGATCACCCGCGTGCCCCGGCCCTGCACAAGGGGTGCATGTACAGTGCGTGCCAATGAATGCGGGGATATGGAGAGTGGCAGGGTGATGGGACAAGGGGATGCCATGCCACAAATGTTTGTGTGTGTATGTGTGCGTGCGGGCACGCGCGCGCGCGTGCGTGCGTGCGTGCGTGCGTGCGTGCGTGCGTGCGTGCGTGCGTGCGTGCGTGCGTGCGTGCGTGCGTGCGTGCGTGCGTGCGTGCGTGCGTGCATGCGTGCGTGCGTGCGTGCGTGCGTGTGTGTGTGTGTGCACACAAAAGGTTTTTCCGAATTCAAAGAGCACAGAGTGACACACGCACCATCAAAACACAGCAGAGCTGCTCCTAAAGAAACAGGCTCCATTCAGACACACACAAAACCACCATCACATAGACAACTTTTGAGACGTCTCAAAACAGGCTCCATTCAGACACACACACACCAACTATCACATAGACGACTTTTGAGACGTCTCAAAACAGGCTCCATTCAGACACACACAAAACCACCATCACATAGGTCACATGTCACTCAGCCGTGCACCTCGGCCGCAGCGAGGGGAAGTGGCAGCCCCAAATCGGGCCTGCCTGGATGCAACACGCTGAGCCGCCTCCCCCCCTTCCCCTGCACCACCTGCACCAACTGAGTACTATCAGAACTCACTCACCCTTGTGCCTCAACAAGTCCACACACACGGCTCACATGTCACTCACCCTCGTGCCTCAACAAGTCCACACACACGGCTCACATGTCACTCACCCTCGTGCCTCAACAAGTCCACACACACGGCTCACATGTCACTCACCCTCGTGCCTCAACAAGTCCACACACACGGCTCACATGTCACTCACCCTCGTGCCTCAACAAGTCCACACACACGGCTCACATGTCACTCACCCTCGTGCCTCAACAAGTCCACACACACGGCTCACATGTCACTCACCCTCGTGCCTCAACAAGTCCACACACACGGTTCACATGTCACTCACCCTCGTGCCTCAACAAGTCCACACACACGGCTCACATGTCACTCACCCTCGTGCCTCAACAAGTCCACACACACGGCTCACATCTCACTCACCCTCGTGCCTCAACAAGTCCACACACACGGCTCACATCTCACTCACCCTCGTGCCTCAACAAGTCCACACACACGGCTCACATGTCACTCACCCTCGTGCCCCAACAAGTCCACACACACGGCTCACATCTCACTCACCCGTGCACCTCGGCCGCGGCGGGGAGAAGTGGCAGCCCCAAATCGTGCCTGCCTGGCAGCAGCCCGCTGAGCCGCCTCCCCTTCCCCTGCACCGCCCCCCTCTCCCACCTCCCCACGCCCTCCCCCTCGCCCTGCTGTTGCTGCCGCCACTGCTGCCGCCCTGCCTCTCAGCCCTGCTGTGGACCTCCGGGGTCGGGAAGCCATTCCTGCTGCTGCCGTCTCTGCTGTGCCTGTTCCCGCTGCGGCTGCTCCTGCTGTGCCTTCCCCTGTACCTGGCTGCTGTGTTGCTGCTCCCTCCACTGCCGCTGTTCCACCAGCAGTACTAGTAGTACCGGCAGCACCGGAAGCATCGGCAGCACCGGCAGCACCGGAAGCATCAGCAGCACCAGCAGTAGCATCAGCAGTGGCAGTTTCAGCAGGTGTAGCAGGGGCAGCAGGCACCGCAGCAGAGGCATCCCCAGGTGTCCCTTCAGGTGCTGCAGCAGGTGTGCCTTCAGGTGCTGGCACCCCTCCACCTGCCTCTGCTGCTGCTCCCCCAGTCGCTCCTGCAGCAGCAGTGCCCGATTCCCCAAGTCCACCCTCTTCCTGCTGCTGCAGCTCCTCCCCTGCTTTACCCTCCCCCTCCCCCTCCCCCCCGCCCTCCACTTCCATACCCCCCTCTTCCCCCACATCCGCCATCGCATGCTCATCTCCCCCTCCCCCTTCCCCTCCCCCCTCCCCTCCCCCTTCCCCTCCCCCCTCCCCTCCCCCTTCCCCTCCCGCATCCCCTTCCCCCTCCCCCTCAAGCATACCCCCTTCCCCTTCATACTCCTCATGCCCGCCCTCCTCCCCCTCTCCGTCCGTCCCCTCCCCCATGGCCTCATCTCCCTCCTCCCCCTCCCCCATAACATGCTCCCCCCCATCCTCTGCCTCCCCCAAACCCTCCACGTGAATCTCTGGACCCTCTGCTACCGCCCCTGCCCCTGCCCCTGCCCCTGCCCCCCCGCCCGCCTCTTCTCCTGCACCTGCCTCTGCTGCCCCACCTGTATTCCCTGCGCCCATCCCTTCGCCTTCCCCTTCCGCGTCTGCCCCTGTGCTATCACCACCTGCTGCCTCCCCTGTCGCCCCTTCTCCGTTTGGCCCTTCCCCAGCCACGAGAGCAGCAGATTCACCTGCTCCTGTGGGGGTAAGTGGAGGGGTGGGGGTGGGTGAGCGGGGAGGCGTGGCGGGAACAGCAGCAGCATTGGCAGCAGCAGCATCAACACCAGCACCACCTATTTCACCTTCCCCTCCTGCTCCTTCCCCTTCTCCTACTGCTGCTTCTTCCTGCCTCTGCCCCTCAGTTCCCACCCCTGCGCCCTCCTCCCCCTCAACACCTGCGCCCTGCTCTCCCTGCTTCTCCTTCTCCTCTACCCCCTCTCCTGCCGCTCCGTCACCTGCCACGCCCGCTAACCCCACTTGACCGCTTCGCACCGCTTCACTCACCCCTGCGCCCCCCTGCTCCCCATCCTCAACCTCCATCCCACCGGCAGCAGGTGCGGCCTGAACCTCGCCTGCAGGTTCGGCAGGCACTGGGGCAACGATGGCTGGGACTGCAGGCTTTGAAACGGCAGCAGGAGCTGTGGGGGCAACAGCAGCTGGAGGAGCAGCAGCAGCAGCAGAATCTGCTCCTGGTGTTGCAGCTGCTGCCGAGGCACCGGTTACAGCTGGCCCTGCCTGTGCCACAGACGCACTCCCTCCACTTGCTGCTCCTCCTACCGAGCCTGCTCCCCCTGCAGCGCCCCCGAACGAGGGACGCATGATTCGCCTGTGCTTCACTGCGCGCCCTCCCCGCCCTGCCCCTGCCCTGCCTCCCCCTCGCCCTGCAGCACCAGCAGCGGAACCCACTGCTCCTTCTCCCCCATCCCCCCCATCGTCACCTTCCTCCCCGCCCTCTCCCTCTCCCTCTGCCTCCACAGCTGTGGGAGTTGCAGCGGTAAGAGCAACAGGAGCGATCGCAGCAGCAGGAATAACAGCAGGAGCAGCAGCTGTTTCTGTTGCCGGCTCAGCTGCTGCAGCAGCAGGCACACCAGTACCAGCAGCAGCAGGGGCAGCAGCAGGAGCAGCGGCAGCAGCGGTGGAAGCAGGGCCAGCGGCTTTAGCGCGAGCCAGCGACTGCATGAGCATGGCTCGGAGCTTGCTGGGGTCACTGGCAAAACGAGGGGCAGCAGAGGTAGCAGCGGTACCAGCAGAAGCACGGAGAGGAGAAGTGGGCGGAACAGCAGCAGCAGCACTCGGCGCACCAGTGGCAGCAGCAGCGGTGGCAGGAGCAGTAGCAGTGGTAGGAGCAGCAGAAGTGACAGGGGTGGTGTCCAGAGGCCTAGCTTTCTTCTCAGCCAGACCCTTCACCTCGCCTTCCTCCATGCCCTCCTCTTTCATCACACCCTCCTCCTCCCTCTTCCTCTTGCCCTTCTCCTCTGCCCCACTCACCCCACCAGCTGCCCCCTCCACCTCCATTGCTGCTGCAACCTTGACCTCAGAAACACCTGGGGTGGCCACAGGAACGCCCGCGTCACCAGCGGCAGCAGGGGCAGCGGGGAGTGGAGCAGCGGCAGCAGGGGCAGCAGAGGGCGCAACCGAGACCACAGCTGCCGGAAGAGCCGCAACAGGAGCAGCAGAAGCTGCAGGAGCAGGGGCAGGAGCAGTCGTAGGAGCACCAGGAGTTCCAGCAACAGCGGCAGGCGCAGCAGCGGCAGGCGCAGAAGCAGCAGCAGCAGCAGCAGCAGCAGCAGCAGCAGCGGTAGGAGGAGCAACGACACCACCAGCCTCTGCTGTTTTCTGCATGGCTCCAAAGACCGCGTCATACTCCTGCGATGCTGCTCTCAGCTCTGATACCACTGCCGGCTCCTCAAAGGGGCCCTCCTTGCCCTGGGAGGGGAAAAAGGTGCATGTGCGCAACAGAAGGGAGAGGGAGTGTGTGAGAATGGCTCCAAAGACAGCATCGTACTCCTGCGATGCTGCTCTCAGCTCTGATACCACTGCCGGCTCCTCAAATGCCCCCTCCTTGCCCTGGGCGGGGACAAGTGTGAGGCACGAAAAGAGACATGTAGTGGCGACAGCTGAGAGCGTGAGGACGAGGAATAGGAATGGGATTCAGCCGTTGGGTCAAGGAGACACGATAGAACTTTTGAGACGTCTCAAAAGTCGAGGAATATGAATGGGATTCAGCCGTTGGGTCAAGGAGACACGATAGAACTTTTGAGACGTCTCAAAAGTCGAGGAATAGGAATGGGATTCAGCCGTTGGGTCAAGGAGACACGATAGAACGACAGTGGCTGGTAGAATGAGTGCGGAGGGAGAACGGAGGAGGAAGAGGAAGAGGAAGAGGAAGAGGAAGGGGAATAGAAAGGGAAAATGAAGGGGAAGAGAGGGGCTGGGGGGGTGGAGGGGGGTTGTGGGAAGAGAGGGGCTGGGGGGGTTGAGGGGGTTTGAGGGAAGAGATTAGGGGCAGGTGTGATACCTGGCGCTGCTGCTTGATCCAATCTTCCACTGCCACCACGCGCACAGAGATGGTCTCGTAGCTCTGTGCACAATGCAAATAGGGGGGAGGAGGAAAGGTGTGAGTGCGCTTGCAGTAGCTTGCGTTCCTGCTTGAGGTTCTTGGTCCCACGAGGAAGGAATCATCCCACCACACCCAGCCAAACCCAGCCTCACCCCAACTAACACCCCCGTTGCTCTCCGGCGCACCTCCTTTGCGCGCTGACATGAGTCCAATCAATGCTCTTGAGGTTCTTGGTCCCACCAGGAATTATCCCACCACACCCAGCCCCACCCAGCCCCACCCAGCCCCACCCAGCCCCACCCAGCCCCACCCAGCCTCACCCCAACTAACAACCCCCTTGCTCCCCAGCGCACCTCCTTGGCGCGCTGGAACGAGTCGACGATGCTCTTGAGGTTCTTGGTCCGCCTCTCCTTCTCTGCTGCCAGCTGCCTCTGTAGCAACTGCACCACCCCAGGAGAATGGTCACAGCACAGGCCGAGACGAGAGGCAACAAGCAAGAGGCAGCCAGGAAAAAACAACAAATGGTTTAACACATTGAATCTCCATCTCGAGTCATCATATTCAGGCTCTACCTAATGCATCGTTTCACCAACCAAATATACCACTCAAACCGCCTCCACATAGCTTGGGGCTCTATCCGACTGGAGCGCTTACCTGAATCCGCGAGTTCAAAATCCCCTCCGCCACAGCCGCCTGCTGCTTCCCAGAAGCCTCCGCGGCACTCTTCCCCTCCTCCGCTTTCCTGGCCGCTGCACCCGCCGCTGCCGTCTGCTCCTGAAGCTTCTTCTCCAATTCAGCCACTCGCTTTTGGGACGTCTCAGAGGCGGTCTGGAGCTTCTTTTCGAGGTCGGCCACGCGTTTCTCGAGCTCTGCGGCCTTGGTTTTAACTGCCTCTGCCTCCTTGCTCTGCTGCTCCTTGGCCTGCCGCAGCTCCTCCTTCTCCTTGCTCAGCTGCTCGCCATTGCGCTGCCACAATGGGAAGGGACAGAGAGGTGGACAGACGGACAAACAAACAGGTCAGATGCGAAAAAGGAAGCTGATTTTTGAAGTGCTTACGAGTATGAGCTCCTTCTTCTCCTTGCTCAGCAGCTCGCCGTTGCATTGCCACGAAAAAAGAAGGGACAAACAGACACACGAACAGGCACAAACATCAGATGCTGAGAATTGAGCCTTCTGGATATTCACTCTGACCCTGCACCTACACCCTGACCGCACTCTAAACCTGCTCTAAATCAGCCCTAGAATTGCCAAGTTTTGAGAAGTCATGTCAGGGTTTAGGATGACTCGTTTCCAAACAGGCAACGCCGCCATATGAAAGCGAGTCATCCTAAATCCTGACATGACTTCTTAAAACCTGGCTCTTTCAGGATATGGAGGCTGGGAATGCGCACCTTGAATTTGATGGCTGTGTTCCTGAGCTTGGCAAACTCTGTCTTGTGCTTCGCCTGCCATGCATCCCCACCACATGCGCAGTACAAACCACACCCCACCCCACATACCGCACAACCACACCCAACACAGCATATAACCCACCCCACCCCTCACGCACATTCCACATACACATTGCACACGCACAAGCCAGAGAAAAGAAGTTGAAACGGATACATAGAAACAGAAGCGAGAAGGAAACACAGAAAAACGCTTACGAGTTTCATACCCATATCTGCATTTGACATCTCCAACCTGATGATCCGAAACTCACCTCCTCTTTCGCTGCCTCTAGCTGCTTCTTGAGCTCCTCCCCTCCTGCCGTCCACTCCTTCTCCAGCTTCTCCTTCTCCACCAGTGCCGCCCGCCCACTCCCTCTGCAACTGGCACCTCTGAGACGCCTCAAGACTCACCTCGTTTTCTTTCGCTGCCTCTAATTGTTTCCTCATCTCCTCCCCTCCTGCCGCTTGCTCCTTCTCTAGCTTCTCCTGCGCCACCCTCTTTCCTCCCCACCCACTCACCTCGTTTTCCTTTGCCGTTTCCAGCTGCTTCCTCAGCTCCTCCCCTCCTGTCGCTTGCTCCTTCTCCAGCTTCTCCTTCTCCTCCGCCAGTGCCGCCCGCTGCGTCTCCAGCCCCGCTAGCTCAGCAGCCGCCCGCTCCTTCTCAGCCTCCTTGTCCTTTTCTGCTGCGTCTGCTGCTGCCTTTGCTGCTGCGAGGGCACCCCTCGCCTCTGAGAGCTCCTGCTCCAGCTGCTCCGCTCGCTTCTGCTTGGGACAAGACCAGAAAGGAACAGTCAGTCAGTCTGTCAGTCATGAACAACACAGACGTGAACGAGGTGAAAGATCAGGAATAGTGGCTGCAACAGAAGCTCAGCTGGCGTTGACCTGGAAACCTGACAGATGCTATACTCAAAACCACATGACTCAAAACCCTAGCCCCTGAACAAACCCGTATCAGCCTCACGTCTTTAACCTGCAGCTGGTCCTGCAGCCGCTGATACTCCTCCACATCGATCGCCTTGTACTTCTCCAGCAGCTGCTGCACGCGCCGCTGCCACCGCCCCGCCTCCTCCCTCGCACTCTCCACCTCCCTCCTCCCCGCAGCCACCTCCGCCTCCCTCTTCTGCACCGCAGCCTGCAGCGGCCCCACCTGCTGCAGCGCCTGCCGCGCCTTCTCCCTCCACTCCCCCGCATCCGCAAAGTTCCTCTGGCTCTCATCCCTCAGCATCGCATTACTCTCCCTCAGCAGATTCACCTGCGCCACCTGGGCTTTCAGTGCCGCGAATTCCCCCTCAGATTGCGCAGCGGCCACCCCCCGCGCCCGCTCTTCTCTCAGCTGCTGCTGTGCTTCCTGGGCCTCCCTCTCTGCTGCTTCCACCTGCTTCGTCAGCCGCAGCCGCTCCTGCTTCAGCAGCGCTAGCTCCATCTCGGAAGCTTCCTTGGAGCGCCGCAGGAACCGCACCACCTCCTGAAGCTCCGCCAACCCTCCATCTTCCCCCACCCCCGCTCCCCCTCCCCCTCCCCCTCCCCCTTCCCCTTCCCCTTCCCCTGCTGCTACCGCCGCCGCCCCTCTTTCTCCTCCTCCCGCCTCACCTCCAGCCTCTCCTGCCCCTCCCACTGTTCCTAAACCCTTACCCGGCGACGGGGAAGCAGCCGCTCTCCTCCTCCCCACACCAGGCGAAGCAACCCCACCCGCCTTGCCAGGCGTCCCCACACGCAACGCCTCCAGCCGGTCCAGCAGAATCACGTTCTGAGCCTCCACCTCCCTTGCCTTCCCCTCTGCAGCAGCACGTGCTGCCTCCAAACCCCCCTTGACTGTCTCCCACTCGGCCCGCAGGGAAGCTAACTCGGCTTCGGCCTTTTCTGCCTGGCTGCGCCACTCCCTCTGCGCCGCCTGGGCGGCGTTGAGCGTCTGACTCACGCCGTCCAGCTGGCGGATGGTGTCTGCTTGCAGCACGACCTGGGCGCAGCAGGGGCAGGATGGGGAGGCGAGAGGAGCCGCAGAGGGAGAGAGCAGGGGGGGTTGGAGGTGGGTGGGTGGGTGGGAGGGGGAGGGGAGTGGGAAAAAAGGCAACCAGGAGGGAAGAGTAGAGATTGCGAGTGTTCTGAAAGGAATGCAGAGGCGTTTGGTGTGGACCAACGCTCATGCGACACCCACCTGCCGCTCATAGTTGGTCTGAGCCTCCCTCCACTTCTGCCTCATCTCCGATGCCTCCTTTGCCTCTGACTCCACTCTCCACTCTATCTCCTCCACTCGTGCCCTGCACAGAAGCACATGGACAGACAGTGACAGACGGCAGGGGTATTATGAGTCGACTCAAAACTCAATCTACCTGAATGCGCCCCGCTCAACAACAGCTGCCTCCAACTTCCGGCTCACATCGGTAAAGACCCTCTCATGCTCCTTCGTCAATCCCCCGTCGCTGCTGTAAGCTGTTGCTGGTTCTCAAAGCCACACCATACCCCACCTCAACCCATCACACCGCACTCCACCCACCTGAATGTGTCCCGTTCCACAGCAGCAGCCTCCAGCTTCCGGTTGACATCAGCAAACGCCCTCTCATGCTCCTCAGTCAGCCCTGTCGCCGCCGCCGCTGCTGTAAGCTGTTATTGAGAATTCTCAAAACCATCCCACCCCACCCCACTGCACTCCAACCCACTGCAGTCCACCGCACTCCACCCACCAGAATGCGACCCGCTCCATCCACAGCAGCAGCCTCCAGCTTCCAGCTGACATCAGCAAACGCCCTCTCATGCTCCTCCGTCAGCCCTGTCGCCGCAGCAGCAGCATAAGCGGCCCGCTTCTCCGCCTCCCGCACCCTCAGCTGTTTTTGTGGAACCTTCAAAACGCCCCACCACATTCCACTCCACCCCACCACACCCTATCCCATCCCATCCCATAGCACCCGACCCCACCCCACCGCACTCCACCCACCTGAAGGCGTCTCTCTCCACAGCAGCCGCCTCCAGCTTCCGGCTGACATCAGCAAACGCCCTCTCATGCTCCTCTGTGAGCCCCGTTGCAGCTGCCGCCGCATCAGCAGCCCGCTTCTCTGCCTCTTTCACCCGCCCCCTCAGCTCCTCCGCTGCTGCCGCCGCTGCCGCTCTCTCCTTCTCAGCCTCCTCCTTGAACGCACTGTGCTGCTGCATCATTCGCTCCAGCGCCTCCTCGTTCGCCTTTCCAATCGCCTTGTACTGGTAGCAGGTGGAGCAAAGGGAAATGTGGTAAAAAAGGGTGAAATGTGGGAACGTGAGAAAGACAAGACAAAAGGAAGTGGACATGCGAGCTGTGAGCGCCCACCTGAGCCAGGTACCCTTGAGATGCCTCTAGCTCCTCCTTGAGCCTCTGCACCTCCTCCTCTGCCTTGTGCAACCGCTCCTCCACATCCTCCTCCTCCATGCCCTCGCCCTCCTTCCCACCACCACCAGCAGCAGCACCACCACCACCACCAGCACCAGCACCAGCTGCACCAGCTGCCCCAGCTTCCCCAGCTGCCCCAGCAACAGCACCGTCGCCACCACCAGCAGCAGCAGCAGCAGCAGCCGCCACAGCAGCAGCGGCCGCATCTCTCACCGAAGCCGATCTCAGACTCCTCCCTCCCACACCCCCGCCCGCACCGCCAGCAACAGCAGCAGCCGCCACCGCTTCCAACCGCTTCACACCCGCCTGCAGCTCCTCGCACCGTGCCTCTGCAGTCTTGGCCTTGGTGACAGCAGCGCTCAGCTGCTGCTTAAGCTGCTCCACGTCCTTCCACGCTGCACTCAGCTTTGCCTCTGCATCCGCTGCTGCCCTGTCTCTAGCCTCCACTAGGTGCCGAGAGTGGTCCCTCTCTGCTTCCAGGGCACGACTCGCTTCCGCCCACTCGCGCTGCAAGAGGGAGGAACAAGGAATTGGCATGAGGCATAAGTGAGAGGTGTCCACCAGCTGATAAGAGCAGCGCTCAGCTTTGCCTCCGCATCCGCTGCTGCCCTGTCCCTGGCCTCCACCAGGTGTCGCGAGTGGTCCCTTTCGGCCTCCAAGGCCCTACTAGCTTCCGCCCACTTGCGCTGCAGAAAGGAGGAGCAAGGGGATCGGCATGGGTAGAGGCAGGAGAGCGGAGATGAGAGAGGGAGAGAGTTTGCCCTGTCCCGGGCCTGCACCAGCTGCTGCTTGAGTTGCTCCACGTCCTTCCACGCTGCACTCAGCTTTGCCTCTGCGTCCGCTGCTGGCCTGTCCCTAGTCTCCACCAGGTGTCGAGAGTGGTCCCTTTTGGCCCCAAGCACCCGACTCGCATGTTTGATTTGCTTTGCGCTCTTTGTGGACTCATGTGCACTCAGGGTGTTCCAGAAGCAATTCGAGTCAGTCTTGCGGGATACTCTACTCGCCTTCTTTTTAAAGTCTTCACTGACAAATTTATCATGCTGGTAGAGGAGCTGTAGCAAGATTGCTGTTGGATGCTTGCTGGAAAGACTGGGTATCCCAAATTCCAGCTACAAGGTGGGGATCTCAAGAGTGTTCCTGAGGGCAGCCAAATGACAATCCTGGACAAGAAGAAGGCAAAGTTGCTGATGGAGGCAGCGACGAGGCTCGTACCGCTGCAGCAATGAAGGAGCTGCCTCCATCGGCAACTTTGCCGTCTTCTCGTCCAAAATTGCCATCTGGCCCGCCTTCAGGAACACTCTTGACATCCCCACCTTGCAGCTGGAATTGAGAATTACCAATCTTTTCAGCAAGCACCCAACAACAATCTTGCTATCTTGACTGCACAGCTCCAGTGCCAGTACGATAAATCTGCCAAGGGAGGCTTTAAAGGGGAGGCGAGCAGGGCATCCCGCAAGACTGACTCGAATCGCCTCTATAACAACCTGAGCGCACATTCGCCCGACACAAGCTCACTTGCATGCTGTCAACGAAGTCTTCAAGCCGCTTCCTCTCATGGCCTCGCGGGCAGCCTGGGTGCTCTCCAGTGAGTCGTGAGCCGCCTGCACGCGGTGCATCCTTTCCAACCAAGTCAACCGAGTCAACCGAGCCCACCTGCATGCGGTCAATAGAGTCTTCGAGCCTCTTCCTCTCAGCAGCCCACGTGGCCTCGCGGGCAGCCTGGGTGCTCTCCAATGAGTCGTGTGCCGCTTGTACTCGGTGCATCCTCTCCAATGCGCTCCCCGCCTCCGCTGTCGCCCGCTCCTCTGCTGCTGCCAGCAGAGCCTTCTCTCGCTCCAACACCGATGCCTGGGGAAAAAAGGGCACAGAGATGCATATATGATATAGGAAAGGCGGAACAACTCTCTTCTAGCGAATCGTGTGCCGCCTGCACGTGGTCCATCCTCTCCAGCGCACTCCCCGCCTCCGCCGTCGCCCGCTCCTTTGCTGCCGCCAGCAGAGCCTTCTCTCGCTCGAACACTGATGCCTGTGACAAAAAGGGCACAGAAATTTGTGTAAGAGGAATGGAACCACAAACAATCCCCCATCCATCAGATAGGATTCTCTCCAGAAACACACAAGCACACAGGTTCTCTCACCTCAATGGTTGCACGGGTAGCCTTCTCCTCCGCGGCAGCGAGCAGCCTCTCGGCGTCCCGCAGCTGCCTCTGGTGGGCAGTCACTGACGCCGCAAACTCACTGCTGCGCGCCACTGCTGCATCCTTCACCTTGCGCTGAGGGGGAAGAAAAGGGGGGGGAAGGGGACGGGGGAGAAGAAGGGGAGGAAAAGGGGGAGGGGGGGGGGGAGAAGGGGAAGGGGTGGTGAGGGGTTTCAAGTAAGTTGCAGCAGCCAGCAGCCTCTTAAGGTCCTCTCAGCAGGGAAGAATGGCGGGATGGAGGGACGAAGCGAGGTGAGGGAGGGAAGAATAGCAGGAGGGAGGGACGAAGTGAGGTGAGGAAAACACTAAACACCGCCCTCCTCCTATAGCCATCCACCGTCCCATCACACCACACCACACCACATCGTACCTCCTCTTCCAGTGTCTTCTTGAGCGCCTCTGCCTGCTGCTTGGTGAACTGGGCCACTGCCTCCGCTCACAAGCGCTCCATGCGTGACTCACATCACCGCATCACATCACACCACATCGCACTGCACCACATCGCATCTCACCTCCTCTTCCAGTGTCTTCTCGAGCGCCTCTGCCTGCTGCTTGGAGAACTGCGCCTCTGCCTCGGCACGCATGCGCTCCATGCGCGACTCACTCGCCACCTTCCTGTCATTGCACATGCATGCATGCATGCACGCACCCACCAATGCACCCATGCAAATGCACTCACATCCATACCATGCTCACACACACATGTGTGACACGTCCATACATCCACCATATAGCACAAACATTCACACGTTGATATACACACACATGGCCCAACATGCACGTGTCACACATAAAAGAGGGTCCAGGACGTGTTGGGAAGGGAGAGCAGCTAATGGCAGGCAGGCAGGCAACGACAGCGCCTCCTCCCTAAGACAACACAACACAGCCAGTGACCGGCTTGTTCTTGCACCTATGGGGCATTATTAGGGCATCTCCTAAGCTTCCTGGCAACACTCAGTGGTGCAAGCCCCACCTGGCAGCATCAAGAGCCTCCTGCAGTTCATCCATGTGCTGCTTGCGATCCTGCCTCAGCCTCTCCAGCTCCTCCTGCTCCCGTCCACAACCAACCGGATGGTGGAACGGAGAAACGATGACATGAGGGGGGGGGGGGGGAGGAAAACACGTCACACACACATGGAGAATCAACGACTGCGATCTGGATAAAGGCATCGTGCAAGCTAAGGCAGAGTGCGAGTGAGTGATATGAACATGTGTGAGTGAGTGAGAAGAGAAATCATTCAAGGATTCACTGTACATGCAAAAAGAGTAACCTTCAATAAGAACTTTGCAGCAAACGGAATTAGGGCCTTGAGAGATGAAGGGGTGGAGAGGAGTGGAGGGGGAGAGAGAGACAAGCAGAGACAGACACGAAGACAAGGAAGAAGGGCAGAGATAAGATGGGATGCAGGGGGAAGGCTAACCTGCGCTGCTATGGAGACCGGTTTAGAATATCAATAGAAGAAGCCAACCGCAAAACAAATGTGAAGAGTGAGCAAGGTACCTGCGTTGCAGTGTAGAGAGTCTTGTAGTCGGGACCTGCCATCGAGGAGAATGGGCACATGGAGGCAGATAAAAGGGCAAGCAGGGGCTGAACGTCGGGTAGAAGTTGCTGCGCTGCGGTGAAGCACAAACAGAGGATGATGACACACCCACGCAATGCAGCAAATAGCACAAACAATGGATGGAACAGCCTCGCCTTACCAGAATCCGCTCGGACATACATACAGCAGCAGACTGACGCAGCAGTCAGTGATAATACTCCACGATAACCACTCTATGAACATCACCATAAGACCACGCCACAATGTCGCCATGCCACCGTTTCACCAGTGTGGTAACGGGACAGACTGAACAATGAGATGAGCCTATTTCCGAAAAAAATGACGTGCAATCAACGCAAAAACAGAATAATGAGGTGCATCACTATCACTCAACTCACCATCAGGTGGGGGGGAGGACAGCATGGGCAAGGCAGGCGCTCCCTTGGCTGTGGGAGAATCAGCAGCACCAGGAGCAGCAGCTGCAGTGCCTGATGTCAGGGCCCTCATTCGCTGCTGCTGCTCATCGTAGAGCAGTTTGAACATGTCGTGCTGGTGGGGTGAGGGGTGGGAGGAGGGTATCAGGGCAACAGAGAAACAGAGCACCAGGGAAAAACAAGGAAGAGAGGGTGAACAAGAGGCGATCCTTCACCCATGGCACGCTGCGTTGCTGTTGCTCGTCATACAGCAGTTTGAACATGTCGTGCTGGTGGGGTGAGGGGCGGGAGGAGGTTGGGGGGAGGGGGAAGTATGAGGTGGTGAGGGGGAAACGGAATCGAGGAAAAAAGGGCCATGAGTCAACAGGGCAACAAAAAGGAAGAGTGTGCGGCAGAGGACAACACGAAAGCAAATGACTTTTGAGGCGCCTCAAAAGGTGTGCGGCAGAGGACAACACGAAAGCAAATGACTTTTGAGGCGCCTCAAAAAGTGTGCGGCAGAGGACAACACGAAAGCAAATAACTTTTGAGGCGCCTCAAAAGGTGTGCGGCAGAGGACAACACGAAAGCAAATGCCCGAGCAGGAAAATTTTAAGGCAAGTGGCAGAGTACTCACGGCAGCCTTGTGTCGCTGTGCCAGCTCCTCCTGCTCCTTGTACATGCCCACCACCCGCTCCACCTCCTTGGCGTTCGCTGCTGCTCGCCTCTCCAGCTCCTCCTCAAAGCGAGCCTGCTCACTCAAGCAAGGAATGAGAGCGTATTTGAGACTCGCGAGGGCAAAGAGGCCTGTGGACCAGACTGCGCTGCGCTGTACTGATGGAGGCAGAACAGATTGGGAGCTGTTAACTCTATGTTATCCTGATGGGCCATAACACAGTAAACACAAGGCAAGGCAGCATTCTCTTCAAACAAAAAGCCAGCATCTTTCTGTTTATGTATGTCACACAACGACATATTTTTGAGGCACCTAAAAAATCTTTCTGTTTATGTATGTCGCACACCGGCGTACCTTGACCCGAGGCTCCAGGGTGCTGTAGTCGTCCTGCAGCTTCCGCAGGGCGTGGCGGAGCGACGTGTTGGCCTGCACCAACCCCCCGATGTCCGTGATGGTCAGCTGCAGGGGCGGGTAATGGAGGCAGGGCAGGAAGGGTATTTTGGAAGAGCCAACAAACGAACTAAAAGAGGCATTCAACTGCTGCAGCGCATGGCGGAGGTATGTGTTGGCCTGCACTGGGCCCCTGATGTCTGTGATGGCCATCTGCAGAGACGGGTAGGAGGAGCGGGGAAAGGGGGTTCGAGAGCGCTAAACACTGCTTGCAACTGGGACACTGCGCTGCTGCTGCTGAAGGATTACTTCTGACGGACCTGCTGCAGCCCATACCTCACCCCTTCCCCCCTTCCCTCCCTGCCTACCTGCTCCACCGACACAAAATCTGATGAGGAGGGCCGCGGCGGAGTGGGCGGCGCAGTGGCTTCGTTATTAGCACGCTGCATGCTCACATCCCTCAGCTCCTTGAGGAGGACCGTCACCTGGCGGGCGGAAACAAGAAAAGGAAAGAGGGAGTGTGCGAGGGAGAAAAAGTGGGAAATCGTAAACAAGCAAAGCAAGCAAGAGAAATGTGTTCGCTCCAAACGCTCGTGCAGCAAAAAACGCAGCAGCTCTGCTCTGCCACCACACCTTCACTGAAAAAACCCTTGACCCACCCAACCCCCAGTCCAACGCACCTGGCTCTGCAGGTCTGCCACATCAGTGGACAGCAGACTCACATCCCTCTCCCTTGCCCGCAGCTCCGCCTGATGCATCCATACATGATGGTTAACAACGGGGCGGCGGGGGGGGGGGGGGGGGAGGGGAGGAGAGACGTTGGGCATGTGGTGAAACGTCCCAAAGGGAATGCTGTAGAGTGGACGTCACTCCATGGCATGCGATTATGCACGCTCTGAGGACTGAACTATATTTTCAACTGTTAACTGTTAGCTGGTCCGCTGCCAGCACCAGCTTGTCCTGCATGACGTCATATGCACGGGCCATGCATGTATTATGCTGCTGCTGCTGCTGCTGCTGCTGCTGCTGCTGCTGCTGCTGCTGCTGCTGCTGCTGCTGCTGCTGCTGCTGCTGCTGCTGCTGCTGCTGCTGCTGCTGCTGCTGCTGCTGCTGCTGCTGCTGCTGCTGCTGCTGCTGCTGCTGCTGCTGCTGCTGCTGCTGCTGCTGCTGCTGCAGCTGCTGCTGCTGCACTAAACAGTGACAGAGACCAACTCACCCTGCACTCGGCAAGCGATGCCTCCACAGCAGCCTGCTGGTCCGCTGCCAGAGCCAGCTTGTCCTGCATGACATCGTATGCACGGGCCATGCGTGCATGCTGCTCACGCTCCTCCAGCACCACCGCCGCCTTCTGCTCAATCTCCCTCAACACCTGGTGTGTGCACGTGCGTGTTTGTGGGGGTTGGGGGGCCGGGTGGGAGCGAGAGAGAGCGGTTGGGAGGGTGGGAAGGTGTGCTGCTCTCGTTCCTCCAGGACCACGCACGCCTTCTGCTCTATCTCCCTCAGCACCTGGTGCGAGCACAAATGCGTGTGAGTGTATGGAAGAGAGAGTGGGTAAGAGGGTGGCTTGCAGAATCACCCCATGGTATGCAGGATATAAACGCCACCCGGCCAACCACAAGTTGGGAGGTGGAACAACCATCATCCACTTATCGCTCTTGTTCCCACGATTACTCTCCATCTCTCACCCTGTTGAGCAGAGTCTCTGCCTGCCGTCGCTGTTGCCTCTCATGCCGCCATGCATCTGCCGCCTCCTCGTACTTCTCATACATCGTTGCCATCTGCACATGGGCGGGCGTGCATGGGGGAGACAGTAGTGAGGTGAGAGAGCTGGACTTCACATGATGCCGCCTCCTCGTACTTCTCATACATCGTTGCCAGCTGCACACACGCGTGTACGCATGGAAAGAACATGACGAAGAAACTTTTAGATAAACAATATGGCTCCTCATACTTCTCGTACATCGTTGCCAGATGCACACGGGCGTGCACAGCAAGAAAATGACTCAGGGACAAATTGAGAGACAAATACCGATGGAACCAAGGGAACGCAATGCAACACAAATCAAATGCACACAGCAACACAAGAGTTTCAAGACTGCAGCGTCTAGTGTCACCCACCGTCCAGCCATCCTTGACGAGATAGGAAGCGAGAGCCACTCCTGTGACGCCCTGTGGCAGGGCTGGGGGCACACTGCCCCCCCCATGGAGCACCGCTGCCAGCTGCCTGTCCCTGCATGCATGTGAAGGAACGACGAGGAGAGGGAGAAGGGGAGGGCACGGGAGAAAGGGGGGAAGAAGACGAGTGAGTGGGAGGTGGAAACAAAAGATGTGAACAAGGGAACGAAAACGATATACAAGGGGGATTTTTTACATTCTGCAACCTGATGAAACGACTTACAAGGGCTGGATGGGGCCGGAGGCGGCAGGGAGGGCAGCAGGCACAAGGTCCAAGCCACCAGCGCCAGCAGCAGCAGCAGCTGCACTAATACCAGCAGCAGCCTAGAATTTTGCCTTTCTGCAACCTAGTGATAGTACTCACAGGGGCTGAACGGGGCCGGCGGTGGCAGCAGCAGGCACAAGGTCCAATCCACCAGCACCAGCAGCTTCTGCGGCAGCAGCTGCCTCAGTGGCAGCAGCAGCCTTCTTGTTGGCCTCGTCAAGGCTCTTCTGTAGCTCCTCACAGCGCCTCTGCAGCTCCTGCTGCTGCTTCCCTGCCGCCTCTTCAACTGCCTTGACCCGATTCTCGCCCTCCTCCTCCACTTGCTTCAGATGATCCTGAGTAAGGCACCAAGAAAAACCAGAAAGAGAGGCATCCGGGAACCAGTAAGAGAGACACACGGATGGCTGACGGAACCAGGCAGAAGCAGGAAGACGGAGAGGCACAGGCACGGATGAAGCAGACAAACGAGGAAGCCATGGCATGCAGGTGCGTTCATCAACCTGACTCTCCCAAATAGACACAACATGGGCAGAGCGGATGCATACAAGTGCGAAATTAGGATCAATCAATGAGTGCACATGTGCCGCTGACTTGACTGACGCCCTTGAATTCTGCTGCCCTTTCACTCGCCAGCAAGTATGAGTGGGAGTGCGACTGACTGACCTCGAGAGACTTCACGACGCCCTTAAGATCCGCAGCCCTTTCACCTGCCTCCGCTGCACTCTCCTTATACAGTTCCACCAGCTTCTTCGCCTGGCGTGTGGTGGGGGAGGCGGGAGCAGCATGCCAAAATGAACCCGTGTAAATGCTGGAAACGGGGAAGAACGCAAAACATACTGCAGGCAGAAACCAAATGAAGCGCTGCTAACTGACAACAAATCGTTTCCAAAAAAGAGTGCACGATTGCGTTTCACTGCACATTCGACAACAGCACTCACAGTTTCCAATTCGGCCGCCAGCTGGCTCTCGTGCAGCGCCTCTTCCTCTGCGCGCTTCTTCACCTCCTGCAGACAAACACGTCATGGGTTGCGTGGAGAACGACCAGGGGCCAAGAGAGCATACCACGCACTCGTTATGCCAGCAAACAATCAGCAACTATCACTCAGAAGCAGCCATCAACGCAATTCATTACGTTTCAATCTGAACTCTCTCTGGCAGTCAGTGGACCCACCTGTTGCAGCTGCGCGACCATCCCCTGCAGCTCCGCCACGCGCGCCTGGGCGCGCGCCTCAGCAGCGCGCAGATCGTCGCGCTCGTGTTCCGCGCCCAGCAGCTGGCTGCGCAGCTCTGCCTCGCCCTCCGCGCGAGCGCGCCTCTCCTCCTGCAGCGCGCCCGCCTTCCCCGCCACGTCCTCGCGCAGCCACGCCAGGTGCTCCTCCAGAATCTCCTTCTCCTGCGCTCACAGGGGGAAAACGAGGAGAAAAAACGACCATGAGCACAAGAACCTTCGAAACGTCCCCAAAGCAGCCAGCCACGCCAGGTGCTCCTCCAGAATCTCCTTCTCCTGCGCTCACAGGGGGGAAACGAGGTGAGTAACCGAGAAGCCATGAGGGCAGCAACCTAGGATGACCACACCCGTGGAAAGACGCTGGAGGAGCTGGGGGACGAAAATTGGATGAGAATGTGATGATGTTGTGAATAGCATTGCTGCTGGATGAGAAACACGCGCATGTGGAGTGGAAGAATTGGATTCGATGTGCGCACCTGCACATGGCGGTTCACTGCGGCCTTGAAGCGGGACGCCTCTGCCTCAGCCGTCCTCAGCCGACCCTCCAGCTCCGTCCGCGAATCAGTCAGGGAGACCTGGCGTGTGACAATATCGAGCAGAATGGCATCCAAAAGATTCAGTACTCGAAACGCGCCAGAAATATTTAATTTCGCACGAAGCGCCATCAGAGTTGGTTGGATGCAGCCGTAGGTCCTGATTACCGCTTTAATCAGGAAAACCGACTCACGATCTTGTCCAGGTACGATTTGAGCGACGCGTTCTTCTCGTCAATCTCGAGGTTCTTCCGCTCGATCACGTCCACCAGGTCCCGCCGGCTCGTCTGCGCCTCCGCCAGCTCCGCTTTCAGCCGCTCCCTCTCGCCATCCCCCTGAATCTGCAAAATTGAATAATACTAAAAAAACCTTAAAGGCCGGAAAGTCCATAGAAGACAGCCGAAATTTTGGGGTAATAAATTTACGCGCGATTCGTGATTACGGGGACAATGGACGGGCTTGGAATGATTTCACAAAAGCGAGAAGTCGAGGAGACGTACCCCCTCCAACTGCAGGCGATGAACCTGCGCCTTAATTTCCGCGAGCTCGGCGGATTTCTGATCGAGATCCGCGGTGAGATATCCCTTCTCGCGTTCGAGCTGCGCGTTTTCGTCCGTCACCGCGAGGTACTTCTGCTCGATCAGCGAGCACGTCTGCTCCGCGTTGATTTCCGCTGCATCCGCTTGCGCTTTGTGCGTCTCTAGCTGCCGGAGGAGCGAGCCTATTTGCTCCTCCGCCTTCCGCGCAACGGCCCTGACATCGCCCTCCAACGCCTGCAGCTCCTCTTCAGAGAGGAAGAGAGGCATCGTGGGAAGCAACCAGGAAGATTCCCCGTGGAAATGCAATCTCAGGCTGAGAAAAATGTTAGTATATTAGAGATTTTCGTCCCGTGAGATTTGGGTGACTTCCTAGGTGCACCTAGGAATAGCGACATCTACGCGGAGCCATGACGGGTAGTAGTGAAATAGGAGGTAAGAAAATGAAAGCTAGTGAAGAATTCTCTGGTACTACAGAAAAGGGTTTGAAAACAGGCGTTCCCGCCGATTGTGACTACTACGAGGGAGATTTCCGCTCTGACTGGATTCGTGCTGACACTTTCTTCCGACTGCCAGCAAAACACCACATGCAAAAAATCCAGTTTGTGTCTCACTGTGCGCTGTACACTAGCCTTTATTGTGCTGCTCAATGGAGGGATTGATCTGCGACGATGCGCTGCGCGACCTCTCGCTCCGTGAAGCGACAATCCCGAGGCGAGGCGACCCCACCCCAACCACCAGCGCTCACTCACTCTCCGTCCCTCGCTCACCCCTGCAACACAACTGGCGAGGCAACACCCATAGGAGTTTCCATACAATACCAAGCCCACCCGACACCTCGGGAATGAAAAACCCAACGGCTACTTGCCTCGCTTATCTCCGAAACTGAACCCCAAGGCACAAAAGTTGAGTCGTCGTTCCCAGACGACTTCACTTCAACCTTGGACTGCTGTAGTAAGTGGTTGAAGCTACACGTAGCCACTTCGGTTGTAGAGTGAAGTTGGCTCATGCACATCCGAGGCGCGATTGACTTTGATGATAAAGCGGGTCATGCAAGCCACTAGGCCGTCATGGCCGCAAGATGCTGACTCACTGACGCTCCAAGGTGTCATACAGCTGTCAGCGTTGAGCAATTTTCGCGAGGGATAGCATCTGTACTGCGTACGGGGCTTGGATAACGCCATTGTTTTCTTCTTCAATGGCTCTCTCTGGCCCATCCCTTTCAAGTACAAAATTGAGTAGAAGAACCCAAATAGTGCAGCATATAGGCAGCATAGGCTCCCCCTCGTGCCAATCAAGCCTTCACGACTCCCCGCTTTCCTCGATAAAAGCCGTTACCGGTCAGCACCAGCGCGGAATTGTCACGCCAACACACAAATCATGCACGCGGTTGCGACCTTCGGGCTTCGACCCCTTTAGTCGCGTTTCTCATCGCAGAAGCCTTGGGAACTCCACGAGCACTCTCAGGAACACCGGAATTTTCCAATGCCACGTCAGCACAGAGAGTTTTCGATCGGTCAAGCAAGCCTCTTCCTCCAACCAGGCTGGCGAGTCACCTGAATTATCTGGCAACACGTTAGAAGCGGAGCAGCATTCTACTTATGCTGATCTGCTCTTAGTAAATGCTTCTCAAACGCCTCTAGTTCAGGCTGCTGAAGAGCCGTACGTGTTGCTATATGTCACTTCCACCACAGCTGTGGGAGTGACAACACCTGAGAAGCAAGAAGAAAAGGAAGACACAAAGGAAGACGCAGGAAAGGAAGCAGAGAAGGACAATGTACCGCGGTCGATCACGGAATTGGTGCCGCTGTTGATGGAGAGGGCTGCCGAAGCCTTCACCAAGGTGGTTACGTCTCGAGCAGGCGGTTTGATCGTCCTCAACGTTGTCACCATGCTCTATGGTACGTGCTGCCTGCAGTGAGGCGCCTCAAAAATCGCCTCACTTCACCAGGGTGGTACCACATGAGCAGGCGGTTTGATTGTCCTCAACGTCGTCACCATGCTCTACGGTACGTACGGTCTGCCACTGGCAGTGACATTGCCGGTTATGCGACCATGCACGAATGCTGCTATCCCTTGCGTCCTCCATTCTTGCAACGCAACGGCATTCGGGGCTCTAATCGGCTGAGAGCATGCTCCTCCCATGTCTCTTTCCCTTCTCCCACGCCCTCCCACGCCCTCCAACGCAGCTACCAACACCACCATCGTCAAGGGAGCAGAGGAAGCCGCAGGAGGGCCGCTGCAGTTCTGTCTGGGTCGCTTCGCCATCGCGGCACTCGCGCTCTCTCCGCTGCTTCCCGCCGCCCTAGCCAACCCTGCCGTCCGCCGCTGCGGCATTGAGATGGGCCTCTGGACGGCTCTGGCGTACCTCTCCCAGGCCTTCGCTCTCATCACCACTGGCGCTGGCCGCGTTTCCTTCATCAGCACCTTCACGGTACTCCCTTTCATCACCTTACTTTCTTCGTCAAACCTCTCACGGCCTGTCTATGTGGGCCTTAAATCCCACATTTACTAATCTCCTTGCCTTGATGCGTGCCCACGTACCGCACCCCCTGTCTGTTGTCTGTTGTCTGTTATATGGCCTGTTACCTGACCTGCGGGGCAGATGATAGAGGTGCCGCTGGTGGCGGGGCTGCTGGGGGCGCGCATCCCTCCCCTCGTGTGGGCTGCCACTGCCTCCGCCGTTGCTGGCGTTCTCCTCCTCGAAGCCAACTCTGAGGCCTCCACGCTGGTGCGTTCCATCCAGTGCTTCTCTGATCCTTGGAGAGAATCAGACGCATGCATGCTGGCGTTCTCCTCCTCGAAGCCAACTCAGAAGCTTCCACGCTCGTGAGTCCACTTGTGCTTCTCTGATCCTTGGAGAGAATCAGAAGCATGCATGCTGGTGTCCCCCTCCTCGAAGCCAACTCAGAAGTCACGCTGGTGCGTTCCAGTGCTTCTCTCAACCTAGCGAGCACATGGTTCGGTTCTCACATACATTCCCCCCTGCCGTGCCATGCACCTCTCTTCTCAGGTTGGCGACGGCCTGGCTCTACTGAGCGCCATGGCGTTCGGACTACAAATCATACGGTCGAATCAGTTTGCCAAGCAAGTGCCGCCCTCTGCAACGCTCGACCTCATCTCAATGCAGGTAGGATGAGGGGCGGATGAAGGGGAAATGGAGGACGGGGTGGTTGGTGTGAGGGTGATGATGAGAGGGAAAGAACTTTGTACGTGAGCATATTCTGTTCCCACTCACATACTCTCTCATACACCCTGCTCGCTCCCCTCACTCGCTTACTGTGGTCTTGGGAACTTTGGTATGAGCTTCTGTGAAAAATGTTACCTCCAGTCTCCACACCCCTGTCTCTGTGTCTCCTACCATGGCAGATATTCACTGTGGCATGTTGTGCTGCTGTAGGCGTGGCCATCACCAGCGCCACAGGCCTTCAATCTGCCAGCATAACAGTAGCAGAAGCAACAACAACAGCAGCGGCAGCAGCAGGGGCGGTCACAGCACCAGTTGGTGTCTTCCCATCACCTGACGAGCTGACAAGATTAGTCACACAAGCAAGCACATGGCCCTGGTTGCAAATGGCCTACACTGGCATTGTCTCCACAGCACTTTGCCTCTGGCTCGAGGTAAGCATTTTGGGACGTCTCTGAGTTGCCGCTGATCCACCTGAGTTTGAGGTTTTTGTAGCTAAAGTTCTCTGCATTCTGTTGTTTCTGTTCAGATTTTGGCTTTCCGGCATGTTGCGGCATCTGATGCGGCGGTGATCTACACTCTCGACCCGCTCTATTCTGCCGTTCTGGCTACAATTGTTCTGCATGAAGAGTGGACCACTCTAAGCTACATTGGAGCAGCAATGATTTTCGGTAAGGGGTCGAAAATATTTATCAATATTAACCATGGTAAATCTGGCTTATTGGCCACCATGCCACAATTTCCACCTCCTTTCATCAAGCCTTGTTCTTTTTGTTGCTCTTTCAGGGGGGAGCGTTGTTGTCCAGCTTGGGAATGCAAACAATGATGCTGAAACAAACCAGTAGAGGAAAATACATTTTTGTTCTATTTATTGCATCTCATTTATCTATTTGTCATGCAATGGCAGTATCTATTTAGTCAAGCCAAAATGACTGCACAGCCTAACTAATGAGTCATCCGGTTCTGTCCCTACTGAGTCATTTTGTAGCGGTTCTCCCCGTGTTGATCCGTGATAGGCGCATTTATTCCACAGCACCGCAATCCCGCACTTACCGCAGCCGCGCACGCTCCATAACCAAATTAGCCTCGCCGCAATCGTCGCCAGCTATGCACTCCGTCGCTCAACACTGCTTCGCTGCGCACCGCCAGCTGACGCGCCTGTTCCCTCCATCCGCATCTTTCTCCGCGAATGTTCACCGCGCAACCGCAATTGCGCCAGTGAGGTGTCCAGCGGGGTTCCAGCGGAATGAGGCAAGGGGTTTCCGCGGACAAAATTCGCCGGCAGTGATTGCGCGGGGCGGGGTGCGCTGCCAGAGCTCGTCCGCACAAGCTTCCGCGAAGGAGGAACCGAATGTGAAGGACCTTGCGCTGAAGGCGCGGCTGGCGCTGTCGGCGGAAGAGGTGCAGAGGGGGGAGAGAGGGGTGGGGGGAGGGGACTGGCAAAGGGTTGGCGGAAAATTCTGAGGGGAGGAGTTGGGGGTGCTAAGACCTGATGAGGCTGTCGGGGCTTGAGTGATGACTGAAGTGCATTCTGACTGTGCGTTCTGACTGTGCGTTCTGACACCAAGTGTGATTTGCTTTTGTGCGCGCAGGAGGAGGAGTTTGGCAAGTCTATCTCACGCATAGTAGACTGGTAAGAAAGACAAGTACTTTGCTTCCCCTCGCTTACGCATCTTTCTGCCCTATGCATTCACACTCACTCAAGTATCCTGCATGTGGTTTTCCTCACTCACATATACCCTCTTCACTCACATATCTCTCCCTCACTCACATATCCCCTCCTCACTGACACACTCTCCTCACTCACAGTTCCTCCTCTCCCCCCCTTCACTCCCAGGTTCGGGCAGCTACAGCAGGTGGACCTTTCAGATGTGCCAGCAGCCATCCGCGTCGGTAAGGCTCGGCCTTTGAGGCACTTCAGAACTTTTTTTCCGATATGCCTGCTACCCACCCTAACTTCTTGATGATCCCTAACTTCTGACCCCTGACCTCTGACCCCTAACCCCTCTCAGCTCACACCCCACCCTTGATCCCTGTACCTTTATTAGCTGCTTACCAGCACCCTACTTTCCCCCACATCACGTCCCTCCCTGTTCATTCTGCTTCGGCACAACAAATGCCATGGTCAATGCCAGGAGGGGAGGAGCTGCGGCCAGATAACATGCGAGAGGACGTCCCTGTTGTCTTCGAAAACAGGTGAGACACATCCCAGCAATGAGGGGCCGGAACACTACCAGAAGCTGCTACAAGCAGTTCTGCTCCCTGCAGCTTGCTGGAAACTTTACCTGTGGATACGGTCGCGACTTGCCAGGTTGTTACAAACCAAGTCTTGTTCCTCGTATCTGTACACGATCATGGCTCTGTGGGCTGCAGGGAGGAAATGCTGAGCCAAGTACCCAAGACGGATGGGCCATTCCTGAAAGTACCCAACGTTCTGCCCAGCAATTGATGTCAAGCATTCGTGCATAATGGTTGGCTGGGTTGGTCAGTTACTGTGGCAAGGCAGCAGGAGATGCAGCCATGCCTTGGCCGACAGCAAAAAAAACTTGCTTGTCAGGGGGTCTGGACAATGCAGCTACACTGCATTGGACGTGTTGAGTAGGTACACTACCAGAAGCTGCTACAAGCATGTCTTTTTCTTACTTCCTGCAGCTTGCTGGGAACTTTACCTGTGGAAGATTACCAGGTTGTTACAAACCCTGCAGCACCTTGCCATGGACACTGTCTATCCTGCTTGGGTGCTTCTGTTTGTGCCCAGGCACCTTCCAGGCTGCCCATCCCACCCACCTATACCACAACATGCAGACCCATCCCACCTACAACAGCATAGCGCAACATATCTAAGCAAGCACACTTAAGCATAATCAAGCAGAGCATAGCCCAAGGACAGAGGCAGCCAGAGGCCCATCTTGAGCTCGTATCAACGCCAGTGGGGATCAGCCACTATGCGGCACCCCACATGTACTCGTCCTCACTACGCATGCCTTCTATCTCGCCTCCATATCACCACAGCAGAGCCACTTCGAACTGCAAACGGGACAGCTATGGGGCATCGAAGAGAGAGGAGGGACAAGGCATTTGTAAGGAATGACAGAAAAAAAAAAAATCATAATATCGTGTATTTCCTGTTTGAATCAGGCAAAAGCAGAAAGTGCATAATAGAAAGTGTACTCGGTTCACAGCAGATCGCCATTGTGGAGCAAGCACGGTCATTGACAAATGTACGTTAGCAAAGCCAGCAGAAACTCCCATCTCACCTACCATGAACAATACGCAGCACTCTGTTGCTGCCATTGCTTCCCCCACAGCTGTTGCCCGAGACACGGAGAGAGCAATGGGACATGGAGAGGGGAGTGAGGCGAGGGCAGAAAACAATTGGGTACAGAAAGACAAGAGAACGGGTCGCGTAAGGACAAGGATGAAGAATGTCAGGCGGGTAAGACCTTAGAGCCTTGACAAGAATGCAGGCGACACTGAACAACCAACACAATTCGGTTGCTATCGGGTAAGCAGTACTCACTCTTTGATTGGTGCTGCAGCCACCACTGCAGCTGCAATCAATGTTGCAACTCAAGCTGCCACCACTGGCACCGCTGGCGCTACTGCTGGCCTTGCTGCTGGTTCCGGACAAGAGGTGCAGCACTTAGCTGCTGCTCACTCCTCCACTGTGGCCGCGGCAACCACTGCTGCTCGCACCAGTGCTGCTACTGCTGCCACGCGGCTGCACATGGTGCAGGGTCTATATAAAAGGTGCTGCTCTCCTGCTCTCCTGCACGAGCACAGAGAAGAGGAGGGGGGAGAAAACGAGGGGTTGGGGAACTGAGATACATGAGCATCTGGCAACACAGCAGCAGAGACACATGGGCATCGTGGAAAGAAAGTCGGCAAGACAGAACGGCACGCAGAAAGCAGGAAACATGTGAAAGGAGAAGAGGTATACTGCTTGATCTGATCCACTCACAACTCACTGTGTGCTTGCCATCGTCCCGCAGTTGTTGCAGCCACTCCTGACCCCGGCCACTGGCGTCCACTCGCTGCCACTTCCCCCCATTTCACAGGCCGTAAGGCACACACACGCATGGGGAGGGAGACAGCCAGCCACACAAAAGCGACACAACCAGGGAGGGTTAGAAGCATCAGGAGGCGAGTGGTGGAGGCAAGGGCAAACGACACGACTCTTGCCTCTGCGCGGCGACACCCTACGACTCACTTCACAGCCCCCCTGCAAGCAACCCCTGGAACGTACCATGATCCGTCTGCTGCTCTC
Organism: Closterium sp. Yama58-4; assembly: GCA_947470075.1. Taxonomy (NCBI): domain Eukaryota; kingdom Viridiplantae; phylum Streptophyta; class Zygnematophyceae; order Desmidiales; family Closteriaceae; genus Closterium; species Closterium sp. Yama58-4. The sequence goes on along the minus strand of CANIUD010000121.1, from coordinate 785,657 downwards.
CCAGTTTTGCACCATGCCTTCACTTCAGGTGTCCCCGTGCTGCCATTGCTCTCTACCTCGCAAGCCACGAGGCACACACACATGGGGAGAGACGCACAGATGGGGAGAGAGAGGCACACACACACACATGGGGAGAGAGACACACACAGAAGCAGCACAATAAAGGAGGGTTAGAAGCAGCAGGTGGAGAGTGGTGGACCCACAAGCAACAGACACGACTCTTGCCTCTGCGCGGCGACGCCCTACGACTCACTTCGCACCCCCCCTGCAAGCACCCCCCCTGCAAGCACCCCCCCTGCAAGCACCCCCCCTGCAAGCACCCCCCCTGCAAGCACCCCCTGGCACCTACCACGCTCGTACACCACGCCTGTGTGCTGCTCCATGTTGCTCGGTTGCTGCTAAGCCTTCACCCCATGCTTCTGCCCGTGCTCCCGGTTGCTCGTCGAGACCACCACTGCGCCGCTGCAGAAAAGAGGAGAGGACAGGAAAGGAGGGGTCTGGGAGTTGAGAAGAGAGTAGAATGCAAGCATGGCAGCACAGCTGCAAGCGTGGAAAAATGGCAGACAGAAAAGAACGGAACACAGAACGCAGGAACATGGTGAACTGCATGACCTGATTCACTCTCAACCTCTTGTGTGCTCGCCATCATCCTACAGTCGCTGCAGCCACTGCCGTCCACTTGCTGCAGCCACTGGCACCCCGCTGCCACTTGCTGGTACTCCCCTCCGTCTCAGGGGCCATGAGGCACACAAACGCATGGGGAGAGAGACACGCACACAGAAGTGGGAGGGTTAGGCGTAGCAGGAGGCAAGTAATCCACCCGCAAAGAACAGACACGACTCTTGCCTCTGCGCGGCGACGCCCTACGACTCAATATACGCCCCCATGCAAGCACCCCCTGGCACATACCACGCTCCGTTTACCGCTCTTTCACTCCTGTGCCACGCCTTCACTTCGGGCGTGCTCCTTCGGGGTGTCACTTGAGCGAGGCAGCAACGGCTTTCCCCCCCATTCCGCGTCCACTCTGCGCCATTCCGCGTCTACCTGCCATTTCCCCTCCACCTCGGAGGCCGTGAGGCACACACACGCATGGGGAGAGAGACAGCGAAAAACAGAAGCAGCGAAATAAGGGAGGGGGCAGGAAGCAAGTGGAGGAGCAGCAAGCAACAGACACGACTCTTGCCTCTGCGCGGCGACACCCTACGACTCACTTCACGGCCCCCCTGCAAGCACCCCCTGGCACGTACCACTTCTCCTCCTTGGCAGAGCCTGCCGCTCCTGCGCCACACATTCGCCCCAAGCACCACAGCACTCTGCTGCGGCCCGTGCTCCAGACTTGAGACGTTGCTGCTCCAGCTTGCTGGTTCTCTGCTGCTGATACCTGCAATAAGAAGGGACTGGCTTGTGAGTTGGGCTAAAAGCAAGAGTTCAGACGACAAAGCAGTACAGCACATGCAATACAAGTGATGAGCGCTTGGCATCACAAAAAGAAAAGCGTTCAAAGGAGAAAATACTCGGTTGAAAAGTCAAGGCGCTGTTGCTACTGCTGCTTCAAGTCACCAGCGCTGCTGCTGTGCCTCGGGCAGGAACGAGACCCGCCCACTCCCTGCCATCTCCCATCTCGCAGGCAATGAGGCGCACACACGCAAGGGGAGAAGCGCACCCAGACAGAAGCAGTGGAGCAAGGGTGGGTTAGAAGGAGCCAGAGAGGACGCGAGTGGTGATGTGTAAAAATATCATTTTTGAGACGTCTCAAAAATAATCTTTTTGCAGTGGAGCAAGGGTGGGTTAGAAGGAGCGAGAGAGGAGGCGAGTGGTGGAGGCAAGGGCAAGAGACACGACTCTTGCCTCTGCGCGGCGACTCACTATGACTCACTTCACGGCCCCCCTGCAAGCACCCCCTGGCACGTACCACTCCTGCACCATGCCTTCACTTCAGGCGTGCTGCTCCAGGTTGCTCCCCTTTCTCTCCTTTCTCCTCGCAGGACGGTTGTCTCTTGTGCCAGCCAGCAACGGCAGACGTGTCGATTCCCCGTCCACTCGCTGACATTCCCGTCCGTCTCGCAGGCCATGAGGCACACACATGCACGGGGAGAGGGACACACACACACACACACACACACATAGGTGGTTAGAAGCAGCAGGAGGCGAGTGGCGGAAGCAAGGGCAACAGACACGACTCTTGCCTCTGCGCGGCGACACCGTACAACTCACACTACACTTCCCCCCTGCAAACACCCCCTGGAGCGTACCACTTCCGTCCACTCCCTGAGAATTCCCTCCGTCTCACAGGCCATGAGGCACACACACGCGAGGGGAGGGACGCACACAGACAGAAACATCGCAACAAGGCAGGTTTAGACGCAACAGGAGAGGAGGCGAGTGGTGGAAGCAAGGGCAAGAGACACGACTCTTGCCTCTGCGCGGCGACACCCTACGACTCAATTCACAGCCCCCCTGCAAGCACTCCCTGCCACGTACCACACTCCGTCCGCCAATCTCCCACTCTCCGCGCCCTGCCTTCACTTCACGCATGCTGCTCTGGTCCAGGACGTCTCTCAAGCGAGGCCGCAACGGAAGTCCTGTCCATTCCGCGCCCACTCAATGCCATTCCGCGCTAATTCAATGCCACTCCCCTCTCAATGCCACTCCCCTCCACCTTGGAGGCCGTGAGGCACACACAAGCATGGGGAGAGAAAACACGCACACAGAAGCGGAGCAAAAGGAAGGGTTCAGAGCAGCACGAGAGGAGGCGAGCACAGAGCTAAGGGCAAGAGACACGACTCTTGCCTCTGCGCGGCGACTCACTACACGTCCCCCCTGCAAGCATCCCCTGGCATGTACCATGTTCCGTATGCCGCTCTGCACCACGTTTTCACTTCTCCTCGCTGGTAGGCCGTCTCTCGTGCGTGCCAGCCACGGCAGCCCGCCCATTCCCCGTCCACTCGCCGCCACCGTCCGTCTCGCAGGGCGTGAGGCGCACACACGCATGGGGAGAGAGGCAACACAGGAGGGTTAGAATCGATGCAAGAGGCGAGTGGCGGAGGCAAGGACAAAAGACACGACTCTTGCCTCTGCGCGGCGACGCTCTAGGACTCACTACACTGCCCCCCCCGCAAGCACCCCCTGGCATGTACCATGATCCGTTCGTCGCCCTGCCGCTGCTGCTCCACGTCTTCACTTCACGCATGCTGCTCCTGGTTGCCTCACGTGCGAGCCAGCAACAGCAGCAAGAGCCTCCCGTGTTCCCCATTGTCGTCCGTCTCGCAGGTCATGAGTCACACACACGCAGGTTGTCTTTCGTGCGAGCCAGCAACAGCAGCCCGTGTGTTCCCCGTCCACTCCGTTCCATAGCCGTCCATCTCGCAGGCCATGAGCCACACACACGCAGGTAGAGAGAGACACACCCACACAAAATTGATGCAACAAGGGAGGGGTAGGATAAGCAGGAGAGGAGGCGAGTGGCGGAGGCAACAAAAAAAAAACAACAAAAGTCACGACTCTTGCCTCTTTGCGGCGACGCCCTATGACTCGCCTGCAAGTACCCCCTGGCACGTACCACCCGACAACCACCGTGTCTCTGCCTTTCATGCGCCAATGTGCCGTTGCTGCCCCTTCTCCTCGCTGAACGTTTGTCTCTCGTGCGAGCCAGCAACGGAAGCCCTGTCCACTCCATGCCATCATTCCGCATCCACTCCATGCCATTCCGCATCCACTCCATGCCATTCCGCATCCACTCCATGCCATTCCGCATCCACTCCATGCCATTCCGCATCCACTCCATGCCATTCCGCATCCACTCCATGCCATTCGCCTCCCTCTCACAGGCCGTAAAGTACACACAAGCATGGGAAGAGAGACACGCACACAGAAACGGCGCAACAAGGGAGAGTTAGAAGCAGGAGGAAGGAGACGAATGGTAAAGCAAGGAAAACAGACGACTTTTGCCTCTGCGCGGCGACTCCCTACGAGACTTCACTGCCCCCCACAAGCACCCCCTATCACATACCATGCTCCGTCCCCCACTCTTCTACTCATGTGCCCCGCCTTCACTTCAGGCGAGCCTGCAACGGCGACGCGCTACAATACTTCAAGTCCCGTCCATTCCGTGTCCTCTCCGCGACCATTCCGCGTCCACTCCGCAGGCCGTGAGGCACACAAAAGAATGGGGAGAGAAAGCACGCACACAACAAGGGAGGGTTAGGAGCAGCAGGAGAGGAGGCGAGTGGTGGAGGCAAGGGCAAGAGACGCGACTCTTGCCTCTGCGTGGCGACTCACTACACTTTCCCCCCGCAAGCACCCCCCGGCACATACCATGATTCGTCTGCCAGTCTGCCGCTCTTGCGCCACGGTTTCACTTCAGGCGCGCTGCTCCTGGTTGCTCGGTTGCCGCTGTGCCACAGTTCCGCTTCTCCTCGCTGGGTCGCCAGAAACGGAAGCCCGTCCATTCCCCGTCCACTCAGTGCCATTCCCGTCCGTCTCGCAGGCCGCGAGGCACACACATGCATGGGGAGAAAGACAGCCACACAGAAACGATGCAACAAGAGAGGGTTAGAAAGAGCAAGAGGCGAGCGGTGGAGGCGAGGGCAAGTGACAAGACTTTTGCCTCTGCGCGGCGACGCTATAGGACTCACTACACTCCCCCCCTGCAAGCATCCCCTTGCACGTACCATGATCCGATCGCCACTCAGCCTCTCCTGCGCCACGCTTTCACTTGAGAAGTCACGCCTGGCAGCTCGGTCGTTGCTCCCGTCCTGACCACCACTGCGTCGTTGCCTCTGACGGCCGTTGCTCCAGCTTGCTCGGTTGCCGCTGCGCCACGCCTTTCTCCGAGCAGCATCCTGCTGCTGCTCATCAGCCGCTGCTACTGCTCATCAGCCGCTGCTACTGCTCGTCAGCCGCTGCTGCTGCTCATCAGCCGCTGCTGCTGCTGGTGAAGTCGTTGCTCTCGTCTTGTCGCGGTCAAAGCAGCTTTGACGACGGAAACAGCAGCAACGCCACCGCTCTGACGGCAGTAACGGCGATAGTATCTCTGTGTTTGCAGAGGAAGCAGCAGGGACGTCGCTTTGTCCGCGGAAATAGCAGCAACATTGCATTGACGGCTAAAAGAGCATCTCTGACGCTTTGACATTGTTAGACGCCCGAAACCGCCGTTAAAGTTGTTTTTACGGCAGGAACAACAGAGACGTCGCTTTGTCGGCGGAAGCAGAAGGTAGGCTTCGATGGCTACTGAAGCGACGACCCAGCGACGCTGCATTGACGAAGAAACACAGCATGCTGCTCTGAGCGGTAGCAGCGGCGCGTTGCCTTGGTGGAGTGACGTCGTTTGACTGCTTGCTATCCGTCTTAACTGAAACGCCGTCTTGCTATCGGTCTCAGCCGGGACGCCGCCGTCTTGCTATCCGTTTCAACTAGATCGCCGTCCTGCTATCCGTCTCAACTTAAATCTCCGTCCTGCTATCCGTCTCAACTTAGTCTCCGTCTTGCTATCCGTCTCAACTAATTCTCCGTTCTGCTATTCGTCTCGACTTAATCTCCGTCGTGCTATCAGTCTCAATAAAATCGCCATCTGAACTAGCATCCTAACGACGCATCCGCCTTAACTTGGGATCAGATCCATCGTAAGTGACGCACGATATCCTTCTTAGCTGGGAATCCCAATCCGCCACGACTTGACAACGTCGTCCTAAATACAATTGGCTTACTAAGCTAGATTGGCATTCAAATGGTTATCGATTGCCAGACAGAGTCGCGGCTAATAGAGTATGACTAAACTTAAGGTTAGTGCAGACATGAGAGTGAACTAAGGGCTAGTACGACCAGCAGTTCACAAAGCTGTGGAGATAAGAAGACGGAAGGCCTGAAAGGTAGTGCAAGTGGAGCTAAGAAGTCAAGGATGGAGGCAAGAAGGAAACCTGGTTGATGCTGCTGAGGAGAGGCCTAGGGCACTGCCTCTTCTGTAAACAAGAGAAACCAAGCAACATCCTCTGTCAATGCTGCAAGGCCGCAGAGCGGCTGAATTCGGCCGACTTTCATTTCAAGCCATTTTATGCGAGGTTCGGATCATAAGAGAGAAGCGGGGATTGGCTGGCGGAAGCAGTTCTCTGATCAGTCAGAAGCGAAAGTTAGAAAATTTCGGAGGGAAACTTGGGGCTTAGGGCGAGGTGAGACGAGGTCTGATTTGGGTGCAGAGTGGTTTCGTGCGGCTTGGCGAAAGACAGATTGACGACTGCTGGAGATTGTTCCAAGATGGTTGGCGAAACATGCTGTAACTTGTGTAATACTCAGCAATTTGTTCACACAATAGCCCTCTGAATAACAGAAATGTCTATGCGTTATAGGGTTCTTCCAAATTATCTATCTTGAAATACTATGACAAACTCTTAGCTTTAATACATTTCAGAACGGCTCAAGCAGTGTTCCAAAAGAAAATCACTAGTTGAATGTGGAAAGACGGGCCAGCTTCTCACGCAGGTAGAAAAGCTTAGCCCGCCGAGCCTTTTTCCTGTCAACAACCTTGATCTCCTTGATGTTCGGAGAGTACCTGCACAAGTGGTCAGCAAAATGGGAATGCAATTGCTCAGACAGGGAGGTGAACGAGCAGGAAACAACACACACTGCATGGACCCAGCAGGACTTATAATTTGGATAAGAAAACCAGTGGAATACGCACAGGGGGAAGACCATCTCGACACCAACACCAGCCATCATCCTGCGAATGCGGAAGGTGGTGTTGATGCCACCGTTGCGCCTCGAGATCACAATGCCTCGCACCAGTGATACACGCCTCTTGTTCTCAGGCACTTCCTGCTTAGGGGAGGACGGTGGGGGGATTGAGGGGGAGAAGGAGAAAAGGGGAAAGGCGGAGGAGAGGGGGGAAGTGGGTGGGGGAGAGGAAAGGGCGAGGGAGAAAGGGGGATTGGAGAGAGGCCGGGGAGGGAGAACGGGGAGTGTGGGGAACTGAGGCAAGGGGAAGCAGTGCGTGCAAATGTAAATCAAGGAGATGGTGAAGCTTTGAGGTGAAGTTTCACACAGGCATGCGAGCATAACTTCTTACTCTCCCTACACGAAACGAACCACTCAAAAGCTGCGGCAAAATCAAGACGTCGGAAGAACCCATTGCGTCTTATTGCGCGAAGAGCAACGCCCTCAAGTCGATTTTTAAAAGCGGCGTCCGAACAACCAGAGCGTCTTACCACGCGAAGAGCGAGGACATCGCCAGACCTGAAGTCTGGAATGTTACGCTCCTTCCGAAGAGTCTGCGCTGCTTCCTGCGTCAACACCTGCAGAGGGACACGACGCAGCACATCACGCATCCAGGCACAGAAACGTTCGAACACCATGGCGACATAACCAAGCGGCGCGCGCATCAACCTCGCATTCGTCCTCACCCACGTTCATCAAGTGCTTCATGTGGACCCTATTGGTCGAAACAAACTGGCAAATCTTGTCAACCGTGCTTGAGACGTCTCAAAGAGCGTGGCCCGGCACTCACATTCATGAGGTGCTTCATGTGCGGGGGCTTGGCCTTGGCGGGGGCCTCCTCCACTGCCTCAGCGCCGGCCTCCGCGACAGCCTCCTCCGCCTCTGCGGCCTTCGCGCGGACGCTCAGGCGGCTGGCGGCGTGGAACTTGGGGGCTGCTGGAGCTGCAGGGCGGGATTCGAGAATCAGTGGCGTCAGAGACATAGGTGATTCCAATTTGCAGGTACATTCAGACTTGAGCGCAACTTGAGATTTGCACAAGAGAAGAGCCGAAAACAGGAACGCGAAGGGCTACGGAATGAAAGAGATTATTAGCAAGTAAGAGCTAATGATTATCCGAGCGTGACGGAAGCATCATAAACCCTGAGCCGCTACGGATCCTAGGCTCCATAAGCTTCATACTAGGTCAACGAAAGGGAATGGATTAGGCGATAAGGGGACCTAGAGAGCGTCTGGGTACCTGTAGCGGTGAGAGATTGCGAGAGGCTTCGCCACCATGGGCTGAGCATCGGCGAGGCCGAGGAGGCCAGCCGATTGGGTGCTCCGAGCTGAGCGCGAGAGACCGCGAGCCTCGGCGCGGACGCCGAGAGAGACGCCTGCGAGGCAATGAGAACGTGACGAGGAGCTTATGAGACCGACACTATCTTTCGGGCAAGTTCGTGGGTCTATGGAACATAATGCTTATGTTCATAGTCAATGCTAACGTTATACTGACGGATTACGGAGACTTATAGCGCACCTATGAACCAGCGCGTAGTGTGTGAGACAAACGACGGTAATCCGGTTAGACCTACCTGTTGGGTCACAGCAGCCATGGCGCTTCTGAAACAGGCGTACGGCTGATTCAGGTGAGAGAACAATCAGAAACCAAGCGCTAGCGCTAAGTGAAAGAGGGGGGCAGGGAGAGTAAAGGGGGTATGGCAATACTGCTGTGGTGGTGAAGGGGAGACAGGCGGAGACGCGAAGAGCGCAAAGGGTTACCAGAAAGAGAATTTTTCGTTCGCATGTTTAGCTGAATGACGAGAGCGATCGCATGTGTGATGGAACGGGTTACCACATCAAGGTGGATTGAGAGTTGGCTTGCGTGGCGCTGTTGTGTCAGCTGTTTCGGGACCCTGACTCATCCGCCAGCGCGCAAAACCAAACGGAGGGACTCTTTGCCGTCGATGTTTCTGAGGGATGCATCTGGAGACGTTGGTGAATGTGGGTGATACGTGTGGGAATTGAGGCCTCGTGTTGTCTCGACAAGTGTGAAACAAAGTTCATTGTTCTTAAAGCAAGGGTGCACTTTCCTGGGGGTGGTTTTTGAGGGCATTGTCATGTACACCCTTTGAGGCGAGCTGATTCGATAACGAACTGTTCAGGGTACGGAGAGCTGGTGCGAGAGATTCGAGCAAGGCTCGCGACGCCAACCTAATTCGTACGGAGGTTGTGTTGGGGGAAATACACAGCGCCAGGGCGGAAATCAAGCCTGGGGCGCAACGCAAACAACCAAGTGATAACCGCGAGTTCCTTGATATACAATCGCAGAAGCAAGTGATAACGGTAGAAGCAAGCTTCAACTTTGAACACGAAGGTACCGCCATTACTACGCAAATTCATATCGTACATTAGCTAGCGCTACTACGACAGAGTATATACGGCGCCAAGCCTCATCGCATGCTAGTGCTGAAATCGTGGCTAGCTCGCACCGTCATCGCCTGCGCGGCGCGTCGTCTTCACGACGTCGCTGCCTCCTCGCCGTGTCTCCATCTCGCATTCGCCTCCCCGAATCGCCGAAACCCATCCTCCTCATCGACGCATCTCCGCCGCATTGCCGCCATATCGCCGCCTCTCCATATCGCCGCCTCGCCACATCGCTGCCTCGCCGCCCCCCCGGCCCGCCGGCTCGCCCCACCGCCGCCTCGCCGCCTCGCCACATCGCCGCCGCGCCGCCTCGTCGCCTCGCCGCCTCGTCGCCTCGCCGCCTCGTCGCCTCGCCGCCGTCGCCTCGCCTCGCCGTCTCCCTGCCTCGCCCGTCCTACAATCTCCCCCCAGTTCAAACCCCCGCACTCAGCTTCCCCTCCTGTTTGCACTCATTTTCCTCCACTGTTTGACACTCAGTTTCGTTCCCTATTTAGGGTTGAGTTACACCCTCTGGGTGCACTCATTTGAGACCCCTTCTTTACACTCACCTCCCCCCCCCCTTTTTTGCACTCATTGCGATCCTCCCTATTCCCTATCCCCCCCGATCCCCCTCACCCCTCCTCCAACATCCTCCATTTCCCCACTCTGAGAATCTCCTTGTTACACTCACCTTCCTCCTCACCTAACGACTCTGATGCCTTCCCCCCCCCTCCATCCTATGACCCCCTCACCCTCCCTCTCCCCTCTTTCTACCTCTGTCGATCCCTCGGGGCCCTCTCTCCCTCATGTCCCGCCTTCCTTCCCCCCATTTCTCACTCCCCCACAGGTCCCCACTATATGCTCTCCATCTCTCGCCTTGCGTTGCCTTATTTCGACCTCCTGCTTCCCCTCCTTCCCTACCCCGCTTCTCCTCGTTTTCCCCCTTCTCTTCCCCGTTTTCCCGGCCCTAGTTCCCCCGTTCCTTCCCCCCTGCTTCCCCTCCTCATTCCACCCCGTCCTGACCTCTCTCCAACGGGTCCTCTCTCCCTCCTAACCCACTTCTCCCTTCCCCCTTCCCCCCCTTCTCCAACCACACCTCTCTCCCTCCTGGCCCTCTCCTTCCACCGTCCTCCTCTCTCCGTCCTCCTCTATCCCCTGGCCTCCTCTCTCCCCCTGGCCTCCTCTCTCCCCCTGGCCTCCTCTCTCCCCCTGGCCTCCTCTCTCCCCCTGGCCTCCTCTCTCCCCCTGGCCTCCTCTCTCCCCCTGGCCTCCTCTCTCCCCCTGGCCTCCTCTCTCCCCCTGGCCTCCTCTCTCCCCCTGGCCTCCTCTCTCCCCTTTCCCCCAGGTCGCACTTCCCCTCACCCCAGGTCGCACCACCCCGTTCCCCCTCACAGAGCACCTTCTCACTCCCTCACAATGCACAACCCTTCCCTTTCGTTCCCTTCCCTTCCCATCCATTTGCGTCTCTTCACCTCCCTTCCTAAACCCCTTTTTTCTCCCTGCCTCACCATCTCTCCACCCTGCATCACCATGTGAGTGTGCTACCTCCTCTAGTGTCCTGCTATGTGCAGGACAAAACCGTGCCTTGCCTTCGCATGTTTGGTGGCGCGAGTGTGCGGCAGCAGGCACACAGGCACATGGAGGGGCTGAGGCACTAAGAGGAGTGGTGGCACACTGTTTTGTAATGAGTTACCGTATTTATAAAACGATTGTACTCTACACATAGCAGTGTTGCATAAAAAGGGGCCCCTCCATGTAAAAACCAAACATTACTAGCACATATCCTGACACCTAAAGCGTTTGTATATTCCTCAGTGAATAACTTCATTCGACAATTCTTGTTGCGGAGAGGGTTCACACTATCCAAGGTTCAACTAATTGTCATCTTGGTTACGTCATGCTCGACGACCAGCACCACTGAAGGGAGAGGGAAGGTGCGAAGGAGCAGACAGGGGAGTATAAACAGTTTGTAAGATAGCGAATGGCATAGGGACAATGACGGTGAGAGAAAGAGCCTGGGGAAGAGAAAAGAGTGAGGTTGAGGGAACAAAGGGTGAACAGGGGGAAAAGAAAAGAGTTAGGGGGGAAACAATGGTAAGCCAGGGGAAAAGAAAGAGTGAGCAGGGATGAGAGAAATGATAGTGGGGGGGGAGAAATGACGAGGGGAGAAGTGACAGGGCAGAGAGGGGGGCAGGGCAGGTAGATAAAGAGGGGCAGAGAGAGAGAGGATAGGGCAAGACAGACAGGGGAGGATAGGACAAGGAGAGGAGATGGGACGGAGAGGGAAGAGAAGACGGGGAAGGGAGGTAGAACAGAGATGGGAGGAAGGGAGCCAGCAGAACAAGGAGGGGAGAAGATATGAGAGAGGAGAGGACAGGGACAGAGCTTCCACCCCGTCCTGTCCTTCTTATTTCGTGGACCTCACCTTCCCCCTTCTCCCACTTCCTCCCTCCTCCTTCCCCACTCACCCCCCTTCTCCTCCCACTCACCTTGATCCGCCCTCTCCCCGTCCCCACCTCCCCTCCACCCACTTCCCATGCGCGCGCCTCTCCTTCTTCCCCTCCCCCTTTTACCTCGCGGAAAGCGTCGGCGATCTCGTCGCAGGATCACCCGCTTCCATTCTCGATGCCCATCTGCCACCGCCGCTCCGCCTCGCGCTGGACCTCGATCAGCAGCACCAGGCGAATCTGCACGCGGCAGGCGCGCGGAGATTGGTGCGCGGCAGAGTAAGCGGGGGGGGGGGGGGGGGGGGGGGGAAATGGGGAGGGGTGGGGGAAGGTGAAACGCGGACAGAAGGGAGGTGAGCGAAACGTGCGATGTCACTAGAGTCCAGAATGTCGCGATATTAACGAATGTCGCGGCCGCCCTAGGTTAACGTGAAGCACCTCGAGAATGGCCTGAATGTCCCTCAGGACCTGCGCCTCCTCCGCCGACAGCTGCGCCTCCCCATCCATCCCATCCGCCGCTGCCACTGCTGCCCGCACGGACCGCGTAGACGGCGGTCCCCGGTTTTCGAGCTGAAACGCTTTGCTGTGCGATTGGCGCGTCATCGGCCGGCCAGCTATCGCTGACGAGAAATCGACTACGAGACAGGCGGTATGCGGCACGCCAGTGAGCGAGCGACGGCGACCTTTCGTACAGTGATAGACGTCGACATTTGGGACGATCTAACATATTAAACAAAGCCTCACTAATATATTGAAGTTACAGAATGGAAATCTACTTTATCGTAAAAAAAAATATGTTGGTGGCGGTGCGCTGTGGGCTGTCTGTGGTTGCTAGCTGCTTTGTTGCTTCGAGTAAAAGTGCCGTGGAACGAGAACCACCTTCGTTTTGGTTCACTAAGATTGTATTCCTACGTAGGGACACCATCCGAAGTAGGGACACCTGGTTGTTTTTTTTTTTAATTTTTTTATTTGCTTTCGAATGGAAGTCTACGTCAGATGTTACCCCGTAGTTTGAAAGGCTGGAAAACATCTCATGCCCAATCTTGCGTCAGAAGTAGCTAGTCTCGATGTGTCGGGTGACGAGCGGAGTATGCGAGTCAGATGAACTCACTCAGCCGCACTTACTCAACTGACTGACACTTGAGACGAGCGGTGTACTGACATTACTAAGAAATTCGTGTGTTTATTTTATAATTGCAACTTTCAGAGCATCGTTTGTAGGTCACGTTGAACTAGGAGAAATAGCCATGCAACACGGAAATTGTCCCAACTTCGCATGGTGTCCCTGCGTTGGAATACAATATAACTCCCGGCCTCCAGACCCAAGTTCCCAACTCTCCATCACCCCCGTCGCTAATAACGGGAGCGAGAACACCCGCGCAACTCCGCCAACACTGGAAAGGTGTTCGTGTCTCACTCCCAGCTACAAACCAGGTAACCATACAAGGCAAGTGATAAACCTTTGCCTCCACCCCCCCGAAAGTGCACCCTTGCTTTAAAAGGTCTATGTTCCTAGACATCGCAACATCATGAATTTGTTTGAGGCGCGTATATTTGCCTGTTATGCAGGAAGCACAACACTCTTGGCAAACAGACTTGACACCTTCGTCCTTAGGAGTATGCTCTGCACTCACCTCAAGCAAGGCCTTAGCTGTGACCTCAGTATCTCGGTCCGACTTATAGAGTTGCATCATGTATCATCCAACCAGGGGCGGCGTTCGCGGAGGAAAAGATCGTAAGTCAGTAGCCTCATCTCAAGATTGAGGGTCTGCGCTGTGAAGCCTCGAATGTATTTGCTTTGTCGGGTCCTTCCGAAGATCGTCGTTCTTGTTGCGCGTTACCCTCCGTATGCCCTTTCCGTTAAAAGACTTCATCGCATTCCGATCGCAGCCCTTCATCATGCAAGGTAGTCGTTGGAGTATTTTCGACGTTCGAGGAGGCTCGGAGTAGATCGCTTTTGTGCAGAAGTACCCCTTACGACCGTACCATTTACCAAACCCAGAAACCGAACCCTAATTACTGAAGTTATATCTTCTCACCCTTTCGCTCGACCAGAATTTAAATGGGACGACGTAAAGAGTGACAAGTTCCGGGAGAATTTCCTCGGCAATAGTGTGATGGCGCCTGTCGGTCGCTGGCAGAAAGGTACTTATTTCCTATCCTTGGTTGCCGGAACTTAACCTCTTCACTGGGCTGCAGGAACTATCTCCTATTCTGGGCTGCAAGCACTTGGGCTGCTCATATGGGCCGAATGACCGGAGTGGTTAGGTTTGCTGACCTTTGGGGCGGGAATCCATACGACCTATGCTATGCCTTGTGCTCAGTTCATGCGTTCATACGACCCGTGCTCGTCCGAGGCACCCTAAGGTGTCTTCACGCAGGAGGTTCGCTGGTAAACCCCAGATGCAACCCCTCAACCCCCATGGGCCTCCTCTGGGAAGCAAGGACCTGGGATTGATACTCTGTTCTGCCTCTCATCTTCCTCCTTTTTATTTCAACTCTTCTCCGCTTTCCAGCTCCCAAGCTTTCTTTCTAACTCACCACAGCTTCAAACAACAAGGGTGTACAGTGTTACGATCTATGCGCAATTACGTATCTCTTCCCACCCCAAGCAGCACATTAGTCAAGTACCCACGGTAGCACAGTCCATCTAAATCACCTCTCTCATCTCTCCCCTCACCATGGCACCAGGCAAGGACCTGCAGTGGTACACGCGGGCAAAGCCCGGGGACAAGGCCGCCGCAAAAGCAGCCGCGGAGGAGCAACTGAAGGCGGAGAGGCAGCGGATGAAGGAGGAGGAGGAGGCGGCAATGAACGAGATGCTGGGGATAGCGCCCGTGAAGAGGAGAGGGCCGAAGCCAGGGGAGACGCGAGGCATGGAGAAGGGCGAGATGGATGAGCTCTTCAGGAGGGGGCAGAGCGGCGAGGTGCTGACGCAGGAGTATGCGTCAGGGGAGAGGATTCAAGGGCTTGGATTTGCACCGTGAGTGGCCTCATCTCATGCTGATCTGATTATGACCAGATAATGGTGGCCTGTGGAGCTTTTGCTTTTTGTGCTTGCTTACGCTTCCTGTGCCGCTCCCCTTGGATTCGCTGTTGGCGTTCTCAAATCTTTTCTGCTTGAGTTCCTTACCGCGAGCGTTTATTGATGTGATGTGACATTCCTTGCTTTTTGTAAGATTACGGGACGTTTGAAAGGCTTGAGTGATGTCTGCCCCACTCTGCCTGCAGGGCACCGGGTCATGAGGAGCGTGTGGCACGCATGAAGAAACAGCTGGAGGAGAAAATTGCTGCACAGGGTGCTGGGGCAGTCAATAGCGAGGATAATGTAGCAGGCAGCAGTGCCAGGGCTAGGGAGGCTGGAGAAGGTGGTGGGAACAGCGAAGAAGAGGACTTGGAGGAGCAAAAGGTGCAAGGTAAAGCATGTGAGGAACCAGGCGCTGGACGGGGAGATCGTGGGGACGGAGGTGAAAGAAGGAAGAGCAAGAAGAAAGGGAATAAGGAGGGCACCAAGAAGAGGAGGAAAAGTCGGCATGCTTCGTCCAGTTCCTCCTCGTCTTCAGGATCAGAATCAGATTCAGAATCAGAATCGGACTCCGACTCAAGTGAGCGTGGATCAGACGAGGGGGGTGGAAATGGTGGTGAAGGAGGGGATGGAAAGAGGAAAAACGGGGTGGGGGAGGATGGAGCTGCAGGGGAGGGGGAACGGAAGAAGGGTAAACGTGCAAAGCAGAGGGAGGAGAGGAGGCGTGTGCGGGAGGCTGAGCGGGAGGGCAAGGTTCGGGTGAGCAAGAAGCGGCAGAGGCGGTACGCTCGGGAGGAGAAGCTGGCTCGGAAGAAGGCTCGGAGAGAGGAACGGCGGCGTGTGGAGAAAGAGCTTGCTGCGGCTGCTGCCAGAAGGGATGGCTATGGAGGTGATAAGCAGAGTGAGGGGGGCGCAGATATTAGGAAGCGGGAAAGGACAAAAGAGGGCGATGGAGACAAGGGAGTGCAAGGGAGGAGTGTGAAGGGTGGTGCGGGGAGGAGTTTTGAGGCTATGTTTTCTATGGGGGGTCTGGAGGCTGATGCGGGCAAGTTGAGGAAGATACGGGAGCAGGCACAGGACAAGGAAGCGAGGTTGTATGAGAGGAGGGAGTACAAGCGGTTAGCCAAGGAAGAGAAGAGGAGGTTTCAGGGAAGGGATTGATTGACAGCTAAGGTGATGATGACATGAAGCTTACATAGCAAAATACGTGCCGATTTTATGGGTTTCCAGGTTCGCCTTGGTGTTGCTTGCTATACTTCAGTCCAAGCAGCTAATGATGTAGATGTTCTAACAAGTTAGTGCTGCCAAGACCATGGTGCTCTGGATGACGTTTCCGTTGTGCGGTATGAACTATTTCATACAAATTGTGAGTGTATGGAGCTTCATCATCACTTTTGCTTGTGAATGTGACGTGCCGCGAGCGCGCCAGCGACAATCCCAAGAAATGCGCGGAAACCAGTCTGACAACAGACCTTCAAGGAAACTGACAGAAGCAGAAAGATGATGGTCACTGGTAGGTCACTGTGGAGCAATTGAACCAGATTCAGTGAACTCCGTGAGTTGCTGATAATCGGTATCCAGACCGAGACGAACGCTCAGAAGGAGAAAAGCACATGACAACCTCAAGGTGAAGCTGCAGACTCAGTAGCGGGCTGGAGAAGCCCGGGAAGTCGGCGAATTGGAAGAATCTCAATGAACTGTATCGCGCTAGGAGTGGGTGCTGATGGAATAGAGCGTCTAACGAAGGCGGATTAGAGGCTAAGCTCTAGAACCAACGTGCGTGCGACGGTGAATTTCGATGCGATGCGATCCTGGCCTAGCATGCACATGGTACCCTCATTCCGCCAGTGACACACGCTGCTGCTCCCTAAGTTCGCGATAATGTCCTCCTCGCTTCTGGATAGGCAGTTCACCAGAACCTTCCAACAACCGCAGCATTCTAAGCGGCTATCCGATCGCCACGTTCAATGCCGTGACTGTTCGCTCATCTCGATCCGATGCCTTGACTGTCCACACCACTCATCACGAACCGTCTTGTTGCAAACGACACTTGAGCATCACAAGTATGTATCGATACGCACCCAGCTACTAGTAAGAGCATCCGATCACTTTCATCGCTTTCTTCGCCCGCGCGGCAACACTGCTGTAGCTGGACGCCCCGAAACCATTCGCTGCCACGTCAGCGACGGAAGCTCGAGATTAGAACGGGAAGAAGTTTTACCCGATGGAAATCCGTCAGAACAAAAAGAGGAGGGTACCGCTCGGTCCCTCGCGGACTTGGTGCCACGGCTGATGGAGAAGGGTGCTGAAGCCGTCACCAAGGTGGTTGCGTCTCGCACTGGCGGCCTCATCGTTCTGAACGCGCTCACCATGCTCTATGGTATGCACCCATCATGCACCATGATTATCATTCACCATGCTCTATGGTATGCAGGCTGCTAACCGTTTAATAAAAGCATATTTGCATCGGGAATTCAACAGTCATTTGCCCCCCTCCCTCCCTTTCTCTTCACCCCCCGTGTCGTCAAGTCAATTGCGCTTCCCATCCTCATCCACCCTCCCACAATTGACTTTTGAGACGCCTCAAAACTCCCACAATTGAACGCTCCACGTCCCTTCCCTCCCATACTACCTGCGTCACACCCGCACTGCCTGCAGCCAGCAACGGCACGGTGATTAAGGGAGCAGAGGAAGCCGCAGGAGGGCCGCTGCCGTTCTGTCTGGGTCGCTTCGCCATCGCGGCACTCGCGCTCTCTCCGCTGCTTCCCGCCGCCCTCGCCAACCCCGCCGTCCGCCGCTGCGGCATTGAGATGGGCCTCTGGGCGGCTCTCGCGTATCTCTCCCAGGCCTTCGCTCTCATCACCACTGGCGCTGGCCGTGTGGCCTTTATCGGCACTTTCACTGTAAGCAGGGGAATGAGCTTTCGTAGATTCCCCTTTGGCTTTTGAGTCAACTCAAAAGTCATCCCTTCACTTTTGGCAGTGTTCCTCCAAGAAAATCAGTTGAATGATATCGGTTGTCTCGTACTCTGTTGTCTGACCTGCGGGGCAGATGATAGAGGTGCCGCTGGTGGCAAATATTTGTTACATCCCTTTCTGTATCCTTACTGCTGTCTGACCTGCGGGGCAGATGATAGAGGTGCCGCTGGTGGCGGGTCAAATATTTGTCACATCCCTTTCTGTATCCTGCTGTCTGCTCTGCGGGGCAGGTGATACAGGTGCCGCTGGTGGCGGGTCAAATATTTGTTACATCCTTTGCTGTATCCTTTGCTGTATCCTTTGCTGTATCCTTTGCTGTATCCTTAATGCTGTCTGACCTGCGAGGGGGCAGATGATAGAGGTGCCGCTGGTGGCGGGGCTGCTGGGGGCGCGCATTCCTCCCCTCGTGTGGGCTGCCACTGCCTCCGCCGTTGCTGGCGTTCTCCTCCTCGAAGCCAACTCTGAGGCCTCCACGCTAGTGCGTCCACTCGCCTTCTGAAGCTCGGTACTCGGGAACAAGTTATTTGGTACACGCTTGTGTCAGATAACAATGCTCAGGTTTGGATATCCGAATTTTTTAATGCTATTCCCATTTTCATCCGCCATAAGATTGGGGACCAACCCACTTCAACGCTCGTCCTCTGTCCATGTCCCCTGCCCTCCCTACACACATCACATCGCTGGCTCAGGTGGGGGACGGGCTGGCGCTGGTGAGCGCCATGGCGTTTGGGCTGCTCATGGTGCGATCGGAGCACTTCGCCAAGACTGTGCCCGCCACAGCTAGCCTTGACCTCATTGCCTTGCAGGTGATGTGAGCTGTGCTGTGCTGTGTGATCCTCGTGTGAATTGTGTAGGAATCACCGTCGCATAGCGCACATTATTCATTGCATCTCTGCTCCTCTGCGTGTGCTGAATTGCTTCTCCCACTGGCAGATATCCACAGTGGCGTGCTGTGCTGCTATTGGCACAGCATTCATCACCCTCATCGATCTTCCATCCGCTACCACCGCCCTTGCAGCCGACATAGGGGCTCAGACGCCCCTGCCTGGATTTGCCGCTCAGGCCAAGGACCTGATTAGTGCCACGTCACCCACTGATGCTCTGGAGAGGTTATCCTTAGTGGCAGGATCGTGGCCGTGGGTGCAGATGGGATACACAGGGGTGGTTTCCACCGCACTCTGCCTCTGGCTTGAGGTTCGTTGCTGTTGTCCCTTACCAGGTTGGACCCCACCCCTACCACTGCCACCCCCACCACCACCACCCTAGCCACTCCCGCCACCACTCCCACCACTGCCACCCCCACCACTGCCACACCCCACCACTGCCACCGCCTTCGAATCTCTTTCCCTCTTCGCCAGGTATCGCTGTTTTCTACCTTGCCTTTTGTGTATCCACTGAGCTTGCACATTGTTTGGTTCGTGTGTTGATATAGATTGTGGCACTCCGCCTTGTAGCGGCCTTTGAAATGGCCAACATGCCTTATGTGTATCCACTGAGCTTCCACATTGCTTGGGTCTTGTGTTGAGACAGATCGTGGCACTCCGCCATGTTGCGGCATCTGAAGTGGCCATGGTCTACACTCTCGAGCCGCTCTACTCGGCTCTTTTAGCCTCCTTAGTCCTACAGGAGGAGTGGACAACTGTAGGGTACCTGGGAGCAGCACTGATATTTGGTAAGTACTTGTCCGGTGTGAGTTGTATTTCCACATGATGTGCTCAGCCTTGGCACATGGCCTCTATCACTAACAAGTTTTGTTTCTGTTTGCAGGAGGAAGTGCTGCTGTTCAGCTCGGGAATGCCAGGGATGAGAAGAGTGAGAGTGGCATTATGGAACAACCGGTAGCAAAATAACATTCCAGCATTTTGATAAAGCCATATCTGTACCATGTTTTAGGCGTGTTGATGCTCCCATCTCCACATGTGCCCGTGAGGCAGTTGTTACACAAGGAGACACACACAGCTGCAAAGGTGACTCTCTTGGAGTGAGCTGAAGAACAATGCCTTACTACGAAACTCTTCTAGCACCCCAGCCCCCTCCAAATCACAGAGCTTCTAGATCCTCTAATAATGCCTCAACACGGAAGACCTGTACCTCCACCCACGAAAGCCCACACACAGGTACCCACTGTGGGCTGAACTCCACCCAGTGCACAACTGCAGCACACTGCGCCCTCTGCAGCACACTGCGCCCTTCTCAGCAGCTACTACGCCCACTCGTAGTCCCTTAGTCGGAACTCAACAGCAGCACCTACCCCCCCCCCCAGTTCCCCACAGAAAGGTACCCACCCACTGTGTGAGTTGAACTTCAGAGAGAGCACAGACTGCAGCACAGTGCATCCTTCTCGGCAGCAGCAGCTATGCCCTATCATAGTGCCTCAATCGGAACAACAGCAGCTTCCCCCGCCGGTTTCCCACAGCCAGGTACCCACTGTGCAAGCTGAACTCCACAGCATGCACAAACTGCAGGGCTGCTAGTGTGCATATCAGGCAACCAGTCCCCTTGAAGCAGCCCTGTCATAGTGCCTCAGAACAGCAGTACCTTCGCCCGCCGGTTTCCCACAGCCAGGTACCCACTGTGCGGGCTGAACTCCACAGCGTGCACAAACTGCAGGGCTGCTAGTGTGCAAATCAGGCAACCAATCAGTCCCCCTGAAGCAGCTAAGCCCTGTCATAGTGCCTTAGTCGGAACAGCAGTACCTTTCCCCGCCGGTTTCCCACAGCCAGGTACCCACTGTGCGGGCTGAACTCGACCGCGTGCACAAACTGCAGCGCCGTGCGTTCAGTGGGCCAGTTGAAGAAGACGGAGCGTGATGGCACGTGCACCAGGCGCAGCGCATCACGTTGCTCTCGGGACGAGAGGGCGACAATGCGGCCATCATGGTTGAAAGAGAGCGAGTCAATCTCAGTCGTCAGATTCATAAATGCCCGCTGCAGAGGTTTCTCGCTGTCCCGGCTCCAGCCTCCCGTCGCCACTCCTGCTTCTTCTGCTGTTGATATGCTACCAAAGGGGCCTGAGCGAAGGAAGGCGGGGCGGTCATAGAGGTTCACCACTCCAGAGTCGGATCCAGCCGCGAAATGCCGCCCGTCTGGGGACGCTGCAATGGCGGTGCCCTTGACACACCCGTCGTCTGCGCGCCTGTGAATGCACCGCATCATGCGCATATCAAAGTGGTATATCTCCCCGTCACTCCCCGTGGCTAGCATCTGATGCTCCCCTGTCAGTGACTGCCCACTCGGACCACCACTTGACCCGTCAGCCCCACCCGCAGCGGCAGCAGTGTCGGAGGGAACAGCGGGTGCGAAGCAGACGGAGGAGACAGAGCCGTTGAGCTTGAGGTTCCCCATCCACTGGCGGGACTTGAGTGACACGAGCACAATAAACCCATCGCGAGACAGGAACGCCGCCTTTCCTCCGTCTGGGGACAGGGAGAACCGGGTCAGCGGCGGGTCGCGCTTCGGCCGCCCGATAATCCCATCCACGCGGGCGACTCGCCCCGCGCCGATATCGTACACGTGGTAACCGTTGAACGCTTCGCCCGTGGCATAACCGCGGTTGGCGTTACGGCCGTTACGCCCCGCCACGACCACCTGTGTGCCGTCGGCAGTGAAAGCTGCGGTGCGCACGAGCACGTTCTCAAAGTAGATGGACTGCAGCTCGGGATTCTCCTCGCCGTCCACGTGGACGAATCTCACCCGTCCATCCATGCTCCCGCACAGCAGCAGCTGCCCGTTCGGGTGCCAGCTCAGCGACTGGATCGCGCGGGACGGCGCTAGGGGAGTGACAGCGCTGGCGCCAGTGGGGGCCTGCCAGTTGGCGTCGCGCACGCGGGAAATTCGGATCCGCCCGGGCGGCAGGCGGTGGGTGGTGCGCTGGCTGGCTCGGTCCTTGCTCTGGCCGGCAAGCATTGGCATGTTGCGGAGAATCTCATCGGCATCAAATCCGTCCTGATCCTCGTCTCCCTCACTCTCTCCCTCCTCATCATCCTCCTCACCCACCCCCATGGCAGCTCTTTCCTGCGCCAGATCGCTGAATACCCCCCCCGCTTCCCCATCTGATAACTCCCCTGCATCAGCCTCATCTTCCTCCTCCTCCTCCTCCTCGCTCTCGCCATCCTCGTTAAAGCGCTTTTCTTTAACAGCAATGGCCCGCTTCTCCTTCCTCGTAACCGGTACTTCCCGCTTCGCTTCTTCCTTCTTTCCTTTCTTCTCTTTCCGCTGCTTCCCTAACCCTACCTTGGCCCACCTCGTTCCCGGGTTCAACCTAGCGTGTTGCGCACGCAACCGCTGCTGATACTCCACCCCCGATACAGCCACCTCGTCCTCATCCTTCCGCAGCTTCCTCAGCCGATTCTGCCCCGCTATAGTCACAACCAGCGTCTCGTCCTCCTCGTCCACCCAAGCGGGTTTCTCCGCTTCCGCTTCCCCTAAACCCTTCCCCTTGCGCTTCTTCCCCTTCGAACCCTTTCGCCCGTCCTCCTCCACTCGCTGCTTCTTGCGGTCGATAAACCCCAGCAGAACCTCGCCTCCTGCCAAACCCTCCGCGTCCCCGCCTTCTCCACCGGGTTCTCCGCCGAAATGCGCGGTAATCAAATCCTCGCTGCTCGGCAGAAGGTCCGCGGCAGCTTCGCTGTCGACAGCTCCCGCTGCCAGCTCATTTCCGAGGTCTGCCACGTAATCGCTTGATTTACCGAACAGAATGCTCTCTAGCTCCTTCGCCTTCTCCGCGTCGTCCGCCGCCCGTGCCGCTCGCTCCTGCTTCTGCCGCTTGCCAGCGCCGCGCGGAGCCATTGCGACGTGCGTGAATTGAGCGAAGCAGCAGCGATTGTGGGAAAGAAAGCTTACAACTACTGCTGGTGGTGGTGGGGCTTGCACACATGCACAAGTAACTCGAGTGCGATTGAAGTGGTTCCAGTAGATAGTGGGAGAAACTTCTTCGAATGTAAACCGTGCAAAACCGAGCTGAACCAGTTGCTGTGACGATTTTTGAAGAGCTAGGGTTGCACTATCGCGAACGAAGGGCACATAGTGAAAGGGGATATGCTTTCAGGAAACACTCACGAAAAACTATGTTGATGCTAATGCATGAAATGTGCTGAAGTATTGGCTGTGAGGCTTGGGCAATTTTGGGTTGAAGTAGAATACGATATTATGTGCATGCATGCTAGAAATTGTGAGTAACAATGTAATGGGCAACTAACGGCCATCGATTCGTAATGTGAACCCCCTAGCTGTGTTCGTTTGGCTAGCTACGGAAGGGGTGTGGTGTGCCGATGTAACTGAAGAAGTCTAGTTTGGTTTGGTGATTGTATGCTTTCTCTGGATGGGTGGTGTCAGAGGTCCACTGGAGATCCCCGATGATCCTAGGGAAGGGTTACAGGCATGTCGGCCTGGGGGGTTATGGGCGCACTCACCCGCTATATAAACAAGCCCTTTTATCCCAGTGGTTAGTGGCTGGGATTCTGACATGGTATCAGAGCGAAGGTCTCGGGTTCGATTCCCGGTGTGTGCACTTCGGGCATCCCAGTGCGGGGGGGTGTCAGAGGTCCACTGGAGATCCCCGATGATCCTAGGGAAGGGTTACAGGCATGTCGGCCTGGGGGGTTATGGGCGCACTCACCCGCTATATAAACAAGCCCTTTTATCCCAGTGGTTAGTGACTGGGATTCTGACAGGTGGAGCTGATCATATGGGCATTTTGGTGGACTGGAGAGGAAGACCGCCTAGCCTACTGGTTGCGGGGGGGATTAATGTTGTGCACATCACTGTTGTGTTGAGTCTTAGCCATCACCACACTTGAAACCAATGCCACGAGCATGTTATAGCTTCTTGCATAACAGGAATAAACAAAAACATAAATATTCATTCCTGAATCAATCCAATATTTACTTGCCAGCACCGCCAAGGCGCAGGGCCTGGAGAATGCGGCCTCCACCGGGGGATGGGTGCGGGCCCTTGTACTTCCCAAGCTGAGCCTCTGAGTTGGCCTTTGCCAGTGCCACCAACCTCTCCTGAGCCGCTGCCTTGTTCTCCGGCTGAAAGTGGACAGTAATGTATGTATGAGAGCAACAGGGGACAAAAGTCATGGTTGTAATGGCACTGGTGACTATACTGACTGGCAGAAGCAGTAGTGAGCATTGGAGCAACAGTATGTGGGTGTACACACTTGTCCGCATCAGATAGCAAAAACAGGTGGACTCACAAACAATGGAGCTATTCTAATATGAATACTAGCGAAAAGCGAGAGGCAAGGGGACAATGCAGGGGACTGTGGGGTTTGGGAGAAGAACGTCGTGACGCAAGGGAAAGGGAGCAGTACCTTGCCGGACCAGATCTTGAGGGTAGAGGCTTGGAGAGCCCGACCGTACGAGAAGGTGAGTGACCAGGGGTGGGGACCATAAGCCTGAACGCATGGGAAAGAATGAGAGGAGGCGATGAGAATCAGTATGTTTGCGCGAGACACACAGTCTGAAAGCAAGTACATGGCAAGCATGCTATGAGAATCAATAATGCCATGGGCCGCTGCGCTGCGCTGCACGTCACCTGCAGAGCGTTGAGGTTGAGAGTGGCCTCCTCCTCGCTCATGCCTCCTGACAGAAAATGCACGCCGGGCACGGCAGCAGGCACGCAACGGCGCATGGTGCGCACCGTGTAGCGCGCCACCTCCTCCGGGGACGCGCTCGGGGCGTCAAGGCCTGCAGAGGGCATGCATGCAGGACGAGAAGACGTTTAGGGAAACCTCGCGAAGAACGAAGGTTGAATGGTTCATGCAGCTGAGGACAGCTGGGCAACAACAGCTGGAGGGCAAGTACAACTGTGCCTGAAAGCGCACGCTACGATTGAACGGGATATGAAGACAGGAGGCAGAAAAAAGCAAGTGGGCGGAATGGGTATGCATACCTGGGAGGATCATGTTGGGCTTGAGCAGAATGCCCTCCAGGATAATGCTGCGCGGATGGAGAACATCACAACGGGTGGGCGGAGGAGGTACATTTGATGATAACATGCTTCAGTTACAAGTGTAAGTGCTGCACCTTGCTCACCCTTGCACATTAGTCCTCTACAATTTGATCGCAGTCGTGGTTCTTCTAGTCGCACATGGGATGCGTGTAGTTGTGACTTCATGTGTAATTTCAGGTGACATTTTAACCCTTGGACTCCCCATTGACATGTTTCTTCACCTCCCTCCACCTTCCCGTTTCAGTCCCTTCTCAATCAATCTCCCCATTCGCTTCCAACACACCGCATGCACATGCAACAGGGCGCGACTCACTTGTACTCGTTGAGCATGCGGAACACGTGCGAGTAGACCATCTCCGACACATAAGCCGTGCGCTCAATGCTGTAGTCGCCATCGCCCAGAGTCACCTCAGGCTCCACAATTGGCACCAGCCCGTTCGCCTGCATGGCACCAGCCAAGGGGGCAAACGAGATCAAGGAATTCAAGGTACAATGGTAAACGCCAGGGACTTGCCACTGGAACGCTCTACGAACCCTGGGGCCACGGGAAAGAAAGGAGGCATCAGGAGGCACACACGCACCTGGGCGATCTGCGCGTATCTGGCGAGCCCGTGCACGTTCTCCACGACGGCGCACGAGGTGGGGTGCTTGGCGTCGTCCACCTTGATCACCGCGCGCCACTTGGCGAACCGCGCGCCCTGCTGGTAGTACCTGAGGTGGGGGAGACGGACAGAGGAAGGGTGAGTACGGGGATACACAAGCAGTTTGTATGGATAGCATTTGAATTCATGCCTCACAGACGTCATCCAGGTGCCTGCCTATCTCACCATCAGTGGCAATGGCATTCACGAATCACGGATCCCAACCCAAGCTTTTCTTTCCTCCACACCCATTCCCCTCCCGCCCAACAATCCACGCCCGCGCGCACCTCTTGCAGCGGTCAGCGAGGCCGTCGAGCCCCTGCGTGGCTGTCTCGCCATCCGTGCCGTCGATGGGCTGCAGGCCCGTGTCCACCTTGATGCCCGGCACGATGCCCTGCGCGCGCAGCACGTCCACAAACTGCTCGCCGCCCGCCGTCGACTGGTACAGCGTCTCGTCGAACAGAATCGCGCCGCTGATGTACTGCCGGAGAGGCGGGGAGGGGGCGCGAGGAGGGTGGAAAGATGGGGGAGTGGGGGAGGCGAGGAAGAAGGGGAGGGAATAGAGTGAGACAACGAGGATTAGGAGAGCTCAGGGACGGGTTGAAACGGGAAAGGGGAAGAGTCAGCGTGCGGCGTGGTGAAGTGGGGACGGAAGGAGGGGATGGGATGAGAGCAAAGTCAGGCGCAACGGCAGGCGGGAGGCTGGAGGCGGGAGGTGGGAAGAACAGAATGCGAGGTGCATGGTGGCTGGATGGTGAAGGGACGTTACGTGTGTCAGCTTGTCCAGGTGTATTTTGAGCCGACTCAAAATACACCGGGAGGCGGGAGGTGGGAACAGAATGCGAGGTGCATGGTGGCTGGATGGTGAAGGGACGTACGTTGCCGAGGCCGGGAGCGGTGTAGAGCAGCTCTCTCCAGTCGCGCCTGTTGTTCTCCGTGTTCTCCACTCCCACGCTGTTCAGCCTGGTGACACACACGCCGCAGGCACACACACGCACACGCACAGAGACGCACGGACAAACGCGACGCAGGTTCATCACTCGTGCTGAATCGCGTATTTTGCACAGTAAGGTACCCGCCGGCAGCGCGAATGCGGGAACATTAGCCATAACAAGGGCGCATTCTTAACATATTTAGCAATGCCAACTGGTTTCCGTTTTTTATCATGATATTAAAAACGCACCTCTTCCCGGTGGTGGCGTTGCTCTCGTCGGACGCGAGAATGCCCTTGCCTGGCGCCGCAATGTACGCTGCCGTCTTCTTCAGCTCCTCCGTGTACGGATTCGTCTTCTCGAATTCTGACGTCATTACCACCATGTTCGATGCCGTAGATGCCGCTGAGACATTCGCGGCGGGCTTAGCGGCAAGACGCGCGCCAAGGAGGGAGGAGGTCAGGGCCGGTGTTGACACCGACGCCACCTTGCCTGGAATAACGGGCATTCGGAACAAAGACGTCGGATAGTTTACGTGACAATGTAATGTCTCCGGAGGTAATGATCACGATAATGTTAGTGCGCTACAGTAGCAATGACGATATCAAATGTCCATGTCATGTGCCATAGTCACTACATGTGTAAGTCGCTCCGCAGTGGGATAATGCAATGTGACGAAAGGCACGCGGGGAATAGCCTCATGGTAAGCAAACAATGCCGTCATCCTAATTACCGGAGGCAAGGCATTGCAGCTTCGCAGCGCTGCCAGCCGAAACGGCGTTCATGGTAATATTAGCAGTTGCCATGGCTGAAGGCAGATTTGACGTTTCACACAGATTCCTCGTATGATAACCTTTGGCTGGAAAAGTCACGGGGAATCTGTGGAATAACAAGCAAGTCAGACAGCAGCAGTCGGCATCATTTCTAGCTGGGCTACTGGAAATGAAGAAACCCCTGCTGTGGTGCCTGTGGTGGCTGTGCCCAGTTCCCAATTCAAGAGGAGGAACCAAATTCCAGCACCGGCGCCACGCGAATCAGATGGCTGGGTGGTTGTGAAGTGAGCTCAGCTGAATTGGGGGTCTAGCGGTCAACAGGTGGCAAACGCTTTGTGGCTCCGAGGGTACCGTGCCTGACCTGGCAAAGTGGGCAGAGGTCAATATGCCACGCAGGCCCTCGACTATCCTTGATAAGAATGCACTTCGGTACTGCTTTTACAGCTGATGCTCACACCATGCACGCGAATTTGCCTTGCGCCGGATGGATACGCTGCACCCGAGGTTGTTTCCCCAGCTTCATGCACCTACATTACAAGCGCGTCGCGTGGTTATCAACCAATAGTAACGAACATACCGAAGTCAAGCAGAAGAGACTGAAGTCAAACGAGGTAACAGATCTTGTTTATAAGCACATGCGAATCCTTTTTAGCTAGCTGCGAATTGACGAAACTTATGCGAAATGCTCGTGACAGCTTATACGCCCCCTTCATAAGGCAACCGGGAGGGGCTCAAACAGGCATCAACTGTATAGGGATGACGGCTGGCGATGCCAGACTGCCATTAGTTTGTAATACGTGAAATGGATTCAGGGAAGCATTTATGAAACAAGAGCTCACACACATTGGCATGTTGTATCACATACTAAGCAGGGCTAGGTACGCACAAGTTAAAAATTTTAAAATTAACAATATATATCACAACGCAAGCAAGAAAAGACAACAACCATATATAGGAGTACGGGTAAATCAGGGGTGTTGGGAAGGAATAAACAGAAGGATTGCCTTGATGGCAAGTCTAATTAAGCAAATAAACACCCAGCAGGTTGCCTTGATGGCAAGTCTGAGTAGGGCCTCACTTTTGCACCTGGGAAATGTGTGAACATACAAGTTATCCAAGAATGATGACATTTTAGTTCATAACTCCTGTCACACGCCCATAAATTGTTGATCACGGTGGAACTTGCAATACTTGGCTCCTCTTGCGAGTGGCCGAGCGGCATCAGCACAGCGGCCATGCAGCTTGTTCACTGACTCCTCTGTCAGCTTGCATCGGGCTCCGCTCTGTGTACGTCCATGGCACCGCCGCGGGGCTGTGGGGTCGTCCTCAAAGGTGGTGGCGGTACGAGCAACACTAACACCTGGCTGCTTCTTACCGCTGACGCTGGGAGCAGGGGCGCGACCAGCACTCCCGCCAACTTCAGCAGCCGTCTCACCAGTAAGAAGGGCTTTGAGGCCTCCATCCTTTCCCTGAAGGAAGTACGCAACATAGAAAATAGACCGATTTCAGACCAAGGACGAACGTCGAGGTAAGTTATCACCACCACGCTAAGTGAACACCCGAAGCCCGGATGGAAAAGAGAAACCGTAAAAGCTATGCACCTGCATCTCGCGGAAGGCGTGGACGATGCTGAGCAAGTCCATGACAATCTGGATGTTGTTCTGCATGACTGGGTCGAACTCCTCCATAATCCCCGAGCTCTCAACCACGTTGCTCAGAATGATAGTGTCCTCCAGCGACAGCGCATTCAGGTCCAGACGCAAGAACAGCGTCACTGCACGCGTGCATTTAAGTGCCAAGCGGTCGCGCGGCTGGTTGTGCACCCCGCCAGCCTCCGCGTAGCGCTGTGCCTCGGAAACTAGCCACGGGCCAAGGCTCTGAAAATGCGAAGGAAAAGAAATGAGCGACATGACAAGATGGAACAGACGAATTCGAAAGAAAAGCTCTGGGGACGATAGTGGATGCAAAGATGACGAACAAACCACAACAAAACAAATAGGTCACAACAGGAAAGACGGACCTGCAGGACGAGAACGATGCTCTTAGCATCAACGAAATCCTCGAAGAGCCGCTGGCTGCTAACGAGGGATGCCACGTCATCCCTCTCGCAAAAGAGCCGGAAGTTGTCCTTCAGCTCTTCTGGAGTGACCGGCACCCCCTGCCGCGCGTCTTCAGCGTCAAGGAATCCCACGTCCTTGCGCATGTTGTCCATCACCCCGGCCAGCAAGCAGCTGGAAACGGCACGGTGGGGCGGCACGGTGGGAAGAATATTAGGTCAGGAGGAGGCATAAGGTCAGAAAGGTAAGGATGAATTCACTGCAGAGGCGGGAAGTGATTACATAAACGCACACAGACATTGAAGAGCGGTACCAAGAAGCAGATGTTCAAAATAATCATGGCTGCTATCGATTGCCGAGTGGTGAAAAGACGGAACCAGAACAGAACAGAAGAAGCGCAGCGAAGCCTTGAATGACAAAGGTTGAAGCGAAAGGCGATAAGCTTAAACTTGAGAGCGCATAACAGGACCCAACAAAAGCGATTCAACAAACGATAGTTTGGACGCGAGGGACATGGGGAGTTCGAGAAAGCGCAAACAGCCCACATGGACGACCGTGGTGTACTAGTTATATAGGTCGGTTTAACTATCCCAATTCAGCTACAACAACTACACGTGGGCTGAACTTCAAGCTACACAGCGGCCTAACCTTGGTTCGCATGCCGTGGCGCCATTGCAGTATTGGCAGACGATGTTGTTGTGCTCGTCCACCCAGAGCGGGATTGAGCCATATGCCTTATAGACTGTCTTCTGGTTCTCCGACAGGCGGGG
This sequence comes from Closterium sp. Yama58-4, assembly GCA_947470075.1. Taxonomy (NCBI): domain Eukaryota; kingdom Viridiplantae; phylum Streptophyta; class Zygnematophyceae; order Desmidiales; family Closteriaceae; genus Closterium; species Closterium sp. Yama58-4. Next base: position 755,990 of record CANIUD010000121.1, on the reverse strand, counting down.
AACGGGATCTCCTAACCTGTGCGGCATGGCTGCGTGATATCTGCTCTGAAGGTGCTAACGATGGCTTGCGGAGTGGTAATCAAGATTGTGCTGAATTAAAAAAGCTAGAACGAACGTGGGAATAGACGGCGGTCTCGAATCTCTCACTGCGACTTGCTAGTGTTAGGATCACCTCGTGCAAATGGAGTTGATGGGACAGGAAGACAACGACTTGGCAGTCAAAAGGGAGTGGCTAACTTGCTTGCTAGGGTTTGGGGGAACGCCTTTGGGGAAGCGGGAGGGGAAGGCTGAAGGGGAGTTGGGAAAGTCTGGGGGCCTGGGCTCAGAAGGAGGTTTGGCTTTCGGATTCAACGAGTACAGTGGGATGCAGTTTGATCTGGCAAGGGGGATGCAGTGGCAACAGTTTCCCCAAGGCGGGGTGTGTGGCCCTATCCCACCCAGTCACATGTCAGCTTGGATCAACTGCACCATTGCTGTGCTGTGACCATGGCCGAAGGTGAGAGGTCAGCCACACAGATCTGTTGGGACGGGGAGCGCGGATTTGTTCCGTTGGAACTTGACCTGTCTGTCTCGATTGTTACGGGCGCCCAAGCAATGCATTGGGTTGGGGGAGAGGAAAACACCAGGTGCCCGCACTTTCAGCGCCAGCTGTGGATGAGGCGATTCCTGCCCAATGGTTTCCAGATTCTGTGCGTGAATCTCAAATCAGTGACAGGTGGCGCCTCTTGAGCCATGAGACGCACAAGGTATGACGTGGATATTCGTATCTGTGAGCATGAACAATCTGACGCTTGATTTTCGTTTTATGTACCGCTTTCCGGAATCCTCTTTCAATTTCGAGGATAATGTATCTTTCTGCGTGGATGCAACGTGACTGGGGGGACAATGCGCTATTTCTTTTGCTGTACAGTTTCGGGGTCGTCACACCCATTTCTGCACCTCATTCCAGTTTTCCCTCATAATTTCCAGGGTCGGACAACCCCGTGACAGTGATGGCATTCCCCAACTCAGGAAGCAGCACTGTAGCGACGAGATTGTTGAACCAAGACAACACCGCATATAGCGAGCTCGTTACAACTTTCTACTCGAGCTCATTCCAAAACTGTGGGTAGTGCAGGTCTGTTTGACCTTAGTGAGCTCTACTTAAAATTGAGTACATATAGAAAAACTTGTCATCTCCTAGGCCCTAAAACCTAATGGTAATTTTGTACCACATCCTTCAAAGGTTCTCAGGGTCACGAGAATGACCCCCTTCATAAGCACAAGCTCGATATATTTTCAGCAAGATTAGATCGATTCTTTGTCTCCAAAACGCAAAAACAGGAAATAAGATATTGCTTTCGTATTAAAAATATAGGATGGGGGATGGTGGACTATAACCACCAAGCATGAACACTCTATAACTGCTGGTTGTCATAATGGTTGTAATCAACTGTAAGGTGAGTAATACACCAAAGTTCAGGATCAGCATCAGCTCACATCCAATGTGGATGTTTGACAAACGTCGAAAAGGGTCATGAAATCGCATCCGTCGGATATTCAGATGTCTATTGAATCCGACGGTAAAAGGGTATCCCGCTTTGGAGATGCAACTTCGAATAATATCTTCCAACGAGGCTTCTTGTTAGAGGTGTGCGTTATAGCAACACTGCTGATGTGTGTAAGCATTGGTGGAGTTCACAACTGACCTGCCACAACGATTGTCGGACGTGGCTGGCGCGAACGGCCGAAAGGGGCGCGAAAAGGCAGTGTTTTCCACGGTGGACAATCTTGTGCTGCAAAGTGATATGTTTTGCCACATGGGCAATAAACTTCCCACAGCTGAAGGATCGGCGCTACCAGAGTCTGCCACATAGGCGTACCTTTCATTTCACATGAGTGGACATGCTTAGTTGGCGCTGTTACTGGATAACGCCCAGCTCGAGCTGATCCACGACCCATCACAAGAGCTTTTATAACACCCAGGGAACCGTTTTGTCAAGCAATTAGTGCAAGCTTCCACACCAAGTTCTTGTTCTTCCTTTTCGTGTCAGAAAAGGAAAATGGCTTCCATCACCTCCTCAGCGATTGTTGCCCCCGTTGCCTTCAAGGCAACTGTGGAGGCCTCTGCCGCTTCCTCCAAGTCCGTGTCCTTCTCCGGCTTGAAGGCTGGTGTTGCCTCCAATGGCTTCGCCGCCAAGACTGTCTCCAACGGCAGCCGCGTCTCTTGCATGAAGGTCAGTGGTTCATTGCCGTATATCTAGTGGTAGTGTTTACGGCTCGGTTGAGTCGGGTTGGTATAGTCCACACATTGTTGCTCTTTCTCAGTGGCTAGTGACTTCCAGAAAACTACGTGCTAACATCACTTTCACTTTCAATGTGCAGGTGTGGAACCCCATCGGTAACCCCCGCTTCGAGACCCTGTCCTACCTCCCCGCTCTCACCGATGACATGATCATCAAGGAGATCCGGTACATGCTGAAGAACGGCTGGATCCCCGCTATTGAGTTCGACCCCAGCGGTGTCGTCTACAGGGAAAACAACAGGGGCCCCGGTTACTATGATGGCCGCTACTGGACCATGTGGAAGCTGCCCCTCTTCGGCTGCACTGATGCCTCCCAGGTGCTCAGGGAGATCAACGAGTGCAAGTCTTCCTACCCCGGTTGCTTCATCCGTGTTCTGGGCTTCGACAATGTGAAGCAGGTCCAGTGCATGTCTTTCATTGTCCACAAGCCCTAAATCTGGGTTTGAGTTACTTGTCGACGTAGTTCTAATATAAATACATTTTCCAACATTTGGCGGTCAATTATCTGCGCTCTTTTCGTAGGAACACCAAAACTGGCATTCTAACGCAGTGCTCAATCTTAGTAGACTCGTAAAGTAGAGGCGGCCAGGCTAGCGAACGTATCACTGGTTAATACGCGACGGCAAAATGGCGTATTACGTACGAGGCGAGCGCACTTACCACTGATTAATCCGTGTGAGCTGTTATGGTTTTGAAAAAGGGATTCGACGGACGGGTGGACGGTTACCAGTGGCAACCATGTTGAGATATCCGTGTCCACCTCAGTGCAGAAGGACCACTGCTAGAGTGATTCCTGAACCTCCATCTGGGGAGAGGTAACAAAGGCAGATCCCCACTGCAAAGGAGACCAGATGAGCGTCTCTGCTCCAGGAGTTCTCAATACTGACGAGTTGTCACGCGAGTTTTCCTTACGGAACGATTCACCCAAAACGGTTGAAGGGCCTGCTGTTTGGAAACTATGCACAAGGATGAGCTTTCCAGTGCGCACTGGGCACAGGGCAGATGGTAGTGAGTGGTTTCTGTCTGAGCAGCTGAAGGACAAAAGCTGGCCTTTGAGAATCCAACATGAGGAGGTATTCACTCCTCTGCGAATCCCCCTTCTGCTCCCCACTCACACCCCCCTGTTTCACTCTTCGCTCTCCATAAGTCCGGTTTCAACTATCCAACCCTTGATTCAACGATGTCTGATTTGTCATCGATCTCGGTCGCTAGGATTGAAGTGCTCGGCTGGAATCTCAGTATCCCCCGGAAGAAGGCAGGTATGGTATCATACCGTATGATAAATCTGAGCTGCATGCCTGGTGTGTCTAATGCACAAAGCACTACAGCCCTAGCATTCTGATTTCTGCAGAAATCTGTGAAAAGCTCGAAGTGCCACCAGGTACAGCACCAATCATGATGAAAATCCAGGCTAGTGAACTCAGGAATTGCAGTTGACAATCCCCACTTGATTGATCGACCCACTCAGGTGGTGTAAAAAAATGATTTGAAGCTGCCCAGTCACTTGTACAAGCATGCTGTTTATTGGACCAGTAAGTACACACTGAGATCCTGGTTACTGAACTACTGAATTGAACGACATTTGTATACATTTCAAATCAAACCTCATAGCAACTTTGCACACATGCAAAATTACATTGAGCACTGTCAATCTCAGATTGCGTGCTATCCTCATTTAGCAAACACAGCTAAGGGGATAGCATGTAGAGCTGCTGAGAAGCTACTTTTTTTGTGCAAACACAACCCACAACAAAAAATCGAGAATAGTTGTGGGAAGGTAGGACATGAGTACAGCAAAGAGTGCTTGGTGGCCATACAGAACCCGCCACGGAGGACTGCCTTTGCCCAATGCCACATCAGCGAGTCGTGCAGCAAAATCAGCGGTGTTAGTTGCCCATGGATTATCCGCACTGCCAGCAAACTGCTCTCTGTAACATGCCTCATAGGGCTTGAAAAGGCTTGAACTGGGAAGGATGGGAGCGCTGGCAAGAGCGTTACTGCAGCAATGAGGGGGCCATCAGGAGTGGAGTGGAGTGGAGAGGGGCACGAGAGTGAACAGACTTGTTGCCTAGCGATGTGGGTTACCGTGGAGTGGGGGAGGAACGTGCACAAACGTGGATGTGAGAGGAACGTGGACTGTGGGACGAGTGTTGAATGTGGGAGGGGTGAGCAACGTGGGAGAGGAGTGTGCAATGTGGGAGAGGAGTGTGCAATGTGGGAGAGGAGTGTGCGATGTGGGAGAGGAGTGTGCAATGAGGGAGGGGTGGGCAACGGGGAACAAATGCTCCACGTTGCCTCCTCAGTGCAAACAGGGAAAGAAATCAGCAATCACTTCCTCAGCAGCCAGATTTTTTTCAGCGGAAAATAACACACATAAAGAACGGCGCATTTCGTAGCGCCCCAAACACAACGAGTCGGCTGACCGGAAGATGCGAGACTTAATGTAGCCCGGAGTGACAAGCACCGCGTCAATGCCGAAGTTCCGCATCTCCATGCGCATTCAATGTCCCAAGGATCCAAGCTCATAGTGGAGTAGCAGCAAGCAACCAACTGACCGGAAGATGCGCGACTTGATGTAGCCGGGTGTGACGAGTACAACGTCGATGCCAAAGGGCCGCATCTCCATGCGCATGCAGCTTGTGGCCGCAGCGAGCGCTGCCTTGCTGGCAGAGTAGGCACAGCTCCACGGCCTGCCCACGGGGAAGGATATTCAACGAAGAAGTCCCCTTTTCAGGACACTTTTCGAGGCAGGCCACAACGATACGAAATGGTTCTACGAGGGTAGTTGTTAGAATTTTTCACAAAGTGGCATTTCCAATGGGACGCAGAAAGTTGAGTGCGCAGGTGATGGAAGGTACGGTATGTTGGAGGGGCAGGGAAGGAATGACGATTGATAAGCATGAGGGATGGGCGAGAAGAGAGGGACTCACCTGTTGACATACGCCGCGACACTGGCCATGTTCAAAATGCGGGAGCGAGTCCTGTGAATAGGAGGCAGAGGAAGAGGAGGAAGAGGCAGAGGAGTCAAATAATGGAAGCAGAGGCAAGAAGAGCACAGAGACAATGAGTTTCATAGATGGCCTCACGTGCTTGCTATTGCTGCTCCACTCCGTTTCAGCAACAAGCTTCTACTCTTGCAACTCACAAAGGAAGGGAAGGACACCTCGAGCCATGGTAACAGCACAGCAAGCAACCAAGGAGAGCAGAAAAATCAGGCAGATACAGACCCTCACAGGCATAGATATCTCCTGCTGCCGATCCATTTCGACACCCGCTTGTTACCAGCGTAGCGCAAGAAAACCGGCAGAAAAAGAGCAACTCACTGCTGTACCATGATGGGGAAGACAGCTTGCGCCATGGCGACGGCGCCATAGAGATCGATGCCCAGCACCTGGCGTAGCTGGTGCAGAGGCACATCGGCCACGCCCTGTTACCAGCAAAGCACAAACCGGCAAAGCACAGAACAGCAGGGTAAGAGCCACTCACTGCTGCTGTGCCATTACGGGGAAGACAGCTCGAGCCATGGCGACAGCGCCGTAGAGATTGACGTCCAGCACCTGGCGGAGCTGGTCTAGAGGCACGTCAGCTACGGGGCATGGCATGCCGATGCCCGCGTTGTTCACTAGGACGTCTATCCGTCCCTCCTCTGCCACCACATGGGCCACTGCTGCCTGAGAATGGCAGAAACGAGGGGGTTGGAGGGGTGGGAAAAAGGGATTTTGAGTGGCCCAGATTGCATATCGGCCACGGGCCACGGCATGCCGATGCCCGCGTTGTTCACCAACACGTCCATCCTCCCCTCCTCTCCCCACCACATGCGCCACTGCTGCCTGAGAAGGTGAGCGGGAGGAGGGAGGAGGGTGGGGGGGAGGAAAGGACTTAGTGCTGACCACGAAGCACAGCACACAGATGCATGCGGTGGTTACAACCAGGTCTGCCCGTCCTCCCCTTCCACCACAAGGCCCACTACCGCCTGAGAAGGGAGGGGGGGGAGGGGTGGAGAGAGTACGGTACCAAGAGGATTTAGACATGAATCGAGATTGCTCCTGGAAGGTGGAGCTGCCCATGCAAACCCCGGGAAATGGCGTGCCGCGTGCGGACAAGTTCCAGTCAAGAAAAAAGCACGGCTTCTGCGGATGTCAGGCATCGACCGGAGAGGTATGGATGAATGAACCTCACCAGTCACCTGTATAGTGCAATTTGTAGAACCTCAGTTTTTTTTTTTTTTTTTTTTTTTTTTTTTTTTTTTGGGGGTTTCCAACTTCCAGCCAATCAATTTAGAATTTCCAAATGAGACAAGTTCGTTCTCCGATCCACCTGAATAGATTCTTCAATGGTAACGTCAAGCTCCAGGGTTCGAATCCCGGTGCTGACATTCAGTCCCTCCATTTCCGCCGCCTTCACCGCACTCGCGTACACCCGCGCGCCTCTCCGCGCCAGCTCCCTGAAAACGGCGTGACATGGTTGAAATGTCACGTATAGCGAAAAGATACACGAGGAATGTAACACTATTCTTTCGTCGCATTCGCACACACGGTACCAGAACGGGTACCAGCATGGATGGATTCGCAGGGTTAGACGGCGAAGAGCGCGAGAAATGGTGTGGAGTAGATCTCGCGCCAGCGCACTACTGATGCCGTAACGCCGATTCAGCAACACAGCTCCAAGCTGCCTCGTGGCCCATAGTTAATAGGCGATTTGCATAATCAGAGCACCTTGCATCGTGAGAGGAAATTTCCAAGTTACCTTGCTGGATTACGGGCTTACTCCGCGAGAGCATAGCCGATGCCACCCTGGGAGCATCCAGTTATAAGCACCACAGGACGGGGATTCATATAAGTTTTCTCCGTGCTCTTTGGTCGGCTGAAGAGTCCGCCCATAGTGGCGTGAGGAACATCAACGTAGTAAACGGAGATGGTTGGAATGATATAAGCACATGCTACGCAATAGTTAGGAAACGGAAACTAGTATAGGACGTGGTTGCGGCACCACCGCCTTGCAAACCAAGGCCGGTTCAACGGGATGGATGTGGAGAAAGGCAGCGATGTTGGAGGAGTGGTTTCCACACCCTGGTTGCCACGTTACGTTACACTACCGAGCGAACCAGTGAAAAACGAAAATCCGAGCCGAAGCTGTTCAGCTCGTGGGCCCTTCTTCGGTTCGGACCGAACGACTGAGATTTTTCTTGGTGCTGCTCCACGAATATCTCTTGCCAGCGCAGCCTATCACGGGATTGCGTCATGCCGTTGCTTTCAGTCTAGTGGTGGCTCTTGGCGGGCTTCTGCGACTGTGCAGTGCATGGGTTGCGGTTGTTGTAACTCAACCACTCTTGAGGGCAGGGTAGCGGGCAACTCGGAATATCTGGGCACATCTCTTGGCTGCCATCAGCAACGAACTCGTCCGTGGCTTTCTGAGGCTGGGGAAATTTCACGGGCAACGATGGAATTCCCTGGGCAGTATGATCACGTGGATACGATCAGATCACAAGGGGGTTGTGGAACAGGTTTAATGCTGCCCTAAAACTGAAAGCAACCCCCGCTATTCGAACCTCGTTCGCTTTCAAGCAGATAGGGAATGTGGAAGTTGGTATCTTCAAAGAGACCACGATTTCACTGTGCTGATAACGCCACCTGCTATTTTGCTGGAAAATTTATGAACTCTATGAAGTGTTTGAAGGCACTTAGCAGGCTGCTGCTGCCCAGGGAAGAGGGCATACGGGTAACACTAAACAAACAACAGGTTCAGTCCATAGAGAATGTCGTGCTGGCTGCCCCAGACGAGGTTAGGCAAAGAGATAAAGATTGCTTTATCACACACAGGCACGGGATGACATTCTGGAACGAGAGGCGTTGAAGCAACGCCGGATACCCGTTCGCTCGCTTTTGTCCACCTCAGCATATCGAACGGCTCCTGGGTACTGCCTGAACATATCCGCTACATGAATCTCCAGTTTCAGCGGTCATTCTGACCATGCCCCGATAAAGGAGCACCTCCTCTGGTGAAGGCAATTGGACGGAGTTGCGCCGAGGCGACACAAACACAGCCGGCGGAACAGAGTGCTGCGTTGGCGGTTTTCGGTCGTCCATGCCCGTGCAAAAAATGATTTGCGCGTGATCATCTTCGCGAAAGTTCCGCCTATGCTTTTCCCCGTGTACACCCCTTCCGCCTGGATGTGGAGGCATCTGCAATCCACATCTTCGTTCTGCGTGGTCTGCGGCTAGGGTTTGGTCTGCTCACAGCCAATGGCAGTACAGCAACTGATGGTGAGGGTTTCGTGGCTCCACGAAAGATTGCCTGCAGCTGGTTCTCAAGCAAGCTGGTCCTAGCAGCTCTTCTGTAATCTCTTGGCTGGCCTAGCTCCTAGCAAGAATAGCTCATCTGATTCCCCCGTACGCCCTGGCGCGATTAGGATTTTCCGTCGTTTCCGCATGCCTGCAGGATTAATGCGTATTTCAAAGAAGACTACGCTAATCTGAGAATTTCCTTAGTTATATTGCGAATAGCTTCATGAATTGTTATGGCTGGCGAATTTGGAGAACGTTTAGAGCCAGCGGACGGAAATGATGACTGGCCTTGTCAGCCGTCGGATCGCATAGAGCATTGTGGAAGCCATGGGATCCATCAAGAGTTCAGGAAAATTGATCTTGAGAATGAAGGGGGACCGAGCGAAGGTTTAGACGTCGCTGGACCGCTTCTTAATAATGACCGAAATCATGAGCAGCAGAGTCGTCAGGAACAGGTGCAGGAAATTTTGGCTGAGCAGCAGCAGCAGCAGCAGCAGCCGCAGCAGCAGTCACAGCCATTACAGCCACATCAATTAGACGACGCAGTGAATATGGACATGGATTGTCCGGGAGTTGCGGTGGATTTCGACAGGGTTCAGGAGCCTGCAGCGGAGGACGATGAGGACAATAGGAATCGGAACGAAGACGACGAAGACGGGGAGGAGACGGGCGACGATTTTGAGTTGCACGACGGGCCGATTAACAACGACGGCGGAGGCATCTCCGCGGGAGGGCCCGGGTGGGAGGCGTTCTTACCGCAGGGTAGTCTGAGGGTTTTGCTGGTCGAAGACGATGACTCCACCCGCCATGTCGTCGGCGCGCTGCTGAGAAACTGTTCTTACGAAGGTCCGTAGTGTGTCGCTCTTGCGAAGCTCCGTCTGGATCTGTAGGAAGGTCCGGAGGGTTTGAGCGTGCGAGTAGAAACTTGCGTATGCTCGGTAGCCGTCCCGCGTTTTTTAAGATGCGTTTAGAAGCGATACGTTGTCGTCGTCCCGGCTTCTCTTTCTACGTTTTTTAAGCCACTTCAGCGGCAGCTTAGTTCGTCATTACAGTCCGCCGAAATTTGTAGACCGAGGTAGCCTTTCTCTGTTGCATCCGTATAGATGAACAGAAATATCGACCATGCATAGTTTCGCCGATGTTTTCTCCGCATCTCTTACCAACGCGAATCAGACCATGTAGAGAATTCTTAACGGCAAAGGACGGCAACCTGTCGTCGAGATTTGTTAACGAACAGCGCAGCATATTCTACCGTGGTTCTCTTAGCGTAATCTCGGTTCATGCGAGTCCAAATGCGATTGGTTTTAGGAAGCGCTAATCCGTAGGCCTTGTCTACTCGCGGCCGTGCGAACGAGTGTTCCCGGGGATTCGGAGTCACTGCATTCGTTCTTGGCCCGCCCGTTTCGGCGTTCTTCTTAGTTGCACCGTGCGCTTCCTCGTTTCGATTCTCAGTTGCACGCAGTTTCAACAAAAGCGGCATATTATCCTCGGTGTAGTCACTACCTTCGCGACGTCTTTCCGACGTCCCTTGGTCGTCGCAGTTTCCCCAATCATGTCCCTTCTCTTGCCTACATTACCCACTCCGTAACCCGCTGGCGTTCCCCCGTTTCTCACAACTTCCCCGCGCCCTCCCCAATTTCCCCCGTCTCCCCCGTCTCCCCTGCTCCCCCCTGTCCGCAACAGTGACTCCCGCGTCCAACGGTGTGCACGCGTGGGAGCTGTTGACGGCGAGCGGTGCAGCTCGGTTCGACCTGGTGCTGACGGACGTGGTGATGCCGGGGCTATCAGGCATCGGGCTGCTCACGCGCATCATGACGCGCGAGGCGCTCCGCGGCATGCCAGTTATCAGTGCGTACCGCTTCTTCCCCTCACGCCACCGTCACTCCCGCCGTCTCTCGCGCCGTCTTTAGCCGCTCAAGATTGGATTGCGGCTTCAATGGCTTTTGTCTGCTTCCGGAAAATTTTGCGACGTCTCGAATCACGTGCTCCGCATCAACAGCTGCAGGCGCCATTTCTGCCCATGCGCCGCCATTTCTGCCCACGCGCCGCCATTTGACACCCCATTTGATATCATGTGCTTCTCGTTTCACTGTTGCTTCCTTTTTTCTCCTGCTTCTTTTGTTTCAACCTCCTCTTCGTCTTCTCGCAGTGATGTCATCGCACGACAGCATGGAGATGGTGCTGAAGTGTTTTCAGAAGGGCGCGGCGGACTTTCTCGTGAAGCCAGTGCGCAAGAACGAGCTCAAGAATCTCTGGCAGCACGTCTGGCGCCGATGCCACTCCGTACGTTCCTTCGCCCTTTCCTCTCTCGCCCTTTTCCCGCTTGGTCTTTCTCCTTTCGCGCGTTCCCCTTTCCCGCATCATTATTCGGCGCACATCTCACTTCCCTCGTCAAGCCCGTGCGCAAGAACGAGCCTCCGCGCCTCTGCTCCGCGTCTCTGCACCGCACGCGACTGCGCTGTGCTGCTCCGCTCTGCTCGCTCGCGTTTCGTTCGCTGCATTGCGCGCCGCTATGATGCCCTGCCCTGGATCTAGCTCCCTTGCCTTGCCATCGGACTTCACCGACGTTTCTCGACCATGTTCCAACCTTACATTTCCAGTTGGTGGGGGTCCTAACCTTGCTTGTGTGTTTGCTTGTTTTATTTTCTGTGTGGGCAGTCAACGGGCAGTGGCAGTGGCAGTGGCAGTGGCACGAACGGCAAGGTGCTACGAGAGAAGCGGGGCGCGTACGAGGGCGACGGCGTGGGGTGCAGCTTCAATGTGAATGGCGGCAGCGACAACGGCAGTGGCACTCAGGTTCGTATCGGCCCCCGTGCTGCTGCTGGGATCGATGTTGGGAACGATGCTGGGAGTGACGCTGGGAGCGATGCTGGGGGTGATACTGAGAGGGATGCTGGGAGGGATGCGGGCAGTCGCACGTGCTCGCCTGTACGCGCCAGCATTGGCCCCTGGTCGCAGTGCCGAATGGACGGCTTGACATGCAGCCTGGGGCGCACGCCCCCGCGCACTGACCCGCTTGGAAAACGAGTCAGAAGTCCCGAGGCTGGCGCTCCCTCACGTCCGGATCCAGGCTGGGCTTCAGGCTCGGCGTCAGGCTCGGACTCGAGCTCGGATTTGTCCTTGAACGAGGGCTCATGCTCTGGTGATGATGGGCAGAAGCGCGGTGGTTCGTCTTCCGCCCTCGTCTCCGCTCCCCGCGTTCCTGCGCCGCCTCCTCTCCGCCCCCCTCCCGCTGCTGCAGCGCTTCTGCACCTGCCGGGGCGCCGCTTCTCACACTTCTTGCGGAGTGATATTGCGCCATGGAACGGCTGAACGCCATCTCCTTCTCTTCCCCGCGCCATCTCCATTCCGCCCACTTCTCCTCTTTCCCTCCTGCCTTGGTCGGATGAACGCCAACTCACCTCATTGTCTCTATCCGCTCTGCTCTGCTGCGCTGTGCGTGTGCCTGTGTCCCTCCCTTGGGGCACCCTGATTGCCGGGGGTGGGGGTGCGGGGGGGGAACAGGTCAACGCCAATGCCACCAAGGCGCACGCGCGGGAGAAGCAGGAGAGGGAGAGGGAGAGGGAGAATGAGCGCGAGAGGGAGAGGCAGGCGGAGGGAGAGGGCAACTGCGACGGCACAGGGAACGACCTAGGTAATGGCACCGCCTGGTAACGCTTTATCTCTCTTTCTCGCTTTCCCTCACCTGCTTTCGACTGTTTATTCTTTTATTCCGCTCCAGCCATTCCGCTCCAGCCATTCCGCTCCAGCCATTTCGCAGCATTGCCTTGTATCCATGCCTAACCTCTACCACCAATGCTTGCCCTCCCCTTCCCCCTTCCTTCCTTTCCCCCCCACCCCTTCCGCGCACACCCCCACCCCCATCTCTCCCCCCTTCCCCCCCCCCCCCCCCCCCCATTTGGTTGCTCTCCTTTTTTTCTCGCGCTCGTTCCTTCTGCTCGTGTTGGCGTGTGCTATCCGTCTAAACGTGCCTGCTCGCCTGCTCTCCCCTTCTCCTGCGCGCGCGTCTCTCACGGTAACAGCAGCAGGCGGCACCATGGTTGGCTCGCATTCCGCTCTGCCCCACACTACCGCCGGCGCTGCCGCCGGATCCGGCCCCTTACCCGCCAACACCGCCGCCGCTGCCGCCGCTGCCGCCGCCGTCGCCGCAGCTGCTGTTGCGACTGCTGCTGTTCCTGCCGCGGGTGGTGGCGGCGGAAGGGAAGAGGCAGGGGGAGGAAGGGGCGGCGCAAGAGGACTTGCTGTTGCTGGTGGCGGCGCTATCGGCGCCGCGATTGGCGGCGGCGGTGGCGGCATGGTGATGGGAGCGGCGTTCGCGTTTGGCATGATGGCCATGGGAGGCGCGGCGGCTATGCAAGCATCGGGGGAGGGTTCGACTATTAAGAGGCCAGACGAGTTGGTATACGATGGGGGTGGCGGAGGCGGGAGAGGGGCGGGCGGAGGAGGCGGAGGGGGAGCAGGGACGGATGCGTCCCCGCACCTGCTGACAGCTCCGCTCAGGTCGGTGCAGCGGCAGGAGGAGGATGCGCGCGGGGGAGTGGGGGGCGGGAGGCACGCGGAGAGGAGGGGCGTGGCGGAGATTGGGGGCGCGACAAGTTGGCGCATGAGGGGAGGGGAGGAGGAGGAGGAAGAGGAGAGGGAGATGGAGAAGGAAAGGGAGCGTCGGTTGGAGCACGCGAGGCAAGCGACTCACGGCGGACGCGGCTCCGCTGCTGCCGCTGCGGCGGCGGCGGCAGCGGCGGCGTTGGCGGCGGCTACAGCCGCTGCTGCCGCAGATGGTGTCGCTGCCGCTGCCACAGCCGCCGCTGCAGCCGGCGCAACAGGCGCGGGGCCTACAGGCGCGGCGGCTACGGCCGCGGAGCACCATCTGGTGTCGGGCGCGCGCGTGACAACGGCGCCAACGCTGGCGTCGGAGGAGGCGGCGCTGCAGATCGGCAACGAGAGCGAGGAGGGCGCGACGCCGCGCGAGGAGGAGGACCGCGAGAACGAGGGCACGTCCGCGGAGTCCACGCGCGAGGCGTCCGCGGAAGCCATGCTGCTGGGGGGACTCACGCTCGCGGGGAAAGCCGGCGCGCCGGACGCCGTCGCTGCCGCTGCCGCCGCCGCCGCCGCTGCGGGCGCGGGTGCGGGTGCTGCCGGACCTTTTGGATTGGCTGCCGTGGGTGCTTCCGGTCCTGCAGGAGAAGCGGTTCCGAACCTAGGGGCCGACAGGCTTGGTGGCGTCGGGAGCGGTGCTGCGCGGTGGGGGAGAGCGGGGGGAGGGAGGGGGAGAGGCAAAGGGGTGGCGGAAAAGGTAATGCCTGGTGAGGCGGAGATACGGGACGACGGGGGGGGCGGGGCGGCGCGGAGGGGGGCGGATAAGGATGGCGCAGCTTGCACCGGGCCGAGCAGGAGGGTGGTTGAGGCGGCGCAAGAAGGGTGCGCAGGGGAGGATGTGGAGATGGGGGAGGGGGACGAGGAGGAGAGGTGCGTGAGAGCGGGCGGACAGGCGAGGGAGGGGGAGGAGAAGAGGCGCGGGTGGGATGGGGGCATGGAGGTTGAGGGGGGAGAGGGAGGAGAGCGAGGAGAGGGAGAGGCGGGGCGGATGGGTGAGGGGAAGGAGGCAGGTTCGGGGCTGAGGGAAGGCAAGGGCGGTCGGGATCAGCAAGGGCAGCGGCAAGGGCCGCAGCAAGAGCAGCGCGAGCATCATGCAAAACATCCCTTGAAAGTCTCCGCCTTCTCACGGTATGCCCTGTCTTCTGTCTTCTGTCTTCTGTCTTCTGTCTTCTGTCCTCCCCCGCACACCCCCCTCCATCCCCCTCCGTTTCCCCTCCGCCACTTTTCCCATGCACCTTCCCTCGCCTCCCGCTCCCCAGCCCCTTTATGTTCTCCTCTTGTGTTCGACAGCTGCTCGCGTTTAAAATCATATTGAGAATGAAAAAAAAAAAAACGTTTTAAAACATTGCTTTCTGCATTCGGCGAAGTTGTCCGCTCTCCCACTAATGCTGCCCCTCCATTCCTTGGGATCTTCTTTCCTCCCCTCCCTTCCCCGCTTTTTCCAGCTACCACACGGCCGGCCCAACGACCATCCTAGCAGCCAATCACACCCTGCCACCTGGACCACCGTCAGCTGCACCGCCATCCGCCACAAACGCCGCAGCTGCCGCTGCGGGCGCAGCAGCGCTGCGCGCAGGCGCACATCCGCCGCCCACATTCGCGCACCAACCGCCATGCGACCCGCTGCCACGCGCGCACGCCCTGACAAGCGCACAGAATGCCCTTCCCTTCGCGCCTATCACCCGCCCCCATGACCAGCACGCTTCCGCCTCACAGCAGCATCTGGCGGCGCAGCATGAGCACCAGGCATCGGGTGCAGCAGGCGCAGCGTCGCGCAACGTCTCCTCCGCGCTCACAGCGTCGCAAGGCGCGCTCGCGCATGAGAAGGGCGCGAAAGCGGCGCATGGGGTGCTTGGGGGGAAAGGGGCGCATGGGCGGAAGGGCGCGCATGGGGCGCAAGCTGGCCGAGTGGTGGGCTTCTGTGATGCCGCCGTGGCGGAAGGCCTCTTTCAGAAAGACGCGCGGCCCTTCCCAGCCGCGCTGGGCGCGACGGGCGCTGCTGCTGCCACTGCTGTGCGCGTTGGCCACGTGCTTGTGGGACAAACACAGTTGCAGCAGCAGCAGACGCTGTGTGCCCCGCGCGCAGCCAGTCATAAGCCGCCACCTGTCTCTGCTGCAGCCGCCACTGCCGCTACCACTGCTGCCACTGCTGCTGGTGCGGTGAAGGGTGATGCGTCTGCTGCTTGTGTGTGTGCGGCCGCAGATGCTGCTGCGGCTGCTGCTGCGTCAGGAGCGACGTTTGCAGGGGTGAGCGGCGTCACCACCGCTCGCGCCAGCAGCGCTTTCCCCGCTGCCACTGGAGCCACCGCTTCTGCCGCCGCGTCTGCCGCCGCAGCTGCCACTGCTGCTGCTGCTCGTGCCGCCACTGGCACTGTCACGGTCCCTTGTGCCACCGACGCTCTCCCGTCTGCTACAGCGGCTGTCAGCCTCGAGCCTCCCTCCACTGCAGCAACCTGCTGCTGCTGCTGCTGCTGCCGCTGGTGCGGGTGGATCAGCCCCAGCCCTAACCGCTGCTCTCTTTTCTTCTTCCCCCGCTTGCGCCACCCCTGTGTGCGCTGCGCCTCCTGCTGCTAGCGGCACGCCTGGCGCGCTCTCGCACTCCCCCGCGGATGCGCGGGGCGGGGGGTTGCTGCTGAGCACCTCTGGATGCCCGGGGGGAAGAGAGGGCGGGGGAAGCGGCGGAGGGGGAAGCGGAGGTGGGGGAAGCGGGGGTGGGGGAAGCGGGGGTGGAGGAAGCGGAGGGGGAAGTGGGGGAGGAAGCAGAGGGGAGGGTGGTAGTGGTGGGGGAGGCAGTGGGGGGAACGGAAGCGGTGGTGGGGAGAACGGAAGTGGGGGGAATGGCAGTGGGGGGAATGGGAGTGGGGGGAACGGGAGCGGGGGCAATGGGAGTGGGGGGACGGGAGGACGGATCGGTCTGGTGCGGGTGGGGAGTTGACCGAAGCAACAGCGGCGTCAGTAACGGGAGGTATAGCCGGGGGAGGTCACACCCACCGCAATGGCAGCACCTCTGCTGTCACTCGCCTCCCTCTCGCCCCCTCCGCCCCAACCACCCCTGCTGCCCTTACTGCTCCGGTTGCCCCTGCTGCCGTCCCTGTTGCTCCTCCCATCGCTCCTGCTGCACCCGCTGCTGCTTCTCCTGCAGCTCCATCCCCTGTGGTTCCTACCATTCCTTTCGCCCCTGCAGCCGTTGCTCCGCCTGCTGCTCCTACCGCGGCAGCCACAGCAGCAGCGGCAGCTGCGGGGCTGTTTGCGCGCCCGTTCAACCCGAGTCTTGCTGCGCCCGGGCTGTACCTGCAATCGCCGCTCTACTATGCGGCTGCTGCCGCGGCAGCAGCTGCAGCTGCGGCGGTGGCGGCAGGGGTGCCTCCCCCGTGGACGTGCCCTCCCCCTCCCCCCAGCGCTCAGCGGCCCTCCCAAGCGCAGCAGCAACAAGAACGGCAGCAGCAAGAGCAGCAACAGGATCAGGAGATGCAAGAAGCGCAGCAGCAGGGAGAGGCGAGAGGGCAGCAGCAGCAGCAGATCCAACTGCAGCCTCGCCACCCTCCCCTGCAACTCCCGCCGCCACCACCAGTGCCAATTGGGTCACAGCAACGACAGCAGCAGCAGCAGCAGCAGCAGCAGCCGCCGCAGCAGCAGCAGCCGCCACAGCAGCAGCTGCAATCGCAGCAGCAGCAGCAGCAGCAGCAGCAGCATCCTGAGTGGCGGCCGCGCTTGCTAGAAGCACCCTCCTTCCCAGCATCGCCCTTCCCTGGCGCCACCCGTTTCTCGCCTGTCTCCATGCACAGCCGCTCTCCCCCGCTCGGCTTTCCTCGCCCCCATCCCCACGCGCTCGCGCACCCCCATCCGCACCCGCCCCCGCCCCCGCCCCCGCACTCGTCTCTCCAGCCTCTCGTTTCCCCTCCCCTGCCGCAACTATCGCCGCAAGCGCAGGCTCGGCCTCGAGGGGAGGAAAAAAACGAGTTGAAACCAGGGGTGCATCAGCAACTGGAGCAGCAAGAGCAGCAGCAGCAGCAACAGCTGAAGCAAGAGCAGGGCGAAGAGCAAGGGCAGGAGCAGAAGGAGCAGCGTCTGCAACAACGAGACCAATCGCCGTGCCCCCCCCGTGCCGTAACCCCTCCAGCAGCAATCGCCGATGCACCAAAGGCGGCCACAGCAACAAACGCTGCAGCAGCAAACGAGACAAATGCGTCCGCACCGAGAGAAGCAGCAGGAGACTCCCCTCCGCTTCCGGCAGCGCAGCAGCCGCGGCGGCGTCAACAGACCCACCACCACCTGGCCAAACACCTGCTGCCGCCCCCCCCGCCCCTCCCTGCGGCCGGTTCGTCCCCGGGTCTGAGACCGAAGGAAGCAAGGAGAGAAGTGAGGAGAGAAGCGAGAGAAGTGAAGAGAGAAGGGAAGGACGACGGCGCGGCGGTTGTAAGGGAGGTGGAAGAGCGGAGAATGGACTTGGACGGTGCAGCGGAAGCGGATGAGGAGCGGGAGAGGCGAGAGGAAGGACAAGGGAAGCACGCGCAGCAGGGAGCGGCGGAAGGAGGGAGGGGGAAGGGCGAGGGGAAGGCAGGAGGGGCGGAAATAGCCTGTGCGGAGCGGAAGACTCCTGCGTCACCCAGGGGGCCCGGGCAGCAGGTGAAAGCGGTGCAGCGAGCGCAGCAGCAGGAGAGCCATGGCAAGGTGCGTGTTGTCTCATCCACAGAGGCTCTTCACTGGGTGGAAGAGTCCAAGGCGCTGCTGCAGGAACAGGTGCAGCAGGGACAGCAGGGACAGCAAGGGCAGCAGGGGCAGCGGCAGCAGCAGCAGCATCACCATCACCATAGGGAGCAGCGGCACCACCACCACCATCACCACCACCACCACCGCGGGCACTCCCACCCGTCGTTGCAGCAGCAGCATAGCGTGAGTGTCATGTCCCCTGCTAACCCTGGCGCCGCTGCTGCTGCTGCTGCCGCCGCCGCCGCCGCTGCTGCTGCTGGTGGTGGTAATGGTGCTGATGCGGCAGCAGTGGCTGGTGACGCTGCAGCGGATGCGAAGCGGAATGGAAACGCTAGTGGGAGTCCCGAGGGGGGAGGCTCCAACCCTCACAGCGGGGCTGCTGCTGCTGCTGCTGCTGCAGGGGGAGCAGGCGCGGCAGCAGCAGCGGGCGCAGGTTCGGCAGCTCCTTCAGGACACCACCGAGCCTCGGCCGCAGCTGCGGCCGCCGTGCCTCGAGGCGAGGTTGGGAACGACGGGAGCAGCAACGTGTATGCGAAAGGCGGGGGTGGCGGCGGCGGTGGTGGCTGCGGCGGTGGCGGAGGGGGGAGAAACGCACGGGAAGGGGTGAATAACAGCAGCAGCAGCGGCGGTAATGGCAATGGGGATGGGAATGGCAGCTCGGAATATAATGAGAGTGGGGACACGGGGAGAGACATGGCGGGGAGCGCGCGCGCAGGGAGTGGCGGGCGGAGTTGCAGCGGGCAAGGATCGGGCGGAGGGGGAAGCGGACAGGGGAGTGGCGGGGGCAGCGGAGGCGGGAGGGGAAGCGGGGGCAGCGGAGGCAGTGGGGGGAGTAAACGCGGGGATGCAAGCGCGAATGGGGCGCATGAGTGGAGCAGAACGGGGGGAGGCGCGGGGGGTGGGGGGGGGATACAGGCGCTGTTGTCTTGCGCCAATGGCAGTGCGGTGGGGTCAAAGGACCAGGCGCATGACACTGCGGGCATGACTGGCGCGGGCGGACGCTTCCAGTCCCCCCAACGGGAGAACGGCGGAGGGGGCAGCGGAGGGGAGGGAGGTACTGGCGCGGGGAATGGGATTGAGGGGATGGGGAGTGGGGGAGAAGGCGGAACGGGGGGCAGGGGAGGGGAAGGTAGTGGGGGGGATGGTGGGGGGAGTGGAAACGGAGGGGGTTCGGGAAGGGGAAGTGGTGGGGGAGAGGGAAGTGGAGGGGAGGGGAGCGGAGGGGAGGGGGGAACAGGGGGGCAGGCAATGGGAATGGGAGGCGGGGGGGCGGAGGAGGGGAGGCGGCAGTCAGGGGGGCAGTCAGGGGGGCAGTCAGGGGGGCAGTCAGGGGGGCAGTCAGGGGGGCAGTCAGGGGGGCAGTCAGGGGGGCAGTCAGGGGGGCAGTCAGGGGGGCAGTCAGGGGGGCAGTCAGGGGGGCAGTCAGGGGGGCAGTCAGGGGGGCAGTCAGGGGGGCAGTCAGGGGGGCAGTCAGGGGGGCAGTCAGGGGGGCAGTCAGGGGGGCAGTCAGGGGGGCAGTCAGGGGGGCAGTCAGGGGGGCAGTCAGGGGGGCAGTCAGGGGGGCAGTCAGGGGGGCAGTCAGGGGGGCAGTCAGGGGGGCAGTCAGGGGGGCAGTCAGGGGGGCAGTCAGGGGGGCAGTCAGGGGGGCAGTCAGGGGGGCAGTCAGGGGGGCAGTCAGGGGGGCAGTCAGGGGGGCAGTCAGGGGGGCAGTCAGTGAGGCGCGAGGGGAATGCCATGGTCGGGGAAGGCGGAGAGGGGGGAAGGGATGGCGGAGAGAGGAACAGAGATGGTTCCGCTCCCACCACTGCCGCTGTCGCCGCCGCTGTAGGCGCTGGAGCTAACGGGGAGGCTCAAAGGGGGCTGGATGGGATGAGGGAGAGAGGGAGGGGGAGCGCATCAGAAGCAACAGAGGCGTTGGATGTGGCAGCGAGGGATTTGAAAGGAGAGGGCAGCGGTGGCGAGGCAGAGGGCGCGGAGGGCTGTGTTGGGCGAGAGGAAGGTGATGCTGCGTGTGCGGGTGATGTGGGTGATGTGGGTGGTGTGGTTGGTGCCGCAGGTGTGGTGGGGCGGAAACGAGGCAGAGAGGAGGAGGCAGGGGGTGACGGCATGGCAGGGATGGGTGGACGAGAGGGGGCAGGCAAGAGGCGCGAGTGGCTCACTGAGGGGATAGGCGCAGCAGGAGAGGCGCAGCGGATACAGTCGCAGCAGCAACAAGAAGGCCAAGCGGAAGAGGAGGAGGTGGAGGAGGGGCGAGAGGGTGCGGATGTGCACATGAGAGAGGGTGCGGATGTGCACATGAGAGAGGGTCCTCAGGAGATGCGGCAGGAGGAGGACGGGGAGGAGACGGAGGATGAGAAGGAACAGGAGGAGGGTGGCGAGGAGCGTGGGGAAGGCGGGAGGGAGGAGGCGGGGCAGGAAGAGGGGGCAGCAGGGCTGCTGTCGCTATCCGCCTCTCTCGCTGCACCCGCCAGCACACCTCTCCCTGCACCTCCCGCCATCGCACCTACTGCTGCCGCTGCTGTTGCTGCTGAACGCCGCGGGGGAGAGGCGGCAGAAGGGGGTGATGGGGGAGGGGCGCAAGCAGTGCGCGGGGCGGAAGGGGCGGAAGGGGTGCAAGGTGCATACAGTGCGCAGGGGGCAAGAGGCGGGGAAGGCGCTGGCATTGCAGAGGGGGCAGAGGGCAGTGGAGGGGTGATGAGTCGGCAGGCAGCACGGGAGGCAGCACTCAATAAGTTCCGGCTGAAGCGCAAAGAGAGGAACTTTGAAAAGAAGGTGTGCTTGTACTCTTTGCCATACTTTGCCACACTTTGCCGTTATTTGCCTTTCTTTGCCAGCCCTGGCGCATCCATTAAGAAGAGTCGCCCGCTTGCTTCACTTGAATCCCTGGCTCGCTGTCTGCCCTCCTCAAGCTGTATCGTCTGCAGCTCATGTCCCACCTTCCATCACTTCCCCTTTCTGATGCACCCCTCTCGTCTACCTTCAACAATTGCACCACCCCCCTTCCCCCTCCCCTCTCTTCCTCCACTTCTCCCTCCCTCCCCTGCCGTTCTCCTCCCCCCCCTCTTCTTTTTCTTGCGTCACCTCTCCCCTCCGTCTTGCTCCACCATGTGCAGGTGCGCTACCAGAGTCGCAAGCGACTGGCAGAGCAGCGCCCGCGCTTCAGAGGCCAGTTTGTCCGCCAGCCCGCCCTCCCTCCCACTCCCCCCCCCGCCGCTCCTCCTCCCACTTCCCTCGCTCCTCCCCCCGCTCATCCCACCGCGCTGCAGCAGCACCTGCCTCTCCCACCCGGCGCCACTCCTTCCGTCCATGCGGGGAGGAATCATGGCAGCACGCCCTTCCCCGTGCACCTGCCAGTGATGCACGCGCAAGGCGTCGCAGGAGTGGCCGGAATGGCAGGAGCGCATGTTTCAGGGATGATGGCAGCAGCACCGGCAGGCAGCAACCCCGACCGGACCATGCAGTTCTTTCCCATCGCCCCCTGCCCTGCTGTCGCCACCGCCCCTTCCATTGCCACTGCCCCTCCCTCCGGTCCTCTCCCGCTTGCCCTGAGCAGCCGCGGTCAGGAGAGGGTATTTATGAGCCACAGCAATGGCATCAGTATTGGGAGTTATGGCGCGAGTGGCAGTGCGAGTGCGGGTGGGAGTGGGAGTGGGTGTGGGAATGCGAGTGGGAGTGCGAGTGGGAGGGTTCATGAGAGCAGCTACAGTGCAGCAGTGGCGGATATGAGCTATGGTGCGGCCGTTGCTGATGTCAACGGCCCCGATTCGTCCGGTGGCGCGCCTGCTGCTGCCTTCCTTGCTGCCGCTCCCTCTTGTTGCTGCTGCTGCTGCTGCTGTTGTGGGGGAGGGTGTTGCAGGCTTGGGAAAGAGAGTTTGGGGGGAGAGAGGAGAGAGTTTAGAGGGCAATGGGGTTACCATGTGGCCTAAGAGATGAGATGCTGACTCCTTTGACTACGAGAGGTTTACACCTGGAGGTTTGGCAGGATGACACATGTACAGCTGACACGCTGACACGTGGAGGGACGACAGGTAACAGGTTGATACCTGGCACGAGTGTCAACCTGCTTCTATCTATCGTGGTTTTAATAACTGTTGTTGAGGTCACGACCATCGGCTCTGTGAGCATAGGATGCCTTAGCTACATGGCTAGCATGTGATAGCAGTGCTGTGCTATCCTTTTTGGGGCCTGGCAGGCTCTATGGACACACATATCATGAATTGAGGAGTTGTGGGGAGGGTGATGCTAGGAGGGGATGAGGGGTGGGCTGCATGAGGAGTGTGTAGGGCCTAAGGTCCTCTCCACGCCTTTTTGTAGATACGTGCTGAGCTGTACGCTGAGACTTGAGACACTGTGGGTCTGCTAGAGAAAATATGCATGTATTTATTTGGTTGATAGTATTCGCTGAATTCACAAACATCCGGTTTGGCCGAACCCGACACGTGGGGAAGCTGTGCAATGTTCAACGGGCCAACATCATAGACATGCAAATTATTATGGTAACCCTATTCGATTGTATGCAAAACCGTCGATACCTCAGTTTTGGAGGTAACAATACTAATTTGCATAGGGTTACCACACTAATTTGCATGTCTATGATGTTGGCCCATGTTCAACTGCTTATAACGGGGCAAGTTCTGACATGTCCCCACAGTTTTCACCTCCTTTCTGTTCAGGGAAGGGGATGGGGGGAAGCAGGGAAGGGGATGGGGGGAAGCAGGGAAGGGGATGGGGGGAAGCAGGAAAGGGGATGGGGGGAAGCCGGGAAGGGGATGGGGGGGAGGGAAGGGGATGGGGGGGAGGGAAGGGGATGGGGGGATGCTGGGAGGGGGACGGGGGAAGGAGGGAAGGGGAGGGGGGAAGCAGGGTAGGGGAAGGGGGAAAGCAGGGAAGGGGATGGGGGGGAGCAGGGAAGGGGGTGGGGGAAGCAGGGAAGTGGATGGGGGGAGGTAGGGGAGGGGACGGGGGGAAGCAGGGAAGGGGATGGGGGGAAGCAGGGAAGGGGATGGGGGGAAGCAGGGAAGGGGATGGGGGGAGGCAGGGGAGGGCACGGGCGGAAGGAGGGAAGGGGATGGGGGGAAGCAGGGAAGGGGATGGGGGGAAGCAGGGAAGGGGATGGGGGGAGCAAGTCGGAGGCTGGGGGAAAGCAGCGCAGGGGATACGGGGAAACAGGGAAGAAGGGAAGGGTGTATGTGCGGGTTGGAAGGGGGCGTGACAAGTGTGCGCGATGGGCAGGGCGCAGGGCAGGATGGCGCGGGCAACGACGAGTGGAAGTGAGGGCGACGGGGGGAGAGAGAGACGGGGATTACGAGGGGACGAGCAGCAGGGAGGGCGATGAGACGAAGGGGGGCAACGGGCGGAAGGGAGGGAAAGAGAGCGTGAAGGGGGAAAGAGAGTGAGAAGGGGGAAAGAGAGTGAGAAGGGGGAAAGAGAGTGAGAAGGGGGAAAGAGAGTGAGCAGGGGGGGAGAGAGTGAGCAGGGGGGGAGAGAGTGAGCAGGGGGGGAGAGAGTGAGTATAGGAGTGAGCCGGGAAAACAGGGGCGAGCAGAGGGGGTAAGAGAGCGTGAAGGGGGAAAATGGGTGAGAAATGGGGAGAGTGGGGTTAGAACAAGGGGAGTGAGCAGAGGGAAAGAGAATGAGCAGGGGAAAGAAATTGAGCAGGGGGGAAGCGAGTGAGCAGGGGGAAAGAGAGTGAGCAGGGGGAAAGAGAGTGAGCAGGGGGAAAGAGAGTGAGCAGGAGAGAGTGAAAGGCAATGGGAGGGGAAGTGAAGGTGACGGGTGGGGAAGCGAATGTGACGGGCGGGAAAGCGAGTGCGGCAGGCGTGGAAGGCGACGGGAGGGGGAATCGAAGGCATCGGGGGGGAGAAGTGAAGACGACGGGAGGGGGAAGTGAAGGCGACGGGAGGGGGAAGTGAAGGCGACGGGAAGGGGAAGTGAAGGCGACGGGAGGGGAAGTGAAGGCGACGGGAGGGGAATTGAAGGCGACGGGAGGGGGAAATGAAGGCGACGGGAGGGGAAGTGAAGGCGACGGGAGGGGGAAATGAAGGCGACGGGAGGGGAAGTGAGGGCGACGGGAGGGGGAAGTGAAGGCGACGAGAGGGGGAAGTGAAGGCGACGGGAGGGGGAAATGAAGGCAACGGAAGAGGGGGGGGAGGGGGGGGAGTGAAGGCGACGGGGGGGAAGTGAAGGCGACGGGCGGAGCGAAGGCGACGGGCACGCGACGAGCTGCGGAAGCGAGGGCGACGACGCGGGCGAAAGAGAGCGGAAGCGTGGGAAAGGAAAGCGAGGGCGAGGGGAGGGTCACGTTTGGTCGAACGGTTGCGATTCGATTTTCGCCGCGAGATTACGCTAGTTGCACAATAACTGCATTTCGACACAATAATCTTCATCCAGCGGACACTAGTTTTGCGCATCATCATCGAAATCCGCGCCACCCACATCGTATGGCGCATCTGATCCCTTTTGAGTGAACGCCGATGCCCTGCCCTGTCTACAGGTGTGGTCTATACCTAATTCTCTGCGTGCTATCTCAAACTGTGCACAGTTTGGTATGCTCACGCTTTTCTGGTTGTGGGAAGAACCCCACCCATCGTGGGAAGCGAGAAACTTTTGTCGCAAATTGGTTTCGCGAGTGAAAGTCTCTCGCAGCCCAACCGAACCTCTCCGTGCCTGCCTCCCGAACCTAGTTTTTAGCGTTGACTTCCCTTGAGTAATTCAGGTCTTGGGCCGCAGCATAGGGAATACCAATCTCCTAGAATTCCAGTTTACGGATCTGTCACTGTGCTAGTTAGTGGAAAGCTAGTGCGAGCAGACCAGTCGTGTACGTCGTGCAGCCTCTACCCGCTGCTACTACCATATCCGGCTAGCATCCTCCCCGCTAATCTCGCGGTCGACGCGTAGCCGCCATGGTTCTCGAGGTATGCTCTTATATAGACTCCCGTTGATTGCAATCGTGTTGCAGCCGACACCTGCTCACGTTGACGATCCGTGCTCGCTCTGGCAATTCAGGGTAACCGAAACCTTGCACAGAGTTTCGAAACGCGATAGGCGGCGTCTGAGACACGTGGAGTCTTGGGAGAATTCTTAACTCGTTAGACTCGTTCGACGCATCATACGCGCTAGAGGCTTCAGTCCGCTGTCATCCCACAGCACCCGCAACCCTTTTCCCGTCGCTCCTGATTCATTACCCCCAGGCCACACATCTTCGAGTGGATGCTGTCGGCTCGGCAATCTCTAGGATCCGTGCTCAACTTTTGCGACATCTTGAAAGTCATCTTCGAGTGGCTGCTGTCCGCTCGGCAATCCCTAGGATCCATGCTCACGTTGCTCAAGTGGTGGTCGTTTTTGAAGATGCCTTTTCGTTGTCTCGCCTGATCACTCTCAGGCCACCGTTTCTGCGCATAGACAACTCTGAGTGGATGCGTGTTTGCGCCAACAATCTCCCCCGATCTCCCCCCGCCACCCTCTATCTCTCCGCCGCCCGTAACCCCCCCCAGGCCACGGTGGTGTCCGTGGACAACTGCAAGTGGATGCGTCTTTGGCTCGTCAATCCCGAGAATTCACGCTGACGAGCTGCGCATTTCTGGCAGTGCATTTTCCTGCCTTTTCCCATCTGCCCGTTCCCCCCACTTCAGGCGACGGTGGTGTGCGTAGACAACTCCGAGTGGATGCGGAATGGCGACTACGCGCCGTCGCGCTTCCAGGCGCAGGCCGACGCGATTAATCTCATCTGCGGCGCCAAGACGCAGGTTAGCGAGCGAGCGACGCGGGGAGATTTGTGTGCGATTGAGCATGGACGACTTGTGAGACGTCTCAAACTATGCATGTGCTATCTGCGAAAACGTTAGCACGCGAGACACATGGCAGGTCGCTCAGTTTCATGTCATGAGAGCTCAGTTTCAAGTCATGAGAGCTCAGTTTCATGTCATGAGAGCTCAGTTTCATGTCATGAAAGCTCAGTTTCATGTCAGGAGAGCTCAGTTTCATGTCACGAGAGCTCAGTTTCATGTCACGAGAGCTCAGTTTCATGTCATGAGAGCTCAGTTTCATGTCACGAGAGCTCAGTTTCATGTCACGAGAGCTCAGTTTCATGTCATGTTATTAGAAACCCTGTTGGCATGCCTGAGGCGGGCGCTTCAAATTTTATCGCCCCCCTACACTTGACCCCCCCACTCCTCCCTCCCTTCCCCCCTTCAATTCTTTTCGCCCCTTTCCCCCCTCCCCCCCCCCTCTCTTTCCCTCCTGTGCGCCCGTGCATGGACGACAGTCGAACCCTGAGAACACGGTGGGCATACTGACAATGGCGGGGAAGGGCGTGCGAGTGCTCGTCACGCCCACCGCTGACCTCGGCAAGATCCTCTCCACCATGCACGGTGCGTCACCTGCCCTTATCTGGATTAAATTGACGCACAAGCCATCTTTACCATGCACGGTGCGTCACCTGCCCTTATCTGGATTAAATTGACTCACAAGCCATCTTTACCATGCGTGGTGCGTCACTCGCCCCCATCTGGATTGTCTCACAAGTCGCCTACATCATGGTGCCCCCGTTTGAATTGGCTCACAAGTCATTTCTTCCATGCACGGTGTGTCGCTCATCCTCCTTCCATGGCACTGTTGATACGACGCTAATAAGGTGCAACCGTTCTTACCCCACCCCACCCTTTTGATATTCCCGGTGCATTCTGTGACTACGGGCCGCACCAGGTCTGGAGGTGGGCGGGGACACGAATCTGCTGTCAGGGCTGCAGGTGGCGCAGCTGGCGTTGAAGCACAGGCAGAACAAGAACCAGCGCCAGCGCATCGTTCTCTTTATTGGCAGGTGCGTTGTAAGCTGGTGGGTGTGTTGGAGAGAGCACTAACAGTTGGCTGAAGCACCGGCAGAACAAGAACCAGCGCCAGCGCATCGTGCTCTTCATTGGCAGGTGCATTGTAAGCTGGTGGTGTGTTGCAGAGACAGATGAGTATCTGTTGGCAGGAGCGGTTTCAACCTGAACTGCGTGTGATTCGTCTGGTAGGCTCCTGGCGGGAGCTAGCTACTGACCCCGTGGGTCCGCCCATCACCAACTTCCCCGTTCCCAACCTTCTTCCCCACAAACAACCCGGCACCCGTGCCCCCAGTCCGGTCGCTGCAGATATTGAGACATTAGTGAATGCCGGGAAGCGGCTGAAGAAGAACGACGCGTGCTGGACGTCGTGAGTTCCTTACGAGTGCAGGTCTCACCCGCACCTTTGCACACCCCACCCTCCCATCCCATCCCTTCCACCCCGTGCCCCCAGCCCGGTCGCTGCAGATGTTGAAACACTGGTGAAGGCGGGGAAGAGGCTGAAGAAGAACAACGTGGCTTTGGACGTGGTGAGCTTCGGGTGGGACGGCGAGGACGAGGAGAAGCAGGCGAAGCTGGAGGCGCTGCTGGGCGCCGTCAACAGCAATGACAACTCGCACCTGCTGCACGTGCCGCCCGGCCCTGCCGTGCTCTCCGATGTGCTCATCAGGTGGGTGGTTGGTGTTGACACGCCTGGACAGGTTGTGCTGGGGGCGGGCGCCGTCGACAGCAACGACAACTCGCACCTCCTGCACTGCACGTGCCACCCGGCCCTGCTGTGCTCTCAGACGTGCTCAGAGCGTATTCCTACGGCCTCGTATCAGGCAACCTCGTGTCAGATTCGCGTCGAACCGCACTAAAACGCATCCAACCGCAGTCGAACACATTGAAACGCATTTCACCACGCGAAGCTGATACGAGGTGTATCTGACACGAGTTGTAGGAATACGCTCTCATTAGGTAAGTGGGCGTCCCTATTAGGTGGGTCGCCATGCCTTAGGTGGGTACAGTGCCATCACTCGTCAGTGCTTGTTGTGTGAATCCCCACCCCACCTACCAGTAAACCACGTACGTTTTCACCCTGATTCCCCACCACTTCTCCGTTTCCCGTTTCTTCTCCGCACCTCCGATTCATGCATTGCTCCCACACCTACCCATCACTCACACACGCACTCTCCCTTCACCCCCCACACAGCTCCCCCGTGTTCACAGGAGACGGGGAGGGTGGCAGCGGCTTTGCAGCAGCAGCAGCGGCAGGGGCAGCGGCGGCGGCGGCAGCAGGGGGCGGGGGCCTGGGAGGCGACTTTGACTTTGGCGTTGACCCCAGCGTTGACCCTGAGCTGGCCCTCGCCCTGCGCGTTTCCATGGAGGAGGAGAGAGCCCGCCAGGAGGCCGCTGCTAGGAAGGCCGCAGCTGAGCAGCAGGCAGCTGCTGGTGGTGCTGGGGGTGAGGGAGGGAGTGGAGGGGAGGGTGGGTCGGGAGAGGGGGGGAAGGGGGATGTGGCGATGGGGGAGGGGGAGAAGAAGGCGGAGGAGGGGCGCGCCACTGCTGCCCCTGCTGCTGCTGACGTTGCTATGGTGAGTGGTGGCATGATGGAATGTGGTATAGTACTAGGGAAACAAGTACCGATCCGCATCACTCGCTTATCCTTCTCTCCCCTGTTCATTCGCCTGTTTCTCTGCCCTCTTCCTCCGCTCTGTTCTTGTTCCTAACTTCTTCCTGCCGTCACGCACAACAGGACGATGAGGCAGCGCTGCTGCAGCAGGCACTGGCCATGTCAATGGCAGCAGGGGCGGCAGGAGCGGCTGGAGATGCTGCCATGCTCGATGCCACTGCTGGAGGGGAGGATGCTGAGCTGGCACTCGGTGAGTGGTCCACTTTGTGTACTCCTGGCTTCTTAAGGCGCCTCTTAGTGGCCAGTTTGTTTGTTCGTTTGTTCCCTTTCGTTTCTTTTCCTTTTTGTTAGTAAGACGAGTATTTCGCCCCCCCCCCCCCTTTTTTTTTTACAATGTGCCTTTCCCCCATTTGCCCTTCTTACCACCAGCCCTGCAGCTGTCGATGCAGGAGGCAGCAGAGGAGGGCAAGAAGGAGGCTGCTGCTGCAGCAGCAGGGACAGCAGGTGAAGCACCAGCAGCAGCAGCACCAGCAGTGGCGGCGCCTGGGGACGTGGACATGAGTCAAGTGCTGGGCGATGCCTCCTTTGTCAACTCCATTCTCTCCTCGGTATGCTGTTATCGCACACCCTTGCTCCTCTGCGCATTGCATAAAATATCTATCCCTCACATCACGTCACACCACACTGCACCTTATTTGTCAGCAGGGCGCACATGCATCAGTCACTCCAGGTCTATCTTTTATGCTAAAATTTGCACCTCTGCTTCCCATTGCCCTCTCCCCATTGCTTGCATCTCCCCCATCCCACGCCCCTGCCTCCACCTCTCATCTCCTGCTCTCACCCCTCATCCTATGCTCTCTCGTCTGCTGTTCTCATGTCTCTACCACCCCGTGTACCACCCCATGTGGCCCCCCATGCAGCTGCCAGGGGTGGATCCCAATGACCCCTCAGTGCGAGACGTGCTCGCTTCACTCGCCCCTTCCCAGCCCCCCAAGGTGTGCTCGTTTGCCCTTTGCCCATTGCCAATTGCCCATTGCCCTTTGCTCTTCACCCTGCACCCTTCCCCCTTCACTGCTCTGCACTCACTCGTCCTGGCTTTCTGTGTGATTTGGTCTCGCATGCCTTGCATGCATTCTGCACCGGTTCTTCGCTGTGCATTGTCTGGTAACCGGTACCCTGCTCTCATCGTGCTACAGGGTTCGGAAGAGAAGCCTAAGGAAGACAAGTGATGAGAAAGCTTGGTATAGTTGTCTGATGGTAGTGTAGGTGATGTGCTGTGAGTTTTCTGGGATGCATTGCCGAAGGACCTCTCAAACCAGAACCCCCGGTATGGAACAGTACATACCGTCGCCAGCCAGCTGTCGAGTGGCACGGTGACATTAAATGCTGCCCTGTAACTCAAGCCATGCAAAAAATGCAATCAGTGCCCACTGCACATACATGAGTTTGTACTGAAACTGTGCACACAAGTTTGGTATGGACAACATATGCGGTACCTAAGCAGCAGCCAAACTCGTGTGTACATCCCATCCCAAAACATACGATGTACCGGCAAGTAGAAAAGGCACGCATGGTGCGTACTACCGCATGGTGAGCACCTGCGAAGCAGTCGTGATGCTCGTACCCCAACCAACCGCACATCAGCAGGGGAGCAGGGCAGAGGAGTGTGATGGGTCTTCAGGCACTCTCTTGATGCGGTCTCAAAACAGACTTAAACAGTCTCGATACCGGTTGAGAGCCGTTTTGAGCGGTCTTACTCATTAAGTCGTTCATGTGAGTGTGCATCAGCAGCGGTGCAGGGGGGCAGGGTAGATATCCAGGTACTGGTATCGCCCTGGCTGCTCCGGGTTCCAGTCTGGGGGGGTGGCCGTGTCAGCATCCTCCTGTGCCGCCTCTGTTTCTGTTTCTGGCTCGAGCAAGTCGGGCAGCATCTGAGGCTGCATTGAATACACTATCTCCCCGGCCTCCTGCTCATGAGGGATTTGGACAGACAGTGGGGAGGGGGTGGATGGACAGAAAGGCATTGTATACACACGCTAAAGGTGGAGGACCCTAGTGCTGTTTGAATGAAAAACACCCAAACAACGTTTGACTTCCTCACACTGAGACAAGAGGTGGTTCGTGAGGCGATTCAGAATGGCCTGGTTTCACCTCAGCCCAAAAAGCCCCTAGGCCTAGGACAGCCCATCAAACCCCAGGGACAGCCCATCAAACCCCAGGGACAGCCCATCAAACCCCAGTCCCCAGCTCAGCAGCAGCAGGAGGAAAAGGTGGCACTCACGAGGCCTGAGATGCGGAAGTGCTCCACGAGGTGGTCTGTGAGTTTATCCAGAATGGCCCGATTGCGCCTCAATGCGTCCATTGCCATGCGCTCTGTGAGCTCTATGTTCTGATGGTGACACGGATGGCATGATGGATGGTGCATGAATGCAGAGTTCATGAAACGATGGGGCAATTGATGGGGCAAGGGAAGATGAGGGAGATGAGTGGGGGAGAGTAATAAACAGGTGCAGAGGAGAATGGGGAAGGAGGATGACAGAAGTGAAGGAAGATAAGAACAGGAGAGCAGGAGCAGGAGAGGAGGAGAGGGGGATGCAGCATGTGACTATGGCAGATCTGAAGCGACCCTAATAGCATTGAGATCAAGAAGGGTGACTCACCCACGTGACCTCCCGTGTGAAGATCTCAGACATCTCCAATGACATGGCTGCCACCTGCGTGCATTTTTGAGGCGCCTCAAAGACAGTCTCTCACTCACCCAAGTGAGTTCCCAGTCACCCACGTGGCCTCCCACTCACCCACATGCCCACCCACTCACCCACGTGACCTCCCGTGTGAAGATCTCAGACATCTCTACTGACATGGCTGCCACCTGCGTGCCCGGCCGTGACCACTGGCAGTGGCATGGAAGCGAAAGAAGGAGCAGTGTAGGGGAGGGAAGATGAAGGAGCAGGGATGGGCGGGAGCAGGGATGGGCGGGAGCATGCGCAACTTAAGGGGCATGGGGATGGCATGGTAGGGGCACTAAGCCCAAGGGAATGTTATGCCATCCATTAGATTCAACACTGTACAGAGGATGGGACAGCTACGAGCTACCTCAGATCCCTGAACCCTGATGCAAAGCTCAGAACCCTGACCATGACCGTAAACGTACGGAGGAGGGGATGAGCTCGACTTCATCGGGGAAGCCTGGTGGCTCCATGATGGGGTGCATCGTGACGGGCATCAGCCCAAACCGCGGATTCGCATGGCTGCTCGCTATCTCGCGTGCGATCTGGTGGGGTGCACGTGGGGTGCACGTGGGGTGCACGTGGGGTGCATGGAGGGGGAGAAGAGAGGATAAGACGGGGTGTGAATGGTTTGGATAGGAAGGATTCAAAGACAAACAGGTTAACCGGAAAGACACGCACACTAACCGGAAAAATGCCGTATTCTGACTCTTCACACCTGGGAGAGCTTCATGAGGTCATCCTGGCCGTTATCCGTGACATGGTCATCACCAAACACAAGGCGCTCGGCACACATGCCGCCATGCGCCACCACCATCTGCATGTGCAGGTACCCGATGCTCGTGCTGCCCTTGAGTAGCATCTCCTGCCGTGGATAGAACACCGACAGCGCCCGCTCCTGGAAATGCACAGGGGGAGGTGCGTGGGAGAGGAGAGGGGAAACAGGCGAGGAGAGTTGGAGAAAAGGAGAAGTGAGCGTTTTGGGGGAGATGCGAGCTGTGTGAAGCAGAACGGTAATTGGTTTTTCTGGAATCGCTCATGTCCACCTGAGATACCACCAGCACACCAGTAGTTCTACCTGACCGCCTGGCGACTACCTGCCTCAACACACCTGGCCGCCTAATAACCCACCTAGCCGCCTGATAACCCACCTGGCCGCCTGATAACCCACCAGGCCGCCTGATAACCCACCTGGCCGCCTGATAACCCACCTGGCCGCCTGATTATCCACCTGGCCGCCTGATAACCCACCTGGCCGCCTGATAACCCACCTGGCCGCCTGATAACCCACCTGGCCGCCTGACAACCCACCTGGCCGCCTGATAACCCACCTGGCCGCCTGATAACCCACCTGGCCGCCTGATAACCCACCTGGCCGCCTGACAACCCACCTGGCCGCCTGATAACCCACCTGGCCGCCTGATAACCCACCTGGCCGCCTGATAACCCACCTGGCCGCCTGACAACCCACCTGGCCGCCTGATAACCCACCTGGCCGCCTGATAACCCACCTGGCCGCCTGATAACCCACCTGGCCGCCTGACAACCCACCTGGCCGCCTGATAACCCACCTGGCCGCCTGATAACCCACCTGGCCGCCTGATAACCCACCTGGCCGCCTGATAACCCACCTGGCCGCCTGATAACCCACCTGGCCGCCTGATAACTCACCTGGCCGCCTGATAACCCACCTGGCCGCCTGATAACCCACCTGGCCGCCTGATAACCCACCTGGCCGCCGGGGAGGATGTGGGTGAAGGCGTGCCAGTCGAAGCAGGGGAAGAGGTGTGAGAGCAGCACGTGCCCCGCCTCGTGCACCGCCAACACCCTCCTCACCTCTGCTGGTACCTGTACGGCAGGGCAGGAAAGCGATGCGATGCGGGGTGTTGAAGGAAGATGGTACTGGCATGGGCATACGTGATGCATGGTGGGGTGGGGTGTTTGCCTGGATGGATGGCCCCATGCATCATGGTGTGGGATTGGCTGGATGGAATGTATGAGCGTGGCACACACATACTAACACTCGCTCACTCACTCACTCACTCACTCACATGCACACACACATGCTAGACGTGCCATCCAAAGGGCACACATCCACCTTGGCAACAGCCATTGCTGCTCATCATCAATCATGGAGACCCAAGGCTCTCCAACAGCTGCGCTTGTCCAGCGCTGCCACTCACACACTCACAAGCACCACATGCCATGCCAAGCCAAGCATGCAACACCCACACACTCACCTTAGCGAACAACCTCTGTTGCTCGTCATCGGTCATGGAGATCCCGAGGCTCTCGAAGAGCTGCTTGTCCAGCGCTGCCACCACGTCACCCTGCTCGATCACTGTGTGTCCGCGCCTCACCGCCATGACGCCTCGTTCACCAGATTGCGAATGTCGGCCCCAGAGAAACCTATCGTGCGGAAGGCCACCTGGAGGTAGGGGTGTGAAGAGGGGGAGGGGTGTGAAGAGGGGGAGAGGTGTGAAGAGGGGGAGAGGTGTGAAGAGGGGGAGAGGTGTGCGGGTTGTGTGTGTGCAGCACGTACACAGCACCGCTCCTCACCGCCATGATGCCCGCCTCGTTCACCAGATTGCGGATGTCTGCGCCTGAGAAGCCGATGGTGCGGAAGGTCACCTGTTATAAGGGATGTAGGGGAGGGGTAGGATAGTTGGGAGAGGGGTGTAGGGAGAGGGATGGGTTGTGCCCGTGCCGCACCGCACCGCCATGATGCCCGCCGCGTTGACCAGATTGTGGATGTCTGCTCCTGACAAGCCGTTGGTGCAGAAGACCAGCTGATAGAAGGGGTAGGAAGAGAGGGATGGGAGATTCGCGGGACGGATGGTTGTGATGTCACTGTGTGCCCGCGCCTCACCGCCATGATTGCGGATGTCCGCTCCTGAGAGAGAACCTTAACGTGCGGAGGGCAAACACACTGTGTGTGCCCTAACCTGCTGCATGGGTACCATTGCACCCCTGGGCTCTTCTACTCTCCAACCACCCAGAAATCACAAACTACAAAGAACAGTGCACAACATACAACTCACAAATCACATCTCACAAATAATCACAAGTCACAGATCACAAATAATCACAAGTCACATATCACAAATAATCACAAGTCACATATCACGAATAATCACAAGTCACATATCACAAATAATCACAAGTCACAGAGCACAGAGCACCCACCTTGGAGAAGTCCACCGATGGCGCCAGCAAGCGGTTCCTGGAGTGAACACCAAAGATGGCGATGCGCTGCTCCTCTGAGGGAAGCCCCACGTGGATCTCTCGGTCGATGCGCCCCGCCTTGGTCAGCCCCTCGTCCAACTCGTCTGGCCGGTTCGTGGCTGCGATCAGGATCACTGCCTGGCGCAGAGAAAAGCGGTCCACATCCGTGTGCTCCTCCCTGGTTGAACAGGGAGAGAAGGGGGGGCGGGGGGTGTGATGGATGGATGGATGGGTGCGTCTTGGTGAGCTCCTCGTCCGTCCAGCTCGTCCGGTCGGTTCGTGGCCGCTATCAGGATCACCGCCTGGCGCAGAGAGAAGCGGTCCACGTCTGTGTGCTCCTCTCTGGTGGGTTGGGGGGAGAGAGGATGTGGGTGGGTGGGGGGTGGATTTATGAGTGTTGATGGATGGATGGGTGCGCCCTGCCTTGGTGATCCTCTCGTCCAACTCATCAGGGCGGTTGGTGGCCGCTGTCAAGATAATTGCCTGGCGCAGCGGGAAGCGGTCCACGTCTGTGTGCTCCTCTCTGGTTGCACGGCAGGGTTCGAATGGACGGGTGTGGGATTGAATGTGGCCGGTAGCAGTTGGATTGGATGGATGTGGTAAAAAGAAAAATGAACTCTCCTTGCACATTTCGTAAGATGGAACAGCAGTCTCAGCTCAGCTGACCCACTTGCAATCCTTCACTCCCTAACCTGCTACCTTTTACTCACTCACTGTCACCACTCGCTCTCACTCAACATTCACCCTTCTCCCTTATCCCCCCCCACGCCCACTCACTCGCCGTCCAGCACTGCGAGGAACTCCTCATACACGTCGCGCCATGTAGACTAGACGAGCAGCAGTCTCCAAGAAACTTGTACAAAAGCAAAACACAGTCAGTAGCCCCCCCCCCCCCTCCCCCCCCCCCGGGCACTCACTCGCCGTCCAGCTCTGCAAGGAATTCCTCATATACGTCGCGCCTCTCAGGGTCCTTGAGTACGCTCTTGCCCGCCAGGGCGTCAATCTCGTCCACAAACAGGAACGACGGCGCCTGGTGTAATGGCAAGTGAGAGAAGACGGGGGGAAAGGTGGGGGGCACACCAGTTTAAGCCTTTTGGGGCGCCTGGAAAGACCTCTTTGGGTCCTTGAGCACGCTCTTCCCTGCCAGTGCATCAATCTCGTCCACAAACAGAAATGACGGCGCCTGGCAGGATGGTGTGGGTGAGAGGAGAGGGGGCAGAGGTGAAAAAGGGCGTACGAGATGAGAGGGGGCAGAGGTGAAATAGAGCAGAGCGTACGAGATGAGAGGGGGCAGAGGGTAAAAAGAGCAGAGCGTACGAGATGAGAGGGGGCAGAGGGTAAAAAGAGCAGAGCGTACGAGATGAGAGGGGGCAGAGGGGAAAAAGGGCGTACGAGATGACGTGAGATGGCCCATTTCTAGGGTTGTGCCTTCCAGCGCGTTAATCTGAGTCCCTTTGACTCTTCAATCCCGCCCCCCCATTGACTCACATTGGCGCGAGCAGTGAAGAAGATGTTGAACACCTTGTCCGGCCCACTCTCTGACGTGGAGTCAACAAACTCGGCTCCCGACGTGAACACAAACAGTGAGCACACATTCCCCAACGTGTGAACACAGACGGTGAGCACACAGACTCCAGACCCCTCCCCCCAACCTTTAGACTCACATTTGCGCGAGCAGTGAAGAAGATGTTGAACACCTTGTCAAGGCCACTCTCTGACGTGGAGTCAACAAACTCCGCCCCCGACGTGAACACAAATGGCAGCCCACACTCGCGCGCAATGGACCGCGCCAGCAGCGTCTTGCCCGTGCCTGGTGGCCCGCTGATCAGAATGCCCTGAGGGGAGGGAGGGTGTGGTGGGAGGAGAGGGGCGTGATTCCAATTTTGAGAGATTTCACATGTGATGTGATACCCCCTTTTGAGATGTGATGTGATACCCCCTTTTGAGATGTGATGTGATACCCCCTTTTGAGATGTGATGTGATACCCCCTTTTGAGATGTGATGTGATACCCCCTTTTGAGATGTGATGTGATACCCCCTTTTGAGATGTGATGTGATACCCCCTTTTGAGATGTGATGTGATACCCCCTTTTGAGATGTGATGGGATACCCCCTTTTGAAATGTGATGTGATACCCCCTTTTGAGATGTGATGTGATACCCCCTTTTGAGATGTGATGTGATACCCCCTTTTGAGATGTGATGTGATACCCCCTTTTGAGATGTGATGTGATACCCCCTTTTAAGATGTGATGTGATACCCCATTTTGAGATGTGATGGGATACCCCCTTTTGAAATGTGATGTGATACCCCCTTTTGAGATGTGATGTGATACCCCCTTTTGAGATGTGATGTGATACCCCCTTTTGAGATGTGATGTGATACCCCCTTTTGAGATGTGATGGGATACCCCCTTTTGAAATGTGATGTGATACCCCCTTTTGAGATGTGATGTGATACCCCCTTTTGAGATGTGATGTGATACCCCCTTTTGAGATGTGATGTGATACCCCCTTTTGAGATGTGATGTGATACCCCCTTTTAAGATGTGATGTGATACCCCATTTTGAGATGTGATGGGATACCCCCTTTTGAAATGTGATGTGATACCCCCTTTTGAGATGTGATGTGATACCCCCTTTTGAGATGTGATGTGATACCCCCTTTTGAGATGTGATGTGATACCCCCTTTTGAGATGTGATGTGATACCCCCTTTTAAGATGTGATGTGATACCCCCTTTTGAGATGTGATGGGATACCCCCTTTTGAGATGTGATGTGATACCCCCTTTTAAGATGTGATGTGATACCCCCTTTTGAGATGTGATGTGATACCCCCTTTTGAGATGTGATGTGATACCCCCTTTTGAGATGTGATGTGATACCCCCTTTTGAGATGTGATGTGATACCCCCTTTTGAGAATTCTCAAAAGTGATTCCCAGATGTGATGTGATACCCCCTTTTGAGTTATCTCAAAAGTGATTCCCAAATGTGATGTGATACCCCCTTTTGAGAATTCTCAAAAGTGATTCCCATCACCTCCTGCAGCACACCATCACCTCCTGCAGCACACCATCACCTCCTGCAGCACACCATCACCTCCTGCGGCCATGGGGTCGCGCATGTACGCCATGACCTCTTCCAGCAGCCCGCTTAACCCCATCCCCTGCACTCACTCTCGGCAGTTTGATGCCCTGCGAGTGGTACAGCATGGGGTCGCGCATGTACGCCATGACCTCCTCCAGCACCTCCCATATGTCATCCGCCATCACCACATCGTCGTATGCACTGCGCTGCCCCTCCCTGTGCACGTCCTCGGGCTGGGGCAGGGTGGCAGAGGGGAAGACGGAAGAAGGGGAGGAGGGGCGGTGAGAGACGGAGAACAGGAGAGGGGAAGAGGGTGACTTCACATGCCATCCGCCATCACCACGTCGTCGTATGCGCTGCGCTGCCCCTCCCTGTGCACGTCCTCGGGCTGCGAAAGAAGGGGAATCCAGAAAAGTACGGGAGGTGCAGGGGAATGGAGAGAATGTGCCCGAGGAGAATACGGGAGAGATGAGGTCAGGACAAGGAGAAAGAGTAGAATCAGGAGGAAGAGGAGGACGAGAACAAGTGCAGATAGCACCTACCAGAAGCAGCTGTGAGCGGTCCATGTATATGTAATCGTGGATCTTCTCGTCCACCCGCCGCTTGAAGACAATCTGCGCCGCCCCGATGCCGCCCAGGAGCAGCAGCGAGGGCAGCAGGGCGGCCACCCCGCGCAGGAAGAAGAGGCGCGAGCGCGGCAGCATGTCCACGTTGACCCCCTTGAGCAGCAGCGAGGGGTACAGGAAGGGGTCGATTGGGATGTCCACCTGGCGGGGTGTGGTGGGTTGCAGACAAAGGGATTGACGGGCTTGGATTGCGGGGCTAAACCTATGTTTAGAGACACGAGGTGCCCACAGAGGGGGGGCTGAGTGGCTTGGGCTCGGGTTGAGGAGCCACAGGTATGTCCACAGACACTGGGCTAGCCCACAAGGGGGCACCATGTCGACACTGACACCCTTGAGCAGCAGCGAGGGGTAGAGGAAGGGGAAGATTGGGATGTCCAC
Source organism: Closterium sp. Yama58-4 (assembly GCA_947470075.1). Classification (NCBI taxonomy): domain Eukaryota; kingdom Viridiplantae; phylum Streptophyta; class Zygnematophyceae; order Desmidiales; family Closteriaceae; genus Closterium; species Closterium sp. Yama58-4. The sequence goes on along the minus strand of CANIUD010000121.1, from coordinate 717,632 downwards.
CTGACAGGGGTGCATGGATTAGGGGTGAGTGGGGGATAAGGGGCTTGGGTTTAGGGCTAGAGCTCTGATTAGAGGCGATGAGGTGCCCACAAGGAGGCAGCATGTCCACATTGACCCCCTTGAGCAGCAGCGAGGGGTACAGGAAGGGGTCGAGGGGGATATCCACCTGGCGGGGTGCACAGATGCACGGACAGGGTTCAGAAGTAAGGGGTGAGTGGCTTGGGCTTGGGTTCAGGAGCCGCAGGTATGTCGACAAACACTGGGCCCACAAGGGGGCACCATGTCGACAGTGACCCCCTTCAGCAGCAGCGAGGGGTAGAGGAAGGGGAAGATTGGGATGTCCACCTAACGTTGCCGTGTGTTGCAGAGGAGCACAAATAAGGATTCAGGAGTGACGGTTGAGTGGCTGGGTTTGGGACTGGAGCTGCAGTCCCAGCTTGAGGACAGAAGCTTGGCAACCTCCAGTTCTCAACGCTGCACCGCGCGCTCATATGCTGCACGGCCCGCTCATACTCTGCAGCCACACGTACAACATGCATGATCGGTACTTCCACCACCCACTGCCATGAACGCCCATCCCCCACCCCTCCTCTACCGCATCTCTCCCCCTCCTCACCCCTTTCAAAACACCTTGCAGACCCCACACATACCCCCTCCCCCTCCCCAGGTTCTCACCTTGAACTCAGCAGGAAACCCTTCCTTCATGGTGACGTACAGCCGCCGCATGTCAGCAGTGAAAACCGCCGCGTCCACCTCGTTGGTCTGTATCTTGTGCAGCAGCCACACGTACGGCATGCCCGGTCGGTACTTCCACCACCGCCGCTGCAGCCACACTGCCGGGCTGTCCGCCTCGCCCTCCCCCCGCGCCCGCCTCGCCATCTCCTCCTCCTGCTGCGCCTGAATCAGATCCCAATCATACACGTACTCGTAGCTGGGGTAGAGAGTGGCGTGCGGTGTGGGGAGAAGAAGCGGGTGGGCAGGGGCAGAAAGAAGGGGATAGGCAGGGGGAAAGGAAGAAGCTGCATTTAGCGGCGCCTTTAACCCATCTCCTCCTCCTGCTGCGCCTGAATCAGATCCCAATGGCGCACATACTCGTAGCTGGGAGGAAGGAGAGGGGAAGGAAGGGAAAACTGGTTGGCAGGAGGAGAAAATGAGTTGGCAGGGGGGAATAGAATCGACTCGTCTCTCCTCCTCCTGCTGATTCTGAATCGGATCCCAGTCATACATGTACTCGTAGCTGGGAGGAGGGGGAGGTGGGGGGAAAGGATGTGGGCTCAATCAATCAGTGACGCAGCCCTCCCCCAGAGGAACTCTCACAGGCTGCTGGCTTCTTCAACAGGTCCTTGAAAAGTCGCCCTCCACCACACCACCACCGCCTGCTGACCCACAGGCTCCCAGTCATCACGAGTCCACAGGCTCCCAGTCATCACGAGTCCACAGGCTCCCAGTCATCACGAGTCCACAGGCTCCCAGTCATCACGAGTCCACAGGCTCCCAGTCATCACGAGTCCACAGGCTCCCAGTCATCACGAGTCCACAGGCTCCCAGTCATCACGAGTCCACAGGCTCCCAGTCATCACGAGTCCACAGGCTCCCAGTCATCACGAGTCCACAGGCTCCCAGTCATCACGAGTCCACAGGCTCCCAGTCATCACGAGTCCACAGGCTCCCAGTCATCACGAGTCCACAGGCTCCCAGTCATCACGAGTCCACAGGCTCCCAGTCATCACGAGTCCACAGGCTCCCAGTCATCACGAGTCCACAGGCTCCCAGTCATCACGAGTCCACAGGCTCCCAGTCATCATGAGTCCACAGGCTCCCAGTCATCACGAGTCCACAGGCTCCCAGTCATCACGAGTCCACAGGCTCCCAGTCATCACGAGTCCACAGGCTCCCAGTCATCACGAGTCCACAGGCTCCCAGTCATCACGAGTCCACAGGCTCCCAGTCATCACGAGTCCACAGGCTCCCAGTCATCACGAGTCCACAGGCTCCCAGTCATCACGAGTCCACAGGCTCCCAGTCATCACGAGTCCACAGGCTCCCAGTCATCACGAGTCCACAGGCTCCCAGTCATCACGAGTCCACAGGCTCCCAGTCATCACGAGTCCACAGGCTCCCAGTCATCACGAGTCCACAGGCTCCCAGTCATCACGAGTCCACAGGCTCCCAGTCATCACGAGTCCACAGGCTCCCAGTCATCACGAGTCCCCAAGTCAGATAAAATGGGAGCAATCAGCCAAGGAGTTCTCTCCCACAGAGACTCTAACCAGCTAGTTCTCCCATGAGACCTGTTCGGTAAAGCAGTGTGCTCACCGGCTGGACGGCTCTTCAAACAGGTCCTTGATATCGCCCTCCGTCACTGCCTCCTCCCACCGCTGCAACCGCTCCCTCCACCCGCCCTTGCTGCTGCTGCTGCTGCTGCTGCTGCTGCTGCTCGCCGTGCTGCTGCTAGTGATGGCGGTGGTGCTCGAAGCACCAGCAGAAGCAGAATCAGCTGCAGCGGTCGTGGCACTGCTGCTGGTAGCACCAGAAACATCACTGCCACGTGTCAGCAGCCCAGTGGCCGAGGATCGGTCCAGATCGCCCTCGTGCTGCCACGCGGTCTCGCCCACAAAGGAAGGGTCCTTCTCCCACCGCCCGTCACGGTCCATCCTCCACTTCACCACTGATAGCCCTGGTGGCGCATGGGCCCTCCACCGCTGCTCACGCACTCTGAGGGAGGGGGCGAGATGGAGCGAGAGAGAGGAAGGTATGGAGGGAAGGGAAGGAAAGAAGGGAGGGGAGACGTGAGGGGAGAGCAGGCGGGGTGGTTGAGGGGAGAGCAGGCGGGGTGGTTGAGGGGAGAAGATATGGGGCAGTGGATGGCAGTGGCGGGGCATCACCCATCCACTGCCCGTCGCGCTCCATCCTCCATTTCACCACCAATAATCCTGGCGGGGCCTGCACCGCTGCTCGCGCACGCACGCTATATATATCTGTTTCTCCCTACCGCTCTTCACCCCATCCCATCTCTCCCCCCTCTCCCACCTTCCTCCCTTGTTGTGCCCCGTGTTCCCTTCACCCTCCCTCCCTCCCCAACCGCCGTGTGACTCACAGGCGGACGTTTTCAGGGGTGGGTTCTGGGATGGCAAACTCCAAAAAAACCACTCCCTATCTCCTTGCACCCATACATATCTCCGCCCCTTGCCCAACCGCAGTGTGACTCACAGGCGGACGTTTTCAGGGGTGGGTTCTGGGATGGCAAACTCCAAAAACCGCTCCACCGAGGCCGGCCGGCTCGCCAGCCTGGCAGCTACAGTGCGGCCCGCCGCCCGGCAGAAGACGACTGTAGCAGCGAGGTAGAGTGCCGCTACAGCCCACCGTAGCACCGTCCATGACTGGGGGTTCTGTCGCATGACCCCATGAATGCCCAGGCAGAGGAGGGAAGGTGGAAGTCAGGGAGAGTGAGTGGGAGTGGGGGGTCAGGGGGGATTAGAAGTAAGGGGAAAGGAGGAGGGAAAGGGGGGGAGGCAATGGAGGAATTAGACGGACCTAAACGTTTATAGTATGGTATGGTCTGGAGGGGAGGGGGAATGGAGGTGGCGGGGAGGTGGGGGAAGAAGGGTATAGGGGATCTCGGTTGCACGAGAATCGCTGTAGAGCAACATGGAGCGGGAAAACCCTGAACCCTGATTCCCCTCTAGCAACAATGCTGTGTCCTTGAGCGTTCCGCCTTCCGCGGTTTTATGCCAATTCCCCAGAGAATTCTCTGCCACGTCACTCACTTTCCATTGGTCCACTTGGTGCCACCGCTTCGCAGACAGCAGCTTTGGAAGGCCGCGCCGCTTCACTGCTGCTGCTTGCTCACGGGCAGACCCGAAAATGTTTTCTACTGCCCCGATCACGGCTGCTCGGATCGCTGCAAGCAGAATCTGCGCGTCGCGGACGTCCGTTCTAAACTCGTCCTTAATATCCTCCACTACCCCGTCCAGCGACTTCGCTTTAAAGAAGCTCCCTCCGGCTCCTGAACTGGCATTACTATTGCCGTCACACTGTGCATCTCCGCGATCCTCGCCGCTTCCGCCGCCGGCTTTTGCGGCGCGGCACGGGGATCCTACCGGCCGGGAAACTCGGAGAAGGCGAGGGGAGCCGGCGAAACCAGGGGAGAGGCGATGAAGGAAGGAGGAGGTCAACGGAACACGGGGTCCCGATTGTCGCTGACACGTGATTGCACGTCCACGTGGCGCGCGGAGAAGCGAACTTGCTGCTAGTGCGCTGTTACCTATTGTGGACATTGTCGTTAGTGGACGCTCTTGGCGGCGGGAAACGCGTGAATCAAAGTAATCGGGACGAAGAAGGGATATGGCAGGCCGAGTGGTTGAATCGAGCCGCAGAGACGTGGCCATAAGCTTCTCGACTATCGACTGATTCACACCGTCAAACCAGGCGCCGCGCTGACATTCGTGCAGCAGCTCGGCGCAGCCTTATCGGGCAAACATCCAATCCAACACGAGCGTTTGAACTGGATAGCGCATGCACTGAGCAGGGCCGCAGCGATGAAACGAGCTTTCCCGAAAACTGTAACAATTCGTCGTGGCGCGAGGTTGGTGAAGTTGCCTCTCTAAGAAATGTTATGACATCCACATCTCTCGGTACACCCATACACTGATTTCACTTTGTTGTAGCGTTGCAAGCAGGTGCAAAACTAGGGTGTGTATCTGTCTGGTTGTGCTTCTGCTGCAGCCTCCATGCATCACGATACAGCTTCACAAGCAATATCTGCACACAAAAACACATACGATAAGCAGTGGATGTAGAAAAATGAGCTCATGCGCATCTCCACATCTTATGCTAACAAATGAGCGACAATTTGCTAGCATATATCAAGCTCCACAACCATTTCAACGAAGAATATAAGCCATAAAATTAAAGTACCTGCAGGAGTGTGTCAACGGCATCGTCCCCCTCCATGCCCTCCAAATCCGCCACCCACTCCCCCACCACCTTCCCCTGCGCCCTCTGCCGCCCCACCTCCAGCAGCACTGCCGACCGGTAGAACCACCGCATCCAGACAAGGCTCGCCGCCCGCTGCATGGCCCGCACTTGGCGGGATGAGAAGGAGCTGAGAATGGTGATGAGGTTGGGAATGTCGGCTTCTGGAATTCGCACTGTGAACGATGGGTAGTCCAGGAAATTCTCAAAGGGCAGCTCTATGCCATCCTGCCATGCCGTGTCCATGCCATAAGGACCCCACACCCATGCCATGCCACACCCATGCCATGCCAGATCCCATACAGTGCAATACCCCACGCATTGCAGCAGGAGGGAAAAGATATGGAATAGGCACCTTTCTTCAGCCAAATGGAGGCGGCGGCCCACGGGGAAGCAAAGCAAGGGGTTTCTAGTGGTTGGAGATGAATGAAGTGGGCAGGGCAGGGCAGGGCAGGGCAGGGAACCTGGATGATGCAGGGGATGCAGCCGTGCAGCAGACTGTCCTCCATGCGCGCACTGAAGCCATCCCCCGGGAACACCCCACAGAAGCGCGCCTGTGATAGCTGTGTTAGGAAGAGTGAGGGGAAAGAGGGGCCGTGGGGAAGGAGACGGGGAGGGCGGGAAAGGGGGAAGGAAGAAGTGGGAGCGAGAGAGGGCAAAAAAGGGGTGGGGGGTGAGAAAGGGGTGGGAGGGGAAATGGGGAGGGGAAGAGTCCCACAGGACCATCTTCTTTCCAGCTACTGCTCACAGTCAGACACCACTCTCTCTCGGGCCCCTCTGCCCCCTCCACCCCCTCTGCCCCTCCTACTCCACCCCACCTGCTGGGCATAGTCAGGGACGGGCCCCGGCAGCATGAGCACGTCGGGGTGGGACAGCAGCCCCACGTGGCCCTCTCCCTCCTAGCTACTTATCACAGTCAGACACCACTCTCCCTCTGCCCCCGCTGTCCCCCACCTGCTGGGCATAGTCAGGAACGGATCCTGGCAGCACGAGGACGTCGGGGTGAGACAGCAGCCCCACATTGCCGTGGCGGTTGGGCTGCGATGCAAAGTAAACCGCCACTCGCTGCCGGATGCCCATGCTGTAGCTGCAGTGGGCATTGGGTGGCAGGGGGAGCAGGAAGGGGGAAGGGGGAGGGGAAGAAACAGGGGGGCCACTCTGAGGCGAAGTAAAGTGCCACTCGCTGATGCATATCCATGCTGTAGCTGCAGTGAGTGTTGGGGGGCAGGGGGAGGGGGGAGGGGAAAAGGGGAGTGGGAGGGGGGGAGGGAGGGTGATGAGAAGACTTTGATGCAAAGTCGAGCGCCACTTGCTGCCCTCTCAACTGGCCTTCTCTGCCTGTTCTCATGCGAGGGCTCTTGACTTCACTTGAGCAAGTGTATCTTGCCGTTTGAGTCGACTCAAGAGCAAGTGCGGCTATTGCAGCTCTCATGCATGGCAAGGCCCATGCATACTTGGCCTCGGGGCGGCCGTTGGAGAAGTTGAGACCCAAGTTGCCTCCGAAGAAGAACAGCCGCGGCCGCTGCTCCACTGGACTGCCATGGCAGGCATGGGGAAGGGTAGAGCATGGGGAAGGGTAGAGCATGGGGAAGGGTAGAGCATGGGGCCGAGTGATTGCTGCGAGGGGTTGATTTTGCGAGTGCCTAAGCAAGAGGGCAGCGGGCAATGGAAATGGTCTAGAGAGAGACGTTATTCCTACACATGGTCAACCAGGGAAATGAAAAGAGGGGACAAGAACGAGAAGACAGAAAGGAAAGGCAACGAAAGGCAGTGAAACAGAAACGAAAAGAAGAGGGAAGATAATAAAAGACCACCACAGTTTCACATACGCCTCCCCGCTTCTGCTTATCGCTGTCCCTCTCATTGCCTACTTGAGCCACAGCCGCCCCCGCAGGTGCTCCGCATTGGGCGGCTTGAAGGCCGGCATGACCACGTCCTTTAGCGGGTCGAAGCACGGGTGCCGCCCGCGCAGCGCTGGCGGGATGTCGTGCCAGCTGTCGAGCAGATAGGCGGTGGTGGAGTGGTTGTGGGCGGCCATGGTGTTGCCCCAGTGGGATAGCATGATGCCCCTGAACACATCTTTAGGGGCGCTGCATGCCCCTTCATCCCAGGGGAAGGTCTGCAGCAAGGGATGATAAAGGTGATCGAGGGAGCAACAGAGGTGGGTGATGGAGTGGTTATGGGCGGCCATGGTGTTGGCCCAGTGCGACAGCATGATGCCCTGATGCACTGCAGGCCCCTTCATCCCAGGGGAAGGTCTGTAAGCATGGCAGATAGAGAAAGGGAGATGGGACACAATGTTTGTGGGCGGCTATACTGTTACCCCCAGTGCGACAGCATGATGCCCTGATGCACTGCGGGCCCCTTCATCCCAGGGGAAGATCTGCTGCAGCAGGAATGAGAGACATCACAGAGGCAGCATGTGCAGGGTAATTCGGCTGAGAGCGCAGGGTGAGTGGAATGACCCGTGAGTCGCGGAAAAATTACCTCCACTTGCATTGGAAGGACAGGCAGTGTCATACCCACTTGTTCTGAGATGTGGGTACATCCCCCACACTTGTCCCACACACTCAAGGGTGTGTCTCAAGGCTCACTCAAGGCTCACTCACCCAGATGTGGTCGCGGCCGTCCATTCGGTTCCAGTAGGGGTAGGCAGATCGGATGTGCTCCAGGGTTCGCTGGTAGTGGTCCGCTGCGAAATACGACCGCCGGTTCTTGAACTTGCCCTGTGAGGGGAAGAGGTGGGGGTTGGGGTGTGGTCGTCGGCCCATGCGGTGTTGCATGCACGGGCATCCCATGCAAATCCATGGCACACCGCAAAGGCCCACACATACACCTAAACATTAGTGTACTGTACATGCCATGGAATACCATAATAAACCTATCACAACAGCAGCACAACCATGCACGCACCTGCATAGAAGTGGCAGGAGAGTCGTCAGCGCGGGCAGTGATGCAACCACCCATGACGGGCACAAAGAAATAGTCGGCTGCTGATGCATTGGTGGTGCGGTGGGGGCTGGCTAGGAGCGACTCAAGCACTGCCACCTGACTGATGGGAGGGGAGGGACGGGAGAGAGAGGGGGGGAACAAAGGGAGGGAAGAGCGCCCCTTTATCCCATGATGGGCACAAAGAAATAGTCTGCCGCCGATGCATTGGTGATGCGGGGGGGACTGGCTAGCAGCGACTCGAAGACGGCCACCTGGCTGATGGGAGGGGAGGGACGGGGGGCAGAAAATATAACATCCACCCGTCACGGGCACAGGGGATGACCAGTTGGTTGGTGGTAGTGTGTGGAGTGGGCGACCAGTGACTCCCAGACTGTCAACTCACTAATGGGACATGCAATGGGAGAGGGGCTGTGGAGACGCCGAGGAGAGGGGCATGGAGACTGGACTACTGGACTACTGGACTACTGGACTACTGGACTACTGGACTACTGGAATACTGGACTACTGGACTACTGGACTACTGGACTACCAGACACTGGACTGCTGGACTACTGGACTACTGGACTACTGGAATACTGGACTACTGGACTACTGGACTACTGGACTATACTGGACTACTGGACTACTGGACTATACTGGACTACTGGACTACTGGACTACTGGACTGCTGGACTACTGGACTACTGGACTACCAGACTACTGGACTGCTGGACTACTGGACTACTGGACTACCAGACTACTGGACTGCTGGACTACTGGACTACTGGACTACCAGACTACTGGACTGCTGGACTACTGGACTACTGGACTACCAGACTACTGGACTGCTGGACTACTGGACTACTGGACTACCAGACTACTGGACTGCTGGACTACTGGACTACTGGACTACCAGACTACTGGACTGCTGGACTACTGGACTACTGGACTACCAGACTACTGGACTGCTGGACTACTGGACTACTGGACTACCAGACTACTGGACTGCTGGACTACTGGACTACCAGACTACTGGACTACTGGACTACTGGACTACCAGACTACTGGACTGCTGGACTACTGGACTACCAGACTACTGGACTGCTGGACTACTGGACTACCAGACTACTGGACTGCCAGACTACTGGGCTTCACTGGTGGACTCATGCCCTGTGCCGTCTCCCTGGTCGCACTGACCTCCCAACCACCATGCAATTTCGCACTCACCTCCATGCCGTACAGCTGCAAGTGGTTGTACAGCGTCTCATTGCGCATGCCGTACAGCCGCGTGGTGCAGTACGCACGAATCTTCCTCGCCTCGAGATGGTGGAACGTGAATTCTCCCCGCAGGTCGTAGATGTAGAGCCATCTCACTATCTCACGGGTCCCATGGAACTCGCAGCCCACTCACCTTCCACCATGCACTCACCTTCCACCATGCACTCACCTCCATGCCATACAGCTGGAAGTGGTTGTACAAAGTCTCGTTCCTCATGCCATACAGCCGTGTGGTGCAGTACGCACGGATCTTCCTCGCCTCTAGATGGTGGAACGTGAACTCCCCCGGCAGGTCATAGATGTATATCAGCGGCTGCCGCCGCCGCACCCACCGCCTGCTGCTGCTGCCCACCGCCTTTCCCCACCGCTGTTCCCACTGCCTCCTCAGGAATGGCTTCACCTGCCGCTGTGCTGCCAGGTTCACTACCCTTTTCTGCCACCCTGGCATGGCACCTGCAGCACCAGCAGCAGCAGCGGCAGCAGCAGCAGCAGCAGCAGCAGCAGGAGCACGACGACCACCACCACGACCACCATCAGTAGCACCGGCAGAAGGAGCAGCACCGAGAGGAGCCTGTAGTCCGTGATGCGTCCCCTCCCTGCCTGCACCGTGCAGCACACGGCGGCGCACAACCCCAGGAGGGATGCTGCCTGCAGCATCGCCAGGTGTGGCAGTGGGGTCATAGGGGACTCCCGCGCTGCTTCTGCTGCCTCCTCCCCCATCCGTGCCTGCCAACGGTGCATTGACAGCCGTTGATGCCACGTCAGCGGGCGCCGAATCCAGCTGGAGCGATGCAGATGGATGCGTGAAGAGCGCACGGGGGGTGAAAGCGGACGGCACACTGCAGTCGATGCCAAAGAAGCCATATGAACACTGGAGAGGGGTGGATGGGATGGGACGGGACGAGATGACATGACATTTGAGTCGACTCAATGGTCAAGCAGACGGCACACTGCAGTCGATGCCAAAGAAGCCATGAGAACACTCACGCAAGCACCCACTCACCCACCCACGCACCTCACAGTATCCTCTGTGGCACGAGCCATGCAGAGAGCACTGGTTGAGGCAGAACGACTCCACGCGCACGTCACAGAAGGGGCCCAGGAACCCGTCCACGTCGCACACGCCACACCCCGTGTAGTCGCGCTGGAAGCCCACTCGCGGGTCAGCGTTGCAGTAGCCGGTGTGTGTGTGGAAGAGCAAATCCGTGTCCACCTCGCTGTACACAAAGTCGTGGTTCCTGGGGGGATGGGGTGGGGTGGTGGGTGAGAGGCACAGACAGAAAGCCACAGAGCTGGCGTTGCAGTAGCCGGTGTGTGTGTGGAAGAGCAGGTCCGTGTCCACCTCGCTGTACACAAAGTCGTGGTTCCTGGGGGGGCGGGAGGGAAGTGCCAGGGCGGGCGGGCGGGGGGGGGGGTTAGGGAATGGGGGGAAGCACGGGGTGTGGTGGGCGAGAGGAACAGATAGGCAGGCAACTGTTTCCAGTAGCTGGTGTGTGCGCGGAAGAGCAGGTCTGTGTCCAACTCGCTGCACACAAATTCGTGGTTCCTGGGGGGATGGGGAGAGGGTCGAGTGGGGGAACAGCAGTGGGGTGGTGGGGTGGGTGAGAGGCATGGATGGACCAGGGTCGGCGTTGCAGTAGCCGGTGTGGCAGTGAGCGTGGCAGATGGACGCCACGCAGGCAGCTACAGACTCACCCATGCATGCATCCTTGCACTCGTGCACCCATGCACCCATGCTGTGAATCCCTGACCCTACCTGACCCCAGGCCCTACCGGAACACGAACCCACACGGGTGGTTGATGGGGCGGTGGGGGAACCGTGTCCCATTCGCACAAAAGCAGAGAGCAGCGGAGGTGTTGCAGTGTGTGGGACAGATGGACGCCATCCAGGGAGCTACAGACTCACGCGCTCATAGACCCTCTTCCCCTTGATGACCACCACGCACCTGTACACAAAGCCGCACGGGTGGGTGATGGGGCGGTGGGGGAACCGAGTCCCATTCCCACAAAAGCAAAGAGCGGTGGAGGTGTCGCAGTGAGCCGGGCAGATGGACGCCACCCAGGAACCCACGGGCCACCCAGGTGATGCGGGCAGGTTGCACTGGTGCGGGTGCAGCTGGGAACAGTCAGCGCCTGCAGAAGATGCAGGGGAGAGCAGGGGGAGCGGAGGGAGAAGTAGGAGCGATAAGAGCAGGGGAGTGCAGTGGGAGTGGTGGGAGCGGTGGGAGCGGTGGTGGGAGCGGTGGTGGGAGCGGTGGTGGGAGCGGTGGTGGGTGTGTTATGAGGGAGGTGGATGTGAGCCAGCCAGGGACCCCCCTGGGCGCTACTGTGATACAGGGGCAGGTTGCACTGGTGCAGGTGCAACTGGGAAGTTAGAAACATTTCAGGAACCATTTTGGCACCTGAACAATCTCCTGAGCACCACTGTGCGCACTACTCCTGAGGAGTCACCGAGTACTTTCGACTCACCTGAGAATTCACCTGAGAAGCCCTGCCTGCAGCTGAGGATTCACCTGAGAAGCCGTGGCGGCATCTGCACTCCCCCAGCTCATGGTTGCACACGCCGTTGCCACTGCAGTTGCCGGGACACGCCCGCCAGAAGAGCGCCTGCGGTGGGGGACCAGACACCACACCACAAGAGACCCAACCGGAGAGAACGGGTAGGATCAGGAATGTCCCTCAATAACCGGGGCTGTGCCTCAACTATTTGGGAAAATCTCTTTTTGGGGACACGGGCAAATTGAGTCAACTTCTTTTTGCCCCTTTCCTTTCCCTCTCAAGGCCCTTCCCATCTATACTCCCCACACTCTCTGTCCCTCCATCCGCTATCCTCCCCACAATCCTCCCCACCACCGTCCTCCCCAACCATCCTGCATATACACACACACCTCGCCTACAGTTACGGGAGTCAGCTGGTCACTGCACGCCAGCAGCCACCGCCCCACGTCAGCCTTCCACGGCGCCCCTCTGTACTCCACTGCACCGCTGCTGTCCCCGCTACGGTCACCACCGTTACTGTAACCACCGTTACTGGCACTGCTAGTACTGGTATCACCTCCGCCACTGTTAGGAATGCGTTCTCCGCCCCCCGAATCTCTAGTGCCGCCATCTCCCCTGGAGACTCCCCCCGCTCCCGCTTCTTGATGCCGAACCTGCGATGCCTCCTGCCCCTTACGATCCACCTGTGCGACCTGTGCGACGTGTGCGACGTTCCTGTTCCACGGGTGCAGGCCCCACACGTCGCAGGCGATAAGCGCAGCAGCGACGGCGACCAGCAGCGCTACCCATGCCACGTGGACAGCCCCTGGGCCACGTAGCTGCGCCCCGGCCGATGGCGCTGGCGCTGCGAGAGAACTGCCACGTCGGCTGGGCGTGATTGGCTGGAAGACGCGAAAGGAGGTTCCGGGAGCAGCGATTGGTGCAGATGCTGCCGGCTGGAGTGCCGGCCGGCGGGAGAAGAGGGGCGGGAGGAGAGCCGGCATGGGCCCGGCGCGCGGGGTCCTAGCGACGCGGCAAATGAGTGAAACCCGGTGGCGAGGAGAGGAGAGGAGAGGAGAGGAGGGGAGGAGAGAAGAACCCGGACGCCGCGCCTGAATGGTGGTCGCAACGCAAGAACGAATTCGCGCCTTCATATTCCACGGGTCGTAACGCCACCTTCAGCACGAGCAGCCGCGCTGGCCCCGAGTCCCGCCATGGTTGACGCGAACGAAAATCACCGTGGCTCGCGTGGCTCGTGGCTCGTGGCTCGTGGCTCGTGGCTCGTGGCTCGTGGCTCGTTCAGAACGAGGCCAATGCCATTGATGTGTGAGGGCGAAATTCTCGATGAGTCTGAAAATCTTGCTGGAATCGAATTCTGTAACATTGCCGACAATGTGGTTGTAACATTCTTGCGGTGTACCGAAAATGTGGTTGTGATTGTACGAGTTTCCACAAACGAGTTGAGTGAGGGCGAACGAACTCAACTGATGGTGGGTCACTTCCCTTCGGTTCGCCCGTCATTTCCGCAGCATTTTCCTCAGAGCTGCACTTCCGTGGTGGGCGTCTCGCATCACACCGCCATTCACGGCGCGCTTTAGTGAGTCGCCTCCAAAGTTGTAACCCGCCATGCCTGCCGCAAGCGCGACGGCCGTTTTCCCGTCGCTCGACGGCTCGCCACAGCTGCGTCGAGCCCCGTTTCAGTCACATCCTTTATATTCCACGTCAGGATCATCCAGCACGTTTCTCCGCGCATCCCAACGGCCGTCCCACCTAATCCTGCGCCATTCCTTCGCACGCAGACGCGTCTCTCACCCCGATCGTCCCAATGTTCCCGCGCCTTTAAACCTGCTGCCGCGGTTGGCGCTATATTCCCGGCCGCTCCGGGCGGCGCGCGCAGCAGCTGCACCTACCCCAGTCGTTGCCGCGACTGCGGCGGCTCCGCGGGGCGGCAGCGATGACGAATACGACAGGAACGACCAGTGGTACGATTCGCGGGCGCGTCGTTCTGAGGAATACGAGGATAACTATAGCGGGGATTTTTTCGCGAGTGATGACGTGGCGTGGCCGCCCGGCGCGCGGTTCGGACAGAGAGACCAGCCGGATGAGAGCTGGATAAACGATTCTGATTGGTCGAGGGGGCCGCGCAGAGGCGGGCAAGCTGGGGAGGGGGGAAGATCTGGCGGAAGGCGGCAGCAGGGGGGCCTGGGGGGACCGCAGGGGAGTCGGGGAGGGAGGAGCGAGAGAGACGAGGAAAATGCGGAGACGCGTAGGGGGAGGATGAGGAGAAGCGCAAGTGGGGGGGATGGGTGGGGGGAGTTGGAGGAGGCGGAGGGAGCAGCGGAGAGGCGCAGGGCTTTAGAGGAGCAGGGATTGCGCAGCAACGGCGGGGTTTGGGGTTTAAGGGAGAGAGGGGCGGATACGGCGGTGGCGAGACGGGGAGGTTTCGGGCGGGAGAAGCAAGAGGAAGGAGCAGCGCGAGGGAAGAGACTCGGGGTTCAGGGTATAGGAGGGAGAGAGATGACTTAGCGAGGGGAGGAGGGAAGGGAGGAGTGAGCTGGGAATGAGAAGGGGGACGAGAGAGGAAAGGTGGAAGGCGGCGGGAGGGGAGAGGGGTTATGGTAGGGAAGGAACGCGCAGTGGTAGGATGGAGGAATCTTGGGGTATGGGTGGGACCGAAGAGGACACTGAAGAGGGGAGTCCGAGGAGCAGAGGCAGCAGCAGGGGCGTGGGCAGGCGGCAGTGGGAGGAATATGAGGAGGAGGAGGAGGACGACAGGGGCCACCGGCGGACCAGAGTATCTGGAGCCGCAGCAACAGCAGTGGGGGCCACCGCAGCAGCAGCGGGGACCACCGCAGCAGCAGCAGCAGCAGCAGCAGGCGCATCTCTCCTTCCCCTCACAGCTGCGCCTTCTTCCTCTCCTGCCCTGCCTTCCGCCCCATCCCCCTCCCCTTCCCCTTCCTTTTCCCCTTCCCCTTCCCCCTCCGCCTCCCCCGCCCCTGCGCGCGCCCCTAAGCTGAAGCTGGCGCGGCCGCCGGGGGTGCCGTCTCCAGGGAGGCCAGGGGAAGGCGTGAGGGCGGGCGTGCCGGTGTGCTACGGGTGCGGAGCAGAGCTGCAGACGCGCGTGGAGGACGCTCCTGGGTACATCCCCCCTGACAAATACGAAATGGTGAGTACAGAGCTCAAGAGCACAGGATAAGCGTTGAGGGAAGGGCGTGAGGGCGGGTGTGCCGGTGTGCTGCAGGTGTGGGGCGGAGTTGCAGTGCAGACGCGAGTAGAGGACGCTCCGGGGTACATTCCCGCTGACCGATACGAGACGGTGAGCTCTGGAAGTGCGAGGTGGTGTGGTGGGAGTTGAGTGAAGTGTGCTGTGGAATCTCGTCTCAGGGCACAGGGAGGTTGTGGGAGGGTGTGAGCGCAGGCGTGCCATTGTGCTATGGGTGCAGGGCGGGGCGGAGTTTCATTTCAACCACACTCACTCACATGCTGCCTGCCTGCTCTCAACCACCCCCCTCCTCCCCTCCTCCCCTTCTCACTTCTTCACCTCCTCCCCTTCTTACTTCTTCCCCTCCTCCCCTTCTTTTTCCCCTCCTCCCCTTCTCACTTCTTCCCCTCCTCCCCTTCTTACTTCTTCCCCTCCTCCCCTTCTTTTTCCCCTCCTCCCCTTCTCACTTCTTCCCCTCCTCCCCTTCTTACTTCTCCATTCTCCTCTTCCCAGAAGCGGCGGCACAAGCAGCTGCGATCACTGGTGTGCACGCGCTGCCAGCAGCTGTCCCACGGCCGCATAGTGGCAGCTGTCACGGGAAGAGGCACGTGTAGTGATCCAAAGCTCCTTCTACTCCCCCGGACCCCCCCACCCCCCTCTTCTCCCTTCTCCCAGAAAAAACGTCACAAGCAGCTGCGGTCGCTCGTGTGCACGCGCTGCCAGCAGCTCTCCCACGGCCGCATGGTGGCAGCCGTCACGGGCCACGGTGGTTACCGCGTAACCGGCCCGGCGGACATGTTTGTGACAGCAGAGGCGCTGCGGCAGCAGCTGACGTACGTGCGCGGGGAGAAGGCGCTGGTGGTGAAGCTAGTTGACCTCGTTGACTTCAGCGGCAGCTTCCTCTCAAGGATTCGCGATATAGTCGGGCCCAATCCTATTGTTCTCGTCATTACCAAGGTGGGCAGGGATGGGGAGCGGTGGTGAATGGAGGGTGCGGTGAGGGAGAAATTGGAGTGTTGTCTCAGAAGAGAAGGCGCTGGTGGTGAAGCTCGTTGACCTCGTTGACTTGAGTGGAAGCTTCTTCTCCCGCATCCAGGATATAGTCGGACCCAACCCCATTGTCCTCGTCATTACCAAGGTGAGGGGGAGAGTGCAGATGCACAGAACATCTCAAAACATGTTGACTTGCAGAGAACGGTGAAGGAAAGTGGTGGGGAATTGGGTGTAGGGAGTTAACATGTTTTTGAGACGTCTCAAAAGCTCACTTTTAACATGTTACATTGGGTGTAGGATGGTCTTTGCACATTCAGAGGCTGAGGGTGTTGAGGCGCTTCAGAACCTGTAAGGGAAGTACACCCGCCGGGTGGAGAATCACTTTTGAGAATTCTCAAAAGTGATTCCCAAAGAGAATTCTCAAAAGTGATTCCCAAAGAGAATTCTCAAAAGTGATTCCCAAAGAGAATTCTCAAAAGTGACTCCCACATTCAGAGGCTGAGGGTGTTGAGGCGCTTCAGAACCTGTAAGGGAAGTATCCGCCGGGTGGAGAAGATCGTTGACCGTGTTGACTTGTCATGCACACATGTGCCCATTGCCCTTAACCCCTTCCCCCTCCCTGTCTCGTCACCTCATCCCCCCTGTGCCCTATGCCCCTA
Source organism: Closterium sp. Yama58-4 (assembly GCA_947470075.1). Classification (NCBI taxonomy): domain Eukaryota; kingdom Viridiplantae; phylum Streptophyta; class Zygnematophyceae; order Desmidiales; family Closteriaceae; genus Closterium; species Closterium sp. Yama58-4. The sequence continues at coordinate 701,117 of CANIUD010000121.1, read as the reverse complement.
AGCTAACCCCTGCCCTAACTCCAAATCCCGAACCCTTAAATGACAGCAACCCCTTATCTCCCCCCTCCATCATGCAGGTGGATCTGGTGCCAGAGGGCACGCACATGGATCCCGTGGCAGACTGGGTGCTGGCAGCCGTTGCAAAGAAGAAACTCAAGTGAGTCGCCCATGCATAGAGCAGGTCCGTAGTTTAGGGTGTAGGGTTCAACATTCAAGAAGTAGGGCTGTTAAGTTGGAGCTGCTGCTACTGGACTGATGGATTGGGTACTGCGACTAGTTCTCTTTGTTACTGAATCTCGAAGGAAAAAGCCTGTTCCAGGGTGACCGAGTCGATTCTGTCTCTCCTCTCCACCGATCTTCTTCACTTCTCGGCCCAACCAAGCACCTCCCAGTGCGCCGGCCCTTGATGAGCGGCAGTACACCCTTTGACTGCCATTCGTCTGATTAGACGCTAACCACTCACTCACGCATCTCAAACCCCTGTCGTCTTGTCTCGTGGTTCCTGCCTCTTCCTCCTCCCCCCTCGCTCCACGCCCCACCACAACACCCCTTTCCACCCTCCCACGCCCCCCTCCCCCAAGTGTGCTGGCGGTGCACTTTGTGAGCGCCAAGGCACGCACAGGGCTGTCTTCAGTGGCCGCCACCATTCAACGCGAACGCCAGGTGTGCTGCACTCTCGTTTGACTATTTGCTTTTCTACTTTTTTTTTTTTTAATCAGCAATCCAGGTATGCGTTCCTTGCTCGCTCCCTCTCCCCTCTCCACCAACTCCTACTCCAAATTCTCTCTACTTTCTTGCCAGTAAAAGATAATTCTTTGCCATTCTTCTCGCCCTTTCAGTACGTTGCTCCTCTCATCTCCGCTTCCATCTGTTGTACCAAGCTCATGTTTCCTTCTTTCCGTTCCCCTCCCCTGCTCCTCCTCCTCCTCCTCCTCCTCCTCCTCCTCCTCCTCCTCCTCCTCCTCCTCCTCCTCCTCCTCCTCCTCCTCCTCCTCCTCCTCCTCTTCCTCCTCGTGCCCTTCCACTTCGTTTCCTCCCTCTCCTCCTCTCCCCATGCTTGCGGGATGCAGGGTCGAGACGTCTACGTCCTGGTAAGCCCAACCGAAAACCACTGCCATGCCACCGACATATGCAGATGAGTCTGTTGAGCAGGGATGATTTCTCCCCCTGTTGCAATCACCCCATGCTTTACATTTACCCCATGTATGTGACTCATTCTCACTTGTACAAAATACACCCTCTCATCGCTCTCACATGGAGACTCACCCATCTCGTCCTGCCGGGTGTGCTCTTATGTCCCCACTGCCATTGCTGGCATCTGGGCAGGGAGCGGCCAATGTGGGCAAGTCTGCTTTCATCTGCGCGTTGCTAGGTATGCGGTCTGATTTCAGGTGTCCCCAGGCGTCCCCTCCTCTGCAGCTGACACGTTCCTTCATCTCTGCTTTGATTTGCTCCGCCCCCACCACCACAGACTTCACAAGCGCAGCTCATGGGATGCCGAGCCGAGCCAGAGCGTCACAGATGCACTTGAATCGTTTCATAAGAGCATCTCACATGCATCTTATTGCCTGCAGTTCCTTGCCTAACCCATGCCCATGTCCGTGCACATGCACATGGACATGCGTACTCATGCATCCAACCTCTTCATTCCCCCATCCCGCAGACGAGATGGCGAGTCGGGACATCATGGCAGCAGCAGCACGGCGTCGTCGCCCCGTGGCCTCTGCCATGCCGGGCACCACCCTGGGACCCATCTGCCTCAAGGCCTTTTCCGGTGGAGGGGTGAGTGTAGAGCGGTACAGATGGTCTGTGTCCTCTTGTTGCTTTCAAGAAGCTCGGCGTCGTCGCCCCGTGGCCTCTGCCATGCCAGGCACCACCCTGGGACCCATCTACCTCAATACAACACGCCCGGGGTGCATGTGCATCTGTACCATCTCCTGACTCTTGATTCTACTCCAAGTTAAACTCGTACCCTTCCCCCCCACCCACCCATCCCTCTTCCTCTCTCGTGACTTCTGTCCTCCCAGGACCTGTACGACACCCCCGGGGTGCATCTGCACCATCGCATGGCCGCCATGCTGCATCCGTGGGATCTGCACCACCTCGGCCCAAAGCGACGGCTGAGATCGTTCGTTGTCACCGGGCCTCTGGACCAGCACACAGGCGCAGGCAAGGGGAGAGAAAAAACAGAAGAGAAAGCAGAAAATGTGGAGAAACAGGAGAAGAGGGCGCAGAAAGAGAGTGTAGAGGGAGCAGGAGCGGAAGAGCGTGCAGAGGGGGGCACCAGAGGAGAGCAAGAGGGGCTTCAGGGCACCTCTCTCTTTTGGGGCGGCCTCGTTCGGATCGATGTGGTGAAGGCGCCAGCTGGCGCAGCTCTCACCTTCTTTGGCCCCGTGGCCATCCGCGTGTCCTCCGTGCCCACCCCTGCTGCCGATGCCTTCTATGAGGTCTGGTTTCCTTTTTCTGCCTCTCCTGCCTCCTTCCTGCCATAACGTACCTTCTCACCTCACTGCACACCTCCTCATCCCTTTTATATGTCAGGAATCCCCACATCGGTTCCATCTCACCCTCCCTCACATCCTCTGCTCCCTCACATCGTCTCCTCCCTTAAAATCCTCGCCACTCACACATCTTCATCCCTACACACCTCTGGGTGGCATGGCAGGCTGAGGTGGGTCGCCTGCTTGTGCCGCCATCCAAGCCATTGGAGGAACCGGCCTGGGAGGGGCTGCCATCGCAGCGGGCCTTCTCCTTCCGCCTGCCTGCCAAGCGCTCCAGGTGTGATCCTCGATTAAAGTTGCCCTTTACAAGCAGTTTCGCCTGCCTGCCAAGCTTCCACAATTCCTTCTGTCCCCATGGTATTTGCCATGCATCATGATCCATAGGAGCATCTTCTTCCTTCAAAGCACAAATCACATAAATTACAGGATGTATTTTGATGAAAATGTCTCATAACGGTCTGGGCCTGTACCTTATGCCCCCAACCCACCAGCCCGGTAGCCGACATCGCAATCTCCGGCCTCGGGTGGGTTTCTTTGTCTGGCGTGAAGCCACGTCAGCGCACCAACCCTGATGCTGACGTGTCATCTAGTGACGCCACCACCAGTGGTTCAGATGCTGGACGCGTGAAGCCTACTGGCACTTGGGATGATCCCAATGCTGCGAACTGTGCTCACGGCGATGTCGCTCGCTTTGAAGAGCCTGGAAATTTATCACAGGGCAAGGATTACAATGACGAAGATGGTCATGGGAGCAGAGGTTTGTTCGAGAAGCAAGAAAGCGATGTGGAGGTGGTTGTGCATGTACCCAAGGGCATTGAGGTGTTTGTACGCCCTCCCATGCCCGTTGGGTGGTTTGCCAATGACTGGTATCAGTACGAGGAGCTCAGTGAGAAAGAGGAGATGTCGAGACCTCGGGTGTTTCACGATGAAGCTTAAATTTCAGCCTAGTCCATGCGTTCCCATGTACTTATAATGCACTGGAAATCACCATCACCATCAGTGAACTGTATTCCATCTGAAATATATGCACTGGAAATCACCATCACCATCAGTGAACTGTATTCCATCTGAAATATATGTTCTGTCTTCCTTCTTTACATGGTGGATAAATGAATAAATTCACGAACAAGTAGTTGAAATTGCCATTCACTCAGTCCCGCCCGGACCATAACGTCGAGGCTCATTTTCAAATTTGGAACACGCCCTTCAGGACACAAACCCAGCCTGGAAATTGGTTGCTTGTCTTGTCAGTCACGTGTGCGTGAAACCTAGAAACTAGTTCTCGTATTTTCGCAAACGCAGAAACCCGGGATCGAGATTCTTGGTTCCGAGTGAACCGCAGATATATCCGATCAGCGGGGGAGTCGAACGGTTAATATTCGTGTGTATTCGTCTTTGCTCAAGTAATGGCATAGAGCCTTTTAATCTCTTCTGAAGTAATTCTTTCGGAACGGTAGTTAGGGCGAAATGGCAGGCGTCGGGGAAGCCCCGCCACCTGCGCCTCCGCCTCCGCCTGCCATGGCTGCTCCGCCAGGTGCTCCGCCAACGATGCTTCCGCCGACGGCGGAAGAGACAGTCCCGCTGAGCCTGCTGACTACTGCGACGGTTCAGCAGACCATGCGAGAGCTGCGACAGCTGAGCGAGTCGCTGGCTGCGTCCCGTGCGACGGCGGAGGCGAGCGGACGAGGTCCCGACGACGAGAAGCAACGAAAGGTCGCTCTGCTGAAATTCCTCTGGCATACGCGACAGAAGCTGCTGCGGCTACTCGTTGTAACGAAATGGTGCAACCAGCTGCCCGTGATCGAGCGGTGCAAGCAAGCGTGGACTGCGCTGGCCAATCACGACGCAGCGTTCGTACAAGCGGCGGACGGATTATGGATGACCCACGCGCAGATCCAAGGGGCGCGCGCGCCTCTCTACGACGTTCCTACGGCCGTCGAAATCCTCTCCACGCACGCTTACCGCCGGCTACCCGCTTGCGTAGACGATCTGCAGCTCCCGCCGAACCTGATGCTGCAGAGGCTCGGACCAGCTGCGGTGGCAGGGCTGGTACCGCCTGCAGGGGTTGCTGCAGCAGCGACGGCAGCTGCTGAAGCAATGCGGTTGCTGGGAGGGGAGGAGGACGAGGAGGAAGAGGAGGAGGAGGGTGAGAGGGAGGGGAAGGGGAAAGGGAAAGAGGAAGAGGAGGGAGAAGTGGAGTCTAAGGGCGTGAAGGGAACCACCATTCCTGCTGTTGCTGCTGCTGCTGCTGCTGCCACTGCCGCTGCTGCTGCTGCTGCTGCTTCTCCTCCTGCCGCCGCTGCCACACCTGGCGCCACAGCAGGGGCTGATTCTTTCCCAACCATTCCCGCGATGGCCAAGGCGAAGCGCGCGAGGCTTCGAGCCGCCAGGCGCAGCGACAGGCGAGCCGCTGTAGAGCAGATCAACTCCTTTCTTCGAACGCGGCTGCTGGAGACACCCATTCCCCCGGAGGTGACGCGGGTGCGGGTGGGAGGGGGCAAGGTGCGCGTGTATGTGGAGGGCGAGTATCAGGCCGATATCACTGCTGGTTACATGTCCAACCTGTCTCTTTGGAAGGTGATTAAAGTGAAGATTCTTGTACGGGGCGCGGAGAACGTGGCAGAGGGGGAGGGGGAAGAGGAAGAGGAAGAAGATGAGGAGGAAGAGGAGGAGGATGAGGGGGAGGGAGAGGGCAGAAAGGAGGGGAAGAAGTGGCGCCAGCAGCGATCACAGGGGAGGAAAGGCACGGCGTCAAGGCATCACGGAGGGACACGCAGCAGAGTAAAGGGCGTGAAGGGCATCCCTATGAGCGAGGTGCAACAGATGGCGCTAGCAGACGAGCTTCAGCGCCGCATGGCAGCAGCAGCCGAGGACCCAATCACAGCCCTCCACGTGGTGCTCCACCAGGTGTGCTGCGGCGTGGCAGCGGACGAGATTCTACTTCAGCTGCACGCGCTCTGCGCCGCCCGCTGGCGCCACCACGTCAAGTTCGAGGTCGCCGCCCGGGACGCGGGCGGCACGGGCGGTGGGAGAGGGGGATCGACAGGTGTGGGGACGTCTGGGGGACCCAGTGGGAGCAAAGGATGGGTGGCAGGGGAGGGGGAACAGGGGGAGTAGCAGGGGCAGGGGGACCAGGGGGAAAGGGCGGAGTGGGGGGAGCGAGGGTCAGTGGTTCAGGAGCAGCAGCATCGAGTGGGGGGCCAAGGGAGGGGGAACGATCCGGGGCAGCAGAGGCAGGAGCAGGAGGAGCGGGGGCAGGAGAACCAGCCGGGGGTGCAGCAGGGTTGCCAGCGGTTCCAGAGGTATCTCCTGCGGTGCTGCATGTGTGGTATTGGCTGGACCCAGGGAAGGGTGAGAGCACAGGGGGCTCGTCGTCAGTTGTGCTGGTCCGGCTGGGGATTGTCAGCTTTGAAAGTGCGGACGAGCCGCCGCCCTGCCTCACTCTCTCCCTCGCCCCACCCCCACCACCCCTCCTCCGCCTCCCGTCGTTCCTCCTGCCTCTGCTCCAGGCTCTTCTGCTGCTGCTGCGGCGGCGGCAGTTCCTGCTCCTCCTCCCTCCTCCCTGTTCTCTCGCCAGCCGTTGCGCACCCAGCTCATATGCCAGCATACGCCGCCCGTGGTGGACCCCGAGACGGGCGGCGAGGTTTGTCTCTATCTGGACCCGAGCAGGATCGACGTGGAGAAGCTGGTGTTGTTTGCCGCCCGGTGTTCTGCGCATGCCAAGCTGGCGCGGTTAAGGCGAGACCTCTTGGCCTCTCCGCTGCTCTGCTGCGGCCCTCAAGACTTGCTGCTCTCTTTCCCTCCTGCTCCCTCTCGCTCCTCCTCCCACTCTTTATCTCTCCCCACCGCCCACTCTCCTTTCTCTGATAACCCTCCACCTCCACCTCCTCCTCCACCTCCATCTCCTCCTCTGCATCCTTCTGCAGATGCTGCAAAGAGTGCAGTGCTGCCGACGGAAAAGCCACGCGAAGAGGGGGAAGAAAAAGGGGGAGGGGGGTTGGATGGCGTTGGCAAAAGGTTGGGGAGTGTTCTGGGGAAGCGCAAGAAGCTTATGGAATCTCTGTCGTTTATCAATGCTGGCATGCCAGACAGTTGTTGTGTTGAGGATGGTACTGGTGCTCATGGTGGTGGTGTTTCAATCCGTGATGACCCACCAAGAGCCAAGAAGCAGAGGCAAGGAGACGATGGGAGAGGGGTGGCAGCAGCTGGGGGTGGAGAGCGGTGGAGAGGCAGCAGCAGAGGTGGGGAGCGGTGGGGCAGGGAAGCATCTGGGTCGAGAGGGAGGGAGGTGCTGTGGGTGCGGGCGTGTGGCGACTGGTTTGCTGCGATTGGCGTGAACACACGGACCGGGCGGTATGAGGTGTGGGTGGGCGGCAAGGGCTTGTCCTGGGCGGCGGCGAGGGACGTGGAGGGGGCGCTGAACAGTGGGAGCTCGACAGCAGGCGACGCGCTGGTGCTGCTGCGCCTGCACTGCCTGCACGCCCAGCTCACCGCTGCGGGCATGGCTCTGGGTTTGGTGGTGAGTTGGGTTTGCCTGTGAGCTGTGCTGTGGGGATGTAATGTTTTCTGGGAATGCTCCGGTTCTGCCGCGGCTGCACTGCCTGCACGCCCAATTATTGCCTCTTGGTCCCTGCCCCTCCCACTTTTCACTTTTCAGCAAGGTTACTATCCCCAGCTTTTAACATTGCTTAACCCCCTCACACCGCTTTTCTCTTACCCCTCCCTCTCCACCCTGCTTCTGAACCTCTTCACCCTAAACCCCGCTCTTCCCAACCAGCCATACGAAGCGGGGCCAGCAGGCATTCGATACACATCAGACGACCCAACGCACCCCCTCACTCTCCCTCCTCCGCCCCGCACACTCCTCTTCTCCCTCTCAGACCCTCCCTTCCTCCCATACCCAACCCCATCCTCTCCCTCACCACCCCACTGTACTCCTCCCCCCGCGGCCTCTCCTCCGCCCAACCCCCCCTCATGGCCGCCCTATCTTCTTGCCGTGCTTATCCAACCGGATTTCACTCTCTCCTTCCGCCTGCTTCAACTCACACCCCCGCCGCTGCCCCCTCTAGTGTCACACCCTGCTGCTGCTGGGACCGGTGCCGCTGCCACTGGTGCCAGCGCTGGTGCTGGTGCTGGTGCAGGTGCAACTGGTGTAGGCGCTACTGCTGCTACTGCCGCTGCTGGTGCTTCCGGTACCTCTGCTGCTGCTGCTGCAGCAGCTGGGCAGTCGCTTGTGGCGTCGCTCGCGCCGCCAGGTGTCACACGCTGGTTGGCTCTGGAGGTGGGCGCGCTGGTGCTAGCGGCTGGAGATCCCGAGGTGGTCGCCCTGGCTGGTTCTGGGGCAGGAAAGGGGACAGATCGGGGGAAAGGGTGGAGGGGTGTGGAGGGGAAGGGAGGGGGCTGGGGGAGAATGAGCAAGGGGGGGAAAGGAGGGGATGGAGAGAGGAAGGAGATGGTGGGGGGATGGGAGGAGCTGTTAGAGGTGGCGGATGACTGGGAGAGTGATAGTGAGGGGGATGGTGAGGGGGATGGTGAGGGGGATGGTGAGAGGGATGGTGAGAGGGATGGTGAGAGGGATGGTGAGGGGGATGAGAGGCACAGAGGGGTTGGCAATGATGGGGAGATGGGCAAAGCAGGGCGAGATGGGGAGGCAGAAGGTGCAGAGCAAGCAGCAGCCGTTGATGGCAAGCAGGGTGCAGATCGTGTGGCTGGGGCCGTCGATGCCGCTGCAGCGGTTGAAAGCGGTGGTGTTGTTGATAAAGACACCACACCCATCAAGAAGCGCAAACGCCACCACACCACTCACCACCCATCCCAACCCCTTCACTGCGCTCTGATTGGCCGGCCGTTGCAGGAGCTGGTGCAGCTGGCAGGGCGGGGCAAGGCCCCTGTGTCCCTCATCTTCTCCCTCGTGCTGTCCCGCGCCCAGCATCTCGCTGCTGCTGCTGTCAAGCACTCCCTCCTCTCCTCCCTCCTCTCCTCTGCTGGTGTCTCCACCGTTCCCTTCCTCTCTGCTGCCTCCTCCTCTCCCTCCTCCTCCTACTACTCACCACTCTCCCCCTCCTCCCCGTCTCACTTCCCCTGTCTGCCGCCCCTAATTTCCTCTTCTCTCTCCTCCTCTGCCGCTGCGTCTTCCTCGGATTCCTCTTATCCACCATCCACTGTTCGCCCATCCTCCCTCGTCTCACCCCAAACCCTGCTGCGGATACCGGGCTTTCCCCCTCCTGCAGCAGTAGCTGCCTTGCCCCCAGATACCGCCTCCCCCTGGCAGTCCCTGCTACTGAGGTTTGATTCGCCAGCCACTGCCAGCTGGTCCGTGCTGGTGCCAGCTCAGCATTTCGTCAGCTTGTGGCGGCTTCAGGAGTTTTGTCAGCTGCGGCAGGAGCAGCAACAGAAACAGGAGATGGAAATCGAACAAGAAGGAAGATTCTCTGGTCCGGCCGAACCTGTGCATCCACCAGTGGCAGGTGACGCTGCCGAACCTGATACTACCGAGCCTTGTGTTGCTAGGTTCGGAAGAGCAAGATCACGCAGGGGAGGAGGGGTTGAGCATCGCATGGAGCGCCTCCTTCGCACGTGTGTGTGGGCGCGAGAAGGTGTTTCGTTCAGTGATGATGACAGCACAGGTCACAGCAGCACCACCACCACTACCACACCTCTCTCTGCTGCTTCTGTTTCTGCTGCCGCCGCTGGCGCCTCCGCTGCCGCTGCTGCTGCTGCTGCTCCTGCTCCTGCTGCTGCCGCTGCCGCTGGTACCGCCAGAGCTACTGAGTCTATTGTTAAACCTAAGGGTGCTGCACAAAGACTGCGGTGCACTCCCGAGGGACTCCTGCTGACGTGTCACAGCATGAGCCGATCCGCCATCGCCAGCATGGCGCGTGACCTGGCGTGTGCGTGGCAGGCCTTTCTCTTCATTGGCCAGCTCAGACGCATCCTGATTGGCCGACGCAAATCAGCAGCGGGAAGGGAGGGGGGAGGAAGAGAAGGGAAGGATGGGAGAGGGGGGGAGGAGGTGGGAATACCAGTGGCGGGGGATAGGGAGGAGATGGTGAGGCGGTGGGGAGAGGTGAGGCGGGCAGTGAGGATGGTAGCAGTGGGTCCCACATCTGTCTGTCTCGCATATGATGGTGGAATGCTCATGCCAGGCTGCCCGGTGCGCATCCAGATTCAATGGTTCCCAGCTGCCTCTACTGCTTCAGGTGGTGGTGGTGGTGGTGGCAGCGGCGGCGGCGGCGGCGGCGGCGGCGGCGGCGGCGGCGGCGGTGGTGATGACGATTGGGGAGATGTGTCATTAGCTGTGGATTGCAGGGTCGTGGTTTCACCTGATGACTTGTGGCCACACACACAGGTACACATGACTTGGCTGCCTCGAAACCCATTCATTCACCTCCGTACATTGCCTCATTTGAGGCGCCTCAAAAGTCGTTCACCTCCGTACATTGCCTCATTTGAGGCGCCTCAAAAGTCGTTCACCTCCGTACATTGCCTCATTTGAGGCGCCTCAAAAGTCGTTCACCTCCGTACATTGCCTCAATAACACTAGTGCCCAAAAGAATTACTCGCATGCTTCTCAAAGCCTGTCTCCTTTCCCTTCCGCGCCTCTCACAACCCAACCCTTCTCATTCCTTTCTCATTTCTTCAAGATCCGATGTTCCATTTTCTTACTTTCTGCTTCTTTTCGGTTTCCTGTTTTCCCTTTTTCTCCTCTGTCTATGGGCAGTATCTAGAGGAGTGTGTGCGCATGGACGACGCAGGCCTGCTGTTGGACGCCATTCGCCTCACAGCAGCGCCGCTGCACGCCTTGCACTCTGCCATCCGCCCCCTCCGCTCCCTCTCCGTCCCTCCCGCCGCCCTGCCGCCTTCGCACCACCACCACAACGCACACCAGCAACCACAGCAGCCGCAACACGTGCAACAAATGCATGCTAATGCCCCTGCACATGCGGCAGCAGCTGCTACTGGCACTAATGCATCGACTCCTACAGACCCCACACCACCGGAAGCTCCTGCTTCCGCTGCAGCCACAACAGGAACCCCTACCCCTGTCACTGCATCCCCAGCAGCAGCATCAGCCCCAGCAGCAGCAGCCGCAGCAGCAGCAGCAGCAGCGGCAGCAGCGGCGGCAGCAGCAGCAGCAGGGGCGTCGCGGGGGCTGATGGTGGGAGCAACGCTGTGCTCATTCCTCCCAGGAGACATCACCATCATCCCGCGCGGCCCCTTCTCCTTCCGCATCGTGTACCGCCACGACTTTGCCATCCACATGCGCTGCTTCGCGCCAGACTTCGTCTGGCTGCAGCCCGCCCCGCCGCCCAAATCCTACGACCTGCCGCCCGGGCTCGTCGCGATGTTCCCTGAAGGCTCTGCTGCTGTTTCGGCTGCAGCAGAAACTCCCAACGGTGCTGCTCGGGGTGGGAACAGGGGTGGTGGCAACAGGAGGGGTGGGGCACCTGGAGGAACCACTCCAGGCAACGGCTATCCGAATGGGTCAGCCAGTGGTTCTGCTGGTGCTGCAGCTGCAGCAAGTGGGGTGATTCGAGGGGATCTGTCTTTGGGAGGGTCCTTGCCCTGCCCACAGTTCCGCCCCTTCATTCTGGAGCAGGTCTCTCTGCTGCTCTCACAGCTGGACCGACATGCCCCTGACCTTCCCCCTCCTCCTTCTGCTGCGTCTGCTCATCCTCCTGCCGCTGCCGCGCCTGCTGCTGCTGGTCCGGGTGCTGGCAGGCTTGGGAGGTTAGGGTCGGGAGGAGGGCAGCACCCTGTCGGACCCAGCAGTTCACACATTCATCAACAGCAGCTGCAGCAGCAGCAGCAAAGCATGCATCCTCAGAATTACCAGCAGCAACACCAGATTTACCAGCAGCAGCAGCAGCAGAGGGTGGAGATGCTGCGGTGGCAGCACATGGCAGCGTCCCTCGCCTCATCCGTCCGCACAGAGTCCCACACGGCGATGGTGGGGCTCTCAGATGACGGCGGGTACGGCGGGGCGTGGGTGCCCGTGGTGCTGCTCAAACGCGTGCTGCGCAGCATGCTGCGGTACCTGGGGACCATTGCGCTCTTTGCCCGGTTCCCCTCTGTGCTGGCGGCTGTGCTGGGTCCGGCCATGGGGACCAGGGAGGCTGGGCTGCTGTCTCAGGATCCGGAGCAGCCTGCCCTGCGGTTCTTCATCGGGTGAGCCGCTCGTTCTGTTGTGCCGCAGCTCTTTCCACTGCCTCTTCTCCTATCTCCTTTCCTCTTACCGACTCTCTTCCTGCTGCTTCTGTTGGTATTCATGGTGAATTTGCATCAGTCCGTCTCACACTCTCTCTCACCCCACCTTCCTTCATCTGCATCTTCCCCCCCCCCCCCCCCCCCCCCAGCAACTATGTGTACATGGTGAATTTGCATCGCCATCGCCGACCTACTGCCGGAGACCCAACTCATGCTGCAGGTGAATGCCATGCCATGCCATGCCATACCATGCCATACCATGATACCATGCCATACCATGATACCATGCCATACTATGCCATACCATGATACCATGCCATACCATGATACCATGCCATAACCACCATAGCATGTCACATCATGACCTGCCATACCATGTCTTTAGCTCTGCATAGGTAGTTGCCGCGTCATGCCAAAGCAATATGGTGCTTTGCTTTACCATGCCATGCCATGTCCCGGCTTCAGCTTATGCTGCAAGTTTATGCAGCTCTTTGGTGTGAAGCTCGCTGCTGTGCTGTGTACGCATGTCATGCCATGCCTCACCATACTGTTCCATCCATGCACTGCCTTTAAAGGGGCCTCAACATTGAGGTTAGAATGAGATCAGTAATACCTCCTGGTGCCTACCTACCCCATCATTCAGGTTGTCAACGCCCGCATGGCCCCCCAACGCCGCCCGCCTGCCATGACACCCGACGCTGACGTGGACATGAGCCCCGCTGAGCTGGCAGAGATCAGCGATCTCTTCACCCGCAAGGTGGCAGTGGAGCCCTTCGACGTTTCCCGCCTGTCTTCGTTCGTGACACTTGTCATGCTCCCTTTGGCCGTGATCCGCGAGTTCATGGGCTTGCTGGCCTTGAGAAGGGAGCAGCAGCGACTGCTGGCCGCTGCTGCAGCTGCTGCTGCTGGAACAGGCGGGGCAGCAGCAGGGGAGGCAGTATCAGGGGGAGGTACTGCTGGTGGGGCTGGGGTAGGTAACATCCCTAGCATCCCCCCAGCTGCCCGGATCGCAGTTGACCTGTGCTTTGAGAATCGCATCGGCCTAGGCTGGGATCTCCCAGATTCTTTTGGGAGACACAGTGGAGGGCCACCTGGGGGAGGTGTATTGGCAGGGCAGGTTCACCCAGGCTCTGCTACAGCTGGGAATGCAGCTGGCAGCGGTAGAACAGCCGACCGCAGCGATATCAGCTACAGCCGGGCAGAAAGCCGAGTGGATTTCTCTCTTGTCCTGCTCGTGGACCATGCCGCCCTCTCCGCCGCCCACCTGCCGGTCCAAATCACGGGTGGCGCAGGCTGGCTGGCGCACTGCATCTCGGTCCGGCTCCGCTTGCACTTCTCCGCCGCCCCTGCCAATCCGGCAGCTGCTGGTGCAGGCGCTGCCTCTGTTGCCCCCGGTGCACGAGGGCCGTTGATTCTGCAGCTGTCTCTGCTGGCCGTTGATGGTAGTCATGGCGGGAAAGCATGTTGGAGTAAGGCAGAGGACTGGGACAGGTGTAAGCAGCTGATTGGCAGGGCGATCAAGGAAATGCCACCACCTCCACCAGCAGCTGCTGCAGCAGCTGCCGCCGCAGTAGCAGCAGGTGGTGGAGTAAAGGAAATGGGGGTGGTGGTGGGAGGTAGAGGGTGGTTGAGAGTGTTATCCGAGAGGTTGCAGGCAGCAGTGCACTCTGCGCTGGCCTCGTCTCACAGGGTTTGAGCTCGTCACACAAAATGTTTCACAATCGTGCTAGAGACGGTTGTTCTTTTGGGAGTAGTGATAACAAGGAATCAAGATGTTCACCTTGACATCTTGTGATCACAAGGGCTGACGCTTTCAGACACTCAGATTTTCCTGAAAAAAAAAAAAAAAAAAAAAAAAAACAACAACAACAACAACAACAACAACAACAACAACAAGATTCGACGCTTACGTCGGACGGGTTGCGTAGAGCTCTATCCCGTGTGTAAAAAACATTATAATAGAGTAAATTATAACTATATTTTGCTTATAGAAGCAAATCACTCATTCTTTAAATTTACGTAAAACAGGATAAGCTCGATAGTTCCTTACTATGGAAGAAAAAATATATATACATGTTTCTACGCTATAAAGTGTTTTGAGTGTTATTTATTATGGAAAATTTGGACTTTTGTCTATTTTTGTGATAGTAACATACATAAATTGTTTTCACCATCGACTTACTCTATTGTTCAATCAGGTTTACTATAGCGGGTTAAGCTAGTGTATCTGATGTGTCAGCTAGTTGGATAGCGTTGGGTGGCATTGCCAGGTGCCCTTGTTGTGTACTGCGCTGGCAAATTTTTCTGCGCTGTCAGGCGTTTACCCGATGCCCTTGTTCTGCGCTGGTAGGTATCCGTCTTTTTCTGCCACAACTGTCGGCTCGAATTCTGCGCTGTCTTTTCTTGATTCTTGTTCTTAGGTTCCTCTCGACAAGCACCTCCTCTGCTCTGGCTCCTTTTCCTCCCCCCCACCCCAATTTCTCGCCTGTTTTTCTCCCACCCATCCGTCGCTCTCGCTCCCATCCCGCCCTTTCCTCTCCCTCACTACCCGCCGTCACCTCTCCAACCCACCTCACAATCACTCCGTCCCACCCCGCCATCTCCTCTCCCTCCTCCCCGCCGTCGCCTCTCCCTCCTCCCCGCCGTCGCCTCTCCCTCCTCCCCGCCGTCGCCTCTCCCTCCTCCCCGCCGTCGCCTCTCCTTCCTCCCCGCCGTCGCGTCTCCCTCCTCCCCGCCGTCGTCTCTCTTTCGCCGCCGTCGCCTTCCCCTCCTCCCCGCCGTCGCCTCTCCCTCCTCCCCGCCGTCGCCTCTCCCTCCTCCCCGCCGTCGCCTCTCCCTCCTCCCCGCCGTCGCCTCTCCTCCTTCCCGCCGTCGCCTCTCCTCCTCCCCACCGTCGCCTCCCCTCCTCCCTGTCGTCGCCTCTCCCTCCTCCCCCCGTCGTCGCCTCTCCCTCCTCCCCGCCGTCGCCTCTCCTCCTCCCCGTCGTCGCCTCCCCCTCCTACCCGCGTCGCCTCCCCCTCCTCGCCTCGCCTCTCCCTCCTCCCCGCCGTCGCCTCTCCCTCCTCCCCGCCGTCGCCTCTCCTCCTCCTCACCGTCGCCTCTCATTCCCTCCCCGCCGTCGCCTCCGGCGACAAGTGCACGAGCGCAAGCGGAAGTTGGTTCGCGAGCGCGGGTCAGTGCGCGAGCGCGAATTGGTGTGCGAGCGCGACTTGTTTTCTGAAGCACCGTGATCATGAGGTGCGTTCCCGGTCCTTTCATCCTCCCTTTCCTTTCTGAAATATCCCCCCTCTTCCCCCCCCCCCCCCCCCCCCCCCCCCCCCCCCCCCCCCCCCCCCCCCCCTTTTTTTTTTTTTTGCTCTCTGCGCACATTTTGTCTGTCGATTAGTCTCCTCTTGCATTGCACTTTCATTTGACGAAGGGGAGAGACGGAGCGCGAGGGAGAGCGTGTGCGCGGGAGCGAACGCGCAGGAGAGTGCGCGTGAGAGTGGTCGTGAGAGTGCGCGGGAGAGTGCGCGTGAGAGTGTGCGAAAAAGTGCGCGTGAGAGAGCGCGTGAGAGAGCGCGTGAGAGTGCGCGTGAGAGTGCGCGTGAGAGTGCGTGTGAGAGTGCGCGTGAGAGAGCATGAGAGAGAGCGCGTAAGGTAGCGCGTGAGAGAGGGCATGAGAGGGCGCGTGAGAGTGCACGTGAGAGAGCACGTGAGAGAGCGCGTGATTGAGCGTGTGAGAGGGCGCGTGAGAGCGCATGAGCGTGCGCGTGAGAGAACGCGTGAGAGAGCGCGCGAGAGGGCGCACAAGAGAGCGCGTGAGAGTGCGTGTGAGAGAGTGTGTGAGAGAGCGCGTGAGAGAGTGCGTAAGAGAGCGCGTGAGAGTGCGCGTGAGAGAGCGCGTGAGAGAGCGCGTGAGAGAGCGCGTGAGAGAGCGCGTGAGAGAGCGCGTGAGAGTGCGCGTGAGAGTGCGCGTGAGAGTGCGCGTGAGAGAGCGCGTGAGAGAGCGTGTGAGAGTGCGCGTGAGAGAGCATGAGAGAGAGCGCGTAAGGTAGCGCGTGAGAGGGCATGAGAGGGCGCGTGAGAGTGCACGTGAGAGAGCACGTGAGAGAGCGCGTGATTGAGCGTGTGAGAGGGCGCGTGAGAGCGCATGAGCATGCGCGTGAGAGAACGCGTGAGAGAGCGCGCGAGAGGGCGCCCAAGAGAGCGCGTGAGAGTGCGTGTGAGAGGGTGTGTGAGAGAGCGCGTGAGAGAGTGCGTAAGAGAGCGCGTGAGAGAGCGCGTGAGGGTGCGCGTGAGAGGACGTGTGAGAGAGCGCGTTAGAGTGCGCGTGAGAGTGCGTGTGAGAGCGCGTGAGTGAACGCAAGAGAGAGCTCGTGAGGGAGAACGTGAGAGAGAGCATGAGAGGGCGCATGAGAGAGCGCGTGAGGGAGCTTCATGAGCACGCTGGGGCATATGCACTAGCATTTCTGCTGGTGCTTGGGCAACTGGGGCTACTTATGCAATCGAATGTCGCTTTCTGCACTAGTGCTTAGGGTGCCAACTTCTAAGGTGTTGGTTTCTCTGTTTTGTTGTGCGCAGGGCGTGTGTGTATTGACGTCCCTGATTTTGCTGTCTGCAGGGCGTGTGCGTGCTGACGTCCCTGATTTTGCTTTGTGCAGGGCGTGTGTGTGTTGGCTTCTCTCTTTTGGCTTTGAGCTCGTTTGCTCGTGTGTCACTGGGTGCAGGGAGTAAGAGCTGCATTTGCTGTATTTTCCTTTTCTGTGCAGGAAGTTCAAGCTGCAATCATTGTTTCTTGTGGAGAAAATAAGGGGGCTGGGGTAGGGGAGGGGGGGAAGGGAGATCAGGGAGGGGGGGAGGGGAATGGGGGACAAGATGGTTTATTAATGTGTTGTGTTTGTGTCTGCTTCGGGGTGAGTGCAAAGTGCCTCGTTTATGCAATTGGGGTTGTGATCGTTGGTGGGGCAGCTTTGCTTGCCTCTTCCATACCGGATCAATCGCAGTTGTATCAACGATGCATTTTAGCATTAGCTTCGAAGCATTCACAGCTCGTCCCTCGTTTCTATACAGGTTAGTGTGCTGTCGTTTGTGTCTGTTTTGGGGTGTGTGCTAAGTGCATTGTGTATGCAACGTGAGTTGTGATCGTCGGTGGGGCAGTTTTACTCGCCGTTACCGTGCGGAGTGAGGTTGTCCAATTGTTCCATTCGCCGTATTAATCGACGATGATGGAATGATTGGACACATTTGTTTCCATTTTTCAGGTAACTTACATGAACAGTGATTTCTCTCTTTTTTTTTTGAAAAAAATCACTGTTCACGTCAGTCAACCGAAAAGTGAAAACGAATGTATAAGGTTGCTACGCAACCCAAAAATCTTGTCCACGAAATGTTCAGGGTTGATATGTTAGGCTAATTAGAGTGATTAATCTGATAAATCAAGCCTGACGATTTTGAGATTTGAGAAAGATTTGCTAGTAAGATTCACAAAAGCTATTATCTCGACTCGCAGGCTAGAACCGTTCTCTACTCCAGAACATTCACATCCCACAAGGAACTGTATGTGCCGAGCTTTGAGGGCTTGATGTCAGATCAGGCCACAACAAGCATCGAGGATCGATGTTCAAGGAACAAATAAACCTGAAATCGGACGGCGAGGAATGGTTGCAACAGCAAAATCGCTGGTGCGGTCAGCATTCATAGAGGAAATGGATGGAGATTTGAGGGTGCCAGTTGCCACGTCACGAGATACCTTCGCGCACACATGGCTCGAGTCAGAATTCAAGACCCACTTCGCAGAAAGTTACTGAATCGTTCGCCACGGAGGAGGTGGTATCATTTTGCCAGTCTCACTTTTCGCCACTAGGATTTTCACCCAGATTCTGCAGCCGAACCACCTCACAACCACCAAAGAGCTTCACAGAAGTTCTTCCCTCCTGCTAGGGAGAGCAGACAACGATCCAATGTTCTTCACAATGGCTCTCTTCCACAGCTAGGGTTTGGTGGCCTCTCATTGGCCAGCACCGACAGTTCGAATTTGAGCGAAACGGCGACAGATCTTGAACTGGCGGGATGACGGATCCACCTGATAGATATACAAATCGACGGTCGAAAACCATAGGCTTTTCGTTCGTTCCTTATTGGCCTTGATTCCCGCCTCCGTTAACGGACTCTTTCTGGGGAATATCTGGACTTTCTTTTTCGGTGCAGCCGTTTGACGGCGATTGTGACACGTGACAAAGTGTAGCAAACGGAGGGTTCCAATCCACCTGAACCGCACAATCGCGTGACACGTTGAAACGTCGAACTACGGTTGAGATTGATTATAGTTCCAGCCTCCTCAGAGATGGTCATTTTGGAACCGTCAGATTTAGTCTATGAGAAACCATCGTCATTCCAGGAGGGTAGTGAGCCTCTCTCCGTGACCCCTTCGCCTGATTCTGGACCGTTCTCAGCCATTTTCGACACGATTTCTCTCCAACATGGCTCATTCTGCTCGTTTTCAGCTGTAGTTTTGCCTCCTGAGTGCCTTCTCCTTCGTTTTGGTAGCGAAGCTCATCCATTTTTTATTTCAATCGTCGTAACTCTCCGCTCACATCGAAATCTTTTAGCAATCGATATGGGGATCTTCACGAATCGGCATCCAAATCCACCAAGCTGCTGTCACTTCGTTGTGAACCTCCAGCCTCCAAATTTCGGTGTGTACTTCGTCGTCGATTCGTCTGTTAATGCAAATTTTCGCTTGCTTTTCGCGCTAGAGTTATCACTTACCAAATTGCGATTTTCCCGCTGTGCAGGTTTTCTCAACGTTCTCAGGGTGTTTGAGCATCGTTAAGCGATTTATACATCGTCGCCAGGCTGCAGCCAATTCGTCGCCAAAGTTCAACGATTCTAGGTGAGAATAATTCATGTCGCATTTTCAGTCCTTTTGAGTGTTTGCATAAGCATTTTCAGTCCGCTCGTGAGCGTTCGCAGCCAATTTCACCTCCCTTTCAATTGACTGAACATACTTTTTCGTTTACCTCTGCAGGTTATACTAACGCTGTCTCCACTAGCAAATGATTGGCATCTGCTACCATCGTCAGTCTGCAGTTTCGCGATTTCGGTGACTGCGTGAGTATTTTGACGAATTTTTAAAAATTGTTCCTGGATGATTGCTAATTCCGCTTCTCGTTCACTGGACCGTTCAGTTTCGTTCGTCATGGAGATTAGTGCTGTCGCTCAGAGCGTCTCCATCAACCGTGTGGCAGCAGCAGTGGCAGCTGCAGTCCTCGCAACAGCACCAGTGGCAGCAACGTCGCACGGGACGGCTCTGTCCTCCTCCTCCCTGGTATTGCCTCCTCCTCACCGGTGTTGCCTCCTCCTCGCTGGTGTTGCCTTCTCCTCCCCGGTATTGCCTCCTCCTCCCCAGTGTTGCCTCCTCCTCACTGGTGTTGCCTCCTCCTCCTTGGTGTTGCCTCCTCCTCCCTGGTGTTGCCTCCTCATCCTTGGTGTTGCCTCCTCCTCTCTGGTGTTGCCTTCTCCTCCCTGGTGTTGCCTCCTCCTCCCCGGTGTTGTTTCCTCCTCACTGGTGTTGCCTTCTCCTCCCTGGTGTTGCCTCCTCCTCCCTGGTGTTGCCTCCTCCTCCCTGGTGTTGCCTCCTCCTCCCTGGTGTTGCCTCCTCCTCCTCGGTGTTGCCTCCTTCTCCTCGGTGTTGCCTCCTCCTCCCCGGTGTTGCCTCCTCCTCTCGGTGTTGCCTCCTCCTCCCCCGTGTTGCCTCCTCCTCACTGGTGTTGCCTCCTCCTCAATGGTGTTGCCTCCTCCTCACTGGTGTTGCCTCCTCCTCCCTGGTGTTGCCTTCTCCTCCCTGGTGTTGCCTCCTCCTCCTTGGTGTTGCCTCCTCCTCTCTGGTGTTGCCTTCTCCTCCCTGGTGTTGCCTCTTCCTCACTGGTGTTGCCTCCTCCTCCCTGGTGTTGCCTTCTCCTCCCTGGTGGTACCTCCTCCTCCTTGGTGTTGCCTCCTCCTCACTGGTGTTGCCTCCTCCTCCCTGGTGTTGCCGCCTTCTCCCCGGTGTTGCCTCCTCCTCCCCGGTGTTGCCTCCTCCTCCCTGGTGTTGCCTTCTCCTCCCTGGTGTTGTTTCCTCCTCACTGGTGTTGCCTCCTCCTCCCTGGTGTTGCCTTCTCCTCCCTGGTGTTGCCTCCTCCTCCCCGGTGTTGTTTCCTCCTCACTGGTGTTGCCTCCTCCTCCCTGGTGTTGCCTCCTCCTCCCCGGTGTTGCCTCCTCCTCCCTGCTGTTGCCTCCTCCTCCTTGGTGTTGCCTCCTCCTCCCTGGTGTTGCCTCCTCCTCCTTGGTGTTGCCTCCTCCTCCCTGGTGTTGCCTTCTCCTCCCTGGTGTTGCCTCCTCCCCGGTGTTGTTTCCTCTTCACTGGTGTTGCCTCCTCCTCCCTGGTGTTGCCTTCTCCTCCCTGGTGTTGCCTCCTCCCCGGTGTTGTTTCCTCTTCACTGGTGTTGCCTCCTCCTCCCTGGTGTTGCCTTCTCCTCCCTGGTGTTGCCTCCTCCTCCCCGGTGTTGCCTCCTCCTCCCCGGTGTTTCCTCCTCCTCCCTGCTGTTGCCTCCTCCTCCTTGGTGTTGCCTCCTCCTCATCGGTGTTGCCTCCTCCTCCTTGGTGTTGCCTCCTCCTCTCTGGTGTTGCCTTCTCCTCCCCGGTGTTGTTTCCTCCTCACTGGTGTTGCCTCCTCCTCCCTGGTGTTGCCTTATCCTCCCTGGTGTTGCATCCTCCTCACTGGTGTTGCCTCCTCCTCACTGGTGTTGCCTCCTCCTCCCTGGTGTTGCCTCCTCCTCCCTGGTGTTGCCGCCTTCTCCCCGGTGTTGCCTCCTCCTCCCTGGTGTTGCCTCCTCCTCCCTGGTGTTGCCTCCTCCTCCTTGGTGTTGCCTCCTCCTCACTGGTGTTGCCTCCTCCTCCTTGGTGTTGCCTCCTCCTCCTTGGTGTTGCCTCCTCCTCCCCGGTGTTGCCTCCTCCTCCTTGGTGTTGCCTCCTCCTCTCTGGTGTTGCCTCCTCCTCCCCGGTGTTGTTTCCTCCTCACTGGTGTTGCCTCCTCCTCCCTGGTGTTGCCTTCTCCTCCCTGGTGTTGCCTCCTCCTCCTTGGTGTTGCCTCCTCCTCACTTGTGTTGCCTCCTCCTCCCTGGTGTTGCCTCCTCCTCCCTGGTGTTGCCGCCTTCTCCCCGGTGTTGCCTCCTCCTCCCTGGTGTTGCCTCCTCCTCCCTGGTGTTGCCTCCTCCTCCTTGGTGTTGCCTCCTCCTCACTGGTGTTGCCTTCTCCTCCCTGGTGTTGCCTCCTCCTCCCTGGTGTTGCCTCCTCCTCCCTGGTGTTGCCTCCTCCTCCTTATTGTTGCCTCCTCCTCCCTGGTGTTGCCTCCTCCTCCCCGGTGTTGCCTCCTCCTCCCTGGTGTTGACTCCTCCTCCCTGGTGTTGCCTCCTCCTCTCTGGTGTTGCCTTCTCCTCCCTGGTGTTGCCTCCTCCTCTATGGTGTTGCCTCCTCCTCACTGGTGTTGCCTCCTCCTCCCCGGTGTTGCCTCCTCCTCCCTGGTGTTGCCTTCTCCTCCCTGGTGTTGTTTCCTCCTCACTGGTGTTGCCTCCTCCTCCCTGGTGTTGCCTTCTCCTCCCTGGTGTTGCCTCCTCCTCACTGGTGTTGCCTCCTCCTCCCCGGTGTTGCCTCCTCCTCCCTGGTGTTGCCTCCTCCTCCTTGGTGTTGCCTCCTCCTCCCTGGTGTTGCCTCCTCCTCCTTGGTGTTGCCTCCTCCTCCCTGGTGTTGCCTCCTCCTCCCTGGTGTTGCCTCCTCCTCCTTGGTGTTGCCTCCTCCTCTCTGGTGTTGCCTTCTCCTCCCTGGTGTTGCCTCCTCCTCACTGGTGTTGCCTCCTCCTCCCCGGTGTTGTTTCCTCCTCACTGGTGTTGCCGCCTCCTCCCTGGTGTTGCCTTCTCCTCCCTGGTGTTGCCTCCTCCTCCTTGGTGTTGCCTCCTCCTCACTGGTGTTGCCTCCTCCTCCCTGGTGTTGCCTCCTCCTCCCTGGTGTTGCCGCCTTCTCCCCGGTGTTGCCTCCTCCTCCCTGGTGTTGCCTCCTCCTCCCTGGTGTTGCCTCCTCCTCCTTGGTGTTGCCTCCTCCTCACTGGTGTTGCCTCCTCCTCCCTGGTGTTGCCTTCTCCTCCCTGGTGTTGTTTCCTCCTCACTGGTGTTGCCTCCTCCTCCCTGGTGTTGCCTCCTCCTCCCCGGTGTTGCCTCCTCCTCCCTGGTGTTGCCTCCTCCTCCCCGGTGTTGCCTCCTCCTCCCTGGTGTTGCCTCCTCCTCCCTGGTGTTGCCTCCTCCTCCCTTGGTGTTGCCTCCTCCTTTCTGGTGTTGTCTTCTCCTCCCTGGTGTTGCCTCCTCCTCCCCGGTGTTGTTTCCTCCTCACTGGTGTTGCCTCCTCCCTGGTGTTGCCTTCTCCTCCCTGGTGTTGCCTCCTCCTCCCTGGTGTTGCCTCCTCCTCCCTGGTGTTGCCTCCTCCTCCTTGGTGTTGCCTCCTCCTCCCTGGTGTTGCCTTCTCCTCCCTGGTGTTGCCTCCTCCTCCTTGGTGTTGCCTCCTCCTCACTTGTGTTGCCTCCTCCTCCCTGGTGTTGCCTCCTCCTCCCTGGTGTTGCCGCCTTCTCCCCGGTGTTGCCTCCTCCTCCCTGGTGTTGCCTCCTCCTCCCTGGTGTTGCCTCCTCCTCCTTGGTGTTGCCTCCTCCTCACTGGTGTTGCCTTCTCCTCCCTGGTGTTGCCTCCTCCTCCCTGGTGTTGCCTCCTCCTCCCTGGTGTTGCCTCCTCCTCCTTATTGTTGCCTCCTCCTCCCTGGTGTTGCCTCCTCCTCCCTGGTGTTGACTCCTCCTCCCTGGTGTTGCCTCCTCCTCTCTGGTGTTGCCTTCTCCTCCCTGGTGTTGCCTCCTCCTCTATGGTGTTGCCTCCTCCTCACTGGTGTTGCCTTCTCCTCCCCGGTGTTGCCTCCTCCTCCCTGGTGTTGCCTTCTCCTCCCTGGTGTTGTTTCCTCCTCACTGGTGTTGCCTCCTCCTCCCTGGTGTTGCCTTCTCCTCCCTGGTGTTGCCTCCTCCTCACTGGTGTTGCCTCCTCCTCCCCGGTGTTGCCTCCTCCTCCCTGGTGTTGCCTCCTCCTCCTTGGTGTTGCCTCCTCCTCCCTGGTGTTGCCTCCTCCTCCTTGGTGTTGCCTCCTCCTCCCTGGTGTTGCCTCCTCCTCCCTGGTGTTGCCTCCTCCTCCTTGGTGTTGCCTCCTCCTCTCTGGTGTTGCCTTCTCCTCCCTGGTGTTGCCTCCTCCTCACTGGTGTTGCCTCCTCCTCCCCGGTGTTGTTTCCTCCTCACTGGTGTTGCCGCCTCCTCCCTGGTGTTGCCTTCTCCTCCCTGGTGTTGCCTCCTCCTCCTTGGTGTTGCCTCCTCCTCACTGGTGTTGCCTCCTCCTCCCTGGTGTTGCCTCCTCCTCCCTGGTGTTGCCGCCTTCTCCCCGGTGTTGCCTCCTCCTCCCTGGTGTTGCCTCCTCCTCCCTGGTGTTGCCTCCTCCTCCTTGGTGTTGCCTCCTCCTCACTGGTGTTGCCTCCTCCTCCCTGGTGTTGCCTTCTCCTCCCTGGTGTTGTTTCCTCCTCACTGGTGTTGCCTCCTCCTCCCTGGTGTTGCCTCCTCCTCCCCGGTGTTGCCTCCTCCTCCCTGGTGTTGCCTCCTCCTCCCCGGTGTTGCCTCCTCCTCCCTGGTGTTGCCTCCTCCTCCCTGGTGTTGCCTCCTCCTCCCTTGGTGTTGCCTCCTCCTTTCTGGTGTTGTCTTCTCCTCCCTGGTGTTGCCTCCTCCTCCCCGGTGTTGTTTCCTCCTCACTGGTGTTGCCTCCTCCCTGGTGTTGCCTTCTCCTCCCTGGTGTTGCCTCCTCCTCCCTGGTGTTGCCTCCTCCTCCCTGGTGTTGCCTCCTCCTCCTTGGTGTTGCCTCCTCCTCCCTGGTGTTGCCTTCTCCTCCCTGGTGTTGCCTCCTCCTCTCTGGTGTTGCCTTCTCCTCCCTGGTGTTGCCTCCTCCTCACTGGTGTTGCCTCCTCCTCCCTGGTGTTGCCTTCTCCTCCCTGGTGTTGCCTCCTCCTCCCTGGTGTTGCCTCCTCCTCCCCGGTGTTGCCTCCTCCTCTCGGTGTTGCCTCCTCCTCCCCCGTGTTGCCTCCTCCTCACTGGTGTTGCCTCCTCCTCACTGGTGTTGCCTCCTCCTCCCTGGTGTTGCCTTCTCCTCCCTGGTGTTGCCTCCTCCTCCTTGGTGTTGCCTCCTCCTCTCTGGTGTTGCCTTCTCCTCCCTGGTGCTGCCTCCTCCTCACTGGTGTTGCCTCCTCCTCCCTGGTGTTGCCTCCTCCTCACTGGTGTTGCCTCCTCCTCCCCGGTGTTGCCTCCTCCTCCCTGGTGTTGCCTCCTCCTCCTTGGTGTTGCCTCCTCCTCCCTGGTGTTGCCTCCTCCTCCTTGGTGTTGCCTCCTCCTCCCTGGTGTTGCCTCCTCCTCCCTGGTGTTGCCTCCTCCTCCTTGGTGTTGCCTCCTCCTCCCTGGTGTTGCCTCCTCCTCCTTGGTGTTGCCTCCTCCTCCCTGGTGTTGCCTTCTCCTCCCTGGTGTTGCCTCCTCCTCCCCGGTGTTGTTTCCTCCTCACTGGTGTTGCCTCCTCCTCCCCGGTGTTGCCTTCTCCTCCCTGGTGTTGCCTCCTCCTCACTGGTGTTGCCTCCTCCTCCCCGGTGTTGCCTTCTCCTCCCTGTTGTTGCCTCCTCCTCCTTGGTGTTGCCTCCTCCTCCCCGGTGTTGCCTCCTCCTCCCCGGTGTTGCCTCCTCCTCTCTGGTGTTGCCTTCTCCTCCCCGTTGTTGTTTCCTCCTCACTGGTGTTGCCTCCTCCTCCCTGGTGTTGCCTTCTCCTCCCTGGTGTTGCCTTCTCCTCACTGGTGTTGCCTCCTCCTCACTGGTGTTGCCTCCTCCTCCCTGGTGTTGCCTCCTCCTCCCTGGTGTTGCCGCCTTCTCCCCGGTGTTGCCTCCTCCTCCCTGGTGTTGCCTCCTCCTCCCTGGTGTTGCCTCCTCCTCCTTGGTGTTGCCTCCTCCTCACTGGTGTTGCCTCCTCCTCCTTGGTGTTGCCTCCTCCTCCTTGGTGTTGCCTCCTCCTCCCCGGTGTTGCTTCCTCCTCCTTGGTGTTGCCTCCTCCTCTCTGGTGTTGCCTCCTCCTCCCCGGTGTTGTTTCCTCCTCACTGGTGTTGCCTTTTCCTCCCTGGTGTTGCCTCCTCCTCCTTGGTGTTGCCTCCTCCTCACTTGTGTTGCCTCCTCCTCCCTGGTGTTGCCTCCTCCTCCCTGGTGTTGCCGCCTTCTCCCCGGTGTTGCCTCCTCCTCCCTGGTGTTGCCTCCTCCTCCTTGGTGTTGCCTCCTCCTCACTGGTGTTGCCTCCTCCTCCCTGGTGTTGCCTCCTCCTCCCTGGTGTTGCCTCCTCCTCCCTGGTGTTGCCTCCTCCTCCTTGTTGTTGCCTCCTCCTCCCTGGTGTTGCCTCCTCCTCCCCGGTGTTGCCTCCTCCTCTCTGGTGTTGCCTTCTCCTCCCTGGTGTTGCCTCCTCCTCACTGGTGTTGCCTCCTCCTCCCTGGTGTTGCCTTCTCCTCCCTGGTGTTGCCTTCTCCTCCCTGGTGTTGCCTCCTCCTCCTTGGTGTTGCCTCCTCCTCACTGGTGTTGCCTCCTCCTCCCTGGTGTTGCCGCCTTCTCCCCGGTGTTGCCTCCTCCTCCCTGGTGTTGCCTTCTCCTCCCTGGTGTTGCCTCCTCCTCCTTGGTGTTGCCGCCTCCTCACTGGTGTTGCCTCCTCCTCCCTGGTGTTGCCTCCTCCTCCTTGGTGTTGCCTCCTCCTCTCTGGTGTTTCCTTCTCCTCCCTGGTGTTGCCTCCTCCTCCCCGGTGTTGTTTCCTCCTCACTGGTGTTGCCTTCTCCTCCCTGGTGTTGCCTCCTCCTCCCTGGTGTTGCCTCCTCCTCACTGGTGTTGCCCTCACTGGTGTTGCCTCCTCCTCCCTGGTGTTGCCTCCTCCTCCCTGGTGTTGCCTCCTCCTTGGTGTTGCCTCCTCCTCCTTGGTGTTGCATCCTCCTCCTTGGTGTTGCCTCCTCCTCCTTGGTGTTGCCTCCTCCTCCCTGATGTTGCCTCCTCCTCCCTGGTGTTGCCTCCTCCTCCCTGGTGTTGCCTCCTCCTCCTTGGTGTTGCCTCCTCCTCTCTGGTGTTTCCTTCTCCTCACTGGTGTTGCCTTCTCCTCCCTGGTGTTGCCTCCTCCTCCCTGGTGTTTCCTCCTCCTCCTTGGTGTTGCCTCCTCCTCCTTGGTGTTGCCTCCTCCTCCTTGGTGTTGCCTCCTCCTTCTTGGTGTTGCCTCCTCCTCCCTGGTGTTGCCTCCTCCTCCCTGGTGTTGCCTCCTCCTCCCTGGTGTTGCCTCCTCCTCCCTGGTGTTGCCTCCTCCTCCCTGGTGTTGCCTCCTCCTTCTTTCCCAGCAGCCTCAGCATCATGGCGCTCTGCATGGCTGTGGTAAGTGGAGGTAAGTAGAGGTAAGGAGGCATGGGGGTGAAGTGTGGGTAGGGTGGGAGGGTGGGGAGTATGGGAGCATGCAGTCAGGTCACTGGCTTAGGGGCAGCATCCTCTGGGGTTGTGGCTTGTGGTGGTGGGGTGTGGTGGGTGGAATCTGCGCGGCACGGCACTCGGTGCTCAAGTAACCGATCTGACGTTAAGGCTTAATGGACACCGTCAGAGCCGACCGGCCGGCGGCTCTGGTTCGCGTCAGCTCTAGCTACGTCAGGGGTGGGATTTGAGTCTTGGGCTGGAAGCAATTTTCCACTACCACACCTCGCTACACAAGGCACAGCCTCTGGGATTGTTGTTTCCTTAAGAAAGTGGGCTGTCTGCTGCTCCTACTGCTGGCAGGTAATGGTGGAGATGGGCTTGGTGGTTGAGTGAGGGAGATAGGGGCTGAAATCCCCTTGGGGTGGTGAGTGGGAGAGAAGGGGGACTTCACCCCCTTGGGTGGTGAGTGGGAGAGAAGGGGGACTTAACCCCCTTGGGTGGTGAGTGAGTGGGAGAGAAGGGGGACTGAACCCCGTTGGGTGGTGAGTGGGAGAGAAGGGGGACCGAAACCCTCTTGGGTGGTGAGTGGGAGAGAAGGGGGACTGAACCCCCTTGGGTGGTGAGTGGGAGAGAAGGGGGACCGAACCCCTCTTGGGTGGTGAGTGGGAGAGAAGGGGGACTGAACCCTCTTGAGTGGTGAGTGGGAGAGAAGGGGGACCGATCCCCCTTGGGTGGTGAGTGGGAGAGAAGGGGGACTGAACCCCCTTGGGTGGTGAGTGGGAGAGAAGGTGGACTGAACCCCCTTGGGTGGTGAGTGGGAGAGAAGGGGGACTGAACCCCCTTGGGTGGTGAGTGGCAGAGAAGGGGGACTGAACCCCCTTGGGTGGTGAGTGGCAGAGAAGGGGGACTGAACCCCCTTGGGTGGTGAGTGGGAGAGAAAGGGGGACTGAACTGCCTTGGGTGGTGATTGGGGGAGAAGGGGGACTGAACCCCCTTGGGTGGTGAGTGGGTGGGATAGAAGGGGGACTGAACCCCCTTGGGTGGTGAGTGGGAGACAAGGGGGACTGAACCCCCTTGGGTGGTGAGTGGGAGAGAAGGGGGACTGAACCCCCTTGGGTGGTGAGTGGGAGAGAAGGGGGACTGAACCCCCTTGGGTGGTGAGTGGGAGAGAAGGGGGACTGAACCCCCTTGGGTGGTGAGTGGGAGAGAAGGGGGACTGAACCCCCTTGGGTGGTGAGTGGGAGAGAAAGGGGGACTGAACCCCCTTGGGTGGTGAGTGGGAGAGAAGGGGGACTGAACCCCCTTGGGTGGTGAGTGGGAGTGAAAGGGGGACTGAACTGCCTTGGGTGGTGATTGGGGGAGAAGGGGGACTGAACCCCCTTGGGTGGTGAGTGGGTGGGATAGAAGGGGGACTGAACCCCCTTGGGTGGTGAGTGGGAGACAAGGGGGACTGAACCCCCTTGGGTGGTGAGTGGGAGAGAAGGGGGACTGAACCCCCTTGGGTGGTGAGTGGGAGAGAAGGGGGACTGAACCCTCTTGGGTGGTGAGTGGGAGAGAAGGGGGACTGAACCCCCTTGGGTGGTGAGTGGGAGAGAAAGGGGACTGAACCCTCGGGTGGTGAGTGGGAGAGAAGGGGGACTGAGTAGAAGGGAAGGGGCCTGAATCCCCTTGGGTGGGTGAGTATAAGTGCGGGCGAGTAGAATGGAAGGGGCCTGAATCCCCTTGGGTGGGCGAGTATAAGAGCGGGTGAGTATAAGGGAAGGGGGCTGAATCCCCTTGGGTGGGTGAGTGGGTGGATAGTTTTGAGGGCTGAATTTCCCTCTCCCACTGCTGGCAGGTGAAGGACGGGATGGGATGGGCTGGGTGGGTGGGTGGGTGGGTAGGTGGATGGTTGGAGGATCGGTGATGGGTTGGGTGTATGGCTGGATAGGTGGGTGGGTAAGTGGTTGGTTGAATAGATGGTTAGGTCGGTGGTTGTTAGTTGGCTGGGTAGGTAAGTAAGCGGGTGGGTGGGTAGGTGGGTGGCTGGCTGGGTGAGTGGGTGGATGTATGGTTGCATTGTTTGGTGGGTAGCTGGGTGGTTAGTAGGTGGTGGGTTGGTGATGGGTAGGGTGACTGGGTGGTTAGGTGGCTGGGTGGGTGGGTAGCGGGTGAACGGGTGGGTAGGTGTGTGGGTAGGTGGACAAATGGGTGGGTGGGTTATGGATTGTTGGGTGATTAGGGGGGTGAGTAGGTGGTTTGGTGGGTGGGTGTTGGGTGGTGAGCAGGTGGGCTAGTGGAAAGGTGGTTGGGTGTGTACTAGGGTGGGTAGTGTGTTGGGCGGTTGGGTGTGCGAGTGGTTGGGTTGCTGCCTGAGTTGGTGGGTAGGTGGGTGATGGGTCGGTTGTGGTTATGTTGGTGGTGGGTAGGTGGGTGATGAGTCGGTTGTGGTTATGTTGGTGGTGGGTAGGTGGGTGATGGGTCGGTTGTGGTTATGTTGGTGGTGGGTAGGTGGGTGATGAGTCGGTTGTGGTTATGTTGGTGGTGGGTAGGTGGGTGATGGGTCGGTTGTGGTTATGTTGGTGGTGGGTAGGTGGGTGATGGGTCGGTTGTGGTTATGTTGGTGGTGGGTAGGTGGGTGATGGGTCGGTTGTGGTTATGTTGGTGGTGGGTAGGTGGGTGATGGGTCGGTTGTGGTTATGTTGGTGGTGGGTAGGTGGGTGATGGGTCGGTTGTGGTTATGTTGGTGGTGGGTAGGTGGGTGATGGGTCGGTTGTGGTTATGTTGGTGGTGGGTAGGTGGGTGATGGGTCGGTTGTGGTTATGTTGGTGGTGGGTAGGTGGGTGATGGGTCGGTTGTGGTTATGTTGGTGGTGGGTAGGTGGGTGATGGGTCGGTTGTGGTTATGTTGGTGGTGGGTAGGTGGGTGATGGGTCGGTTGTGGTTATGTTGGTGGTGGGTAGGTGGGTGATGGGTCGGTTGTGGTTATGTTGGTGGTGGGTAGGTGGGTGATGGGTCGGTTGTGGTTATGTTGGTGGTGGGTAGGTGGGTGATGGGTCGGTTGTGGTTATGTTGGTGGTGGGTAGGTGGGTGATGGGTCGGTTGTGGTTATGTTGGTGGTGGGTAGGTGGGTGATGGGTCGGTTGTGGTTATGTTGGTGGTGGGTAGGTGGGTGATGGGTCGGTTGTGGTTATGTTGGTGGTGGGTAGGTGGGTGATGGGTCGGTTGTGGTTATGTTGGTGGTGGGTAGGTGGGTGATGGGTCGGTTGTGGTTATGTTGGTGGTGGGTAGGTGGGTGATGGGTCGGTTGTGGTTATGTTGGTGGTGGGTAGGTGGGTGATGGGTCGGTTGTGGTTATGTTGGTGGTGGGTAGGTGGGTGATGGGTCGGTTGTGGTTATGTTGGTGGTGGGTAGGTGGGTGATGGGTCGGTTGTGGTTATGTTGGTGGTGGGTAGGTGGGTGATGGGTCGGTTGTGGTTATGTTGGTGGTGGGTAGGTGGGTGATGGGTCGGTTGTGGTTATGTTGGTGGTGGGTAGGTGGGTGATGGGTCGGTTGTGGTTATGTTGGTGGTGGGTAGGTGGGTGATGGGTCGGTTGTGGTTATGTTGGTGGTGGGTAGGTGGGTGATGGGTCGGTTGTGGTTATGTTGGTGGTGGGTAGGTGGGTGATGGGTCGGTTGTGGTTATGTTGGTGGTGGGTAGGTGGGTGATGGGTCGGTTGTGGTTATGTTGGTGGTGGGTAGGTGGGTGGCGCACAGTGGGTTGGCCATTGTGTGTTGTGATTAGGGTGGGGTGGCTGGGACAGTAAGAGGTGGGAGGTGGTGATTGGTGAGATAGTGAAGAGTGACATGAGGGTGCGTTGCGGTGAGGTATTGAGAAATGGATAGAGTGGATGATTTAAGGGGGAATGTGGGATTATGGCCGAGACAGTGACGGGGTGGTGAGATCGATGTAGATCGGGAGGCTTGGTACAAGGCAGGCTGGACTGGATAGGGTTGGATGAGGACACTGTGAAATGGGTGAGGCAGGTTGGGTTGGGTGATAAATTTGTGAGGTTGTGAAGTATGGGTGTGATATGGGTGCATTGGCGATCAGGGAGATGAGGTGTTTGGGTGGGATTGGGATGAGGGCAGGTTGGACTAGAGATGGGTTGGGTCGTTTGAGGCAGAATGGGTGAGAATGGTTGGGGTTTGGTTGGGGTTTGGGTGGGGTGGGTTGGTTGAGATCGAGAAATATGGGGTTGCTTGAGACAATGGATGAAAATAATCAGGATGGTAAAAGATGGATGAGAGAGACTGGGAGGTGTAAGGATGGCTAATATATGTATGCTGATTCCAGAACGTGATTGAATTGTGCATGTTAGAATGTGGATAGTGGTGAACAACCTTAGTAAAAGCCTCTTGAATAATTTTACACTAAAACTTTGTTTTTTCGCATGTGCAAAAAAGGATTTATATGAAACTTATCATACGACGTACATACATGTATGCATGACTTTAGTGTCACTATGAATCTGAAGGCTAGTGGCGCACTCAGTTGTGTTCTCAAACCAGGTCCTAAGGAATTGTGCACTGTACAGCAAGGTATCCCAAATCTTGTTCTATCCTAACCTAAGTCTGACATCGCACCAAACCTCCAGTTTCCCTCCGTTTTTTTCGAAGTTTTGCCCTGACTAAACCAGCGGCAACTGCCTCGGTCAGCAATGCCTACTACTCTTCAATGATCCGAACCTCATCCCTTTGGAGCTCCTGCTCCCTCACTTCAGCCATTCTGCCGCCATCAGTTGTTGCAATTGCCAAGGATTCCCAACGCATCTCCTCACCTCCATTCTTCGCCTCCATTCTTCACCAGCAGATCTTTCAGGCTTCGCTCCTAGCTCCAGGTCCAACTACGTGACCTGGTGGTCGCACTAGCCCTAACTTCACTCGCATACCTGCACTTACCTAACGATTGCTCTTAGTTTAGTTGACGCGCCTCGGTCTGCCAAACGTTAACTAAATCTATGCCAATCTGAGCTGAGTTAGGACGTTGTTAGTTACGATGGATCTGTTCCCAAGTTAAGACGGATAAAACGTTAAGATGGTAGTTCAGACGCCGTTTTAGTTGAGACAGATAGCAACACAAGGCAATCGCTGCTGCTTACACCGTCGTAGCAACATTGCTGAGTTCCGTCAATGATCTTTTCATCGTCAAAACGGTGTAGTCGCTGTTTCCGCCAGAAAAGCAACATCGTCGCTGCTGTAGCCGTCGAAGCTTAGCTGCTTGCTTAACCGTCAACATCTTAGCTGCTTAGACGTCGGACCCTACCTTCTTCTTCCGGCGTCAAAGCGACTCCGCTGTCGTTCCTTCCGTCAAAACAGCTTCACTGCCGTTCCCGGCGTTCAAGAAACATTTCTGACGTTTCGAAGCAACAGCGCTAGTGTTTCCGTCGTCAATGCAACGTTGCTGCTATCCCCAGTGAAAGCGATATCTCTACTGCTTCCACTGTAGACACAAAGTCAGTGCTGTTTCCGCCGTTTACGGCTCCGAATGCGCCGACAATAACACCAGTTACTTCCATTTTCGCCGTCAACGAAACGACGCTGCAATATCCGTGGTCAAAGCGACGTCGCTGCCGCTTCCGCCATCGAATCAACACCGTTACGGCAATAACAACGTGACTGCCGTTTCCACCATCATAGCGACGGAGCTGCTGTTTCTGCCGTTAACGCACCGTTGCTGCTGTTTCCGCCGTTAACGCACCGTTGCTGCTGTTTCTGCCGTCTCACGAGGATTGCCGACGGGTCTTGACCAAGGCAGAGACGCGGTTGTGGTCGCGACGAGATCAACGACTGCAGCAGCAGCAACCGAGCGGCCTGGAGCAGCACGCCTCTAGTGAAGGCATGGCGAGCGGCGAACGGAGCGTGGTACGTGTCAGGAAGTGCTTTCAGGGGGGCCGTGAAGTGAGTCGTAGGGCGTCGCCGCGCAGAGGCAGGAGTCCTTGCCCTTGCCTCCACCATTCACCTCCTTTCCTACTGCTTCTAACCCTCCCTTATTGCGCTGCTTCTGTCTGCGTGTCCCTCTCCCCATGCGTGTGTGTGGCTCATGGCCTGCGAGATGGACGGCAATGCAACAAAGTGGACGGGGAACACGCGGGCTGCTGTTGCTGGCTCGCACGAAAGACAACCAGGAGCAGCATGCGTTGAGTGAAGGCGTGATGCAGCAGCGGCAGGGCGACGGACGGATCATGGTACGTGCCAGGGGGTGCTTGCGGGGGGGCAGTGTAGTGAGTCCTAGAGCGTCGCCGCGCAGAGGCAAGAGTTGTGTCTCTTGCCCTTGCCTCCACCACTCGCCTCTTGCATCGATTCTAACCCTCCTGTGTTGCCTCTCTCCCCATGCGTGTGTGCGCCTCACGCCCTGCGAGACGGACGGTGGCGGCGAGTGGACGGGGAATGGGCGGGCTGCCGTGGCTGGCACGCACGAGAGACGGCCTACCAGCGAGGAGAAGTGAAAACGTGGTGCAGAGCGGCATACGGAACATGGTACATGCCAGGGGATGCTTGCAGGGGGGACGTGTAGTGAGTCGCCGCGCAGAGGCAACAGTCGTGTCTCTTGCCCTTGGCTCCGCGCTCGCTTCCTCTCGTGCTGCTCTTAACCCTTCCTTTTGCTCCGCTTCTGTGTGCGTGTTTTCTCTCCCCATGCTTGTGTGTGCCTCACGGCCTCCGAGGTGGAGGGGAGTGGCATTGAGTGGGCGCGGAATGGCATGGAGTGGACGCGGAATGGACGGGACTTCCGTTGCGGCCTCGCTTGAGAGACGTCCTGGACCAGAGCAGCACGCGTGAAGTGAAGGCAGGGCGCAGGAGTGGGAGATTGGCGGACGGAGTGTGGTACGTGGCAGGGAGTGCTTGCAGGGGGGGCGTCAATTGAGTCGTAGGGTGTCGCCGCGCAGAGGCAAGAGTCGTGTCTGTTGCCCTTGCCTCCGCCACTCGCCTCCTCTCCCGCTGCTTTAAACCCTCCCTTGTTGTGCCGCTTCTATGTGTGTCCCTCTTTCCCCATGCGTGTGTGTGCCTCATGTCCTGTGAGACGGACGTGGGTGGCAGCAAGTGGACGGGTGTGGCAGCAAGTGGACGGGTGTGGCAGCGAGTGGACGGGTGTGGCAGCGAGTGGACGGGTGTGGCAGCGAGTGGACGGGTGTGGCAGCGAGTGGACGGGTGTGGCAGCGAGTGGACGGGTGTGGCAGTGAGTGGACGGGGGCTGCAGCGACTGCAGGATGATGGCGAGCACACAAGAGGTCGTGAGTGGATCAGGTATAGCAGTTTGCCGCTTCACTTTTCACTTCTCACTTTTCACCATCTTCCTGCTTTCTGTGTTCCGTTCTCTCTTGTCTACCATTTCTCCACGGTGCCATGAGTCTTTGCAGCGGTGCTGTGAGATGATCATGCCACTCCTCTCAGCTCCCCAACCCCTCCTCTTATGTCCTCTCCTCCTCTCTGCAGCGACCGGTGGTTGCGACGGCAGCAACGACTGCAGTAGCAGAAGCAACGGAGTAGCCAGGAGCACAGGCAGCGGCAGGGCGCTGCTTGGAACGAAGGCTTGGCGCAGCAGCAACAGAACAGCCTGGAGTAGCACGATGGAAGAGAAGGCGTGGTGCATCGCTTCTAACCCTCCCTTGGTGCATCGCTTCTGTGTGGCTGTCTCTCTCCTCATGCGTATGTGTGCCTCATGGCCTGCAAGACGGAGGGGGAGGGAGCGGACGGGGAATGGACGAGAGGCAACCATCCAGTGAGGAGAGTCGGCGCCTTGAGTCTCCTGCTAAGTTTGTTCAAGTCAGTAGGTAACCATGCATGGTAACCGGGATTTCAGATGCGCCATGCATGGCATTCTATCTCAGTCCCGTCTCCAGCCTTCGTCTGCCATCTCATCCACTCGCTTCTGCTTGTCCTCTTCTTGCTCAGGCCTCGCTTCCTCTTCCTTGCCTTCCTTCCTCGCCTCACCTCCAGCACTCAAGGGGCAGTGATCATCACCAGTGGCTGCAGCAACGCAGGGATCACCAGTGGCTGCAACAGCTGTGGGATGATGGCCAACACACAAGGAGTTGTGAGTCCATCAGACCAACCAGCATACCGCTTCTCCATTCTCCGTTCTCTTGCGTTCTCGTGTGCAGTTCGGCCATGTCTACCATCTCCCCACGGTGCCCACATATCTTTGCCAATGTCTTGCCAGTTTTTCGTGGTACTCCTCTCAGCTCCCAAACCTCTCTACTCCTATGGTTTTACTGTATGCAAATATCATGATCACTTTGTCTCGCTCCCCCCTTCCTGGCCACGATGATGGGCAGGCCAGCACACAAGGAGTTGTGACTCCATCAGACTAACCAGTACACCTGGAGCACAACGCCTCAAGTGAAGGCGTGGTGCAGGAGTGGGAAAGCAGCGAAGGGAGCGTGGTAGGTGCCAGGGGGTGCTTACAGGGGGGGAATGAAGCGAGTCGTAGGGCGTCGCCGCGCAGAGGCAAGAGTCGTGCCTGTTGCTTGTGGGTCCACCACTCGCCACCTGCTGCTTCTAACCCTCCTTTATTGCGCTGCTTCTTTGTGTGTGTCTCTCTCTCCCCATGTGTGTGTGTCTCACTCTCCCCATGTGTGTGTGTACTCTCTCTCTCCATGTGTGTGTGTGCATTGTGGCCTGCGAGACGGAGAGCAATGGCAGCACGTGGATGCCTCAAGTGAAGGCGTGGCGCAAAACTGGGAGAGCAGCGGACAGATCGTGGTACGTGCCAGGGGGTGCTTGCAGGGGGGCCGTGAATTGAGTCGTAGGGTGTCGCCGCGCAGAGGCAAGAGTCGTGTCTCTTGTTCTTGTCTTTGCCAGTCGCTTCTTCTCCTGCTGCTCCTAACCCTCCCTTGATGCGCCGCTTCTGTGTGTTTTCTCTCCCCATGCTTGTGTCTGCCTCACGTCCTGCAAGACGGACGGGAATGGCAGCGAGTGGACGGGGACTGTGCATGTGCGTGTGGGGGAAACGGGGAAAGGCGGTGGGGTGTGCATGTGTGCGTGTGCGTGTGTGCATGCCTCTGAGTGTGCCTCTCAGCCTTCAAGCTCCGGAGTGTGGCAGATTGCTCGTGGTGGGTGAGCGAGAGAACAACGGACGGAGCATGGTACGTGCCAGGAGGTGCTTGCGGGGGGGGTCGCCACGCAGAGGCAAGAGTCGTGTCTCTTCTTGTTTCTGCCACTCGCCTCCTCCTCTGTTGCTCCTAACCCTCCCTTGTTGTGCCGCTTCTGTGTGTATGTTTTCTCTCCCCATGATTGTGAGGCGCGGGGGGGGGGAGGAGTGGAAAGGAAGGGGGGGGGGGGGAGGGAGAGGGGGGAGGGAGAGGGGGGAGGGGGAGAGGAGGGGGTGGGGTGGGGGGGCGGCGCCTGTCATTGTGTGCATGTACGCATGCATGCGTGTGCATGTGCGTGCATGTGAGTGTGACTCTCAGGCTCCAGGCTGTGGAGTGCGTTGTGTTGTAGGAACTTGCCTGTGCGTCGGTGGGATGGGGACAACATCCATTGCTTGCTTCTCGAAGACAAGACGTAACAAAAAGTGAGGATGCAGCAGCAGGGCGAATGCATTCTCCGTTGAGTTTTGTCCCAGTCCCCTTTCCATCTGCCATCTGCCATCTCTTCTGGCCTCTCATCCAATCGCTTCTCCTCCTTGCCATCCTTCCTCCCCTCCAGCAATCAGACGGGAAGTGGATGCGGCAACTGCAGGATGATGGCGAGCAGATCAACTGGTAAGCCTCTTCACCACTCTGAGTCTTTCTGCTTAGCCCTTATGCCTTGTCTGGCGTCTTTCTACAGTGCCCATGTGTCTTTGCTAGATGTTCATGCCCCACCGCTCGGCTACCCGTCCACCCCACCACCCCTCCACCCGTCCACCCCACCACCCCTCCACCCTTCCACCCCTCAAACCTGACCTCAAACCTGATCTCAAACCTGACCTCAAACCTGACCTCAAACCTGACCTCAAACCTGACCTCAAACCTGACCTCAAACCTGACATCAAACCCGACCAACCTCAAACCTGATGTCAAACCTGACCTCAAACCTGACCTCAAACCTAACCCCAAACCTGACCTCAAACCTGACATCAAACCTGACGTCAAAACTGTCGCCAAACCTGACCTCAAAACTGACCTCAAACCTGACCTCCAACCTGACGTCAAACCTGACCCCAAACCCGACCTCAAACCTGACGTCAAACCTGACCTCAAACCTGACGTCAAACCTGACGTCAAACCGGACGTCAAACCTGACGTCAAACCGGACGTCAAACCTGACATCAAACCTAACGTCAAACCTGACTTGAACCTGACCTCAAACCTGACCTAGAACCGGACCTCAAACCTGACGTCAAACCTGACGTCAAACCTGACCTCAAACCTGACCTCAAACCTGACGTCAAACCTGACGTCAAACCTGACCTCAAACCTGACCTCAAACCTGACCTCAAACCTGACGTCAAACCTGACGTCAAAGCGGACCTCAAACCTGACCTCAAACCTGACCTCAAACCTGACCTCAAACCTGACCTCAAACCTGACGTCAAACCTGACGTCAAAGCGGACCTCAAACCGGACCTCAAACCGGATGTCAAACCTGACGTCAAACCGGACCTTAAACTTGACGTCAAACCTGACGTCAAACCTGACCTCAAACCAGACCTCAAACCGAACCTCAAACCTGACGTCAAACCTGACGTCAAACCTGACCTCAAACCTGACCTCAAACCTGACCTCAAACCTGTTGCCAAACCTGACCTCAAACCTGACCTCAAACCTGACCTCAAACCTGACCTCAAACCTGACATAGAGCCTGACCTCAAACCTGACCTCAAACCTGACCTCAAACCTGACGTCAAACCTGACGTCAAACCTGACCTCAAACCTGACGTCAAACCTGACCTCAAACCTGACCTCAAACCTGACATCAAACCTGACCTCAAACCTGATGTCAAACCACACCTCAAACCTGACGTCAAACCTGACCTCAAACCTGACCTCAAACCTGACGTCAAACCTGACTTGACGTCAAACCTGACCTCAAACCTGACCTCAAACCTGACGTCAAACCTGACCTCAAACCTGACCTCAAACCTGACCTCAAACCTGACCTCAAACCTGACGTCAAACCTGACGTCAAACCTGACCTCAAACCTGACATCAAACCTGACGTCAAACCTGACGTCAAACCTGACCTCAAACCTGACGTCAAACCTGACCTCAAACCTGACGTCAAACCTGACGTCAAACCTGACCTCAAACCAGACCTTAATTCTGACCTCAAACCTGACGACAAAACTTACGTCAAACCTGACCTCAAACCTGACGTCAAACCTGACCTCAAACCTGACCTCAAACCTGACCTCAAACCTGACGTCAAACCTGACGTCAAACCTGACGTCAAACCTGACCTCAAACCTGACCTCAAACCTGACCTCAAACCTGACGTCAAACCTGACGTCAAACCTGACGTCAAACCTGACGTCAAACCTGACCTCAAACCTGACGTCAAACCTGACGTCAAACCTGACGTCAAACCTGACGTCAAACCTGACCTCAAACCTGACCTCAAACCTGACCTCAAACCTGACCTCAAACCTGACCTCAAACCTGACCTCAAACCTGACCTCAAACCTGACATCAAACCTGACCTCAAACCTGACCTCAAACCTGACCTCAAACCTGACGTCAAACCTGACGTCAAACCTGACCTCAAACCTGACGTCAAACCTGACCTTAAACCTGACCTCAAACCTGGCATCAAACCTGACCTCAAACCTGATGTCAAACCTGACCTCAAACCTGACATCAAACCTAAACTCAAACCTGACCTCAAACCTGACGTCAAACCTGACTTGACGTCAAACCTGACCTCAAACCTGACCTCAAACCTGACGTCAAACCTGACCTCAAACCTGACCTCAAACCTGACCTCAAACCTGACCTCAAACCTGACGTCAAACCTGACCTCAAACCTGACCTCAAACCTGACGTCAAACCTGACCTCAAACCTGACGTCAAACCTGACGTCAAACCTGACGTCAAACCTGACGTCAAACCTGACCTCAAACCTGACGTCAAACCTGACCTCAAACCTGACGTCAAACCTGACGTCAAACCTGACGTCAAACCTGACGTCAAACCTGACCTCAAACCTGACCTCAAACCTGACCTCAAACCTGACCTCAAACCTGACCTCAAACCTGACCTCAAACCTGACCTCAAACCTGACCTCAAACCGGACCTCAAACCGGACGTCAAACCTGACCTCAAACCGGACCTCAAACCGAATCTCAAACCTGACGTCAAACCTGACGTCAAACCTGACGTCAAACCTGACCTCAAACCTGACCTCAAACCTGACGTCAAACCTGACCTCAAACCTGACCTCAAACCTGACGTCAAACCTGATGTCAAACCTGACGTCAAACCTGACCTCAAACCTGACGTCAAACCGGACGTCAAACCTGACCACAAACCGGACGTCAAACTGGACGTCAAACGTGACGTCAAACCTGACTTGACGTCAAACCTGACCTCAAACCTGACCTCAAACCTGATGTCAAACCTGACCTCAAACCTGACCTCAAACCTGACCTCAAACCTGACGTCAAACCTGACGTCAAACCTGACGTCAAACCTGACCTCAAACCTGACGTCAAACCTGACGTCAAACCTGACCTCAAACCTGACCTCAAACCTGTTGCCAAGCCTGACCTCAAACCTGACCTCAAACTGACCTCAAACCTGACATCAAACCTGACCTCAAACCTGACCTCAAACCTGACCTCAAACCTGACGTCAAACCTGACGTCAAACCTGACATCAAACCTGACGTCAAAGCTGACCTCAAAACTGACCTCAAACCTGACATCAAACCTGACCTCAAACCTGATGTCAAACCTGACCTCAAACCTGACGTCAAACCTGACCTCAAACCTGACCTCAAACCTGACCTCAAACCTGACGTCAAACCTGACCTCAAACCTGACCTCAAACCTGACCTCAAACCTGACCTCAAACCTGACGTCAAACCGGACGTCAAACCTGACCACAAACCGGACGTCGAACCGGACATCAAACGTGACGTCAAACCTGACTTGACGTCAAACCTGACCTCAAACCTGACCTCAAACCGGACCTCAAACCTGACGTCAAACCGGACCTCAAACCTAACCTCAAACCTGACGTCAAACTGGACCTCAAACCTGACCTCAAACCTGACCTCAAACCTGACCTCAAACCTGACCTCAAACCTGACCTCAAACCTGACCTCAAACCTGACCTCAAACCTGACCTCAAACCTGACGTCAAACCTGACCTCAAACCTGACCTCAAACCTGACCTCAAACCTGACCTCAAACCTGACCTCAAACCTGACCTCAAACCTGACCTCAAACCTGACCTCAAACCTGACCTCAAACCTGACGTCAAACCTGACCTCAAACCTGACCTCAAACCTGACCTCAAACCTGACCTCAAACCTGACCTCAAACCTGACCTCAAACCTGACCTCAAACCTGACGTCAAACCTGACGTCAAACCTGACCTCAAACCTGACGTCAAACCTGACCTCAAACCTGACCTCAAACCTGACCTCAAACCTGACGTCAAACCTGACGTCAAACCTGACCTCAAACCTGACCTCAAACCTGACCTCAAACCTGACGTCAAACCTGACGTCAAACCTGACCTCAAACCTGACGTCAAACCTGACGTCAAACCTGACCTCAAACCTGACCTCAAACCTGACCTCAAACCTGACCTCAAACCTGACCTCAAACCTGACCTCAAACCTGACCTCAAACCTGACCTCAAACCTGACCTCAAACCTGACGTCAAACCTGACCTCAAACCTGACCTCAAACCTGACCTCAAACCTGACCTCAAACCTGACGTCAAACCTGACGTCAAACCTGACGTCAAACCTGACCTCAAACCTGACCTCAAACCTGACCTCAAACCTGACCTCAAACCTGACCTCAAACCTGACGTCAAACCTGACCTCAAACCTGACCTCAAACCTGACCTCAAACCTGACCTCAAACCTGACCTCAAACCTGACCTCAAACCTGACGTCAAACCTGACCTCAAACCTGACCTCAAACCTGATCTCAAACCTGACCTCAAACCTGACCTCAAACCTGACCTCAAACCTGACCTCAAACCTGACCTCAAACCTGACCTCAAACCTGACCTCAAACCTGACCTCAAACCTGACCTCAAACCTGACCTCAAACCTGACCTCAAACCTGACATCAAACCTGACCTCAAACCTGACCTCAAACCTGACCTCAAACCTGACCTCAAACCTGACCTCAAACCTGACGTCAAACCTGACCTCAAACCTGACCTCAAACCTGACGTCAAACCTGACGTCAAACCTGACCTCAAACCTGACCTCAAACCTATCGTCAAACCTGACGTCAAACCTGACCTCAAACCTGACCTCAAACCTGACGTCAAACCTGACGTCAAACCTGACCTCAAACCTGACGTCAAACCTGACCTCAAACCTGACCTCAAACCTGACCTCAAACCTGACGTCAAACCTGACGTCAAACCTGACCTCAAACCTGACCTCAAACCTGACCTCAAACCTGACGTCAAACCTGACCTCAAACCTGACCTCAAACCTGACCTCAAACCTGACCTCAAACCTGACGTCAAACCTGACGTCAAACCTGACCTCAAACCTGACCTCAAACCTGACCTCAAACCTGACCTCAAACCTGACCTCAAACCTGACCTCAAACCTGACCTCAAACCTGACGTCAAACCTGACGTCAAACCTGACCTCAAACCTGACCTCAAACCTGACCTCAAACCTGACCTCAAACCTGACCTCAAACCTGACGTCAAACCTGACGTCAAACCTGACCTCAAACCTGACGTCAAACCTGACCTCAAACCTGACCTCAAACCTGACCTCAAACCTGACGTCAAACCTGACGTCAAACCTGACCTCAAACCTGACCTCAAACCTGACGTCAAACCTGACGTCAAACCTGACGTCAAACCTGACGTCAAACCTGACGTCAAACCTGACCTCAAACCTGACCTCAAACCTGACCTCAAACCTGACGTCAAACCTGACGTCAAACCTGACCTCAAACCTGACCTCAAACCTGACCTCAAACCTGACCTCAAACCTGACGTCAAACCTGACGTCAAACCTGACGTCAAACCTGACTTGACGTCAAACCTGACCTCAAACCTGACCTCAAACCTGACCTCAAACCTGACCTCAAACCTGACGTCAAACCTGACCTCAAACCTGACCTCAAACCTGACCTCAAACCTGACCTCAAACCTGACCTCAAACCTGACCTCAAACCTGACGTCAAACCTGACCTCAAACCTGACCTCAAACCTGATCTCAAACCTGACCTCAAACCTGACCTCAAACCTGACCTCAAACCTGACCTCAAACCTGACCTCAAACCTGACCTCAAACCTGACCTCAAACCTGACCTCAAACCTGACCTCAAACCTGACCTCAAACCTGACCTCAAACCTGTCATCAAACCTGACCTCAAACCTGACCTCAAACCTGACCTCAAACCTGACCTCAAACCTGATGTCAAACCTGACCTCAAACCTGACCTCAAACCTGACCTCAAACCTGTGTTAGTGTTAGTCTTCAATCTCACAATTTGTACTTTGTATTTTCTATATCCTAGAGTAGTGTAGTTTGCACATTGTGTTTGGTTGGGTGTACACCTACATCCCAACCAAACCCAAATGTAATCTCCAACCAATCTCCAACCCACCAATTGGAGATTGCCTTGGGATTACCCCCAATCCCTAGAGATTGCCCCCGATTCCCTTCCCCATCCTTTTCCTACCCCTCTTGGATGTACTTAAAGAGCTTCAAGCTCATTACTAATGCATCGCTTCTAAGCCTATTTCTGACATGGTATCAGAGCCCTTCAACCGCATACGCGGATCGTGATCTTCTTACCTCTGCGGATACTCGTCCCGCAAACCTCGGCGAAGCCATCGTCAACCTCGTCGCCGGTGATTCGCGACATTCGTCGGCGGAAATTTTCCCGCTGCACCTTCCCGTCACTTTCGACGGTAATTTATCTGGTAAGCGCATCGTCCGCGCTATAACCTAACGCTCGCTTTCCTCCTCGTCGGGCCGCCGCCCGTCGCCCTGCAGCTTCTCGTCGGGCTGCCGCCCGTCGCCCTGCAGCTTCTCGTCGGGCCGCCGCCCGTCGCCTCGCAGCTTCACGTCGGGCCGCCGCCCGTCGCCCCGCAGCTTCTCGTCGGGCCGCCGCCCGTCGCCCTGCAGCTTCTCGTCGGGCCGCCGCCCGTCGCCTCGCAGCTTCACGTCGGGCCGCCGCCCGTCGCCTCGCAGCTTCTCGTCGGGCTGCCGCCCGTCGCCCTGCAGCTTCTCGTCGGGCTGCCGCCCGTCGCCCCGCATCTGCACTCCTACCCCTTCCCCCTTCCCGCAGCTGAACAGGTGCAGCAGCGCAGCCGAGCAGCCGTGTAGCCGCGAAGCAGAGCAGCCGTGTAGCCGCGAAGCCGAGGGTGGTGTGTGGGGGGATGTGTGGGATTAGTGATAGATCTACGGAAATCGGCCGATTCGACCTAACTTTGGCGGCCTGAAAAGGAAAAAGGAAAAACCTTCTACGTGACATTCCGACGCGGCCGACATTGACGATTTTCGCTATTCCGGTCCGTCGGATTTCGGAATCGCTTTCGAAGTTCCTATCGGTGACTTAAGAGCGGCGCTCCGCGCGAGAAGGGGTCTCCACCATGGCTCTCTCGTCTTCCACCATGGCGAACCCCATCACCCCGCTCCGCCTTGAAGCTGATGGCTCTAGCTCCAACTTCAAGGCGTGGAGCTACGGAGTTGACAAGCACCTCCTGAGCCGTGACGTGCAGGGCCTTGACCTCAAGGACGTCCTCCTCAACCGTGGCAAGGGGAAACAGCCTACTATTCCCCGTGAGCCGACCGAATCTCCAAGTGATACTGACGTGAGGGCGTACGAGGAGGCTGTTGAGAAGTACCGGAAATGGGAGAAGGCCGATGCTGCCATCATCAGCGTCTTCATCGCCTCCACCCCTCCCGAACTTGTCAACACGTTCCATAACTACCCTACCTCCAACGCCATCTGGAAGTACCTCCAGGATCGGTTCATGAAC
The DNA here is from genome assembly GCA_947470075.1 of Closterium sp. Yama58-4. Classification (NCBI taxonomy): domain Eukaryota; kingdom Viridiplantae; phylum Streptophyta; class Zygnematophyceae; order Desmidiales; family Closteriaceae; genus Closterium; species Closterium sp. Yama58-4. The sequence continues at coordinate 657,724 of CANIUD010000121.1, read as the reverse complement.
AAGACGGCGGTCGGCGTGGCCATTCTCATCCCTAGCATGTTTCAGGTCCGCCTTGAGGACTGCTCGGGAATGGCCGATTACATTGCCAAGGTGCAGACCATTCATGGCGAACTCAAGGAGCTGGGTATAGTCTTCCCCGAGCAAGCCCCTGCAGCCGCCCTACTTGTTGGACTCACCTCGGCATATGAGGTCACGAGGAAGATGCTCCTCACACTCTCAGCAGAGGACCTCACCTTTGCTAAGGTCTCCACCGCACTCCTCTCTGCCGAGAAAGACTCCACGGCTCAGGCCAAGGCGTACGCTATCCGCGCTCCCATGCCTCAAGCAAGTGTCGCAGCGGCTCTCGCCTCGGCGCCCTTCCAGCGCAACCGCTTTCCTCCGTGCCCCTACGTCGTCAAGTATGGGAATCGCAAGGGACAAGTGTGTGGTGGCACTAACCACCCCCTCGCCACGTGCTTCAAGAAGAAAGACGACGAATGGTACGCCATTCACGGAGTGGACAAGAAGCCGCCGAATTGGATGCGCTCTCGCAAGGCCAACCTAGTTGAGGTCCAGGACCCCGCTTCGACTAGTGCTAGTGATGCTGCTCCTGCTGATGTGCGTATCAACCTGTTGTTCCCTGGCACTGCCATGATTAATGAAGCTACCTCACAGTACATCGGCTCATCACACGCACCACAATACATAGAGTTCACACTCGATAGCGGGGCCACTCACACCGTGCTCAAGGAGACCCTCTCCTTCAAACCTTACCCAACACCTATCCCTCTCTTAGGAGCTGACTCAAGCTTCACCACCCTCGCCAAGGGTACCTCCACAGTCCCATGCCCCGCCTTCCCATCCGGCACTGTCACTGGCATGTGCGTGCCTTCACTGCGTCACAATCTAGTTGCCCAAACAGAAATTCAGGAGGCAGGGCTACGCACCATCTTCCCAGAGAACGAGGACTATTGCGACATCATCGATCCACGCACCAACAAAACTCTGGCCCGCTACACCCTCAACAGCAACGGCCTCTACACGCTACGCGTCCCTCTCCCACAGGTGTCAACCACCCAAGCACAGGCCACTATCACACCATGCTCATGTCGCACCCTCTCCAACCCGACCATCCTCTACCACCATCGGCTCGGGCACCCAAATTTCCGCACTCTTGCTGACATGGCCTCCAAGAAACTTCTCCTCGGCCTGCCAGCCGCACTTCCCCCACCACCTGACTCACCAGCTCCCACGTGCCTTGATTGCACCAAGAGCAAACTGCGCCAACAGCCCCATGCTGCCTCACCCACAATCGCTGCAGCACCACTGGACCTCGTGCACATGGACGTCTGGGGCCCTGCCCCTGTTCTCGCACGAGGTGGCTATCGCTACTTCCTTATCATTGTGGATGACCACTCCCGCTATGTCTCTGTTCACCTCCTCCACACTAAGGCTGAGGCACCCGAGGTCATCATAGCGTGGGTCAAGCAGGCACAGACCACTTTTGACCGCAAGGTCAAGCGCCTTCACTCGGATGGGGGGGGTGAGTTCTGCAACGACAAGCTCAAAGCCTTCTGCTCCTCCGAAGGCATCCAGCAAAACTTCACCCTCCCTGACAGCCCTCAACAGAACGGCATAGCTGAGAGCCGCAACCACACCCTGGTGCAGATCACTCGGTGCCTCCTCAGCCACTCCAACGCTCCTCACTCTCTTTGGGGGTACGCTCTCTACCACGCTGCCCTCCTCTACAACCTTTACCCCCACCCGCACCTTCCCGACACCACTCCAACCACACTCTGGCTCGGGAAAACGCCCACTGCTCGCTCTCTTCGCGTTTGGGGATGCACCGCCTATGTCCTCCTCAACCCTCAGGCTCGACGGCATAACGGTGGCAAGCTCGGTCCCAAGACTCAGACGTGCATCTACCTCGGGCACAACGCCGACTCACCTGACTACCTCTTCCTCAATCCCTCCACTCACCAGTTGGTCAGGAGCCGTGACGTTGTCTTTGATGAGACCCGCCCATTCTACTCCCCTTCGGGACGGGACCCTCTCCCTGATCCACCCTCCCTCGTGTGGGCAGACTTTGATGCGCCTCCCGACCTCCCGCCTGCTCCTGCTCCCTCACCTCCTCCCTCTCCTGCCATCGCACCATCTCCCTCTGAGGTCACTGACCCGGCCTCACCGGTGTCTTCGGCAGCTGCTCCTCCCTCCCCCTCACCTTCCCCACTTCCCGCTGCGCCGCCCCCTCCGAGCGCACCTATCACCTACCATCGGCGGTCCCACCCTCCGGCCCCACCTCCTCCCCCGGCTCCCCCCACCACAGAGGAACCCGCTCTCCCACAGTCGCCCGAGCTGATCACGTACCGCCGGCGACCCCTTCCCCCGCCCAAGCCTGCTAAGTCACCCTCTCCGACCCCGCCAGCCCCACCCTCTTCCCCGGTGGCTCATGGCACTCGCTCACATCGCGCTACTCTTCCACTCGCGATGGTTCTTCGATACACCGCGATCACACCGCCTCCTCCTGCTGGGGGGGATGTGCCCTCTACCCTTCTAGAAGACAGGCATGAGGAACTGTGTGATCTCCATGCAGTCCTTCCTCAGCTCTCACACATCTTCCCCGACATCACTGGCTCACCCTCCCTCAACTTCGCGGAGAACCCGACCATCCCTATCCCTCTCACCGTCCAAGAGGCTCTCTCAGGCCCTCATTCTGCCAAATGGCGTGCTGCCATGGACGCGGAGATTGCAGCATTCACCCGCAACCACTCCTTCGACGACGAGACTCCACCTCCAGGAGTCAACATCGTCGGGGGCAAGTGGTTGTTCCGTGTAAAACAGCTCCCAGACGAGGCACCGGTGTTTAAAGCGCGCTACGTAGCCAAGGGCTTCACCCAGCAGCAGTACCGCGACTTCTTCCTAACCTTCTCCCCCACATCCAAACCTCCCACCATTCGTACGCTCATGGATGTCGCAGCTCGAGAAGACTTCGAGATCAAATCCATGGATGCCTCATCCGCCTTCCTACAAGGACGTCTCAAGGAGACAGTGTTCATGGACAGACCAGAAGGCTTCCCAGGAGATTTCCCTCCCAACACTGTCTGGAAGCTGAATCGCCCCGTCTACGGCCTTAAGCAAGCCCCTCGCGAATGGCACAACAAGGTGAAAGAAGTCCTCCTCTCCCTGGACTTCCACCCTTCAACTGCTGACCCGACTCTCTTCATCCGCCGTCATTCTGAGCCCTTCTACATCCTAGTCTACGTGGATGATTTCATCCTCGTGGCCAAGGACTCGGCCCAGATGACCTCAGTCCAGGCAGCCCTAAGCAAGGCTCTCCAGATGAAAGACCTCGGTGACCTCAAGCACTACCTGGGGATGGAGATCACTCGTGATCGCAAGGCTCGCACCATCTCACTCTCCCAGGAGTTCTACATCGACAATGTGCTCAAGCGATTTGAGATGGAGCTATGCACACCTGTTGCCACCCCGCTGCCGCTGCAACACCTCCTCACAGCTCCAGCGGTACCCACACCAGAGGCCTGCTCTGAGCCATACCCGGAGCTTGTTGGGTCCCTCATGTACGCCATGATGTGCACCCGGCCAGACCTGGCCTATCCTGTCAGTGTCCTCTCTCGCTACGTGGCCCCTGGACGCTTCACTGACCTTCACTGGAAGGCAGCCAAGCGGGTGTTGCGCTATCTTCAGGGCACCAAGTCTCACGTCCTCACACTCGGTGGGCTCTCCCCTCCTCGCCTAGAGGGTTACACCGACTCCTCCTGGGCTGATGACCAGACCGACCGACGCTCCTCTCAGGGGTACTGCTTCACCCTTGGGAGCGGAATTGTCAGTTGGCGCTCCACCAGGTCGTCTGCAGTCTCCCTCTCCTCATGTGAGGCAGAGCTCTACGCAGGCACCATGGCTGCTCAGGAGGCTCGTTGGCTAACCTATTTCTGACGTCAAACCTGACCTCAAACCTGACCTCAAACCTGACCTCAAACCTGACCTCAAACCTGACCTCAAACCTGACCTCAAACCTGACCTCAAACCTGACCTCAAACCTGACCTCAAACCTGACCTCAAACCTGACGTCAAACCTGACCTCAAACCTGACCTCAAACCTGACCTCAAACCTGACCTCAAACCTGACGTCAAACCTGACCTCAAACCTGACGTCAAACCTGACCTCAAACCTGACCTCAAACCTGACCTCAAACCTGACGTCAAACCTGACCTCAAACCTGACCTCAAACCTGACCTCAAACCTGACCTCAAACCTGACCTCAAACCTGACCTCAAACCTGACCTCAAACCTGACGTCAAACCTGACCTCAAACCTGACCTCAAACCTGACGTCAAACCTGACGTCAAACCTGACGTCAAACCTGACGTCAAACCTGACCTCAAACCTGACCTCAAACCTGACCTCAAACCTGACCTCAAACCTGACCTCAAACCTGACGTCAAACCTGACCTCAAACCTGACGTCAAACCTGACCTCAAACCTGACGTCAAACCTGACCTCAAACCTGACGTCAAACCTGACCTCAAACCTGACGTCAAACCTGACCTCAAACCTGACCTCAAACCTGACCTCAAACCTGACCTCAAACCTGACGTCAAACCTGACGTCAAACCTGACCTCAAACCTGACCTCAAACCTGACCTCAAACCTGACCTCAAACCTGACCTCAAACCTGACCTCAAACCTGACCTCAAACCTGACCTCAAACCTGACCTCAAACCTGACCTCGAACCTGACGTCCAACCTGACGTTAAACCTGACTTCCAACCTGACGGCAAAGCTGACGTCAGAACTGACCTCAAACCTGATGCCAAACCTGACATCAAACCTGATCTCAAACCTGATCTCAAACCTTACCCCAAACCTGACTCCAAACCTGACCCCAAAGCAGACCCCAAACTGACCCCAAACCTGACGTCGAACCTGACCTCAAACCTGACTGCAAACCTCACCTCCTCCCCTGCAGCTCCTAACCCTCCCCTTATGCGCCGCGTCTGTGTGTGGGGGGGAGAGGGGTGTAAGGTGGGAGGGGAGGGGAGGGGGTGGGGTGGGGGGCGGCGCCTGCCTGTAAGTGTGTCAAGAAACATGCGTGTGCATGTGTGTGTGCATGCCTGCGAGTGTGTCACTCAGGCTCCGAGCTGTGGAGTGTGTTGTGCTTTGAGCACGTGCCTGTGCGCCGGTGGAATGGGGACAACAAGCTGCTTTCTGTTCCTTGCCTCTCTAATAAGAGGTAAAGATGCAGCAGCAGGGCGAATGCATCCTCCATTGCTCTTTGTCTCAGTCGCTTCTCCAGCTGCCATCTGCCATCTCCTCAGCTGCCGTCTGCCATCTCCTCAGCTGCCGTCTGCCATCTCCTCTGGCATGTCAGTGCTTTTCCACATCCTCAGCCTCTCATCAACTCGCTTCTCCTCTCCTTGCTCTCACGCCTCTCTTCCTCCTTGCCGTCCTTCATCCCCTTTCTCCTGCACTCAATGGGGAAGTGGATGAAGCAAGAGGGGGATGATGGCGAGCACACAAGTACTGTGAGTGGACCAGATCAATTGGTATACCACTTCACCATTCTCAGGCTTTCTGTGCCGTCTTTCTGCGGTGCCCTTGTGTCTTTCTACGGTGCCCATGTGTCTTTCTACGGTGCCCATGTGTCTTTCTACGGTGCCCATGTGTCTTTCTACGGTGCCCATGTGTCTTTGCTACTCTGTTGCCATGCCCTTCTGCTCGACTCTCAAATCCCTCCTCTCCTGCCCTCTCTTCTTCTCTGCTCTCCTCTCTTCCATCACCCGTACGGCAGCACATCTTGTCGTGCACCAGCAGCATGGACAGCAGCACTTGCAGTTGCAACAGCGGCAGCAGCAGCAGCAGCAGCAGTGGTGGTGGTGGTGGCAGCAGTACTTGCAGCATAACGACCACTGCAGTGGGTGCAGCTGCAGCAATGGAGGGGTAATTACAGTCTACCCTATGCTTCCAAGTTCCCTTTACATGTTTGCTGTTTAACATCGCTTGTGTTCTTGTCTAGACTCCAATACCTTACTCGTTTCCCATCATCCTTCTCCTCTGCCCTCCCTCCCATCTTTCTGTATCCTGATATTATGGTGCCCTCGCCTCCCCGCCTCTCCCTTCATCTACGTCCTCGTATCTTGTTGCTGTTGCAACTTGTGGCCTTGCTCTGGCGGCATCCGTGGGGGAAGAAGTGGCAGCAACAGCAGTGTAGCGTATTCTTCATTGTGGGTGTGATGGCAGATTGTGCAAAGGGGGGGAGTTGCTGACCTTGTTATCGTGCATTTCTCACTTAGTGCTCGCAATGCGCAACTAATCTTTGCCTTCGTATCATACTCACTTCTGCAGCTTCTAAGTGGCTCCTCGGTCTTTTTCTTCCTTCCTTGTCCCATCCATTGCTGTCCCGATGGCAGCTTCTCCTCATACGGTAAGTGGCTCTTCTATGGTGAAGTGCAGGGCGAGGGAGAGGAGAGGACATGTGGGATGGGGTGCCGCGTGTTGGTGGGTGGACTCCCAAGAGCTCAAGATAGGCTATTCCCTGTTCTTTTCTCTGCTTTGGTTTGCTTATCTGTGCTTAGGCGTGCCAAGGTTTGCTTAGGTGTGTTGTGCTGGGATGGGTCTGCATGTTGTACCGTATAATAGATGGGTGGGGTGGGCAGCCTAGGAGGTGCCTGGGCTGGGCACAAACACCCAAGCAGGACGGAGTGTCCTGCATGTGCTGTGCCGTGCCAGGCACTCCGTGCAGTGGTGAGGAGAACGTGGAGGAGAACGTGGAAATGCAGGGCACTGAAACACGCCCTGCATCCAGCATGCATGCACATACGGAAAAGCCCACCACCAAGAAGCCATGAGACAGGCGTACCCCTCTCACACAGAAGTGTGGATGGTAGGGAGGGACTGACAGGAAGCAGGGTTACCACGGTTTGCACAGGAACTGCAGTACAGGAATGGTCAGATGTCTCTGCCACCAAGCAAACAATCATCCAATCAAACAAGCAGCCAATTAGCCAACCAATCAACAAGCCAAGCAGCCAACTATTAGCCATCCAAGCAACCAACACCCCAGCCAAACAGCCTATCCCAGATCCTTGCATCCTGACTCAAGCTTCAGCATGGCATCTCTGCACTGAGTTCTGGATTCGAGTACACACTCCATGATGGCCCGTGACTGCAATTGCACCTACCTACAGCTCGTGGTGTGTAAGGTACACATAATCGCACAGGACCAGCTCCTTCTGCTCCTTACCGTATTCCCCCGGATAAAACACCCGGGGGTATTATGATAACCACTAGGAAAAAATGGGGGAGGGTCTCCTCAACGGAAAATCCTATATACTACCCGGGTCTATTCGTATGACATTTTTTAACATAAGGATTCTGAAAAATGGACAGCTTCGGTGTTTTCGAAGTTGGTTAACCAGCACACTCAGAGGCGGGAACGCGAGTTTCGGCACATGATATCTTGACCACCTTGGAGATGGCATGTGGCACCTCTTTGGCCACTTGACCACGAAAGATTCGCCAGCCTCTCGACAGCGAAATTGTGGGAGGGGGGGAATCTCGGCAGATATCATTTGAAAGTTCCGTGTAATTTCGTAGAGGGAGGGATTTTCGTGTCCTCCCATACTTGCACGCACTCGTTATCAGCTATTATTATAACAAATCTATATGAAAAGGGGGGTGTTATGGAGAATCACCCAAAAGGGGGGGTATAGTACTAACGCGGTCAAATATATCACCCACCCCGCACAAGCTACCCGGGGGTGTACAATTCGGGGTGGGTGTTTTATCCGGGGGGAATACGGTATTCCACCTTCAGCAAACTGGCTTGGCAAGCAAATACACACAGCAAGCATTTTGCAGGCGGAAACACCACCGGGAAGATTGCAACAATGTTCTCGAGGATTTTTGTTTGACACTTTCACACTTGCCTTTCGCCAGCTTGCACTGTTTTTGCACTTCAGATGTGAAAACAAGCCCTGGTGGGGCGAAGTTCAAGAAGAATCAGCAGTTCCAAACTGGGCGCTTTTTGAAATCAACCTTCTCAGCTCAATCAACTTGCAGCCGTAAAATAACGTATTTCGGGAAACTCTCACACCTGTCAAGAATCGCGTTGTCTCCTATCTCCGTTGTGACCTTGCGACCGAGTGTGAACGCCGCAGTAGTTAGCTGTGCCTCACCGTCCTCCCTTAATTCTCGCTTCCATAGAACCGCATAACTCATAACCTCGCGGTATTTTGTTGATTATTACCTGCCATGTCAGACTCCGAGGACGATTTCGAGCAAGAGCTTCTCCAGGCCGTGGGTCGCGCCGGCAGAAGCGGCGGCAGAAGCGGCGGGGGAGACGGCGGAAGGAAAGGCGGAGGCGGGGGAGGGAACAGGCGGAGCAGCAAAGGCGGTCGCAGCCGTCGATCTGGATTCCGTAGCTCGAGCAGCAGCGAAGATCAGCCGTCGGATAACGAGGATGACGATGACGAGTATGAGGATATCGAGGAGCGGGAGCGCACAAGAGGCGCGCGGGGTACCGCCGGTGCGGAAGGGAAAGCGGATACCCGCAGCCGCGGCAACGTGAGCCCTCCGCGGGGAAGTGGCATCCGCAGCGGTGGCGGCGGCGGAGGCGGCGGCAGCCGCGGAGGGGGAAGGGGAAGCGGGTCGGACGAGGATAGAAGGGCGCGCAGGAGCGGCGGGGGGGATGGGGATTCGGAAAGCAGCGGTTTGTCGTTTGGTAGCGATTTGTACAAGGACGACGACGATCGCGAACGGTTACAGGCGATGAACGAAATCGATCGCGAGCAGATTCTGTTCGAGCGCGACGAGAGGCGACGAAATCACCTGGACAAACGGGAGCTTCGCAAGAAGCTTCGCCAGCAGCAGAAGCTGCATCCGCAGCAGCAGCAGTCGTTTCAGCGCACCCAGGAGCGCACGCCGCGCGCATCCGCGCGAGAGCCCGCTGCTTCCCCCGCAGCCCCGCCGCCGGCGGCCGCGGCGGCGGCGACCACGCCAGAACCGGCGGCGCGTGGAGCGCCAGCATCAGGATCCGCTCCGGGGTCGGCGGGGGGGCCGTCGTACACGCCACCGGGATCGGCGGTGGCGCGCGCGCGCGGGTTCGGCGGCGTGGAGCGGAGCCGCAAGGAGGACGCGCTGCAGCAGCTGGAGGCGAAGAAGGCGGCGAAGCAGCAGCGGCGGAACGATCTCGACGCAGATAAGGGCGGGGATAGGGATGCTTCAGACGACGGAGGAAGCGAAGATGCTTCCCGCCGCAAGCCGCCCGCGCCCGCAGATGCGAAACCTCCCGCTTCCGCTCGCTCCCGCTCCCGCTCCCGCTCCCGCTCGCAATCCCGTTCGCGATCCCGTTCCCGCAGCAGCAGCAGGGGCAGGGGGAGGGGCCGGGGGCGGGGCAGGGGGAGCGACAGCGACGCGAGCAGCAGCAGCCGCAGCAGCAGAGGCCGCCGGCGGCGCAGCCGCAGCCGCAGCAGCGCGAGCTCTGATCGCAGCAGCAGCAGCAGGAGCAGCCGCGGGAGGAGCAGCAGCCGCAGCAGCCGCGGCAGCAGCAGCGACAGCGACAGGGGCAGCACGAGCAGCAGCGACGGGGGCCGAGGGGGGAGGGACGGGGGGCGGAAGCGCGGAGGCGACCAGTCTAGATTCGCTGAACCGGATGATTTGGCGCAGATTGTGGTGACGCGGTCGAAGCTCTCTGCGTGGTGCATGGAGCCATACTTTGAGTCGCTGGTGTGCGGGTGCTTTGTGCGGCTGGGCATTGGCATGAACCCCCACGGTCAGCCTGTGTACCGCATCTGCGAAGTGGTGGCGGTGGATGCCAAAGATCCCTCTAAGCAGGTATGTTACTCCTTCTTTCTCACTCTGCTCTGTTCCCTCGTGCCCTCCACCTTCCCTTTGTGCCCCACGTAGCGCCAGTGCAAGTTCGAGGGGCGCATGACATTACATGCGAGTTTCACGACGGGCCACAGCTGTTCAAGTCCCCCATTTGTACCCCGCTTTCCCCTCTCTGCGGCTCTGCCCCCCGCTCATCGCCACCAGTACAAGTTTGAGGGGCGCATGACGTGCAAGTTCCTGGACTGCAAGTGTAGTCTCATGCTGCTCCGCCTTGCTCATTTCCCTTTCTAGTGCGCCACTCCCGCCCTCGTGCCCATCTCACAACCCTCCAGTACAAGTTCGAGGGGCGCATGACGTGCAAGTTCCTAGACTGCAACTGTAGTCTCGTGCTGCTCTGCCCTAGTGGGAGAGGCTCATTTCCCCTCCTTGTGCGCCTCTCCCACCCTCCTGCCCCCCTCCCATCCCACCAGTACAAGTTCGAGGGGCGCATGACGTGCAAGTTCCTGGACTGCAAGTGGGGCGAGCACAGGGCGCGCTGGCAGATGGCACGAGTCTCAGACAAGCCCGCCACCACTCAGGAGATCCTGCAGCTGTTTCGGGAGATCGAGCGCGCGCACTTGCACAGGTAAAACTGGTGGAGGTGGTACGAGGGCATGTGTTGTGTACTCCGCTGGGGTGGTTAGTAGAATGCTGCGCCAACCCTCCCCACACCCCCTTCCAACCTCCCCCCCGTTCCTCTCTCTTCCCAACCTCACCCCTCCTTAGAGTGACCAAAGCAGCCGTTCAAGAGAAGAAGGCGGAGTTGGAGTCGGTGAGGGGGTATGTGTACTCCGCTGAGGTGGTGGCGAGCATGCTAAGAGAGAAGCCCCTTTCTCCGCTTCACCCTGCCAACCCTCCCCCCTAATCCCCCCACCCCTCCAGGGTTACCAAGGCAGCGGTGCAGGAGAAGAAGGCGGAGGTGGAGTCGGTGAGAGGGTATGTGTACTCAGCTGAGGTGGTGGCCAGCATGCTAAGGGAGAAGCCCCTCCCTCTGCTTCACCCCACCACCACACATCCGCTTCACCTGCCAACCCCCTCACCCCCCCACCCTCCTCCCCAGGGTGACTAAGGCAGCGGTGCAGGAGAAGAAAGCGGAGTTGGAGTCGGTGAGGGGGTATGTGTACTCGGCAGAGGTGGTGGCCAGCATGCTAAGGGAGAAGCGAGCAGCAGCGGCACGGCCGAAGCTGGTGGTGATGGAGAGGGAGAGGGTGCGGCTTGATATAGCCGCTGCTGAGCAGAGAGGGGACCTGGGAGCCGTCGAGCAACTCAAGGCGGAGGTGAGGGGGAGGGGGAATGGGGGAAGGGAAAGGGGGGAATGGGGGAAGGGAAATGGGGGGGAGAAGGTGCGTTTCGAGATGTCTGCTCCGTTTGCATACCCTCTTCTTCCACGATCCATCATGCATTAATGTTACCCGTGCTACTGCAATGTGCATCACCGTCACATGTGTTGCTCGGTTACCATTGCCACCACCCACCCCACGCATGGCATCAGCTGGAGAAGTCGGATAGGGGAGAACAAGGGCACGGCACTTTTGAGCAATCTCAAAAGTGATTCCAATATTTACCTTTACCCCTCCCCACGCATGCCACCAGCTGGAGAAGCTGGAGAGGATAGGGGAGGACAAGGGCGAGGCGAACAAGGGCAGGCGAGAGGTGGACCTGGCTAGGATGAACAAGCGCAACCGGCAGGAGAACTTCCGCACTGCTACCAACGCCCCTGCTGGCGCCACAGGTAGGTTGTGGTGTGCACAGGTGTGTGTGGTGGCGCTCCGCTTGCCTGCCCCACGTCATCAAAGAGGCCCCTGGTCATCACAGTTACTTTGCACTGCAGCAGCTGTGGATAGAATGACGCCACACACCAATGGTGCTCGGTCGTTCATGATTCACCACTGAATGCGCTCTCACAGCAACCACAAGATCCTTACTGCCCCCACTGCTGCCTTTGCAGCCACCACTGCTGCACCCTTGTATTCTCAGTATGTCAACCGTCTCTCCACCTGCACCTCCTTCAACAGAGAGCAAGACAGGCGAGGCGTCTGTTGGTTCTTTCATTGTCCGGTGGACCCCTCTCATAATACCACAAGAACCCTGCCAACTCTACGAGTCCGTCCATGACCGCCACCACCAACACCACTGCTGCTGCAACCTTGTTTTCTCAGTCCGTCATCCGTCCATCCTCCCCTGCCCCCTGACCAGAGAGCAAGACAGGAGAGGCGGCTGTGGATCCCTTTATTCGGCGATGGACACGCTCCCAAAACTACTACAAGAGCCCCGCCTCCAAGTCCGCTGCTGCTGCACCCTGGTCTGACGACGAGGAGGAGGGCGCAGGCAAGGACGGGGGAGGGAAGAGCAAGGATGGGAAGGGGAAAGATGGTAAGGGCGAGAAGGGGAAGGATGGGAAGGAGAAGGATGGGAAGGGTGGAGGAGCGGAGGAGGAGGAGAGGGAGAAGGAGCGGGAGAGGGAGAGGGAGAGGCAGCTGGGGAGCTGGTTGGGGCAGCAGTTGGACGAGCGGGCGAAGCAGGTGCTGCGGAAACATGCCTTTGACATGGACATAGACCTGAGCGTCGTGGACAAGTGGGGGGGAGCAGGGGCAGCGGCTGCAGCGCAGAGGGGGAGTGTGGGGCCAGCGGTGTGGGAGGCAGCGTTTTTGGCACGGAAGCGGCAGCAGGAGGCGCTGTATGGGGCTCCGATTGGCGTGGCTGCTGGGGAGACCCCGAGGGGGCTCAGGCTGTTGACTCTTAGTGAGTATAAGAGACGCCGGGGGCTGCCTTGTGACTGAAGTGAACAAGGATTGGTGGTGAGAAGTGTTTGGGTGTTGGTGAAGGGGCTTAGGGGATGCCAGGTAGTAGCTACACTGGGCTCGATCTGCAGCACAGTTTAGGTGAGTTGGTGAGAGGTGCAGTGCAGATTTCTTGACAGTTGGTCGGGATGGGAGCTAGGAGATGTTTTGCACCGGATGTTCGCTTGAAGTTGTCCATATCAACCAGAGTCGGCCTTTTGGCAGTACGCTGCTGCCCCTGAATCATGACTCGGTTACTTCTGCGCCACAGCAGGCACAGATTGGCTTCCATGATGCCATCTCGAGCCCTCGTTGCTCCAGTGCTTAGGCATGCTTCTCTTTCAACAAAGATGTGAAGTTTCTTATTGAAGAAAAGACTTCTAAAAAACTCAAGCTGCACTTTGAATGAAAGCAGGCAGTGCTCAAGTGTTCCTACTCAAATGTCCGTATTGTTTTAAGGTCTTGAAGCATGGCTTCTATCTGGTCATCATCAATCATTGGCTCCCTGCAATCCATCTGCAGAGACATAAGCGGGGTGAGGTAGTTAGTGAGTGCGTTCCCTTTCACAATTACCTGTCACTGTTTGGTGTCTAGGATTAGTGATGAACAAGGCCTGGAAAAGGCCTGAGCAATGAACATACAGCTAGAGAAGGCACAAGAGACTTGGCCTCATCCACAGTGTCAGGTGCCAGGTTGCCTATCACACACACCTGCACAGACACAATGCAGCACATGTGATTAACCCATTGTGGAAGGAGCAACAGGCAAGGATGTACACCTGTCTTCATAGAAAATGGTAAAGCATTGGAAGAGTAAGTATGAAGGTGGGGAGAGAGGGAGGTTGAGGAATACCAGGCGGATGCAGCACTCACTTCAAATTCATGCAGCTTGCCTTTGCCAGCCAATGCCCTGCCACATCATGACATCAACCCACGGTGTGATGTCAACCCATAATATGACAGCATTGCATGCTGAAACCGAGCGGGACATGGATTCTTGTGCACTGGTGGACTTACTCCCTGACTTGCTTCACCGCTTGAGGGTTCTGATACCGGCTGAACCGTTTCACGTACTGTAGTGACTTCTCCAGCACCCTGCAAGCAGATTGTATTTATTATTATGACTATTGTAGTACTGAAGGCTTCAAAGCGTCTGAGAGACCCTAACGCCATAATTCGGGCTGCAGCCATGACAGGGAGAGGAAAGCTCATGCAAGCTCTGATCAGGGACTTACGAATTGAGCTGTAGCATGGGATCAACGTTGTTTTCCCTGAGACTCTCGAGCTTCTTATCGAGAATGAGAGCCACCTCCGCGTTCATGAGACACTTGGCTCGAATGAACTCTGACACATCGAGGGAAATCAAGATTCGCGAAGCGGTAGGTTCACAGATACGAAAGGGAAGATGGTGCTAGGGTTAGCTGCGAAGGTGTCATGCTGGAGACGATAGAAAACGATGCGCCATGATGGAGCTACTAGGCTAGGTAATGGTGTGAGACCTGATCCGAGCTTCAATTGACCTGCGTCTTCCTCCTCCGCGACGTTCTCGGACGCCATGCTGCGATGGACGAGCGGCGGCAAGGTGGTGTATTAATTTTCCGAAGAACACTTCCACGAGTTTTAATTACTATATAGCAATAGAATCTCACTCAAGTCACGCAGACATGCTAGTTTACGTGAGTTCAGACACAGCTGGCCGAGGGCGTATTTGACTAGAGCAGCGAATGAATGCTCGAGCAAGCAAGACTCCTTGGAAGAAATCGATGCTGCATTACTGGACAAAATACCCCCTTTACAAGCGGTACAGCACATGTTTCGGTAAAGGCCTCGACAAAATATACGGTTGTGCAATATACAGTTTCGACAAATGAAATCATAGTGAGCCCCCCCTTCTGTTCCAGTCCATCCTTGGTCCTCGAGATCTCCAATTCCTTATCCTCCATAACCGCAGATACAATTCCTGGTCCTATCTGCCATTCCACATTTTAGCTCTGGGCTTAGCCGGCAGGGAGGTGCAAGTCCGAGGACGGGCCAGGTTTTTGCCAGGAAGACTTCACCTTTTTCTCGCGATTTTTGCTAGCTCTGCGTGATTGTCCGGATCTGAGTCGGAAATCCATATCTTCGTGGTTTCGTGTGGGCAAGCCTTAGATTTCCGACATGGCTCCAGCCAAGGCTGCTGGAGCTGCGGGATCCACTCCCGCTGCTCCCAAGTCTGCGACGGCGGAGTTATTAGATACTCTGGAGGAGAAATTTCGGCTCACGACGAAGCAGCAGGAGCTCCTGATCCGCGTCGCGACCCTTCTGCTAATCTACATCCTCGCATTCGCGACTCGACTCTTCTCCGTGCTCCGTTACGAGAGCGTGATTCACGAGTTCGATCCCTATTTCAACTACCGGACCACGCTGTACCTCACCCGTAAGGGATTTTACGAATTCTGGAACTGGTTCGACCACGAGACATGGTACCCGCTGGGTCGCATTATCGGATTCACTCTCTACCCTGGTCTCATGGTGACGTCAGCGCTTATCTACTGGGCTCTCCACGCGCTCTCATTGGTGGTTCACATCCGTGACGTGTGCGTGATGACTGCTCCGTTCTTCGCGGCCAACACCGCCATGGTCGCGTATTTCTTCGGAAAGGAGATCCGCGATTCGGGAACCGGCCTTATCGCAGCGATCTTCTTGGCCATCTGCCCGGGTTACATTTCGCGATCCGTCGCGGGATCGTACGATTATGAGTGCATCGCCATTTTCGCGATGATCCTCACGTTCTTCCTGTTCGTGAAGGCCGTTAACACCGGCTCTCTCGCGTGGGCTGCCGGCGCCGCGCTCACTTACTTCTACATGGCATCATCATGGGGAGGCTACATCTTTATTATCAATCTGATTCCGATCTACGTCGTGGTGCTGCTGATTACGGGACGCTACACCCCTCGGCTTTATATCGCGTACAACGCGTTTTACATCATCGGAATGCTGCTGGCGATGCAGATCCGCTTCATCGGCTTCCAGCACGTGCAGTCCAGCGAGCACATGGCGGCTCTCGGCACCTTCTGCCTCATCCAGGTAGGCACCTAGCGGTATTCTGGTTTTTCAATTAGCGGAATTCTTACCTTCTGCCTCATCCAGGTACGCACTTGCGGATTCTCCGCTAGGCACTTATCGGGCTTTTTGCCATTTTGCCTCATCCAGGCAGGCACTTCTCGAATTTCGGTTCATTCTGTTGCATTAAGATAGGCAGTTGGCGAATTTCGGCGCATTTTGTTGATTTGAGGTAGGCAGTTTAGCGGATTCATGGCACATTCGCCTTCATCCAGGTAGGCAGTTAGTGGAATTCTGCACGGTTTGTCACATTCCGCTAGGCACTTCGCCGGTAAAAATCATGCCATTGCTAGCAGCCCCATTTCGTTTGCGCCACTCCATGGCATTGCAGCACTCACACTCACAAAAAACAGCAGTAATGCAATCAACACCATTTCGCGTCGTGCCGTCCTGTCCCGTCCCGTTCGCGTTCCTTCCCCTTCCGTCCCGTGTGTCCGCTCCGCCCGCAGGTGTTTTTCTTCGTGGACTGGGTGAAGCACCAGCTGGCAGACCCGAAGCTCTTCCGCACCTTCCTGCGCGTCGTCGTCTTCTCTTTCGGTGGCATCGGCTCCCTCGCTTTCGCCGTCGGCATGGCCACCGGTGAGATGTGATACGCTGATGGCTTGGCACTAAATGTCCTTTATGTAGAGAGTATAACCGTCCCTCCCATGGAAAAGTAGCCTGGAGCGCGGGGAGAGGTGGGTTGGAAGAGGGGAGGGGGGGAGAGGAGCGAGGGAGAAAGGAGAGAGGGGATAGTGGGAGTGGGATGAGGGAAGTGTGGGAGAGGGGAGACGGGGAAGGCGGGGGAGGAGGAAAACGGCGCGATAGAGGAACAACGAGAGCAATGAAAGGGGGTACGAGAGAGAGCGATGAGGCGGTTAAACGGAGCGCAGACAGGCGTAACGGGAATTAGAAGGGCCAGATGGGTGTGAAAGGCCATTAGAAGGAGGTCAGATGGGTGTGAGAGGTGATTAGGAAATGGGATGTGCGTCACTGAAGTGGATGCGGACCACTCTCCTCTTCCCCCCTCTCGCACGCCCGCTTTCCCCTCGCCTCCCAGGCTACATATCGCCGTGGGCGGGGCGGTTCTACTCGTTGCTAGACCCCACGTACGCCAAGTACCACATCCCCATCATCGCCTCTGTGTGTCCTTCCGTGTCCCTCCCTTCCTTCTCTCCCATCTCGTCTTTCCCTTGCCTGCGCTCCCCCCTGCGCGCCAGGCTACATCTCCCCGTGGACGGGGCGGTTCTACTCGCTGCTGGACCCCACGTACGCCAAGGACCACATCCCCATCATCGCCTCCGTGTGTCCTTCCGTGTCCCTCCCTTCCTTCTCTCCCATCTCGTCTTTCCCTTGCCCGCGCTCCCCCCCTTGCGCCAGGCTACATCTCCCCCTGGACGGGGCGGTTCTACTCGCTGCTGGACCCCACGTACGCCAAGGACCACATCCCCATCATCGCGTCCGTGTCAGAGCACCAGCCCACCGCCTGGTCCTCCTTCTTCTTCGACTTCCACATCCTCCTCATCCTCTTCCCCGCTGGTTTGTGCCGCCCTTCCCCCACTCATACTTCCCTTCATCCTTGTACCTGCCAATCGTTGCCGCTCTTCCTTCCCCTCTCCCGCGTCACATATCACGAATGATATTGTAGTCCTCTTTATGCACTCCCCTCCCGTCCCCTCTCCCTGGCCCCTCTTCATCTCCCCCCTCGCTACCTCCGCCCGCTCTTGCTTTGCTCTGTAGTCCATGCCTTCCCCTGTGTGCCAAAACCCCCCATGTACCAACGCCCGACGTGTCAATTCCGTCCCCATTCCGTTTCCCCCCCTGTGCCAGCTCTCCCCACCCCACGTGTCAACCCCTTCCCTCGTGCCAACCCCCACCATGACATCCTGGCGCATGCCAATGCCCCATGTACCAACCCCTTTGCCGCCGCTCTTTGAGGCGCCTCAAAAACCCACCATGACATCCTGGCGCATGCCAATGCCCCATGTACCAACCCCTCTGCCGCCGCCTGAATGAGCACAGGGCTCTACTTCTGCTTCAAGCGCCTCATCGACGCGTCCATGTTTGTGATCATCTATGACCTCACAGCCATGCACTTCATTTGACACTCCTCAAACACCACCTTCTGCGTGTATACATTTGCTTGTGTGCGTGCGTGCGTGCAGGGCTCTACTTCTGCTTCAAGCGCCTGAATGACGCGTCAATGTTTGTGATCATCTACGGGCTGACAGCCATGTACTTCGCGGGCGTCATGGTGCGCCTCATCCTCGTCGCCACGCCCGCCCTCTGCCTCCTCGGTGCCGTCGCTGTCAGCGCTTCCCTCTCCCGCCTCTCCGCCATCGCCCGCGAGAAGACCCCCGAGCCTGCTGCTGCTGCTGCAACCACCTCTGCGAAGCTGTCTGGGAAGGCCAAGGACAAGCTGAAGGTGAGTGGATGCATGTAATAAAGGCTAGGCTAAGGAATGTGGCTATTGCACGCCCCCCCGCTATCAGCGCCTCCCTCTCCCGCCTCTCCGCCATCGCACGCGAGAAGACCCCCGAGCCTGCTGCAAGTGCTCCTGCTGCTTCCGGGGTGAATTTTGAGTCGACTCAAAAGTCACCTCTCCTGCAAGTGCTCCTGCCGCTTCCGGCGCTGGGAAGCTTTCTGGGAAGGCCAAGGACAAGCTGAAGGTGAGTGGAGATGCGTGGAATGGAAGGAACACTGGGCTTGCCATGTGTCTGTCTGTCGCTGCTCTTGCTTCTTGTATTCATGTGACTTACCCTTTTCTCCCCCCCCCTTTTTTTTTGAGTCTCAACCGCTGCTTCTCCCCCTCCGCTCGCGCCCGCCCTCTGCCGGTCACAGGGTGCGCAGGACAGCTCGCTGCCGTACCAGAAGGAGGGCGCGGTGGTGCTTATAGCGGGAATATTCTTCTGCCTGATCAACTTCGCGCGGCACTGCACGTGGGTGACGTCGGAGGCATACTCATCGCCGTCCATTGTGCTCATGGCCCGCCAGCACAACGGCGACCGCGTCATCTTTGATGACTTCCGTGAGGCCTACTTCTGGCTCAAGCACAACACCAAGCCCGATGCTAAGGTGCGTGGGTGGGTGGATAGCTGGGGCGCTGGGTAAGGGGTTGAGTGGGTGGGAGTGATTGCTGAGGTGTTTCAAAGGTCATCTTTGATGACTTCAGTGAGGCTTGCTTCTGGCTCAAACACAACACCAAGCCCGACGCCAAGGTGCGTGTGTGTGATTGTTGTTGGGGTGCTATGGGTGTTATGTGCCGAGTAAAACGTCCCTCCTCCCCGCTCCGCCTCCTCATCCCCCTCCTCCGCCCCCTTCCCTGCAGGTGATGTCATGGTGGGACTACGGGTATCAGATCACGGCGATGGCGAACCGCACAGTCATCGTGGACAACAACACGTGGAACAACACGCACATTGCCACTGTGGGGCGCGCCATGGCCTCGTACGAGGAGCAGGCGTATGGCATCATGCAGCAGCTGGACGTGGATTACGTGCTCGTGGTGTTCGGTGGGGTTACAGGGTACTCGTCCGATGATATCAACAAGTGAGTGGGCTCTGCGTTGCTGTGTGTTCTGTTGGGTGCGGCTTGCCATGCCATGGTGTGCGCTCGTGCTTTCGTACGAGGAGCAGGCATATGGCATCATGCAGCAGCTGGGCGTCGATTACGTGCTCGTGGTGTTCGGACCACACCTCCGACACACCTCCGCCACACCTCCGCCACACCTCCGCCACACCTCTGCCACTCTGCCACACCTCCGCCACACCTCCGCCACTCTGCCACACCTCCGCCACACCTCTTAGGGTTTATTTTCCCTGGACATCAGCTCATTCCTTCCCTCCCTCCCCCCTCTCCTCCTTTTCCCCCCTCTCCTCCTTTTCCCCCCTCTCCTTTTCCCCCCTCTCCTCCTTTTCCCCCCTCTCCTTTTCCCCCCTCTCCCTTTTCCCCCTCTCCTCACGCCCCACTCCTCGCAGGTTCCTGTGGATGGTGCGCATTGGGGGCGGTGTGTTCCCGGACATAAAGGAGCCCGACTATCTCAACAACGGGGGCTATCGCACTGACGCCAATGGCTCGCCCAAGATGCTCAACTGCCTCATGTGAGTGCTGGGGCATTAAGACCATGTGTGAGGCTGCCTGCCTCTTGTGAGAATTGAGTCATTGTTCCGAAACACTCTCACCTTAGCGTGCGCCACTGAACACCATGTGCCACATGCGCCAAGTGTCCTGTCCCAAGGTCATGACTCCTCACTGTGTTGTTATTACGTCCACCTCATTACCCCTTTCATTGTCCTGTGAAACTCGTCCGGCCCTTATTCTGCTGCTCGAGCGCACTCCTGCTGATCTGTCACACGGCTGCTAATGAGTCTCTCTGTCATGTCATGTTCCATGTCGCCCATGTGCTGCATTGGGGATGGGTGTGGGTGCGGTGCTGCATGGTGCGTCGCGTGGGTGTTGACTGTGCATGTGTGTCACTACAGGTACAAGATGTGCTACTACCGCTTTGGCGAGCTGCAAACGGAATATGGCAAGCCAACTGGGTGAGTGAGAGGGCAGGCAGGGCAAGGGTGTCATTGAGGAGGTAGCACGAAATCTCTGCTGCTTCAACCTCCGCAACATCTGCACTTGAAAGCGCATGAATGGGGACCCTAAACCTTCAGATTGCCATGCGCTGTGACCAAAACTTCCTTCCACCTTCCCTCCCCCACTTCATCCCCACGAGTAGGTGGGACCGGGCATGTGGGTACGAGATAGGCAACAAGGACATAGAGCTGGAGTACATAGAGGAAGCATTCACCCTTCCTTCACCTCACCGCCCTCTCCCCTCTGACTTTCTCCCTTCCTTCACCTTGCGCAGGTGGGACCGTGCGCGGGGGTGCGAGACAGGCAACAAGGACGTAGAGCTGGAATACATAGAGGAGGCGTTCACCTCAGAAGGACATGAGCTGGAGTATCTAGAGGAGGCACTAAGTCTGCCCACTGGCCCTCCTCTCACCACCCTCTCCCCTCTGACTTTCCCCATTTCTTCACCTTGCGCAGCTGGGACCGGGCACGTGGGTACGAGATAGGCAACAAGGACATCGAGCTGGAGTATATAGAGGAGGCGTTCACGTCGGCCAACTGGATCGTGCGCATCTACCGTGTCAAGCAGCCCGACAACCGCTGGTAGCACAGCCTTGCACGCCCACGCACGCCCTGCTGGGGCCGCTGGGAGGGACAGCAGCAAGAGCAAAGGAACAGGGGCCAGCAGCAGAGCAGGGGATGTGTGGTGGCAGGCGCAGGGACCAGGTGGTGACCCGTCACTGGGATAGCTTTCATGCCCGTCTTTCTGGTTCTCTGCATATCAGAGAAGCAGTGTGTTGCATCTTGTTGGATCGAGTCGTGACGTGTTGTTGCATGTGTTATCTTCTGCTCAACACCTGGCTGGCAGGGCAGCATTGTGTTGCTATTGGGTGGTCTTCCAGTTTTGCACCCTTGCCCGTGTTGAGAGAGTAATTTGATCATACTAGTGCACTGTGCAATGTGTCACGTGAAAGCTCTTTCAGATCCAGTTGTCTATGGAGAAACTGCCTAAGCAATGGGAGGAATTACAGTGGGCAGCATTCACCTCCCCAGCTTGACCTTACGCCCCTCCGCTTCATCCTTTGGCCTTTCAACTTTCACCCTGTGCTGCTCCCCCTGCTGAACAACTCATGCTTTCTGCTTCTCCTACTAGTCCTTCTGCCTCTTCTGTCTGTCCTTGTGCTTGCTGCAAGCGACTGGAAATGGCGAGAGCAAGGGCATAGGCCTGCTTGCGCTTCACTCGCAAAGCTTCTGCAGCCATCCTCGCAGCCTGCACAGGGGTAGGGGCACGAGCAGGTCCATGTATGGCCCGGGAGCAACCAAACACCAGCAGCACACCACAAAGAATGGGAGCGGCGGTTAGGATGGGCGTGATTGAAGAGTGCGGTTTCGCAGCATTGGAATGGAATCCTGCAGAATAGGGTCAAGCTGCCACAAAGAACAGCCTTTTGAGGCGCCTCAAAAGAATAGGGTGAAGCTGCCTCTCAAGAACAGCCTGTGAACTAACCTGGGAGGGGGGTGTGCCATCCTGAATCAGCTTCTCAAGGTAAGCTGTCACCTCTTCCTCCCCTGTCTGCTGTGATGCATCCAGGTCTCTTCTGGGCAGGCCGTCAATTACCAGGGTGAATTCCCCTTTTGGCCCACGAGCCGTGAACTCCACAAGTGCTTCAGAGAGCGTCCCTCGCCACAGCTGAACAAGAGAGTGGACAAGCGGGATATTGCAGGCAGGATTCAGCGAAAGACAAACAGAACAGATTGTCTTCAAGACAGTGTGTTTGAATGGATGAAAGAACGATATGAGAATGGGGGTAAAAGAAGGAGAATCACGGAGCACAAACTCCATACACTAATATAAGTGCCTATTTTTCAAGAATCACCGAACCTCTTCGTGCAGCTTGGTAAGCTCCCGAGCCACGAGGCACGGGCGGTCCGGGCCAAAGGCGTGGATGCAGTGGGAGAGCGAGGAGAGCAGCTTGTGCGGCGCCACAAACACCACCTGCATCGCCTCCCCCTCCGCTGCTTCCCGCAGCCGACGCTGCCGCACTGCCGACCGCTCTGGGAGGAACCCCACTGTGGGGCGTGGATATCCGGAAAGGGGGTGTAGCGGGGGAGGGGATGGGGAGAAGGGGGGAAGTGGGAGGAGGGGAGGAGGGTGGGAACGGGTGCAGATGTGACCGAGGAGGTTTGACAATGGGAGCGAGGAGAGCAGCTTGTGAGGCGCCACAAACACCACCTGCATTGCCTCCCTCCGCGCTGCCTCCTGCAGCCGACGCTGCCTCACGGCCGACCGCTCTGGAAGGAAGCCCACTGGATGGGCAAGGCAATGAAGTAGGGGGCATGGAAATGGGAGGAGAGCAGCTTGTGCGATGCCAAAGTGCTGAAAAATAATACTTTTGAGACGTCTTGGAAGGCAGCTTGTGCGATGCCTAAGTGTGCTGCAACGCTAAGAGACAAAGCAGAGCATGGCAGCGGAACACGGGGATCATATCACCCACATGAGCCTTGTCACGCACAGAAAGTGAAGCCGTTGGTGAGAAAGCCAGCTGCCGCAACCGCAGTGGTGCCAGCAGACGGGCCGGGAAGAGAAGAGAATAGCAGAACAGAGCACAGCACCGCACAGCACCACACAGAAGAGCAAGGAGAATACCCATATCACCCTCGAGACGCACAGAAGGTGAAGCCGTTGGTGAGAAAGCCAGCAGCCGCAACCGCACTGGTGGCAGCAGACGGGCCGGGGATCACGCTGACTGGGACTGCTGACTCAGCGCACGCGGCGACCAAGTCAGCACCGGGGTCGCTGACGCCCGGCATGCCTGCGTCAGACACGAGGGCGAGTGATTGGCCAGATCGCATTCGACCAATGAGAGCCTCTCGGCGAGCCGTGGCATTGAAGGCATGATAGCTCATCTACACATTGAACAGTACAGATGGACGGGAGGGAGTTATAGCACGTTGGAACGTTGTAACAGGCAGAAGAGGGGAGGAAGGAGGGGAGAGAGGGAAAGAAAGGAGCATCTGTTCTCAGCATGTAGGATCCTGAAACAAGAATACATGAAATAAAATATATATATGATAAATAATAAAATGAGTAAATAAAAGGCAGTGCACCATGGGTGTGGTGATGCCGTAGAAGCGCAGCAGCTTGACGGAGCGGCGCGTGTCCTCTGCTAGAATGAGGTCGGCACAGCGCAGCACCCTCAGCGCCCTGGTGGGTGCAGAGGGATCCGGTGCGGTGGTGTGGGGTGGTGATGGGGGATGGTGGTGTGGGATGGTGGGCACAGCGCTGCACCTGATGGTAACGGCACCCAGCTGATGGTAACCCCACCCACCTGATGGTAACCACACCCACCTGATGGTACCACACCCACCTGATGGTAACCACGCCCACCTGATGGTAACCACGCTCACCTGATGGTAACCACACCCACCTGATGGTAACCCCACCCACCTGATGGTAACCCCACCCACCTGATGGTAACCCCACCCACCTGATGGTAACCACACCCACCTGATGGTAACCGCACCCACCTGATGGTAACATCTTCTAAGTTGCCGATAGGTGTTCCCACCAGATACAGTCCAGGTGCCAATCGCAGCTGCAGGGGTGCGTGATGGTTGAACGGGAGAGAGGGAAGGGGAGTGCGTGGGAGGGGGTACGAAGGGGATGGGGAGGGGAATGGTTAGGTGGGGCAAAAGAGGGCAAGTGCAGAGATTCAGGAGAAGGAGAGGGGGAGTAGTGCTCCTTGGAACGAGAACGAGAGTCCACCGAATTTCAAAGACATGGTGCTCCTTGGAACCACATGGAACCACGTGGGACCACGTGGGACCCCTTGAAATTACACAGGTTCCTACACATGGGTGATACCTTGTCGGGCCATTTGCACATGTCCTCGTTATAGAGCCGTTCGTTTCTGCCTTCTCCGTCCTCTGCTAATACTTCCTTCTCCCCATCTCCTTCCTCCTCGCTGACCCCCCTCAACATCAGCTCCGTGTCGCCTTCCCCCGTGTCGCCTCCACTCGCGTCGCCACCAATTGCGCTGCTCCTCTTGACTTGCGCCCGGTAAATCTCGCCGTCGTAAGCCGTTGTCCCGCCAACCGCGGCAGAATCGGGTCGCGCGATTCCACCAGCCGTTACTCCGCGCTGCGCACATCCCCTGAACTTCCCCTCCAAACCCCCGTAGAGCTCGCGAGTGCACGGAAACGCTATTCTCCGTTGTCCACACGATTTTGCGCTCCATGGCTGCTTCGGATCCCCATCAGGTGAATCCATTCGCCCGTGTTTCCCGGTCACATTTGTGAAGCCTCGAAAACCAAACGAGTTTCGATACGCTGCTTGTTGTATTATTCGCTGGGTGGGGATCGGAGTCACGCTGCGAGTCAGTTTTCCCGCGGCCCTCGAAAACACCAGCCTCCCCGTAGCATGCGCTGCAGCCATGGCACTTCGTCAGTCAACAGTTCAGAAACGTAGATAAGTTGGGGAACGTAACTTGCGGCGGATTTGACGACAACTCGTGGGGTGGTCCTTCGAAATTCGGTGGACTTTCGTTCTCCGCACAATCCGCCATGAAATGCGGCGCGTGTTGTGGGAATGTGGTGTTTTGATGTCCAAGCATTATGCCATTCATGATTTTCAAAGGCCTATGAAATGTGTTTCTGTACGAAACGTGAGAGCCTACAGAAGCGAAACTGAAACCTATGAGACCCGTCAAATTTCATTATCGAGGATGGACCACATTGCCCTGAAAGTCGTGGAGCAACTTGAGGCGCGTATATACAGTACTAGTTCTTCGCCAGGAATCATCGCCAACGCGCGAAGGTTTTGTTGCCGAGCCCCCTCCCACAAATCGGAAGCATGGCCCACGTTCGGTGGCACTGAGATGATTCGTAGACCCGGCACACGTGTCGCAAAGGACCATGATTCGCCGCCACCCATCTCCGGGGCACCGATTCCTATAGTCACTGTTCATGGGGTCCCCGATTTCGCGTGGCATCGGAATTTCGTTGTGCGACTGGAGGAAAAATCGTCGCTTCGTGATCGTGATGCAATGTGAACCGCCTCGCAACCCTTGTATCCGGACCTGGTGACCAGATTCGTGAATGTCGCATGCTGGACACACTCACGCACAGCCCAGCGAGGAGGACGATTCGTCAGGTCCTCGCGAAGTCTCATGATCCATAATCGTGCCGAATTTGGCAGACGAAGCGCGTGTCGCTCAACCACAACCATCCGTCACAACGACTTGTAACAGTCCCGAATTTCACCGCAATTCTGCGCCTCGTAACGCCCTCAACTTCCCCCTCCCCCTACTTGCCCTTGCTTTCGTCATTCGCTCCCGCCATTCAAAAGCCTGAGATGCAAAGACCGCTGCAAGCAAAGCAAGCTAGCCACCATCGGAGTTGTCTTTATCCTAGTAGCTGACTGTAGCGAGGCCAGGAAAGCAAGGACAGCAGCTAAAATCAACCCCAGCCTCTCCAACAGCCCGACAGCATTATTCGTAGTGCTCGCGTCTGCTGTCAGGGAAGGCTGTCGCAGGAAGTTCACTTGAAGCCCTCACTTGCGTAGGAGCGTTTTCGGCTCAGCCCCTCCCTTTTCACTCCGCAACCGTCGACAACTGCAAGCGAAAATGGTGCAGATCAAAGAATTGTAAGAAGCAAGAAGATTATTCGTTGCGAGTCATCTCGCCACTCCAAATCCGATCGCTTCCCAATCTCCTCTTTGCTTTGCGCGACGCGAACTGTGTGAATCTCGTCTGTGCAAGAAAGTACTGCTTTTGTCAGAGTTTGCGTCCGGAACTCTTCAATTCGGTGCTGTTTTCGAAAAATCGTGCAAGAATTATGTCTGACCTGGCTCGTCCGTTCGTTTCTGCCTTTGTTTTATCTTTTGCATGGACCCCGGGTTCCTTCCTCGCGACTATCGACGGTGTCCTCGTCAATGGCAACGGCGCTAACTGTGCGCTCGTCACTCGTCTCTTCTCACTTGTCTCTCGCCCGTTATCGCGCGCTCTATCCTCAGCCGCATCACCATGCCCTTTTCTCTCGACGAGGTAAGCATACGTGGATCAATCAACTCACTCGGCTGTTCCCGTCCCTTCAAACTCAACTTAGACCAGCGAGTGAAGCACATCAGAGCATATTTCTCTCCGTACCCTTACCATCCCGCCTACTCTCCTTTCTCTCATCTTTCCCCGTAACCTCCCTCTCTTTCTCCCTCACATTTCATTATAAATCTTCCAGTATCGCGTGGGGCAGACATACATGCGGTCGCGCATGCAAATGGAGAACACCAAGGGACGCGAGGGCATCGAAGTGATCGCAAGCGAGCCGTTTAAAGACGACGTGTTGGGCGAGGGTCACTTTTCGCACGTCGTCTATCACTTCCAAAGCCGCGCGCCCGCGTGGATCCGCCCGCTCGCTCCGGTCGAGGCGCTGCGGCTCGAAGAAAAGAACTGGAACGCGTTTCCCCGATGCCGCACGGAGATTAGCGTAAGCCTGCAGAGGATGGGTAGGGAGCGGATAAGGGAAAGGGGGACGGGGGAGGGGGACGGGTTAATGGGCGCCGAAAAAACAAAGCGGCTCTAAAAGTAAGACGTGGAGACTTGTGCTCTGCGCTGATTGCCCCTCTACTTGTGCCCCATCTCTGCTGTCCTCTCCACCCGTTACAGTGTCCGTACTTCTCCAACTACAAGATCACCACCGACTCGTTTCACGTCGCAGACCGTGGCGAATCAGAGAACGTGAGTGTCGCACACACTGTCGCAGGGTATTTCGCTTGCCAGGGAAATTTTCAAGTCTGCCAGAAGCTCGCTATGGCTCACATTGAACTTGCCGATGTGGCTGCCAAAGAGCACTGAAACATCTCAGAATGTCCTGCGTATTTCTTTTTTCTTACCTTTGAGTGCGACCTGCGCGCTGACCGTCTTGGTCCTCACCCCCCATTCGTCTTGTTGCATCCCCATCTGCGTCGCCCGCCAGGCGCTGAAGCTGTCGGATGCTGAGCTGGAGCTGCGCAAGGTGGACCACGTGGACATCGCGTCGGCCGACAGGGACATGTGGTCGCGAACCATCGCGCGGAAGCGCACTGACCCCTCCAAGATCGCCCTGCTTAAACTCAACCGCGGCCCGCTCGCGCCCGGATGGCAGGTAAGCGAATTCGCAATTGTGGGTACCCAGCCAGCAGCAGCATTTTGGTCGCAAGTTTTTTTCCTGAATCAATCCTTCGAACCGCGCACACCGCCCTGCTTGGCACGTAATGACTGGTGCGCCTGATCCTCGTCAATTCGCGTTCGTTTCAAGAGTGTTGGCTATTTCGGCCTTGATTCCTCTCCCTGTTTCTGAGTGCAGGAAACGTGTCAGCCTGTAATGACAGTCTACAAGGTGGTACACGTGGATGCGCCCTATTGGGGAATCGGCAGGCAGATGGAGCTCGCCACAATCGCGGTGAGTGCTGTCGCGTGGAGTTCTGCCAACTCTCAAAATCCGTGCTTGTTGCAGCTGTGGCTAATTTCGTTGGCGTCATAAGACTTGCAGGGGTCTCTCCCACTGAAAGCCTGTTCTAACCCTAATGAATCCCCATCCCCCACCCTCCCACCGTTCGCAGGCGCAACGCGCGCTTTATCTGGAGGCGCACAGGAAGTGCTATGGATGGGCGGACGAGTGGTGCTCTCTGACTGTGGCTGATGCACGGCGGATAGAGCAAGAGAATATCGACAAAATGCGAAAGGTGAGGGTGAAGTAACACGTGCTCCAGGCTTGCTGGTGTTAATGAAAAACATGTCCATTCTTCATGTTCACTGACAACCAGAAGGCTCTTATTTCACCACGCTAGCCGTAACTTCGTCCTGTGTGTCCTCATCCTTCCCTTTGCCCACAGAGCCTTTCTTTGAGTGACCGCTTTGATGAAGAAGCTCTTAGCGAGTCAATGGAGGATGCAGAGGAGGGAGAGGAGGAAGAGGAGGAGGAGATGTTCAACTCAGTGGCACCCCTGCCTGCCGTTGCTTCTGTGGCTGCATAATTTTAATCGGACAATAAAGTCTGCACTGCTACAACAGCATTGCCATGACCACTGTACACAGAGATTACCAGCATCGGCTGGGTGGAGACTGCACGAATTTGCTTGCAGTAGGTGCAACACTGAGTAGGTAACTAGGTGGCAGCATGGCACAGCTCACTAGACCATGCACGCTGTCGGCTGAAGGCACTGGCTTGACTAGGAGGACACAGTTGGTGCCATATCTATGTATGGTGTGTATAAATGCACTCTTATGGACCTCCCGTTATTTCCCGTTAGTCCTGACTCCCAAATACCGTATTCAGCACAACGGATGTGCCATTTGAGGTTGGCTTTGTTGGCTTGCTTTGTTAATGTATAGCACTGTTTCAATCCTCCAACAGTGGAACAGATATGGGCAAGTAACACTCGATTCATCTGATTCATCGTATGCTTCTGCGGATGTATGTATTAGCGAAGCTGTTGTTAGTGGTAAGTTGATTGTTGGCTATCTGAACGGCAGAATCAAATTCTAGCATCACTATTCATGAACATCAACCGCTGATTGCGACTACATTCATGATTTCGGCGCGTCGTAACCCAATTGCTGCAGTCGCCGAGAGGTCGCACGACGACACATCCAAGCGTCGTCGCATTTTCCGCAAACATCACGTACTGGTAACAAGGCACTCTCATAAGCACGTCGGAAGCTCTCGCGAAGGCTAGTCGTACGACTTTGCGAATCCAACAGTCGAAGCGCCTCGACAGTCGAAGCGCCTCCCCGTCCCCCCAACCCTTGCTATTCCTCTTCCCCTTCATCTGCCATACAAATAGCGAGATAAGTAGAATCCCATTAGCCCCCATCAACCAAGCAACCCAACAGGTGCTTGCTAGCTACCGTCTTCACAACCCCACCAAGCCGCTTCTGTCACCTTCAAGCCCGACCAAGCCAACCGACACTCATCCCAGCCCTCTTCATCAACAGCAGAAGACGAGAAAGAGCAACGCAAAGCATCGCCTTCTCCTCGGGCATGCTATTACGGATTTCTCGTTTCTGCTGCAAAAAGGTGTCCGTCGAAGGAAGTGTCGACTTGACGGGGAATTCTTGCTAACTTCACCCAGAGACCTTGCGTCAATCTCGCTCGGCTCAGCCCCCTCCGGTTTCGCTCCGCGGCCGTCAACAACTGTTAGCCAGAATGGTGCAGATTAAGGAATTGTAAGATGCAGAATGATTTTTCGAACGCGCTTGTATTGTTCGTTTACCAACGGATTTTCTAACTTGTTCCTCTCGTGCTTGTTTCTTGGTTTGCGTGGTCTGCGGGGTCATCCCTTGCTGCGATATCATTGTGGCGGTACCGACGGCCCTCTGTAATCGTCTCCTCGCCTCTCATCGTCCGGCGCGCGTCGTCCACCTTCAGCCGCATCACCATGCCATTTTCTCTCGACGAGGTATGCACACGCAAACGCGCACGAGCACGAGCACGCGCATACCCATGCGCCTGCGCAACCTGACGCGGCTAAAAACTCCCTACACATACGTTGTAACAAAACGCAACCCGCCCCGACCATGGATTATACTGAAGCACGGAATCTACCTTCGCTTACCTCCCCCGTCCCTCTCCTCACTTCTCCCCCCACATTCTCCCCGTACAATATCGCACGTGACAGTATCACGTGGGGCACACCTACATGCGGTCGCGCATGCAGATGGAGAACACCAAGGGGCGCGAGGGCGTCGAGGTTATCGCCAGCGAGCCGTTTAAAGACGACGTGTTGGGCGAGGGTCACTTTTCGCACGTCGTGCACCACTTTCAGGGCCGCGCGCCCGCATGGATCCGCGCGCTCGCGCCGCTCAAGGCGCTGCGGCTCGAGGAGAA
Source organism: Closterium sp. Yama58-4 (assembly GCA_947470075.1). Classification (NCBI taxonomy): domain Eukaryota; kingdom Viridiplantae; phylum Streptophyta; class Zygnematophyceae; order Desmidiales; family Closteriaceae; genus Closterium; species Closterium sp. Yama58-4. The sequence goes on along the minus strand of CANIUD010000121.1, from coordinate 627,569 downwards.
GAACTGGAACGCGTACCCGCGCAGCCGCATGGAGCTTAGCGTAAGCTCGCCGGGAAAGGGGACGGGACGGGGAAGGGGAAAGAGGGTACCGGTGTCGCGAAACTGAGGCGGCATTTCTAGTGTGCCATACGCGTTGTGATTTGGCTACACGCTGTTTGCTCTTTGCTTCCCCTATCTCATTCGTCAGTATTTTCTGACTCTCATTTTTCGCCTCTCCTGTCTCTCCCTGTTCCCCCTATTTGCTTCCCCCTTCCCCCTCGCCCGTTGCAGTGCCCGTATTTCACAAACTTCAAAATAGTCGTCGACACATATCACCTCGCCGACCGAGGCGACACGGAGAATGTGAGTGTCTCCCGTCCCGGGTTTAGGATGCTGGTATATGCCAGCTCTATAGTAAATTAATATCGAAAGTCTACTAGCTGCTGGTTGGGAAGCAATGTGAGCCAGCGTGGTGGTTTTCTTGTGGTTCCCAGACTCCGTTACCTCCGTTACTTGTGATTCTTGTTTTGGTCCTCACCCCGCCACTCCCCCGCTCCCTCCGCTTCCCCCACCCCCCATTCATCTCGTCATCCTCTTCTCTTCTTCCTCCAGGCGTTGAATCTATCAAAGGCTGACTTGGCGCTGCGCAAGGTGGACCACGTGGACATCGCGTCGGCCGACAGGGACATGTGGTCGCGCATCATCGCGCGGAAGCGCACCGACCCCTCCAAGATCGCCCTGCTTAAACTCAACCGCGGCCCGCTCGCCCCCGGATGGCAGGTAAGCTTGGAGGATAGTCAGATGGCTCGCTATTACCTTGAACATGGCTGCTCGTCGTATCATGTACTCCTGAACGACAATGGCGACTGCTACGATCCGAACATATCATATTCGAACATGGTTCCCATCCGTTCCTTTCCGCGTGCAGGAAACGTGTGGGCCTGTGATGACGTCGTACAAGTTGATTCGCGTGGATGCGCCCTACTGGGGTTTCGGCAGGCAGATGGAGCTCGCTGCGATCGCCGTGAGTGCTGTCTTGTCGCCGTCGCCGCTTCGGTTCATGCGAGTGTCGCAATGATTGCTGCCATTGTTAGAAACGCTGCACATGTCGCTATTTCTTTTCGAACCCGCGTCTCCTCCCCTCCTCTCATACTCCCTCTCCAATGCTCCCCCCTTTCCCCCCCCCCCCTTCCCCTTTCTCCCCGCGCTCCCCATTCGATCTCAGGCGCACCGCGCTCTTTACCTGGAGGCGTACAGAAAGTGCTACGCGTGGGCGGATGAGTGGTGCGAGATGACTGTCGCGGACGCGCGCCGGATCGAGCAGGAAAACATCGACAGAATGCGAAAGGTGAGGGCGCGTTGTAACATCCGCTTGTAACATAATTTGCAACTTCGACTATAATCTACTGACATCATCTAAAGCTACTGTTAATGCACTCATGGGAATCTCACGCTCGTATCATGAATCACCAAAGCACGTTACAACCCTTATTTCTATCCTAACCCTTTGTCCTGACCCAATCGTACCCACCCTTTGCCCACATCAGAGCCTTTCCCTGAGCGACAGCGTGGATGATGAAGCTTTTAGTGATGCTGTAGAGGATGCAGTGGAGGGGGAGGAGGAAGGAGAGGAAGAGGGTGTGTTCAAGTCAGCAGTAACAGCTTTACCTGCTGTTGCTCCAGTGGCCGCATGAAGGTGGACAGCATACAAAAACAGCTGCATGGCGATGCACATTGAGCAATGCCATAAGCTTTCCCATGGCCATCACTGTACAACGTTCGGGATACCGTGCGTACGATGCACCCTGCTCTTCAGGCATCAGCTAAAGTGGGTGCATCCACAGCTTAGCAAACACACTCTCCTCTGCAGGCCAATCAGGCGGGTGAATGGAGGAGAGGCAAGTGACAGATGGGAGTTATTCAAGTCAGTTTGATACCGAAACACGCAACATGGTTGCACGAGAGGCACATATTACGCAGCAAGCCGTCCTACCTACCCTGCTCCCATGGCTGAGAGACTCTTTCCAGCTACTATAGACTTCAGTCAAGAAGTCAAAAAGCAGCTCAGATCCTGGAAGCATCCTGCCTTATGGGCTGTACACAGTAAACAAAAAGCAGCTCAGATCCTGGAAGCCATTTCATAGCCAGTTCTCTTCATCACAAACGTGATACTCAGCCTTTGCCACAATATCTTACTTCCTCAATCACCTCCCATCGCCATGCACGCACCACTCCCAGGGCCAAATTGTGCAAAATAACATGTTCTCCCATCCCATACATGCAGACATCCATCAAAATGATAAAAGAAAACCCATCATTCCCAAGCCTGTCTCACCCCACCATCCTTTGCACCAGCTCCTTCACATCCACAGCCATCACGACCATGACACCCGTCCGACTGTCTCGTCTCCCCCACTCGATAACTCATCCCTACATCTGACTCAACTGACAAGTCACCTCCCCCGCCTCCCCCTCGGTGACTCATCTTCACTTTCACTCTCATCCCTTCCCCTCCGCCTCCTCCCCCCCTCCCTGTCCCCCCGACCGCCCCTGCCCTCAGGAGACGCAACCCTTCCCCCTGCCCCCTTGCCCTCGCCCCTGCTCCCCCGCAAATCCCCCTTGCCGCTCCTCGCAGCAGGAGACGCATCCCTGCCCTTGTCCCCAGCCCTGCGCACTGGGGGCCCATACTCCCTTCCCCTCACCTCTGGAGACCCCCCCCTGCCCCTACCACCGCCACCCCCCCTGCCCCCGCCACCCCTGGGAGCGGGAGATGCGCTCCTGCTGCTGCTGTCGTGACGGGGCCTGGGAGCAGCAGCGACCTGCCTGCGGGGGGGAGGAGAGGGCGACCTGGAGGGCGAGCGAGAGGGAGACGACGAGGGCGACGAGCGACCAGAGGAGCTCGTGGGTGAAGCGGCAGCGGCAGGGGCAGCAGCAGCAGCCCTTACTGGGCGCCGCTGAGGGCTGGGGGAACGGCCTCTCTTGGGGCTGGGGGAGCGGGCGCGCTTGAAGGTGGGGGGAGCCGCGCGTTTAGGGCTGGGGGAACGAGAGCGCTGGGGACTGGGGGAAGGGGCGGCTCTGGGGCTGGGGGCGCGATAGCGCTTGGGGCTGGGAGAGCGCCCGCGCTTGGGGCTGGGGGAGCGACCGCGCTTGGGGCTGGGAGAGCGCCCGCGCTTGGGAGAGACAGAGCGCCGATTGGGCGAGAGGTCTTTGGGCTCGGCGCGGAACGACCTCTGCTGCCTGCTGCCGCGCCCCTCGAAGTCCCTCTCTTCCTGCGCCGGCTTCCTCCCCCGCCCCCGCTCCCGCTCCCCCTCTCGCTCCCATTCCTCCTCCTCGCTCTCCGATTCCCCTCTCTCCTCTCTCAACCCCCCGAGCTTCTTGAACGATATGCTCTTGCCTGCCATCCACCTGTCCTCGCCCTCATCAATATCAGCAGCATCAGTGGCGCGCGCGTCCCTCCGCTGCTTCTTCCGCTCACCCGCCTGCTCCTCCTCTCTTCCCCTCCCCCTCCTCTCGTCCCCCCTCCGTGTCTCGCCCTCGTCCTTCCGCCGCCCTTCCTCCCGCTTCCGCTCCGCTCTCAACCTCTCCGCCTCCCTGCGCTCCGCCTCCTCCTCCCTCCGCTTAACTTCCTCTTCCGCCCTCCGCGCCTCCGCCTCCCGCGCCTCTTCCGCCCGCCGCGCCTCCTCCGCTTCCCGGAGCTTCCGCGCCTTCTTTTCCTTCCGCCTCATCTCCTCCTCCCGCTCCGCTGCCTCCTCCTCCGCCCGCCTCCGCGCCTTCTCTTCTTTCTTAAGCCTCTTTTTCATCTCCTTCTCCTCCTTCCGCCTCTGCTTCTCCCTTCGCCGTTCCTCCTTCTCCCGCTCCTTCTCCTCCCGCCGCCGCGCCTCCTCCGCCTCTTCCCGCGCCAGCTGCCGCTCCTGCCGCCGCTGCTCCTGCAGCTCGCGGTCGAACGCGTCCCCTTCTTTAGCAGACTCGTTAATGCGCAGAGCGGCTTTGAGCGTCTCCATCTTCTTCTCCTTGCGCGCCACGATCTGATGCGTCTGGTTCCTGCCACCCGTCGCCACCCGTCGCCAGCAAGGACGGGAAAACGATTCAAAACAAAGGTCCAAGACAGTTAAGCGCCAAGAAAACCTAAAGCCGCGAACTAAATCTACTGGGAATCAAGTACTGGAAGCACGGCTGGGCGGTCGAGAAACGAGCGGAAAAATAGCGAGAAAACAGGCAACGGAATACAACTACCAAATAACCCTACACAGCAGCAAGCATGCGTGGTTTGTCAGCTCACCCTAGCGAGTCCAGCGCCTGGTCCTCCGATTCCTCGCGCATGGCGGCCTCGAGCTGCGCGCGGGCCTGCTCCATCTGCTCCTCGATCTCGTCCTCCAGGTACCCCTGCTCCTCCAGCGTCTCGCGCAGCAGCAGCAGCTTCAGCTCGATCTGCCGCTTCCGGTCATGCTCCAGGATTTCTTTGTTCGCCTTGCGGCTGATTCCGCCCGTTCCCGCGCCTTCCTGGAACTCCTTCGCCTCGAGCTTCGTGTGCCGGTGGCGAATCGCGAATTTGTTCGCTTGCACGTACCCGTTGGTGCCGGACCCGCGGGCCGTCTGAAGCCCTATGCCGTTATACATGGCGGCTCGTTTTCACCGGCACTCAGCTCCGATAAATTCGAAGGTTGATAGAGCCGAATTAGCAGTTGGTGAGCCTTAATCGCAGAAATGTAACGACAGAACCAGGAATGGCGAGGATCAAGACTCAAGAATCGAGTGGAGAATCTTGGAGAGCAAGAAACTCGAATCCAAAGCAGGACGAAATTAGCAGTAGAAGAGAGGGAGGGACGATGTTAGGGTTTACATGTAGTTGAGTCGGACAGGTTGACGTCCGCAAAATCCCCTCTATGGTGTAGTCCAGTATTGTATTAGCCCAGCTTGGTATGAGTAATGTACTGTATTCATTGCGAAAATGTCTTGGCCTGGCACTAGCCTGACTCGACAGCGTGGCAACCTCGTGTCGACTGTGACCGTCGATCTTACTAGTTCAAGCGACACGATGGGGGCGAGAGGGTTCTATTCGCTGCAGACAATTCGCTACCCTGCATTACACAAACTCACGAAATTGCTTCCCAAAAATGAAACGTCCAATAAAGAGTAAAAGCATTTCACATGCTCCACACTTAGTGCAGGCACAGCAGAGACAGGAGTTTTTCCACAGGCATTCAACAAGAATATGCAGTTGCTAAGACAACCAAGTGTTCTTGTAGTCTCATTAGTCCATTCCACTTGATAAACCCCCTCCTGAGGCTCCTTCGCTTCTATCCAAGCCTGCTTCTCCCCCATCAGCTCCTCTCTCCTCGCCTTGAATGAATGGTAGGACTTCACCACTCACGGCACCAGCCGCCACATCCGCAGCCGCCATCTCAGCGGCCTCTCGTCGCCGTTGCTCCTCAATGACCCTTTCAGCCGCCACCTGGCGGGCCTCTTCCACATGCTGCCACATGTCATCACCTGGTTGGACACCCGCTCGCTGCATATCTTCCAAGATTGCGACTGCTGTGTCGATTTCCAGGAGCCCAAGGCACGTGTTGACCACCGTCTTGTAGAGGTTGCTGTGAGAGAAGCAGAAGAGAGCAGATGAAGGCGGGGAGGAAAGGAATCCATTTTGAGTGGACTCAAAATTTGACTGCTGTGTCAATCTCCAGGAGTCCAAGGCACGTGTTGACCACCGTCTTGTAGAGGTTGCTGCGAGGGAAACGGAGGAGAAGAGAGGAAAGCAGGGGGGGAGGGAGAGTAGACCGAGATGGAAGAGCAGGGAGCAGAAGCAGTTGGTTAGGAATGCGACATGGAAATGGGGTGGGAAGGAGGTGAGTGTCAGAGAGCTTTTGAAACGATTTCAGACAGCAGCAAGAACGAGAAGAGAAGCAGGCATACATCGTATATATGCAATATCCTTCTAAGGGCGTGTGTCCTTGGGGTCAAACTTTGGCCAAAGTTCAACCTTCTAGAGAGGTTGTACACAGTAGGATACAGTTTAGAAACGTTTCGCCACGGTGCAAAGAGGTTAAGAGTGCGAAACTCGACAAATTTTCGTCAAAAGTCATACTCCCTAAGCTCCAAAACCATGGCAGAATGCGTGACATTGAGCGGCAAGGCCATGTATTGATGGCACCATCAGCTTATAAAGTACACCAAGGGACATGCTCAACGTTTCACTCACATGCCGAACTTGTGACCAATCGCATGTGACTTCTCAACCACCCCCTGCATAATACGACAATCGTTGCCGTCCACTGCCGCCCACAGCACCATGCAGCAGTCCGCCAGGGTCGGCACGCCACCCAGCTCAATCACCTGAGGGAGCAACAAATGGCGCAGGCAGCGAGAACATTGAGAGGGAGGCATTGTCCCACTGACAAGAGACAGACTGATTCGCTCGTCTCGTCATATCAACATCTCATTGTCGCCAGTCCCATTGTCCCAACGCCTCACTCCCTTGTTGTCACTTCGTCACTTCCTCACATCCTCTCGTCTCACCAGTTGAAAGATGCTCCACGCGCTGTCAAGAGAATGGTCTCTCACTCCACGGCAGCACAACACGCTCCTTCCTTGTCCACCCGCCCCCCTTTCGACGGGAAACAAGGCCCCACAGTTCCAGTTACAACCCCACATGCCCCCAAAAGCACACACCAATCCAATTCCCCAATTCCCTCATCCTCTCTCTCCTCACCAGTTGAAAGATGCTCCAAGCGCTGTCAAGCTCCATTCTCTCACTCCATGGCAGCACCGCCCGCTCCTTGTCTGCCCGCTCCCACCAGTGGCCCCACCGCTCCTCATCCACCCTTTTCCCTTCCAACCGCAAACAGGGCCGACCGCACAGTTCCACTTGCAACCTTGAAAAACATCCCCGAAAAGCACACAAACACCATTGCTATTCTCCAATTCCCTCATCCTCACGTCTCACCAGTTGAAAGATGTTCCAAGCGCTGTCAAGCTCCATGCGCTCACTCCACGGCAGCACGGCACGCTCCTTGTCCGCCCGCTCCCACCAGTGGCCCCACCGCTCCTCCAAGGTGAAGATGCCATCCAGAGTGGTGGAGAGCGGTATGAGGTCCTCCTCCGCTCGGAACGCCTGCATCTCCTCGTCCTCCTCTGCTGCCTGCGCTGCTGACCCTGCCAGGATGGCCGGTGCTGCTGCATGCACCTCCCCCTCGTCCTCATCGTCATACAGGTCCTGGGGGGAGGGGGGAAACCGGGAGGAGCGGGGAGGAAGGAGAAACCAGGGGGAGGGGGAGAGGGGAGAAGGGCGAAGTGGAGAAGGATGAGTTGATAGCCTTGCCCTAATCCTCATTGCTGTACAGGGATCAGAGAGGGGCTGCATCTCCTCGTCCTCCTCTGCTGCCTGCGCTACTGACCCCGCTAGAACGGCGCTGCTGCATGCACCTCCCCCTCGTCCTCATCGTCATACAGGTCCTGGGGGGAGCAGGAGGGGGGAAAGGGGAGGGGAGAGGGAGGAGCTGAGTGCCTCTGCTGGTGGGTGTTTTCTGCCTGCTGCATGCACCTCCCCCTCGTCCTCATCGTCGTACAGGTCCTGCGGGGAGGAAGACGAAGGAAAGGATAAAAGGAAACAAAAATTGGGGAGAGAGAAACGGGAATTTGGGAGGAAGAGTGTAGGAGAGCATGAGGGCATGAGAGGATGAGAGGACGAATGCACACAACTGTGACCTTCGTCTCTCATCTCACCAACGACTTGGCCTTGGCTCTGCCTGCTGCGCTCCCACCGCTGCCACCCGCAGCGCCGCCCACCAGCTGCGAGGTGAGCAGCCCGCCGCCGCCCCGCACGCCCTCCTCTTTCATGGCCAGCACCGACACCTCCCTCTCAGCTCCGCCCAAGGTGACTTTTGAGTCGACTCAACAAGTCACCTCAACACCTCCCTCTCTGCTCCGCGCAAGAGAGGGCGGGAGCACAAGTGCGCAAACCTATGCGCCTCAACTCACCGACGGCTCAACTCACCGAAGATTTAGCCTTAGCTCTGCCTGCTGCACTCCCGCCCCCGCCGCCCGCAGCGCCGCCCACCAGCTGCGAGGTGAGCAGCCCACCCTTGCCCCGCACGCCCTCCTCCTCCATTGCCAGCACCGCCACCTCCCTCTCTGCTCCGCCGCCCAGCATGCCGCCCGCCTGCCCCGGCGCCACCTCCTCCTCGTCCACCGCCTCATCCTCTTCCCCCACCGCCCCCTCCTCCTCCTCTTCGTCCTCATCCTCCTCATCATCTATCACATCGTCCACTTCTAAGTCCTCCTCTTCCTCCTCATCATCATCCTCATCTTCTTCCTCCTCCTCTTCCTCGTCCAGTTCTTCATCTTCCTCGTCGTCCTCTTCCTCCCCGCCGGACAGTGCCGCCCGGATCCGCTCGTCGGCCGCCCGCTGCTTCTCGTCTGCTTCCCGCTGCCGCTCGTCCTTCTCGCGCTGCTGCTGCTCCGCACTCGCCCGCCGCTCGCTCTCCCTCATCATCTCTATCACCTGCGGCCACGATGCTGCTGTACCGTCCAGAGTTAAGTGCTCTAGCAGATACTCCACTCTCGCACTTGCCTGTAAACAAAGGGTTTGAGGAGAGGCGGGAAGGTCATACAGAGGAGGGAGCCTATCATCTTTATTACCTTTCCGCCACGACGCTGCTGTGCTGTCCAGTGTCAGGTCCTCCAGCAGATACTCCACCCTCACACTCGCCTGTAGAAAAGAGGGGGTGCAGTGGAAGGTTAGAGGAGGAAAGTATCGTCTCAATCACCTGCCATCCAGTGTGAGGTGCTCCAGTGTGAGATTCTTCACTCTTGCGCTCGCCTGTAGGAGCAGGGAGGTTGTTGGGAGTCTGTGAAAACGAGAGGGAAAGAGAGGTCGATCACCTCTATCACCTGCGTTCAAACACAATGCTGCCGTGCTGTGCCGTGCCGTGCCATCTAGGGTCAGGTGCTCCAGCAGATATTCCACTCTTGCACTCGCCTGTGAAACAGGAAGGTGAAAGGGATAGAGGGGTTATCCTCACTTAGTCAGCAATCACTTGCAACCACGGTGCTGCTGTGCTGTGCCATCCCGTGTGAGATGCTCTAGCGGATACGCCACCTGCGACCGCAATTCTGGAGTCAACCTAGAAAAGCCACCATCAACATCAACGAGGTGACTTTTGAGTCGACTCAAAAGTCAATTCTGGAGTCAACCTAGAAAAGCCACCATCAACATCACCGAGGTGACTTCTGAGTCGACTCAAAAGTCAATTCTGGAGTCAACCTAGAAAAGCCACCATCAACATCAACGAGGTGACTTTTGAGTCGACTCAAAAGTCAATTCTGGAGTCAACCTAGAAAAGCCACCATCAACATCAACGAGGTGACTTTTGAGTCGACTCAAAAGTCAATTCTGGAGTCAACCTAGAAAAGCCACCATCAACATCAACGAGGTGACTTCTGAGTCGACTCAAAAGTCAATTCTGGAGTCAACCTAGAAAAGCCACCATCAACATCAACGAGGTGACTTTTGAGTCGACTCAAAAGTCAAGTCTGGAGTCAACCTAGAAAAGCCACCATCAACATCAACGAGGTGACTTTTGAGTCGACTCAAAAGTCAATTCTGGAGTCAACCTAGAAAAGCCACCATCAACATCACCCACATGCACCACTCAGCACCCACCATCTACATACATACACCACTCACCTGCATGACAGGCTCTCTTGCCTGGGGCGTCCACAGGGGTTTCCCCAGCACCTTTTTGAGCCGTATCGCCCGCTGCACTCTTGCATACAGCAAGGCGTGATTCCCATCGGTGGGCAGCCCCTGCCCCGCCAGCTCCTGCCGCAGCTCCCCCACCACCATCTTGCTCGCCGCCTTGTCACGCCGATCACTGAGTCAACTCAGTCATCCTACCACCCACCTCCACCCACCTGCACCACACAGCACCATAATCTCACCTGCATCACAGGCTCTCGGGTCTGCGGAGTCCACAGCGGTTTCCCCAGCGCCTTGTTAAGCCTTCTAGCCCGTTGCACTCTCGCATACAGCACAGCACGGTTACCATCGGTGGGCAGCCCCTGCCCCGCCAGCTCCTGCCGCAGCTCCCCCACCACCATCTTGCTCGCCGCCTTGGGCGCCCTCGCCCCCCCCCGCGCCCCCATCAACCCCCCCGTCAGCCCCCCGGTCAAACCACCGGTTAGGCCCCAGCTGCTGCTGCCAGTGCTGGCAGTGGCGGCAGCTGTGGCAGCAACGGCGGTACCAGCAGCAGTGGCAGCATCAGAACCAGCAGCAGCAGTGGCTGGGAGCAAGGCGGCTCCGCCTCCACCCATGGGTGTGCCTGCGCCCGCCCCTGTGGGTCCCTGGATCTGCAGCTCCATCTCCAGCCACTCCGCCACCTCCACTGCCTCCTCCTTGCTCACTCCCAGTTCCGCGGGCCATGCCGCCACTCCCTGGAAGGTGGAGTGGAGATATGGGGGTGGAGGGAGAAGTGGGATAAAGGGAAGAGATGCTGGGGAGGTATGATCTGCACACACTCCTTGCAAGCAACGTGTCATGAGCTGCTTGCACCGCACACAACAGCCTTCACCCGCACTCAACCACCCCTATCCCCCCCTCTCTTCTCTCACCACATAAGCGTGTAAAAAAGCTGCTTGCGGTATGCCCGGAAGCACTCGCACCACACTCAACCGCACTCTACCGTACTCGACCACACGTTCCTGCACTCAACCGCATTCTACCTCACCCAACAATTCTTACCCGCCACATGAGTGTGTAGTAGAGCTGCTTGCGGTAGGCCCGGAAGCGGCGCCCAAGGCTCTCCTCAAACGACACCGAGGGGGGAGGCAGCCAGAAGCCCGGCAGCTCGTCTGTTTCCATCTTGACCCGCCACCACCCCCCATGGCGCTCAATGTCCCTCTTCTCCCTCCTCTCCACTCTCCAGTTGTCTGACTCCTCTGCGGCTCTGGTGGGGGTAACGACACAAGGAGCACAGGCAGACGATAAGAACGGAAGGAGAAGTAAGTGCGTTTGGCTACAATCGGGCTCCATGTCACTCGGGCTCTATGTCACTCGGGCTCCATGTCACTCGGGCTCTATGTCACTCGGGCTCCATGTCAATCGGGCTCCATGTCACTTGGGCTCCATGTCAATCGGGCTCCATGTCACTCGGCTGCATCCATGCTGACTCCAGTGTGCGTCGCTGAAGCCACTGGTGACGTTGGTATGCTTAAGCTTAACCTGATGCTGATGCTGATGCTGATGCTGATGCTGATATGCTGATGCTGATATGCTGATGCTGATGCTGATATGCTGATGCTGATGCTGATGCTGATGCTGATGCTGATGCTCTGATGCTGATGCTGATGCGCTCATGCTGATGCGCTCATGCTGATATGCTGATGCTGATGCTGATGCTGATGTGCTGATGCTGATGCTGATGCTGATGCTGATATGCTGATGCTGATGCTGATGCTGATGCTGCTGATGCTGATCCTGATGCTGATGCTGATGCTGATGCTGATATGCTGATGCTGATATGCTGATGCTGATGCTTTCCTTAATATGATGCTCATACTCCCAATGCCGCCCGCATCTCACCGTTGAATGTAGTCAGTGGGCTGCCCATAGTCAGGCTCCATGTCACACGGCTGCATCCATGCCGACACCAGCGTGCGGCGAGCGCGTTTGTCCACCAGCAGTGCTGACGCTGGCAGTCTCACTGCGTCTCGCACCATCGCCTGCAGCACCTCCTGCATCTCCTGCACCAGACCTGGGAAAGGGGGGGGAGTGGGGTGATGGAGAAATATATTCATAAATGATTCTAATGGTAACTTTCCCCCCTTTGCAGGGCCAACACAATGACATGGCAACCTGATAAATCCAAATCAGGCATTGCAACACACTGACTGTTACCTTCAACTAAAACCCACCCACCTGCTCGGCAGAGCGCTCTGAGAAAGAGCGCAGTAGCGTGGTAGCGATCGCCCCTCTGCACGTCCAGGCAGGTCATCTGGCCTGGCAGCCGCTGCAGAGCTCGGAAATGCCGCACGGCCTCTGATAGGAAGTTCCAGTCCTTGCAGAATATCTCCACCAGCAGACTGGGGGAAGGGAGGGGGAGAAAGAGGGGGGGGGGGGGGGGAAGGAGGCGCAAAGGTGGAGGATGGGGGGGAAGGGCAGGGGAAAAGCGCATGGGAAAAAGGTGTGGAGGGGAAGTGGCGCTCGGCCTCTGATAGAAAGTTCCAGTCCTTGCAAAATATCTCCACTAGCAGGCTGGGGAGAGGAGGAGGGGAAACGCGGGAACAAAGGTGGGGGGAAGGAAGCGGAGGAGTGGACACAGTTGAGAACAACGACAGAAAGTGCTGCTGAAGGGAGCGCGTTGCTGTGGTTGTTTTCTTTTCTTATCAAACGCACGTTGGCGGGCGGGGAGTGGAGTTTTGAGACGCCTCGTTTTGAGGCGCCTCAAAAATAGGGAGGGCTTTGCTGTGGTTGTTTTCTTCTCTTATGAAACACACGTTGGCGGGCGGGGAGTGGAGAGGAGAGGAGGCATGCGAGTGAAGGCATGCTTTGCAAGGAAGGGTGAGGCACGTACGAGTAGGTCTTGCCGTTGGGGTGCACAGTGCCATCCTCCACCATGCGCCCTATGAACTCCAACGTGTCCTCGTACCTGCCATGCGGGGGAGGGAGGGGGGCAGAGGGACAGGGGGCATGAAGCAGGGGGCAGGGGGCACGGGGCAGGGAGCATGAGGGCAGGGAGCATGAGGGCAGGGAGCATGAGGGCAGGGCGTGGGAGCAAGCGGCAGGCCGTTGGGATGCACAGTGCTGTCCTCCACCATGCGCCCTATGAACTCCAACGTGTCCTCGTCGTACCTGCCATGCCATGCAGGGGGAGGGGGCATGAGGGCAGGGGGAAGGGAGCATGGGGCAGGGAGGCAAGGCATAGGAGCACACTGTTGAGGCGAGGATTAGCGGGGGCGACAGGCAACGGATCAGTTGTGGGGGCAACAGGTACAAGAGTAACAGGGGGGGGCTGATCTCAAGTGCGCAGAGCTTCGTAGGAATGACTTTGATTGCACAGATGTGGCCGATGCACAAGTTTGGCGCCCAAAATCCAAAGCGAGGAAATAGGGGTTGCGTTGACCAGCCCTTTGCCTTAACCCAATGAGAAAGAGGGGTTTGCGTTTCTATAACCCACCTCTCCTGGGGGTGTGCGGCGAAGGCCTCGAGCACCCAGTTGTAGGAGTGCACGTCTGGCTTGCCCTCCCTGCGACTCTCCTTCAACCCCTCTGTGGCGTCATGGCACATGGCATGGCACAGATGGGCGAGATGGGCGAGAAGGGAGAGATGGGAGAGAAGGGAGAGATGGGAGAGAAGGGAGAGATGGGCGACAAGGGATGCATGCATGCACATAAAACAAGTGAGATTCAGAGTAGCAGGGGGGGCATGGCAGGGATAAAGCTGACAGAGGGGAGGTGGAAGTGAGGTGGTGTATAGAGTGATCTCCGATGCCCCCGTGAGCATAGTGGAGGAGATAGGGCAGTTGAGTGACCTCCGATGCATGCACTGCACTGCACTGCACTGCACTGCACTGCGTTCGTGTTGAGAGTCCCGCATGCAAGTCTCTCAACGTACCCATCTCTCACCCGCAGCCGCTCAATTGTATTGTACCCACCCTCACCCACCCCCATTCTCTCAACCGCCCTATCTCCACCCTTCCCACTCACCGCGTTGCTCCTCCACCATGGCTTCCAGCTTCTGCACCGCTATGTCCGGCACGCCCGCCTTGCTCTGGTGGGGGGGGGAGGGAGGGGGGGCGGGAGTGATTAGTTGACAAGGGGTGGGAGGGGGTCAGGTGGGGTTTGAGGGGTGGAGCGTTGCTCCTCCACCATGGCTTCCAGCTTCTGCACTGCCATGTCCGGCACACCCGCCTTGCTCTGGTGGGGGGGGGGGCAGCACGAGGAATGGCAAGGGGCCAGGGGAATTTGAGAGGTAACCGTTGGCAGGACAGGGAGGAGAGCAGCACAAGGTGACTTTTGAGTAGACTCAAAGGACAGGGGGAGAGCAGCACACCTCGCGCATCTCTCACACACCACGCCACACCACGCGCCACGCTCACGAGGACCTTCCTCTCCATGAGCTCACGAGCGGGAGTTCATGAGTTCCTTTCCTTCACGCACTTGTAATGACACGTGGCGGGAGTTCACACCCCCCTCTCTGCGCATCCTGTGCCACTGCACTCTGTTCTCTGTTCTCTGTTCTCTGAACAGAGTGGCACTCTGTTCTCTGTATGTAGGCACTCTGAGACTCCCGCCAACCCCAGTGTATGTACCTACTCTCTGAGACACCTCAACCCCCCCCTCCCGCATTTCTCTCCCCCCATCCCCCCATGCCCCACGCGCCATGCTCAATGGCATGTGGTTATGATGAATTGTAGCAGGCATCCACCCGCACTGCTCCAGTGCGTCTCAACACCCCATGGCCCCACCAAGCACCACGTACCATTCCCCATAACCCACATCCTCCTCACAAGCACCACCCACCATGCTCATGAGCACGCAGTTATGGTGGAACGTAGCGGGCGTCCATCCTCTCTGCTCCAGAGCGTTCATCACGTCATGAGCGTCGGCATGCCGGCCCTCCCGGCAGCTGCCCTCCACCACGGCGTCTATCAGCCCTGCTGTGGGCCACAGCCCGTCCTCCAACCCCCGCAGCAGTAGCGCCTTGCCCTCCGCGTGGCTGCCCGACGCGAAGAGCTCCTCTGGAAAGGCATGATGGAGGAAGGGGTGGGAGGAGAGGAGGGGGGATTCGACTGCTCATGAAACTCAGAGCTGAGACTTCTTGGGGAGTGGAAGGGGAAAGGGAGGACAGGCGAATGTGGCATGGAAAGGCCAGCTGCCCTCCACCACGGCGTCGATCAGCCCTTGTGACTCACCGATAAGGACAACCCACGCCGCCCGCTGGTTGAGTTTGAGCCCCCCCATGAGCGCGAGGATGCCCTCCCCCTCCGCCACCTGCCCCCTCCGCCCGCTCAGCCGCAGCACCGCCACCAGCGTCTCGTACAGTGGGAACACACCGCTGTTCAGCATGCGCCTCAGGGCGCGGCGCTAATAATGGGGGGAGATGGAAGGGGGACGGCAAGAGAGGAAGGAAGAGCAAAAGGGTGAAGAGGGAAATGTCGCCTCTCTGCCTGCCGCTCAGCCGCAGCGCAGCCACCAGCGTCTCGTACAGCGGGAACACGCTTCTGTTCAGCATGCGCCGCAGGGCCCGGCGCTATTCGGAGGGGGTGGGTATGGAAGGAGGGGTTGGGAGTGGAGAATGGGAGTGCCACTCCCTTGGCCGTATGCACGACCACTGCCACGTGATGCGTCCTATCCTCCCTCTTTTCCACTTCCCCCATTACTGACTTCTTCCCTTTCCCCCTTACCCCTTCCCCCCTTCCCTCCTTCCCCGCCTTCCCCCCCTCCCCCTCCTAACAGTCCGCTCACCGCTTCAAAGAGGTCTCCTTTTGCTGTGTGCACGACCACCGCCGCGTGGTGCGCGCGCGCACCCGCCCGGAGCCCCAGGCGGCGCATCTCCGCCATGCGCGCCTCCACCTCCTCCCCCGCGCCCGCGCGGCTGCTGCGCGCCAGCGACTCCGCGAAGAACAGCCGCAGTTGCTGCGCGTCCAGCGCGGATACCGGCACTGGGGAAGGGGGATGGGGGAAGGGAGTGAGAAGGAGGAAGGGAGTGAGAAGGAGGAAGGGAGTGAGAAGGAGGAAGGGAGTGAGTTAACGCCTTCCCACCAGACCATCCCGCCAGTTCTCACGGTGTTGAACATTTGGAACCCATTACACTAATCACGCTCGTGCACACTCACACTCCCACTTCTCTCGTCCTCTCGCCACCCGAATGGGCATCTTGAAAGACGAGCTCACCCGTGGAACCGAAACGGTCACCATTGGAACCGAAACGCTCACATGTGGAACCGAGCTGGTCGAAATTCAGAAGCCATTGCTCCGACTGCTGCCTCCTCTCCCTCCTCCTCCTCCTCCTCCTCCTCCTCTTCCTCCTCCTCTTCCTCCTCCTCCTCTTCCTCCTCCTCCTCCTCCTCCTCATCCTCCTCCTCCTCTTCCTCCTCCTCTTCCTCCTCTTCCCATTCCTCCTCGTCGTCTTCCTCTCCCCCCTCCAAACCTCCATCCACCGCTCTAAACCCCTCCACCTGACCATTCACTCCCGCTCTCCCTCCCTCCGTCTTGACTTGCGCGTGTGATCCATCCTGCGACAATGCCTGCAGCTGGCCATCGCTCGTCGCCGAGCCCGTCGCAGTTGTCGCACGTGCCGCACTAGATGCGTCGCCGTCGCTTGCTCCGCCGACAACAGTCGTCCACGACTCGGAATCAGATGACGACGCTAGCGACCGAACGACCCGCCTCTGCTGCTTGCTCTCACATCCAACCCCATTGCCGCAATGCGGTACCGGACTGCACCTCGCACCAACTACTGACCCAACAGCCTCTCGTAATCTAGTCGAGACACCAGGGTGCTTACTCGACGATGTGACTATATCGGGGACCGTATAACGGGTTGTAACCCTACGAACCGAGATTCTAGAGACTGGAAATCGGAAACCTAGCAGCTGAGAGCGAGAAATCGGAGGAAGGATGACGCTCGCGGGTTTGGGTTTATGATAAGGCCTGACTAGAGGTAGTTGGTACGCGGGCCTCGAGTGAGCCGAGACAGGAGGATACGCTGTCGCCATCAAGACCGCCGCGGAGATTTAGAACTGTGCGATGCGCGATGACGGCTCCTGGCGAATGCGAGATGTCAGAGACACATCAGGGACTGGGCTTCGTTTCGCCTGATGACCTGCGAGCCTAATCCGGCGAACGGTTAAACAACACAGCGATCGACTCTCACCACTCCAGACCGGAGAGTTAACGACGACCTAGGACTGGCAGTACCAAGGCTGGCTGCGACAATCCCAAGGTGAGATAGATTAGCTAGCCAGACATCCTGAACCAAGGTCACGATGACGGGTGGACCTTGGTATGGAGCAAGAAATGGATAGTGGAGGCCAAAATCTGTCCCTTGGGAAATGTTGCTGACACCACACCACGCGCGGATCCTCGCTTCACAATGACCAGGTATATTTCACAACTTGAGCAGTACAAGTCTTAACGAAATGGTATATATATCGAATGTAATGAGAATGGCAAGTATAAAAGCAAGGTCCCTCATTCAGAAACCCCTCAGGCTTTATGATGCGTGGCAGACTGGGATGAGTGTGGCGGTTGAGTACATGTTTCCCCCCTAACCTATCCAAAGACCCAAACTTTCAAAATATATCTTTCCAAGATGACCAGAAGTTTGGTCCTTGAATGACTCTGACTAGTGTGTCTCTGCTAACCCTGGTTCTGGATTGTGTCCCAGCTGCTTTCCTCCTTAGTTGGTTGGCTTGGTTGGCTGGTGAGTGTGGCACCTACACTGCATGCAAAAGAAACAGTAGAATTTACCGTATGCTCTTCTTGCTGAAACTCACTGTAGCATTGCTGTAGTGCCTGCGGTTATGGCTGTTGTCACAGCATCAGAATGTGCATGTTCTGCTGCTCTTGTACTCTGGCCGTTGCTTGCTGCAGATTTTGTGTGAAATAAAAACACCCCCTTGTCACTCCTTGTCATGGTGCATGTCATGTGCCCGCTGTTCTCTGTCTCCTTACCAGATTCTTGTTACTGTATGCTGCGTGCATGTCCCCTCACCCCACTATTAGTCACTTGTGTGTGCCTGTCACTTGGACCCCATCACCATGAGTGTGCCTGGCATGCTAAATGAACCTCTCTCACTCAGGGTTGTGAAGGAGGGCTTGGCCTGTAGCAGCCAAGCCTCCTGATAATGCCACACCACCGGACAGTCTGCCCTGTTTGCTTGGGTGTTTGTGCCCACACGCATTCCAGGCTGCCCCCACCCACCCCACCCACCTATTCCACAACATGCAGACCCATCCCTCCTGCCACAGCACAGCCCCTCACAGCAAACATAAGCACAGCTCATCTAAGCAAAGATAAAGACAGTTAAGGACAGATAAGCATGGCGAAGCACAGGGGCGATGCTTGTTGAACTCGTGGGCGTCCACCATGCAACACCCCACATGTCCTCTCCCTCGCCCTGCACTTCGCGATGAGCCACTTACACGGAGAAGCTGCCAACAGGACACCAACGGGACATGGAAAGAAGAAAAAGAAAGAGGAGCCACTTAGAAGCTGCAGAAGTAAATATAATTAGACGGCAAAGATTAGTTGTATGTTGCATTCACGTCAGATGGCCATTAAAAGGCGAGCACCAAGTGAGAAATGCACGATAACAAGGTGAGCGACTCCCCTTTGCAAAATCTCCCATCATACCCACCGTGTAGAACGTGCAGCACTGCTGTTGCTGCCACTGCTTCCCCCACGGATGCTGCCAGAGACAGCAATGGGACATGGAGAGGGGAGAAACAAGGTTGCAACAGCAACAGGATGCATGGACGTGGACGAAGGGAGAGAAGGGGGGCGAGGGCACAATGATATTAAGATACACAAATATGGAAGGGAGGGCGCAGTAACGTACTGGAGAAGGATGACGGGAAGCGAGTAAGGTACTGGAGTCTAGACAAGAACGCAAACATTGTTAAACAACATACATATAGAGAAAACTTGGAAACGTAGGGTGGAGTGTAATTACCCCTCCATTGCTGCAGCTGCAATCACTGCAGTGCCCGTTGATGATGCAACTGCTGCTGCCACCACCACTGCAACTGCAACTGCTGCTGTTAGGAACAGCAGGAGAGGAGGCGAATGGGAGAAACAAGAACAAGAGACACGACTCTTGCCTCTGCGCGGCGACAACCAATGACTCAATCCATGGCCCGCCTGCAAGCACCCCCTGGCACGTACCATGGTCCGTCCGCTGCTCTCCCAGTTTTGCGCCATGCCTTTGTCAGAGGTCCACTGGTGATCCCCGATTGATCCTAGGGAAGGGTTACAGGCACGTTGGCCTGGGGGGTTATGGGCGCACTCACCCGCTATATAAACAAGCCCTTTTATCCCAGTGGTTAGTGGCTGGGATTCTGACATGGTATCAGAGCGAAGGTCTCGGGTTCGAATCCCGGTGTGTGCACCTCGGGCATCCCAGTGCGGGGGGGTGTCAGAGGTCCACTGGTGATCCCCGATTGATCCTAGGGAAGGGTTACAGGCACGTTGGCCTGGGGGGTTATGGGCGCACTCACCCGCTACACAAACAAGCCCTTTTATCCCAGTGGTTAGTGGCTGGGATTCTGACAGCCTTCACCTCAGGCATCCACGTGCTGCGATTGCTCTCCGTCTCACAGGCCACGAGGCACACACACATGGGGAGAGAGAGACACACACACACACATGGGCAGAGAGAGAGACACACTCATGGGGTGAGAGAGACACACACAGAAGCAGAACAATGAAGGAGGGTTAGAAGCAGCAGGTGGCGAGTGGTGGACCCGCAAGCAATAGGCATGACTCTTGCCTCTGCGCGGCGACGCCTACGACTCACTTCACGGCCCCCCTGCAAGCACCCCCTGGCACGTACCACGCTCCGCCTGCCGCTTTGCCACTCGGCCGCTCTGCCTCCTGGACCACGCCTGTGTGCTGCTCCATGTTGCTCGTTGCTGCTGCGCCAAGCCTTCGCCCCAACCAGCGCCAAGACTTCGCTCCAAGCAGCGCCCTGGTGCTGTACGTAATCCAGGTTGCTCGCCGTCCCCTTCTGCTGCTACAGTTGTTGCTCTCGTCGTGACCACCTCCGTGCTGCTGTAAAGAAGAGGAGACGAGAGGAGAGGATGGGTTAGGGAGTTGAGAAGGGTGGCATGAACATATGGCAGCACATCAGCAAAGACTCGTGGGCACCGTGTATAAGTGTTAGTGAAGAGAGCCGGAACACATAATGCAGGAACATGGTGAAACGTGAAACGCACACTGCTTGACCTGATCCCCTCACAACTTCTTGTGTGCTCGCCATGGCGCCGCAGACGCTGCGGTCACTGGTGAGCCCTGAGTTGCTGCAGCCCGTGGCCTCTGTGAGTGCTGGAGTTGAGGGGAGAAGGGATGGCATGGAAGAGGAAGAGAGGCGTGAGGATGTGAACGAGCAGATTCTAGCTTGGAAAGGGACTAGGACAAAAAAAAATGCACGGTGCATTCGCCCTGCTGCTGCACTTCACTTCGCTCCAAGTTACCTCTTGTCTGGGAAGAAATAGAATCTTGTTGTCCCCACCGATGGGCAGGCAGGTTCACTCACTCCAGAGAAATCTGCCACACTCCAGAGCTTGAAGGCTGAGAGGCACACTCACAGGCATGCACACACGCACTCGCACACATGCACACCCACACCCCCCTTCCCCCTTTCCCCCCACACGCACATGCACGGTCCCCGTCCACTCGCTGCCATTCCCGTCCATCTTGCAGGACGTGAGGTACACACAAGCATGGGGAGAGAAACACACACACACAGAAGCGGCGCAACAAGGGAGGGTTAGGAGGAGCAGGAGAGGAGGCTAGTTGCGGAGGCAAGAACAAGAGACACGACTCTTGCCTCTGCGCGGCGACTCACTGCGACTCAATTCACAGCCCCTCTGCAAGCACCCCCTGGCACGTACCATTCTTGCACCATGCCTTCACTTCAGGCGTGCTGTTCCAGGTTGCTCCCCTTTCTCCCCTTTCTCCTCGCAGGACGCTTGTCTCTCGTGCAAGCCAGCAACGGCAGCGGTGTCAATTCCCCGTCCACTCGCTGACATTCCCGTCCGCCTCGCAGGCCATGAGGCACACACACGCACAGGGAGAGGGACAAGCACACACACACACAGGCAGTGCAGCAAGTGATGGTCAGAAGCAGCAGGAGGCGAGTGGCGGAGGCAAGGGCAAGAGACACGACTCTTGCCTCTGCGCGGCGACACGCTACGACTCTCTTCACTGCCCCAACCCCCAAGCACCCCCTGGCACATACCACGCTCCAGCTATGTGTTTCTCCTCCTTGGCAGGGTCTGCCGCTCCTTCGCCACGCCTTCACCCCCAAGCAATACCCCGCTGCTGCCTGTGCTTCATGCTTCAGGCGTGCTGCTCCAGGTTGCTCGTCGTTGCTACTGCTGATACACGTGACCAGCACTGCAATGCTGCTGCTGTGTCTCCATCACTCCCTGCCATTCCCCGCCTCACAGGCCGTGAGGCACACAAACGCAAAGGGAGAGACGCACGCACATAGAAGCGGTGCAACAAGGGGGGGTTAGAAGCAGCAGGAGGCGAATGGTGGAGGCAACGCCAACAGACACGACTCTTGCCTCTGCGCGGCGACGCCCTACGACTCTCTTCATCCCCCCCTGCAGGCACTCCCTGGCACGTACCACGCTCCATTTGCCGCTCGCCGCCCCTTCACAGGGGGCGTGCTGCTCCCGTGTGAACGAGCAACGGCAGCCCCGCCCATTCGTGTCCATTTCCCGTCCACTCGCTGCCATTTTCCGTCCATCTTACAGGTCATGAGGCACACACATGCACAGGGAGAGGGACACAAACAGAAGCAGCGCGACAAGGGAGGGTCGGAAGCAGCAGGAGGCGAGTGGAAGAGAAAAAATCAACAGACGTGACTCTTGCCTCTGTGAGGCAACGCCCTACGGCTCTCTTTGATGCCCCCCTGCAAGCACCCCCTGGCACGTACCACATTCCGCCCGCCACTTTGCTGCTCCTGCGCCACGCTTTCACTTGAGGCGCGCTGCTCCTGGTTGCTCAGTTGCTGCTGCTACTGCTGCAGTCATTGCTCTCGTCACGACCACCGCCGTGTCTCTGTCTTTGACGCGCCAATGAGCCGTTGGCATTCCCCATCCACTCGCTGCCATTCCCGTCCGTCTCGCAGGCACGTGAGGCACACACAAGCATGGGGAGAGACACAGCCACAAAGAAGAAGCGATGCAACAAGGGAGGGTTAGAAGCGGCAGGAGGGGAGGCGAGTGGTGGAGGAAGGGCAAGAGACACGACTCTTGCCTCTGCGCGGCGACTCACTACGACTAACTTCAGTGGCCCCCAGAAAGCACCCCCCGGCACATACTGCGTGACCGCTGCCGTGTGTCTGCCTTTGACACGCCACCGTGCCGTTGCTGCGCCTTCTCCTCGCTGCACGGTTGTCCCTCGTGCGATGGAAGCCCGGAGTCAGCAATGGAAGCCCTGTTCACTCCATGCCATTCCGCATCAACTCCGTGCCATTCGCCTCCCTCCACAAGCCGTAAGGTACACACACGCGCATGGGGAGAGAGACGCACACAAAAACGGCGCAACAAGGGAAAGTTAGAAGCAGGAGGAAAGTAGGCGAATGGTAAAGGCAAGGAAAACAGACGACTCTTGCCTCTGCGCGGCGACGCTCTACGCTACTTCAATGCCCCCCTGCAAGCACCCCCTGGCACGTACCATGCTCCGTCCACCACTCCTGTGCCCCGTCTTCCCTTCAGGCGAGCTAGCAACGGAAGTCCCGTACATTCCGCGCCATTCCGTGCCTTCCGCGTCCACTCCACGCAATTCCGCGTCCACTCCGCGTCATTCCGCGTCCATTCCGTGCCATTCCGTGCCATTTCCCTCCGTCTCACGGGCCATAAGGCACACACGCGCATGGGGAGAGAGACGCACACAAAAACGGCGCAACAAGGGAGAGTTAGAAGCAGGAGGAAAGTATGCGAATAAAAACAGACGACTCTTGCCTCTGCGCGGCGACGCTCTACGCTACTTCAATGCCCCCCGGCAAGCACCCCCTGGCACGTACCCATGCTCCGTCCACCACCCCTGTATCCCGTCTTCACTTGAGGCGAGCCAGCAACGGAAGTCCCGTCCATTCCGCGTCCACTCCGCGCCATTCCGCGTCCACCTCGCAGGCCGTGAGGCACACACAAGCATGGGGAGAGAAAGCACGCACACACAAGCAGCGCAATTGGAAGGGTCAGAAGCAACACGAGAGAAGGCGAGCGGCAAAGACAAGAACAAGAGACACGACTCTTGCCTCTGCGCGGCGACTCTTTACGACTCACTTCACTATCCCCGTGCAAGCACCCTCTGGCACGTACCACGTTCCGTTCGATACTCTTGCGCCTCGCCTTCACTTCAGGCGTGCTACTCCTGGTTGCTCGGTTGCTGCTGTTGCTGCTGCAGTCGTTGCTGATGGAAACCGTAGCAACGCTGCTCTGACGGCGGAAGCGACAGTATAACGGAAGCAGCAGCAGCGCCGTTCTGACGGCGGGAATAGCAGCGACTTTGCTTCGACGGCGGAAACAGTAGCACGTCGCTTGACGGGCGAAACCACAGTAACGGCGGAAATAGCAGCGACTTGGCTTCGATGACGGCGGAAGCAGCAGGGACGTCGCTTCGACTTGGGAAAAAGCAACAACGTTGCAATGACGGCGAAAACAGCACCGCCGTCGGTTTGACGGCTAAAACGTCAGATACGTTTCGGAAACGCCGGAAACCGCAGTTAAAGTTCTTTTGACGGCAGGAACAACAGTGACGTCGCTTTGCCGGCGGAACCAGCAGGACGGCTATTGCTAGCGGAAATAAGGGCTACGTCGACGTAAACAGCAACGACGTTGCATTGACGGCGGATGACGTAAACGGCGACGACGTTGCATTGACGGCGAAACACGGAAATGTTAATACGACGGTCGAAGCAGCAGCAACGTTGTCTTAGCGGAGGGACGTCGCTCGACTGCTTGATATCCGACTTTAGAGAAACGCCGTCCTGTTATCATTCTCAGCTAGAACGCCACTGAATGAGCATCTTAACATCTCATCGTCCTGCTATCCACGCAACTGACGTAAACCTCCTAAACGTCCTAAGAACCTTTGACATTCATATGTTTATCGATTGCTAGAAAAGTCGCGGCTAAAAGACTATGACAAAAAAATAAGGTTAGTGCAGGTATGCGAGTGAACTAGGGCTAGTGCGACTAGCAGCTCACACGGCTGGACCTGGAGGTCGGAGCGGAGATAAGTGTGGACATGGCGGACATGACTGAAAGATAGTGCAAGTGAAGCAAGGAAAGCGAAGAATGGAGTTGAGAGGAGAACAGTGAATTCTGCCGAGGAGAAATCGAGGGACTCCCTCCCTCCTCTCTCTCAACAACCAGAGGAGAAACTAAGGGAACACCGACCGCACTGTCTGACAGAGCGGCTGAATTTCCAACGCCACACCAGTGAGGGAGCAGAAAGGAGGCTCGGGACGAAACGGCGAGGTTCGGATCAGAGAGCAGCGGGGATTGGCTGCTGAGGCTGTGGCAGAGGTTAAATTTGAAATCTTTGGAGGGAAACTGAAGGCTCGGTGCGAAGAGATGAGATAATAGTGCATATGTTTGGGTCTGGCAACGTAAGTGGGGTACACACTGATCAACATAAGTAGGGCGCAAAAACTAGCTTTTAAAGAACGTAATTATTCTGCATTAGTGACACATTCAAATAACTACAGAAGTAAAACTACTACTGCGTTAAGGTTTCAAATAACCTTGCAATAAGGCAAGAGAGCTTGCTATGTGCTTGTGAACATAAGACTGAGAACTTCCTGGTGGCGTTCCTCTCTTCAAATGCTTGCTGTGCGCACCTGCTTGCCTACCATGATAGGTTGCTATTGTTCACCTGCTTGCTTCCCAAGACTGGTTGCTTTATTTTGGAAACAGAAAATTATTGCTGGTCTGTATGATGTACGGTATGTCTACCTTAAACACCACAAGCTGTAGGCAGCTGCAAATGCAGTCAAGGGATTGAACCCGGAACTCAGTGCCGGTGCACAGATGTCATGCTGAAACTTGAGGTCAGGATGCAAGGATCTGAGGTAGGCTGTTTGGGTGGACTCTTGGTTGTCTGGATGTTTAATAGGCTGGTTAGCTCGTTGGCTGATTGGCTGGTTGGCTGGTTGACTGCTTGGCTGCTGCTTGGCTGCTCTACTACTTCGCTGCTTGTCTGATTGGCTGACTGTCTGGTGGCGGCATCTGACCATTCCTGTACTGCAGATCCTGTGCAAACAGCAGCAAGCCTGCTTCCTGTCAGTCCCTGCCATCCACACTTCTGTGTGGGAGGGGTTTGCCTGTCTCATGGCTTCTTGGTGGTGGTTATTTCTGTATGTGCATGCATGCTGCATGCAGCACGTGGCTCAGTTTCTCCTCGTCACTGTGTGGCTGCCTGGCATGGCACAGCACCTGCATGTTCCTGTGTGACTCCGTCCTGCTTGGGTGTTACTGCCCAGGAACCTTCCAGACTGACCCCACACCACCCACCTCTTCCACAACATGCAGGCCCATCCCAGCACAGCACAGCACAACACACCTACCGCAAACCTAAGCTCGCCTAAGCAAACCTTGGCACACCTAAGCACAGATAAGAAAAACAAAGCACAGCTAAGAACAGAAGTGGTCCATCTTGAGCTCTTGGTAGTGCACCCAGAAGCAAGCGGTGCCCCACCCCACCCCACATGCCCTCTCCCTCGCCCTGCACCACCATAGAAGAACCACTTACAAGGAGAAGCTGCCAACAGGACAGCAATGGGACATGGAAGGAAAGAAGAAAGAGAAAGAGGAGGATCCACTTAGAAGTTGCAGAAGTGAAGATGATCAGACGGAAAAGACTAGACGCGTACTGTATTCACATCAGATGGCCATTGACGGGCGAGCACTAAGTGAGAAATGCATGATAACAAGGTCAGCAACTCCCCCCTGCAGAATCTCCCATCACACCTACCATGTAGATTACGCTGCACTGCTGTTGCTGCAACTGCTTCCCCCACGGATGCTGCCAGAGACAGCAATGGGACGTGGAGAGAGGAGAAAAAAACAGGTTGCAACAACAGGATACCATAACAACAGGGACGTGGATGAAGGAAGAGGGGAGAGGCGAGGGCACCATAATATACGGTTACAGAAAGATCGGAGGGAGGGCTGGGGAGAAGGATGATGGGAAACGAGTAAGGTACTTGGGGGCGATGTTGAACAACATACATATAAGGGAAACTTTGAAGCATAGGGTAGACTGTAATTACCCCCTGCTGCTGGTGCTGCTGCTGCTGCATCTGCAACCGTTGGTGTCCATGGTGCTGGTGCAGGACAATAGGTGCTGGCATACGGGTGATGGAAAGGAGGAAAGCAGAGAAGAGGAGGGGGCAGAAGAGGAGGGGTTTGAGAGCCGAGCAGAGGGGCATGAACATCTGGCAACAGAGTAGCAGAGAGAGACGTATGGGTACCGTACGTGGAACATGGCAGACAAGACAAAAATATGGCACACAAGAATGCATGAAAATGGTGAATGTGGAACATTTGGCAAGGAGAGGAGAAGCGAGTGGATGAGAAGCTGAGGATGTGAAAGAGATGGCAGCTGGAAAGGGGACTGGGACAAAACGTAACGGACAATGCATTCGCCCTGCTGCTGCATCCTCACTCTTGATTACCTCTTGTCTTGGAGAAGCAAGCAACGGATGCTGTCCACACCGACGCACAGGCAAGTGCTCAAAGCACAACGCACTCCATGGCTTGTAGCCTGAGAGACACACTCACATGCACGCACTCACATGCATGCACACGCACACAAGGACAGGGCCCGCCCTCCTCTCCCCAACCCCCCCCTTTCCCCCTCCCACACCTCCCCCCACCCTCCCCTCTTCCCCCCCCCACCCCTCTTTCCACCCTCCCCTGCCCCCTCCTCACAACCATGGGGAGAGCGAAACACACACACAGAAGCGGCGCAACAAGGGAGGGTTAGGAGTAACAGGAGATGAGGCGAGTGCCAGAAACAAGAACAAGAGACACGACTCTTGCCTCTGCGCGGCGACGTCCTATGACTCACTTCACGGCCCCCCTGCAAGCACCCCCTGGCACGTACCATGGTCCGTCCGCTGCTCTCCCAGTTTTGCGCCACGCCTTCACTTGAGGCGTCCCCGTGCTGCCATTGCTCTCCGTCTCGCAGGCCACAATGCACGCACACACACACACACACACACACACACACACACACACACACACGCACACACGCACGGGGAGAGAGAGACACACACACATGGGGAGAGAGAGAGATACACACACACAGAAGAGGGTTAGAAGCAGCAGGTGGCGAGTGGTGGACCCGCAAGCAACAGACACGACTCTTGCCTCTGCGCGGCGACACCCTATGACGGTTCACGGCCCCCCTGCAAGCACATCCTGGCACGTACCACGCTCCTCCGTCTGCCGCTGTGCCACTCGGCCACTCTGCCTCCTGCACCACGCCTGCGTGCCACACCATGTTGCTGGTGGCTGCTGCGCCAAGCGCTCTGCTACAGGTTGCTCCGTTGGTGCTGCTGCTGCAGTTACTGCTCGTTGCGTCCACCACGCATTGCTGCAGAGAAGAGGAGAGGACGGGGAAGGAGAGGTTTGGGAGCTGAGAAGAGGGGCATGAAAACATGGCCGCACAGCAGGAAAGACTCTGGAAACCGTGGGAGAATAGTAGACAAGATGGAATGGAACACAGATAGCAGGAAGACGGTGAATAGAGGAGTAGTTAACTGCTTGAGCTGGTGTGCTTGAGCTCGTCTGCTTGAGCTGGTCTGCTTGAGCTGGCCTGCTTGAGCTGGTCTGCTTGACTCACAAGTCCTTGTGTGCTTGCAGCCATCATCCTGCGGTTGCTACAACCATTGCCTCCCGTGAGTGCTGGAGGTGAGGGGAGAAGGGATGGCAAGGAAGAGGAAGAGAGGCGTGAGGATGTGAACGAGCAGATGCTAGCTTGGAAAGGGACTAGGACAAAAAACAATGCACGGTGCATTCGCCCTGCTGCTGCATCTTCACTTCACTCGAAGTTACCTCTTGTCTGGGAAGAAATAGAATCTTGTTGTCCCCACCGATGGACAGGCAGGTTTACAAAGAGCAATCCGCCACTCCGGAGCTTGAAGGCTGAGAGGAATACTCACAGGCACGCACACACGCACCCGTCCGTCTCGCAGGCCGTGAGGCACACACACGCATGGGGAGACAGACAGAAGCGATGCAACAAGGGGGGGTTAGAATCCGCAGGAGGGGGGGCAAGTGCAAGAGACACGACTCTTGCCTCTGCGCGGCGACGCCCTACGACTCACTTTACTGGCCCCCTGCAAGCACCCCCTGGCACGTACCATGATCAGACTAAGTATTTTCTCCTCCTTGCCAGAACTTGCGGCTCCTTCGTCAGGCCTTCGCCCCAAGCAGCATCCTCCAGGCTTCAGGCGTGCTGCTCCAGGTTGCTCGTCGCCTGGTGTATGCAATAGGAGAGCTCTGCAGCTTCTGTGTTAAGCAAACCAACCAGTGGCAAGATTTTAGAAGGAGGTGAAAGCACTGAAGCACATGCAATACAAGTGATGAGGGCTTGGCATCACAAAATGCAATGAAAGGTTTAGAAGGACAAAGGAGAAAATACTTGGTTGAAAAGTCAAGGCGCTGTTGCTACTGCTGCACCAAGTCACCAGCGCTGCTGCATTCAGCAACGTTGCTGCTGTGTCTTGGCCAGGAAAGGCCCGCAAGTTTGTCCCCCCCCGTCCACTCCCCGCCATTCCCCTCCGTCTCACAGGCCGAGAAGCACACGCAAAGGGAGAGACGCGCGATGCAACAAGGGAGTGCTAGAAGCAGCAAGAGAAGATGCGAGGGGTGGAGGCAAGGCAACAGACACGACTCTTGCCTCTGCGCGGCGACGCTCCAGGACTCAATACACTTCCCCACTGGAAGCACCCCCTGGCACTTACAATGATCCGTTAGCCGCTCTGCTGCTCCTGTGACACGCCTTCACTTGAGGAGTGCTGCTCCAGTCCAGGTCGTCTCTCATGCGAGCCAGCAACGACAGTCCCGTGCGCATTCCCCTTGCGCTTGCTGCCCTTCCTGTCCGCCTCACAGACCGTGAGGCACACACACGCATGGAGAGAGAGACACGCACACAGAAACGATACAACAAGGGAAGGTTAGAAGACGCAAGAGAGGAGGCGAGAGGCGGAGGCGAGGGGAACGGACACGACTCTTGCCTCTGCGCGGCGACGCTCTAGGACTCACTACACCCCCCCCCAAGCACACCCTTGTACATACCCCGCTCCGTCCACCACTCTTCCACTCCTGCGCCACGCCTTCAGTTCAGGCGTGCTGCTCCAGGCTGCTCGGTTGCTGCTGCACCACGCCTTCGCCCCAAGCAGCGCCCTGCCGCTCCAGCTTTATCCGTTGCTGCTGCTGCTGCAGTCGTCCTGACTCATAGTCGAAGGGCTGCAGTCATTGCTCTCGCCGCGACCACCACCACGCCGCTGCCTCTGACAGTGCACACTGATGCATCACATCCCACGGCCAATCACGTGCAGGCTTGGAGGCCCTGAGGCACACACTCACAGACACACGCGTGCATGCCATCACAGAAACAGACCCACAAAGAAACGGTTGGTTACTTGCAGAAGGGGGTAGGCGACTAACGGCAAGAGACACGACTCTTGCCTCTGCGCGGCGACGCCCTATGACTCAATCAGCTGCCCCCCCTGCAAGCATCCCCTGACACGTACCACACTCCGCCCGCCACTCTGCAGCTCCTGCACCACGCTTTCACTCGAGGCGTGCTGCTCCTGGTTGCTTGTTTGCTGCTGCTGCTGCAGTCATTGCTCTCGTCACGACCGCCGCCGTGTGTCTGCCTTTGACGCGCCAATGAGCCGTTTCTGCCCCTTCTCCTTACTGAACGGTTGTCTCTCGTGCGAGCCTGCAACAGAAGCCCTGTCCACTCCATGCCATTCCGCGCCCACTCCGTGCCATTCCGCGTCCACTCTCACAAGTACATACACGCATGGGAAGAGAGACACGCACACAGAAACGGCGCAACAAGGGAGAGTTAGAAGCAGGAGGAAGGAGACGAATGGTGAAGGCAAGGAAAACAGACGACTCTTGCCTCTGCGCGGCGACTCCCTACGAGACTTCACTGCTCCCCACAAGCACCCCCTGGCACGTACCATGCTCCGTCCACCACTCTCCCACTCATGTGCCCCGCCTTCACTTCAGGCGAGCCAGCAACGGCGACGCCCTACGATACTTCAAGTGTCGTCCATTCCGCGTCCACTCCGCGCCATTCCGCGTCCACTCCGCGCCATTCCGCGCCATCCCGCGCCCACTCCGCGCCATTCCGCGTCCACTCCGCGCCATTCCGCGTCCATTCCGCGCCATTCCGCGTCCATTCCTCGTCCATTCCGCGCCATTCCGCGTCCACTCCGCGCCATTCCGCGTCCATTCCTCGCCATTCCGCGTTTATTTCGTGCCTTTTTCCACGTTCATTTCGCGCCATTCCGCGTCCACTCCGCGCCACTCCGCGTCCACTCCGTGCCATTCCGCAGGCCGTGAGGCAAACAAAAGCATGAGGAAAGAAAACACGCACACAAGAAGCGGCGCATGGGGAAGGGTTAGGAGCAGCAGGAGAGGAGGCGAGTGGTGGAGGCAAGGGCAAGAGACACGACTCTTGCCTCTGCGCGGCGACTCACTACACTTCCCCCCTGCAAGCACCCCCTGGCACGTACCGTGATCCGTTTGCCAGTTTGCCTCCCTGCGCCACGGTTTCACTTCAGGCGTGCTGCTCTTGGCTGCTCGGTTGCTGCTATGCCACGCTTCCGCTTCTCATCGCTTGGTCGCAGGCCGCGAGGCACACACATGCATGGGGAGGAAGACAGCCACACAGAAACGATGCAACAAGAGAGGTTTAGAAACAGCAAGAGGCGAGCGGTGGAGGCAAGGGCAAGAGACACGACTCTTGCCTCTGCGCGGCGACACTCTAGGACTCACTACATTTCCCCAGAGCAAGCTTCCCCACGTACCATGTGCCTGTCGCTCCCCTAAACCGCTCTTTCGCTCCTGCGCCACGCTTTCACTTGAAGCGTCACGCCTGGCTGCTCGGTCGTTGCTCCCGTCGTGACCAGCTCTGCGTCGTTGATTCTGACGCTCGTTGCTCCAGTTTGCTCGGTTGCTGCTGCGCCACGCCTTCGTTCCAAGCAGCATGCTGCTGCTTCCCGTGTTCCAGGTTGATCCGTCGCTGCTGCTGCTGCTGCTGCTGCTGCAGCAGTCGTTGCTCTCGCCTCGTCGCGGTCAGAGCAACGCCGCTCTGACGGCTGTAACGACAGTATTGTTTTGTTTACAGCGAAAGCAGCAGGGACGTCGCTTTGTTCGCGGAAATGGCATCAACGTTGGATTGACGACGAAAAGAGCAGCGCGTCGCTTTGACGGAAAAAAACGTCAGCTATGTTTGAAACGTCAGCTACGTTTAAAACGTCAGCTATGTTTTGACGGCAGCAACAGCAGCGACGTCACTTTGTGGGCAGAAGTAGCAGCTAAAGTTTGACAGCTATAGCAGTGACGACGCTTTTTTTCTGGTTAATATAACGGCTACGTCATTCTAATGAACTGCAGCGACGCTGAATAACGTCTGAACTAGCAGCTTAGCGTCGTATTAGCCTTAACTCGGTATGAGCTTAGCGACTTCACAACGTCCTAACTAAATTCGGCTTAGATTGACATAGATTCAGTAATTGATTGGCAGACCGAGTCGCGTCAACAAGACCAAGAGCAATCGTTAGGTTAGTGCAGGTATGCGAGTGAAGTTAGGGCTAGTGCGACCAGCAGGTCACGTAGCTGGGACCTGGACTGGAGCTAAAGCCTGAAAGATCCGCTGGTGAAGCTATGGAGGCGAAGAATGGAGGTGAGGAGATGCCTTGGGAATCTCTTGCTTCAACTGGTGGCGGCAGAACGGCTGAATTCTAGCCGCTACATTCCATGCTGTTCGAAGTGAGGGAGCATGAGCTCATGAGGGATGAGGTTCGGATCATTAGTCAGAGCAAAACTTTGAAAAAAACGGAGGGAAACAGGAGGTTTGGTGCGATGTCAGGCTTAGGTTCGGAAAGAAGAAGATTACAATGCAATACACTATCTCCCAACCGGTGCAGAATCCCTTAGGATTGAGGGCGACACTACAATCAAATGCAGCCTTCTGATTCATAAGTGAAATTAGAGTCTTGTACACATGTACGTACAGTCAGAATATTCTTGATAAGTTCCTGATAATTGCTATAAATGAAATCCATTATTGAACAAGCAAAAAAACAAAGTTGTTAACTTAAGAACATTCAAGAGGCTTTCACTAAGGATGGTCACCACTATCCATGATCTGCCATGCACAATTCAATCACGTTTTGGAATCAGCATAAGGTACCCCTTTACCATCCTTACACCTCCAAGTCTCTCTCTCTCATCCATCTTTTACCATCCTTCCTTCCTTTTTCATCCATTGCCTCAAGCCACCCCATATTTCTCAATCCTACTCATTCTCAACCATTCCCACCCATTCTACCCAAACCCCAACCGTTCTCACCCATTCTGCTTCAAACGACCCAACCCATCTCTAGTCAAACCTGCCTCATCCCGCCCCCTATGAATCTCACCCAAACACCTCATCTCCCTGATCCCCTATGCACCCATTCCATATCACACACACCCATCCTTCACTAACTCACAAATTTATCACCCAACTCAACCTACCCCCACCCATTTCACATGTCCTCATCCAACCCTATCCAGCCCAGCCTGCCTCATACCAAGCCTCCCGACCTACATCAATCTCACCACCGTCACTGTCTCGGCCATAATCCCGCATTCCCCGCTGTCTCACCCACCCTGTGTCCAATCCTCAATACCTCACCTGCACCCTGATGTCACTCTTCACTATCTCACCAATCACCACCTCCCACCTCTTACTGTCCCAGCCACCCCACCCTAATCACAACACACCATGGCCAACCCACTGTGCGCCACCCACCTACCCACCACCAACATAACCACAACCGACCCATCACCCACCTACCCACCACCAACATAACCACAACCGACCCATCACCCACCTACCCACCACCAACATAACCACAACCGACCCATCACCCACCTACCCACCACCAACATAACCACAACCGACCCATCACCCACCTACCCACCACCAACATAACCACAACCGACCCATCACCCACCTACCCACCACCAACATAACCACAACCGACCCATCACCCACCTACCCACCACCAACATAACCACAACCGACCCATCACCCACCTACCCACCACCAACATAACCACAACCGACCCATCACCCACCTACCCACCACCAACATAACCACAACCGACCCATCACCCACCTACCCACCACCAACATAACCACAACCGACCCATCACCCACCTACCCACCACCAACATAACCACAACCGACCCATCACCCACCTACCCACCACCAACATAACCACAACCGACCCATCACCCACCTACCCACCACCAACATAACCACAACCGACCCATCACCCACCTACCCACCACCAACATAACCACAACCGACCCATCACCCACCTACCCACCACCAACATAACCACAACCGACCCATCACCCACCTACCCACCACCAACATAACCACAACCGACCCATCACCCACCTACCCACCACCAACATAACCACAACCGACCCATCACCCACCTACCCACCACCAACATAACCACAACCGACCCATCACCCACCTACCCACCACCAACATAACCACAACCGACCCATCACCCACCTACCCACCACCAACATAACCACAACGACCCATCACCCACCTACCCACCACCAACATAACCACAACCGACCCATCACCCACCTACCCACCACCAACATAACCACAACCGACCCATCACCCACCTACCCACCACCAACATAACCACAACCGACCCATCACCCACCTACCCACCACCAACATAACCACAACCGACCCATCACCCACCTACCCACCACCAACATAACCACAACCGACCCATCACCCACCTACCCACCACCAACATAACCACAACCGACCCATCACCCACCTACCCACCACCAACATAACCACAACCGACCCATCACCCACCTACCCACCACCAACATAACCACAACCGACCCATCACCCACCTACCCACCACCAACATAACCACAACCGACCCATCACCCACCTACCCACCACCAACATAACCACAACCGACCCATCACCCACCTACCCACCACCAACATAACCACAACCGACCCATCACCCACCTACCCACCACCAACATAACCACAACCGACCCATCACCCACCTACCCACCACCAACATAACCACAACCGACCCATCACCCACCTACCCACCACCAACATAACCACAACCGACCCATCACCCACCTACCCACCACCAACATAACCACAACCGACCCATCACCCACCTACCCACCACCAACATAACCACAACCGACCCATCACCCACCTACCCACCACCAACATAACCACAACCGACCCATCACCCACCTACCCACCACCAACATAACCACAACCGACCCATCACCCACCTACCCACCACCAACATAACCACAACCGACCCATCACCCACCTACCCACCACCAACATAACCACAACCGACCCATCACCCACCTACCCACCACCAACATAACCACAACCGACCCATCACCCACCTACCCACCACCAACATAACCACAACCGACCCATCACCCACCTACCCACCACCAACATAACCACAACCGACCCATCACCCACCTACCCACCACCAACATAACCACAACCGACCCATCACCCACCTACCCACCACCAACATAACCACAACCGACCCATCACCCACCTACCCACCACCAACATAACCACAACCGACCCATCACCCACCTACCCACCACCAACATAACCACAACCGACCCATCACCCACCTACCCACCACCAACATAACCACAACCGACCCATCACCCACCTACCCACCACCAACATAACCACAACCGACCCATCACCCACCTACCCACCACCAACATAACCACAACCGACCCATCACCCACCTACCCACCACCAACATAACCACAACCGACCCATCACCCACCTACCCACCACCAACATAACCACAACCGACCCATCACCCACCTACCCACCACCAACATAACCACAACCGACCCATCACCCACCTACCCACCACCAACATAACCACAACCGACCCATCACCCACCTACCCACCACCAACATAACCACAACCGACCCATCACCCACCTACCCACCACCAACATAACCACAACCGACCCATCACCCACCTACCCACCACCAACATAACCACAACCGACCCATCACCCACCTACCCACCACCAACATAACCACAACCGACCCATCACCCACCTACCCACCACCAACATAACCACAACCGACCCATCACCCACCTACCCACCACCAACATAACCACAACCGACCCATCACCCACCTACCCACCACCAACATAACCACAACCGACCCATCACCCACCTACCCACCACCAACATAACCACAACCGACCCATCACCCACCTACCCACCACCAACATAACCACAACCGACCCATCACCCACCTACCCACCACCAACATAACCACAACCGACCCATCACCCACCTACCCACCACCAACATAACCACAACCGACCCATCACCCACCTACCCACCACCAACATAACCACAACCGACCCATCACCCACCTACCCACCACCAACATAACCACAACCGACCCATCACCCACCTACCCACCACCAACATAACCACAACCGACCCATCACCCACCTACCCACCACCAACATAACCACAACCGACCCATCACCCACCTACCCACCACCAACATAACCACAACCGACCCATCACCCACCTACCCACCACCAACATAACCACAACCGACCCATCACCCACCTACCCACCACCAACATAACCACAACCGACCCATCACCCACCTACCCACCACCAACATAACCACAACCGACCCATCACCCACCTACCCACCACCAACATAACCACAACCGACCCATCACCCACCTACCCACCACCAACATAACCACAACCGACCCATCACCCACCTACCCACCACCAACATAACCACAACCGACCCATCACCCACCTACCCACCACCAACATAACCACAACCGACCCATCACCCACCTACCCACCACCAACATAACCACAACCGACCCATCACCCACCTACCCACCACCAACATAACCACAACCGACCCATCACCCACCTACCCACCACCAACATAACCACAACCGACCCATCACCCACCTACCCACCACCAACATAACCACAACCGACCCATCACCCACCTACCCACCACCAACATAACCACAACCGACCCATCACCCACCTACCCACCACCAACATAACCACAACCGACCCATCACCCACCTACCCACCACCAACATAACCACAACCGACCCATCACCCACCTACCCACCACCAACATAACCACAACCGACCCATCACCCACCTACCCACCACCAACATAACCACAACCGACCCATCACCCACCTACCCACCACCAACATAACCACAACCGACCCATCACCCACCTACCCACCACCAACATAACCACAACCGACCCATCACCCACCTACCCACCACCAACATAACCACAACCGACCCATCACCCACCTACCCACCACCAACATAACCACAACCGACCCATCACCCACCTACCCACCACCAACATAACCACAACCGACCCATCACCCACCTACCCACCACCAACATAACCACAACCGACCCATCACCCACCTACCCACCACCAACATAACCACAACCGACCCATCACCCACCTACCCACCACCAACATAACCACAACCGACCCATCACCCACCTACCCACCACCAACATAACCACAACCGACCCATCACCCACCTACCCACCACCAACATAACCACAACCGACCCATCACCCACCTACCCACCACCAACATAACCACAACCGACCCATCACCCACCTACCCACCACCAACATAACCACAACCGACCCATCACCCACCTACCCACCACCAACATAACCACAACCGACCCATCACCCACCTACCCACCACCAACATAACCACAACCGACCCATCACCCACCTACCCACCACCAACATAACCACAACCGACCCATCACCCACCTACCCACCACCAACATAACCACAACCGACCCATCACCCACCTACCCACCACCAACATAACCACAACCGACCCATCACCCACCTACCCACCACCAACATAACCACAACCGACCCATCACCCACCTACCCACCACCAACATAACCACAACCGACCCATCACCCACCTACCCACCACCAACATAACCACAACCGACCCATCACCCACCTACCCACCACCAACATAACCACAACCGACCCATCACCCACCTACCCACCACCAACATAACCACAACCGACCCATCACCCACCTACCCACCACCAACATAACCACAACCGACCCATCACCCACCTACCCACCACCAACATAACCACAACCGACCCATCACCCACCTACCCACCACCAACATAACCACAACCGACCCATCACCCACCTACCCACCACCAACATAACCACAACCGACCCATCACCCACCTACCCACCACCAACATAACCACAACCGACCCATCACCCACCTACCCACCACCAACATAACCACAACCGACCCATCACCCACCTACCCACCACCAACATAACCACAACCGACCCATCACCCACCTACCCACCACCAACATAACCACAACCGACCCATCACCCACCTACCCACCACCAACATAACCACAACCGACCCATCACCCACCTACCCACCACCAACATAACCACAACCGACCCATCACCCACCTACCCACCACCAACATAACCACAACCGACCCATCACCCACCTACCCACCACCAACATAACCACAACCGACCCATCACCCACCTACCCACCACCAACATAACCACAACCGACCCATCACCCACCTACCCACCACCAACATAACCACAACCGACCCATCACCCACCTACCCACCACCAACATAACCACAACCGACCCATCACCCACCTACCCACCACCAACATAACCACAACCGACCCATCACCCACCTACCCACCACCAACATAACCACAACCGACCCATCACCCACCTACCCACCACCAACATAACCACAACCGACCCATCACCCACCTACCCACCACCAACATAACCACAACCGACCCATCACCCACCTACCCACCACCAACATAACCACAACCGACCCATCACCCACCTACCCACCACCAACATAACCACAACCGACCCATCACCCACCTACCCACCACCAACATAACCACAACCGACCCATCACCCACCTACCCACCACCAACATAACCACAACCGACCCATCACCCACCTACCCACCACCAACATAACCACAACCGACCCATCACCCACCTACCCACCACCAACATAACCACAACCGACCCATCACCCACCTACCCACCACCAACATAACCACAACCGACCCATCACCCACCTACCCACCACCAACATAACCACAACCGACCCATCACCCACCTACCCACCACCAACATAACCACAACCGACCCATCACCCACCTACCCACCACCAACATAACCACAACCGACCCATCACCCACCTACCCACCACCAACATAACCACAACCGACCCATCACCCACCTACCCACCACCAACATAACCACAACCGACCCATCACCCACCTACCCACCACCAACATAACCACAACCGACCCATCACCCACCTACCCACCACCAACATAACCACAACCGACCCATCACCCACCTACCCACCACCAACATAACC
Source organism: Closterium sp. Yama58-4 (assembly GCA_947470075.1). NCBI lineage: Eukaryota > Viridiplantae > Streptophyta > Zygnematophyceae > Desmidiales > Closteriaceae > Closterium > Closterium sp. Yama58-4. Next base: position 589,007 of record CANIUD010000121.1, on the reverse strand, counting down.
ACAACCGACCCATCACCCACCTACCCACCACCAACATAACCACAACCGACCCATCACCCACCTACCCACCACCAACATAACCACAACCGACCCATCACCCACCTACCCACCACCAACATAACCACAACCGACCCATCACCCACCTACCCACCACCAACATAACCACAACCGACCCATCACCCACCTACCCACCACCAACATAACCACAACCGACCCATCACCCACCTACCCACCACCAACATAACCACAACCGACCCATCACCCACCTACCCACCACCAACATAACCACAACCGACCCATCACCCACCTACCCACCACCAACATAACCACAACCGACCCATCACCCACCTACCCACCACCAACATAACCACAACCGACCCATCACCCACCTACCCACCACCAACATAACCACAACCGACCCATCACCCACCTACCCACCACCAACATAACCACAACCGACCCATCACCCACCTACCCACCACCAACATAACCACAACCGACCCATCACCCACCTACCCACCACCAACATAACCACAACCGACCCATCACCCACCTACCCACCACCAACATAACCACAACCGACCCATCACCCACCTACCCACCACCAACATAACCACAACCGACCCATCACCCACCTACCCACCACCAACATAACCACAACCGACCCATCACCCACCTACCCACCACCAACATAACCACAACCGACCCATCACCCACCTACCCACCACCAACATAACCACAACCGACCCATCACCCACCTACCCACCACCAACATAACCACAACCGACCCATCACCCACCTACCCACCACCAACATAACCACAACCGACCCATCACCCACCTACCCACCACCAACATAACCACAACCGACCCATCACCCACCTACCCACCACCAACATAACCACAACCGACCCATCACCCACCTACCCACCACCAACATAACCACAACCGACCCATCACCCACCTACCCACCACCAACATAACCACAACCGACCCATCACCCACCTACCCACCACCAACATAACCACAACCGACCCATCACCCACCTACCCACCATCAACATAACCACAACCGACCCATCACCCACCTACCCACCACCAACATAACCACAACCGACCCATCACCCACCTACCCACCACCAACATAACCACAACCGACCCATCACCCACCTACCCACCACCAACATAACCACAACCGACCCATCACCCACCTACCCACCACCAACATAACCACAACCGACCCATCACCCACCTACCCACCACCAACATAACCACAACCGACCCATCACCCACCTACCCACCACCAACATAACCACAACCGACCCATCACCCACCTACCCACCACCAACATAACCACAACCGACCCATCACCCACCTACCCACCACCAACATAACCACAACCGACCCATCACCCACCTACCCACCACCAACATAACCACAACCGACCCATCACCCACCTACCCACCACCAACATAACCACAACCGACCCATCACCCACCTACCCACCACCAACATAACCACAACCGACCCATCACCCACCTACCCACCACCAACATAACCACAACCGACCCATCACCCACCTACCCACCACCAACATAACCACAACCGACCCATCACCCACCTACCCACCACCAACATAACCACAACCGACCCATCACCCACCTACCCACCACCAACATAACCACAACCGACCCATCACCCACCTACCCACCACCAACATAACCACAACCGACCCATCACCCACCTACCCACCACCAACATAACCACAACCGACCCATCACCCACCTACCCACCACCAACATAACCACAACCGACCCATCACCCACCTACCCACCACCAACATAACCACAACCGACCCATCACCCACCTACCCACCACCAACATAACCACAACCGACCCATCACCCACCTACCCACCACCAACATAACCACAACCGACCCATCACCCACCTACCCACCACCAACATAACCACAACCGACCCATCACCCACCTACCCACCACCAACATAACCACAACCGACCCATCACCCACCTACCCACCACCAACATAACCACAACCGACCCATCACCCACCTACCCACCACCAACATAACCACAACCGACCCATCACCCACCTACCCACCACCAACATAACCACAACCGACCCATCACCCACCTACCCACCACCAACATAACCACAACCGACCCATCACCCACCTACCCACCACCAACATAACCACAACCGACCCATCACCCACCTACCCACCACCAACATAACCACAACCGACCCATCACCCACGTACCCACCACCAACATAACCACAACCGACCCATCACCCACGTTACCCACCAACTCAGCCAGCAACCCAATCACTCACACTCCCAACCGCCCGATGCACCACCCACCACCTACCGACCCTATTAGACACCCACCCCACGTACCCACTATCCCACCTGCTCACCACCCAGCACCCACCCACCCAACAACCTACTTACCCACCTAATCACCCAACAACCCATAACCCACCCACCCATTCGTCCACCCTACCCACACACCTACCCACAAGTTCACCCGCCAACCCACGCAGTCAGCCACCTAGCAACCCAGTCACCCAACCCATCAACCACCCACCACCTACCAACCACCCAGCTACCCACCAAACCAGACACCCATACATCCACCCACTCACCCAGCCAGCCAGCCACCACCTACCCACCCACCCGCTTACAACCCAGCCAACTAACAACCACCGACCTAACCATCTATTCGACCACCCACTTACCCACCCACCTATCCAGCAATTCACCCAACCCATCACCTACCCACCAACCCACCCAGCCCATCCCGTCCTTCACCTGCCAGCAATTCAGCCCTCAAAACTATCCACCTACTCACCCACCCACGGGGATTCAGCACCCTTCCCTTATACTCACCCGCTCTTATACTCACCCACCCAGGGGATTCAGGCCCCATCCCTTATACTCACCTGCTCTTATACTCACCCAATCCAAGGGGATTCAGGCCCCTTCCCTTATACTCACCCGCTTTTAAACTCACCCACCCAAGGGGATCCAGGCCCCTTCCCTTATACTCACCCACCCTAGGGGATTCAGCCCCCTTCCCTTATACTCAACCGCTCTTATACTCACTCACCCAAGAGTATTCAGGCCCCATCCCTTATACTCACCCACGCTTATACTCACCCACCCAAGGGGATTCAGGCCCCTTCCCTTATAATCACCCCCTCTTATAATCACCCACCCAAGGGGATCCAGGCCCCTTACCTCATACTCACCCACCAAAGGGGATTCAGCCCCCTTCCCTTATACACACCCACTCTTATACTCACCCACCCAAAGGGACTAAGGCCCCTCCCCTTATACTCACCCGCTCTTATACTCACCCACCAAAGGAGATTCAGGCCCTTTCCCTTATAATCACCCGCTCTTCTTATACTCACCCACCCAAGGGGATTCAGGTCCCCACCCTTAAACTCAGTCCCCCTTCTCTCCCACTCACCACCCAAGGTTTTCAGTCCCCCTTCTCTCCCACTCACCACCCACGGGAGTTCAGTCCCCCTTCTCTCCCACTCACCACCCAAGGGGGTTCAGCCCCCTTCCCTGTCACCCACCCACCCAGCCCATCCCCACCTTCACCTACCAGCAGTAGGAGCAGCAGAGAGCGCACATTCTTAAGGAAACAGCAACCCCTGAGGCTGAGCCTTGTGGGATGAAGTGTGGTAGTGGAAAATTGCTTCCAGCCCAAGACTCAAATCCCACCCCTGACGTAGCTAGAGCTGACGCGAACCAGAGCCGCCGGCCGGTCGGCTCTGACGGTGTCCATTAAGCCTTAACGTCAGATCGGTTACTTGAGCACCGAGTGCCGTGCCGCGCAGATTCCACCCACCACAACCCACCGCCACAAGCCACAACCCCAGAGGATGCTGCCCCTAAGGGAGTGAACTCCCCGCTTGCTCCCACGCTCCCCACCCTCCCTCCCCACACTTCACCCCCATGCGTACTCACCTGTACCTACCACAGCCGTGCAGAGCGCCATGATGCTGAGACTGCTGGGAAGTGGAGACAGAAGGGGGATTAGGGGAGGGAGAGACTCCTCTGTGGTCCAGGCAGGGTGCTGCTGGGAGGGAAGGGAAAAGGGAGAGAGGAGGAGGTGAGAGAGAGGGTGGACTCCACTCTCCCGCCCTTGCTCCAGTGCTCCCACCTTCAGCCTGCAGGGAGAAGGGGGGAAGAGAGAGAGAGGAGGGGATCAGCTTACCATACCTCACCTGTAACCATACCACACCTGTTACCATACCATACCTTGTATACCATACCTCGCGCGCAGCTGCATCTAGCCTAGCCTAGCCCCCCTTCCCCCACTGCTGCTACTGCTGCTGCCACTGCTTCTGCCGGTCTGCTACTCTGCTTCACCCTGCTGCTGCCGCTGCCCTCCCCTCCCCTCCGTTGCTACCCTCCTGCTGCCCTCCTGCTGCCCCCTCCTGCTGCCCTCCTGCTGCCCCCTGCTGCTGCCCTCCTGCTGCCCCCTGCTGCTGCCCTCCTGCTGCCCCATGCTGCTGCCCTCCTGCTGCCCCCTGTTGCTGCCCTCCTGCTGCCCCCTGCTGCTGCCCTCCTGCTGCCCCCTGCTGCCCTGCTACAGCCTTCAATGTACTGAGAGGGAGGGGGGAGGGAGGGAGGGAGGCAGGAAGCAAGGGACAGCAGTGAGAATGGAGAGACGAGCAGGCAGAAGCGTGAAGGCAGGGAGGGAGCAAGAAAAGGAAGTGAGCATGGGGAGAAGATCAAGCAGCAGCAAGACCAAGAATGGGGAGAAGACCAAGCAACAGTAGAGAGCATGAGGGAAAAGAGGCTCACCTTGTTCCAGACGACCCAATCCCAATATTCTCCCATCCCATCCCAGCCGAGTGGAGTGCTGCCCCCCTCCCCTCCCACCACTGCCACCTGCACGGCCACAAGGGGAGGGGTGCAGAGGAGTGGCGGTGTTGACCCCCACACCCCTCCCCACCACCTGCAAGGCACACGCACAGCAACAGTGAATGTACCGTGCAGGGACTAAAGGAAAGTCGACTAGGAAAAAAAATTGCAAAGCCAAAGGAGGGAGGGGCCACTGGCGGAGGCACAGCCACAAGCCACAAACCCCCACGTGAACCTGAGGGAGTGAACCTGAGAGGACTGTAAGGCTTTGGGTGGCTGAACCTGAACCTGAAGGTTACCGGCACTGGCAGTAGGGGAGGGGGGTCTGTGGCTGTGAGGCGGGCCCCAACCAGTGGCAAGATTTAGAGGGGATAGCATGAAAAACAAATGAGATACAACAGGAAGCAGAATGCCGTGCGATGTATACTTAGCTGGAGAGTCGAAGTCCTGTTGCTGCCCCTTCTCCTCGCCTTCTGCTGCCCCATCCCCTCTGCCGTCCCCCTCTGCTCTGCTGCCTTCCCTCCTGCTGCCCGCCCCTCCACAGCCGTCCTGCTGCCTCTTTTCTGCTGTGCTCCATGGGCGCTTGCAGGGAGGGGAGAGGGAGAGAAGCAGAGGCAAGGGACAGCAGTGAGAATGGGGAGAAGATCGGGAAGAAGTGTGAAGGCAGAGAGCGAGCAATGACAGAAGCGTGAATAACAGAATTGAACAGAGCTGCAGCAGCGAGTAAAGAGGAAGGAGAGAGAAGGGTGAGGCCAAGGTGGGAGGTGACGTACCTTGTGAGGCCAAGCCCAACCCCATACTCTCCCTCATGGCGCCAAGGAGTCAGTGCTGCCTCCCTCCCATCCCGTGGGTACCTGCACGGCCACAGGGGAGGGGCGTGGGGAAGCGTCGGTGTTGTTGACCCACATGCCCCTCCCCTCCACCTGCAAGGCACACACACAGGGATAGTCAGTTGGCAGTCATGGGAATAAAATGCACAAGAAGCCGTGGAAGGGAGGGGAAGGGAGGGGAGGAGCCACTGGTGGAGTCCCGGTTACAAGCCACAGACCCAAAGGGGTCTGAAGGGGGGTACCTGCACCTGAGGGGGTACCTGCACCTGAGGGGGTACCTGCACCTGAGGGGGTACCTGCACCTGAGGGGGTACCTGCACCTGAGGGGGTACCTGCACCTGAGGGGTTACCTGAAGCGGGGGGGTCTGTGGCATGTGTGCTAGGCCCAACCAATGGCATTGTTTCAAGTGGAAGGGTGCAAAGCACATGGGGACAAAAACGAGCGATGACTTGGCAGGCAAGGGTGAGGTCAGGGAAAAGGGTCACTTATCTGAGGGAGTGAGAGCTGGAGGCGAGCACAAGGCAGGTGAAGCACCACCAGGTGACTCCTTCCCCGGCAGCCCTCCTCCCAGCCTTCCCACTCTGCTGCTCGGCTGCCAGTGTCTCCAGCCCTCTCTTTATGCTGAAGGGGGGAGAGGGACAGGAGAGGAGGAACAGGAGGAACTGGTGAGTTGGCATGAATAGAAACACACTTGGCAATATGAAAATATTTCAGCCAATATGAGCATGACAGAATTGGGGAGACCTACAGCAGCGAATGATGAAGTGGAGGGAGAGAGAAGGGTAAGGCCAAGGAGGGAGGTGACGTACCTTGTAAAGCCAAGCCCACCCCGATACTCTCCCTCGTGGCGCCAAAGTGTGCTACAGTGCTGCCGCACTCTCATCCCGTGGGTACCTGCACGGCCACAGGGGAGGGGCGTGGGGAAGCGTCGGTGTTGACCCACACACCCCTCCCCTCCACCTGCAAGGCACACACGCAGAGCTGGTCAGTGGGCAGGCAGGGAAGGACGGGTGAGATCGCCACAGCAAGCAGAGCAATAAAATCATGGTGAAAGCGCTGGCTGCAAGGGGGACACGACCGAGGGTGTTTACCACGTGGTACCACACCTGAGGAGAAGCGCACCTGCTACCTTAGGCTGAACCTACCATCTGTTACCTGGGGAGGTGTTTGGTTCCCTGGGCGTGTCCCCTTGCAGCAAGAGCAGGGATGGGCGCATGAGCATGCGGAACAAAAAGCAAGCAAACCAAGAAGTGGGCTGGTGAGAACCTTCAGGGTAGAGCACTTAGCTTTTGAAAGGGAAAGTCGAAGCTCTGTTGGTGCCCTCCTGCTCCCCCTTGTGCTGCCCTCCTGCTCCCCCTTGTGCTGCCCTCCTGCTCCCCCTTGTGCTGCCCTCCTGCTCCCCCTTGTGCTGCCCTCCTGCTCCCCCTTGTGCTGCCCTCCTGCTCCCCCTTGTGCTGCCCTCCTGCTCCCCCTTGTGCTGCCCTCCTGCTCCCCCTTGTGCTGCCCTCCTGCTCCCCCTTGTGCTGCCCTCCTGCTCCCCCTTGTGCTGCCCTCCTGCTCCCCCTTGTGCTGCCCTCCTGCTCCCCCTTGTGCTGCCCTCCTGCTCCCCCTTGTGCTGCCCTCCTGCTCCCCCTTGTGCTGCCCTCCTGCTCCCCCTTGTGCTGCCCTCCTGCTCCCCCTTGTGCTGCCCTCCTGCTCCCCCTTGTGCTGCCCTCCTGCTCCCCCTTGTGCTGCCCTCCTGCTCCCCCTTGTGCTGCCCTCCTGCTCCCCCTTGTGCTGCCCTCCTGCTCCCCCTTGTGCTGCCCTCCTGCTCCCCCTTGTGCTGCCCTCCTGCTCCCCCTTGTGCTGCCCTCCTGCTCCCCCTTGTGCTGCCCTCCTGCTCCCCCTTGTCGCCCTGCTACAGAATACAATGCACTGGGCGCTGGCAGAACGCTGAGAGGAAGGGGCGAGGCAGGCAGACAAGGAACAAGGGACAGCAGTGAGAATGGGAGGAAGAGCAAGCACAAGCGTAAAGGCAGGGATGGAGCAAGAAAGGGAAGTGAGAATGGGAAGCAGACCAAGCAGCAGCAAGAGGGCATGAGGAAAAAGAGGCTCACCTTGTTCCAGACGACCCAATCCCGATACTCTCCCATCCCATCCCCGCTGAGTGAAGTGCTGTCTTCCTCCCCTCCCACCACTGCCACCTGCGCAGCCACAAGGGGAGGAGTGCGGGGGAGTGGCGGCGTTGACCCCCTCCCCCTCCCCTAAACCAGCAAGGAGAGAATTGAAGAGAAGGGAGAGCAGCTAGGTCAACGATGCAAAGCGAGTGCATGGGTGGGGTGGGGTGGGGTGGGGTGGGGTGTAGTGGGGTGGCAGGTGACAGCAGAAAAGGGGGTCACTGGTGCAGTCTCAGCTACAAGCCACAGGCCCAAAAGGGCTTTATACCAAGGGAGGCTTAACTTGAAAGGATACCTTCTGTACCAGGGGTGATTTACCAGAAAAAAACAAAAGGGGTCTGTGGCTTGAAGTTGTGGCATGACCAGAGGCTCAAGCTTGAAGGGAGGCTCAGGTCTCTTGGGTGGGACAGAGGGCAGCACACGAAAAGCAACAGAATGCGAGGGTTGGGAGAAGAGACTCGGGGTACTTAGCTGTGGGTGGGTTGGGTGGAGAGCAGCTGCTGCCTGTGCACTCCATGTCCCCCGCCACTGCCACTCCCGTGTGAGCGACCTGCTGGGACAAGAGGGGGCAGATCGGGACAGAGAGAGGAAGGGAGGATGGAGGGGAGAAAACGGGCGAGTGAATGGGGAGCAGAGGAGGGGGGAGAGCAGTGAGGAAAGAAGCAAAGATGAGAGGAGTGAAGTGAGAGTGAAGAGTGCAGCAAGTGCAAGAATGATGCGTGCATGAATGGACTGCTGCAGTGGCACACCCAAGAGACCTCGTACCAGCTTAATCAAATGAAAACAAATACCTGAGGCTGTACCAAGAAAAATTTTACCTGCTACCTTGGGGGAGGGAGGTCTCATGGGTGTGACAGAGGGTAGTGAAAGAGGGAGTGTGATGCATGGTGCATGCACAAAAAGGAACAAAGCGCGAGGGTTAAAGAAGGCATCGCCATGCGCCCAATTGCAGACGACGATTCCGCCGTGCAACGAAGAGGACGATGAAAGAAGCACCAAATAACGCGAAACCACAAACTGGCGACGCCTAATCACATAGCAAGCGGCCGCCAACCGTTTGCTTGGCGAAACAGCGTGAGAAGAACCTGCACGATATCAATAGAAATAAACCTCAGTCGGGTGAAAACGAGGTGAGAATAGGCTGCGGATAGTACTACAAACAATGAGAAACGGACTGAAAACGGCGAAACGAAAGACGCTCACCAGAAATCGCTGAATTTCGGGTGACGACTTCACAGCAGCTTGGCGAAGATGTACAAATCGCTGAAGCGCGTCGAAGTCGAGTTCAAGTGGTCTGTGAACGTGGAAAATGCCTGCAACGCGAAAAAGAAACGCAATCTGGTTAGTTAAATCTCGCATGTGAAGAACAAGCTAAAATCTGCATGAAATGACAAATCAGCGACCAAGTACATACCGAAATTCGAAGGCTGGAGCTTCACAACGAACTGAGTGCAGCTTGGCGGATTTGGCGGCTAAATCACGAAGAGTCCAATGTCGATTGAGAAACGATTTTGGTGTGAGCTGAGAAAACAAAATGGAAGAGTTTCGCTAGCAAGAACGAAGGAAATTGCTCTCAAATAGCAAAGCCTCAGTGGAAATCGAGCAGAATCAGCCACGTTGGAGAGAAATCGAGTCGAAAATGGCTGAGAACGGCCCAGAAGCAGGAAATGACTCTGATTTCCCGTAAACTACCCCCCGGATTGAGGCTCACAAATTGAGGCTCACTACCCCCCCGGAATGACTCTGATTTCCCGTAAACTATATCCAACGGTTCCAAACTCTTACTCTTTGAGGAGATTGGGGCTAGATTCAAATCTCAACCGTAGGTCGAAGTTCCAACGTGTCACATGATTGTGCGGTTCAGGTGGTTTGGAACCCTCCGATTGCTACACTCCGTCACTGTCCCAATCTCCGTCACGTGTCCTAATCACAGCCGATTTGTGAATCTATCAGGTGGATCCGTCAGCTCGACATCTGCCGAAGCGTCGCTCAATCTCGAACTGTCAATATTGGCCAATTAGAGGCCACGAATCCCTAGCCGTGGAAGGTAGCCGTTGTGATTTGAATTGGGATCCCTTGCCTGCTGTACCTGGAAGGCGGGAACCCCCTTCGGGATTTCTGGTTGGACCTAGGCTGATTCGCAGTAGAAGCTGTTCCGTTTCTGGGTGGAATTTCATGGTGGCGAATGGTAGACTGGCGAAAGTGCAACCATGGCCCCTCGTGGCAATGAATTCTGTAACCATTTTGCTACAGGCTCATGCTCGTAGTCTTGGGTGCTGACACAAGCCAATGAGTGCGCAAGGCAATCACATGACGTGGCAATTTGCAGACTGATCGGTGGGATATTTGGCCCTCGAGGTTTGGTTGGTTAGATTTCGCTGAAATGTGGTCTGGCGTAAACCACACTTTCGTGCGCCATTTTGATTGGATGATGAATCTGGATCTGTGGTTTGGCTTCCGAACTCTGGTTCGGGCTGTTGGTGGCATTGGGTCTGTTCACCCCTTTGACAACCTCAAATCTCATATTTTTCCAAGTATCCAAGTCACACATGTGGCTGAAGAGCCTGCTGGACCACTATCGGCCGTTCGATTACATAATTATCACTCACATAATTCAACTAGCCTGACATCGGCCTAGCCGCAATCGAGGCTCGGCCATACCTGATTCTGTTCTGCTGAACTCAAACCTTAGCCCTTAGCCCTGTCACTGACATTACTGTACTGGACCGACCAAGCGCTGCAAGAACCAACAGGGGGCACAATTCATCCAGCAGCTCGCGATATTTGGACCTCGCGGAAAAGGACTAGTATCAATTCATTCTATGCACAGCATTGAGGCATTTCAACTCCAGATTGTCATTTGCAGGTCTCACTGCTGGAAGGAAGCCACAGCTCATTTTCTTTCATTTTCTCCGCTTGGCTCCCTCTCCACTCCGAGTTTTTTAGCATGGATTTTTTCAACAAGGCTGCATCCCTTGTTAGCGCCGCTACGGAGAAGAAAGAGGAAGTAAGCGTTAGTTTCGGCAAAATTCATTTGGTTGTGGTTAGGGCACGCGTTCGTATTATATGAAGCGCGAGTTTTTAACAGTAGATTCTGCTCTTCTTTGCAGGCAGCGCCCGCAGCCGCTCCTGCAGCCGCGCCCGCAGCCGAGGGCTTGAGCATCGGTGGCATCTCGCTGCAGGATGCAGCTGGTTATGTCGAAAAGGCGAAAGCAGCGGTAGCTGTTGCACAATGCAACGAGGTAAGTGCCGTTCGTCTGTAACTACTACCCGATTTATGTGTTTCAGTATTCGCAAAATCCCACTTGCCGGTGTCCCTGGACATACGCAGGCGGTGAAAAAGGCTGGTTTTGACGATGAAGCCAAGATGCTCGGGGATCTCCTCAGTAAAGCTGAGACGGTAAGTAGCACGATTCCTCAGTAGTGATGATTTTGCTTCCGGATAGTTCTCAATCTACCCTTTTCCTGCTGCAGATGATTCCTGGCGCGCCAGCGCCTGCTCCTTCTCCTGCTGCTTCTGCGCTTTCTGTTGCTACTGCCGCGCTTTCAGCTGTTACGGCACCTGCAGCGGCTGCGCCTGCTGCTGATGCTTCTCCTGCCGCAGCCGCGCTTTCAGCTGCTTCTGCTGCGCTCGCAGCTGTCTCTGCCCCTGCTGCTGCACCTGCCGCTGCCGCTGCTCCTGCTGCTGCGCCTGCTGCTGCTGCTGCTGCTGCTGCTGCCCCTGCGGCTGCTGCTGCGCCTGCCCCTGCTGCTGCGCCAGCCGCTGCTGCTGCGCCTGCAGCAGCTGCTCCCGCTCCCCCTGCTTAAAGCCGAGCATTGTGACGCCTGAACAGGCAAAGGTTCACCTCGCCAAAAATGTGGCACTGCTGAAAGTTCATGGAGTAAACCTGAGGCTGCAGGATGATGCATGTGGAGGGTGCTAGGGTAGTATATATGGGTACTTGATGTACTTGTTCATTCTTTTGATGAGTAAAGTTACTGCTCCATGGTAGTGACCACTTCTGGTGCCCTAGCGGGCAGACTATGCCTTTAAGCAGGTACATATGCAGTCCATGCTCTTGGTGGAAAGCATACAATTTCTGCTTGGAAGTGAAGGTTCTTGGTATATTTTACAGCAAATAATTCCAACTGCCTCAACAAGTTGGATGAAGCGGTTGAAGCCCTGATCCTGAGCGATTTATGGTAAATAGTACATTCAAGCTGTCACACATGACATGACAGTACGTTATTCCAATCTTGGGGAGGTGTCATTCAAGAAAGCCCTTGTTCACATTCAAGTCTCTTCAATGAGCTTGACATGTCTTGCCATCTGCCAGCTAAGCCTCATCGATCTATGCTGCAGTAGTTGTAGAGCCTTCCGTGGTATCCTCAGGTTCTGATACTTCCGGAATGTTGAAACTCGGATTCACTTGCTGGTTTGCTGCTTCCACGACCTCTGATGGAACGTATCGAAGGAACTTGTCCAATCTCGAAATGGCAGCCTGCATGATAACGAATGCAGCAAGTTATGAAGCATGACAATACACAGACTGAATAAGCAATGTTGCTACTAAACCATATTTAAGTCAGCAGCGATGGAACGTGACACAAACCTTGATAGATTTGAGGCTGAATGAGAGGAACTCCAACCTGCACACACAAAGGAGGTGAGAGCGGCAGTGAGATGGGAGCATAAATGGAGATCTGAACAGAAAGTCTCCGAGTACTGTATGCCGGGGAACATTAGACGAGGCAGCGTGGCTTACTGTTGTGATGGGCTTGGAGCACCCATGTTCTCGAAATAATTACCGTAATCCGCCTGCATTCACTCAGCAGCATGTATGTGAACATAGGGCATGGCCGAAACAGGTTAGAGAGGGAGGCGTTTGAGTGTAAAAATGATTATACGGTATGTGTCTGGGAAAAGGTAGTGGGGAGGTGTGACTGAGAGGCTAAATACACACCTGTTGCAGATAGTCTAAAATCTCAAATGCGAGCTCTTTTGCTGGCTGCTGTGACTTGTCCTCTAGAAGGACCGTGGTGCTGCAGAGGCGCAGGCAGGGGAAGATGGATGAGCAAAACACGAAGTGGATGGATGGAAAAAAACGCAAATGGAAGGATGAATGAATGCGGCGTCAAAAGGTGGCACGGAAGGATGAGGTGAGGGGTTCCGGAAAAAAACGTAATAAGTATTTGCACAAAGGGAGTTCAATCCCTCAACAACAAACAGGGTGGGAGCAGGAATGAGGCGAGGAAGGAGGGGGAGGAAATGAAAGACTTTTAATGTAAGACTTCCTCACTCCACCTTAAAAGCCTACAAAGAAGGGGGAGGTGGGGAAGGTGGAATGACTGGGTCTATTCTATTCTATTTTGTACCTGACAAGATTCTCCCTGACGGTGTCGACAGTGCCCACTGCAAAGCGCAGCTGCGAGCGCAGAGCCACAACATCTGGTATAGATGCACCGACGAGGAGAGACACAAACAATCAGGGAGACACACACGAGGAGATAGGCGCATGTTGTTTGTTGCATGGGCAATGAGTCAATGAGTCACAAGGCTGCATAAGATGGCTGAGAAGGAGGCTCAAGGATGAGGACAGCAACAAGCGCTCCCCTTCCAATGCAACAAGCAGCCCCCACTGCACAGCAAGCGGCCCCCTCCCACAACACAACAAGCAGCCCCCACTGCACAGCAAGTTTCCCGCTCCGCACTGGTAGCAAGCACTGACCTAGCGAGTCTGCTTGTGAAACGATGGCCTGGAGAGCCAATTGTAGGCGGACAAGTGGCACGACGTAGAAGAAGAGAGGCTTGCTGGGAGGAGCCACTGTGAGAGGAATGTCGTACTGGGGGGGGGTGGGGAGTGGGAGTGGGAGTGGGGTTGGGGGTGAGGGTGAGAGTGAGTGAGAGAGGGAGAGCCAGAGACACGAGGGGGGTTTGTGGTCGACTCAGCAAGCATCTGAAGGTCACAACAATGTCGCATTCGGAAGGAGGGGGGAAAAAAGGGAAGTTGGGGGGGGGGGGGGGGGGGGGGGGGGAGAGGGGGGGGGGCGGGAAGGAGGGGGAAATAGGGACGAAATCGAAGGTGCCATACCAGCGCGACGGGAAGTGCCAGCACAGCGAGGCCAGCACCAATGAGCAGCCGCCGCGTGACAATGCCGTCCCTCTCCTTGCCGTCCAGATCGCCGTCCCCCTCGCTGCCGGCCTGCGCGCTCAGCAGCTCCGTCTCCGTGAAGCCCCACGACCGCGCTGCTCCCTTGTTGCCCGACTTCCCTGCGGGATGAGAGAAGCGGACGCCGTCAAGCACAACGAGAAGGATGAGAGGGCGTCAGGGCCCAGCAAGAGACGGACGCGAGACGAGGAGTACGGGAGGAAACTAGAGTCTGTAAAAAGAAGAAAACAAAAACAAAACAGGAGTACCAGTGACGGCGGGTTATGTTTTGCTTTGATAAGGGGGCGCGGAGAGGGGCGGACGAGGGAGAGAGGGGTTCGTAATTGAAGAAGAAATGTACCAGTGACGACGGGTCCTTGAAAGATGGTTTCGCGCGCGCCGGTGCCGTCGATGTACACGTCGCTGTTGGGCTTCATGCGGATCAGATTGTCCGCCTTCTCCAGCCGCCGCTGCTCCAGTTCCAGCCGCAGCGCCGCTGCCTCCGCCTCCGCCTTCGCTAGCCTCGCTGCCAGCTCTTCCTTCTCCGTATCCGTCTGTTGCTGCGGCTCCTTTTTTTCTGGCGTGACTGACGCCTGAAGCGACAGAAAAAGCAGGAGTATGTCAATGTCACTTTCATTTGTTTGAATCAACGTGTTTGTTGTCGCTGCACTTGTTATTTGGCATTCAGGGAACGTCTTTAGGAAGCATTAACATTTGTGCTGATTAATCGTTACGGTAATCATATTTCTGCTCGCTCATTTTTCTCCTTTGGACTACTCTCAGCACTTTAATGTAGTCTTCTCATTCTTCATAGTCCCCGCATATGCTTGCTCATGCTCTTACCTCATCATTCGAACCTGATCGCACCGCCAGCTGACGACATTTGAAAGCCGAACGCTCAACAACGGCAGGTGGTCTGGCGACAAATCTGGAGAGACTGTCGGAATTCCATCGTGAAATGCCTTTGTTCCTACATCCCTGACTTGCCACTGGTACAATCTGCACACGAACGGGAGAGACGAGCCCGATCATTGTTGCGAAATTCCAGCGGATCAGACCTAGTTTCCGTGTCAGGCTAAGGTCGTCAGAGGAACTTTACTGACACGGAATTTTGAAGGAATCAGGCATTCGCACAATGCAGGAATTTGGCTGGGCAGAGCATTCGGCTAGGTAGTAGTGAAATGATACAATGCGTGGGAGAACCTGGAGAATGCCGAAGCTGTCTGTGGGGAAGGGGAGTCGACGTGGCTCGCTAGTAGCCCCTTCTCAAGCCACCTGTACTGAAAGCTGGGTCAAGGCTGATCTGGCGAGGATATTGAGTGAAGGCATTGTCTTCGATACAAGCGGGATGCTCGAGTTTCAGAATGCTGTATGTTGAGTACATCCGTAAATGTACACGGACTAGAAATCGAAATAGCTTTTGCATCCAATTCTCGATTTCCTCATTCAAGAAATCGAAATTTCAAATGCTTGAGCTTGGCGCGAAGGCCTCCCATTGGGGCGTGATGTTTCTTCTGGTCGCCCTTTTGAGCACCCAAATGCCAGCCACAAGAAAGCTTCTCGTTGGACAGCGTCAGGCGGAAGGGACGCACCTGCGCGTCATTCCAAGACATGGCTGCGCCATGGCATGTCGAATCAAGGCAGGCGTGGGTGGGGGATTCCGTGCGGCGTGGCGGGTGGATGGATGGATGGTCAACTGGAGGGGGGAGGAAGGGAGGAAATGGATGTTGCTGTGGTGAATGGAGAGTTATGATTGGCTGCCTTGATGCTTCGCTGGTCGCAAGTGTCATCGAGTCATCGAGTCTAGTGGATGAAAGTGAAGTCACTTTCTCGCCGGTTGGTTGGTGGCATGGCAGCATGGTCGTTTCTCCTCCAGCCTGTTCGCCGAAAGTGAGGACCCACTGGAGGCCCCAGAGTGAAACAACAAAGCGGCAGTCGCAAACGTCGCATATGTCGCAGCAAAGCACTCCAGCTGGAGTCGCCAGGAGTTCTGCGCTAGATTTCGCTGACCTATGGGAGACGTACAGGCTGAACACCACGCCACCAACAGCAGCGGTGGTGACTGACAGCGGGCGTGACATGCGAGAGTTCGTGTTTTATCTGAAACCCATAAAACCCGTTTAAATTCTTACTGAACCGATTGAAAACGCATAACATCTTGTGACACGCCATGGACTGCGAACTGCACAGTTCGGAGCTATGAGGATTTCCGTACCTTGCCTCACCGTGCCTTCGCCAACCGCGCTGCCTGGAACGTTTCCTCCGAGTCCCCTGCCCTGCGCTTTCTCTTTACGCTCCAACCAACCCGCCATTCCCCGTCCCCGCAAGAAACGGGCTGCGGGAAACGTCCGCTAGAAGGCAGCCCACCTGCCGCCATACCATGCCATTCCCCGCATGGCATCATTCCCCTGGTTAGCTCCCTTCTTGAATGGCAGACCTCACGTTCTCAGGTTCAGCCATTAATTCTTTCGGCTAGGGTTGTTTGGAACATATGGGAAGCGGGACTGATGAGGCTCACAGAAGCCCCACAGCTTCTTTAAACTCCTTGCTGGGGCCTTCTTGCCCTCACAGCCATATTCTTGCTAATTCGGCTGAAGCTAATTTTGCGCTAAAGCGCTGTTCTATCTCAGGCCAATCAACCAACCGCAGCCCGGTTAAAGTTAATAATAAGAATTCTGCCAGTTATAACCTAAATACGCCATTATGTCCGCGCGCTAAGAGCAGTCTGTCTAAAATAGACGACGGGACATTGTCCCCTGGTGCACGGCAACTTGCGGGTTTATTTCTAGCGTCCATTCTTAAGCGCACCTGCGCGCGAACTAGGGGTTGGCGTGCGAGCCTCGGCCAACGTAAGAGCAGCCAAGTATTGCATCTTCGGTCTTGCCTTCCTAAGACCGGAGTTAAGGTGAC
This sequence comes from Closterium sp. Yama58-4, assembly GCA_947470075.1. Classification (NCBI taxonomy): domain Eukaryota; kingdom Viridiplantae; phylum Streptophyta; class Zygnematophyceae; order Desmidiales; family Closteriaceae; genus Closterium; species Closterium sp. Yama58-4. The sequence goes on along the minus strand of CANIUD010000121.1, from coordinate 572,078 downwards.
ACGGAAGACAGTCGTCGCATCTCCGACGAAATCCCCGAGACGCGCAGACGAAGATCATTCTTTCAGCGTCGTAAAAGCGAAGTCTGCTCGTCATAAGCTTTCTCCGTCCGCTTTTCACGCTACTGATTCTTCCGTCCCGGCTGACGGCGCTGTCGCAGTCGCCGTCGCTCCAGCAGCAATGGCTCCCGCGTTCAGAGCGACGGAAGGATCGGCAAACTTCCCAAAGGAACCTCGCAAGGCAGGAGTTCAGGTCAATGCGTCCGGAAAGCCGGCGATTGCAGTAGCCGTGAGCAGCGCGAGCGGTTCTGATAGGCTTCAAACAGCTGCTTCGAGCGGTGCTGGTTCTGGTTGTAGTAGGCTCCGCACGTCTGCTGCCGGTGCTACCGGTGCTGCCGTTTCCTCGGGCATTGTCGCCGAAGCCTCAGAAGAAGTACGAACAGCCGGGGTACGCTCGAGATTCTACGCGATTTTGTTCGCTATTCTTTGCTCCTGTTTCCGCTCAAGTCGGTTCATCCTACGCTTTCCGGCGATTGCTGTGTTCCTCTCTGCATCTCGATACAGTGTGCATTCCTGGTTTCCTATGGTCATAGTTCTTCATCTGAAGTCGGCTGATTTTTTTTTTTTTTTTTTTTGAATTTGGACCTTCCTTGGTCTGCAGACTGCGGTTATTACCGACGCGTGTCCCTCGCGGGTAAACTCCGAGCTGGCTGCGTGTGACGTGGCTGCGAGAGTGGTGGAGCATGCTGACGTGGCAGCTGAGCTGGATGGGAACGGGCACAACCACGAGCACCCGCGATGTTCGCCAGTGCTTCGTCGCAAGCCGATGGACGTGCCTACGAAGATGGTTCGCCAGCTCTTCGCGACGGGCGAGAATAAGTACACGGGATTGGACGAAAGGAAAGAGGATGGCGTGAGGGACACGTGGACCGAGTCCTTGGAGCCTGAATCGCAGTTCTCTGATATGAATGTGCTTATGTCAAGCGGTCTTGACGGGATAACGTTCGATTCGTCGATCCAAGAGTGTGCTGGTCAACGGGATGAAGATTCTGATGTGAGGGGAATAGAGAACGACGAAGGGGACAAGGGAGGGGAAGAGGAGGGATTGGAAGAGTATGAAGAAGAAATCGAATTGGTGATTGAGGAAGAGGATTTGAAGGAAGAGGTGGAGGTGGAGGAAGAGGAGGGATTGGAAGAGTATGACGAAGAATTGGTGATTGAGGAAGAGGACTTAAAGGAAGTGGTGGAGGTGAAGAGAGAGGACTTGGAGGAAGAGGAGGAGGTTGGAGAGAGGTTTGAAGAAGAAATCGAGTTGGTGATTGAGGAAGACGACTTGAAGGAAGAGGTGAAGGTGGAGGTGGAGGAAGAGGAGGAGGTCGGAGAGAAGGGCGAAGGCGAGGAGCAAGAGGAGGGAAGTGACAGCGATGAGGACGAGGATGAGAGTGAGGATGAGGAGGAAGAGGAGGAGGAGGATGAGGAGGGAGACGAGGAGGAGAATGGAAATGAGGGGGAGGAGGAAGAGGAAGAGGAGGAGGAGGAGGACGAGGAGCGGATGGAGGATGGGTATCCGATTGTTTTGAAGGTTGGTCAGGTAATGCTGCCGTGCAAGGTGAGGTACGACAACGAGGAGATAGTTCAGATCGTGGAAGCAGTTGACGATTCGGAGATAGTGGAGGTGGTTGATGACGTGGCAGATAACGATGACGTGTCCCTTAATGACGTGGACAAGCACAAGGACTGCCAAGGGCACGGTCGAACCTGCACGTCTCTTCCTGCGGCCAGTGGCAGCCCGCCACGTGTCCTCTCCCTGTCCATGGAGAATTCCTCCCCTCCCGCTCCCTCCTCACCCACCTCTCCTCTCCACTATCCGCCCATCTCCTTCTCCCCACCTCCCACCGAGTCCCTCGAGCAATTGCTCACACCCTCCACCATCCCGACTGCTTCGTTCCCATCCCCTCCTAAGAGCATTCTCAAGCCCTCGTTTGTAGAACGCTGCAGTAACGCAGCCTCCTCTTGCAAGGTCACGAGTGGCAATGCCATGGGAACCGTGGGTCGGAAGCGGCAGAGGGAAGGGAGCGAGAGTGGCAGTGCGTGTGGTGGGAGTAAGAAGGAGCAGGGAGGAGAGACGTGCGTGGAGGCGAGGGGGGTGCGGCCAACAGCACGGGAGCGAGTGGCGAGGCAGATGGAGGTGGCAGAGGCGGCAGTGAGAATGCTCGTGGAGCGATGCAAGGTGAGGCGGGAGGCATGATAGGTGGGGAGGGATGGGGGTCTGGGAACGTGGGAGTAGAGGTAGAGGGTTGAGGGTAGAGGGAATCACATTGGGGTGAGGGATGAGATTATATGCAACAAGCTCTTTCTGTTGTTCAAGTGCTGCCATGTGTGAATGTACCCATTTGCTGAAACCCTCTTTCATGTGGTGCTCATGCAGGGTGAGAATCTGGATGATGCTTCACATGGTCACGGAGCGTCTCGTGTGCCGTCCTCATTGGCTGATGACGCCTTGCACCAAATGGAGCAGCTGCGCCATGCAGTCTTGGACATAACCAAGGTATGCTGGATGTTTTTCCTTCTCTCTCTTACGCGGATGGTTGTGACATTCAGAGCATCGCTTTCTTACCCTAGAGTTTGTATTCACCCTGTTCATTTTGTCGAGGCATCTCATCTCATCCATATTGTGGTTGTTTTCCTCGTTTTTTTAACCCCTCTCTACACTCCTCGTCTTCCGTGTCCCGTTGTTTTACCTCTCAGCCGCGCAAGCGCCTTCGATTTGCCGATGAGCTTGGGAAGGAGCTCAACCATATCCGTTTCATTCAACCCAGAAGGTGATTAAGTTTTGAAGCCTACTGGGCATCTGTGTGCACAGTGCCCCGCTTCTCCGTCTCGCATGATGATGGCTTTCCCCATTTTTTACGTCTAGAGGATGCTTTCTGGCTGTTTGCATTGCAGCCATTAATTGTGCTGCCAGCATATCTGTTAAGAAGGATTGTGGGACTAGTCAAGTTTGTTCCTGCAAGCTGATAATCTTGAAGTGCGTGAAGTAAGATAATGATCGAGATAGGTGACCAGTCCATAAGTAGCTATTACCCTTTCAACTCCAATGATATTACACCTGGGCTCCAATAATTTCATTCCCCCTAATTGCAAGGCCCCTGTCGTCATCTGTGGCTCCTGGTTGAGAGCGGTTCGGTCCTCCCAACAACCCTCCGATACCTTTAACCGAATAAAACCGCTTTCGCTCCGTTCAGAAGAGTCCGAAACCCCGAAATCTTTCGTGAGAGTGTTGAAATTAGAGGGAACTTTTTTGTTCCCCCCAATTTCAACCCCAGGGCAAAACGACAAGGACGCGGCTCGGTGCCCACATTCTGAAATTACCGGAGCCCAGGTGTATATAAGGCGCGGCTATTATGGGAGCTTTCGAGGTCAATCACCACCGATCTTACCAAAGCGTGACGCAGCTGGACCCAAGCTGCACGCAACCGTCTTCCCATCGCCACTGGCTCGCGAAGAGGCGATTCCTGGTACACCACCCATCGGGAATGTCGCATTTGACGTCCTCGTTGCGCCTGGAAACTGCCTCAAGGAGGTGTGACAAAATCGGTGCCCGGCACAGGTAATTCCTCAAGGCCTAACCAGCACAAGCTAACTGATATTCCTCAGCAGCACATCCCTCTTTCAATCCACCTCACATTAGCAGTTTCGTCCTAGTGCCTATTTTCTGAATCCATCTTAGGGGTCAACGTACGTGCGGCTGGTAACTTCTTTAGATACCGTAATAGCGTACATATATCCATGGTGCGCTGATTCTCTTTTCGCAAGGTGAATCAACGCATAGCAAGCAGACGCACGTGTTACCATGGACTCCAACCAATCGCAGCGTGCTGCGCAGCCGTCCGTCACGGACCCCTTCTTCGATCTCCTCCAGCCGTCCGCCGCGGTATCTAAGCCCGCGCATGCCGCCACCTCGTCGTCCGCGCTCACCAGCGGATCTCCGCCGTCCAACGACCCCGCGCTGCCGTTCGTCCGCTCCCTCAGTCCTCCCGCCGAGTCGGCTTTCGCAGGCTCCGCGTCTCGCGGTGGCATGGCAAGCTCGTTTCTTGAATCTGGAAAGCATGGGAACAATACCGGCGGTGGTGGGAATAGTGGCGGTCTTGGTTCTGGCTTGTCAGAGCTTGCTGGTGGTGGTGCTGGTGGTGTTGCTGGTGGCTCGTCCTTCAATTTCCTCAGTTCACAGGTGTGCCTACGCTGATCTCTGATCTCTCTTTCACTCCCCTATTCTTTTTTGCCTCTTTTTGAACGTCCGAGATTCGTGCTGTTTGTACAATTCAATTGAAATTAGTCTGTCTGCTTTTCGAAGTCCGCACCCTCAAGGGCCTTAGCTCAGCGGCCGTAGCGCACGGAGAGTACTCCCTTGTCGAACGCGCGTTTCTTCTCTTCCCTATCCACGGCCTATTTGTTGGGCCCTCTTATCTTCCGCCTCTGTCCTTCCGCGTGGTGCTCCTAGTTGGTTTTTGAGTATTCTCTCCACTGTCCATCCTTTGCGTTGCGCCTCCCATCTTCCGTCTTTGTCCCTCCGCGTGGTGCCCGCCCCTCTCTCCCTCCTCTCTTCTTATCATTTGACCCACACCCGCTTTCCTCATTCCCTCCTTCTCACTCACTCACCTCTTTCCTCCCCGCTTCCCGCTTTCTCCTGCGGACCAGGGCCCAACCCACTCCCAGCCTCAACACCCTTCCCCCCCTCATCCATCCTTTTCCACTGGAGACGGGGGCATGGGCGGCGGCGGAATGGGGGGTGGTAACCTGGGGGGAGGGGGCAGCATGGGGGGAGCAGCAGGGGGAGCGGGAGGCGCGGGGGGCGCAGGGGGCGCGGGGGGCGCGGGGATGCGCGCAGCAGCAGCAGCGCGCGCGCCAGCGACAGCAGGGGACGTGGCGCAGGTGGCAGCGGAGGTCACCTCCGCCATGGAGCGCCTGCTGCAGCGCTTCTCTGAGGGCGTGTCTGCCGCGTTGGGGGACGCCAGCAGCAGGGTGAGGCGCGTGGAGGCGGCAGTGGCGGCGCTGCAGGGGGCTGTGGACCGTGCTGCAGGGGATGACGGGGAGAGGCACGCTGAGGTCGACTCGCGGCTGCGATCGGTGGAGAACGTGCTTCTAGAGGTGAGTGATTGTAGTGAGAGTTTATGAAGCAGCCAACAAAGGTGAGATTCAGCAGAGGTCACGTCCGCCATGGAGAGCATGCTGCAGCGCTTCTCCGAGGTGAGTTTTGAGTCGACTGAAAAGGCAACGGAGGTGACGTCCGCCAAGCGCATGCTGCAGCGCTTCTCCGAGGGCATCTCTGCCGCGCTGGGGGACGTCAGCAGCAGGGTGCGACGCGTGGAGCCGGCGGTGGCGGCGCTGCAGAGCGCGGTGAACCGTGCTGCGGGTGATGAGGGCGAGCGCCACGCTGAGCTGGATGGGAGGCTGCGATCGGTTGAGAACGTGCTGCTAGAGGTGAGTAAGTTGTTGGAATAACACTTGCAGTGCTGGGCTGGGGACGTTGGCAGTGGTGTGGTAGTGGCGCTGCAGGGCGCTGTGGACCGCGCTGCTGGGGATGAGGGGGAGAGGCACGCTGAGCTGGACTCGCGGCTGCGATCCGCGGAGAACGTGCTGCTAGAGGTGAGTGATTGTAGTGAGATACTCTTAAAGAAGTATCCGCAGCATGGACTGATGCGAGGATCAGGTGCAGCGTAATTGATGTGGTACAAGCATCGCATTTCCATTCACCGAAAAAAATGGCATGCACCACCCTGCCGCCTCCACACATGCCTGCCCACCCACAAGGTACAGCGCAATCTGCAGGTGATGAGAGACAAGCAGGACCTCGCAAAGGCGTAGGCCAACCTCTCTCTTCCCCTCCCCCCCCCCCCTTTGCCTATTTACCCCCGTTCTTCCCCTTTCCCCATGTGCCCCTCACCAGGTGCAGCGCAATCTGCAGGTGATGAGGGACAAGCAGGAGCTCGCAGAGGCACAGGCGGAGCTCTCCAAGCTCAAGTTCCTCGCGCTCCCCGCCCCCCCCGCCTCCTCCTCCGCCGCTGCTGCTGCTGCTGCTGCTGCCCCACCGCCGCCACCACCAGTGGCTGAGCCACCAGCAGCGGCAACATCCTCAGCAGCGGCGGCACCAGCAGCAGTGCCAGTGCCTGCTGCTGCATCTGCCCCTCCTGCTCCTGTCCCCTCTGCGCCTCCTGAAGCCTCCGCGCCACCTCCGCCTTCCCCCAGCCCCTCCCCCACGCCTCCTGCCCCTGCGCCTGCTCCTCCTCCTGCTCAGTACCAGGCACCAGCGGCGCCACAACAGCAGCAGCCGCAGCAGCCGCAGCAGCAAATTATGCCGCCCCCTCCTTCCATGTATCCCCGGCAGCAGCAGCAGCCACAGCAGCAGCAGTCCTATGCTCCTCCTCCCCCACCTGCTGCTGTTGCTGCTGCTCCTCCATATTTGCAGCAGCAGCAAGGTCAGTATAATGTGCCGCCTCAGCAGCAACAGCAGCCACCACCGCAGCAGCAACAGCCACCGCCGCCGCAGCAACAGCAGCAGCAGCAGCCGCAGCAGCAGCAACAGCAGCAGCAGGGGGGGCAGCAGATGTACCAGGCACCACCACCACCGCCCATGGCCCAGCAACCCCCTCCGCCGTACCCTCCCCAGCAGCAGCCCGCTCCTCCCCCTGCTGCCTCCGCCCCTGCTCCCCCGCCATACGGCTCCATGCCCCCCCCTCAAGGCATGTACGACCCTTCTGCTGCTGCTGCCAGTGCTGCTGCTGCTGGTGCTGCAGCAGGGGGCATGTACTATCAGCAGAACGCACCTCCCCCTCCCATGCCCCAGGCACAGATGCCCCAACAGATGCCCCCGCCTCAGATGCCCTCTCAGGTGCCCCCCCAGATGCATTCTCAGATGCCACCTCCACCAGGTGTTCCCATGCAGGCACAGCAACCCCCTCAGCAGCAGTACATGCAGGGGCAAGGGCCATCCCCGTCCTACCCCCCTCCTCCGCCTGGTTATGGTGGCCCCGCTCCCCCTCCCCCTGCACACCCCTCCCCCCAGCCCCCAGGTATGTACCGTGTTGCCCAGCCTCCTCCCCCGTCCATCCCCCCTACTGCCGGTCCCCCTAGTGGATACAGACGCTTACCTATGGCACAGCCTGTCAGCAGTGGTGGGGGAGGGAGAGGGGGGAGCGGAGGGGGAGGGGGCGGAGGAGGGGGAGGAGGGGGTGGTGGGGGTGATACAGCGAGAGTGCCTTTAGAGAAGGTGGTTGATGACGTGGCAGCCATGGGATTCCCAAGGGATAAGGTTCGCATGGTGGTGCAGCGGCTGATGGAGAGAGGCAAGTCGGTGGATCTGAATGCTGTGATCGATGAGGTGATGAATGGAGGGGGTGGTGGGGGTGGGGGAGGAGGAGGAGGGGGATGGTATGGGCGGTGAGAGGGGCAAGGAAGTGAGAGGGGGAGGTCGATGGTGGTGGGTTATGGAGAGGTGCAATTTGTGGCTTTGAATGCGGTGGTAGGTGAGGTGATGAACTGAGGGGGAGGGTTAGTGGCAGTTTGGTGGGGGGGGGGGGGGGGGGGGGGGGTGTTGGTATTGGTGGTGCGGTGGAAGGCGCTTTAAGGTGTTTTTTTGTTGACTGGTACAGATTGGGGGGAGAGTGCTAGTTGTGAATATTGGTGTGGGTGAAGTGGTGATGGTATGGTAAGAATGGAGAAGTATATCACAGAATGTTGCGCTCTTTTGACTTGTAATGCAGGAGACATTATACGGTACCGTACTTGCTGTAGACAGAGATGCTAAGACTATGAGTGTTAACTTCCGCTGTCCTGTAACCTCAACTTGTTGAAATGCGATGCACATCTTTATCTGCTGCTAAGGATTTGCAGTGTCACTTCATATGGCGCCCTGCATAGAAGTGAAAGTGATGCTTGTCAATATGTGTAGTGTAGGGCAACACATACCGTATTTGTAAACTAAAAGTACATATATACCCATCAGATTTATTGTACTTTCAGAGCCCACTGGATGCCCACTGGATGCCTTCATTTCACATCTTTATTATCAAGCTTTCACGCACAATTGCTTGTCAGCCGTTGGCTTATACCCCCTAAAGCAATCACAAGACGGGTCCCTACCACCACCAAACCAGCAGTACCCCTTCCCACCGCACGTATTCGTATCCGCATTACAAAACCGCTTACACACATTCGTAGGCACTTGCACCTGCACTAAGCCGGCCTTAACACACGGGCTCCCAGCAGGGTAAGTGAGGCAGTTCTTAGCGAGAGATGACTCGAAGAACACTCCTGTGTAGGTGTGGTTGACGGGGCAGAAGGACCGCCCACCTGCGGTGACCACTGCCGGACCGTTGAAGAAGTTGTTGCGCAGGTTGTACTGGCCGTAATCTATGAAGCGCGTGCTGGGGAAGTTGGTGGGGAGGGGGCCTGTCAGTAGGTTGCTGTGCAGATTGCTGGGGGGAGGAGTGAGGCCAGGGGAGGGGAGGGGAGGGGAGGGGAGGGGAGGGGAGGGGAGGGGAGGGGAGGGGCACAAGAAAGAGGTTGTTGCAGAAAGAGGTTCTTGCAGAAAGAGCAAGAACCTCTTATGATTATTACCAAACGAGCTTGGGAAAGTGCAGTAAGAGGTTGCAGAAAGAGCTTATTACATTTGCAGGAATGGGCTCACAGGTAGGCGAGCTTGTGCAGCTGGGTTATGCCCTTGGGAAACGTGCCGTAGAGAAATCCCGTTTCTGAGGCGCGTCTACAATACACAGCGCAGCACAGAGCAGGTGGCAGTAAGTGATTGCAGGCGGGATTGGATGCACTCACAGGTAGGCCAGCTTGGGCAGCTGCGATATCCCCTTGGGAAACGTGCCGTAGAGGAAGTTTCGCTCCAGGTACCTGCGGGGACAGGGTGGAGGGGGAACAGTGGGAGGGGTGGGGTTGAGGAGGATGTGCAGACAGGGGTTGGGAAAGAGGAGGGGTGTGAATGAGGTGGGGGTTTGCCATGTGTGGTGATGTGCCTTGTGTCACGGCATAAGATAACTGTGAAAGCAAAGCAGGCATAAGATAACTGTGAAAGCAAAGCAGGCATAAGATAACTGTGAAAGCAAAGCAGGCATAAGATAACTGTGAAAGCAAAGCAGGCATAAGATAACTGTGAAACCAGGCAGCCGAGCCCTTGTCATTTACAGGAGACTTTTGATTCATGGAAAGCATCCGAGTGAGTGTAAAGCGCTAGGGAGTTTTCAGACGTCTCAAGACTCGCTTTTGGGACGTCTCAAAACAAGATAACTGTGAAAGCAGCCGAGCCGTTGCCATTTACAGGAGACTTTTGATTCGTTGAAAGCATCCGAGTGAGTGTAAAGCGCTTGGGCGGGGCTTACAGGATGGTGATGTCTGTTAGCCTGCTGAGGTTCTCCGGCACTATGCCTCGAAAGTAGTTGTTGTCTAGTAGGCTGAGGACGGAGAGAGGGGAGACAAGGGAGAAGTGGGAAAAAGGCGATGTGGGGAACGGGTGTTGTAGAGAAGGGGGAGGTGAGTCTGCTGATGTTTTCCAGCACTGTGCCTCGAAATTAGTTGTTGTCTAGTAGGCTGAGGACGGGGGGACAGGGGGGAGAGAAGGGGGGATGGGCGGAGAGACCAGCTTGAAGCGGAAGTGATGATTGTGATGTGGAAAAAAAGAAAAGGTGGAGCTTTATTGAACAGGTATGTGATTGCATTGATTACGATAGAGTGTTTATGCAAATGTGGGGTGTGGAGATGCGGAGGGGAGTGTAAGGAAGAATGGCGGGGGGAGGGTGGGTGGTTGGGGGCGGGGGGAGGGTGGGTGGTTGGGGGCGGGGGGAGGGTGGGTGGTTGAGGGCGGGGGGAGGGTGGGTGGTTGAGGGCGGGGGAGGGTGGGTGGTTGGGGGCGGGGGGGGGTGGCATTACAGTCTCTGCAGGCGCGTGAGGCGAGTGATGGATGGTGGGATGGGGCCAGAGAAGTTGCAAAACTCCATCACCCTGATGGCCAGGTGTGGAGAGGGGTGGACAGGGATAGACACGGGTAGAGAGGGGTGGATAGGGGTGGGCAAGGAGAGGAGAAGACGTTGGGTGAAGAGCAGAGGCAGGAGGGCTTGGGAGGGATGGAGGGGTGAGATGGAATGGTGGACGTAGGCTACTGCCCTTGGTGGGCAGAGGCGATTGGGGGTTGTGGGTGGGAGGTGTGGGAGAGTAGAGTGGTCGGAATAAAAAAAAGAGTGGTGAAGCGTATGAGTGGAGAGTGTGAATCACGTGTGAAGCACAGACAGACAGACAGCACACTCGCAGCACTTGCAGCCCAGCAGCACTGACAGCAATGCGAGCAGCACTGACAGGTCTGTGAGTCCAACCATGTTGCCCAGATTGCGAGGCAGCCTGCCGGTGAGCTTGGGATTGCTGCTCATGAAGCTGGTGGGGTGATAGGCAACGACAGGGAGAGGGGCGCAGGGAGGAAGGAAGGCTATGGATTGCTGCTGCTCGGATTGCTGGGTGATCTAGGAAGCAGAGGACGGAGAGATGAAAGAAGAGAAAGAGAACAGGAACATGAGAGCCGAGAGCACGGGAGCATGCGAGCACGGTAGCATGCGAGCACGGGAGCATGCGAGCACGGTAGCATGCGAGCACGGGAGCATGCGAGCATGGGAGCATGCGAGCACGGGAGCATGTGAGCACGGTAGCATGCGAGCACGGGAGCATGCGAGCACGGGAGCATGCGAGCATGGGAGCATGCGAGCACGGGAGCATGCGAGCACGGGAGCATGTGAGCACGGTAGCATGCGAGCACGGGAGCATGCGAGCACGGGAGCATGTGAGCACGGTAGCATGCGAGCACGGGAGCATGCGAGCATGGGAGCATGTGAGCACGGTAGCATGCGAGCATGGGAGCATGCGAGCACGGGAGCATGTGAGCACGGTAGCATGCGAGCACGGGAGCATGCGAGCATGGGAGCATGCGAGCACGGGAGCATGCGAGCACGGGAGCATGCGAGCATGGGAGCATGTGAGCATGGGAGCATGCGAGCACGGGAGCATGTGAGCATGGGAGCACGTACAGGATACGCAGGTTTCTTAGTCGGGTGATGGTGGCGGGGAGAGGGCCCGCAATGCTGTTCTGATTGATAAAGCTGCAAGGGAGGGATGGAGGAGTGAGAATGGGTTGAGAGGGGTGAGAGGGAGGAGCGGGGAGAGGGCCAGCAATGCTGTTCGGATTGATAAATCTGTACGGGAGGGATAGGGAGAGGCGGCGAAGGGGGAAAAGGGAAGAGACGAGGAAGGTGAGGAGGGTGGAGAGGGGGGTAAGAGGGGGCTGAGTGGAGTGAAAGGGGAGTGATAGTTCATAAGAAGTGGGCAGGCGGAGGTGCAAAGGAGTACAGAGGAGTCGAGAGCGGTGCCTCACAGGTTCTGCAGGTTAGTCATGGTGCCAATGGACTTGGGCAGCCTTCCTGTGAACCTGTTGGTATCCACGTACCTGGGGGGGAGAAAGGGGGAGGGAAGGGGGGATGCATGCACGGGGGTGGGTGGGCGGGCATGCAGGGGAAAACGAAAGGCATTCAGACGCGACGCCTAGTCATGGACTTGGGCAGTCGTCCTGTGAACCTGTTGGTGTCCACATACCTGGGGGGGAGAGATGCACACACACGGGGGATACACGAGTGGGGGGCGGGGCACGCATGGGGAAACTCACATCAGCAGCATTACTCGTTGACATGAAATAGAGCAGCACACATGCACCGAAGCAGCTCAAAACATTCTACCGACTTGAGTGGCTGGCTCACATGTGGGAATCGCTTTTGAGAATTCTCAAAAGCGAAGCAGCTCAAAACATTCTACCGATTTGAGTGGCTGGCTCACATGTAGTAAAGCAGTTTGAGGCGGCTCACGCAGGGAGGGATGGAGCCCTCGAAATGGTTCCCGCTGATGCGCCTGGGATGTGCCGAGTGATGGGTTGGGGTGGGGGGGTGAGGGGAGTGGAGGGGACGGAAGGTGTTACAAGTGGTAGGTAACGTGCAAGGAAGGGTGAAAAGGCATTGAGGCGGCTCCCGCAGGGGGGAACTTTTGAGACGTCTCAAAAGTGAAAAGGCATTGAGGCGGCTCAGGCAGGGGGGAAATTTTGAGACGTCTCAAAAGTGAAAAGGCATTGAAGCGGCTCAGGCAGGGGGGAATGGAGCCCTCAAAATGGTTCCTGCTGATGCGCCTGGGACGGGCACAGGGGAGGTGAGGGGCAGGGGAAGAGGAAGGAGGTGGGGGAGCGTGGGGATGGGGAGAGGGGCAGGAAATGGCGGAGTGCGGGGAGGGGAGGGGGGAAACGGCCGGTAACATGAAATAGAGGGTTGATAAGCCGATGAGACAGTACGAGACATCTAAGCTGTTGGGTCACTTACCCGTACGTTCACATATGAATGTTGAGGTTGATAAGCTGTTGGGGTTTGCATATGTGCCCCCACAGCATTTCCAGCACTCACAGCAGTCACAGTATGCAACACTCGGCACACTCACAGCTCTCTGAGCGTGGTCATGGTGCATATGACGCTGGGGAAGGTGCCGGATAGGAGGTTGGACGACACAAAGCTGGTGGGGAGAGGCGAGGAATGGGGGAAGGGAAGGATGCGGAGTGAGGAATGAAGGAGACGATTGTTTTTGAGAATTCTCAAAAACAATCTGCGGAATGAACGAGAAGAAAAGAGGGAAAAGGGGAGAAGGTGGAGCGAAAAGAGGGACGAGGACGGGAAGGGGGAAGAGGTGAAGAAAGAGGTGGAGAAAGAGGGAAACGAATGGGTTGAGGGGAAGAATGGGGATGAACAGGAGGGAAAGGCGATGGGGAGGTGCGTGTGGGGCGGGGGGAGGCAATGCACTGGACGACGGGACGGTGTATGAAGAACGGTGATGGCTGATGGCTGATGGCTGATGGCTGATGGCTGATGGCTGATGGCTGATGGCTGATGGCTGATGGCTGATGGCTGATGGCTGATGGCTGATGGCTGATGGCTGATGGCTGATGGGCTGATGGCTGATGGCGGAGTTATTGGTGGCCGGGACGTCTAACTTATCGGTGAGCGGTATGGGCAAGTTTTGAGGCGCCTCAAAACGATTTTTTGAGGCGATTTTTTAGGTGCCTCAGAAATTGAGTTATTGGTGGCCGGGACGGCTAACTTATCGTGAGTGGTATGGGCGAGTGTTTCGTAACTGGTGTGAGCGGCTCACAGGCGGTAGAGGTTGGTGAGTTGAGAGAAGGTGTTGGGAATACCACCCTTGAAATAGTTTATGTTTAGATGCCTGCACGGGAGGAGAAAGGTGAGGGCGAGGTGGGGAGGTGAGGGGGAATAAGGCAAAGGGGGGGCGTTGGGGCCAAGGGAGTAGAGTTGAGAGAGAAGGTGTTTGGTATACCACCCTTGATGAAGTAGTTGATGTTTAGGTCCCCGCACAGGCGGGGAAAGGTGAGGGGAGATGCGGACGAGGTGGAGGGGAGAGGGTGAAAATTCTCAGATATGGCTCCAACATAGCTGCGTTACGTACAGCTGGTAGAGGCTGCGCAGGTTGCCAAGGCCGGGCGGAATGGTGTGGTTGAAATAGTTGCTCCATACTTGGCTGCACGCACACACCCAGGAGAGCACACCCAGGAGAGCACATATACAAGGCGGAGGGGGGAGAGGGGGAAGGTCATTCAGCTGGTAGAGGCTGCGCAGGTTGCCAAGGCTCTGTTTTCTGAGAATGTTAAAAAAAAAAAGGAATGGTGTGGTTGAAGTAGTTGCTCCGCATTTACCTGCACACACCCAGCAGCACACACATCTGCTGGTAGGCCTTGGGTGGGTTGCGGTGGGATGCAGTGGGGCGTGGTGGGTTGTGGTGCATGCGCAAGCAAGAGAGGTGGACACGTGACAAGTAAAATTGGGCAACTACTGCTGCATTATCTGCTGTTTATCTACTGTTGCATTATCTACTGTTGCATTATCTACTGTTGCATTATCTACTGTTGCATTATCTACTGTTGCATTATCTACTGCTGCATTATCCATATCAATGATGCACTATGAGAATAACTGTGTCACTGCTGCATTAACGGTGCACTCACAGGTTCTTCAACCGAACGAGCTTAGAAAGGTAGTTGGGAAACTCGTGGGTGAACCAGTTCTTGGTAACGAGTCTGTCAGTAACGGGGATACAGGCCAAGAGGGTCAAGAGGCAATACGGACCACTATTTATAAATGCACGTGCAGCACACAGGGAAGAGGAAGGTGAGTAGGGGGCTGCTAGGGATCCTATCAGCAACGGAGATACGGAAGGTGTCAAGGGGAGCTCCCCAGTGTGGTGACAAGGGGAGCAGCAATACTGACAGCTCTCCCAGCGTGGTGTGGTCGCCGATGATGCGAGGGAGGTGTTTTTGAGTCGACTCAAAAACAGGTGTGGCTACACGGAGATAGAGAATGAGAGTGAGAGTGAGCGCAGCACCAAGGGCGCGACGCAGCAAGGGGAACTGACAGCTCTTCCAGCGTGGTTAGGTCGCCGATGATCCCCGGCAGACTGCCCCGCAGGCCCATCCCGCTCATCTCCATGCGCCTGTTGGGGGCGCGGAGCGAGGGGCGCGGAGCGAGGGGCGTGGAGCGAGGGGCGCGGAGCGTGGGGCGCGGGGCGAGGGGCGCGGGGCGAGGGGCGCGGGGCGAGGGGCGCGGGGCGAGGGGTAAATCACATGTGACCGCAGACAGACAGGCAGAGGCAAGCACAAACACACAGGGGCAACCTGAAGGGGCAAGCTGAAGGGGCAAGCTGAAGGGGCAAGCTGAAGGGGCAAGCTGAAGGCGCAAGCTGAAGGCGCAAGCTGAAGGCGCAAGCTGAAGGCGCAAGCTGAAGGCGCAAGCTGAAGGCGCAACCTGAAGGCGCAAGCTGAAGTGGTAGTGTGAAGGTGCAATTCGAAGTGGTGATGTGAAGTGATGACAAATGCCCAAATGGTAATGGACGGACGGGATGCGTTCGTACATCTGCAGGCACGGAATCAACGGACCTGATGGTGCCATCTGTCCAGCACTTGATCCGCGTCCACTGATCGCACGGCTTGGATCCGTCCCACGAGCTCAGATCCGCCCACTTGGACCACGTGGCCTTGAGTGACATCAATGTGGGCACTGGTGGGGGGAAGAGGGGAGGAAAGGAGGGGAGGAAAGAAGGAAGAAGGGGGGAAGAAGGGACGAGGGGGGAGGGGTGGGGTGTGGGGGATGAAGGTTCCGCGTACTTGGACCACGTGGCCTTCAGGGATATCATCACGGGCATTGGGGGGGGGGGGGCGGGGGGGGGGGGAGGGGGGAGGAAGAAGAAGGACGAAAAGGGGGAGGGGGTAGGTGTGGTATATTGAGGGGTCAGCGTACTCGGACCACGTGGCCTTTAGGGACATCGTCACGGGCACTGGAGGCAAAGAGGGGAGGCGGGTGGGTGTAGGTATGGGAGATGAGGTTGGTCCGCGTACTTGGACCACGTGGCGTTTAGCGTCATCATCACGGGCACTGGGGCGGCGGAAGAGATGGGAGGAGAGGGGGGAGGGGGTGGGGATAGGCTTGGGGGATGAGGGGTCCGCGTAATTGGACCACGTGGCCTTTAGTGACATCATCACGGGCACTTGGGGGGGGGGGGGGGGGGGGGGGGGAAGGGTGAGTCATTACGGCGACTTGAGGGCCGTTGGGGGGTAATTGTTGAAGGAATAGGAGAGAAGCGCGGTTGCGCGTCGCAGCGCGCCGTTAATCGTGACTTACATTGCGACTTGGCCACGTATATGGGAGCCGCCATTGGGTATGCGAAGCCAGCTGACGTGGCGATGAGCGCCGCGGGATCACGGCCCGCGCCACGCGTCGTGGCAAAGCCGGCGGCTCGCGCCACGTCGTCGTCTTCCTCGTAGGTGGATTCTCGCTCCAACGCCGCGTCGCGGTCGTAAGAAGACTCGAGAACGCTGCTGATTCGGCCATCGCCGTCGCGCGCATCCCGCGCCACGTGGAACGCGGCCGCTCGCGGAGCCGCGGAGCTTGCTGTGAGGAGCAGGAGGCACGCGGCCATGGCGGTGAACGCGGTTCGACGACTCGAGCCGGCCATAGAGGGAACTGGCGGAAAGAATTATTCGGTTGCGGAGAAGCGACCCTTGATCGGCTCGAAATTAATTGTCGTGGTGAGACGATAATTGAGTCAAAGTTAACTCTTTCGCGTCAATTCTCGGTTTAAATTGAAGGTCGACGGGTCTAGGTAACCAATTCGGTTCTAATAGAGGGCGACGGTGTGGAAAACGTGCTGCAGGATATTGCAGGACCTAGCTCCTAATACCGTCAGCGCAGGATCGCTTTCACTGGGTCGGGGATCTCGACAGTTATCTTATTCGTGCTAGCATGGCCGTTTGGGACCTGAGACGGGAAAGATAGTTAGACTGCTAACGTAATACTACCGCGGGACGACAGTCGATCGGTTGGCTAAGGAATATGGTGCAAGAAATGCGGAAAGTATTGCAATTTGCTGGACGAACGAGACGGGAAGGTTGTTGTGCTGTGCTGTGTTGCGGCAATGCTTCATTACACCAGGTGGAGAGGAGAAACACCGTCCACCAGCGAATGCCGAGATTCAATCCACTGTACACTCCCATCCCAGCACAGCACATCTCTACCTCCCTCCCTCTGCTTCTGCCCAGCAGCCGATGAGGCGAAACGCGCTTCCAGTTCAGCGTTTCGGCGAGGAGGCAGGTGAAGAACGTGCCAGTCAGCGCGCCGATAAACAGTTCCTCAACCACGCAAGTTCCGCTCTCCCTTCCCCTTGTCCGAGCCGAACGTGCTGGTTGGGGCGTGGGGCGGAAGGGAAGTCTGCTGCCCGATCTGGTTGTCGGTTTGTGGGTCCTCGGCGGCGCATGACGACTCGTCTGCACGTCAGAGTTCCACCAAACCAAACCAAAGCCAAAGCTGGGACGTCGGGCAAGGCAGATACGACCTTGGGATGATTTGCCAGGGCTTGGGAATTGGCGAGGGTCACCGAAACCAAACGAGGAGTTCGCGAACATCAGAGTAATCGGTTTCTCGATACAAAGATATCCGATGAACATTCTCGGAAATATGTGTTAGTCTGATATTTCTAAGGAGAAGAGCTTAGACATGTGGATATGTACAATCACATTCGACATTACGATATTCGGAGTTTTCTAGGGTTCGTTTGAACATCAACTTTGGAGTTTCAAATCCTCCTGGGACTTGCCCCACGCAAACCCCACAAACTAGCGTCTCCGGCACTCTCTGCTCTCACTTGCAACTTTCCGCTGAATGCCGACATCTCTCCGCGAAGTCTCCTGTTTCTTGGTGCATTTCCTCGCCGCAATTTTTGTCACACGATAAGGGAGGCCTCTCAAATTCCTGACTCTAATTTGTTGACATTTCGAGCCGCGCTTAGGGAGAGAATTAGAGTTCTAATCTCGCAGTTTGTCCCTTTCGTTGCTTGTCATGCCAAGACGCGCCTGTAACTGTCATCGGTTATAGAAAGCAATGTGGCTTGCGTCTATTGCGCCGAACGCAGAAATTAGCTTCGGTCCTTTTCTTTCCGCGTAACGTTTCACTCGGGATGCTAAGAAAGGTCCAGCTAGATAGCCATTTTCAAGAGTGGCAGATTCTTGTCATGTCGTAACCCTAGTTTCGCGAGCATGACCTGTGCGACTGGGCGAAGGGTCCTCGTAGTTCGCTCAGCTCTGCGAGTGATGTTCGTTCACGAGCAGTCGCAGGAAGACGATAAACCGAAACCGTGCTCCCAAGCGGCCTTGCGACAATGCGCGTCGCCGCAAAGCCGCGACGGGCCATGCGACGAGCCTGCGACGGTCGCATACATCAGTACCAATCGCACCGTACCCAGCGACCTAGAGCAGACTGTCGCGCGCAAAGAGCCTGCCGCGTCGGAGCGTTGTCATTCGGAAAAAGACTTCCCATTGGCGATAGAGACGCAAGTTGCGGACGCGCAGCTCGCGCGAGTTCCGGGGCCGGTAGCGCCCCAGTCATCGCCGCCCAACTCCTCGCGTTCCCCGCTGGCGGAGGCCCCGCCCGCCGCAGACCGCGCAGTGCGCTCGCGGAAAGCTCTTGAGAATGGAGAGCGAGAAGTAGGGTCGATTTCCGGTGACTCGTCCCGTCCGCAATCCGGTCCCCCCAGGCCGTCCCGTCAGCCCGACGCGGACGTCAGTCCGACGCTGGGGGCCAGGCAGCCCGCGCCGTCTGCGCAGCAGCTTCCGCAATCGCTGCGGGTGGAGTCGCAGCAGCAGTCGCACCCGCACGCGCAGCCGAAGCAGCCGCACGAACAGCAGGAGGAGCAGCAGCAGGGGGGGGTTCCGGAGGCAATGACAGAGCCGATCGGAGTTGATATGTCGGGTTTCTCCCATTGGGAATCCCTCTCTGCCCCAATTTCGCCTCCCGCTTCCGCAGAAAGCGCACGCCTTGTCACTCCCCCGCCCTTCGCGGGACCCGCGGGAAACGAGGGGAGGATGCGGAGCCTCGCGCTAAGCTTGTTCGCGCTGCCCTCGTCCGCCCCCGGTGGTGCGCTCCCCCTGTCTGCGCACGCTGATTCGCTCCCCCAGACAGGGAAGAGGCGGGGGCGACCGCGGAAGGCGATTTCCCCCGCGGCTGGTAAGGCGGAAGGTGGCCGCGCGGAAGGGGGGAGTGCGGGGGTGGTGGAGAGGCGGATTACCCGCGGGATAGCCGCGCGGATGAGTCTGCAGAAGCAGGTCGCGGAGCCAGTTGGCGCGGAGGAGCGGGGGAAGGGCGCGGAGGGTGAGGGGGAAGGTGTGGGGGAGGGGGAGAAGGCGAGGGGAAGGAAGAGAGGGGTAGCGGAAGCAGATAGGGTGAGGAGATCCAAGAGGTTGAGTAGAAAGAGGGGATGGGACAGTGAGGACGAGGAGGAGGAGGAAGGGGAGGCAGGGGAGGAAGAGGAGGAGGGGGGTGATGAAGGAGAGCAAGAGGAAGGGGAGGAGGAGGGGGAGGAGGGGGAAGCGGAGCGGAGGAAGTATATGAGAACGGAGAGGGAGATGAAGAAGACAGGGAGGAAGAGGAGGGGTGGGATGAGGAGGGAGGGGAAGAAGCAGAGGAAGAGGGGGAGGAAGCAGGTGAGGAGCAGGAGCAAGAGCAGAATGAAGAGGGGGGAGGAGGAGCAGGAGGAGCAGGAGCAGGAGGGTGGAAAGGAGGTGGGGGGCTGGGAGGAGGGAGGAAAGGAGGGAGGAGAGGAGGGGGGCGACCAAGATGAGGGGGAAGCACACGAGGAGGACCAGGAGCAGGGGGAGGAGAGTGGGGACTTGGGAGGTATGGAAAGGGAGGGAGTGGGCGCTGTTGGTGCTGCAGCAGAGGAGGGGGAAGGTGCAAGTGGGGCAGGTACATCTGGCGCTGTTACTGTTGGGACAGGTACAACTGGGGAAGGCGGGGCAGTCATGGGGGAAAGTTCTGAGGGTGCAGCCGGCGAGCGTGAGGGGGGACAGAAGTCAGGGGTTCCGGAGGGAAGAAGAGCGGCAGAAGAGGAGGGAACCGTGGCAGTGGTGGAAGAGGGAAGCGAGGGGCTAGGGGTAAAGGGTGGAGACGCGGGGTCAGGGGACGAGATATTGGTTCCGGGAGGAAATGGGGGGGTGCATGAGGCAGGCGTGGAAGCAGGTCAGGAGGGGACAGGGGAAGGCGAGGCGGGGGAACAGGTGGGAGCGAGATGCAGGTGGCAGTGAGGGAGCGGGGTAATGAGGCCGGAGGGGGAATAAGACAGGAGAGGGGAGTGGGGCAGTTGTGGAGTGTATGGCAGGTGGTGATGGGAGTGGGAGTGTGGTGGTAGTGGCGGAGGGGGGTAATGAAGCAGGAGGAGGAGGGAATCACACAGAATGTGTGGACCGTTTGACAGGTGGGGATGGGGGAGGGGGTGTGGTGGGTGTGTCTGGGGAGGAAGGCGAGCGGAACGAGGTCAGCATAGTGGAGACAGAGGGAGATGCTGCTACGAAGGGGGGTGACAGTAACGAGGGGGCTTGCCTGGCGCTCGTTACTGTGGAGAGCACCCTCCGGGGGTTGGACGTCATACAGCGGGCTATAGTGAATGAAACTGAGCGCGTTATAGATAGTGGAACGGAGCATGATGCTATAACGAGTACGATAGGCTGTGCGGTAGAGCCAGCAGAGGGGGGGGGAGAGGCAGGGTTGGGAGCAGGGGAGCGTGATGAACTCTTGCTGACAGGGGACGCTTCAGAGGAAGAGGAGGGGGAGGAGGAGGTAGATGAAGCTGAGAAATGGACAGTGTGGGGATTCGATCTCCGATTCGATCTCAAATCTAGGGAGCAGGAGGAGGAGTATTACTATCAGTTCATGGATCAAATGAGAGCCACAGGAGGGGTTGGTGGGTTTAACCTACTCTTCCCTGGCTCTGCTGCTGGCCGCACCACCAACCTCTGGAAAAAACAGTTCCTCAGGGCCAATCCGCACCTAGTTCTGGGCTGGGATTATGCGCAGCAGCAGGATTTGAACCCGGGTCTTCTGGAAGCAGGTATGGCAGGGCCAGGGGCTGAGGCAACACCAGTGAAGGCACTGATTCCCTGGGCCACTGACAGTGCTGGGGTGGTGGGAGGGGAAGGAGGGAACCAGGGCGGAAGCGGAGTGGGGGGGTCAGGACTGGCTGTTACTCCGGTTGCTGCGTTGGGAGGGGCACAGGTGGGTCATTCTCACATGGGGGTGGGGGGTGCAGCAGCCATACACACGCCCTTGCACCCAGAAGCTCTCAGACAGTTGGATCACATGGGGGGGGTGCGCTCTGCCTCACCAGGCCTGCCAGGGACGTTTGGAACGCCAGGTGCGGTTGGCGGTTCAGGAGCGGTTGGAGGTTCAGGAGGGTTTGGGGCGTCAGGAACGGGTGGAATGCCCGTGGCATATGGGCCGTCAGGTAAGAAGAAGCAGTACATGTGTCGCAAGTGTGGTGCCCCTAAGAGGGGCCATGTCTGCACTGCTGACCCTGCTGTCGTTGCTGCCTACGCTGCTTCTGTTGCTGCCGAAGCTGCTTCTGCTGCTGCTGCTGCTGCTGCTGGTGGTGGTTTTATTGGTGTTGATGTTGGTGCTGGTGCTGGTGCTTTTGGTGGCGCTGGCGGTGGTGTGACATTGTCTTTTCCAGTTAGGGTTGGGGCGGAGGGGGCTGCAAGGGAGAGTCGGGAGAGGGAATCAGCAGGGAAGGCAGATGCAGCAGCGCGAGAGGCAGCAATGGCAGCAGCAGTAGCAGCCAGAGAGACAGCTAGGAAGGAAGCAGAGGCACGGGAGGTGGTGAGAAGGGAAGCAGCAGCGCGGGAGGCAGAGGCAAGGGAGCAGATGATGAGAGAGGAGAAGGCGCGGAGGGAAATCGCTGCGAGGGACAGAGAGATGAGGGCGGCTGCACGGGCCGAGGCAGAGAGGCGGCAGGAGAGAGAAGTGGCAGAGAGGCGACGAGAGAGAGAAGAGGCAGTGAGACGGGAAAGGGAGGAGTTGGAGCGGAGAAAGCAGAGAGAAGAGGCTGATGCAAGGGCAAAGGCAGAAGTGAAGGCGAGAGGGGAGGGGGAAGGTGTGGGGAGGGCGGAGAGGGAAGGGAAAACGAAGGCTGCAATTATTATGAGGAGGCGGGCCGAGGTGGAAGCTAACGCGAAGGCTGCTGCAGAGGCAGAGGCGAAGGGGAAGGTGGAGGAGAGGCGAAGGGAGGCGGAGAAAAAGGCTGAAGAGGAGGAGAGAAGAAAGGAGGCTGAAAGGAAGGCTGCGGCTGAGAGAGAAGCGAAGGAAAAGGCAGAGACTGAGCGGGAAGCAAAAGAAAAGGCTGATGCAGAGAGAGCAGCGAAGGAAAAGGCTGAAGCAGAGAGGGTTAAGGCAGAGAGAAGCGCTAAGGAGCAGGCAGAGGGAGAGGGAGAGGGAGCTAGAGTGGAAGTGGAGAGGAGGTCTAGCAGAGTGAGGGAGGCGAAGGCAACAGCAGAGGCGATTTCTGAGTCGCTGCAAGATGCGAATGAGCCGAAGAGAGGGGAGGCGGGTCCTGAGTCGGTCCACAGGAGCGAGAGGGTTGTGAAAGTGCGGTTTGGAAGCCGTGTGGTTGCCCGGGTGGAGTCGGGAGGACGAGGGCGAGAGGGGAGTGAGGGGTGTGCGGATGAGGAGGGTGCGAGGGAGGGCAGGGGGGACGGTGGAGCGGAAAAGAGTAGTGAAAGGGGAAGAAGGAGAGGCAAGAGGAAGGCGGAGGGTGGAGGTGTTGGAGGGGAGAGAGGGGAGAGGGGGGAGAGCGGGGAGAAGATGGAGAACGGTGAGAGGAGGGTTAGGAGAGAGAATGGTACGGTGGAAAGGGGTGCAGAGGAGAGGGAGAGTGAAGAGAATGCAAAGGCAGAGAGGAGGGGCGCTGTGAATGCAGGTGTGGATGATGGTTGCAGGGAGGGGAGCAGGAAGCGGGTGAAGAGAATTCGAATATTGCCTTTAGCTGGGATAGAGATGGGTGGAAGTAGGGGCAAAGAGGTGGAGAGTGGTAAGGAGGTGGAGAAGGAGAAGGAGGTGGAGAAGGGGAAGGAGGGGGGAAGAGGGAAGAATAGGGGGGAAAGGAGTGGAGGGAAAAGGGGAGTGGACAGGGGGAGCAGCGGAAGAAAGAAGAGAGCAAAAGGGAATGGGGAGGAGGGATGTGAGGGGGAAGAGAGGGAGGGGGACGAATCAGAGGGGCACGAGAGTGATGGAGAAGAGCTAGGAGGCGAAGGGAATGGGGGCGACGATGGTGGAGGGAACGATGGTGGGGGGAACGATGGTGGGGGGAACGGTGGTGGGGGGAATGGTGCTGGGGGAAATGGTGGTGGGGGGAACAGCGGAGGGGGGAACGGCGGTGGGGGGAATGGTGGTGGGGGGAATGGTGGTGGGGGAAACGGTGGGGAGGGGAACGATGGTGGGGGAAACAGTGGTGGGGGGGACGACGGTAGGGCGAGCGGTGGTGGGGGTAATGGGGGGGATGACAGCGGTGGCAATGATGGGAGAGATGATACGGAGAAAGACGGAGATGGGGAAGGGAGGGAAGGCGAAGGGGAAGAGGATGTGGAGGAAGAAGGTGGGGAGCAAGGAGATGAGGATGATGATGCTGAAGGGGAGGAGAAAGGCAGGGAGGAGAAGGGCAGGGAGGAAATCAGTAATGAACAAGAGGAGGGGAAAGAGGAGGATAGACGGGGGCAGGAAGGACATGAGGAAGGAGGGAAAGAGGATGGAGGGAAGGACGTTGGGGAGGAGGAAGGAGAGGAGGAAGGAGGGAAGGAGGAAGTAGGGAAGGAGGAAGTAGGGAAGGAGGAAGTAGGGAAGGAGGAGGAAGGAGGGAAAGAGGAGGAAAGAGGGAAGGAGGAAGGAGAGGATGAAGGGAAGGAGAACAGAGGGAACAAAGAAGGGAAGCAGGAACAGAAGGAGGAGGATCAGGATGAAAAAGGAGGGAAAGCGGGAGAAGAAGCAGAGGGAGCAAGTGAACTGGAATTAGAGGAAGAGCAGGGGAGGAAGAGGCAGGGATGCAACAGGGCAGCAGCGAGTAGTGCGGCAGCAGCGAGTAGTGCGGTTGCAGATTCCGGAGTCATGGGAAGGGATGAGTGTGGAGGGAGTGAGATGAAAGTATCAGAACATGAGGGGAGAGAGAACCAGGGATGCAGCAGGGCAGTTGCGACCGCTGTGGTTGCATTTGCGGGACCTGTGGGGGTGGAGGAGGGCGGAGGGAAGGGGATGAAAGTAGAGGAAGAGCAAGGGAGAGATAGCCGGGGTAGTGTGGATTCAAAAGGTGTGGATTCAAAAGGTGTGGATTCAAAAGGTGTGGATTCAAAAGGTGTGGATTCAAAAGGTGTGGTTTTAAGGGGGGGTGAGGGAGGACGTGGGGAGAGGGCGGGGGGCAGTGGGGAGAGTGGGGGAACGAGTGGGGAGAAGAGAGAGGGAGGTGGGGAGAGGGATATTGCTGAGCAGAGCGGAAACGGAAGGGAGCACGAGGGGAAAAGGGAGGGGATGGGGAATGAGGGGAAGGGAGATGAGGGGAAAGGTGATGAGGAGAAAGGGGATGAGGAGAAAGGGGATGAGGAGAAAGGGGATGAGGGGAAACCGAATGAGGGAAAAGGGCATGAGGGGAAAGGGCATGAGGGGAAAGGACATGAGGGAATAGTGAATGACGGGAAAGGGATTGAAGGGAAAGAGACTGAGGGGAAAGAATGTGAGCGGAAGGGTTGTGAGGAAGAGGAGATTAAGAGGAGTGGGAATGAAGGGAAGGGGAATGAGGGAAAGGAGAATGAGGGAAAAGGAGATGAGCTTAAAGCGCAAGTGGCAAAAGGGCATGTGGGGAAAGCAGATGAGGGGACAGGGATTGAGGGGAGGGAAAATAAGGGGAGTGCGAGTGAGGTGAAAGGGATGAGGGGGAAGGGCATGAGGGGAAAGGGTATAAGGGGAACGGGATGGAGGGGGGGGTTTGTGAGGGGAAGGAGATCAGGATAAAGGAGAATGAGAGTAAGGGGAAGGAGGGGAAGGGGAGTGAGGAAAAGGTGAAGGGGGGAGGTCATGCTGATATAGAAGATGAGGAAAAGGGAATTGAGGGGAAGGGGATTGAGGGTTTGAAGATTGATTGGAAGTGGCAAGGGGAGAAGGGGGAGGGGAAAATGAATGGGAGGAGGGGATTGATGGAGAAACGAATGGGTTGAAAGAGATTGCAGAGAGTAAGAATGATGGTAGAGGAGAAAGGGGTAGTGCAAAGGTGACTGTGGGGAAAAGGAGTGGGGAGGAAGGGAAATTAGAGGAAGGGAAGGGGGAGGGGGAAAAGGTGGAGGAAGGGAAACTGGGGGAAGGGAAGATGGAGGAGGAAATGGTTGAAGAAGGGAGGGAAGAGGAAGGGAAAGTGGAGGAAACAGAGGTGGAGGAAGGGAAAATGGAGGAAGGGAAGGTTGAGGAAGGGAAGATGGAGGAAGGGAAGTTGGAGGAAGGGAAGGTAGAGGAGGAAAAGGTTGAGGAGGGGAAGGAAGAGGAAGGGAAGGTGGAGGGGGAAAAGGAGGTGGAGGAAGGGACAGAGGAAACGACAGAGGAGGATGGGGTTGAATGGGTCGTAGGGGAAGGGGAGGAGGATGAGGTGAGGATGTGTGTGGAAGGGGAGGAGGATGAGGGGGAGGAGGATGAGGTGAAGGTGTGTGTGGAGGGCGAGGAGAAGGATTCAGAGGGGATTGTAGAGGTTGAGGAGGAGGCAGAGGGGTGTGTGGAGGTACAGGGGGATGCAGAGCGGTACGTGGAGGTGGAGGTGATGGTGGATGCCACACGGCACACAGCAGGGCCTGTCCCCACGGACATCGCCATTGCAGCTGCTGCTGCTCCTAGCGCTGCTAATGTTGCTGTCTCCGCTGCTGCTGGTGCTGCTGCTACTATCACTGCTGCTGCTGCTGCTGCTGGTGGTGGTGGTGCTGTTGCTGCCAGTTCATGTGAGAAAGGGTTCAGCAAGGCAAGCTGCCCTGCCAAAGCCTCCTCCCTCGCCCCACCACAGGCTCTCGCTGCTTCGGGGGCACCGGTTACTCATGTACCACCCGAGCAGCCTGACTCAACCAAGCAGCACCGCGCATTACCTACTGCTGCGCCTCCCACATGTGAACCCTCAGGTGCTTCAGTACCCATACCTCCTGCTCCAGGTGAAACAACAGAGGCGCCCGCTGTTGCCCCAGATGCCCCCCATCCCGCACCAGCAGCAGGTGCCCCTTCAGGTGTGTCAGGTGGTGAACCCCTCCACACTACCACCGCCACGCTCCCCTCTCGCCCCTACCCCGGCCCAACCAATGTCGAGCTGACAGCTGTCCCGAAGAACGTAAAAGCCCTGCTCGAATCCGGCCTGCTAGACGGCATCCCATTGGTCTACGACGACGGCCGTAACCGCCTGCGCGGCGTGGTAACCAGCGGGGGCGTCGCCTGCGGGTGCGGCTCCTGCAAGGGCCGGCAAGTCGTCGCGTGCGCGGTCTTTGAAGTGCACGCGGGGAGCGCGGCTAAGAAAGCGGTAAACTACACCTTCCTGGATGTGCCGTGTGCTGCGAATGCGAGGGAGGGCGAGTGCATGTCGGCTGCTGAAGCGGCTAAGTTGAGAGGCCCGTGTCTGAAGGATATTATTCTCATTGCGGGGTTTGCAGGCGCGCCTGCTGCTGCTTCGGCGGCTGTGGAGCGGGAGATGCGGCGGGTGTTTAAGGAAGGGGTGTGGGGGGAAGGGGGGGTAGGGAGGGTCGGGGTGTGGGGCGGTGGAGGGGAGGAGGCGTGGGGAGGAGGGACGGAGGGGGAGTGGAGAGGGGTAGCGGGGTCCAGGAGGGTGGGTGGGATAGAGCCGGGTGGAAAGGCGTCCCCTGCTGCTGCTGCCGCATGGTCACCCTCGGTAATCCCAAGGTCACCGGGAGGAGTAATCTCAAAATCGCCTGCTGGGGGGGGGTTTCACAGGTTGCCTGGGCCGGCTGTGTGGTCACCTGGCAGTGGCAGCAAGGCGGCAGCTGGGGGAGGGGTATCTGGTGGGGCAGGGGTTGCTGGAGGAGGTGGAGGTGGGAGCGGTGTGGGAGAGGGGCAGGTGCGCAAGCAGCAGGGCATGGCGGTCAGGAAGAGGTGTGTGTGGTGTGGTTGTCGCTTCTGCTGTTCATCGTGGCGTTGCCCTTGTCTCCATGATGGTTCCGCACGTCTTCTTTCCGCTGTGCACCTCCTGCCTGGTTCTGCCTCCTCCCTGTTTTGAGTCGACTCAAAACACTGCACCTCTTTTTTTTGTTCTGCCTCCTCCCTGCACTTGCGAACGCTGAAAGACTCTCACAGTGTGTGTGTGTGTGTGTGTGTGTGTGTGTGTGTGTGTGTGTGTGTGTGTGTGTGTGTGTGTGTGTGTGTGTGTGTGTGTGTGTGTGCATAAATGTGTGTATGCGCCAGGGAGTCAGGGTCAACACACAAGGCATTGTTCCGGCCAGGGGGCATAGAGGACGGGACCGGGCTTGGCTATTACATGAAGGGGCAGGTGAGCGGGTTACCATATGAACACGTTACCGCGCAGAGATGTTACCACGCAAAAGTGTTACCACGTGAAGAGGTTACCGATCGTGTCTTGGCTGTCATAAGAAGTAGCTGGTGATGCAACCTTGGAAGCATATCTGTAATCATAGGATACAAGAATGGTACATCAAGGTTTGTAATTGACTTTCAGTGCTAAGATACGACTTCGATGAAGTCAGCCCAGAATCAGAAGCCTTCACTTTCGTTCTACATACTTGAGTGCCCCTGCATGCCTCTCGTCCGCCCTCCCTTATAAGGTCGTTCCACTCTCTCCTCTCACCATCGTCCACCATTCCTCATGCCATGCCGCGCACCATCCTTCGATGCCACCTTTCTCTGAACTCACTTCATTACCCCTCCCCATGTCCTCTCCCCTTGGTCCCCAGTGTCTGCTGCACGGATTTAAGCAGGGTAGTGGCATTCTCTGCAGCTGCTGCAACCAAGTGGTCAGTTAGTCCCCCTCTCCTCCACCGCGTCCTCCTTGTCCCTTTTCCCACCTCTTCCCTTTTCTCTTCCATTCTCTTTCCCTGTTCTATTCATTCAGCAACAAGAGGTTTTGTTTCTCTCCCTTTTTCCCGCGGCATCCTTGCCCCACCCTGCTGGTGTGCGGAGAGCAGGTCAGTTTTGAGGCGCCTCAAAACTGGATTTTGTTATTCCCCCTTTTTCCCGCGTCATCCTTGCCCCACCCTGCTGGTGTTTGGAGAGCAGGTCAGCAGCTCTCAGTTCGAGGCGCATGCAGGGAAGGGTGCACACCGCAACCCGTGAGTCCTCTCCACACCCTTAACCCACCAATCACGCATATCTCTGCTAAGATGATCATTCTGTTTTCCTCCAATTTTTTTCTAAGGCTCTTCACTCCTTTCCTTCACAACTCCCTTCACCCCCCGGTTTGCCCTTCCCTTCACCCTGCTCCCTGCCGTGCCTCACCCACCCACCCACCCACCAGCTACAGCCGCATTTTCACCGACGACGGCTACAGCCTGCACGAACTCGCAATCAGGCTAGCAGCCTCCCGGCCCCCCTGCACCCCTGCCTTGTTTGCTGCTACTGGTTCTGCTGGTGCTACTGGTACTGCTTCTGCTGCTTCCGCCGGGTTTGGCACTGGGAGGAAGGCGAGCCTGAAGCGGGGAGGAGAACCCCGAGACTCGTGTGAGTCGAGCCCACGAGTGCATCTCAGCACAGACGGGCACGCGGACGGCCATGCAGACGAGTGCACCTACTGCGGCGACGGTGGCACGTTGCTGCTCTGTGAGACCTGCCCAGGAGCCTACCACCCTGGCTGCGTGGGTCTCGACTCGATTCCTGGTTCCGACTGGTATTGCCCTACCTGTAAGCCCTCTACGGCTTTTTCAAGGCTTTTGGCTCCGCTCCCCCCGAGTGTGGGCAAGGGGGAGGGCGCAAGGGGGAAGGGGCGGGGTCGGGGCGCCGGGGGGAAGGGGAAGCGGAAGGGGGAGGCGGCGGGGGGGGGAGGCGGCGGTGGGGGAGGCAGGGAGGAGGAAGGGGGCGGGAAGGGTGCGGAAGGGTTGGGGGAGGTGGATGTAGATGTAGAGCGGTGCAGACGG
The DNA here is from genome assembly GCA_947470075.1 of Closterium sp. Yama58-4. Lineage (NCBI taxonomy): Eukaryota > Viridiplantae > Streptophyta > Zygnematophyceae > Desmidiales > Closteriaceae > Closterium > Closterium sp. Yama58-4. Next base: position 543,517 of record CANIUD010000121.1, on the reverse strand, counting down.
TTGGTGAAGGAGCTGGAGAGCGCGGGGGGAGGGTGCGTGCTGTGCCATTCCGGGTCACACGACTTTGTCCCGTCGGGGTTTGGTCCGCGGACAATCATATTCTGTGATCAGTGCGAGAAGGAGTATCACGTGGGTTGCCTCAAGGACCACGGGGTTCAGGTGCTGGAGAGGCTGCCTGAGGGCAACTGGTTCTGCTGCGCGGCGTGTGAAGAGGTGTTCAATGCGGTGCAGATGGTTCTGGAGCGGGGAAGCATGTATTTGCCGGATCTGCCTGACTGGGAGGATATGGAGGAGGCTCACCTGCTAGAGCCGCAGCCAAGGCAGCGCGCTGCTGGTGCTGTTACTGGTGCTGGCAACGGTGCTGCTGCTTCTCCTTCTGTTAGGGGTGCGGCTGCTGATGATGATGCTGCTGTGCCAGCACCAGCAGCAGCAGCATCGGGGCAGCAGCAGGGGCAGAAGCAGGGGCAGGATGCCAGCGCCAGTATTGGTGCCTGCATCAGCCCCGCTCCCCACTGCTCCACCTCCCCCCTGCCTCCGCCTCTGCCTCCGCCCACCACGCTTCTCAACACGCCTCAGCAGCATAGCACCTCCTCCCAGCCTCGGGTGCCATCCATTGACCTGACGTTGAATGCGTCGCAGGGCCGGGCGGCGCAAAGCAGGGCGCGGGGCGGCGAGCTGACGTGGCAGGTGCTGAAGGGACGGCGGGGACTGGAGGCGAATGGGCTGACGCTGGGCGGCGTGTGTCAGCTGTTTGCAGAGTCGTTTGATCCGATCAAAGATGCATTCACGGGGAAAGACCTCATTCCCCTCATGGTCCGCAGGTAAAAGCCTCATTCCTCTCCTCTTCCCTTGCCCCTCTACCACGCAAGCCTTCCGTTCCCCTCGCTCATCCTGCTCTCACCCCTCCCTCACTCCTGGAAAAAGGCCTGTGGAGTTGTTTGATCCGATCAAGGATGCATTCGCGGGGAAAGACCTCATTCCCCTCATGGTCCGCAGGTAAGGACCTGCTTCCACCATAGTTCGCGGGTAAGGACCTGCTTCCACCATAGTTCGCAGGTAAGGACGTGCTTCCACCATAGTTCGCAGGTAAGGACCTGCTTCCACCATAGTTCGCAGGTAAGGACGTGCTTCCACCATAGTTGGCAGGTAATGCTCTAGGAGCAGCAGCAGGGAGCTCAAGTTTTAGGGCATCCTGTGCATCGTGCTGAGGCACCCATGCTGCCCTCCTCTTTCCTTGCCTCTCCATCCCTCACCCGTGCATTCCCTCTGCCTCTCTCCCCCGTTTATCAACCCACCAGTCGCAGCAGCAGGGAGCACGAGTTTCAGGGCATGCTGTGTTGTGTGTTGATGCAGCGTGACCACGTTGTGTGTGCTGCCTGCATCCTTTGCCTCTCTCACCCCTCCCCCACGCCTTTCTCCCCCATTTCTCACCCCACCAGTCGCAGCAGCAGGGAGCACGAGTTTCAGGGCATGCTGTGCTGTGTGTTGAAGCAGCGCGACCGCGTGGTGTGTGCTGCCTGCATCCGCATCTTTGGCCGCCAGCTCGCTGAAATGCCCCTTGTTGCCACCGCCTACTCACACCGCCGCCGGGTAAGCCCAATGAACGCCGCCGGGTAAAACCGAGTAGCCTCGCTGAGTCCAAGGCTCTGTGAGCTCCTGTGCCCACAAAGGCTCACAGGAGCTCCTGAAATGCCCCTTGTTGCCACAGCCTTCTCACACCGCCGCCGGGTAAGCCTAATAGCCTACATCCTCCCTCCTTGCTCTCCCTCGATCCTTCCTCCCCCCATCCTCTCTTTCTTTCTCACCCCGCTCCCCACTCCTCTCTTGGCTCCCTCCCCTCTCTCTCCCCTTCCCTTTCCCACCAGGGTCTGTGCAAGGTGTTTCTCAATGCACTGGACGTCCTCTTCTCCCTGCTCGCTCTCCCTTCCTCACCCCGCTATCCTCTCCAATTCCCTACCCACCAGGGTCTGTGCAAGGTACTGCTAAACGCACTAGACGTGCTCTTCTCCCTGCTCGGAGTGAGAAAGTTCTGCCTGCCAGCAGCACCGGGAGCAGAGGGCACGTGGATCAAGGGATTCGGCTTCTCAGTTATGAGTACGGAGGAAGTCACTCAGGTGCATCGGGACTTCCCGCTCCTGGTTTTCCCCGGGTCTGTCAGCGTGGTTCGGCGCGTCCCGAGCCTGCCCCGGGCCTACCGCAAGGCTGCCGAGCTTCAGGTGTTTGGTGCGGTTGGTGTGGCGCCACTGCCGCCGTTTGAAACCTTCCCTTCGTTATTGTCACCCTCGGTACAGGACAAGTCACGCGACACAGTACAAGAGGTGTCACAGGGAGGGAAAGAGGGGCTTGGGGGTTGTGAGCGAGGGGAGGAGGCAGCAGGGGTTACTCGGGGGCAGGGAGGAAATGGGGTGGATACAGCAGCTTCGGCATTAGAGCAGGAAGTTACTGCTGCTGATACAGCTCTGCCTGCTGTGGTGATGGCTGTAGTGGCTACAGCTGCAGGGGAAGTGGAGCCTGCTACAGCCGGTGTTGTAGTGATGTCTGGGACTGGCGAAGCAGAGGGGCTGATAGCAGGGGGTGGTGCGAAGGGTGTGGTGGTGACTGCTGATGCAGGGGATGCTGGGGTGGTGATAGAAGCAGATGGAGGGAGGGAGAGGGAGGGAGACGGAGCAGCACGAGGAGACGAGGATGTGGGAGGGGATAGAGGAGAGGAGGAGAGGAGGGAAGTGGAGGGGATTGGAGAGCGGAGAGGTGAGGAGGGAGGAGAGTTGGAAGGGTGTGAGGTTGAGGTAGTGGAAGAGGGAGAGGAAGGAGAGGGAGGGGCAGCAAGGGAGAGGAGTGAGGGAGAGAAAGAGGGGGCGGAAGAACTCAGCAAGGCTTTTGAAGATCAAGAAGAGGGACGGCAGGTGTGTGTTGCTTGTGTGAGTTGGGAGGAAGTGACCGAAGCAGAGGAGGACGAGGAGGAAGAAGAGGAAGATGAGGAGGAGGAGGAGGAAGGGGAGGACGAGGAGGAAGAGGATGTGGAGGAGAAGCATGATGCGGAAGGGGAGGAGGAGGAGGTGTTGATGGGGAAGAATCAAAGGCGTGGTGGTGGGGGTGGGAGGCGTGAGAGGGAGTGGAATGGGATGGTGGGGGCCCAGCAGGTGCTGCCGCTGTTTGTGGTGGCGGTGGAAGAGAAGAGCTATGACCCATCTGTGTGGGATGTTGGGAGGAGCGAGGAGGAGCAGAGGGTTATTGGTGAGGAGAAGGGAACGAGAGTGGGTGATGAGGAGGAGGGAAAGAGGGTGATTGATAAGAAGGGAATCAGGGAAAGTGACAAGGAGGAGGGAAAGAGGGTGATTGATAAGAAGGGAATCAGGGAAAGTGACAAGGAGGAGGGAAAGAGGGTGATTGATAAGAAGGGAATCAGGGAAAGTGACAAGGAGGAGGGAAAGAGGGTGATTGATAAGAAGGGAATCAGGGAAAGTGAGAAGGAGGAGGGAAAGAGGGTGAGTGGTGAGGAGGGAGGTCGGGGGAGTGATGGGGAGGAGCAGAATGGGATAGGTGATTTGCAAGGGCAAGAGGAAGAGAGAAGGAGAAAGAAGAGACACGTGTCATTTGCAGGTGACTCGCTGGGACCTGATGTGAGTGGTGCTGACGTGGATGCTGCTGATGTGGAAGGTTCTCACATGGCAGGAGGACATGCTGCTGCTGACGCGGGAGGTGCTGATGCGGGAGGTGCTGATATGGATGGGGTGGATAAGGGAGGACAGAAAGAAGCAGTGACCCATGATCCGTCCACCTCTCCTTCCACCTCTGCTGCACGCACGCGCCCCCACCACCCTACACCCAGCCCCACTCACTCCCACCACTCACTACCCCATTCGCCACATACCCATTCAACCACCCATCCTTCACTCACTACAATCGCTGCAAGCATCCCAATCCCTGCAGTCACTGCAAACACTCTTCCCATTGAAACACTTCTCAGTGACATTCTCATTGACATTCCTCTTATAGAAGTGCTGCAACCGCGGGCCCGTGAGTATGGCGATTACCGTGCCTCCCAGGGCTGGGATCGACACGTGCTCCCCATCTGCCTCGCCCTGCCTGCTGCTGCCCCTCCTGCTGCTGCAGCTGCTGCTGCTGCTTCCCCTCCTGCTGCCAGTGCTGCCACCGCTGCTGCTGCTAGTGTTGGTGTGGCTCGTGATGATGGTAGGGTGAGGATTCAGTATGTGAGGAAGCGCAAGGGAATGGAAAGTGCTGCTGGTGCTGCTGCTGTGACTGCTGCTGCTGCTCCAGGCTGGCTGCTGCTGCTGCTGCTGCTGTGACTGCTGCTGCTGCTCCAGGCTCTGTTGCTGGTGCTGCTGCTGTGACTGCTGCTGCTGCTTCTAATCCTGCTGCTGCTTCTGGTGCTGCTGCTTCTGGTGTCGCTGCTGTTGCTACTAGTGCTGCTGCTGCTACTGCTACTGTTGCTACTGCTGCTGTTGCTGCTGCTGCTGGTGCTGGTGCTGGTGCTGGTGGTGGTGCTGCTGCTGCTGCTGGTGGTGGTGCTGCTGCTATTGCTGTTGCTGTTGCTCCCTCTGCTGTTATTACTACTGCTGGTGCTGGTGCTGTTGCTGGTCCTGGTGGTGGTGCTGCTGCTGCTGCTGGTGCTGCTGCTGCTGCTGGTGCTGCTGCTGGTGGTGGTGCTGTTTCTACTGCTGGAGCTGGCGTGGGGATGAGCGAGCAGGCAGGGGAGGAAAGAGAAGCGAAGCGAGCAAGGTGGGGCGATCATTCTCAGGAGCACACTGGAGGCAAGTGGTGGGAAGCGTGGGGGGGACAGGAGAAGCAGAGGCATGAGGGGGATAAGGAGGAACACGGGGAGCAATTAAGGGTGAACGGGGAACAATGGGGGGAAAAGGGGGAACAATTGGGGGAGAAAGGGGAGGAATCAGGGGCGAAAGGGATGCAATTGGAGGAGAAAGAGGAGCAATGGGGGGAGCATTCGGAAAAGCACCAAGGGGAGCAGTCAAAGCATGTCCAGAGTTTAGGATCAGAGCATGGTGACACAGCCGCTCCTGTTACGGCAGGAGAAGAAAGCAGGCCGTTTCTTCTTTCTCGCAAGCGAAAGAGACAAGAGAGGGCGAGGCACAAAAGACAAAGAGGCTGGGGTGTCATGCTTGGGATTGGGGGGGGTGGGCGGGAGGAGGGAGGGAAGGAGAAATACTTAGAAGGTGGTTTCCTGGAGGATAAGCACTTGGAGAATAAGCACTTGGAGGATAAGCACTTGGAGGATAAGCACTTGGAGGATAAGCACTTGGAGGATAAGAGGCGACTAGTTGTGAAACTCTCGACAGTGGGAGTGGAAACAGAGCAGCGAGACAGGGATGAAGCTGATGAGATTCTGAGAGCGGTGGAGGATGATGACGGGGTGAGCACGAGGGCGGGGGGGTAGCGAGGAGAGGGAGGAAAGGGAGGCTCGGGAGGAGAGCGAGGAGAGTGAGGAGCTTGGGGGGAGTAGAGCAAAGAGGAGGCGGGTTGGGAAGAGGAGTAGGGTGAGGAGCAGGCGAGTGAGGGGGAGCGGGGCAAGGGGGAGGGGGAGCGGGGCAAGGGGGAGGGGGAGCGGGGCAAGGGAGAGGGGGAGTGGGGCAAGGGGGAGGGGGCGAGGGAGGGAGGTGGAGGAGGAGGAGGAGGAGGAGGAGGAAGAGGAGGAGGAAGAGGAGGAAAAAGAGGAGGAGGTGGAGGGTGGGGATGGGGACGAGGAAGAGGAGGAGAGAGAGATTGAGGAGCTTTTTGAGATTGATGGGGAGGATAGAGGATGGGGCATGTTCGGTGGAGGAAGGCGGGGGAAGAGAGCAACGAGGGCGAGGCGAGAAGCTTGCAGGCGCGGTGATGGGCTGGGGAGGAGCGGGATGACAGCTGAGGAGGAGGAAGAGTCGGAGGAGGAGGGGAGCGTTGATGAGGAGGGGAGTGGAGAGGAGGGGAGTGGAGAGGAGGGGAGTGAAGAGGAGGAGGGGAGTGAAGAGGAGGAGGGGAGTGAAGAGGAGGAGGAGCGTGACGACGAGGAGGGGTGGGTTGGGAAGGAGGAAGTGAGTGGCGTGAGTGGGGAGGGGAGGCGAGGGGAGAAGAAGCAGACTGGGTTGGACCTTTTAATGAGGCGAGCAAGTGACAAGGATGACAAGGACGGAGAGAAACGGGTGGAGGAGGGTGGGAAAGGTTTGATAATGGATATTGCAATGGAAGGGGTGATGGATGGTGCAGTGCGGTTGAGAAGCACAGAGGAGGTGACAAACGCTGCTGTACGGTGTGGGGAGGGGGTGGGCGGGGGTGCTCGTCGTGCGAGGAGGGGGGGAGGGCGGCACAAGGAGAGAAAGGGTGATGGCGAATGGGGCTGGAAGGGTGGGGACGAGAGCGAGTTTGTGGGGGACAAGGCAAAATGGGGGGAATTGGAGGCAAAGGAATCAGGAGGAGGATTGAACAAGGAGGAGGAGGAGGAAGAGGAAGAGGAGGAAGAGGAGGAGGAAGAGGAGGAAGAGGAGGAGGAGGAAGAGGAGGAGGAGGAAGAGGAGGAGGAGGAGGATTTGTATGAGCCTGATGATCGAATTGCTGCTGAGTCAGGGAGGGGGAGAGGGAGAGGGAGGGGCAGAGGCAGGGGCAGGGGGAGGGGAAGGGGGAGGGGGAGGGGGAGGGGCCGGGGAAGGGGCCGGGGCAGAGGGAGGGGTAGGGGCAGAGGAAGGGGTAGCATAGTAGAGAGTAGAGGGACAAGAGAGAGTGAACGGAAAGGAGTGGACGGTGGAAAGAAGGTGAACACGAGGGATGAGACGAGCAGTGGCGAAGGGGAAGAGGAGGAGGAGAGTGGGTCTGGAGAGGAGGAAGCAGGGGAGGAAGAGGACTCCTATGCGCCCGAGGGGAGAGGTGCTGTTCGGGTGGGGAGGGGGAGAGGCAGGGGGAGGGGGAGAGGACGGGGGAGAGGCAGGGGCAGAGGCAGAGGAAGGGGAGGGGTGCTGAAAGGTACTGATGGTTCTTATAATGAGGGTGCTTATAATGAGGGTGCTTTTAATGAGGGTGCTTTTAATGATGGTTCTCTTGGGCGATCTGTGGAAGATGCATCGGGACTTGGGGAGGATGAAGGGGAGGAGAGCGGGGAGAGGGGGGGGTGATGGTGAGGAGAGCGGGGAGAGAGGGGGTGGAGGGGAGGAGAGCGGGAAGAGAAGGGGTGATGGGGAGGAGAGTGGGGAGAGAGGGAACGATGGGGAGGAGATCGGGGACAGAGCGGGTGATTGGGAGGAGAGCGGGGACAGAGCGGGTGATTGGGAGCGGGGAGAGAGGGGGTGAAGGGGAGGAGAGTGGGAAGAGAAGGGGTGATGGGGAGGAGAGCGGGGAGAGAGGGGGTGATAGGGAGGGGGAGGAGAGGGGAAAGCGAGAGAGCGATGGTGGAGGGGAGGAGAGGGGGAGAGCAGGGAGTAGGGAGGGGAGGAGGGCTATTGGGGAGGGAGAAAGGGGGAGAGGGCAGGGGTAGGGAGTGGCAGGGGGCTAGGGAGAGGGCAAGGCGTAGGAATGGCTATAGGGGGGGTGACTGTAGGGGGGGGTATAGGCAGCAGGTGTTGTTTGCTGGGCAGAATGGCAAGATGCAGATGAGAGCAAAGCCGGATTGACTTGTGTATATGTGTTTGTTTGCTCACATTGTGGTTGATTGAATCGAATACTTCTACACAAGATGGTGCTTTAAGTGAATACAGTTTGAAGCTAGACATGTATATTGTGACCAACGGCACCAACAAGTGCTCAATAAATAAACATGTGATCAACCCTTGAACATGGACTTTCACCTCAACACCCCTGCGTGGGTGGGATGGATGTTGAATGTATCAACACTGCGTTCTTACTGCCTCAGAACCATTGCTTTTTTTAAGGTGGCCACTGAAGATCACACAGTACGTGGCTAATAAGTGGCTACTACTACGGTAAGTGGCCACGAAGTGGCAGCTATAAATGGCGGTCAGAAGCGGCTGTGGCTGTCGTGGGAGTGGCTGTCAGCCATTTGGCGGAGGTCCCAAGAGGATGCACTCGGCACGCGGTAGCGCCGCAGAATCTGCGCATTCGACTGGTCATGTATGCATGCGCGCATGTGCACATGTGTTGAGGTGCAAAAGCAAGCAATAATGTCGGCGTAATGAGAAAGCAAGGGATGATTAGTTCCAGGGAATTTATCAGACGGACTGGGAAAAGCTGGGCTGACAAGCCTGAGACTCCTAGGCAGCTCTCCAACCCAATGCAATCCAAACAAACACCTCACCTTCCTGGCAGCTGCCATGTCAATGGCTATGATCCGCCCGTCCTCCAGATCAAACCGAACAAACGGTCCAGATGTTTCCAGCACGGCGTCTTTGAGCTGGCGGATATTGTCCACCTCCATCCCATTCACCTTGAGCACCTGCGGATGCACGAGTGTGGGAAGTGGGGGAGAGGTGCAGCAGATGGGGGATAACGAAGGGGGGAAGAGTAGAGGGGGCAGGGGAGGAGAGGAGAGGAGAGGAGCACATGTGAGGAGAGGAGAAAGGCTGCAGGGAAAGAGAGGGGGGCGGTGAAGAGAAGAGAGGACGAAGGACCAGGGGAGAAGAGGATGAGGAGGAGGGGAGAGGGTGAATTTGCGGAAGGTAAGAGGAAGACTGAGGTGAAAAGGGGGACCTGTGAACAGAGGGGCGCGAGCAACATCTAGGAAACTAGGCTCCATGTAGCTGGGGGGGGGGGGGGGAGAAGGGAGGAAGAGGGGGAAGAGACGGTGGTGGTTATGCCTATGAACAGAGGGGCGCGAGCAGCATCTTGGAAACTAGGCTCCATGCTTCATACTACATCTCACCTGCAGGTCTGCCAGGCGCTCGTAGCCACTGTTGACCTCGTCAGGCAGTACCTGGTGTCAAGCATTGGGGGGTTTGGGAGGAAGGCACAGACAGCAGAAAAGTGAGCAGTGGGATTGATGCATGATGAGGCCGGGGGAAGGGCACAATCAAGCGGCTACCCATATTGGTCACGGGATAACGATCTGCTGGCCGGACAAGGAGCCTAGAGAATTTTGAGTCTTCAGGCATCCCACAGCTCTGCGACTCTGTAAGAGCATGACCCTCTGCTGACCGTTCATCGAGTCTTGAAACATCTCATCTCAGGACTTGGCTCCCTCCATCAAGCCAAGCCACCTCTTCTCACCTGAGATAGCACCACCTTGCAGACTCCAAGAACAATTCCCAACCACCTCTTGCTCCTTTTCAGACGTCCTGAAGCTCACCCGAGAGAGGATGATGATTTGCTGCCCGGGTTTCTCGGGCAGGTTGCGGAGGGCGAGGTCGCAGAGGCGGCGGGGGGAGGAGTGCAGCCAGTCAGGCCCGTACTCGTGCAGGTAGGGCTGGGAGAGCGGCATGAAGACCAGCCCTGCGAATATGAAGTAGCTTGGCGCGCTGTCAAACTGCTGCGCTGGGACCAACGGGGGGAGCTGTGGGGGAGGAGGGAGTGAAGGAGGATAGGGAAGGAAGGGGAGGGGTCAGCACCACATAAGAGTGGGCAAGCGTGGCATGACTTTTGAGGCGCCTTAGAAATCGTGTCCTCCTATTGCGCTACATGGATGTGCCCATACACGACACATGTAGACCATGCGTATCACGCATCATATCAGAGACCATTGCATGGTAACCAACCAATCATACCGGGTTGACAGTCATATCGAAGTGCATGAGCTGCCCTCCGCGGTACACCGACACTCTCGCCCTCTCCCCGCCGCCTTTGAGCGACACCAGATAGTCAAATGGCAATCGCTCCCTCTTGCGGAACAGCACTGCCACGGGCAGGGGGGAACAGAAGAGGGCAATAAGAAAAGGGTTGACCTTGAGTATATTGAGAGGGTCGCTTTTCTAGCCCTCATGAGGGCGAGGGAAAGGGAAGTAAATCTTCAGAGGCTTTGACCATCTCAATCATGTTCGGAACCTTCAATTCTTTCCTCTCCACTCACCAGAGCCATCATCAGCAATAGGTACGCAGTCAAACGCGGTCAACACGTCGTCCTTCTTGATCCACCGGCTGCTCTCACTCAGCGGCTGCACCGCGTTGACCAACACGCCTGTCGCAGTGGGGGGCAGGCGCAGGTGTGCGCGCAGCTGCCAGTTGTCGAGCGGCTGGCATGCCACGCCTAATGAAGAGAAGCCGTGGAAGCGGCGGTGGTGCAGCGCTGCATCGTGCAGGAAGCGATGGATGATGGGCGTGGGTACTATGTAGCTGGGGGGGGGGGGGGGGAGAAGGGAGGAAGAGGGGGAAGAGACAGTGGTGGCGATGCACGGGTGTGATGCATTATGTCAGACGAGGGCATGGGGACTACGCTGGGGGGGAAAGGGGGAAAGTGAAGTAGATGGGGGAGGGAGAGGAGTTACACTCACCCGATGTTCTCCGCGCCTGTGAGGTTCTGAAACGCCACCCCCACCACGCGGTACTCTACCCTCATCGCCACTGGCGCCGCCCTCGCTGCCGCCTCCTCTGCCGCCCGCTCCGCCTCTATCTCCGCCCAACCCCCTCCCAGCCCCACATCCTCCTCCCCTCCCTCCTCCCCCATCTCCCGCTCCCCCTGCCCATCTTCCCCCCTTAGCCCCATGATCCCGAGTGATTTTTGAGAATTCTCAAACATCATCCCGTCCCCGCCCTCGTCTTCCCAGCCGAGACCTTTGATGCCGGGTGATTCATTCTCTTCCTCTAACAACGACCGCCGCTCCATCCCTCCTGCCCTCCCACCACACTCGCCCTGCAGTCGAGAATCCATATGCTGTGAAGGCCTCGAACCCCTGCCACCGCCACTGCCACTCCCGTTGCCGCTGCTTCTGCTGCTCTCTCCACCACCACCACCACTACTGCTGCTGCTGCTGCTGCTGCTGTACGCGCCACCAGAATCAGCAGCAGCAGCACTCATGCTGGTGCTGTCTGTCGCCATGACGGGCACGTGGGTCATGACGAGGGCGGGTCCACCGCTGTTGCCGGGGTTGATGGCTGCATCGATCTGGATGGCCAGCAGGTGGGCTCCGCTATGCGCGTACTTGGTGGGCTCGACCCGTGACACCACGCCCATGCTGATGCTGATGTTGTCTCCTCCTTTGGGTGTGGAGGGGGCGGGAGGTGCGGGAGGTGGGGAGGAGGTGTGGCAGAAGCAATGGCTTGAGAGCAGTGCGCATGCTGAACGGACTCAGCCTGCAACAACACGCCCACGCCCACGCCCACGCCCACGCCCACGCCCACGCCCACGCCCACGCCCACGCCCACGCCCACGCCCACGCCCACGCCCACGCCCACGCCCACGCCCACGCCCACGCCCACGCCCACGCCCACGCCCACACCCACACCCACGCCCACGCCCACGCCCACGCCCACACCCACGCCCACGCCCACGCCCACACCCACGCCCACGCCCACGCCCACACCCAAGCATCTCACCTTGAGGGTACCCCACCACGGCTACAGACTCCTGCAGCTGGGGCACATCCCCCAGAGGCAGCGGATTCAGCCCCGCCCAAAACTCCTCATTGCCCCCCGCTCCCCCCCCTCTCCCCGCCTCCCCCCTTCCCATCCCCATTCCCCCGCCCATATCCCCCCCCATCCCCTTCCCCCCGCCCATCCGGTTCCCCAGTCCGCCCCCCCCCCCCTCCCCATCCCTCCGCCCCCGAAATCCCCCATGGCGCCCCCTCCGCCTCTTCCCCCTCCCCCTGCGCCGCCCTTATCCTCCCCAAATCTGTCATGGTGATGATGGTGGTGATCATGCTCGTGCTCGTGGTGCCCCCCCCTTCCCCCCATGCCCCCTCCCCCCGCGCCTGGCTCCCCCACTGTCAGCAGCGCCAGGTCACACTCATGCGCCACTGCCTGCACCTGGTGGGGGGAGAGGCGGACCAAGGCGGGGGGGGGGGGAGGGGAGTGGGGGGAGTAGGGAGTCAGCGCAAGGTTCTTCTCAGCCCCGACTAACTCAACCTAACCCCCTCATATCCCCTCACGTCCCCTCACCCCAACCCCATCCCAACCTCTTAGTTCCCCTCACAGCCCCCCCTGCCTGCACGCACGCTCTCACCTGAGGGAGGTACTTCTTGGGCGAACCGTGCTTCCTCACGAGCACGAACGCCTAGTCGTAGCTCTCAATCTCATCCCACCCACCCTTCTCAATTCCACTCACGCCCCCTCCCTCACACACACCTCCCTCACACACACCTCCCGCATGCTCTCACCTGCGCGAGGTACTTCTTGGGCGAGCCGTGCTTCCTCACGAGCACGAACGCCTGGTCGGCTACGATGTGCGCGCTGGTGAGGATCCGACGGCCCATAATCACGAACCCTGCTCGCCCGCACCCACGCAGGGGAGGGAGGGTGGCGTGCGGGGGCGGTAGGGGAACGGTGAGTCCTTGAGAGGGGGTGCAGTTGCGGAGGTGCGTGCAGAGAAGGTTGCAGACGGAAGGGAAGTCGTGGCAGCACACATGACAGCCAGGGGGTATTGACAAGAGCCCACACAGAGTGGACCCAAGTAGGGGCACTGAGGGAATCTGATCCCACCTGAGCCGGTGACTTCGCGCTGGGGTTTGTTCTGCCAGGGCAGGCGGTAGTTGGGGCTGCTCCCCACGGCGAACACCTTCACCACCGAGTCCAACACCGCCTCCTGATCGTCCTCCGGTAGATGATCATCCTCCGCCCCCTCCGCGCCTTCCGCCTCCTCGCCTTCCCCCGCGCCCGCGCCCGCGCGGAGGTCGTCCCGCGGACCCGGCGGCATGAGCGCCTGCGCGGACGGGCCTTCCCGCCCCAAGCCCATGCCCGGACCCAGGTCGCTGAGCCCTGTGTCGCCTCTCTCTCCCCCCTCCCGGTCCGTGCTCAGACCTCGCCTGACGAGCCACGCCGAGAGGGAGTAAAAGCCCGGACCTGCGGCAGCAATGGGAGACGCCGAGCCTGAGGCTCGGTCCCCAGGCCAAGAGGCTCGGGGAGGACTGGTGGTGGCGGGACGGCAGTGGGGAGATTGCGGTGGGAGGGGGGAGAAGGGGGGGACCTGTGAAGGGTCATGGAGAGAGCTAAATAGGTCACAGGGTGTGGGGTTTGCGGCTGCGATCGGGTACGAGTTCGTGACTATGACTCGGTGCGGTGTGGTTCTGTTAGGTAACACTGATGACTTTGGTGACGTGCTTTCAGGGGTGCCGGGATGCGTTGATGCTTTCGAACCGCCACTGGCTGAGGAGAAGGAATAAGCGGCGGCTAATGCGGGGAGGTTGACAGTCCTGAGGACTGCCCATGACAGCTGGCAGGCGACGGACGGCAGATGGCGACACGTCAGGTGGGATATGATTGGTGATGGATTAACCATCGCCATTTCTTAAAATTCATTCGAAAGGTAATAGAATTTGTCCTTCAAGAGGCTATGAACAATGGCGTATACAAGCAGCTCTCAAATTACGGGGACACACCCAGGGAGCCAATCGCGTGGTTCCTATCAGACCGTATTCTATTTCGAAGACGCAAAAAGGCATGCATCTCGCACCCCGAAATCGGAACAGTCGATGGTCAGTCTAGATTTGAAATTAAGTACAGCGGACAACCTCCCTGGTCCAGTTAGAAAATGCGGAGCCGTGAAGGCCGGAAATCCATGGAGTAATTTCTGCAGGCAATGGAGACCGACGTAGTGAAGTCAGATAGCAGCATTACACCTACCTCAGGAGTTCTCCGGTCAAAAAAATCCTGCATCCATAACTACGGTCTTGTTCGGTTTGTTGCGTTTCAAAACATTCAATGCGCGAGAACCGTGGTTGAAGTGCGGTTGCACCTCCTGGCAGGAGCTCTGACTCTGGCAGGAGGGATGGGGCCGTCAGAAGAGGAGAGCTGACTGACAGCTAAGACACGTGGATTGGATTCACTGATTGGAGAGCCTTCGATATTATCATAGATGTATCACACCCGCTCAAGCAATCCGAGCTGAGGAAAGCACGTGTCAAGTCGGATCGGGTGGAGCTCTCTCCCGAAGTCAAACCTGGCTTGAGCTTATGTGGCAAGGAGGCAACCTGGGGCCAATTGGGCATCCTTGACTTCCTGTAAAAGCGGGTGCACTACAGTACACTATTGTCATCGAGCCCTGTGCTACAGTAATGATGCTGCTGATTCAAAGGTCTCTTTCGGTCTTGCATCCATGTTGTTGACCTTACCATATTGAGCTATACACCTATCAATAAGGGGTCCACAACAGCCAGCCATGGGACAAATGATCTGGTCAACTGGGTGAAGAAATCATCCACTGCACAAGACGTCGTTTGCTTGCATTGATCGTAAAATCCTTCACCATAGACCAAGCAAATGAGTCCTTTAGCCAAAGAGCAGAAGCTGCTCCAGCCGAATGCCAAGAGTGTTCGCCACCTGCACTCCCACACAAAGCGCACACAAAAGCACATAGACACACACAAGCATTAAGCATAACTGCGCACCAATTACACGAACACCGGGCAATGCATAAAAAGCAATTGCACAAAAACCCTTCTTCACCCCTCTCCCCTCTCCCAACCCCCATCCATCACCTCCCTGGATTCCTACCATAGCCGCCCGTCCCTCAACTCCCTCCCCATCTGCTCCCTCCCTCCTCCTATCGTCATACCTGCTTCACCAGTTCCTTTCTCGCACTGCACTTGAAGCGTGTCGTGCTCGCCAGCCTGTCTTCCCCTGACTGGCTCACCAGCCCACCGCGAATCAGAGTCGCAAGCTGAGTCAGCAGGCTGTCGTCCACTGCAGGAGCTGACTCAGCAGCAGCACCACTAGAAACCAACGCGAGAGGATAGGACCAATGAGCTTTCACCAAGTGGTGAGCCATGAGCAGCCAGCGGGAAAGCGGGAAGGGAATAGGCCCTTGCTGCTGGGCCTCCCTGGCCTCTCTAGCCTGCTTGTCTAGATCCGCTGCACTTGCCTTCCTCTTCCTCCTGGACCGAAATCCGGCTCCACCGGGGTGTGCAGAGTCGGAAAAGTTAAACAGGGTCAGATCGGACGGTGCTGGGTTGCGGGAGCAGGTGAACGCTGCCACGAGGGCGAATCGAGCCATGATGGGAAGATCTGGACCGTCCACTGGAGCTTCTGGGCCCCACCCTAGCCTCATCTGCTGCTGCTGCTGCTGCTGTTGCCGCTGGGTGCACTGGAGCAGGTACATTCCGTAAAATGGGGAGTTTGCAGCTGCAGAAGTAGCAGCAGCAGCAGCGGCACTATCCACGACTGATGATCGCACGAGGGTGGAAACGGGCTGCTTCAGTGTGGCTCCTATGTGCTCCTGTGCTCTCATATACAGCAGGCGAGCACAGCTGGGATGGTCGGGTGGCACAGAGCCTGAGGTGATGGGAGCGGTGTAGAGTGGCCAGGAGTGGTCCACAAGTGAGGCCAGGTGCGGCAGGGAGCGACAGGCGCGGGAATAGACTGGAACCACTTGCCTGGGGTGGGAAACATAGGGTCGGGAAGGTTCATAAATGGCAACAGAGGTTGAAAAACTGGTGGAAGGGAAAGTGTGTGATATAGGAGGTCAACGGTCAGGGCGGGGGGAGAAGGGGAGGGTCCATGTGGAAGGCTTGTGGGAGCAGATGCATGTGAACGAATGTGGGTGGGTGGAATACCTGAGGAAGGAGAGGAAGAGCGGCTGATAGGGCCGCATGCCAGCAAGAACAGTTTCCAGCTCCTTGTCATTGTACGGTGGAAAGAACACCGTCACCGGCTCACATGCTGTGTTCTGAGTCGACTCAAAACACGGGAAGGGACGTGGGTGAAATACCTGAGGAAGGAGAGGAAGAGTGGCTGGTTTGGCCGCATCCCCACAAGAACAGTTTCCAACTCCTTGTCGCTGTAATGGGGGAAGAACACCGTCACCGGCTCACATGCCGCAACTGCCATAGCCGCTGCCGCCGCTGCTGTCCCCCCTCCTCCCCCTCCTCCCCATCCTCCTCCCCACCCTCCCCCCCAGCTGCCCCCAAACCCCATACCTGCAGTGCCAAGGCCACAAGTTGACGCCCAGTCCAGTTTGCTCACTAGGATTAGCCCTAAGTTGGACTGCCCCAACAGTTCGGGCAGGCGGAGGAAAGTTTCCAGCAGCTGCGGGCCTTCCCCTGCAGGGAAGGCTTTGAGCTGCTCCAGGTTGTCTATAACGAGGTACACTGTAGCAGGTACCAAGCAAGCTTGAGGCTCCTTATCGGACACAGCAAGAGGGCTGCACTGCAGACCCGTGTCAGCTGTCCCCCTCTCTAAGGCAGCCTGCTTTCTTCCGACTGCCACTTCAGTGCCCTCTGCACCTGCAAATGCGGCAGCCAAGGAGCGCCGCGCACTTGGGTGGGCGGGGCCTCCTCCTCCTCCTGGTCCTCCTAGACCCTTGTGCTCCTCTCTGCTGCCAGGCCTTTGCTCCAGCACCTGCACGTTCTGTGGCATCTGCTGCTCCATCTGCTCCACCTGCTGCTGCTTTAACGGCTGAGTCCTTCCCGCAATAGGACCCACCTCAATCACATCGTCATCCTCTTCGTACCCCGCGTTCTCCATCTCTTCACCCCCGCCCTCCTGCCCATCCATCTGTGCTCCTCTTTCCTCTCCCTCAATCTCGGATCCCGCCTCCTCTCCGTCCTCACTCCTCACTTCCCCCTCCTCCATCTCATCCGGGGGCCCCACAGCCCCAGCCTGCCCACCGCCATTCATCACAAACCACAGCCCACTCGCTCCCCCACTCTCCCGCTCTCCCCTCGCACCACCCGCCTCTGCCTGCGTGTGCACCGTGGGCCGCTTCGCATGGCGGGGCGACGCTGGTGGCTGCAACGCTCCCCGCTTGTTTGGCAGCGCGGTCCCCTCATTCTGCGACGCACGCTCCCCTGCTGCCTCATCGTGCCCTTCAGGGCTCTGCTCTTCCCCCCTCCGATCCTTGTCACAGTCTGTTTCTTGGTGCGCTGCCCCAGTTGTAGCAGTCATAGGGTTGGCAGAAACAGGGGTCGCAGCGAGTCTGCTTCGGAGCATCCCTCGAGTGATCCGCCTCTCGTCGTTCCCTTCCCATGTGATCACGCCCTCTCCTCTCTTCTTCCCATCACCTCCCACAAACACCTCATTATATGCGCCCTTGCGTCTCTTCCTTCTCTCCTCTCCTTCCTGATCAGCCTCTTCCCCTTCTCTCCCTCCCCGCTCATCTAGATCCTCTTCCTCGCTTTCATCGTCACGAGCTTCCGCTTCCGCCTCTTCCCCTTCTCCCTCCGTCGCATCCCCTGACAGCACCCACAGCAGCGACCTCAAGAATGCAGCTCGGTTGGGGATGGTGGAGGGGAAGGAAGCGGGCCTTGCAAGCAACACGCTTGTGCGTTCACTGGGCTGCTCCCCTTGCTGCTCCCTTTGCTGCTCCTCTTGATGCTGTTGCTGGGCCAGCTGAGTCAGAACCGCGTGGTAGACGGATTGGGGGGGCAGGCGGAGGTGAGGGGGAGGTACACGTGGGGACGGCGCATCCGAGCAAGCGCCGCGCGAATTACGGCGGTTTTGCCGGTGCCTGATGGCCCACAGAGGAAGAGAGGCGGCATGCGATCGAACGGTCCTCCAACGTGCAGGAGAATATCCTCGATCTGCCACGTGGCATGCGAGATCGTTGTGGTCGTTGAAAAAAGGGGGTGGGAGAAAAGGCGAGATAAATTCAAAAATCAGGAAGTATCCTGGAGGGATAATAATAGGAATCGGACTAACAAACGCGCCAGGAAATGCACGAAACAAATCTACCGTTGCAGATCGCACTCCGAGGACCTGACGACAGATTAGAGGATCGGCCTACTGACCTGTCGCTTCCGGCAGGGGAAATTCGAACGAAGCTGCTCCGCAACTTCCCTCGCGTCCATCTCGTCTCGCTGTCGTTAATGCACGACACTTCTAAAACATACGAGCGTTACCAGCACCGTTGCTAGCACTCTCCGCGAGGCGGTGCTTAGGCGCAATGCGGAACCTTGGCTTACAATCAACCTGGCGTTACATCGACGTGGGAGCCGGTCGTCTCGCGTCACCAGCAACCAATCTGCCAGAGTGTACGGTATGGATTAACAGACAATGTCTATCGATGATTGAAGACCTCTTGAGCCTACAATTGAAAATAAGTCTCACTGTCTGCACCGTTCGGGTGCCACAACGAGAGACGCCGAAGTGAAGTAGGAACCTGCTTTACCAGGAACATGAATTGCAGGATAGCAGAAATGTGGACATGTGTATATGTGAAAGTGGGTGAAAGGGCGAAAGTCGAGACGCACTTTGGGGTGAAATGGGAATCCCAACGTCCAGAAATGCATGCAACTTTTGGCGGGAAAGCCCGAACGGTTTTCTGATAATACACCGCAATTCCATATATTCTTATTGGGGTAGATTTTGCTTTGAGAAATATGCGAAGAGCTGGTTACGCAACGAACATGTTCTCGTTTCTCCATTCGCCAGCGTCGCCTAGCCCACCCACTGCCACTGGCCCTTTCATGCACGCCTCTTGGTGTTGCCAGCATGGTATATCTCAGCGGACAAGCGAGTCCGCCCGGGGGAGCTCGCTGCCCGCGGGCAAAAAAAAACAAACGTTACTGTCACTGGCCCTTTCATGCACGCCTCTTGGTGTTGCCAGAGGCCAATGTCTTCCAATCCCCCATCATTCCCATCCCATCCCATCCATCCTTCTCCCACCCCACTCCACCGAGTCCCACCATTTCAATTCATATGCTGCTAGCTGCACTTTTGACCAGAAATGCAGCATTGCTGACAACAAATCCAACATCCTCACCAATTCGTTTTTTTCACCTTTTTTCCATGCCTCCCCTCCGCACATTGCGGCTCTAAGTCAGTGAACGATCGCGCATTACGCCATTGCTCCACCGTCCACCTTTTGTTCCCTGAAATCAGTACGGAAACTGCCTCTGACCAGGACCAGTGCGCATTACCTCAGTTGTCTTTTTTTTTTTTCCGTATCGCACAAGCTGCATTTTGTCAGAATGGCTGGAGGGGGGAGCGGCCACAGAGAAAACGCTCTGGCTGCGGCAGGTCGCCACGTGGCGGGAGTGGGGAAGCAGGTGGAAGGCGCGTGTCGGGCCATGTGGGTGGAAGTGTCCAATCACGGGCAGAAGCGCGAGTACCAGCTTGTGGGGGGCGGCGGCGGCTTAATTGAGGTTAGTGTTCTTATAAGGAGGGAATGGAAACGGAGGGTATTGAGAGGGGATAGAGAGAGTGTGGGTTGGGGAGAAGGCTTGAGGGGTTAGTGAGGCTTTAGCCATGCAAGCTGTTTGCTTCCCTTCCCCCTCTCCCCCTCCCCTCCCCATCCTTCCCCCTCCTTTTCATTAGGTAATCCCTACATGCATTGTTTTGCCCTTCAGTCCCCCTCACTTGTTATTCCACCATGCACAAATTCACCCAACCTATTCTTCCTTTCACCCCATTCCATGCGACCTGTCATGGCATGCGACCTGTCATGGCATGGCACGGCATGGGTGCATGGCATTGCATTGCACTACATTTCATCGCTTGGCATGGCATGGCATGACATGGCACATGTCGCATGGCAGGGCCACATAGTACCGGACACGCGCTCCATCCCCGATCGCCTCATAGCAGCCTTCAAGGACAAGTTCTTCCCCATGGGGTACCCTGACAGGTAGGTGTGTCTGGATAGCTGGGACTCTGCAGGTGAGGTACATGGTACCCACCACCCATAGCACATGCTCCATCCCCGATCGCCTCATAGCAGCCTTCAAGGACAAGTTCTTCCCCATGGGGTACCCTGACAGGTAGGTGTGTCTGGATAGCTGGGACTCTGCAGGTGAGGTACATGGTACCCACCACCCATAGCACATGCTCCATCCCTGATCGCTTCATAGCAGCCTTCAAGGACAAGTTCTTCCCCATGGGATACCCTGACAGGTAGGGCTACCCTGATAGGTACGCTATGCCATCTCGACGGATGGGGTCATCTGGATAGATGGGGCTAACCTAATAGGTACGGGCATTCACCTTCGTGATTTCTCATGGACAAAGGCGTTCACCCAGCACCCCTCCACCCCCCACTCTCCCCACTTCCGCGCCGTTTCCCCTGTTTTCCTCTGCAGCGTGGCGGAGGGCTACATGCTGTTCTCGCAGTACCGGGGCATTCAGCACATTGCTGTGGCGGCTCTCAACGTGCTCTCCACACAGGTAAGCAGCAGACTCTTATATTGAGTACTTTTGTGTACATGGCAACACATCCCTCCATGACTCCCATACTCTCCTACTCTCACACTGCACCACTCCCAGGCTCCAGCATCACATTCACCCCTCCTTCAACTGCCCAACCTTCCACACTCCTTCTCCCCCCCCCCCCCCCACCAGTCGCTCCTCTTTGCGGCAGGCCTGCGTCCCACGCCAGCACAGGCCACGATAGTGAGCTGGGTGGCGAAGGACGGACGGCATGCAGCATGCCAGCACTGGGAGCAAAACCAAACCTCCCTCTCTCTCCCGTCTTTTCTCCCTCCCACACACCAGTCACTCTTATTTGCGGCCGGGTTGCGTCCCACGCCAGCACAGGCCACGATAGTGAGCTGGGTGGTGAAGGACGGCATGCAGCATGCCAGCAAGATCGCCGCCAGTCGTCTCGGGCGCAGCATGGACGCTGACCCCAAGCGCTGGCGCGTTGCTGCTGACGTTGTCTGTGACGTGGGGGCTTTCCTCGAGTGCCTCTCGCCCCTCATGCCGCACCGCTTCCTGCTGCTCGCTGGCCTTGCCAACGCGGGGAAGGTGAGCTTGGGGCCGTGTGTTGATGCAGTTTTGAGGCTCCTAAAATAATCTTGAGGCTTCTGGGAAAAAACCCCAGCAAGATCGCCGCCAGTCGTCTCAGTCGCAGCATGGCTGCCGATCCCAAGCGCTGGTGCGTGGCCGCTGACGTTGTGTGACGTGGGGGCTTTCCTCGAGTGCCACTCCCTGCTCATGCCGCACTGCTTCCTGCTGCTCACTGGCCTGGCCAATGCAGGGAAGGTGAGCGTGAGGCCATGTGTTGGTGCATTCAATGCGCTCTGAGATGCTATTCATGTGTGCGTTGCTGCTCCTGCCTTTCTCGAGTGCCTCTCTCTCCCCCCTCATGCAGCACTGCTCCCCACCCACCCACTCTCCCCACCACAGGGCCTGTCACTGGTGATAGCCCGTGCCACGCGCCTGCCTCTGTATGATGTGTTTGCAAAGGAGGGCAACATCAGCGACCTGTACGCAAAGGGCGAGGCCATCAGCGTCCTCTCCCCCTTTCCCCTCTCCCCATCCACTTTCCTCCCCACCACAGGGCCTCTCACTGGTGATAGCTCGCGCCACTCGCCTGCCGCTGTACGATGCATTCGCAAAGGAGGGCAACATCAGCGACCTGTACGCAAAGGGAGAGGCCATCAGCGTCCTCTCCTCCCTCGCTGGCCTTGCCCTCGGCCTCAAACTCGCCTCCTCTGTCTGCCAGACAGCCCAAGCTAAGGTAACTAACGAGTCCGTGCCTTCTCCTCCCTCGCTGGCCTTGCCCTCGGCCTCAAACTCGCCTCCTCTGTCTGCCAGACAGCCCAAGCTAAGGTAACTAACGAGTCCGTGCCTTCTCCTCCCTCACCGGCCTTGCTCTCTGCCTCAAACTCGCCTCCTCCGTCTGCCAGACACCATACGCCAAGCTACAGTTCCTCCAATTCCCGCCTCTACTGGTAATATTTATTTTCCTAGCTGTGCAGCTAATATCTCTCCTTCTTTATCCCATCTCTCTATCACCTCGTCTCACCATGCCCCACCGAGCCTCGTCTCTGCAGCTGGCAGCGGTGCCAGTGCTGGCGGCGGTGCATCTGTGGTCCGTGACAGAGGAGATGAGGGCCGTACCTATCAACACTCTCAACGCCCAGCGCACCAACGTGCTCATCAACCACTTCCTCTCCGTGAGTCGCTTCTCAGTGCACTTGTTCAACACCCTGTTCATTCCGTAACCTGCACTTACACCCATGACCCATATCCACTAAAGAAAATGCCTTCCCATTACACTTCCCATGGTGTGCGTCAGAGCGGTGAGCTACTGAGCCCAGCGGACATGCGGTGGAGGGAGAACATTGTGAAGCCCGAGCCGCCGCTCACTCTCCCTGCTGCCCACCGCCTCGCCCTCACGCCTGCACCGCATGGCAATAAGACCAACAGTGGTAGGAGCAGCAGCACTGCCAGTGCCACCACTATCAGCACCACCACTGCCACCACCACCAGCAATGGCAGCAGCAAGAGCGTGAGCAGCAGCAGCAGCAGGTTGTGTGTGGGCGCTCCTCTTTCAGAAGCCCTGGGATCCCCAAGCAACCTGGCCAAGCTGAAAAAACTGTTCTCCAATGAGAAGTTTCTTTTGAGCTGCCCGGAACAGGACATGGCAGGTGGGGTGCCTCGGAAGATGCATCTGATCCTGCACAAGACAGCAGACGGTCAGGATGCAATCAGAGCATGGCTGCTAGCGTCATGCATCAGCCAGGCAATCAGCAGAAAGGCACAGGTACCGGTAGCTGGAAAGAGCAGCACTGATGGTGCTGGATGGGGTGACTGGGAGGGGAGTGTGTGGGAGGGATATGGTGAGATGGAGCAGCTGCTGCCTCACATGCTCAGGGGTTTGAAAGACAAGGGATGGCATACACACTCGTTCCTTCAGGGCTCCACAGCTAGGAGGGCAGTGTGGTGATGATTGCACGTGCATGCCCACATTTATTCAATGGAAACATACCACATGTATTTCCAGTATTCCAGGAACTACTTCGATAACCAAGGCAAGCAGGACAAGCACGTCATGTCACTGAAAAAGAGTGTGGACAAAAGGACAACCCTAACTTGTAAAACTATGTACAATTCAAGCTGGTGCATCCAGCCAATGGCATGACATGATAACAAATGTACGACATGAACAAACGAATTTTAAGACGTTCCATCTTCACAGGGTGCCAACGCCAGTTCTCTTGGTTTCCGGCTCTAATTCCGGCTCTAGCTCAGGCGGCGGAGTGAATTCCGGCGAATCTAGATCTGCCAGGTTCTTGAGGTCGACCACGGATAGCATGTCCAGCTTGCGAACCACCAGATCCGCAGCACCCAGCTCATACACTGGGTGCCTTCCTGCAACGGTAACAACCTGTGCGGAGAATAAACAAGGATGCATCAGAAAACTGGCATAGCATAGTACAGTTGCGGAAAGCGGGGAATTGAAGGGAAAAAAGTATGCACCTTCATGTACGCATCGTGGGCCGCTTCTATGGTGGAGTTGGAGCTCCCGATGACGATGCAACGCTCGGGAATAAACTGCAGTCGCTGTGCCGCATACTGCAACGGAAAACATTGTGGCACAAAAACATGATAAGTTCTCGGGTCGCCAAAAACGCTGCCAGCATTATCCGAAATTGACAACAGAAAAAATACCAGCAACACTTCATGAAGTTGCAAGACCCACCTGGTACATCTCAGGATCTGGCTTTCCTCTCTGCACGTCATCCGCAGAAATGACAGCATCGAAGAAACCTTCCATGCCTACAGCTTCAACAGCTCGCTCCAAGTATCTCGCCGGACGAGTCGACACAATCGCCACGGGGATCTTGCACCGCTTCAAAGTTTCCAGAAATTCTCTGGAGCCGGGAAGAAGCCTGTAGCAACCTCCCTGAAACTGTTCATACAGCTCTTCTTTTCTCTGCGACAATCTCCGTACAGTCATAAAGTCGCGCGACCAGCAGAGCACCTCGCGAATAACCTGCTCGTTCTTCATGCCTTCTGCCCTCTTAAGAACCCAAACGGGAGGCTGCGGTCGCCCTTCCTCTTCCGCAAGAGCTATCCACGCCTGGCGTTCAAAAACAGAATCGTCTTCGATAACCACCCCCTCCCACTCCAACAGGACGGCCAGCCATCCGCATCCCATGCGCTCCAGTCTTCTCAACGGGTTGCGCAGCGACAAATCATCAGCCCTGTCGCTAGGTACAAGTGGCCGCGAGGGAACCTGCGGCATGCGAGGGAAATTCTCCTTTAAGAAGCTCTGAGCTTCCCACGACTTGTAACGAGGCGTGAAAGTCGCCTCTTCCATGGCCTCCATGGCGGACTGTACAGGCACATGCCTTCGTCGCTCCGCCTCGTTCCATGATGAGCTCAACCTGGCGTTGCTTTTAGGGAGCCTAGCAGGAAATAGAGCTCTGCTGAACGATGTTGACTCGTTCGAGCGGACGTTGCAACTGAAACTTATACCTGCTAAACTGCAAAGCTGCTGAGAAGTCACTGTCGCCATGGCGAGCAAACGGAGCAATGCCAAGTACAAAACTAGAGAGTGGCTCCTCGTGCCAAAATGAGGCTGAAGATTTGAAAATGAAATGACAGAGAATGCTGGAAGACTGGAGGTTGGAGCAACTGTCAGAGCCAGCAGCATATGAGCATTGAACGGTGTGAGAGGCAGGATCAGACAAGATGAGGTGGGGGGGAAGGAAGGGATGCAACGCAAGGAGGCACAGCGGATGCCAAGCAGGCAGAAGCCAAACCCTACCAAGCCTGTAGGTGCTTCGGGCCCGATAGCTTCGGCCGAACCAGAAGTGCCAGAAACGTCGGTTCAGCCGCTTTCCCCTCGCTAACCAAGACTGCCCGAAGCAACAAGATTATTCCGGTTCGGTTCGGGCAAGTTCGATTCGAGCGCAACCAGCATTTTGGGCACCTGGCGAGGCCTGAACCAGAAAATGAAAAAAGGCCCATTTTGGGCATTAGCATTTTGGGCACCTGGCGAGGCCTGAACCAGAAAATGAAAAAAAAGGCCCATTTTGGGCATTTTCGATTTGAACAAAAGATCCATTTTCATGGGGCAGGTTCAGAGGAGTACAACGCCTGTATCTGGTCTGGTCATGTTGAAATAGATTCTCCTTCGGATGGAATCACCATGACCTGGACAGATGATGGGCTGAAGGGGCAGGAGGAAGGAATACCTGCCCACCCAGACTTCAGGGATTCTCGCGACACCATTCGTCAAAAACAGCGTGTTTCCCGCTTAGAGGTGGAAAAGCAAACAAGTCGGGCCTATTCGCCATCATTTCCACGTGACTCGTCGTGGAATAAAAGGGAGACACGTCGCAGATCCTGCTGCGAGTAGCGCTTGTGTCACACGCAAGACAGACTAATGACCATTTAATTGAGACACTCGCGTCGCTATCTATACATGGGCCGATAATGATAGCACTAGAAACGAAATCCTCATCATTTCATTCCGCACAATATTTTCAAAATCCTATTTTCATAAACATCCACAAAATATTTCACAACCAGACATCGCCGTCTGCAGGGGGCAATGACTGCAACAAATCAGCATCCAACGGAATTCCTTGCGACAACTGAAACAGCGCCAGTGAAAGTGCCATCGATGCCCCAAAAGCAGCAGCCAGCTTCTTGGAGTCAGCTGGTTCTACCACCAGCTCATATGACTCCTCATTTGTCCGCTGGCTGAGAAGAGAGTTGAGCAGCCCTTGTTGCCGCTTGGCTGCCTCCTCATTGGATATCTTCACTTTGCGCATGGATGGAGCTGCAATGCTACCGAAAAGATAGCCTGCTAATGCTGCTCCAGCGTGTGTGCTGTCAGGGTAAGATAGGGGCGAGGGGAGAGCGGACAGTAAGACCTTGTGTACCCATTCATGTAAGCAAGCATGTGTATGGGAAGCGAAGCTTGACACAAAGGGCAGGTAAGAATAAAGCAGAACAGAGAGCTGGTGGTCACAGGTGCCATGTGGATAGGCAGGCCAATGGTGACGAAGTGACAGGCACAACCATCTATATGAGTTGGGTACAGGGGCAGCATAGCCTGTGCAGCAGTGCTAACCTGTGGGACGAGCCCCCCTTAGGGAGCCCATCCTTTCCCTTCAGCAGAGCGAGAGCGACTGGCATGGATATTCTTCTTCCAAAAGAGAAAAATGTTACACGAGGCAAAGTGTAGGCCTGTCGCTTGCCAACGCCCCCCTAACAAAAAGAGATGATACGATCTCCCTTATCATTCATAAGGGGCGAGTGTCACTCACAAGGGGCCAACCAAGCAGGGCACT
Source organism: Closterium sp. Yama58-4 (assembly GCA_947470075.1). NCBI lineage: Eukaryota > Viridiplantae > Streptophyta > Zygnematophyceae > Desmidiales > Closteriaceae > Closterium > Closterium sp. Yama58-4. The sequence goes on along the minus strand of CANIUD010000121.1, from coordinate 517,514 downwards.
CACGAGGGGTCAATGGGCAGGGGGTTGGCGAAGAGGGCAAAGAGTGCAGCGATGATGAGCGACTCGCGCACATTGCTGTCCGCCGTCTCCGTGCCGATCACCTCCCGGTTCTTTATCAGAAACGCTGCATACGCCGCTGCCATCCCGTACACCGGACCCTGAGTGATGTGTCCCCCAGGGTGAAGCACATGGGCATAGAGTAGTGTGAGAAAGAGGTATGGAAGTCGCAGTGAGTGCAGGGTTATGGACGTGAACTCTCAAACGCTGTAGAATGGTTGAGTTGCAGTGGGTGGATACGCAGGTGGAACAGGGGGCAAGCGTAAGTGAGGGAGAGAACGGTGCCAAATGAAACCCTTACCGTGCCGCCAACGGTGACATCGGGCGTCTGCAGGAAGGAAACGATGTTGCCTGCGAGGCCGGAGGAGAGGTACACTGCGAGCAGACCCAGCGGGCCGATGGCGAACTCCAGCACACTGCCGATGCCCAGCAGGAAGAAGGTGCCCACTGACAGATGGATGATGCCCGCATGCTGTCAGTGGGATGGAAAGGAGGGTAGTAGAGGGGGGGAGGTGAGGTGTATGGAGGGGGAAAGTGAGGCTCAGAGAACTGCCCAGGAAAGTCGTGCCCACTGACAGATGGATGATGCCCGCATGCTGTCAATGATTGGGCGAGAGGGAGGTGTATGGAGGGGGGAAGTGAGGTAAGCAATGATGGTGGTGATGATGGTGATGGGTTCAGAGTACAGCACACACTGCCAATGGCAGGCAGTTTAAACGTGCCCATTGAGAGATGGATGATGCCTGCCTGCATGCTGGGAATGGGGGGGTTAGGATCTGGGAATGGAGGCTGGGTGTGGGTACAGCCTGGGTCGGATAAGGATAGAGGCTAGAAAGAACTGCAGAAAAACTGATCAAGGGAATGGCAGAGATTGGAAGGTGTTGGTAAGGATGGCTAAGGGAGCAAAAGAGCACAATACGCCATCAGAAGCTGGGAGCAGGAAGGAGGGGAACGTGGTGGGTGGGGGGGTGGACGTACGAGGAGGGAGGGCGTGAGGAGGCGCCACCACTCGCCGGCCTCGATGAGCGGGTTGACCTTGGCGGCCAGCAGCGCTGGCAGCGACGTGGTGATCACTCCTGGCACCGCCTCGGGACTGGCGAGCTCAAACAGGAACACGGCGATGTTGATTGCCACTAGCGTGTAGCTGATGGCGTTGAAGGAAGAGGACAGGGTGCGTGGCGGGGAAAGGGTGAAAAGGGGAGGAAACAAGCGTGATGGACTGGAAGGCAGGAAGTAGGAATGGGACCGGCGAGCTCAAAGAGAAACACTGCAATGTTGATCGCCACTAGCGTGTAGCTTATAGGCAATGTAGGAAAACGGGTGGGGGAGGGGGGAGGGAAGTGGACAGGGGAAATGGGCAGGAATGAGAGTGAGCGAAGGAAGAAGGTAGCAATGGGAGTGGCGAGCTCCACGGGGAGCACAGCAATGATAATGGATCATGGAAGTGACAGGGAGGAGGGAAGGGAAAGGGTATGAGAGTGATGGCATGGCAGGCAGACTGGTAGAGAAGGAAGTGACGATCTCTGAGAGGAACGGATGGCCGCCAGGGCGTGGGTGATAGAGGATTTCGGGGGGTGGGGGGAGATGAAGAGGGGCGTGGGGGAGCGTGAGAGGGAGGCGGGAGGGTGGTAGAGTTAGAGGAGGAACGAGCGAGGCCCCAGAAATGAAAGCGTCACTTAAAAGGGACGACTGCTTGAGTTGTGGAACACCACGCTGTACGAGGTCTCATGAACGGAAAGGAGCAAACGCCCTGGTGTGGGGTGAAAAGCCTGGAGTCGACAACCATGTTGCTTGCTTACCGTGAAGTGCTGCCTTCCGCATGATTACTAGCACCACTCAGCAGGCAGCGTGCTCCCACTCACTCACGAACGACTCACACACCTCTCTGGGCACTCCCTCACTCAAACGCCATTCATCCTTCCCATTCACTCTCATGCCACTGAAATTCGCTCACCGGACGGCCCTCACACACACTCGCACTCCACGGGGCAAACTCTCACGGAAATCTTATCAACGGCCGTGATGGTCGCTCGGGCAGAACCCCAGTCGTCCAGCAGGTTGAGTGGGCTCATGGTGTCTTCCAGAGCCACGTTCATTCTTGAGGCGCCTAAATTAAGAAAGCCACTTACACGGCGGTGGGAGCGCTGACGGCCGCTCTGGCGGAGATCCAGTCGTCCAGCAGGTTGCGCGGACCCATGATGGCATCCAGAGTCAGGTCCGACACCTTGGCTGAACGGAAAAACGGCAGGGGTGCAGCGTGGTGCAGAGCACAGAAGAAGGACGGACAGTTGAGGAAACGAAGAGGGAGACATACAGACGCGAGTGTTTAACAGAGGCGTGGAAGACTAGAAAAGACTGCTCTTTGCCACGGTCAAAGATCATGTTCTATTCGCGCTTTTCTGAAGGGGGTGGTCCTTCGTGCTTCTATTTTCCGCATTTGTTGTGCTACAATCCTCGACAGCACCAACTTAGTCGCACCATCTAGTGTTCCGAAGTTGGTCACTAACGACAGTAACGCATAAGGATAAGCAAAGCATGATCGCCAGGGAAGCATCACGGGGGGCGAATCAATGTCGAGTGTTGAGATAACTCACTGTCAAGCGCGCCACTGCCCTTCTTCTTCTCCACGTCCTCCACAATCCGCCTGATAAGCTCCTCCACCTCCTCCGCCTTCAGATCCTTGCTTCCGCTGCTCTCCTCCGCCTTCCCTGCCTTCTCCGTTTTCTCTGCCTCCGCGGGCTTGCTGCTGACGTCAGCCAGCGCTGTTGAAGATGTGGGGGCTGTGGATGCTTGCGAGGCGGCTGGTGCTGCGCTGGAATCAGCGTCCGACTTCTTCTCTGCGGAACGGAATAAGGAAGAGGCGGGTGGATGCGGTGTTTCGTTTTGCGGAGAATCACCGCAAAACGGCGCACGAAGTCTGCCAAACGCAGCGAGACGCGTAAAAGGCCAGCAAACAAATGAATGTACGAGGCGCTGCGGCTAAGGGCGAGGTGGGGAAGAGAAAGAAAGCGTACCTTTACCAGCGTTGAGCTTGTCGAAGTACGAATTTAAGGAGCTCAGTGCTTGAAAGTCCTTGGTCACTTTCTTCTTCTCCGTCGAACTGCTCGTATCAGCGGCGGCGGTAGACGTTGACGAAGTCGCGCTGGCGGCAGGCGATGCAGCAGGCTCTGCTGATGCTGATGATGCTGCAGCAGCTGCAGGTGCAGCCACGGCTTCCGCTGTTTGTTGCTCTGGTATTTGCTTCTCTGCGCTGCAGCTGCTGGAAGAACCATTCAGCTTTTCAAAGTACGCGTCGAGACTCTTCATACTGGAAGGAGGAGGCGGGGGAGATGGAGAAGCATCTGCTTTAGGAGAGCCTGATTGGTCAGAGTCAGTGCTCGGTCGTTGCTGGTCCTCGGAAGCTCTAACCCCAACGCCATTCTCCTTCTCCTCCGCTACAGTTGTTGTCGACTCCGAGCCTCCCGGCAGCGCACGAAGCCGGTACCGACGATGCGAGTGCAATGAAGAGATTCTTGCTCCTGCGAGTGTGACGGACCGAGCTTGGGATTCGCTGGAGCGAAGATGCGCGAAGCGGGAAGCGGATGGTGGCGCACGAGATGGCGAAACGACGGCTGATACGGAATTAGAAGACGAATTTCGGAAACTTGAGTCACGCGGCGGAAAGAGGCGATGGCCATGTGCAGCTGCTGGTCTGGTAAGTGAAAGGACTGTGGATGACATTTTTATTATTATTATTATTTTTTGTGAAAACTGTGGAAAAGGCTGTTTAGAGGGGAACAAGGAACCAAAAAGCTCGTCTAAAAAGGAGATTCACCCAATATCCTCAAGCTGCGAGCGTAACGCAGAACAAAGCACTTGCTCTAGAAACCAAATGGTAAGCTTGATCAGAGCACAGTTTGAAGTCCTGAGGGGGAATAATGTCCTGGAGTTCCCAAGGCTTTTGCCCCATAGAAAATGGTTGTGCGGCAGCAAATGTGGAATGCTGCAGTGATTGTAGCTGAGGGAGGTTGGGGAGGGGGGAGAACCCTGCGGCACAGAATCCCCCCCAGATGCGCACAGCACATTCAAACTTCATGACGGGACGGAACAGAGGGCGATGGAGGTCGTCCTGTCATTGGATGCCTCCGCGCAAAGCACTTTACCGATCTTACACGTCAGCGTCGCGTGCGATAAGAGGCGCAATTCTGGCAGCACCTGACCACCTCGAAGCCGACGTGTCAGTAACCACTTCTGTTGATGTGGCGAAGAGGGGTTGCGGGGTTGAATGCTGGGATTGCGTGGCAATGTGGACCTAAAGTCGAAGGAAAATACAGAGAGCTCCGCTGGAAGCAAACCGCTTTCACGACCATCAACTGTAGACATGTTCTGAAGCGTGACATCCTATTAGACATCTTCTGCAAGTAAAGATACATGATTGTAATCATATTACTGCAGAGTCTGCATTAAGTGAGGGTTACCATATATAAGGGATTATAATAACAGATAAACTGCTAGTATGCAAATCTATATCATTTGCGCAGCTACTAAGTTGTAAATTGCTTTCGGCGTATCTCTTGTTTTGTAAGCTGTTACGTAGCTTTGTAAAGGTGTATCTTCCCCACATCTCTTGTTACTGTTCTTCAACATGGCGCACTTGTATCTGATGCTTTCCCTCCATCCTGACGCGCAGCACACACCCCTGCCCTGCGCCAGGTCTGAGCTCTGCGGAAGCTGCAGGGGGATCTGTCATCCGCAACGCTTTCCGCGTTCACAGGGAATGGCGGAAGACGGATGCAGCTTTTCCCCGTCGCTCCCACGCCACCCCACCAACAAGCCGATCTCTGGTGCGTGCTGTTGCTGATACTCACGGCTGCGGTTGGGAATACCAGACCAGACCTATCACACTTGAGAACTGCAGCGAAGCATCACATAAGAACATCAACGTCTAGTCTAGATAGCCGAAGTCCAGCCATGGCTCCCGCACTCCGAGAACCTGGCGTCGGATCCATCGCGGAGCTCGATTCCATGCGTTACGACACAACCGTTTTGACTGATAGGCAGCCTTATTCCGCGTGTTGTGGGAGAGACAGTCGGATCGTCCACTCTGGTGTACCATCCAATGCAGCTGGCTGCGCCGCCGCTTCTTCAGCGAATTGTGCGAACTGCCACGCGAACAGTAGAGTTAGTTGTGACGAAGAGCTGGGGAGGCGGAATGCGGACGGCGTAGGCGAGGACCAATTGGCTGCACCGTTGGACTCCGATAGTGTCACTTCCGAGCCTGTGCCGTCAGGGGAAGTTTCTGAAACTCAGCGCGACCGTCCAAATTTTGAGCTTGACCAGTCCGTACAACTGTTAGGACCTAACCTTGTTGGTTCCGAACCAGTCGCCGTGGAGTCCATACCCGAGCCTGCCTCATCCTCGCGACCATCCGAGGCTGAGAGGGACCGACAAGAATCTCCTCAGTATGAGCAATTTGCTGACGCCTTGTCTTATCCTCTTTCCACGTCAGATACGGATTTTGACGACCAGCCTTCATTCCGCAACCTTCCCCAGTGTCATCAACAATTTCCGCCGAGCCCGCGGCAGTCGTCTCCGCGTGCGCGACAGCGGTGTCCGCGCCACCGCGGCGTTCCCCCGCCGGTTTCGGGGTTCTGGCGGATGATTGCCACTGCTACAGTCGGCGTGGCTGCGTTTGTCCTTTTCCGCGGGCGGGGAAGGACGCGGTTGCGATGCGGCACCGGCTTTCCCGATGTGATTGAGAAGGCTCCGCCACCGCAGATTAGGGTTTGGGGGGAGCGGCCACGTGTGCAGGAGTATGTAAGCATTGGAGATAGGTTATTAGAAGCTGTGGTTCCTTGGGCGGTGGATGGATATCAGAACTACGAGTATGGAAGCGAGATTAGTGGGGGATATGGCAGTGATGTTAATCTAGAAGACTAGGATGTGTCTTATGTAATAGTATGTAGGTGGGTAGGAGTACGCGGCAGGTTATTGTAAAATCCTATGTACGTGCCTGTTCCAGTCACTTCACGTTGAACCTGCTTGGCATAAAATTTCATCATTCTTTTGTCTTGTTTCTTTTTGGGTTGCGGAGCAACCTATTGCAATCGACAGGTCCTACTCTTTTTTTTCACGGATTTTTTTATTATCCAGAAAAAAATCCTATATAAGCAGGGTTGAATTACATATTTATGGATACTTTATTGGTGACTTATTCTAATATTGTTTTATTCAGTGCCAGTCTACCAGATGTGTCAGAATGTGATGGTTGTCTAGCCTGCAGTGGGGTACTCTATAGCGAGTACAGCCCTTCTAGGGTTTGCATATATGTATCCCTATGCTTGTTAGTCAAAACCCTTCTTGCCTGTTTCTCGTTTTGGCCTAGCATTTTGACATGCTATCAGAGCGGGTCGACCCTCCTGGGTCGATCCTGTGGGTGGTCCCACCAGAAGCTTCCGCTGTTGTTTCCTGCTGTTTCCTGCCTGCCGCGCGCTCCGGGCGCGCAGCGATTTTTTCTTCCCGCCGCGCGCCCGGGGCGCGCGGCGGTTTTCTGCCCCGTCACTCGGCGCGTCGCCCCCGGGAGGCGCTGCGACGGGCGACGGGGACCCGCGCGTCGCCCCCCGTCGCCCGTCGTGGCCTGCGCGCGGCCCGTACAGCCGGCGCGCGGCCCGTACGGGCTGCGCCAGGCCCGCGCGCGGCCCGTACGGGAAGCGCCAGGCCCGCGCGCGGCTCGGGCCGCCTGCGCGCGGTTCGGGCGGCTATGCCAGGCCCGTGGGCGGCCCGTTCCTCGCTGCCCCTGCCCTCCCCACTGTCCCCCGTGCTTCTACTGGCGCCCCACCCCTCCTACAGCCCGTTCTCCTGAATTAGGGTTTGGGGGTGACGGGCATGGGGGTGAAGCCACTGAGTGCCGTTCCCCTCCTCCTCCTCCTTCTCCGTCTCCCACTGCTGCAGCTGCCGCTGAGGGGGGTGGGTGTGTCAGAATCCCAGCCACTAACCACTGGGATAAAAGGGCTTGTTTGTGTGGCGGGTGAGTGCGCCCATAACCCCCCAGGCCAACGTGCCTGTAACCCTTCCCTAGGATCAACGGGGATCACCAGTGGACCTCTAACACCCCCCCGCACTGGGATGCCCGAAGTGCACACACTGGGATTCGAACCCGAGACCTTCGCTCTGATACCATGTCAGAATCCCAGCCACTAACCACTGGGATAAAAGGGCTTGTTTGTGTGGCGGGTGAGTGCGCCCATAACCCCCCAGGCCAACGTGCCTGTAACCCTTCCCTAGGATCAACGGGGATCACCAGTGGACCTCTAACAGGGTGTGTGGGAGCCGAGGGAGTGGCGCTAGGGGGTGTAGTGTGAGCGGTGCTAGGGGAACAGCAGGGGGTGTGTAAAAAGGGGGTGGGACAGCTGGGGGAAGTTGAGAGGAGGCCGTCGACTTGTCGTCCGCAGCGCCTGAAGTCCAGGGAGCCACGACCCCCTGTGGCCTGAGTAGTCCGGGGCTCTGCGCCCGGTAGCTACAGTGTGTGCACTCCTGGGAGCACAGCGAGCCAGCTGCGACCCCCTGTCGCCGTGTAGTCCGGGTTTAGCCTGGTAGCGTCAGTGCGGCGTACTCCTGCTGCCTGTGTGTCTGCAGCTTCAGCCGTCGCCTCTCATCTTCTTGCTCCCACAGTTTCTCCTCCTCCTCACTTGCCCTCTGTGATAGCCTCTAGCTTTGCTTATAATTGTGAACTATTGCTCTGTCTGCTTGTTATGTTGATTGTACCCCACTTTGACTATGGGGGTGTGTCAGAATGTGATGGTTGTCTAGCCTGCAGTGGGGTACTCTATAGCGAGTACAGCCCTTCTAGGGTTTGCATATATGTATCCCTATGCTTGTTAGTCAAAACCCTTCTTGCCTGTTTCTCGTTTTTGGCCTAGCATTTTGACAAGATGCTGAAACGAAAGATGAACTATAATGACCAGACAATCCGATCATTCTATTTCAAGTAAGATTCTGTCGTCATATTCGGCACGAGAAAACGTGTTCATCAAAATTGATGAATACGGTATGTTTTACTGCATGGTATTTTGTACTACGGTATACTAAGCGTCAGTCTATACTACCGCTTCCCCAGCCTAGTATGGGGGGGAAGTCGATAATATAAACATTGGATAAGCGACTATGACAGAGCAACACAATCTGCACACCCTAAAGAGTCTACACCGATCAAGTCCAGCTGAAAATGGCTTCGCTGTCATAGTGGTACACCACCCAACCTTTTGTGACGATGATCGGTAAGATATCTCTTTGAAACATGCAGGCTGCATTACTATTGCAACAATTAGCAGCATAATAGAAACGGAAATGAAACGAAACTTCAACAAACTCAGAATTAAAATTGGTACGAGACATTTCCTTCCATCCCACATGAGAACCAGTATCTGCAAATCTGCGATAACAAAAATACAATCATGGAATGCAAGAAAATGGAGAAAATATAAAGAACTCAATTTAGGGGGAACAAAACTGAAATAACCAAGAGAATGGCCGTAAAAACGTATTGAAACTTCAAGACACAGAAAATCAGAATAATTAGCTCCCGAACCAAAGAGGATAGGGAATAAAACTTGCATGGGAAAGAGACAGTGAGTGTTATTCAAAATAATAGAGAATGACACAATATTAATACTAGTGAGCAGAAAACTAGAATGTGGAAAGTGAAAACTACATGAAGATGATTGAAGTTTTTTTAATATTAATCCAGAGATACAAGTGCACATCGGATGAGCCAATGCTAGAAAAGTGATATTGAAAAGGAGTGAAACAAGCAAATAAAACGAGAGCGTAGGGTGCCTAAACAAGGAAAGGAAGGAAAGAACACCGAACCTAGGATCTGATCGTTTAAAAAACGTAACAAAATGGTAATGCGGAATACAAAACAGAGAAGAAAATATCAATGATAACAATAGAAAGCAATTGGGTGGAACAGAAACACGGAAAAGTGCATGGATAAAGAACAAAGAAGGATTGATGAAAGAATCGATTGAACTAAGAAGAAATCAAAGAGCAAGTAAGAAAGTGTCAAGATAGTAGCTAGAGGTGAGGAGCCATGCTAGGGTGAAGAGGAGAAAGTGTCGAGAGAGTTTAGGCAAGGAAAAAGGGGTTTCACTATAGCACACAAGGTACATATAGCAAAGCAACAAAGAAGGTGCACCACCAACTCTTAATAATAATAACTACAGTACCTACAGCACGCAGGGTATATATTAAACATATTGTTTGACACACCCCCTTAGCCTGCGTGCGGTAGAAACTGGTGCAGCCAGCACCCCCTGAACAAGCGCTGTGGAAGAAGGTGTCAAACTATATGTGCTGCATATTGTCTAGGCTGTAGTGGGGTAGCCCATATGGGGTACAACCTAGTTAGGGTTTACTACTTGTACTCCTGCATCCTGTTAGTTCATCCATTCCTGCTGCTAGATTCTAACATGGTTTCAGAGCACTAAGGTCCGTAGGACCGTTTTTTTTCGGGCCCACCTACCGCTGCGGTTACCGCGCTACCCCACGTAGCCTTGCCTTGCCTTGTATGCCTTGCCTTGCCTTGCCTTGCCTGCGCGCTTCCCCTAGAGGCCCGTAAGGCCCGCGCGCCGCCTCTACACGCCTGTCGGGCCCGCACACACGCTGCTACCGCGCGCTGCCCGCACCGAGATCGCGCAGCCCGCCCCGAGTCGCGCGCAGCCCGCTGCAGCCACGCGCAGCCCGCACCGAGCCGCGCGCAGCCCGCTGCAGCCGCGCGCAGCCTGCACCGAGCCGCGCACAGCCCGCTGCAACCGCGCGCAGCCCGCACCGAGCCGCGCGCAGCTCGCAGCTGCCGCGCGCAGCCCGCGCCGAGCCCGCGCAGCCCGCGTCGAGCCGCGCGCGGCCTGCTACGGCCTCGCGCAGCCCGCGCGCGGCCCGCAGCAGCTCGTGCCGAGCCGCGCGAGGCCTGCTCCTGCCTCGCACGGCCCGCGCGCGGCCCGCAACAGCCCGCGCCGAGCCGCGCGCGGCCCGCTACTCCCTAGCGCGGCCGCGCGCGGCCCTTTGCCTCGGCCCCGACCTGCCGCTGATGCGGCCCCGCCCAGCAGCTGCCATGGCCCCGACCTGCCGCTGATGCGGCCCCGCCCTGCAGCTGCCACGACCCCGACCTGCCGCTGACGCGGCCCCACCCTGCTACTGCCGCTGACGCGGCAGCGCCCTCCAGCTGTTTCGGCCCTGCTCTGCAGCCGGTTTTGCGGCCCCGACGTCGCCGCTGTCGTGCGCCTACTCGAGCGCCGGCCCTGCTCTCCCAGCCTTTGGTGAGCGCCTGCCTGCCTGCCTGACGGCCTGCCTGTCTGCCTGCCTGCCTGCCGGCCTGGCTGCCTGCCTGCCTGCCGGCCTGCCTGCCTGCCTGCCTGTCTGCCTGCGTGTCTACTTGCCTGCCTGCCTGCCTGCCTACCTGCCTGCCTGTCTGCCTGCCTGCCTGCCTGCCTGCCTGCCTGCCTGCCGGCCTGCCTGCCTGCCTGCTTGCTTGCCTGCCTGCCGCGCCTGCCTTTCCTGCGCTACTGCTACTGGCAGGTGGCCAGATGCAGCTCCAGCGACATTCACGCGAGCCTCTGACGCCTCAGCAGCTTAGTGAGTGGTATACTAGCTGGGGTTGTCGCGGTAGCCGTCGTAGCTGTCGCCCTGGAGCTGGTCAGTTGGGAGCGTCTGGCAGTGGCCAGCTGCAGCTGCAGGGACGTCCACGTGAGACACTTACGCCCCGGCAGCTCCAGGAGTGGTACGCTCAGTGTAGCAGGTCTACGCGTACAGTCCGCTGCCCGTACGTCATTCGCACAGGTGCTAGGACTGGTCAGCCTTGTGGGACGCTTGGTCACACACAGTCCCGCTGCTTCGCCCGTCTGAGCGACGACTGGCGCACAGTGTTTGGCGACGAGGCTGAGCTCCCCACGTGGCTGGAGCTGCATAGACAGAGGGTAGATATCTTTGCGCTTGACTATGATGCTATTCTCACTGCCATGTATGCATTGTCTACTAGTGCTGACCGTGCCTGTTGCCTGTGCGTACCGCCTGACCCTGGTGAGGCTGCTGCCCTAGGTGCTAGTGCGTCTCCTGCTCTAGGTGCTGGTGAGGCTGCTGCTCTCGGTGCTAGTACGTCTACTGCTCTAGGTACTGGTGAGGCCGTGGCATCAGGTGCTGCTGTGTCTGCTCTCTCTGGTACTGCGCCCACTGCGGTCTCGCACACCTTCACCCTTGACTCAGGAGCTTCCCGCTCCTTCTTTCGCGACTGCACCGCACTTACGCCGCTCCGTCGGCCAGTCCCGGTCTCCCTGGCGGACCCCTCTGGGGGTCCAGTCCTTGCCCACTATTCCACGGTTCTGCCGTGTCCGGCCGTCCCGTCCGGCTCGCTGTCAGGTCTTTACCTCCCCTCGTTCTCTACGAACTTGGTGAGTGGAGCTGACCTCCAGGATGGGGGGGTTGACCAGTTCACTCCTGCGAGTCAGCGAGTGACTCACTGTACGTGTGCTAGGACGGGCCGGCACTTGGCCACGTTCACCCGTGCACCTGGCTCGAGTCTGTACACACTGACCACTGAGTCCCCTCAGGTAGCTGCGTCTGCGTTTGCGTCTGCGTCTGGTCAGCTGGCGGCCCCCTGCGAGTGTCGCGCTTTGTCGCACGACACTCTCCTGTGGCACCACCGCCTTGGTCACCCCTCCTTGCCTCGCCTGCGTAGCATGCACTCTCGCTCCCTGGTCTCTGGTCTTCCCAGGTCCCTGCCTGCCCTCCCTCCCTCGCCTGCGCCGCCCTGCATTCCTTGCGTCGAGGGGCGGCAGCGCGCCGCTCCTCACTCCTCCTCGTTTCCTCCCACAGAGGCTCCACTGCAGACGCTCCATCTGGACGTGTGGGGCCCAGCCCGCGTCCAGGGACAGGGCCGCGAGCGGTACTTCCTGCTGGTCGTCGACGACTACACGCGTTACACCACGGTCTTCCCCTTGCAGAGCAAGGGGGACGTCCCTGCTGTTTTGATCCCCTGGATCCGCGCTGTTCGTCTCCAGCTCCGCGAGCGGTTCCGGTCGGACTTTCCTGTCCTGCGTCTGCACTCTGACAGAGGTGGTGAGTTCTCCTCCGACCTCTTGGCAGCCTACTGTGCGGAGCACGGCATCACCCAGTCGTTCACGCTTCCGGCCTCTCCGCAGCAGAATGGGGTTGCTGAGCGCCGCATTGGCTTAGTCATGGAGGTCGCTCGTACCTCCATGATCCATGCGGCTGCCCCCCATTTTCTGTGGCCGTTTGCGGTCCGGTACGCCGCGCATCAGCTCAACCTCTGGCCCCGTGTCTCCTTGCCGGAGACCTCGCCCACACTGCTGTGGACGGGGAAGGTTGGCGATGCGTCGCGTTTCCGGGTCTGGGGTGCTCGTGCCTTTGTCCGCGATACCACCGCGGACAAGCTCTCCGCCCGCGTTGTTCCCTGTGTCTTCCTTGGCTTTGTCCCTGACGCGCCTGGTTGGCAGTTTTACCACCCCACCTCGCGCCGTGTCTTTGCGTCTCAGGACGTCACGTTCGACGAGTCGGTTCCCTTTTACCGTCTCTTCCCCTACCGCACTGCCTCGCTCCCCCCCCCGCCGCTCTTCCTTGCTCCAGGTGCTCCCCAGGTAGACCCCCTCCCCGCTCCCGGTCCTGCTCCTTCAGGTGTTTCTCAGGTAGACCCTCCTCCCTTGACTGCGCCGGTTGAGGTCACTGGTGACTCAGGTCCTCCTGCGAGTGGTCCTGCTCGGGGTGCTGAGCCTGGGGGTGCGGAGCCTGGGGGTGCTGAGTCTGGGGGTACTGAGCCTGAGGGTGCGGAGCTTGAGGGTGTAGAGCCTGGTGGTGCTGAGCCTGCGTGTGAGGGGTCTGGGGGTGCTGAGCTTGGCGGTACTGACGCTGGAGGTTCTGGAGCTACTGAGGGTGCTGGCGCTGGAGGTTCAGGAGCTGCTGGAGGGCCTAGTCCTGGTGGCGCTGGAGCTGGAGGTCCTGGAGCTGTTGAGGGTGCTCGCGCTGGAGGTTCTGGAGTCGCTGGAGGTACTGGTGCTGAGGGTACTGACACCGGAGGTTCTGGAGCCGTTGGGGGTGCGGGCGCTGAGGGTTCTGAGTCTGCTGTTGCGCGGTCTCCTTGGAGTGGCCGCCTTCGTCCCCGTGTGCCTCTCACCCCACAGCAGCTGCAGGACTGGTACGGTCGCCGTCAGCGTCGCGCTGCTGGAGCTCGGAGTCGTGCTGGTCCTTTGTCTACTGGAGGTGCTGGAGTTGCTGGTTCTGGAGGGGCTCGTGCTGGAGACACTGAGGCTGGAGACCCTTGGACTGGAGGTGCTGGCTCTGGGGGTGCTGCTGCTGGAGACGCTGAGGTTGGAGACCCTGGAGCTGGAGGTGCTGGTTCTGGGGGTGCTACTGCTGGAGACCCTGCGGTTGGAGACCCTGGGACTGGAGGTGCTGGTTCTGGGGGTGCTGCTGCTGGAGACACAGAGGTTGGAGACCCTGGGACTCGAGGTGTCGGCTCTGGGCCTGGAGCTTCTGGAGCTGCTGGAGGTACTGGAGCTGCTGGAGGTACTGGAGCTGCTGGAGGCACTGGAGCTGCTGGAGCTGCTGGTTCTGGTGCAGCTGCGCCGACACGACTGTTCTTCGCTCCGCCGTCTCCGTCGTCTCTGCCGCCGTCTGCCTCTGTTCTTCGTCAGGTTCTTACTCTTCCGTCGTCTACTGGTCTTCCGTTACAGACTGGCTCGCCGCTGCCTGCTCCTTCTCCTTACGCTGAGCTGACTGGTAGTCCTGCTGTGCGTCGTGAGCCTGCGTCGCGTCCTGTCTCGCCTGCTCGTCCTGGTCGTACCGGTCCTCGTGTTCCTCGTTCGCGTCCGCCGGCTGTCCCCAGCGCGCACCTCGTAGTCCGTCGTCCTTCCTCTGTTCCGCAGCCTGTTCCTCTGCCGTCTCCTCCTGCGTCCTCTTTGCCTGACGTTCCGGACCCTGCGTCTGACCGGTTTCGTGCTCAGCACCCTACTGTCACGCGTCTACTAGCCACTGTTGTCACTGACCCGTCGTTTGAGTCTGCTGCTGCGTCTGCTCTTGTCGCTGAGCTTGTTGACTTTGCTGCTGCCTGTCGTCTAGACTTCACTGCCAGTCTTGTTACTGAGTCTGAGTCTGTCTGTCCTCCGTCCGTCGGGGGTGAGTGTGCTCTTAGCACGGACGTCCTTGAGGACAGGCAGGAGGAGTTCCAGTGCCTTGCTGCTGCTTTACCTCATCTTGTGTCCTCGCTACTTGCCCCTGAGGGAGACCCGGATGCACCAGACATCCCGACTCCGCGCTCTTACGCAGAGGCGATAGAGGGTCCCTACTCCTCTCAGTGGCAGGCAGCCATGGACGCAGAGATGGCTTCCTGGAAGTCCACAGGCACCTACGTTGACGAGGTTCCCCCACCTGGGGCGAACATCGTCAGTGGCATGTGGATTTTCAGGGTGAAGCGGCCGCCGGGTTCTCCGCCTGTCTTCAAGGCGCGTTACGTGGCTCGAGGCTTCAGTCAGCGAGAGGGAGTTGACTTCTTCCAGACCTTCTCCCCCACCCCGAAGATGACCACTCTTCGGGTGCTGCTGCATGTTGCTGCTCACCGTGACTACGAGCTTCACTCTCTTGACTTCAGCACAGCTTTCTTGCAGGGCAGCCTGCACGAGGAGATCTGGCTGCGCCGCCCCCCGGGCTTCACTGGGTCGTTCCCTCCTGGCACCCAGTGGAGCCTCCGGCGGCCGGTCTACGGTCTCCGCCAGGCGCCACGTGAGTGGCACGACACACTGAGGACTACGCTTGCGGCTCTTGGGTTTGCGCCTTCTACTGCTGACCCGTCGCTGTTTCTGCGCACCGACACTTCCCTGCCGCCGTTCTACATCCTCGTATATGTCGACGACTTGGTTTTTGCCACTGCTGACACTGAGGCTCTCGCCCACGTGAAGTCGGAGCTGCAGAAGAGACACACGTGCACAGACTTGGGTGAGCTGCGCAGCTACCTTGGCTTGCAGATCACCCGAGACAGAGCACGTCGCACCATCACCTTGACTCAGTCACACATGGTGCAGCAGGTCCTTCAGCGCTTCGGCTTCACCTGGTCTTCAGCACAGGCCACTCCTCTGGCTACAGGTCACACGCTCTCAGCTCCACCTTCGGACGAGTCCGTAGAGCCGAGTGGTCCTTACCCAGAGCTAGTCGGCTGCCTCATGTACCTGATGACTTGCACTCGACCTGACCTCGCATACCCTCTTGGTCTCCTGGCTCGCTACGTGGCTCCTGGTCGGCACCGACCTGAGCACATGGCTGCTGCTAAGAGGGTACTGCGTTACTTGTGCAGCACATCAGGCATGGGGCTAGTGCTTGGAGGGACGAGCCCAGTTGTCCTCACTGGGCACTCAGACGCTTCTTGGGTTGACGACCTGGCTACTCAGCGGTCGTCACAGGGTTACACCTTCAGCCTTGGCTCTGGTTCAGTTTCGTGGCGTTCTACACGCTCGACTTCAGTTCTCGGCTCCAGTTGTGAGGCTGAGATCTACGCCACCGCCATGGCTGCACAGGAGTTACGCTGGCTCACCTACCTGCTGACTGACTTGGGAGAGCAGCCTCGTTCTCCTCCAGTGCTGTACGTTGACAACAAGGCCGCCATTGCCTTATGTGAGGAGCACAGACTGGAGCACAGAACGAAGCACATTGCTCTGCGGTACTTCCTGGCTCGAGAGTTGCAGCAGCGAGGCCAGCTTCGTCTTCGCCACGTGGCCACTCGGGCCAACACTGCTGACATATTCACCAAGGCACTTCCGTCTGGTGATCATCAGCGCTTTTGTACTCTGTTAGGCCTTGTGCCTACGTTTCCACACTTGCTGTAGTCTCTGCTTGTACTGTGATCTGTACATATATATATATATGCATGCTGGCTCTTGCTAGGTAGCCATCACTGTACTGTTATTGCTGCATATATATCTCTGCATGTGAACTGGCCTTGTGGCCCTTTGCTTGTGCTCAGAATGCGTGGTGACGTTGTGATCCACCCTGAGCTTGTTTTGCTTCTCTTGACTGGTCGTGTGACCCCTTGTTCTCCCCCACTTTGCCTATGGGGGTGTGTCAAACTATATGTGCTGCATATTGTCTAGGCTGTAGTGGGGTAGCCCATATGGGGTACAACCTAGTTAGGGTTTACTACTTGTACTCCTGCATCCTGTTAGTTCATCCATTCCTGCTGCTAGATTCTAACAGAAGGCAGAGAAGTGAGGAAGGTGAGAGGAGAGGAGAGAAGAGGAGAGGAGAGGAGAGGAGGTGGGGGGCCAGGACCGGCGGACCCGCTTACGAACCTCCTTTTACAAAGGGGAGGTGAGAGAGGGAAGGGAGAGGAGGTGGGCTAGGCGGGCTTGAGCGCGAAAGCTCATAGCGATCCCCCCCCGTTAAGAACCCCCAAGTCCCGATGAGGAGAGGAGGTGGGCTAGGCGGGCATGAGCGCGCACGCTCAATGCGATCCCCCCCCGTTAAGAACCCCCTAGTCCTCACCCCCCTCGTCACTCAACCCCGTCAACCTCACACCTTCCGCACCTGTCTTCTCCCGCCACCCCCTCACCCTTCTGCACTTCTCTCCCCCCCCCCCCCCTACAGCAACAGTTGCTGCAGGGAGAGAGGAAGAGGGAAGGGAGGGATGGCAGGCTCCTCACACCCGCCGCACCTGTCTTCTCCCGCCACCCCCTCACCCTTCTGCACTTCTCTCCCCCCCCCCCCTACAGCAACAGTTGCTGCAGGGAGAGAGGAAGAGGGAAGGGAGGGAGGAGTGGCAGGCTCCTCACACCCGGCCCCCCCCCACAACCCCTTCCCCCTCCCTCCCCCCTCCCCTCGACGAAAGCCGCGGAAGGGAGGGCGGGGGGGGGGGGGGGGGCGGCGGTAGCTGCTGCTGGCGCTGGCGGCTGGCCGCGGCGCTGGCCTCCGCGCTGGCGGATTGCGGGGTGACGGGGGCGACGAAACGGGGGCCGCGTGGCGACGAAATGGGGGCCGCGTGGCGACGAAACGGGGGGGCAGCGGGCGACGGGCAGGGCGTCCGCGGGGCAGCCGACGGGGCGTCCGCGAGGCAGCCGACGGGGCGTCCGCGAGGCAGCCGACGTGGCACGTTCGGGGGGACGGGCAGGGCGCGCGCGACGGGCGAACGGGGAGAAAAAAAAAATAGCGCATTTCACGATGTAGTACGGGCGGGCCCATGATTCTTAAAAAAAAAGAGAAGGTTCCGGGAAAGAACCAGCTCTGTACCATGTCAAGATAGTAGCTAGAGGTGAGGAGCCATGCTAGGGTGAAGAGGAGAAAGTGTCGAGAGAGTTTAGGCAAGGAAAAAGGGGTTTCACTATAGCACACAAGGTACATATAGCAAAGCAACAAAGAAGGTGCACCACCAACTCTTAATAATAATAACTACAGTACCTACAGCACGCAGGGTATATATTAAACATATTGTTTGACAGAAAGAACCAGAATATGAAAAAGAAATATAGAAGTCGAAAGAAAAGGGAAATGGGAAGAGGTGGAAAGAAGTAGTGAGGAGAGAACAAAGTTGCTGTACATAACTCATGAAGATTGGTAAGAAGATTGAAAAAAATAACGGAATAGAACGAAGGACGGTTAACGTAGGAAAACACTAACTTCGTGAGGGCTTTACCTAGTTGACATGAAGTAGCACGGATGATAGGAGGATGGAAAACAGAAAGGATGGAAGAGCGAACAAACTAGCGGAGGAAAATGGAAAACGAGTAGAATATAAGAAAAACCACCAAAAAACAAACTATCACGGTTATAAGGGCATTCGTGAGTAGAGGTAAGCAGAAGGTGTGCACAAGAATACCTCGCAGGTAATGGTTCCCCACGGAAACAGCCGCTTATGGCGGCGGGGGGGCAAAGGTGCGCGGGGATAGGGAAGAAAGCTTACTACTAATTAACTCCAATAAGAAAAGAGGTAGTCGCTCACCGACAAAGAGATAGCAAGAGTTGTGGGAGTGGTTGGCAGTAAGGCAGTCGTAAGTGCTAAGACCAGGAAGACGCACGGCCAGGAACAAGCACGACCAGGAAGAAAAAAAAATTCGACAAGTTAATTAAATATCATTTTTATTGTTAAATCTTCTTAGCTTTGTAGCGCAATGGTTTCGATGGTGTCGGTAGTTGGAAAGGGTGGGAGATCGATTCTCTTTGGAGTTGCAATTTTATTTCAACTGACAAAATGCCAGCTCCGTTACTGTTCGAAGTACACTTAACCCATCAATGTTGAATGATATGATAAAACACAAAACTAATAGCACTGTGGGATTAACTAAATGTGAAACTTTTCTCTTCAGCATTTTTCCTCACTCTTTGGTATCAAAATGCGAAGAGCTAAACAACTTCCCATATTTGTTTCAATTAAAAAAAAGAACAATTCCAAAAAAAATTAATGCAACATAGATATACATAAGAATATTAATTCAAAATATGCATAGATCAAGAAGGTCCGCAACCCTAAGACGATTTCGTCGCCTCTTGTTCCTCTTAATTTGGTGTTGAGAGGATCTTATAGCCGGCAGCCCAAATTGCACAAGTTTTAAAAGGTTGACGCGAGGGGGTTTTTGTGGTGAGGGTTTTGGCGAAAGATTCCGATTTCGCTTTTTTCGTTTTTTTCGCCAAACCCAGCCCGCCCTCGTATTTCGCCCTGGGGGTTGGTTCAGTTCCCAAAAGTCCCAAATTGCAGGCACGCTTTTCTTCAAACCTTGAAAACACTAGTTCGTCAAGTTTTAAAAGCTTGACCCGCGCGGCCCGCAATTTGGGACTCGGGCTTTATGTGCCTGGATTCATTTGTCTTGTACAGCTGAAGAAGCTACAATGGCGATCGCCAGCAGAACTCTCCCATCGATCAGGCCGTCCCAGCTCCACCACACAAGCCAGGTCTTGGGATTGCAAAATTTCAGAATATGGTGTGCACTAGTTTATTCCACGTGGCTTTTCTTTTCCATGCTGGCTAGCCTGCCTGCCCGGCTGGCAAACAAATACCCACTTTCTATTCAAGTCGCAGACGCGACCCCAATCTCGAGGTTC
This sequence comes from Closterium sp. Yama58-4, assembly GCA_947470075.1. Taxonomy (NCBI): domain Eukaryota; kingdom Viridiplantae; phylum Streptophyta; class Zygnematophyceae; order Desmidiales; family Closteriaceae; genus Closterium; species Closterium sp. Yama58-4. The sequence goes on along the minus strand of CANIUD010000121.1, from coordinate 498,392 downwards.
TAGCACCCAAGATTGGCTGGTCACCGCACTCCACCCACCCTAGTTACATCGCCACCTCGCGAACCCGCATTCACACCTGCAGTCTGAATGTTTATGGGGCCTGTTTATTATCGGCTTCATGCTTCGTGCTGTTCGACACATTCTTCAGAAAAGCATTGGCAACTGCTGTGAAGGTTTTCGCTGAGTCGCGGCAACCTATTCCGCCATGGCGAGCGGCACGGTGAATCCGACGGCACTGAAAGCCCCAGCTCCCGTAGGCTTGCCGATCGCGTCGCGCGCTGAAGGCCGCGGCAAGAGTCGATCGCGGCGTGGTGTTGGCGTGAAGATCCCGTCGGGCTTCCCCCAAAGCCACTCGATCGCAAAAGCCTCACCGTTTTCGTCCAGATCTGTTGATTCTTTGTATGGCATCTATCCCGGTCGATTATCTGGTAATCCGGTAATTCCTAGGCCGGCAGCAGCGGGTGCTGATAACGTTTGGCGGCTGTACACGTCAGATCCATCCAATGGCGAGGACAATGAGCCCTTAAAATCAGCCGTAACAAGCAGTGGCGAAGAAGTTTCGCCGACGACTGTCGGGAAAGCGCAGCCGGGGGAAGCGCAGGGGGGAAAAGCGCAGCAGGGGAAAGCTCAGCGAAACCGAGCGTACAGACTCATGCAGCCAATGCAAATGACCCCGAGGCCTCACCGTCCACTCTCGAGAGCGCCCCTGCTTCACCGGGTTCTTCTGGTTCCGCAGCCGCCGTGCGAGGCTCCGAATCGCCTCTTAGCGCGCTGCGCGTTATGTTGGAAGTTGCGGAGCAAGAACTAGCAACGGCTCGGGACCGGTCTCTAGCCGCCGAGGTCGAGGCGCAGCGCGTTGCGGAACGAGCGATTGAGCTGAAAGACGCGGCTGTTGCGGCGGAGAACGCGGTGGATGAGGTGCTGCGTGACGTGGAAGCTGAGCTGGCTGTCGAAGTGGCAGCGCAAAAGGCGCTGAACGCTGCTGATGCGGCGTTTGTTGCGCAAGAGGTGGCGGCGACGGCGGCGGAAGCTGAATTGCGCGCAGCGCTGCTAGAGTTCGTCAATAGAGAGGGCGAAGCGGGAAGGTCAGAGGAGGAAGGCGGCCTGGGGGGCGCGGATCCGGGAACAGGCGCTGCGGGGAAGCCTTCTGCGGAAAAAGTTACCGCGGAAAGGGTAGACGCGCTGAAGGCGTCGGTGAAAGAGGCGCAGGAGTTGCTGCAGGCGCGCAGGGAGGAGCTGCGCACGCGGCGGGAGGCGCTGACGCAGGTGCTTGCGCGCAAGGAGCGGTTGCTGCAGCTGGCTGCGGAGCGGGCGGAGCGCGCGGGGGAGGCCCGGAGGTTGGCGCAGGAGGCGGAGGAGCGCGCGGCTGCGAGCATGGCGGCGGCAGAAGAGGCGGTGGCGGGGGAGGTGGAGGCGAATAGGCGAGTGTCGGACGCGAGCAAGGCAATCAGCCGGGCGGAGAAGCTGAGCAAAGATATTGCCAAGGTATGGCGGAAATGGCAGAAAAGATGGCGACGTTCTTAGAAACTTCGGGAATCTAAGCGATGAGGTGGATGGGCAGACGCGTATGCGTGGATAGCTCTTGATGCACGTCATAATTAGATTCTTTCTCAAATTTCTCAACGTTCTATGATTGATTTGTTCCATCGAAACCCCAAATCCCTGGGTTCAGGCAAGGGAGAAGGCGGCGCTGCTGACGGTAGAGAAGGAGGCGCTGCTGGCCAATGAAGTGGCTCGGGCGTCTGCTGCGCTGGCATCTACAGTGAAAGAGGGCAAGGCCGCAGCCAAGGAGATGCTGCCACGTGGCACCCCTGCTGCAGCTGATTCCGCTGGTGGTTCTGACGCCGCTTCTCCTGGTATCGTCAGCACTGCTGCTTCTAGCGGTGCTGCTGCTACAGCGGCTACAGCTGGTGGGGTGGCAGCAGGTGGGGTGGGCGGGGAATTGGGCGGCAATGCTGCAGCAGGTGCAGCTGAGGCGGTTGTGGGGGCGGATGGGGGCAGGGGGAAGGGGGAGGAGCGCGAGGAGGAGGCATTCAAGGGGGGAAGTGCGGTACAGAGTGGTGGTGGGGAGTCGGGGAAGGAAGGAGGGGAGGCAGTGCCTGCTGCTGCGAGCAACGGTGGGGTGACGAGTGCAGGTAGCAGTACCGCGACTGCTGCTGCTGGGCCTGTGGGAAAAGTCCCAGGGGAAGGGAATGGGGTGGCACGTGTCAGCCTGGAATTGGACAAGGCAGGGGCGGTGGAGATAGATGGGGGAGAGGTGGAATCGCCTGATGCAGCTCCGGCTGCAGTCCCAGCAGCAGCAGCAGCCTCAGGATCCGCACCAACTCCCAAATCTGGCTCATCATCATCATCAGCAGGAGCATCATCAGCATCAGCAGGAACATCATCAGCATCATCAGCAGGAGCATCATCAGCATCAGCAGGAGCAGCTTCAGGAATGTCCAAGCCCAAAAAGTCCTCCCGCTGGGTCTCCGCATCCTTCTTCTCTGCTCCAGATGACACCTCCACCGCCGCAGGTGCCACCTCCCCCTGGGCGTGGCTGCAGAGCGCCCTCCCCCGCGCGCTCGCCTCCCTCAGAAGGCACCTCCCAAAGGCCGTGGTGGCGTTTGTCGTTTTGCTGCTGGGGTGCGTGGCGCTGAACGCGCGCATGGAGAAGCGGGCGGCGCAGAGAGGACAGCACGTGCCGCCCGTGACGATGGCTGTTATGGAGGTGGAGCAGAAGGCGGTGCGGCCGCTAGTGGCGGAGGTGCAGCGGGTGGGCATGAGGGTGAGGGAGATGGTGGAGAAAATGCCCAAGCATGAGCCCAACGAGGAGGAGGCGTCGCTGTATGATGTGCTCTGGCTGCTGCTCGCTAGCGTCGTGTTCGTCCCCGCATTCCAGAAGCTGCCTGGAGGTGAGTTGGGAGCGGTGGTGAGTGGTGGTGAGCGGTGGTGAGCTGGCCCTATGCTTATGAGACCCCGTCAATCCGCTTGCACCACTGAGTGCTTGCCCCTGTGCGTTTCTCCCTCTCCGCACTCCTCCTTCCATCTCTCTCCCTCCTGCTCTCCGCACACCTCAGGCAGCCCCGTGCTGGGCTATCTAGCAGCGGGCGCCCTGATCGGGCCGTACGCGCTGTCAATCATAAAGCACGTGCACGGCACCAAGGCACTTGCAGAGTTCGGAGTGGTCTTCCTCATGTTCAACATCGGCCTCGAGGTCAGCCAGTCCTGCTCTCTCTTGCGCGCGTTGAATGGGAGTTGGGTGCCGTTCCTGCTCTGGACGTCAGTTGTTTGTGCTCTCTCTTCCTCCTCTCCTCCCTCCTCTCCTCCCTCCTCTCTCCACTCCTCTTTCCTCTCTCTTTTCTATCATTCGCCCAATCAACTCCCTCACGTACCTTCACCCATCTCACCCCAATTGCCTCTTCCCTGCCACCCCTTCCCACCCGCCATCACCGTCACAGCTGTCGCTGGAGCGACTCAACTCCATGCGCAAATACGTCTTTGGCCTTGGCTCTGCTCAGGTACGCCCTTGGCTCTGCTCAGGTACGCCCTTGGCTCTGCTCAGGTATGGCCTTGGCTCTGCTCAGGTACGTCAGCCTCCTTTCGAGGTTCCTAAATATGTCGGCCTTGGCTCCGAACAGTCAGGCCAGCCTCCGCTCCGCCATGCTTTGGCTCTGCACATGCATCCCTCTCCCTCCGGTACAGCCCTGCAGCCCTATTGCCCTACATGGCTCTCCGGTGGAATCCTTAGCTTTAGCGGTCACTTGTTACCATCTACGTCTCCTTGCTTCCTTTCCTTTCTTTCCTGACCTCCAGAACCTGACCTCCAGAACCTGACCTCCAGAACCTGACCTCCAGAACCTGACCTCCAGAACCTGACCTCCAGAACCTGACCTCCAGAACTTACCTCCAGAACCTGACCTCCAGAACTTACCTCCAGAACCTGACCTCCAGAACTTACCTCCAGAACCTGACCTCCAGAACCTGACCTCCTGAACTTACCTCCAGAACTTACCTCCAGAACCTGACCTCCAGAACCTGACCTCCAGAACCTGACCTCCAGAACCTGACCTCCAGAACCGGACCTCCAGAACTTTCCTACAGAACCTGACCTCCAGAACCTGACCTCCAGAACTTACCTCCAGAACCTGACCTCCAGAACCTGACCTCCAGAACCTGACCTCCAGAACCTGACCTCCAGAACCTGACCTCCAGAACCTGACCTCCAGAACCTGACCTCCAGAACCTGACCTCCAGAACTTACCTCCAGAACCTGACCTCCAGAACTTACCTCCAGAACCTGACCTCCAGAACTTACCTCCAGAACCTGACCTCCAGAACCTGACCTCCAGAACCTGACCTCCAGAACTTACCTCCAGAACCTGACCTCCAGAACCTGACCTCCAGAACCTGACCTCCAGAACCTGACCTCCAGAACCTGACCTCCAGAACCTGACCTCCAGAACCGGACCTCCAGAACTTACCTCCAGAACCTGACCTCCAGAACCTGACCTCCAGAACCTGACCTCCAGAACTTACCTCCAGAACCTGACCTCCAGAACTTACCTCCAGAACCTGACCTCCAGAACCTGACCTCCAGAACCTGACCTCCAGAACCGGACCTCCAGAACTTACCTCCAGAACCTGACCTCCAGAACCTGACCTCCAGAACCTGACCTCCAGAACTTACCTCCAGAACCTGACCTCCAGAACCTGACCTCCAGAACCTGACCTCCAGAACTTACCTCCAGAACCTGACCTCCAGAACCTGACCTCCAGAACCTGACCTCCAGAACCTGACCTCCAGAACCTGACCTCCAGAACTTACCTCCAGAACCTGACCTCCAGAACCTGACCTCCAGAACCTGACCTCCAGAACCTGACCTCCAGACCCTGACCTCCAGAACTTACCTCCAGAACCTGACCTCCAGAACCTGACCTCCAGAACCTGACCTCCAGAACTTACCTCCAGAACCTGACCTCCAGAACCTGACCTCCAGAACCTGACCTCCTGAACTTACCTCCAGAACTTACCTCCAGAACCTGACCTCCAGAACCTGACCTCCAGAACCTGACCTCCAGAACCTGACCTCCAGAACCTGACCTCCAGAACTTACCTCCAGAACCTGACCTCCAGAACCTGACCTCCAGAACCTGACCTCCAGAACTTACCTCCAGAACCTGACCTCCAGAACCTGACCTCCAGAACCTGACCTCCAGAACCTGACCTCCAGAACCTGACCTCCAGAACTTACCTCCAGAACCTGACCTCCAGAACCTGACCTCCAGAACCTGACCTCCAGAACCTGACCTCCAGAACTTACCTCCAGAACCTGACCTCCAGAACCGGACCTCCAGAACTTACCTCCAGAACCTGACCTCCAGAACCTGACCTCCAGAACCTGACCTCCAGAACTTACCTCCAGAACCTGACCTCCAGAACCTGACCTCCAGAACCAGACCTCCAGAACTTACCTCCAGAACCTGACCTCCAGAACCTGACCTCCTGAACTTACCTCCAGACCTTTCCTCCAGAACCTGACCTCCAGAACCTGACCTCCAGAACCTGACCTCCAGAACTTACCTCCAGAACCTGACCTCCAGAACCTGACCTCCAGAACCTGACCTCCAGAACTTACCTCCAGAACCTGACCTCCAGAACTTACCTCCAGAACCTGACCTCCAGAACTTACCTCCAGAACCTGACCTCCAGAACTTACCTCCAGAACCTGACCTCCAGAACCTGACCTCCTGAACTTACCTCCAGAACTTACCTCCAGAACCTGACCTCCAGAACCTGACCTCCAGAACCTGACCTCCAGAACCTGACCTCCAGAACCGGACCTCCAGAACTTTCCTACAGAACCTGACCTCCAGAACCTGACCTCCAGAACTTACCTCCAGAACCTGACCTCCAGAACCTGACCTCCAGAACCTGACCTCCAGAACCTGACCTCCAGAACCTGACCTCCAGAACCTGACCTCCAGAACCTGACCTCCAGAACCTGACCTCCAGAACTTACCTCCAGAACCTGACCTCCAGAACTTACCTCCAGAACCTGACCTCCAGAACTTACCTCCAGAACCTGACCTCCAGAACCTGACCTCCAGAACCTGACCTCCAGAACTTACCTCCAGAACCTGACCTCCAGAACCTGACCTCCAGAACCTGACCTCCAGAACCTGACCTCCAGAACCTGACCTCCAGAACCTGACCTCCAGAACCGGACCTCCAGAACTTACCTCCAGAACCTGACCTCCAGAACCTGACCTCCAGAACCTGACCTCCAGAACTTACCTCCAGAACCTGACCTCCAGAACTTACCTCCAGAACCTGACCTCCAGAACCTGACCTCCAGAACCTGACCTCCAGAACCGGACCTCCAGAACTTACCTCCAGAACCTGACCTCCAGAACCTGACCTCCAGAACCTGACCTCCAGAACTTACCTCCAGAACCTGACCTCCAGAACCTGACCTCCAGAACCTGACCTCCAGAACTTACCTCCAGAACCTGACCTCCAGAACCTGACCTCCAGAACCTGACCTCCAGAACCTGACCTCCAGAACCTGACCTCCAGAACTTACCTCCAGAACCTGACCTCCAGAACCTGACCTCCAGAACCTGACCTCCAGACCCTGACCTCCAGAACTTACCTCCAGAACCTGACCTCCAGAACCTGACCTCCAGAACCTGACCTCCAGAACTTACCTCCAGAACCTGACCTCCAGAACCTGACCTCCAGAACCTGACCTCCTGAACTTACCTCCAGAACTTACCTCCAGAACCTGACCTCCAGAACCTGACCTCCAGAACCTGACCTCCAGAACCTGACCTCCAGAACCTGACCTCCAGAACTTACCTCCAGAACCTGACCTCCAGAACCTGACCTCCAGAACCTGACCTCCAGAACTTACCTCCAGAACCTGACCTCCAGAACCTGACCTCCAGAACCTGACCTCCAGAACCTGACCTCCAGAACCTGACCTCCAGAACTTACCTCCAGAACCTGACCTCCAGAACCTGACCTCCAGAACCTGACCTCCAGAACCTGACCTCCAGAACTTACCTCCAGAACCTGACCTCCAGAACCGGACCTCCAGAACTTACCTCCAGAACCTGACCTCCAGAACCTGACCTCCAGAACCTGACCTCCAGAACTTACCTCCAGAACCTGACCTCCAGAACCTGACCTCCAGAACCTGACCTCCAGAACTTACCTCCAGAACCTGACCTCCAGAACCTGACCTCCAGAACCTGACCTCCAGAACTTACCTCCAGAACCTGACCTCCAGAACTTACCTCCAGAACCTGACCTCCAGAACTTACCTCCAGAACCTGACCTCCAGAACCTGACCTCCTGAACTTACCTCCAGAACTTACCTCCAGAACCTGACCTCCAGAACCTGACCTCCAGAACCTGACCTCCAGAACCTGACCTCCAGAACCGGACCTCCAGAACTTTCCTACAGAACCTGACCTCCAGAACCTGACCTCCAGAACTTACCTCCAGAACCTGACCTCCAGAACCTGACCTCCAGAACCTGACCTCCAGAACCTGACCTCCAGAACCTGACCTCCAGAACCTGACCTCCAGAACTTACCTCCAGAACCTGACCTCCAGAACTTACCTCCAGAACCTGACCTCCAGAACTTACCTCCAGAACCTGACCTCCAGAACCTGACCTCCAGAACCTGACCTCCAGAACTTACCTCCAGAACCTGACCTCCAGAACCTGACCTCCAGAACCTGACCTCCAGAACCTGACCTCCAGAACCTGACCTCCAGAACCTGACCTCCAGAACCGGACCTCCAGAACTTACCTCCAGAACCTGACCTCCAGAACCTGACCTCCAGAACCTGACCTCCAGAACTTACCTCCAGAACCTGACCTCCAGAACTTACCTCCAGAACCTGACCTCCAGAACCTGACCTCCAGAACCTGACCTCCAGAACCGGACCTCCAGAACTTACCTCCAGAACCTGACCTCCAGAACCTGACCTCCAGAACCTGACCTCCAGAACTTACCTCCAGAACCTGACCTCCAGAACCTGACCTCCAGAACCTGACCTCCAGAACTAACCTCCAGAACCTGACCTCCAGAACCTGACCTCCAGAACCTGACCTCCAGAACCTGACCTCCAGAACCTGACCTCCAGAACTTACCTCCAGAACCTGACCTCCAGAACCTGACCTCCAGAACCTGACCTCCAGAACCTGACCTCCAGACCCTGACCTCCAGAACTTACCTCCAGAACCTGACCTCCAGAACCTGACCTCCAGAACCTGACCTCCAGAACTTACCTCCAGAACCTGACCTCCAGAACCTGACCTCCAGAACCTGACCTCCTGAACTTACCTCCAGAACTTACCTCCAGAACCTGACCTCCAGAACCTGACCTCCAGAACCTGACCTCCAGAACCTGACCTCCAGAACCTGACCTCCAGAACTTACCTCCAGAACCTGACCTCCAGAACCTGACCTCCAGAACCTGACCTCCAGAACTTACCTCCAGAACCTGACCTCCAGAACCTGACCTCCAGAACCTGACCTCCAGAACCTGACCTCCAGAACCTGACCTCCAGAACTTACCTCCAGAACCTGACCTCCAGAACCTGACCTCCAGAACCTGACCTCCAGAACCTGACCTCCAGAACTTACCTCCAGAACCTGACCTCCAGAACCGGACCTCCAGAACTTACCTCCAGAACCTGACCTCCAGAACCTGACCTCCAGAACCTGACCTCCAGAACTTACCTCCAGAACCTGACCTCCAGAACCTGACCTCCAGAACCGGACCTCCAGAACTTACCTCCAGAACCTGACCTCCAGAACCTGACCTCCTGAACTTACCTCCAGACCTTTCCTCCAGAACCTGACCTCCAGAACCTGACCTCCAGAACCTGACCTCCAGAACTTACCTCCAGAACCTGACCTCCAGAACCTGACCTCCAGAACCTGACCTCCAGAACTTACCTCCAGAACCTGACCTCCAGAACCTGACCTCCAGAACCTGACCTCCAGAACCTGACCTCCAGAACCTGACCTCCAGAACTTACCTCCAGAACCTGACCTCCAGAACCTGACCTCCAGAACCTGACCTCCAGAACTTACCTCCAGAACCTGACCTCCAGAACCTGACCTCCAGAACCTGACCTCCAGAACTTACCTCCAGAACCTGACCTCCAGAACCTGACCTCCAGAACCGGACCTCCAGAACTTACCTCCAGAACCTGACCTCCAGAACCTGACCTCCAGAACCTGACCTCCAGAACCTGACCTCCAGAAATGGACCTCCAGAACTTACCTCCAGAACCTGACCTCCAGAACCTGACCTCCAGAACTTACCTCCAGAACCTGACCTCCAGAACCTGACCTCCAGAACCTGACCTCCAGAACCTGACCTCCAGAACCTGACCTCCAGAACCTGACCTCCAGAACCTGACCTCCAGAACCTGACCTCCAGAACTTACCTCCAGAACTTACCTCCAGAACCTGACCTCCAGAACCTGACCTCCAGAACCTGACCTCCAGAACCTGACCTCCAGAACCTGACCTCCAGAACTTACCTCCAGAACCTGACCTCCAGAACCTGACCTCCAGAACCTGACCTCCAGAACTTACCTCCAGAACCTGACCTCCAGAACCTGACCTCCAGAACCTGACCTCCAGAACCTGACCTCCTGAACTTACCTCCAGAACTTACCTCCAGAACCTGACCTCCAGAACCTGACCTCCAGAACCTGACCTCCAGAACCTGACCTCCAGAACCTGACCTCCAGAACCTGACCTCCTGAACTTACCTCCAGAACTTACCTCCAGAACCTGACCTCCAGAACCTGACCTCCAGAACTTACCTCCAGAACCTGACCTCCAGAACCTGACCTCCAGAACCTGACCTCCAGAACCTGACCTCCAGAACCTGACCTCCAGAACCTGACCTCCAGAACTTACCTCCAGAACTTACCTCCAGAACCTGACCTCCAGAACCTGACCTCCAGAACCTGACCTCCTGAACTTACCTCCAGAACTTACCTCCAGAACCTGACCTCCAGAACCTGACCTCCAGAACCTGACCTCCAGAACCTGACTCCAGAACCTGACCTCCAGAACTTACCTCCAGAACCTGACCTCCAGAACCTGACCTCCAGAACCTGACCTCCAGAACTTACCTCCAGAACCTGACCTCCAGAACCTGACCTCCAGAACTTACCTCCAGAACCTGACCTCCAGAACCTGACCTCCAGAACCTGACCTCCAGAACCTGACCTCCAGAACCTGACCTCCAGAACTTACCTCCAGAACCTGACCTCCAGAACCGGACCTCCAGAACTTACCTCCAGAACCTGACCTCCAGAACCTGACCTCCAGAACCTGACCTCCAGAACCTGACCTCCAGAACTTACCTCCAGAACCTGACCTCCAGAACCTGACCTCCAGAACCTGACCTCCAGAACCTGACCTCCAGAACCTGACCTCCAGAACCTGACCTCCAGAACCTGACCTCCAGAACTTACCTCCAGAACCTGACCTCCAGAACCTGACCTCCAGAACTTACCTCCAGAACTTACCTCCAGAACCTGACCTCCAGAACCTGACCTCCAGAACCGGACCTCCAGAACTTACCTCCAGAACCTGACCTCCAGAACCTGACCTCCAGAACCTGACCTCCAGAACCGGACCTCCAGAACTTACCTCCAGAACCTGACCTCCAGAACCTGACCTCCAGAACCTGACCTCCAGAACCTGACCTCCAGAACTTACCTCCAGAACCTGACCTCCAGAACCTGACCTCCAGAACCTGACCTCCAGAACCTGACCTCCAGAACCTGACCTCCAGAACCTGACCTCCAGAACCTGACCTCCAGAACTTACCTCCAGAACCTGACCTCCAGAACCTGACCTCCAGAACTTACCTCCAGAACTTACCTCCAGAACCTGACCTCCAGAACCTGACCTCCAGAACCTGACCTCCAGAACTTACCTCCAGAACTTACCTCCAGAACCTGACCTCCAGAACCTGACCTCCAGAACCTGACCTCCAGAACCTGACCTCCAGAACCTGACCTCCAGAACCTGACCTCCAGAACCTGACCTCCAGAACCTGACCTCCAGAACTTACCTCCAGAACCTGACCTCCAGAACCTGACCTCCAGAACCTGACCTCCAGAACTTACCTCCAGAACCTGACCTCCAGACCTAACCTCCAGAACTTACCTCCAGAACCTGACCTCCAGAACCTGACCTCCAGAACCTGACCTCCAGAACCTGACCTCCAGAACCTGACCTCCAGAACTTACCTCCAGAACCTGACCTCCAGAACCTGACCTCCAGAACCGGACCTCCAGAACTTACCTCCAGAACCTGACCTCCAGAACCTGACCTCCAGAACCGGACCTCGAGAACTTACCTCCAGAACCTGACCTCCAGAACCTGACCTCCAGAACCTGACTTCCAGAACCTGACCTCCAGAACTTACCTCCAGAACCTGACCTCCAGAACCTGACCTCCAGAACCTGACCTCCAGAACCTGACCTCCAGAACCTGACCTCCAGAACCTGACCTCCAGAACTTACCTCCAGAACCTGACCTCCAGAACCTGACCTCCAGAACCGGACCTCCAGAACTTACCTCCAGAACCTGACCTCCAGAACCTGACCTCCAGAACCGGACCTCCAGAACTTACCTCCAGAACCTGACCTCCAGAACCTGACCTCCAGAACCTGACCTCCAGAACTTACCTCCAGAACCTGACCTCCAGAACCTGACCTCCAGAACCTGACCTCCAGAACCTGACCTCCAGAACCTGACCTCCAGAACCTGACCTCCAGAACCTGACCTCCAGAACCTGACCTCCAGAACTTACCTCCAGAACCTGACCTCCAGAACCTGACCTCCAGAACCTGACCTCCAGAACCTGACCTCCAGAACCTGACCTCCAGAACCTGACCTCCAGAACCTGACCTCCAGAACCTGACCTCCAGAACCTGACCTCCAGAACCTGACCTCCAGAACCGGACCTCCAGAACTTACCTCCAGAACCTGACCTCCAGAACCTGACCTCCAGAACTTACCTCCAGAACCTGACCTCCAGAACCTGACCTCCAGAACCTGACCTCCAGAACCTGACCTCCAGAACCTGACCTCCAGAACTTACCTCCAGAACCTGACCTCCAGAACCTGACCTCCAGAACCTGACCTCCAGAACCTGACCTCCAGAACTTACCTCCAGAACCTGACCTCCAGAACCTGACCTCCAGAACCTGACCTCCAGAACTTACCTCCAGAACCTGACCTCCAGAACCAGACCTCCAGATCTTTCCTCCAGAACCTGACCTCCAGAACCTGACCTCCAGAACCTGACCTCCAGAACCTGACCTCCAGAACCTGACCTCCAGAACTTACCTCCAGAACCTGACCTCCAGAACCTGACCTCCAGAACCGGACCCTAGAACTTTCCTCCAGAACCTGACCTCCAGAACCTGACCTCCAGAACTTACCTCCAGAACCTGACCTCCAGAACCTGACCTCCAGAACCTGACCTCCAGAACCTGACCTCCAGAACCTGACCTCCAGAACTTACCTCCAGAACCTGACCTCCAGAACCTGACCTCCAGAACCGGACCTCCAGAACTTACCTCCAGAACCTCCAGAACCTGACCTCCAGAACTTACCTCCAGAACCTGACCTCCAGAACCTGACCTCCAGAACCTGACCTCCAGAACCTGACCTCCAGAACCTGACCTCCAGAACCTGACCTCCAGAACCTGACCTCCAGAACCTGACCTCCAGAACCTGACCTCCAGAACCTGACCTCCAGAACCTGACCTCCAGAACCTGACCTCCAGAACCTGACCTCCAGAACTTACCTCCAGAACCTGACCTCCAGAACCTGACCTCCAGAACCGGACCTCCAGAACTTACCTCCAGAACCTGACCTCCAGAACCTGACCTCCAGAACTTACCTCCAGAACCTGACCTCCAGAACCTGACCTCCAGAACCTGACCTCCACAACATGACCTCCAGAACCTGACCTCCAGAACCTGACCTCCAGAACCTGACCTCCAGAACCTGACCTCCAGAACCTGACCTCCAGAACCTGACCTCCAGAACCTGACCTCCAGAACCTGACCTCCAGAACTTACCTCCAGAACTTACCTCCAGAACTTACCTCCAGAACCTGACCTCCAGAACCTGACCTCCAGAACTTTCCTTCAGAACCTGACCTCCAGAACCTGACCTCCAGAACCTGACCTCCAGAACCTGACCTCCAGAACTTACCTCCAGAACCTGACCTCCAGATCCTGACCTCCAGAACCGGACCTCCAGAACTAACCTCCAGAACCTGACCTCCAGAACCTGACCTCCAGAACCTGACCTCCAGAACCTGACCTCCAGAACCTGACCTCCAGAACTTACCTCCAGAACCTGACCTCCAGAACCTGACCTCCAGAACCGGACCTCCAGAACTTACCTCCAGAACCTCCAGAACCTGACCTCCAGAACCTGACCTCCAGAACTTACCTCCAGAACCTGACCTCCAGAACCTGACCTCCAGAACCTGACCTCCAGAACTTACCTCCAGAACCTGACCTCCAGAACCTGACCTCCAGAACCTGACCTCCAGAACCTGACCTCCAGAACCTGACCTCCAGAACCTGACCTCCAGAACCTGACCTCCAGAACCTGACCTCCAGAACCTGACCTCCAGAACCTGACCTCCAGAACCTGACCTCCAGAACCTGACCTCCAGAACCTGACCTCCAGAACCTGACCTCCAGAACCTGACCTCCAGAACCTGACCTCCAGAACCTGACCTCCAGAACCTGACCTCCAGAACCTGACCTCCAGAACCTGACCTCCAGAACCTGACCTCCAGAACCTGACCTCCAGAACCTGACCTCCAGAACTTACCTCCAGAACCTGACCTCCAGAACCTGACCTCCAGAACCTGACCTCCAGAACCGGACCTCCAGAACTTACCTCCAGAACCTGACCTCCAGAACCTGACCTCCAGAACCTGACCTCCAGAACCTGACCTCCAGAACCTGACCTCCAGAACCTGACCTCCAGAACCTGACCTCCAGAACCTGACCTCCAGAACCTGACCTCCAGAACCTGACCTCCAGAACCGGACCTCCAGAACTTACCTCCAGAACCTGACCTCCAGAACCTGACCTCCAGAACCTGACCTCCAGAACCTGACCTCCAGAACCTGACCTCCAGAACTTACCTCCAGAACCTGACCTCCAGAACCTGACCTCCAGAACCTGACCTCCAGAACCTGACCTCCAGAACCTGACCTCCAGAACCTGACCTCCAGAACTTACCTCCAGAACCTGACCTCCAGAACTTACCTCCAGAACCTGACCTCCAGAACCTGACCTCCAGAACCTGACCTCCAGAACCGGACCTCCAGAACTTACCTCCAGAACCTGACCTCCAGAACCTGACCTCCAGAACTTACCTCCAGAACCTGACCTCCAGAACCTGACCTCCAGAACCTGACCTCCAGAACCTGACCTCCAGAACCTGACCTCCAGAACCTGACCTCCAGAACCTGACCTCCAGAACCTGACCTCCAGAACCTGACCTCCAGAACCTGACCTCCAGAACCTGACCTCCAGAACCTGACCTCCAGAACCTGACCTCCAGAACCTGACCTCCAGAACCTGACCTCCAGAACCTGACCTCCAGAACCTGACCTCCAGAACCGGACCTCCAGAACTAACCTCCAGAACCTGACCTCCAGAACCTGACCTCCAGAACCTGACCTCCAGAACCTGACCTCCAGAACCTGACCTCCAGAACCAGACCTCCAGAACTTACCTCCAGAACCTGACCTCCAGAACTTACCTCCAGAACCTGACCTCCAGAACCTGACCTCCAGAACCTGACCTCCAGAACCGGACCTCCAGAACTTACCTCCAGAACCTGACCTCCAGAACCTGACCTCCAGAACTTACCTCCAGAACCTGACCTCCAGAACCTGACCTCCAGAACCTGACCTCCAGAACCTGACCTCCAGAACCTGACCTCCAGAACTTACCTCCAGAACTTACCTCCAGAACCTGACCTCCAGAACCTGACCTCCAGAACTTACCTCCAGAACCTGACCTCCAGAACCTGACCTCCAGACCTGACCTCCAGAACCGGACCTCCAGAACTTACCTCCAGAACCTGACCTCCAGAACCTGACCTCCAGAACCTGACCTCCAGAACCTGACCTCCAGAACCTGACCTCCAGAACTTACCTCCAGAACCTGACCTCCAGAACCTGACCTCCAGAACCTGACCTCCAGAACTTACCTCCAGAACCTGACCTCCAGAACCTGACCTCCAGAACTTACCTCCAGAACCTGACCTCCAGAACCTGACCTCCAGAACCTGACCTCCAGAACCTGACCTCCAGAACCTGACCTCCAGAACCTGACCTCCAGAACCTGACCTCCAGAACCTGACCTCCAGAACTTACCTCCAGAACTTACCTCCAGAACCTGACCTCCAGAACCTGACCTCCAGAACCTGACCTCCAGAACCTGACCTCCAGAACTTACCTCCAGAACCTGACCTCCAGAACCTGACCTCCAGAACCTGACCTCCAGAATCTGACCTCCAGAACCTGACCTTCAGAATCTGACCTCCAGAACCTGACCTCCAGAACCTGACCTCCAGAACCTGACCTCCAGAACCTGACCTCCAGAACCTGACCTCCAGAACTTACCTCCAGAACCTGACCTCCAGAACCTGACCTCCAGAACCTGACCTCCAGAACCTGACCTCCAGAACCTGACCTCCAGAACTTACCTCCAGAACCTGACCTCCAGAACCTGACCTCCAGAACCGGACCTCCAGAACTTACCTCCAGAACCTGACCTCCAGAACCTGACCTCCAGAACCTGACCTCCAGAACTTACCTCCAGAACCTGACCTCCAGAACCTGACCTCCAGAACCTGACCTCCAGAACCTGACCTCCAGAACCTGACCTCCAGAACTTACCTCCAGAACCTGACCTCCAGAACCTGACCTCCAGAACCTGACCTCCAGAACCTGACCTCCAGAACCTGACCTCCAGAACTTACCTCCAGAACCTGACCTCCAGAACCTGACCTCCAGAACCGGACCTCCAGAACTTACCTCCAGAACCTGACCTCCAGAACCTGACCTCCAGAACCTGACCTCCAGAACCTGACCTCCAGAACCGGACCTCCAGAACTTACCTCCAGAACCTGACCTCCAGAACCTGACCTCCAGAACCTGACCTCCAGAACCTGACCTCCAGAACCTGACCTCCAGAACCTGGACCTCCAGAACTTACCTCCAGAACCTGACCTCCAGAACTTACCTCCAGAACCTGACCTCCAGAACCTGACCTCCAGAACCTGACCTCCAGAACCTGACCTCCAGAACTTACCTCCAGAACCTGACCTCCAGAACCTGACCTCCAGAACCTGACCTCCAGAACCTGACCTCCAGAACCTGACCTCCAGAACTTACCTCCAGAACCTGACCTCCAGAACCTGACCTCCAGAACCTGACCTCCAGAACCTGACCTCCAGAACTTACCTCCAGAACCTGACCTCCAGAACCTGACCTCCAGAACTTACCTCCAGAACCTGACCTCCAGAACCTGACCTCCAGAACTACCTCCAGAACTTACCTCCAGAACCTACCTCCAGAACCGGACCTCCAGAACTTACCTCCAGAACCTGACCTCCAGAACCTGACCTCCAGAACCTGACCTCCAGAACCTGACCTCCAGAACCTGACCTCCAGAACCTGACCTCCAGAACTTACCTCCAGAACCTGACCTCCAGAACCTGACCTCCAGAACCTGACCTCCAGAACCTGACCTCCAGAACCTGACCTCCAGAACCTGACCTCCAGAACCTGACCTCCAGAACCTGACCTCCAGAACCTGACCTCCAGAACCTGACCTCCAGAACCTGACCTCCAGAACCTGACCTCCAGAACCTGACCTCCAGAACCTGACCTCCAGAACCTGACCTCCAGAACCTGACCTCCAGAACCTGACCTCCAGAACCTGACCTCCAGAACTTACCTCCAGAACTTACCTCCAGAACCGGACCTCCAGAACCGGACCTCCAGAACTTACCTCCAGAACCTGACCTCCAGAACTTACCTCCAGAACCTGACCTCCAGAACCTGACCTCCAGAACCTGACCTCCAGAACCTGACCTCCAGAACCTGACCTCCAGAACTTACCTCCAGAACTTACCTCCAGAACTTACCTCCAGAACCTGACCTCCAGAACCTGACCTCCAGAACCTGACCTCCAGAACTTACCTCCAGAACCTGACCTCCAGAACTTACCTCCAGAACCTGACCTCCAGAACCTGACCTCCAGAACCTGACCTCCAGAACCTGACCTCCAGAACCTGACCTCCAGAACCTGACCTCCAGAACCTGACCTCCAGAACCTGACCTCCAGAACCGGACCTCCAGAACTTACCTCCAGAACCTGACCTCCAGAACTTACCTCCAGAACTTGTCTCCAGAACCTGACCTCCAGAACCGACCTCCAGAACTTACCTCCAGAACCTGACCTCCAGAACCTGACCTCCAGAACCTGACCTCCAGAACTTACCTCCAGAACCTGACCTCCAGAACTTACCTCCAGAACCTGACCTCCAGAACCTGACCTCCAGAACCTGACCTCCAGAACCTGACCTCCAGAACCTGACCTCCAGAACCTGACCTCCAGAACCTGACCTCCAGAACCTGACCTCCAGAACCGGACCTCCAGAACTTACCTCCAGAACCTGACCTCCAGAACTTACCTCCAGAACTTGTCTCCAGAACCTGACCTCCAGAACTTACCTCCAGAACCTGACCTCCAGAACCTGACCTCCAGAACCTGACCTCCAGAACCTGACCTCCAGAACCTGACCTCCAGAACCTGACCTCCAGAACTTACCTCCAGAACCTGACCTCCAGAACCTGACCTCCAGAACCTGACCTCCAGAACCTGACCTCCAGAACCTGACCTCCAGAACTTACCCCCAGAACTTGTCTCCAGAACCTGACCTCCAGAACCTGACCTCCAGAACCTGACCTCCAGAACCTGACCTCCAGAACCTGACCTCCAGAACTTACCTCCAGAACCTGACCTCCAGAACCTGACCTCCAGAACTTACCTCCAGAACCTGACCTCCAGAACCTGACCTCCAGAACCTGACCTCCAGAACCTGACCTCCAGAACCTGACCTCCAGAACTTACCTCCAGAACCTGACCTCCAGAACCTGACCTCCAGAACCTGACCTCCAGAACCTGACCTCCAGAACCTGACCTCCAGAACTTACCTCCAGAACTTACCTCCAGAACCTGACCTCCAGAACCTGACCTCCAGAACCTGACCTCCAGAACTTACCTCCAGAACTTACCTCCAGAACCTGACCTCCAGAACCTGACCTCCAGAACCTGACCTCCAGAACCTGACCTCCAGAACCTGACCTCCAGAACCAGACCTCCAGAACCGGACCTCCAGAACTTACCTCCAGAACTTACCTCCAGAACCTGACCTCCAGAACCTGACCTCCAGAACCTGACCTCCAGAACCTGATCTCCAGAACATCAGCTCCAGAACCTGACCTCCAGAACCTGACCTCCAGAACCTGACCTCCAGAACCTGACCTCCAGAACCTGACCTCCAGAACCTGACCTCCAGAACCTGACCTCCAGAACCTGACCTCCAGAACCTGACCTCCAGAACCTGACCTCCAGAACCTGACCTCCAGAACCTGACCTCCAGAACCTGACCTCCAGAACCGGACCTCCAGAACTTACCTCCAGAACCTGACCTCCAGAACCTGACCTCCAGAACCTGACCTCCAGAACCTGACCTCCAGAACCGGACCTCCAGAACTTACCTCCAGAACCTGACCTCCAGAACTTACCTCCAGAACTTGTCTCCAGAACCTGACCTCTAGAACCGGACCTTCAGAATCTGACCTCCAGAACTTGTCTCCAGAACCTGACCTCCAGAACCTGACCTCCAGAACCTGACCTCCAGAACCTGACCTCCAGAACCTGACCTCCAGAACCTGACCTCCAGAACCTGACCTCCAGAACCTGACCTCCAGAACCTGACCTCCAGAACCGGACCTCCAGAACTTACCTCCAGAACCTGACCTCCAGAACCTGACCTCCAGAACCTGACCTCCAGAACCTGACCTCCAGAACCTGACCTCCAGAACTTACCTCCAGAACCTGACCTCCAGAACCTGACCTCCAGAACCGGACCTCCAGAACTTACCTCCAGAACCTGACCTCCAGAACTTACCTCCAGAACTTGTCTCCAGAACCTGACCTCTAGAACCGGACCTCCAGAACCTGACCTCCAGAACCTGACCTCCAGAACCTGACCTCCAGAACCTGACCTCCAGAACCTGACCTCCAGAACTTACCTCCAGAACCTGACCTCCAGAACCTGACCTCCAGAACCTGACCTCCAGAACCTGACCTCCAGAACTTACCTCCAGAACCTGACCTCCAGAACCTGACCTCCAGAACCTGACCTCCAGAACCTGACCTCCAGAACCTGACCTCCTGAACTTACCTCCAGAACTTACCTCCACAACCTGACCTCCAGAACTTACCTCCAGAACCTGACCTCCAGAACCTGACCTCCAGAACCTGACCTCCAGAACCTGACCTCCAGAACCTGACCTCCAGAACCTGACCTCCAGAACTTACCTCCAGAACCTGACCTCCAGAACTTACCTCCAGAACCTGACCTCCAGAACCTGACCTCCAGAACCTGACCTCCAGAACTTACCTCCAGAACCTGACCTCCAGAACCTGACCTCCAGAACCTGACCTCCAGAACCTGACCTCCAGAACCTGACCTCCAGAACCTGACCTCCAGAACCTGACCTCCAGAACCTGACCTCCAGAACCTGACCTCCAGAACCTGACCTCCAGAACCTGACCTCCAGAACCTGACCTCCAGAACCTGACCTCCAGAACCTGACCTCCAGAACCTGACCTCCAGAACCTGACCTCCAGAACCTGACCTCCAGAACCTGACCTCCAGAACTTACCTCCAGAACCTGACCTCCAGAACCTGACCTCCAGAACCTGACCTCCAGAACCGGACCTCCAGAACTTACCTCCAGAACCTGACCTCCAGAACTTACCTCAGAACCGGACCTCCAGAACTTACCTCCAGAACCTGACCTCCAGAACCTGACCTCCAGAACTTACCTCCAGAACCTGACCTCCAGAACCTGACCTCCAGAACCTGACCTCCAGAACCTGACCTCCAGAACCTGACCTCCAGAACTTACCTCCAGAACTTACCTCCAGAACCTGACCTCCAGAACCTGACCTCCAGAACCTGACCTCCAGAACCTGACCTCCAGAACCGGACCTCCAGAACTTACCTCCAGAACCTGACCTCCAGAACCTGACCTCCAGAACCTGACCTCCAGAACCTGACCTCCAGAACTTACCTCCAGAACCTGACCTCCAGAACTTACCTCCAGAACCTGACCTCCAGAACCTGACCTCCAGAACCTGACCTCCAGAACCTGACCTCCAGAACCTGACCTCCAGAACCTGACCTCCAGAACCTGACCTCCAGAACCTGACCTCCAGAACTTACCTCCAGAACCTGACCTCCAGAACCTGACCTCCAGAACTTACCTCCAGAACCTGACCTCCAGAACTTACCTCCAGAACCTGACCTCCAGAACTTACCTCCAGAACTTGTCTCCAGAACCTGACCTCCAGAACCTGACCTCCAGAACTTACCTCCAGAACTTGTCTCCAGAACCTGACCTCCAGAACCTGACCTCCAGAACCGGACCTCCAGAACTTACCTCCAGAACTTGTCTCCAGAACCTGACCTCCAGAACCTGACCTCCAGAACCTGACCTCCAGAACCTGACCTCCAGAACCTGACCTCCAGAACTTACCTCCAGAACCTGACCTCCAGAACTTACCTCCAGAACCTGACCTCCAGAACTTACCTCCAGAACCTGACCTCCAGAACTTACCTCCAGAACCTGACCTCCAGAACCTGACCTCCAGAACCTGACCTCCAGAACCTGACCTCCAGAACCTGACCTCCAGAACCTGACCTCCAGAACCTGACCTCCAGAACCTGACCTCCAGAACCTGACCTCCAGAACCTGACCTCCAGAACCTGACCTCCAGAACCTGACCTCCAGAACCTGACCTCCAGAACTTACCTCCAGAACCTGACCTCCAGAACCTGACCTCCAGAACCTGACCTCCAGAACCTGACCTCCAGAACCTGACCTCCAGAACCTGACCTCCAGAACCTGACCTCCAGAACCTGACCTCCAGAACCTGACCTCCAGAACCTGACCTCCAGAACTTACCTCCAGAACTTACCTCCAGAACCTGACCTCCAGAACCTGACCTCCAGAACCTGACCTCCAGAACCTGACCTCCAGAACTTACCTCCAGAACCTGACCTCCAGAACCTGACCTCCAGAACCGGACCTCCAGAACTTACCTCCAGAACCTGACCTCCAGAACCTGACCTCCAGAACCTGACCTCCAGAACCTGACCTCCAGAACCTGACCTCCAGAACCTGACCTCCAGAACCTGACCTCCAGAACCTGACCTCCAGAACCTGACCTCCAGAACCTGACCTCCAGAACTTACCTCCAGAACCTGACCTCCAGAACCGGACCTCCAGAACTTACCTCCAGAACCTGACCTCCAGAACCTGACCTCCAGAACTTACCTCCAGAACTTGTCTCCAGAACCTGACCTCCAGAACCTGACCTCCAGAACCTGACCTCCAGAACCTGACCTCCAGAACCTGACCTCCAGAACTTACCTCCAGAACCTGACCTCCAGAACCTGACCTCCAGAACTTACCTCCAGAACCTGACCTCCAGAACCTGACCTCCAGAACCGGACCTCCAGAACTTACCTCCAGAACCTGACCTCCAGAACCTGACCTCCAGAACCTGACCTCCAGAACCTGACCTCCAGAACCTGACCTCCAGAACCTGACCTCCAGAACTTACCTCCAGAACCTGACCTCCAGAACCTGACCTCCAGAACCGGACCTCCAGAACTTACCTCCAGAACCTGACCTCCAGAACTTACCTCCAGAACTTGTCTCCAGAACCTGACCTCCAGAACCGGACCTCCAGAACTTACCTCCAGAACCTGACGTCCAGAAACTGACCTCCAGAACCGGACCTCCAGAACTTACCTCCAGAACCTGACCTCCAGAACCTGACCTCCAGAACCTGACCTCCAGAACCTGACCTCCAGAACCTGACCTCCAGAACCTGACCTCCAGAACCTGACCTCCAGAACCTGACCTCCAGAACTTACCTCCAGAACCTGACCTCCAGAACCTGACCTCCAGAACTTACCTCCAGAACTTACCTCCAGAACCTGACCTCCAGAACCTCACCTTCAGAACCTGACCTCCAGAACCTGACCTCCAGAACCTGACCTCCAGAACCTGACCTCCAGAACCTGACCTCCAGAACCTGACCTTCAGAACCTGACCTCCAGAACTTACCTCCAGAACCTGACCTCCAGAACCTGACCTCCAGAACCTGACCTCCAGAACTTACCTCCAGAACTTACCTCCAGAACCTGACCTCCAGAACCTGACCTCCAGAACCTGACCTCCAGAACCTGACCTCCAGAACCTGACCTCCAGAACCTGACCTCCAGAACCTGACCTCCAGAACCTGACCTCCAGAACCTGACCTCCAGAACCTGACCTCCAGAACCTGACCTCCAGAACTTACCTCCAGAACTTACCTCCAGAACTTGTCTCCAGAACTTGTCTCCAGAACCTGACCTCCAGAACCTGACCTCCAGAACCTGACCTCCAGAACCTGACCTCCAGAACTTACCTCCAGAACTTACCTCCAGAACCTGACCTCCAGAACTTACCTCCAGAACCTGACCTCCAGAACCTGACCTCCAGAACCTGACCTCCAGAACCTGACCTCCAGAACCTGACCTCCAGAACCTGACCTCCAGAACCTGACCTCCAGAACCTGACCTCCAGAACCTGACCTCCAGAACCTGACCTCCAGAACCTGACCTCCAGAACCTGACCTCCAGAACCTGACCTCCAGAACCTGACCTCCAGAACCTGACCTCCAGAACCTGACCTCCAGAACCTGACCTCCAGAACCTGACCTCCAGAACCTGACCTCCAGAACCTGACCTCCAGAACCTGACCTCCAGAACCTGACCTCCAGAACCTGACCTCCAGAACCTGACCTCCAGAACCTGACCTCCAGAACCTGACCTCCAGAACCTGACCTCCAGAACCTGACCTCCAGAACCTGACCTCCAGAACCTGACCTCCAGAACCTGACCTCCAGAACTTACCTCCAGAACCTGACCTCCAGAACCTGACCTCCAGAACCGGACCTCCAGAACTTACCTCCAGAACCTGACCTCCAGAACCTGACCTCCAGAACCTGACCTCCAGAACCTGACCTCCAGAACCTGACCTCCAGAACCTGACCTCCAGAACTTACCTCCAGAACCTGACCTCCAGAACCTGACCTCCAGAACCTGACCTCCAGAACCTGACCTCCAGAACCTGACCTCCAGAACCTGACCTCCAGAACCTGACCTCCAGAACCTGACCTCCAGAACCTGACCTCCAGAACCTGACCTCCAGAACCTGACCTCCAGAACCTGACCTCCAGAACCTGACCTCCAGAACCTGACCTCCAGAACCTGACCTCCAGAACCTGACCTCCAGAACCTGACCTCCAGAACCTGACCTCCAGAACCTGACCTCCAGAACCTGACCTCCAGAACCTGACCTCCAGAACCTGACCTCCAGAACCTGACCTCCAGAACCTGACCTCCAGAACCTGACCTCCAGAACCTGACCTCCAGAACCTGACCTCCAGAACCTGACCTCCAGAACCTGACCTCCAGAACCTGACCTCCAGAACCTGACCTCCAGAACTTACCTCCAGAACCTGACCTCCAGAACCTGACCTCCAGAACCGGACCTCCAGAACTTACCTCCAGAACCTGACCTCCAGAACCTGACCTCCAGAACCTGACCTCCAGAACCTGACCTCCAGAACCTGACCTCCAGAACCTGACCTCCAGAACTTACCTCCAGAACCTGACCTCCAGAACCTGACCTCCAGAACTTACCTCCAGAACTTGTCTCCAGAACCTGACCTCCAGAACCTGACCTCCAGAACCTGACCTCCAGAACCTGACCTCCAGAACCTGACCTCCAGAACTTACCTCCAGAACCTGACCTCCAGAACCTGACCTCCAGAACTTACCTCCAGAACCTGACCTCCAGAACCTGACCTCCAGAACCGGACCTCCAGAACTTACCTCCAGAACCTGACCTCCAGAACCTGACCTCCAGAACCTGACCTCCAGAACCTGACCTCCAGAACCTGACCTCCAGAACCTGACCTCCAGAACTTACCTCCAGAACCTGACCTCCAGAACCTGACCTCCAGAACCGGACCTCCAGAACTTACCTCCAGAACCTGACCTCCAGAACTTACCTCCAGAACTTGTCTCCAGAACCTGACCTCCAGAACCGGACCTCCAGAACTTACCTCCAGAACCTGACCTCCAGAACCTGACCTCCAGAACCAGACCTTCAGAACTTACCTCCAGAACCTGACCTCCAGAACCTGACCTCCAGAACCTGACCTCCAGAACCTGACCTCCAGAACCTGACCTCCAGAACCTGACCTCCAGAGCCTGACCTCCAGAACTTACCTCCAGAACCTGACCTCCAGAACCTGACCTCCAGAACTTACCTCCAGAACTTACCTCCAGAACCTGACCTCCAGAACCTGACCTCCAGAACCTGACCTCCAGAACCTGACCTCCAGAACCTGACCTCCAGAACCTGACCTCCAGAACCTGACCTCCAGAACCTGACCTCCAGAACCTGACCTTCAGAACCTGACCTCCAGAACTTACCTCCAGAACCTGACCTCCAGAACCTGACCTCCAGAACCTGACCTCCAGAACTTACCTCCAGAACTTACCTCCAGAACCTGACCTCCAGAACCTGACCTCCAGAACCTGACCTCCAGAACCTGACCTCCAGAACTTACCTCCAGAACCTGACCTCCAGAACCTGACCTCCAGAACCTGACCTCCAGAACCTGACCTCCAGAACCTGACCTCCAGAACCTGACCTCCAGAACTTACCTCCAGAACTTACCTCCAGAACTAACCTCCAGAACCTGACCTCCAGAACCTGACCTCCAGAACCTGACCTCCAGAACCTGACCTCCAGAACCTGACCTCCAGAACCTGACCTCCAGAACCTGACCTCCAGAACCTGACCTCCAGAACCTGACCTCCAGAACCTGACCTCCAGAACCTGACCTCCAGAACCTGACCTCCAGAACCTGACCTCCAGAACCTGACCTCCAGAACCTGACCTCCAGAACCTGACCTCCAGAACTTACCTCCAGAACCTGACCTCCAGAACCTGACCTCCAGAACCGGACCTCCAGAACTTACCTCCAGAACCTGACCTCCAGAACCTGACCTCCAGAACCTGACCTCCAGAACCTGACCTCCAGAACCTGACCTCCAGAACCTGACCTCCAGAACCTGACCTCCAGAACTTACCTCCAGAACCTGACCTCCAGAACCTGACCTCCAGAACCGGACCTCCAGAACTTACCTCCAGAACCTGACCTCCAGAACCTGACCTCCAGAACTTACCTCCAGAACTTACCTCCAGAACCTGACCTCCAGAACCTGACCTCCAGAACCTGACCTCCAGAACCTGACCTCCAGAACCTGACCTCCAGAACCTGACCTCCAGAACCTGACCTCCAGAACTTACCTCCAGAACCGGACCTCCAGAACTTACCTCCAGAACCTGACCTCCAGAACCTGACCTCCAGAACCTGACCTCCAGAACCTGACCTCCAGAACCTGACCTCCAGAACCTGACCTCCAGAACCTGACCTCCAGAACCTGACCTCCAGAACCTGACCTCCAGAACCTGACCTCCAGAACCTGACCTCCAGAACCTGACCTCCAGAACTTACCTCCAGAACCGGACCTCCAGAACTTACCTCCAGAACCTGACCTCCAGAACCTGACCTCCAGAACCTGACCTCCAGAACCTGACCTCCAGAACCTGACCTCCAGAACCTGACCTCCAGAACCTGACCTCCAGAACCTGACCTCCAGAACCTGACCTCCAGAACCTGACCTCCAGAACCTGACCTCCAGAACTTACCTCCAGAACCTGACCTCCAGAACCTGACCTCCAGAACCTGACCTCCAGAACCTGACCTCCAGAACCTGACCTCCAGAACCTGACCTCCAGAACCTGACCTCCAGAACCTGACCTCCAGAACCTGACCTCCAGAACCTGACCTCCAGAACCTGACCTCCAGAACCTGACCTCCAGAACCTGACCTCCAGAACCTGACCTCCAGAACTTACCTCCAGAACCTGACCTCCAGAACCTGACCTCCAGAACCGGACCTCCAGAACTTACCTCCAGAACCTGACCTCCAGAACCTGACCTCCAGAACCTGACCTCCAGAACCTGACCTCCAGAACCTGACCTCCAGAACCTGACCTCCAGAACCTGACCTCCAGAACCTGACCTCCAGAACCTGACCTCCAGAACTTACCTCCAGAACCTGACCTCCAGAACTTACCTCCAGAACCTGACCTCCAGAACCTGACCTCCAGAACCTGACCTCCAGAACTTACCTCCAGAACTTGTCTCCAGAACCTGACCTCCAGAACCTGACCTCCAGAACCTGACCTCCAGAACCTGACCTCCAGAACCTGACCTCCAGAACTTACCTCCAGAACCTGACCTCCAGAACCTGACCTCCAGAACCTGACCTCCAGAACCTGACCTCCAGAACCTGACCTCCAGAACCTGACCTCCAGAACCTGACCTCCAGAACCTGACCTCCAGAACCTGACCTCCAGAACCTGACCTCCAGAACCTGACCTCCAGAACCTGACCTCCAGAACCTGACCTCCAGAACTTACCTCCAGAACCTGACCTCCAGAACCTGACCTCCAGAACCGGACCTCCAGAACTTACCTCCAGAACCTGACCTCCAGAACCTGACCTCCAGAACCTGACCTCCAGAACCTGACCTCCAGAACCTGACCTCCAGAACCTGACCTCCAGAACCTGACCTCCAGAACCTGACCTCCAGAACCTGACCTCCAGAACTTACCTCCAGAGCCTGACCTCCAGAACTTACCTCCAGAACCTGACCTCCAGAACCTGACCTCCAGAACCTGACCTCCAGAACTTACCTCCAGAACTTGTCTCCAGAACCTGACCTCCAGAACCTGACCTCCAGAACCTGACCTCCAGAACCTGACCTCCAGAACCTGACCTCCAGAACTTACCTCCAGAACCTGACCTCCAGAACCTGACCTCCAGAACCTGACCTCCAGAACCTGACCTCCAGAACTTACCTCCAGAACCTGACCTCCAGAACCTGACCTCCAGAACCTGACCTCCAGAACTTACCTCCAGAACCTGACCTCCAGAACCGGACCTCCAGAACTTACCTCCAGAACCTGACCTCCAGAACCTGACCTCCAGAACCTGACCTCCAGTACCTGACCTCCAGAACCGGACCTCCAGAACTTACCTCCAGAACCTGACCTCCAGAACCTGACCTCCTGAACTTACCTCCAGAACCTGACCTCCAGAACCTGACCTCCAGAACCTGACCTCCAGAACCTGACCTCCAGAACCTGACCTCCAGAACCGGACCTCCAGAACTTACCTCCAGAACCGGACCTCCAGAACTTACCTCCAGAACCTGACCTCCAGAACCTGACCTCCAGAACCGGACCTCCAGAACTTACCTCCAGAACCTGACCTCCAGAACCTGACCATTAGAACCTGACCTCCAGAACTGGACCTCCAGTCGCTACCTCCAGTCCGTACTTACCTCCAGTCCCTACTTACCTCCAGTCCCTACTTACCTCCAGTCCCTACCTACCTCCAGGTACAGGTATCCCTCTCCCTCCGGTACTGCCCTACAGCCCTATTGCCCTACAGCCCTATTGCCCTACAGCCCTATTGCCCTACAGAACTATTGCCCTACAGCCCTATTGCCCTACAGCCCTATTGCCCTGCAGCCCTATTGCCCTACAGCCCTATTGCCCTGCAGCCCTATTGCCCTACAGCCCTATTGCCCTACAGCCCTATTGCCCTACAGCCCTATTGCCCTACAGCCCTATTGCCCTACAGCCCTATTGCCCTACAGCCCTATTGCCCTGCAGCCCTATTGCCCTGCAGCCCTATTGCCCTACAGCCCTATTGCCCTACAGCCCTATTGCCCTACAGCCCTATTGCCCTACAGCCCTATTGCCCTACAGCCCTATTGCCCTACAGCCCTATTGCCCTACAGGTACAGGTATCCCTCTCCCTCCGGTACTGCCCTACAGCCCCATTGCCCTTGATAGCTCTTCGGTGGCATACCGAGCTTCAGCGCATGGCGTTGGCATCAATTGAATGGTGATAGCTGGCAGCTGCTTTCCCCAGAGCTGCTGAGATGGTAGCTGGCAGCCTTAGGTCCTGAAGCAGGCAGGAGTTTTTGAGCTTGATTAATTAAGAGCTTCATCTCCACCCTGCCATGCTTCCCGTCCGCATCAGGTGTTGGTGACGGCAGTGGTGGTGGGAGTGAGTGTGGCGCTGCTAGCATCGGTGTCAGGCCCGGCTGCTCTCGTCATTGGCAGCGGCCTCGCCCTCTCTTCTACTGCTGTCGTGCTCCAGGTCAGTTCACCTCAATGTTCATCGTGGAGTGCTCCAGGTCAGTTCACCTCAATGTTCATCGTGGAGTGCTCCAGGTCAGTTCACCTCAATGTTCATCGTGGAGTGCTCCAGGTCAGTTCACCTCAATGTTCATCGTGGAGTGCTCCAGGTCAGTTCACCTCAATGTTCATCGTGGAGTGCTCCAGGTCAGTTCACCTCAATGTTCATCGTGGAGTGCTCCAGGTCAGTTCACCTCAATGTTCATCGTGGAGTGCTCCAGGTCAGTTCACCTCAATGTTCATCGTGGAGTGCTCCAGGTCAGTTCACCTCAATGTTCATCGTGGAGTGCTCCAGGTCAGTTCACCTCAATGTTCATCGTGGAGTGCTCCAGGTCAGTTCACCTCAATGTTCATCGTGGAGTGCTCCAGGTCAGTTCACCTCAATGTTCATCGTGGAGTGCTCCAGGTCAGTTCACCTCAATGTTCATCGTGGAGTGCTCCAGGTCAGTTCACCTCAATGTTCATCGTGGAGTGCTCCAGGTCAGTTCACCTCACCCTGAGCTCCAGTCAGTGAGCTCCAGTCAGTGAGCTCCAGTCAGTGAGCTCCAGTCAGTGAGCTCCAGTCAGTGAGCTCCAGTCAGTGAGCTCCAGTCAGTGAGCTCCAGTCAGTGAGCTCCAGTCAGTGAGCTCCAGTTCCTAAAGGGGACCTGAAGGGGTGAACCTGACTGGGATAAACCTTAGGGGGCACGTGAATGAAGTGTTTTTGAGACGTCTCAAAAATACACATCATTAACCTGAGGGGGCTGTTAGGCTGTAGGGGGCTGTTAGGCTGTAGGGGGCTGTTAGGCTGTAGGGGGCTGACTAAACCTGAGGAGTTCCATCACCCCACCCTCGCTCTTGTCTCACCCATCATGTGACATGCGATCACCATCACCATCACCCCACCCTCGCTTTTGTCCAACCCATCACGGCAGGTGCTGCAAGAGAGGGGGGAGAGCACGTCTCGCCACGGCCGTGCGACCTTCTCAGTCCTTCTCTTCCAGGTGCCATCTGCTGCCCATAAAGGAGCCATCTGCTGCCCTTGAAGCTGCCAGCTTGTCTGCCTGTCATTGCTGTCTGTTGTGGCTGTCTGTAGTCTGTTGTCTGCTGACAATTCCATCCACTTCTATCCAACCTCCTCTCCCCCCACCTTTCCCCTTCCTCTTCTCTTTCTCCCCTTACCTCCATCCCACACGTCCCTTCCTCTCTGCCCACATCCCATTTCTCACGTCCATACAATACAATACATCCCATTCCTCACGTCCATACAATACATCTCACCAGGATCTCGCAGTGGTCGTGCTGCTCATCCTCATCCCTCTCCTCGCACCCTCCCCGTCTTCTGCTGATGGGGTACGCCACGCCCTCCTTTACCTTCACCCTGCCCTGCCATTCTGTAACTCGCGCATTGCAAATGAATAGCCATGTGTAGCGAGGGTGTTTTTGAGACGTCTCAAAAACTCGCGCATTGCAAATGAAGCTGACATGTTGTGATGTGATGTAATCGCCACGTCATTATCGTCTGCCTCTCATGGGGCACAATCCATTCTCTTTTTTCGTCACTGTTCCTACATACTCTTCCGCTCTTTCTTCCAACCACCCCTCCCCTTCCCCCCCATGGCAGTCCGTGGGTCTGGCAGCCATAGCGAAGGCGCTGGGCCTGGCAGCGATGAAGGCTGTGGTCGCCATTGCAGGCATCTTTGCGGGCGGCAGACTGGTGGGTGCTGTTTGGGCGGCAGACTGGTGGGTGCTCTTTGGGCGGCAGACTGGTGGGTGCTCTTTGGGCGGCAGACTGGTGGTTTGGTTGTGTGTCGCTTTTTTGGGCTGTCAGGTACTTCCAGGTCGCGTTTGCACTAACTTGTGCAACCCTTTCAACCACCCCCAACCCTTCCCTACCAGCTACTGCGCCCCATATACCGCAGCATGGCGGAGAATCACAACGCGGAGATCTTTGCAGCCAACACGCTGCTCGTCGTTCTCGGCACCTCTGTGCTCACCGCACAGGTGGGTCCTCTTGCGCTGCCTCACAGCACACCACCGCACAGGTGGGTCCTCTTGCGCTGCCTCACAGCACACCACCGCACAGGTGTGTGCCTCACCGCCAGGTGGGTCTTTGGCAGCTCAGGTGGGTTGTTTCGGTCACACATGACCGCGCTTTGCCCTCTTCTGAATGTTATTTTCACTCACCACCTCCCACACTCCTGAATGTTATTTTCAGGTCACCACCTCCCTTATTCCTGAATGTTTTACCCTCCCAGAATGTCCACCTTGCCACTTCTCTCCCCACCACACGCCTGTCTTGTCTCCCCACCCCTCCCTCTTCTGTTCTGTACAGGCGGGCCTGTCAATGGCTCTGGGCGCGTTCCTGGCAGGGCTATTGCTGGTGGAGGGAGTTCGCACTGCAGGTGGAGTCGGGTATCAACCCCTACCCCCTCCCCTCCTCTCCCCCCCTTCCCCTCCCCTCTCCCCACGCCTCCCTTCCCTTCCACTCAACGCTATCTGAGCAGGCGGGCCTGTCAATGGCCTTGGGAGCGTTCCTAGCGGGGCTGTTACTTGCGGAGACGGAGTTTGCGCTGCAGGTGGAGTCGGATATCAACCCCTACCGCGGGCTGCTGCTCGGGCTCTTCTTCATGACTGTGAGTCAACGCCACGTGTGACGGTGATGCTCCCTCGCAACCAAATGTGGTGTCAAATTTGCCTGTGAGACAAAACCATCCCCCACCCACCTTGCCTTGCCTCTCCACCCTCTCTCAAACAAGCATACCAATCGACCTCAAGCATGCCAATCGACCTCAAGCATACCAATCGACCTCAAGCATGCCAATCGACCTCAAGCATTCCAATCGACCTCAAGCATGCCAATCGACCTCAAGCATGCCAATCGACCTCAAGCATGCCAATCGACCTCAAGCATGCCAATCGACCTCAAGCATGCCAATCGACCTCAAGCATGCCAATCGACCTCAAGCATGCCAATCGACCTCAAGCATGCCAATCGACCTCAAGCTGCTCGTAGCGCGCTTCCCCCTCATCCTCACGTCAATAGCTGCTGCACTCATCATCAAGAAAACGCCTTAACCCCTACCTCTTCCCTCTTTCCTTTTCCCGCTTGCCCCGTCTCGTGCTCCCATCCCCCCCTCCGATCGCCCATCCCCCCCTCCGATCGCCCATCCCCCCCTCCGATCGCCCATCCCCCCCTCCGATCGCCCATCCCCCCCTCCGATCGCCCATCCCCCCCTCCGATCGCCCATCCCCCCCTCCGATCGCCCCGCGCTCACAGGTGGGAATGTCAATCGACCCCAAGCTTCTGATCGCGCGCTTCCCCCTCATCATCGCATCAATAGCAGCGCTCATCATCGGCAAGACAGCACTCATAACAGCCATGGGGCGTTCCTTTGGGCTCTCCACCGTCGCTGCTGTGCGCACCGGCCTGCTACTTGCCCCCGGAGGGGAGTTCGCATTTGTTGCGTTTGGGGAGGCCGTGCAGAAGGTACGAGAGAGGCTCTTGTGCCTCTCATTTCTGCACTTCTCTTCCATGATGTGCGTATTGCCATGCCTGTGGCATGATGTGCATATTGCCATGCCTGTGGCATGATGTGCGTATTGCCATGCCTGTGGCATGATGTGCGTATTGCCATGCCTGTGGCATGATGCCAGCGCAGCTCTCCTCTCTCCTCTTCCACATCGTCGTGGGAATCAATCAGCATGGCCATCACGCCCTGGCTCGGCTCCATGGCACGCTGTCTCTGCTTGACTCTGCTTGACTCTGCTTGACTCACACACACGCACGCACGCACACACCACATCCCCCACCCACTTCCACTTACATCAGGGCATCATGCCAGCGCAGCTCTCCTCGCTGCTCTTCCTAATCGTCGGCATCAGCATGGCCATCACGCCCTGGCTTGCCGGCTTCGGTCAGCTGCTAGCAGCGCGCTTCGACCAGCAGGATGTGAGGAGCTTGGAGCCGCAGGAGACAGAGACGGACGACCTGCAGGGCCATATCATCATATGTGGCTTCGGTCGTGTGGGGCAGATCATCGGCCAGCTGCTCTCAGAGCGCCTCATCCCCTTCGTTGCCCTCGACGTCCGCACGTAAGGCTCGCCTCTGAGCCTCTTGCTCTCTTGCTCTGATCTGTCTCTTGCTTTGTTTAGTTTTTTCTCCTTCGTTTTACCAGCATGTAAGTAAGATGTTTGTCAGTGTCTTGCCCTGCGTCCACCCCTTATATCACAAATCTCTAGTGAGAGAGTGAGTGCCCGTCAGAGCCTCGACCTGCCGGTGTACTTCAGTGATGTGTGCAGCAGAGAGGCTCAGCACAAGGAGGGGGCAGGCAGCAGGCTGTGGGGCACCTGGAATCTGCTGGGTGGTACCGTGACCCTTTTGAGACGTCTCAAAAGTCATCTACTGTGACCCTTGTCTCCCTCCCCGGCCCTCTTGCTCCTTTCTTTCTGCCTCTTCTTTCTCCTTGGCCCCCAGTGAGAGAGTGAGTGCGGGTCAGTCCCTCGACCTGCCTGTCTATTCTGGCGACGCGGGCAGCAGGGACGTGCTGCATAAGGTGGGGGCGGAGCGAAAGCAATCACCTGGGTGGTACCTCATCTCTGTCTTTCTCGCTGCCCCTTCTCCCTTTCTCTTCCCTGGCCCCAGTGAGAGGGTGAGCGCAGGTCAGAGCCTTGACCTGCCAGTGTATTTCGGCGACGCGGGCAGCAGGGACGTGCTGCACAAGGTGGGGGCGGAGCGGGCGGCGGCGGCCGTCATTACTCTCGACACGCCCGGAGCGAACTACCGCGCGGTGTGGGCGCTGACGCGCAACTTCCCGCACATCAAGACGTTTGTGCGCGCGCATGACGTCGACCATGGGATTAATCTCGAGAAGGCCGGAGCCACTGCGGTGAGACTAGGGATATTGGTAGTGGAGGAGGGGAAAGGGGAGTGTGGGAGAAAGGGCGAGGGGAGGGAATGGGAGGGGCGTGGTGGAGGGGGGGATGGTGACCGGTGGACTATTCAGATCTTTCCCCACCTCCACTCCCAATCTTTCTAGATATATCTTTTAATTCCCGTTGCCCCTCTTTCCCCACCCCTCCCCTTCCCTCCCCTCTTCCCTCCCCCTCTTGTTGATGAACCTTGTACTGGTCCAACCACTGCTATTCTCCCATTTCACCTGCTCACACCTGCCCACCCCTGCTCACACCTGCCCACCCCTGCTCACACCTGCCCACCCCTGCTCACACCTGCCCACCCCTGCTCACACCTGCCCACCCCTGCTCACACCTGCCCACCCCTGCTCACACCTGCCCACCCCTCCTCACACCTGCCCACCCCTCCTCACACCTGCCCACCCCTGCTCACACCTGTCCCACGCGATCAGGTGGTGCCAGAGACGTTGGAGCCCAGCCTTCAGTTGGCAGCAGCCGTGCTCGCCCAGGTGCGTGTCAGGGAATTTGGGGAGAGGGGGAGGGTGGGGGGTGGTGGGAAAGGTTGTACTGCTGTGGAGAACTGTATTGCAGTGGATCATTTTATGCACTGCGGGTTGCACTGTTTTCATTTAAGGCTGCAACACATGCTGCTGTTGCCGGCGTCCTCTCATCTCTCGACCCTCCAAGAAACTCATTCACCTCCCCATCGCCCCATCTTCCCATCACGTTATCCTCCTCCATCACTCTTTATTCCCACACCGTGTGTGCAACGTCAGGCCAAGCTCCCGCCAGCGGAGATTGCTGCCACGTTGGATGACTTCAGAGTGCGACACCTGGCAGACCTCAACGAGGTGAGCTGAGCTGACACGTCAGCCGCCCGGCAACAATATTTTGTCTGTATCTTAGCATCTGTTGCTTGCATGTTGCTTCCCCTTAACTCCTCGATCGGTGTTACCTACCTTCTGTGACGAGTTCCCGCCCGTGTGTTTCATCTCACTCTCCTCGCAGACGTCCATGGGCTTTGCATCATCATAGACTCAAGCGCACTGCCGAAGTTATATATCAAACTGTTGGCCCTTTCTAAAAAATGCATTAAACCAAATGATTCCTTCTCAACTGGAACATTGCCGCCTTGTAAAGCTGATAAAGTGGGCGTGTAGGTACCATTTTTCAAACCTTGTAGTCTCCCTGACTAAGCAAAGCTCCTCGGTGTTGCCAGGCCATTCATTAACCATGTGACAATGCTGAAAAACACTCTACGGTTGTTTGACATTCCAAAAATCAGAATGTTACCACCACATGTACGTATGTTCAAGGGATGTGATCGAGAGACTACACAGTTGCTGGTTGTCAGGGTACGCAGGAATTGGCCTCTCCCATCCCAAATGGAGCAGGCGAAGAAGAATTATGCGGTACCGTATGAGCAGAGCAAGTGACATTTTACAGTTGAGGACGGGGGTTGCACAAAGCAACATTCCGTAAGTATTTTGCAGAGTCATCTAATTGCACCATGGGTGTGTGCAATGCAACTCTTCATACTATGTTACGTCAAAATTATTAAATGTTATGCTTCTTTTGTCTGACCAATAGGACAAGTGAACATTAGCGTCAACGCATGCCATTGGGTAAGAGAGTTCAACGGGGATGAACTCTATTTTCGATGGCACTATGCTCAGCATGGGAGCCTTTAGACGTCATGCTATCCGTGGCTGAAACCCTCAAACCCACCGCCTCTTCTGAATCCCTTCCCTCCACTTGCTTACCCAACAGACTCCCACTTTCTTGCCCACTAACCGCCCCATTCTTGTCCGTGCTTTCCGTGCTTGTAAACCCACTAACACCTCCGAAGCCTTCCATACCAACACTATCCACATCCTCGCTAATGAGTGCTCTCATTACAGGCTCAACGGGAGCAGCCTCCCTCTCGCCTTTACCTGTGCAGTACTTCTGAATCAAATCGTCGATTCGGTGCGCCACAGCCTTCATGTCCGGGCGGCGCGTGCACGGCATTTTGAGGCAATCAAGAGCAATGTCTGCAAACTCCACTATAGCGTCCTCTGGAACCTCCATTGAGGGGTCTTTGAGCAGGTCTAGCTCGTAATCCGCCACCCGTTGAGCCGCCTGGTGGTGGGGAGGAATGGAGGTAGAGCAACAGGTACTTCATCACCACAGCACATACAGCTAGTTAGACCTTTGTAACTGGCACAGAGGATCTAGCTAAGGTGGGGGCTAGGAGAGTTCGAGACCACATGTATTGAGTGCCTCCATGCAACAGGTACTCAAGTGTGGAGCAGAAGCAAAGGTAATGAGAGCGCACTCACCCACGTGGCGATGTGGTAGTCCTCTTCGCTCATCACTGCTGGCCGGCCTGTCAGCATCTCCAGCAGCACCACTCCGAAGCTGCATGGCAGGTAGGCCCACAGGGGACACAGCAGACACAGGCAGGGGGCCTGGCGCATCAATGGCTGCAGTCCGAGGGCAGTCGCGGTGAAAAGAATCTGACATTTGTTTGGTAGCCAGCCTTTCCACATCATCCACTCACCTGTAGACATCTGTCTTGGGAGACACCACACGTGTGCGGTTGTAGTCCGGGTCCACATACCCCGGCGTGCCTGCGATTCGCGTGGCACCCCCGTCCCCGTCCCCCTCAGTGAGCTGCTTGAGCAGCCCAAAGTCAGCGAGCTTGGCGGCCAGCGAGTCAGTGACGAGGATGTTGGCGGGCTTCACATCGCGGTGCACGATGGGCGTGCTGAAGCTGTGCAGGTACGCCAGGCCTTCTGCTGCTCCCAGGGCGATTTTAAGGCGCTGGTGGAAGGTGAGGGGGCCTGCAGGGGAGTTTGGGGAGCGAGGGGTGCAGATTGAGGGGAAATTGAGAGGTAAGCTTTTTCAGACCAAAAGGCATTATCGGCATGTTGAAGCTGTGAGCAAGGTGCTTGAGAACGTTAGGCTATGCTGCCGATTGTGCACGGGAACTAGTAGCCTTAGGAACGTGCACTTAGCATGGTGGATGAAGTGTTTCAGGTCGCCATTGCCCACATACTCGTACACCAGCACCTAGCGTACATGTGTACATGCTCACGTCTCAGTGGAGACGTACACTTGGCGTGGTGGATGTGGTGCTTCAGGTCGCCATTGCCCACATATTCATACACCA
This sequence comes from Closterium sp. Yama58-4, assembly GCA_947470075.1. Classification (NCBI taxonomy): domain Eukaryota; kingdom Viridiplantae; phylum Streptophyta; class Zygnematophyceae; order Desmidiales; family Closteriaceae; genus Closterium; species Closterium sp. Yama58-4. The sequence continues at coordinate 461,550 of CANIUD010000121.1, read as the reverse complement.
ACACCTGCTCCTGCCGCCCGCTCTCCACCTGCATGTCCACACAGAACCCCAGCAGCCGCACCAGGTTCTCATGCCTTAGGGTTGCCATTGCTCGCACCTGTGTATGGACAGCAGAGTAAGGGAGGAGGAGGAAGAGAAGGAGGATGTCACCAGCAGAGCAGCTGCACCAATCTCTCTCTTGGCCCTATGTTCCATGGCCCCCACATGTGCTTAACTGCTTCACAGCCCACATTCCCCCCCTTTGAACTACGAACTGCAAACTGAACTACCCACCACTACCCACCACTACCCACCACTGCTCACGACTGCCCGCAAACTGTTACCCACTGCCCCTTTGAACGACATGCTCACATGCTTTGGACCAGTTAGTGCCCCCTCCCCATCAATGCACACACCTCCTTCTCAAAGTCGTTGGTCATCACTCTACATCGCTTCACAGCCCACATCTCCCCTTGCGGCGACACCCCCAGGTACACCGTTGCAAAGCCCCCCCGCCCCAGCCGGTTTGCGTCGGCCCAGTTGTCGGTGGCTTGCACGAGCTGCTGCAGGGAGAACTCGTGGCACACATCCAGGTCGCCCCACTTGCCTGGTGGAACAGGAGAAGGAAGAGAGGAAGATTGGGGGGAGGAGAGGAGGGGAGGGGTAGCAAGTGGTTGAGAGTTACTTCACTGACCCATTTAGTCATGAGCAGGAGCCAGGAGCAGGTAAGCGAGGGATACATTGCAAAAACTCTTGAGAGATTTAACCACAAGGGATTGCGGTAATCGCCTCTCGAGGGTTCAGGGGTACTACTCACGGCGGCGTTTGGGGAGGAGAAACCACACGAGGATAGCTGCGAGTAGGGCAAGCCCAAAGAAGCAGCCCAGTGCGATGCCTGCCACTGCTGCTGCTGATAGGCCTGACGGGGAGGGGGAGAAACATGAGGGAGGGAGAGGAGAGGGAAGAATTTGCCACATGCGTTGCAAGGTGACACTGACATGGTGTTGCAGTGGGCTGCAGTGGACTGCAGTGGTGAACACAGACTGTAAGGACACCTCCCTCGTGTAGTGTGGGTGTGGGGAGAGATCTTCACAGCTGCAGCCTATTTTCAAGGCGTTTCAGACCCACGCACCTGGACCAGGGACTGTGGTGGTGGTGAGAATGACGCACGTCGACCCGTTACCGCTGTCATACGCGCTGTACCCCACGTCACACTCGCACGTGAAGCTGGATGTAGAACCCTGGGAGGAGTCGGCAGCACCCTGGGGGGGCGGCACACAGGCCCCGTGGCCGTCACAGGGGCCATTGTCCGTGATGCTGCAGAACGCCCTGCATGCTGCTGGCGTGCGCTGGGGGAACGTGGGTGAGAGGGAGGAGGAGGAGGTGGTGGAAGAGAAGGAGGAGGAGGAAATGGAGGAGTTGGGAGGGGTGGAGGGGCTGGAGTAGGGTGTGGCAGGGCAGGAGAGGGGGGCGGTGGGCTGGAAGCAGTTGCTTGCGAGACTCGCCTGCCCCCTCTCGTACTGCCGTGCCACCACCAGTGGCACCCTGGGATGCATAAGAGGGGGTGGAGGGAGGGAAGGAGGGTGAGGGGGAAGGGAGTGAAGGAGGGAGTGAAGGAAGCCGGAGATAGGGAGGGAGGGAGGGAATGGTGGTTGGCGCGGAAAGGTGAACGATTAAAAAGTTGCCCAATCCAAAGGCACCCACCACAGGAAACACCCAGCGCAGTAAACACCCACCCACCTGCCGGCCTCTGACTGCACGACGCAGTTCCCTCCCGCCTGCACGCTCAAATCCCCAGGCTCCACAGTGCTTTCCCCTGAAATCTCCGATGGGCAGAACTGGCAGCCACTGGCGAAGAGCACTGGGTCTCCGTAAAAGTAGTTGTGCGCGAGGTTCAGCAGAGCCCCCGCGGTGGGCACTATGCCCTCGAAGTTGCGGTTGATGCGCCCGTAGAAGCTGTTGTGACTCACGTCCCTGTACGGGGTGGTGAGGGTAATGATTATGGGTGAAATCTGGAATTCAAACGATCGATTTGGGGAAGAAAGGAAACCGTTCTTGGGGAACTCAAACAGAGGCTCACAGAACAAGCCGAGGGATGAGGGAGCGCTTTCTCAAGCATCTCAGAAACAAGGTGGGGGGTGAGGGAAGTGAACGGACAGTCTGTTGAGGCAGGGGAAGGCGTTGAAGAGACAGTCGGGGATGGGGCCAAAGAAGCTGTTGCTGCTCAGATACCTGCGATGGAGGGGGCAGAGAATGGGTGAGTGATGGCAATGAGTGATGGCAATGAGTGATGGCAATGACGGAATGAGTGATGGAAGTGAAGTGATGATAGAAGATGGAGAGCAGACAAAGCGGGTGAGTGGTGGAAGAGTGGTGAGAGAATGAGTGATACCAGTGGCTTACAGGATTTCTAGATGGGAGAGGTTACAGAACGAGGATGGAAGCTTCCCTGTGAGGTTGTTGCGACTCAGCCAGCTGCAAGGCAGCAGCAGCACGATTGCAGCAGCAATACGGAAAAAGGAATGAGAAGAAAGGACACAGCTCCATGTGAATATACACACACGGGAGCTGTTGCTCTACACAAGGCATACTCACATGCGTGAGATTTCTAGGCTACACCAGACTATTTAACGGCGAGGAATATGACACTGCCGGAGGTCATTCATAACTCGGCTCAAAAATCACCTCCAAGAACCGCTCTTCTACACAAGGAATATTCAGGCACATGAGACCAAACCAGGCGAGTGGATTGTTAGGGATTTTTCTTAGCCAAGAGCACTCCTCACAGGTGGCGCAGGGACGAGAGCTGGCCTAGGTTGTCTGGGAGGGAGCCCTGAATGCTGTTACGCGCCAGCAGCCTGGGAGCCCATGGTCCATGCACCCGTAGAGTGGTGAGGGACCGGGTGAGTGAGGGAGGAGAGATGTGCATGGTGCGGTGATGAGATCCACACAATTGATGATCCTGCACGACCTTATGACGAGTACGAAAGTGTTGCTTTTGAGGCGCCTCAAAAGTTAATGTTGGACAACCTTATGACGAGTGCGAAAGTGTTTCTTTCCACCCAGTGCGTGCCTTGATGCCAATGCTTGCTTCTGAGTCAGCGCATGATCATGTCTTCACTGCCTGCAGTGGTCGCAAGCGGGTGGGCTCACAGGGACTCGAGGGAGGTGATGGAGAGCAGGCTGGTTGGGAAGGGTCCATCCAACTGATTGCTGTGCAGGCTACTGCACATTCCACAGCACAAGCCACAGCACAAGCCAGCACAAACCAGCACAAACCAGCACAAGCCGCAAGATGTGTAGAAAGACAGAAGCATGCCAGGCGTGTCGAAGGGTAAGTCACACATGCAGAGTCCACGCTACAGGGTACCTCTCATACACACAAGTGCTGGCGAGTAAACATACTTGCTAACATACATAAGAGAACACACACACTGCGACTTGGTTCATTCCCGGAGCATCGCAAAGAAACTTCACCACACGGGAATCCAGGTGCCTCAGAAGCAGCAAATGGTGGAGGTGAAACGCAGCGAGGGACTGACAGGATGAGGAGGGAGGTGAGGGTGGAGATGGAGGGTGGGATATGGCCCGTGAGGTTGTTGCCTGCCAGGAACCTGATGGATGGCCGGGTATGAACAGGAGGCAGCACGCGTTGCGAGCAACTCTCGGGGAGGGACAGGTGGAAGAAACGCGGACGCGTGATGCTGCTGGAAAAGAACCAGGTCATGTGAAGCACGATGCAATTGCCTTGTGCTGTCCCCACGCGCACAGCAGCGGGTGCACAGTGCGTAGGGCAAAGCATTGTCAGTGAGAGACCAGTCGTGGCGTCACAAGCTCACTCAACCCCATCTGCCCAACGCACACGCACAGCACAGCGATGACCGTAAAGTGCGTGGGGAGACTGCTGCTGCAGACGTGTTCCAGCGAGAAAAGACTGCTGCCACCCTAGCTGGGTGGCACCCTCCCTAAGTGAATACTCAAAGATGCAACCCCTACCCACACGCACACCAGTGGGCTGGCCATACAGTGCAATGAGAGACGTGTTCCAGCGAGAGAAGTCCGGGAGAGAGCCTGCAAGCCCGTTGCCTTCCAGATGCCTGCAGTGCAGCAGAGGTGCGCACGCATGGCAGCAGGGGACAGGTTGGGGGGCTCAGGCTACACAATGGAGGTGGCTCTTAACAAGTCCATTGCCCTCCCATGCCTGAAGTGCAGGGGCGCATAGCCACGGCAGCAGGGCAGAGGTTGGGGGTCAGGGTAGGGCCTCAGGTGGGAGCAGAGCGGGAAAAGAGCACGCATGAGAGCACGCGTGAGAGCACGCATGGGAGCACGCATGAGAGCACGCATGAGAGCATGCATGGGACCATGCAAGAGAGCACGCATGAGAGCGTAGAGTATGCTGTGATTGGTGCAGCGGTGCAGAGGTAGATGGGATGGGATCGTGGGAAGACAGTGAAGAGGGATCTATCTTGAGTGGACACGTCGGCACAATGTGGCTCTCGAGTATTCGGTACAATGCGGCTCACAGTTGTTCCAGGGAGGCCGAGGTTTGAAGGGCGGAGGGCAGGGCGCCAGAGAGCAGGTTGCGTGATGCCATGCTGCAAACATACACAAGTCGCAAAATCAAGCAAAAATCTCAGAGCATCAAGAGACTGGAGTCAGTTGCAATGCTTCTTCGCCTGGACAGCTCGCCAGTGCAACAAAGAATGGAATTAAAAAGCTTCCCTTTGAGAACAAGCATTTCTCATGCTGTGTCATGGTTAGGATCAAGGCTTCTGGAAGAAGGCGAGGGAGGGAGTAGAGGCTGACAGGGTCCTAAGAGCTGTGAGGGAGAAGAGAGCGCCTGGGATGCTGCCATGAAAGCGGTTGTCACTCACTTCCCTGCATGCCGTGTTGCACAGCAGAGCAGAGCAGAGCAGAGCAGAGCAGAGGGCAGCACAGCAGAGCAGAGAGCAGGAGAGAAGAGAGGGCAGCGACGAGAGTGGTGAGGGTAGAGTGGAGAGGACAGAGTGGGTGATGCGGGTAGTCGAGTCCAGGAGATATATATAGAAACAAGGAGCCAGGGATACATGCACGTCACACTAGATGCACGGCACACTAAATGCACGGCACACTAAATGCACGGCACACTAAATGCACGGCACACTAAATGCACGGCACACTAAATGCACGGCACACTAAATGCACGGCACACTAGATGCACGGCACACTAAATGCACGGCACACTAGATGCACGGCACACTAGATGCACGACACACTAAATGCACGTCACACTAAATGCACGGCACACTAAATGCACGGCACACTAAATGCACGGCACACTAAATGCACGGCACACTAAATGCACGGCACACTAAATGCACGGCACACTAAATGCACGGCACACTAGATGCACGGCACACTAGATGCACGGCACACTAAATGCACGTCACACTAAATGCACGGCACACTAAATGCACGGCACACTAAATGCACGGCACACTAGATGCACGGCACACTAAATGCACGGCACACTAAATGCACGGCACACTAAATGCACGGCACACTAAATGCACGGCACACTAAATGCACGGCACACTAAATGCACGGCACACTAAATGCACGGCACACTAGATGCACGGCACACTAAATGCACGGCACACTAAATGCACGGCATACTGATACATGAATACTTGAGGTTGAGAACTGTCTCACAGGTCATTGAGGTTGAGAACTGTCTCACAGGTCATTGAGGTTGGCCAGAGCAGACACATGCGGTGGGATGGACCCAGAAAAGCTGTTGCTCTGCAAGCCACTGAGGGAGGGACGGGCAGGCGGTCGAAGGCAGGGAGAGAGGGAGAGAGGGAGAGAGGGAGAGAGGGAGAGAGGGAGAGAGGGAGAGAGGGAGAGAGGGAGAGAGGGAGAGAGGGAGAGGAGAGTGCTGTCTGGTTGGGGCTGCACGGCACACAGCATAGCCTTTTAGAATTCTCGAAAGAAGATGAGCATGACATCAGCACGGGAAATGTCAGCCTTGACACGTCAGCGTGGACATGTCTGCACGGGCATATCAGGCACTGACACGTCAGAATGGGCATGTCAGCATGGGATGACGTACAGGGCGTTGAGGTTGGTGAGGGTGAGGACAACTGAGGGGAAGCTTCCTGAGAATTGATTCTCGCCCAACTCGCTGGAGGGGAGGGCGTTGAAGGGGCCAATACAAGGGGTGCGTGTCATGTCATGAGTGAATCCTTTGAGCACAACACGAATTAAGTGAGCAAAGGCTGGGGGATGGTGCAACAGTCACTTAGTGAGCAAAGGCTGGGGGATGGTGCAGGGGGAAACAGGGAACGACGGACGGGAAGTGGGTATCAGTACAAGGGAAGAGAGGGCTCACAAAAGCCAAGGGAAGAGAGGGCTCACAAAAGCCAAGGGAAGAGAGGGCTCACAAAAGCCAAGGGAAGAGAGGGCTCACAAAAGCCAAGGGAAGAGAGGGCTCACAAAAGCCAAGGGAAGAGAGGGCTCACAAAAGCCAAGGGAAGAGAGGGCTCACAAAAGCCAAGGGAAGAGAGGGCTCACAAAAGCCAAGGGAAGAGAGGGCTCACAAAAGCCAAGGGAAGAGAGGGCTCACAAAAGCCGAGAGGGCTCACAAAAGCCAAGGGAAGAGAGGGCTCACAAAAGCCAAGGGAAGAGAGGGCTCACAAAAGCCAAGGGAAGAGAGGGCTCACAAAAGCCAAGGGAAGAGAGGGCTCACAAAAGCCAAGGGAAGAGAGGGCTCACAAAAGCCAAGGGAAGAGAGGGCTCACAAAAGCCAAGGGAAGAGAGGGCTCACAAAAGCCAAGGGAAGAGAGGGCTCACAAAAGCCAAGGGAAGAGAGGGCTCACAAAAGCCAAGGGAAGAGAGGGCTCACAAAAGCCAAGGGAAGAGAGGGCTCACAAAAGCCAAGGGAAGAGAGGGCTCACAAAAGCCAAGGGAAGAGAGGGCTCACAAAAGCCAAGGGAAGAGAGGGCTCACAAAAGCCAAGGGAAGAGAGGGCTCACAAAAGCCAAGGGAAGAGAGGGCTCACAAAAGCCAAGGGAAGAGAGGGCTCACAAAAGCCAAGGGAAGAGAGGGCTCACAAAAGCCAAGGGAAGAGAGGGCTCACAAAAGCCAAGGGAAGCAGGAGGCTGACAGGTGAGAGGGGCAGTGCTCACAGGAATTGGAGGGCGGTGAGCGATGAGAGGGAGGCAGGCACAGTCCCTGAGAAGTTGTTGCTCTTCAAATTCCTGCAAGTCGTGCAGGTTAAACGTAGTAAGGGCATGCCATGGTTAGGTTGAGCTTGGCAAGGGCTGAGGTGCCCTTGAAAATTTGGGAGATGAGTGACAGAGGGGAGATGAGTGACAGAGGGGAGACGAGTGACAGAGGGGAGACGAGCTAAAAAGGGTGACATGATATGCCACAGTCGTTCTGGAAAACCAGAATGGTCGCGTAGCCGCTGACAGCATGGCATGTGCTTACAGCATGGCGAGCCAGGGCATGTCAGAAACAACATCGAGTCCACTGTTGAGCTTATTTCCACCCACGGACCTGCATGCGATGTACAGTGGGATAGAATCAAATCCACAGATAATTCCTTGGGATGCGCAGTGGGATAACATGGGATGTACGGTGACAGAAACGCATGTGATGTGATGTGATGTGATGTGATGTGATGCACTTGAGGTGAAATTTGAGTCGACTTAGAAGTGAACGCGTGATGCCTGTCAACTCACCTCAGTACGCCATGAGTTGGCTGTCACCACTTCTGACTGTGACAGACTCAGTACATCTTGAGACTCCTTCAGAGACTGTCAGCTCAGCTCAAGTACAGCTCACGCATATACAATAGAGAACATCTGCATGACAATTATAAAGCGCTCAGATTTGAGACGCCTCAAAACTCAGAACCTTCAGCTTGGCTCACGTACAGCTCACGCATATACACCAGCCCAGTGAAGGTGCGAGGAATGCCTCCCACAAACCGGTTGTTCCTCAACTCCCTGAGAGGAAATGCAGAGAAGAATTTGTTCCAAAAAAGTGTGTGAGACATCTTAAAACTAGGAGAAAGTGCAGAAGAGAGAGAGAATGGCGAGGTTTAGGATCTTGCAGCATGAGGCTCACCGGTGCAGCATGAAGCTCACCGGCGCCCCTCCTTTCCCTTCCTAAGCACCCACGTGACTCACAGCTCCATGAGGCTCGGAAGTGATCCTAAGAAGTCTGGAATGGGTCCGCCAAACTGGTTGTTGCCAAGGTTCCTGAGAGGTGGGGAGAGGATACAGAGCACATCTGAGAAGCACGTGCGTGAAACGTGTGTGGGTGGCTAGAGTGTGGGGTTAGAAACGCATTGGAACCCGGCATGTGTGTGAAGACTGACCCAAGCGGGGCTTACAGGGTCTCGAGATTGGATGAGAAGACTTGAGGAAGAGTCCCTGAGAGACTGTTGGTGTTGAGGTTGCTGGGAGTAGGGCAGGGCAACGCAGAGCACGACAGACAGGGAGAGGTTGATGGAACAAGCAGTGTGCTGCAACGAGCAAGGTGTTCATTAGCTGTCGCCTTTCCAGACTTCACAGGAACAAGGCAACAGAACAGAGTGTCAGGGTGACACTGAGATGGGTGCAAGGCGCGAGTCACTCACAGGAAGGTGAGAGCCTTGAGAGCGGAGTAGCTGCCTGGAATGGAACCTTCCAGCTGATTTTCTTGCAGATCGCTGAGTGAGGGGTTGAGTGAGATGAGAAGTGGTGGAAGGCCAGGGCGGCCGGTTCAGGACTGCTCCTATGGAGCTTCAGAGAAATTAACTCTTCTAAGCAGAATTCCTTGAAGATTGGTGATTGATAAGCGACTGAGAAGCAAGGTGGGTGGTGGGTGGACCGGCTGAGGTTTGATGATTATCAAATTTATTGAGCTCCTTTCACAGCTTAGGGAAAGAACAGAGTGAGAAGGGAAGCGCTGAAAGGCGGTGCGGGGCAGTGTGTGTGTGAGGAAGGACTGAGGAGTCAGACCCAAACACACTAGCAGGTGCTCTGCTCAGAGCTCTGGCGATTCGCGAAGAACTCACAGGCGCTCCAGTGCGGTGAGTCCGCTCCACGTCTCTGGGAGGAAGCCCGACAGGCCGTTGCCAGCAGCAAGACTGCAGGAAGAGAGGCAATGCAGGGTGCAGCATAGGAGGCATGATCAGGTGCAGCATGGGAGGCATGATTGGGTGCAGCATGAGAAGGTCAAGGTGAGACTCATGGGCGTGTGCCTAGAGGGTAGTGCAGACAAAGGATGATGAGAGCAGGTTGAAGCTTCATGAGCAGCTTGAGTAGCAGAGCTGGTGCAGCAGCACCAGCGACAGCAGCGGGAGCAGCAGCAGCAGCGGGAACGGGAGCTGCACTGACAAGGTGCGGAGGGAGGAGAGGCGGTTGAGGTCGCGGGGAATGTAGCCCCTGCGCTGCTTGTACTGGTGCTGCAGGTCTCTGCCATGGTTGAAACAGGAACAGGGATGTTGGCGCAGGGGGATGGGGACACGAACCGTTCTTATGTGGCTCCAAAATTAGAAGCGTGAAAACAACTTACTGACAGGAAAAGAAGACGGTATTTGATGAGAAGGGGAGAGATGATAGGGTGAGAAGGGTGTGTGCTCACATGTACTCAAGGCGTGTGAGGTCAACAATCCAGGTGGGGAAGTCGGAGAAATAGTTGTAAGACAAGTCCCTGGCGGTACAGAGGGTTTTGAGAGCGGTGCCAGGTGGAGAGGGTGTCAATGAGAGTTTTTCCAAACAGTGCAAGCTGGTGAGAAGCGGTGATAAGCAGCTTGAAAACCCTGGGTTTTACGAACAGCACAGCAGCATGGGGTGGGGCGAAATTCACGTTGAGAGGTGCAAGGAGGGTTCAGAGCAGTGATTACAGGTGGGTGAGCTGAGTGAGGAAGCTGAGTTGATAGGGTAGCTCCCCGACCACTCTGCCTAGGTCCCCGAGGACACTGGTGGGATAAGTAGGTGGGACACAAGTTGGTGGGACACAAGTTGGTGGGACACAAGTTGGTGGGACACAAGTTGGTGGGACACAAGTTGGTGGGACACAAGTTGGTGGGACACAAGTTGGTGGGACACAAGTTGGTGGGACACAAGTTGGTGGGACACAAGTTGGTGGGACACAAGTTGGTGGGACACAAGTTGGTGGGACACAAGTTGGTGGGACACAAGTTGGTGGGACACAAGTTGGTGGGACACAAGTTGGTGGGACACAAGTTGGTGGGACACAAGTTGGTGGGACACAAGTTGGTGGGACACAAGTTGGTGGGACACAAGTTGGTGGGACACAAGTTGGTGGGACACAAGTTGGTGGGACACAAGTTGGTGGGACACAAGTTGGTGGGACACAAGTTGGTGGGACACAAGTTGGTGGGACACAAGTTGGTGGGACACAAGTTGGTGGGACACAAGTTGGTGGGTTACAGGTACAGAAGCAGGGGTTACAACGAGAGGGAGGAAGAGCCGACTTTTAGCAGGGAAACGTGGGAGGCATGAGGTCCGAAATAACAAACTAAGTTAAGGATATAAGATATGGATCCCATTGTATGGAAAACCAAGTCAATTGATTAAGTAGCAGATCTAGCGAGCAGGTGACACTCGCAGCTTGTGCAGGCGCGTGAGGGTGGAGAGGCCGCTGAGGTCAGCCATGTGGCCGTTTGTCATGGCGTCAGACCCAAACAGCTCCAGTGTGTGCAAGCGCGTGAGGAGGGAAACGAAGGTGAGCGAGAGTGGTGGTGACTGGTGAGGGCACTCACAGCTTCTGCAGGCGTGTGAGGGTGGAGAGGCCGCTGAGAGCAGTCATAAAGCCGTCTGTCATGGCGTCGAAGCCAAAGAGCTCCAGCGTGTGCAGGCGGGTGAGGAGGGACACGAAGGTGAGCGTGTTGATGGAGCCTCCCACTGGGGCACCCTGTAGGTGAATGTTGCTGGGCGGTGGTGGGTGTGGTGGGTGCAGTGTGGTGTGGTATGGGGTGGGGTGGGTGGGGTGGGTTGGGGAACAGGGAGTCCAGGAAGAGAGGAGGGGATGAGAAGGCGGGGGTGATGATGGTAATGGGTTGTGGAGGTGGGTGGTGTATGGTGGTGGTGGGTTGACGAGAGATGTAGCTACAATTGCCACCGAGAGAGATTGATGTGACGAGGTGTTTCACAAAGAGAGGGCGTGTGACAGGCGAGGTGCAAACATGCCAGAACCCTGAGCTGAGTAGAGAGGCGTGGAAGGGGGACTCACAGGTAGGAGAGCTTGGAGAGTGCACTTAATGTGGACGGCAGCTCGCCTGATATGGATGTGTATGCGAGGTCCCTGTGGGATAGATTGGGAGTGTTGTTGGGTACTTATTTTCCTTTAAATTTGCTGCAGGTTTTGTTCACTAGTTTATTTAAAGTTTGTACGTATTTGTTTACATTATAATAGTGTAGACAATAGGGGTTGGGTTATATTAGTTATAGGGTGCCCCCTGAGTGACTTTATCAAGTGCTAGGCACCCCAAATTCGGCTTTGGGGCACCTCAGCACGTTTCCCAATCTTGGGGACGCGGCTCCAGCCTGGACCCACGAATTTCAACATTGGAAACGCGGCTCCAACTTGGAATTCGCGTTTCCAATTCGTGGAATCGCGGTTCCACTGTAGGGGGCGCTTCCAGGCCCACTTTGAGGGTCCCTCACGTCCCCATCTTGACTGTGGGCGACTTGAGCACCCATTTGGCCACCCCAAGTCCCTTGGGTACCAAATTCCTCACCTGGACCAGCCCAAGTCGCCTCCAAGCTAGCTCTCCTCATTTTCTGCCTATTTTAGCCTTTGTTTTGCTTGTATTCATCACTTCAGTTGATTTACTGCTTCTAGAACCTTTCAGCATTTCAGAACCAGCCTCTCCTTGTGCACATTGTGCACATTAGGTCTGTTTTTCTACATGGTATCAGAGCTATAGCTGAGCCTCCGTTGGTCAGCCTTACTACGAAAGACCTTCTCAAGCATTGCTGGTCTTTTCCAACTCTATGGAGCATTGGCTGAATTTCGTTTTCAATGCTTAGCCATCCTCAGTAATTTTTTTTCGATTTGTCTTCACCATGGCTACAGTGGATAGTCATTTGGGGAGGCTCACTTTGCCCTCCCTCCTCCCCGATGGCTCCAACTTCAACCATTGGAAGCGGATGGTGGTCCTCACCTTCCAACTCGTGGGCATTGTCGGCGCACTTGGCGACTCCACGCTCCCTTCCTCATCTGCATCTTCCTCTACCAGTCCTCCCGCTTCGACGGCAGATCCTGCGCCGACGGCTCCATCAGACACGCGTCGTCAGCCTGCTACCGCTCCACTTGCAGCCGCCGAACAAGAGCAACACGCCTTGCTGTACCTTCTCTCCACACTTCCCGCCCAGCTCTCAATGTCCATCTCTCCAACCGAGACTGCTGCCGGTTTATGGGCTCTTCTCAACAAGAAATTTGCCAAAACCGGCAATCAAGCTCAATTTGGACTGTTACGGCAACTGTTCTCCGTTCGCATGGACCCTGGCCAGTCTGTCCATGCCTACTTTGACCATGTTCGTGGTCTTGACCTGCAACTGCAGACCAGCGGCTACAGTCTACCCTCGTGGGTTACCATCACGTCTATCCTTTTGGGTCTTCCTCGGTCCTACGACACACTTACTGAAACGCTCTGCTCGGTGAAAGAAATAAAGGACATGACCCTTGAGTGGCTTGAGGGACGTCTCGTGGATGCTGAGTGGGACCGTGCAGCCAAGAATTCGTCACTACCAGCTGATGGTGCTTATCTCGTTCAATCTGGACCCTCCAAGCCGCATTCAAGCGCCTCTACCATTTCTTGTCGCTATTGCAAGGCTGCTGGTCACGCCATCACCAATTGCCCTCAGCTTGAGAAGAAGAAGCGAAGGCAGCAACAACAGCAACAGCAACAGTCGCCATACATCCCGCAGTCTACCTACCAGCCACATTCGCAGCCGTACCAGCCCCAACAGCCACCACAGCCGCCCTTCCGCTCCCACGCATCAAGCTCAACCAATAAGGCAGCTGCACACACAGCCCTCCCACCTCTGGCATATTCTGCCCACTCAGCCCAGCCTCTCCTTCCATCTCCTAACTATGACCTCACCTCACCAGCACTCGAGGCTTCTCATTTGTCATCCGCACCACTGTCATCTTCGATCGATTCTCGCTATGCCGATGTCGCCACCGCGCACTTACTCCCTCCCTCTTGGCTGCCGTCCCTACCATCGCTACTCCTCCTCGTATCCTTTCTCCTCTGCCTTTTCTCCATCTTGCTCCAGCGGCCTCTCGCCTCCGCCCTCACCAGCTCTCCTTCTTCCTCCTGGCTCCTTGACTCCGGCGCATCCTCGCATCGCTGCAATGATCCTCATCTATTCTTCTCCCTCCGTCGACCATTTCCTGGTAGTGGCGTCCGGTTTGGCGGTGGGGAGCAGTACCCTGCCCAAGGAGTTGGGGACATTCTTGTTTACGCTTCTCATGACAACCATACCCATCCCATCACCCTGCGGGACGTTCTGTACATTCCCCAGACTGTTCACAATATCATCTCTGTTCGTAAGCTGAAGGACGAAGGACTCACTACACACTTCCTTCTTCATGCTCCTGCCCAAGTGTTTTGTCGGAGATCTCCTCTTCCTTACCTCGTCTCTTGGCTTCTTCCTCCCTTGACTTCTTACCCTTCTTCTTCCTGTTCTTCCCGTACTTCCCTGCCTGCCTGCAGACTCTGCGTGCTTTTGCCTTAGCCACTACCTGAGAGAATCGTGCTCCCACCCAATGGCTGCCCACAGTGGCTTAGAGCTACCTAGCTGGAGTTAGCTTAAACCGGCAACTACAATCCACTCTATGAGGCAAACAAAGCGAGAGAACAGGCTCAATTGGCTAGGCTAGGCTACTTTATTCCCACTCTGAGTTTTGGCAATTGCCATCACCTTGAGTTGGGTTCGGGTCGCCTTGTGCCCTCACTGGTCAATGCAGATTTCCTGTCCCTCGAGGCGCCTTGTCACTTTTCCCAATGCCCCCAATTCCCCATGCCATCAACTTCGCGTCATTCCCCTGGCCCAAGGAATCCCCTACACCCGAATGGCATAACCCCACCCTACACCCTTCTACACCCATTCTAGCAAGCAACAGAATATATTGTTCTTTACCACTATATTTGTTGACAGCTGTCGGATATCTCCTCTTCCTTACCTCGTCTCTTGGCTTCTTCCTCCCTTGACTTCTTACCCTTCTTCTTCCTGTTCTTCCCGTACTTCCCTGCCTGCCTGCAGACTCTGCGTGCTTTTGCCTCAGCCACTACCTGCCCCCTCCTGTGCTCGTGCTCGGGCTGCCCGCGCACGTGTCACAGGACCCTCTTGCTGAGGCCTCTGTCCCTTCACTACTGCGGCATTGGTCTGATGATCCACAGTCCTCTCCCCCTTCTCATTCTCCAGCACCAGCACTCCGGATCCCCTTACCTCCTTTACCTTCCATTTCTCCGTACCCAGCCCCACGTCCAGCGTATCTCTTTTTGCCCTGCGCAGGTACACCTCCTGTCCTTCCATCACTGCTGGCTTGGCCTTCCTGCCCCCCTGTTGCTGCCGCTGCTCATACCTGTGTGCATCCCTCAGCTGCGCCGTGTGCAGGTTTTCGAGCGCTGCAGGGAGCATCTCCCGCATGTACCGTGCACGTGCCTCTGCTAGTGCCACCCACTGGTCTGCTCCCGTGACTCGCACCACATCCGTTAGCACCTTCGGTGCTCCTACTGGCAGGATTGGCTCCCTCCCGAACAGCAAACTATATGGGGAATAGTCCTTCAGGGAGGCCTGCTTCCCGAACCTGTATCCTGCTGCGATCCAGTCCAACTCTTCATCCCAGTCTCTCTTACGCTTCTCCCCGTATGCCCTCAGGTTCCGCTTCAATGTCTGCACCAGGCGCTCAATCAGCCCATCGCTCTGTGGGTGATACCTTGATGTCAGTCTGTGTGTTACCCCGGCCTCGTCCAGCAGTGCCTGAAATTCCCCTCTGAATTCCGTCCCTTGATCAGTAAGCACTTCCCCTGGTGCTCCAAACCTGCACAGTACCTGTCCCTTGAACGCTTTTGCCACGTGCCTGGAATCTTTGCTGGGCAACGCACACACCTCCAGCCACTTGCTTGCGTGTTCCACCATGAGCAGTATGTACCGCTTGCCTCCCCTGCTCAGCGGCAGCTCACCAGCTATGTCCAGAGACCACCTGAACCCCAACCCTCTTATCGGGAGTGACTGCAACTCCAGCTTCGCCTGTGTCAGACTGGCCTTACTCCTCTGACACCCTTCGCATCCACTAACCCATTCTCTGACCTGCCTTCTCATTCCCTCCCACCACCAGCCTGTCTTCAACAGTTCCGTTGTGCGCTCGTGCCCAAAGTGCCCCAGCTTCCTGTGCACTTCTTTAATCACTCCCTCCCTTTCCTGTGGTGCAGGTATCAGTTTCCACCCGTCCGCTGACTGCAACTGCAGCTGCCCCTGATACCATCGGTAATGGTGTCCCCTCGCCCTCACCCTGTCAGAGACCTGCTCATCCTCATCGGTTTCTCCTTTGATCCATCGCAGCGCTGCTGGATCCTCCCAAATGTCCTTTGGTCCCTTTTTCTTCCCTGCTGCTGCCTCCTCCCCTTGCCTCGCCAGCATCATCAGCGTGTGCACTGGCTCTGCTGCCGGTGGGTTCCTTGAGATCCCGTCCACATGCTGCAGGGTCTTCCCCGGCCTGTGGCGTATCTTAAAGTCGTATTCTTGCAGCGTCACGGCCCAACGCGCATTCCTCCCTGTCAGCCCTTGGTGTGTCATCAACCATTGCAGGGGCTGATGGTCTGTGATCAGTGTAAACTCCCTCCCCTGCAGGTATACCCTGAAGTGCTTCACAGCCCACACGGCTGCCAACCCCTCTCCGTGGTAGGAGCTGTACTTGGCTTCCGCTGGGCTGCAGCTCCTGCTTGCGTACGCCACCACTCTCTCTTCCCCGTCCAATTCTTGACACAGGATGGCGCCCATGCCTTGGCTGCTCCAGTCGGTATACAGGCAGAAGGGCTTGTCGGCCCTAGGTAACTGCAGGATTGTTGCCGTCTGTACCGCCTCCATCAGGTCCTTCAACGCTGCTTCCTGTTCCATCCCCCATTCCCACTTCCTATCCTCCTTCAACAACCCGTTCAGTGGTGCGGCCCGCTTGCTGAAATTCGGGACGAACCTGCGGTAATAGCTCAGGAATCCTAGTACCGCCCTCAGTCCGCTCCTGTCCTTCGGCTGCTGCAGCCTGTTCAAGACCTCAATCTTCGCCTGCTGGATTCCTAGCTGCCCGCCCCTGACCTCATATCCCAGGTAGTGCACAGTCGCCTCGCCCCACCTGCATTTCTTCGGATGGCATGTCAGCCCAGCTGCTGCCAACGCCTTCAGTGTCTGCTCCACATCTCTCACGTGCTCGTCCTCCGTTCTGCTGAAAATCACTACATCGTCTATATAACATGCCGCACACTCCAGTCCCCTCAGCACGCTATCCATCACTCTCTGAAAGATGGCCGACGCATTTCTCAACCCAAACGGCATGAATAGCCACTCGTACAAGCCATCTGCCCCATGGAACGCCGTCTTACGCACGTCCTCTTTCCTTATCCTGATCTGGTTGAACCCCTGTCTCAAGTCTAGTGTGCTGAAGATCTCCCCTGCCCCCAGTCGGTCAAAGATATCCTCAGCTGTGGGCATTGGGTACCTATCGGGCACTGTCACTTTGTTCAGTGCTCGATAGTCCCCACACATGCGTCTGCTCAGCACTTCCCCTAGCAGGTCCTTACGGGCAGCTACCACAGTAGGTGTCGCATACTCTGATTCTGATCTCTGTATCAGCCCTGCTTCCATCAGCTCCCTGCATTTTTCCTTGCAAATGTCCTCGTCTCCAGGTGTCATCCTCCGCTTCCTCTGGAACACCGGCTCGTCCGTCACCAGCCTTAACTCCATCTCCTTCACAGAACACTTCCCCAGCTCCTGTAAGGTGAACGCGAAGGCGTGCCTGTACCTTGCCAGCACCTCCTGCATTGCCTCCTTTCCTTTCTCACTCATTGCATTCCCCACAACCCACTTTGGCTCTTCCTTGGCTGCCATGCATGCCCATGCCCCCACCTGTTTCACCCTTGTCCCCTCACTCCCCTGTTCTTTTTCCTCTTCCAGCACTAACCCTCTCCACATCCGCCGCACTAGCCACAGCATGACTTGGCCGTCCATGGCTTGTCCTAATGCCCTCCTCCTCTCCTTTTCCGTCACCCCTGCTGCCTTTGTTACCTCCTCTCCGTACCCCATTGCCAATTCCTTTTCCAACGCCGTCGGCTCCTCCCATTTCTTCGTCCTGCTGTCGTACACCATGCCTTCTCCTGGCATCCCGTCTTCCTCTCTGAACCCTGCTGCTCCCTCGTATCCCACTAAGGTCGGCCAGGCCCTGCGCTCTGCCCCCACTTTGTTGCACGGGCACTGTGTTTCATGCCTGCCCTTCCTGACAGGTGCTGCTGTCCTTCCCGGTTCTAAAATCTCTCTCACAGTCCTGCCCCAATCCCTTTCGTATCCCGTCCAGTTCCTGCTGCAGTTGCTCATCTGCCACAATATTCTGCCAGTACCGTCGGACACGATGCGCCCGTGCCCCCAGCCTAGCCGCATCACATCTCACCCCCTTCCCTAGCTTCCTTGTCACCAACTCCTGTACCTTCCTCACCGGTTCCCTGCAATCCCCTTCCAAGTCCAGGTGCTCCAGCAGGTACACCACTTTCTCTTGTCCCTCTTTAATCCAATCTATGATGCACAGCAAGTTCACAAGCAGCGCGCCTCTTGGATCGCTCAGCCCCTTACCTTTTCCTGCTCTCGACACGGCTTGACACTCCCATCCTGCCACTAACAGGTCCACATGCCCCCAACCTCTTACTATCTCCCGCGTGATGCTTCTTACATCGGTCAGTGTCCCCTGCATGGCCTTCTCTATCACTGCCTCCTCCAGTAACTCAGGATACTCCTGCTGCAGCTTTCTCGCATGATGCTCTGCCATCTTCCTCACTTTCTCGTTACTCTCCACATATATCCACTCCTTCACTGCCACCCCTGCCTTGAGCAGTGCCGCTAACCCTGCTCCGATTCCCCCAAACAGTTCTACTAGCTTTATTGGCTCCTGCCACGCGTTGGCCGCTGCTGCTCTGCCCATGAGTCCTGCTCTACCTCTCCCCTTTGTCCCCGTCTGCTCAGCCGTGTACGCTCTCTTCGGCTCCTGCTTCACGAATGACACTGGCAACTCTCCTGTCTTGCTCCCCCGCACCCAATACTGCTTCCGAAACTTCACCTTTTCTTTCCATGTGCAGATGGTCATCCCCACGCCCCAAATCAAGTCCGTGCCTAGCAACACATCAAAGTCTTCTGAGTCAGAGATCCCACACTGCAGCCTTATGCTGGTCTGCTCCTCCCTCCCTGGCATCAGGACGATCTCCACTAGATTCTTGGTGCACGGCAACCACTTAGGTTCACCCCCTTCTGCTGTCATGACCAGCATTCCCCTCTTTATGTGCTGCCCTGGCCCTGTCAACCCCAGCTTCTCTGCGAGCCGCTTCCCCAACAGCACACTCTGTGGCCCCAACAGCACACTCTGTGGCCCCAACAGCACACCCTGTGCCCCCGTGTCTAAGATTGCGGTTCTTGCCACTTCCCCTCCTACTGCCACTGTCCCTGCTCCTGCCATCAGCACTGTCGCCTGACTGGCTAGCCGCTCCTTGGGATGCCTGGCTGGTTCCTCCTCCCCACAGTCCTCCTCTGGTTCCCGCCTTGGCCTGCCCTTCTCCTTGACTATGTGTTCCTTTCTCCCATCTTTGCCCCCGCTGCGCAGGCCCAACTCCTCTCGGCTGCGTAGCACCATAAAATTGTATTCCGGCTCTGGCTCCTCTATCACCTCTGCTTCGTCATCCTCCTCTCGTGCATATAACCCTGCCTCCTTCTCCTTCTTCCCTCCTAATGCCTGCAGCTGTGCCTGCAATCTCCCTATCTGGCTCTCAATCTCCTCTGGCGTCCTCTTCGGCCCTCCCGTACGTTGGTAGCAGTCCTTCCCCTTGTGCCCCCGCCTCCCGCAAACCTCGCAGGTTGGCGCATCCGGGCAGTCCTTGCGCCTGTGTCCCGGCTTCCCACACGTGTCGCAATTCCTGCAGTTCCTCGCCAAGTGCCCTGGTTGCTTGCATCTGTGGCAGGTGCGTGTCTCAGCCCCTCTCTCCTGCCGACTCTCCTCCCTTCCTCCTGTCTCATGTATCATTGCTGCAGCCCACGCGGGATTCCTCTTCTCTGTTGGCCTCGGCAGGTACACCTCATACTTCCTCTGCGCCAGCTCCACTCTCTCCGCCAGCTCCACTCTCTCCGCCAGCTCCACTCTCTCCGCCAGCTCCACTCTCTCCGCCAGCTCCACTCTCTCCGCCAGCTCCACTCTCTCCGCCAGCTCCACTCTCTCCGCCAGCTCCACTCTCTCCGCCAGCTCCACTCTCTCCGCCAGCTCCACTCTCTCCGCCAGCTCCACTCTCTCCGCCAGCTCCACTCTCTCCGCCAGCTCCACTCTCTCCGCCAGCTCCACTCTCTCCGCCAGCTCCACTCTCTCCGCCAGCTCCACTCTCTCCGCCAGCTCCACTCTCTCCGCCAGCTCCACTCTCTCCGCCAGCTCCACTCTCTCCGCCAGCTCCACTCTCTCCGCCAGCTCCACTCTCTCCGCCAGCTCCACTCTCTCCGCCAGCTCCACTCTCTCCGCCAGCTCCACTCTCTCCGCCAGCTCCACTCTCTCCGCCAGCTCCACTCTCTCCGCCAGCTCCACTCTCTCCGCCAGCTCCACTCTCTCCGCCAGCTCCACTCTCTCCGCCAGCTCCACTCTCTCCGCCAGCTCCACTCTCTCCGCCAGCTCCACTCTCTCCGCCAGCTCCACTCTCTCCGCCAGCTCCACTCTCTCCGCCAGCTCCACTCTCTCCGCCAGCTCCACTCTCTCCGCCAGCTCCACTCTCTCCGCCAGCTCCACTCTCTCCGCCAGCTCCACTCTCTCCGCCAGCTCCACTCTCTCCGCCAGCTCCACTCTCTCCGCCAGCTCCACTCTCTCCGCCAGCTCCACTCTCTCCGCCAGCTCCACTCTCTCCGCCAGCTCCACTCTCTCCGCCAGCTCCACTCTCTCCGCCAGCTCCACTCTCTCCGCCAGCTCAAATACTTCTTCCGGCGTTGCGTCAGCTCCTAATTCGTAGACCCTCATCCTCAGTCCTCCTGCCAGCCCTTTATCCAACCCATTCAAGAACTTGCTAATGATCATGCTGTGGTCCGTGCACACCACGTCCTCCGCCAGATTCATCAATCTCCCATAGTACGTCAGTAACGACTCCTCATCCTTCCGTTTAAACTCCTGGAACTCCTTGATACGCGCGGCTGTATGCCCGGGAAACTGCTTCCTTAGCCGCTCCAAAAACAGCATGGTTGGATCCTCGCCGTCCTCTTCTGCCCTCCTCAGCCACTCCCTAATCTTCATGCGGTATAATGTCTCTGCTTCTCCCCCTAGCGTGTGTGGCAAGCTTAGGAAAAAGTCAATGGGGTCCATCCCACTCCTGTCACATCTGTATTTGACATTGCTTATCTGCATCAAGTAATTCTTGAGGCTTGGACCCGTGCTTTCGCTCCCTGTGAAGCGTACCGGCACCTCCACTCTTGGTGGTGCTGCCGTGCCCCACCTGCCTGTCTCCCAGTTTCCTGAGTCTCCTTGCTCTACAGGTGTGCCTCTTCTCTGCTTCCCTCCTTCTCCCTTGCTCCCCGTGCTGGTCCCGTACAGCACTCGCTCCAACCCTTCGCGCGCCGCTCTTGCTCCAGCCGATTCTTCTCTGTATTGCCTCCTTGGCCCTGTAGGACTGGGGCTCCTCCTCCTGTCCTTCTCAAGGTTTTCTCTGCGCCCCTCCGTCCATATCCTTTCCCTCCCCGCGGGCGAACGCCCCTGGTGCCGCCCTTCTTGCTCTCTCCTCACCCATCTCTTCTCTTCCGCCCTCGAACAATACTGTGACTGCCGGCCCCCATCCCTGCCCCTTCCTTCCTCGGCATACCTCCGCTCTTGCTCAGGTGGGCTTCTCTGGCGTCGCCCCACATACTCTTCCCGTCCGTGCTGTCGCTGTGGACTCGGCCTCCTCCCTTCACCCATCGCCATGCGTCGCTGGCGGTTGTACCCTAGCGTTGGTTCCGGCGAACGAAATGCACCTGGTGCCGCCTCTTGATCTCTTCCGCCCTCCGCCCGCGCCTTGTACTGCTGTCCAGCACCTTGGACCCTCCCTCGCGGCGCACCTCCGCCTCGCCGCCTCATAGGTGAGCCTTCTTCCGTCTCGCCTCCCTCGTAATACTCCTGCATCTTCTTTCCTTGGCTCTGCTCCTGCTCTCTCTTTCCGGCGTCCCCCTGTTTCCCCTCTCTCCGAGCAGCTGGGAAATCTCCTTCGTCAACATTGCTGCGCCTCTCGCCGCCCCGCGCAGTGGGAGAAGCTTCGTCGTCGGCGTTGACGCGCCTCCCGCCGCCCCGCGCGGTGGGGGAACCTTCGTCGTTGACATTGCTGCGCCTTCCGCCGCCCCGCGCAGTGGGGAAAACCTCGTCGTCGGCGCTGATGCGCCTCCCGCCGCCCCGTGCGGTGGGGGAACCTTCGTCATCGGGGTTGACACGCCTTCCGCCGCCCCGCGCAGTGGGGGAACCTTCGTCGTCGGCGTTGACATGCCTTCCGCCGCCCCGCGCAGTGGGGGAACCTTCGTCGTTGGCGTTGACATGCCTTCCGCCGCCCCGTGCAAGCAGGGTATCATCTCGTCCTTCCTCCTCATCCTGCTCGCCCGCCGGATCCACGTCCATGTCTTCGGCTTGGCGCCTTCCGTCCCCTCCGTGCTGGCCTCCGGCCAGGTTCCACGGGTTGCTCGTTGTGGGACGCCTCCAAGGCTCCGATCTGACGCTTACATCCTCCCTGCTTCCTTCTCGTCGCCCGCCCGTTGGCGTCAACGGATCCGCGCGATACGCTGCCCGACGGGACGAGCGCGTCGGCGATCTCCCACGCTCCCTGGAGCGCCTCATCCGCGACGGAGATCGCTCCCGCCGCGCGTACGTCCGCTGCATGTGCAGATCGTGGCGATCCATGTCGCCGGCCAACTTCTCTCGCTTTGTGAGAGAATCGTGCTCCCACCCAATGGCTGCCCACAGTGGCTTAGAGCTACCTAGCTGGAGTTAGCTTAAACCGGCAACTACAATCCACTCTATGAGGCAAACAAAGCGAGAGAACAGGCTCAATTGGCTAGGCTAGGCTACTTTATTCCCACTCTGAGTTTTGGCAATTGCCATCACCTTGAGTTGGGTTCGGGTCGCCTTGTGCCCTCACTGGTCAATGCAGATTTCCTGTCCCTCGAGGCGCCTTGTCACTTTTCCCAATGCCCCCAATTCCCCATGCCATCAACTTCGCGTCATTCCCCTGGCCCAAGGAATCCCCTACACCCGAGTGGCATAACCCCACCCTACACCCTTCTACACCCATTCTAGCAAGCAACAGAATATATTGTTCTTTACCACTATATTTGTTGACAGTTTCAAGGCTCCACAGTTCTTGCCGTTGCCCACGAGCACATGAAGCTGTTTTTCGTTAATCTCAGCCCTGCCTCAGTTTCCCGGTCAGCCACAGTTTCAACTGCATCAGCACCTCCTCCTCTTATTCCCGAATCATGTTCTGCCACTTCTTCTCTGCTTTGGCATCGGCGCTTTGGACATCTCAACGGACACAGCTTGAAGCAGCTTCGTTCAAAACAGATGGTCAGCGGCCTCAGCCTCAACGGCTCCCTGCCTTCCACCTGCATTTCGTGCCTTCGTGGGAAGCAGACTCGCCCGCCCTTTCCAGACTCCACCTCGTCCAGCTCAGCCCCGCTTGACCTTGTGCACACTGACGTCGCTGGACCGTTTCCCATCGGCAGCACATTTGGCGGCGCCACCTATCTCCTCACATTCATTGACGAATATAGCCGCTATACCACCGTCTACCTTTTCAAATCCCGCTCTGAAGTCTTTAGCACATTTCAGCGCTATCTCGCAACAGCCGAAAGCCATTGCGCGACAAATCTCAAGGTCTTGCACTCCGATGGCGCCCCGGAATATCTTTCCGACGCTTTTCATGCTTTCCTCGATTCGCGTGGCATCACCCGGCGAGTCTCTACACCATACACTCCGCAACAAAATGGCGTCGCTGAGCGGATGAATCGCACCATCCTTGACATGGTGCGGTGCATGTTACATGACAGCGGTCTTCCTCGTGGGTGGTGGGGGGAAGCAGCCCTTACTGCTGCCTATATTCGCAATCACTCTCCTTCCCGGTCACTCCCTCGTGATGTCACGCCTATGGAATTATGGACAGGTCAGCGGCCGGACGTCACCCATTTCCGCGTGTTTGGCTGCCCTGTCTCCGTGCTTCTACCTACTCTTTATCGAGAATCCAAGTTACATGACCGCAGTGCTCCCGGCATCTTCCTCGGCTATGGTCTTCTTGATGGTTACAAAGCATATCGTGCTTATATTCCCTCCATCCGCCGGGTTGTCTACTCTTGAGACGTCACCTTCCTTGAGACATACCCCTCACCTCCTCCTTGCCCACCAACACCTCTACCATCACCCCCTGTTCCCGCACCTGTCACTTTATCACTTCACCCGCCTTCCCAACCTACCTCCTCACCAGACCCTATCATTCCTCCTCCGCTTCCTGCGACACACACAGAAACCTCTCCCTCAACTACTCCAGCTGCACCTCTCTTTCCCACGCTCCCCACCCCTCCCTTCCAGCCTTTCACCCTTCCCACTTCCCTTCAGACGCTAGCCTCCACACCCGATTCCTCACCTCTCCTGTTTCCTCCTCTTTCGAACCCCACTGCCCAAGACTTTCACCTCACCTTCTCTGACCCCTCTGCTCACAACATCCTTGATGAAGATCGCGATTCCGCCCACTATTTTCACGACTTTGCCCACATTGCTCTTCATTCCCACTACGAGCCACCTACCATTACTGCTGCCCGCTCTTGCCCCGCTGCTCCCCAGTGGCTTGCTGCTGCTGACGCTGAAATCACTGCACTCCTAGCCAACCGCACTTACAGCATCGTGCCCAAACCACCCAACTGCATTCCTATCCCTTGCAAATGGGTTTTCAAGGTCAAAGAGAACCCGGATGGGTCTATCGAGCGCTATAAAGCCCGTTTGGTCATTAAAGGCTTTAAGCAACGCGAGGGCACTACACTGAGACATTTGCACCCACCATTCGCTTTGCTACGCTTCGCTTGCTCCTCACCCTTGCTGCTGCCCTTGATCTTGAGATGCATCAACTCGACATCTCCAATGCCTTTCTCAACGGCGACCTTGACGAGATTATTTACATGACCCAACCACCCGGTTTTGAACTCCCTTCTGCCAATGGCGCTCCTCAAGTTTGCCTACTGCACAAGCCCTTGTACGTCCTCAAGCAAGCGCCTCGGTGTTGGTACAAAAAACTGAAATCGGAGCTTCTCACCTTTGGCCTTCACACCTCCGATGCCGACCCTGGACTTTTCATTGCAGCACCCTCCTCCCCTCTTCTTCCCCATCCTTCCCACTTCTTCCTTGTACTAGTCTATGTCGATGATCTCATCGTCCTTTCCACCACCATCACTCCACTTACCACCTTCAAGACTTCTCTTGCCACCCGCTTCAAACTTCGTGACCTTGGCCCATTAACTTATTATCTCGGCCTCCACTTAGACCGCGACCGCTCTTCTTGCACCCTCCTCATCCACCAATCCAAATTTATTACTGCCCTCCTCTCTACCTTCAATCTCAGCCATGCCAACCCCAGCCACACCCCCATGGACTCTAAGCTCCTCCTTCCAACACGCTCCTTATCGCCACCATCTGAACCCTTTCCATATCCCTCTTTGGTCGGCTCTCTCATGTACGCAATGGTTGCCACACGCCCTGACATAGCCCATTCTACTGGACTCCTTTCGCGTCACCTCCATTCTTGGTCCGATCCACATTGGCTGGCTGCTAGGCGTGTTCTCCGTTACCTCGAAGGGACTTCTTCCCATGGGCTGCTACTTGGTGGCAATCCCGCTTCCCTCCTGCTGATCGGATATTGTGATGCCTCATGGGCTTCCGACAGTGAGGATCGTCGTTCCCTCACTGCATACCTGTTCTTTCTTGGCCCTTCTCTGATTTCGTGGCAATCCAAGCGGCAATGTGTAGTTGCAACATCCACTTGCGAAGCTGAATACTATGCGCTCGGTGCGGCAACCCACGAAGCCCTTTGGCTCCGCACTCTCCTCTGCTCTCTCGGCCTTCCCCCCACTGGTCCCACCCCGCTGCTTTGTGACAACACTAGCGCCATTGTCTTGGCAAAGGACGCTGGTGTTTTCCATGCCCGTGCCAGGCACATTGACATCCGCCACCATTTCCTCCGTGACCATGTTGACAAAGGGCATATCTCGCTGCATTATATCCCTACCCGTGATAACCTTGCTGATTTGAGGACCAAGCCTCTCCCTCGTGACACGCTGCAGCGTCTCCAGTCCTGCATCGGCCTTCGCCCTGCTACTTCTCCTTTAACCTCTCCCTCGGTGTCACCCTAAGGGGGGGTGTTGTTGGGTACTTATTTTCCTTTAAATTTGCTGCAGGTTTTGTTCACTAGTTTATTTAAAGTTTGTACGTATTTGTTTACATTATAATAGTGTAGACAATAGGGGTTGGGTTATATTAGTTATAGGGTGCCCCCTGAGTGACTTTATCAAGTGCTAGGCACCCCAAATTCGGCTTTGGGGCACCTCAGCACGTTTCCCAATCTTGGGGACGCGGCTCCAGCCTGGACCCACGAATTTCAACATTGGAAACGCGGTTCCAACTTGGAATTCGCGTTTCCAATTCGTGGAATCGCGGTTCCACTGTAGGGGGCGCTTCCATGCCCACTTTGAGGGTCCCTCACGTCCCCATCTTGACTGTGGGCGACTTGAGCACCCATTTGGCCACCCCAAGTCCCTTGGGTACCAAATTCCTCACTTGGACCAGCCCAAGTCGCCTCCAAGCTAGCTCTCCTCATTTTCTGCCTATTTTAGCCTTTGTTTTGCTTGTATTCATCACTTCAGTTGATTTACTGCTTCTAGAACCTTTCAGCATTTCAGAACCAGCCTCTCCTTGTGCACATTGTGCACATTAGGTCTGTTTTTCTACAGGGAGATCAGGACAGAGCACTATAGTGAGAGGAGAAAGAAGAGACGAGGGGAAGCGATGAGGTGCAGGGAAGCAACTAGATGGTGCAGCATGCAAGTGCAGCATGGAAGGAACTCACAGGTGTTCGAGGTTGGAGAGGTGGGAGAAGGTGGAGGGAATGGGTCCAGATACTTGAGTGGCCGTGAGGTCACTGGCACCATGTTCACCACAACATACCGTCCCACACCATGTCGCACCGTTCCACACCATGATGCACCATGCCACACCGTGCCACACCATACAAAACCACACCAAAACACCGCGCCATGCACATAAAAGAAGAAAGGGAGACACTGTAAGCCCCATGGAACAGCTCCCGAAAGGGAGCTGTAAGCCCCATGGAACAGCTCCCAATGCATTGACAGAATGGAAGGCGATGCAGCAAGGAGGCGGCAGATGAGATACGAGAGGCATGGATGGGTGTGAGGCTGTGAGCACGGGGAGGGATTAGAGGAGGAATCAGGCAGCGGCAACCCTCAGGCACATGTGCCACGCGGGGCACCCCCACTCTTGCTGTGGGCACTCTAGGGTATGTGCCAGGTTACTGCAGAGATAAGCCAGGTGGCGCCTCGACATGTGGGGGCGCACAGAGGTGGCTTATAGATAAGTCAGGTTGGTGAGGGTGGAGAGAGTGTTGGGCCAGGTGCATTCAGGTGATTTCTCAGGCGCCTCTAAAATCACCGCAAGGGCAGAGGGAGGTGGCGTACAGATAAGCCAGGTTGGTGAGGGTGGAAAGGGAGTGGGGCAAGGCGCCGGACACAGCTGTGTATGAGAGGTCCCTGCCATGGGCGATCGGGCACAGCGGGAGAGGGAGCGCAAGTAAAGGGGGCCCCCTTAGCAGGGTTCGCGAGAAGCATCGGGGGGAAGAGGTGGGGTAGGACTGTAGGGTTGGATTGGGGGTGGGGAGGGGAAGGATAGAAGAGATGAGCGCTTATGGGTGGGCTGCGGAGGCCTTATGGGCATCGCATTGCATGCAGCCATGCAGACTCAGTCTGGTCAGCTTGGGGCAGATGCAGCTTGGGGTTCAACACAAGGGGTGCATGGTCCGTCATGCGGGCTCGCTCATGGGGGCTCTGTCAAGCAGGCTCGGTCATACAGGGGGGAAATGCAGCTGGGTCGGGGGGGAAATGAAGCTGGGTGGGGGGGGAAATGCAGCTGGGTGGGGGGGGGAATGCAGCTGGGTGGGGGGGGGAAATGCAGTTGGTTGGGAGGGGAAATGCAGCTGGGTGAGCGGGGGAAATGCAGCTGGGTGGGGGGGGAATGCAGATGGGGGGGGGGGGGGGGGGGGGGGAGAAATGCAGCTGGGTGTGGGGGGACGCAGCTGGGTGGGGTAGAACGCAGCTGGGTGGGGAGAAACGCAGCTGGGTGGGGGAATAACGAAGCTGGGTGGGGGAAAAACGCAGCTGGGTGGGGAAATAACGCAGCTGGGTGGGAAAAGAACGCAGCTGGGCGGGGAAAGAACGCAGCTAGGCGGGGGAAGAACGCAGCTGGGCAGGGGGGGAACGCAGATGGGTGGGGGAAGAACGCAGCTGGGTGGGGGAAGAACGCAGCTGGGTGGGGGAAGAACGCAGCTGGGTGGGGGAAGAACGCAGCTGGGTGGGGGCAGAACGCAGCTGGATGGGGAAGAACGCAGCTGGATGGGGAAGAACACAGCTGGGTGGGGGAAGAACACAGCTGGGTGGGGGAAGAACGCAGCTGGGGGGGGGGAGAACGCAGCTGGGGGGGGGGAGAAGAACGCAGCTGGGTGGGGGAAGAACGCAGCTGGGGTCGAGCAACGCAGCTGAGGGTGCGAGCAACACAGCTGAGCGTGCGAGCAAAGCAGCGGAGCATGAGAGCAACGCAGCTGAGGGTGTGAGCAACGCAGCTGAGCGTGCGAAGAACGCAGCTGAGCATGAGAGCAACGCAGCTGAGCGTGCGAGCAACGCAGCTGAGCGTGCTAGCAACGCAGCTGAGCGTGCGAGCAACGCAGCTGAGCGTGCGAGCAACGCAGCTGAGCGTGCGAGCAACGCAGCTGAGCGTGCGAGCAACGCAGCTAAGGGTGCGAGCGACGCAGCTGAGGGTGCGAGCGACGCAGCTGAGCGTGCGAGCGACGCAGCTGAGCGTGTGAGCGACGCAGCTGAGCGTGCGACGACGCAGCTGAGGGTGCGAGCGGCGCAGCTGAGCGTGCGACGACGCAGCTGAGCGTGCTAGCAACGCAGCTAAGCATGCGAGCAGCGCAGCTGAGCGTGCGAGCAGCGCAACTGAGGGTGCGAGCGACGCAGCTGAGGGTGCGAGCAACGCAGATGAGCGTGCAAGCAACGCAGCTGAGTGTGCGAGCAACGCAACTGAGTGTGCGTGCAACGCAGCTGAGGGTGCGTGGAACGCAGCTGAGGGTGACAGCAACGCAGCTGAGCGTGCGAGCAACGCAGCTGAGCGTGCGAGCAACGCAGCTGAGCGTGCGAGCAACGCAGCTGAGCGTGCGAGCACACAGCTGAGTGTGCGAGCAACGCAGCTGAGCGTGCGAGCAACGCAGCTGAGCGTGCGAGCAACGCAGCTGAGCGTGCGAGCAATGCTGCTGAGCGTGCGAGCAACGCAGCTGAGCGTGCGAGCAACGCAGCTGAGGGTGCGAGCTACGCAGCTGAGGGTGCGAGCAACGCAGCTGAGGGTGCGAGCAATGCAGCTAACACAGCTGAGCGTGCGAGCAACGCAGCTGAGCGTGCGAGCAACGCAGCTGAGCGTGCGAGCAATGCAGCTGAGCGTGCGAGCGACGCAGCTGAGCAATGCAGCTGAGCGTGCGAGCAACGCAGCTGAGCGTGCGAGCAACGCAGCTGAGCGTGCGAGCAATGCAGCTGAGGGTGTGAGCAACGCAGCTGAGGGTGTGTGCAACGCAGCTAAGTGTGCGTGCAATGCAGCTAACGCAGCTGAGCGTGCGAGCAACGCAGCTGAGCGTGCGTGCAATGCAGCTGACCTTGCGAGCAACGCAGCTGAGCGTGCGAGCAACGCAGCTGAGCGTGCGAGCAACGCAGCTGAGCGTGCGAGCAACGCAGCTGAGCGTGCGAGCAACGCAGCTGAGCGTGCGAGCAACGCAGCTGAGTGTGCGTGCAACGCAGCTGAGTGTGGGAGCAATGCAGCTGAGTGTGCGTGCCACGCAGCTGAGGGTGCGAGCAACGCAGCTGAGTGTGCGAGCAACGCAGCTGAGTGTGCGTGCAACGCAGCTGAGTGTGCGAGCAATGCAGCTGAGTGTGCGTGCAACGCAGCTGAGTGTGCGAGCAATGCAGCTGAGCGTGCGAGCAATGCAGCTGAGGGTGCGTGCCACGCAGCTGTGGGTGCGAGCAACGCAGCTGAGTGTGCCTGCAATGCAGCTGAGTGTGCGAGCAACGCAGCTGAGTGTGCGCGCAACGCAGCTGAGTGTGCGTGCAACCAAGCTGAGGGTGCGAGCAACACAGCTGAGGGTGCGAGCAACGCAGCTGAGGGTGCGAGCAACGCAGCTGAGGATGCGAGCAACGCAGCTGAGGGTGCGAGCAACGCAGCTGAGGGTGCGAGCAACACAACTGAGCGTGCGTGCAATGCAGCTAACACAGCTGAGCGTGCGAGCGACTCAGCTGAGTGTGCGAGCAACGCAGCTGTGCGTGCGTGCAAAGCAGCTGAGGGTGTGGGCAACGCAGCTGAGCAACGCAGCTGAGCGTGCGAGCAACACAGCTGAGCGTGCGTGCAACGCAGCTGAGCGTGCGAGCAATGCAGCTAACGCAGCTGAGTGTGCGAGCAACACAGCTGAGCGTGCGAGCAACGCAGCTGAGCGTGCGAGCAACGCAGCTGAGCGTGCGAGCAACGCAGCTGAGCGTGCGAGCAACGCAGCTGAGTGTGCGTGCAACACAGCTGAGTGTGCGAGCAATGCAGCTGAGTGTGCGTGCCACGCAGCTGAGGGTGCGAGCAACGCAGCTGAGGGTGCGAGCAACGCAGCTGAGGGTGCGTGCCACGCAGCTGTGGGTGCGAGCAACGCAGCTGAGTGTGCCTGCATTGCAGCTGAGTGTGCGAGCGACGCAGCTGAGTGTGCGCGCAACGCAGCTGAGTGTGCGTGCAACCAAGCTGAGGGTGCGAGCAACACAGCTGAGGGTGCGAGCAACGCAGCTGAGGGTGCGAGCAACGCAGCTGAGGGTGCGAGCAACGCAGCTGAGCATGCGAGCAACACAACTGAGCGTGCGTGCAATGCAGCTAACACAGCTGAGCGTGCGAGCGACCCAGCTGAGTGTGCGAGCAATGCAACTGTGCGTGCGTGCAAAGCAGCTGAGGGTGTGGGCAACGCAGCTGAGCAACGCAGCTGAGCGTGCAAGCAACGCAGCTGAGCATGCGTGCAACGCAGCTGAGCGTGCGAGCAACGCAGCTGAGCGTGCGAGCAATTCAGCTGAGGGTGTGAGCAACGCAGCTGAGGGTGTGTGCAACGCAGCTGAGCGTGCGTGCAATGCAGCTAACGCAGCTGAGTGTGCGAGCAACACAGCTGAGCGTGCGAGCAACGCAGCTGAGCGTGCGAGCAACGCAGTTGAGCGTGCGAGCAACGCAGTTGAGCGTGCGAGCAACGCAGTTGAGCGTGCGAGCAACGCAGTTGAGCGTGCGAGCAACGCAGCTGAGCGTGCGTGCAATGCAGCTGAGCGTGCTAGCAACGCGGATGAGCGTGCGAGCAAAGCAGCTGAGGGTGGAGCACGCAGCTAAGGGTGCGTGCCACGCAGCTGAGGGTGCGTGCCACGCAGCTGAGCGTGCGAGCAACGCAGCTGAGCGTGCGAGCAACGCAGCTGAGCGTGCGAGCAACGCAGATGAGCGTGCGAGCCACGCAGCTGAGGGTGCGAGCAACGCAGCTGAGTGTGCGTGCAACGCAGCTGAATGTGCGTGCAACGCAGCTGAGTGTGCGTGCAACGCAGATGAATGTGCGAGCAACGCAGCTGAGGGTGCGAGCAACGCAGCTGAGGGTGCGAGCAACGCAGCTGAGTGTGCATGCAACGCAGCGGAGTGTGCGTGCAACGGAGCTGAGGGTGCGAGCAACGCAGCTGAGGGTGCGAAAAACGCAGCTGAGCGTGCGAGCAACGCAGCTGAGCGTGCGAGCAACGCAGCTGAGCGTGCGAGCAACGCAGCTGAGCGTGCGAGCAACGCAGCTGAGGGTGCATGCAACGCAGCTGAGGGTGCGAGCAACGCAGCTTAATGTGCGAGCAACGCAGTTGAGTGTGAGTGCAACGCAGCTGAGCGTGCGAGCAACGCAGCTGAGCGTGCGGGCAACGCAGCTGAGCGTGCGGGCAACGCAGCTGAGCGTGCGGGCAACGCAGCTGAGGGTGTGTGCAATGCAGCTGAGGGTGCGAGCGACGCAGCTTAGGTAGCTCTGCCAATGATAGTAACCCCTTCAACCCCCTTCAGCCCCTCCCCACCATTGATGATCAGAATAACCCTCCTTTTCCCTGCACATTTTCCAGCACCTCACTGCAACCATCTAAGGTCGCACCTTAGTGAGGGCTTACGCAGCTGGGTGGTGGAAGAACGCAGCTGGGTGGGGGAAGAACGCAGCTGGGTGGGGGAAGAACGCAGCTGGGTGGGGGAAGAACGCAGCTGGGTGGGGGAAGAACGCAGCTGGGTGGGGGAAGAACGCAGCTGGGTGGGGGAAGAACGCAGCTGGGTGGGGGAAGAACGCAGCTGGGTGGGGGAAGAACGCAGCTGGGTGGGGGAAGAACGCAGCTGGGTGGGGAGGGAACGCAGCTGCTGGGTGGGGGGGAAACGCAGCTGGGTGGGGGGAAACGCACTGAGGTGCGGCACAGTGCTGTGCCGTACAGTGCGGTGCAGTGCAGTGCCGTGCAGTGCCGTGCCGTGCAGCGCGATGTGGTGCCGTACGTTGCGGTGCCGTGCGGTGCGTCGCAAGGTGTCTTACAGGAAGGCAAGGGCCGATGGGAGGGCGACAGCATGCAGCTTTCCCTGGAGTTGAGGGCTGTTGGCCATGCTCCTATTGGAGAATGGGAGAGGGGAGAGGAATCACAGGCCCACACAGGGTTTGAGGCGCCCCAACACTCAATGCCATGGGAGTGGGCCATGCTCCTGACGGGGGAGGGGAACCACTAGCCCACACGCACATATGTGGCATGCAGGGAATCGAGGCAGGACATACACGTGTGTGCAGGCACACCCATGAGTGGTACCATACACAGTACGTGACTTGCTCGCATGCAGCATACATACAGGTATATATAGGCACGTACAAGCACGTACAGGCAGGTGCAGGCACGTACAGGTATGTGAGGCGCCATAGCTGGGCGAGTGCATAGGGAGGCAGTGAGCCTGACAACGTCCCCACTTGCGACAGGTCCCTGGGCAGACACACGGGGGGAAACACAAGCCGCGGGCAGGCAAGAACGTGGAGGGCCGAGAGCCAAGAGGCAAGAGAGGTAGGAGTGAACGGGGTGAGGCAGAGATATGGGCCGGCTTGTGAGGCATATGTAACCATATGCGTATTGCTCACACCCAGATTGTTGGGGCTTGTGAACCGTGGGGTGCTACCTTGCAGGAGACTCACTCCCAGGCGACTCACTCCCAGGTGACTCTTTCACAGGCGACTCTTTCTCAAAAGAGACTCAAACATCTATTTCTCTCAAAGGTGTCTTACAGGCGGGTGACGAGGCCGTGAGCGTCGCATGTGACACCAGCCCAGCGGTTGCAGGAGAGCGAGTGGTTGCTGTTGCTCGGCCATGCCCTTACAGCACGGTTGATGGCTAGCAGCGCACGCACTGACGGAGGTGGAGTGTGGTGAAGGGAGATGGAGAGAGGTGGGAGACGGTGCATCAGCGAGCAGGTGAAGTGGATTTTTTCGAGAGTGCATATAGAGAGAGGAGAGGGACGGACAGCGGAGAAGGCTGGGGTTGGAACACGCAAGACACCAGGGGAATGCCATTCAGATGAATGAATGACATCTGATCTGAGGATCCGACATTTCAAGGAATGACGCTTAGGCGAACGACATTCAGGGAAGGGGGGATTAGCTGCGGCGGTAGCAATGCGCCGATGTCAGGCTTCAAGGCAATACCAGATTTCAGACGCCTGGCCTGAGAGCTTCTAGACGTCTTTGTTTGCCTCTCATGTGTTAGGCGTCTCGCCTCTACAGCAATACCAGCTATAAAATCCATGTCAGATGCGGAAAATGGGAATAAAATGGAGAAAATGGGGACAATGGATGGGCCTCACGTTGCGCGGGAGCGAGGGAAATCGATCCGCGAGGAACGGCGAGGGACTGTTCGAGGAGGCCATGGCGGTGACCCGCGTTCTGAACGTTATACGCGTTATTAGCTGCACCGCCGTGCGTATAGTTCAGCGCTAGGGCCAATGCAATGTATAAAAACAACAGGACGCTTACGGCAGCGACAGTCATCCGATGTTGTTCCTTATAGACGTATCTCATGGAGAATTAGGATGCGGAAGCTCTTATCGACTTAAATAACGATCTACCAACAATCTTCCAGCAAGCGCTATCTCAACCTAGATTTTGTCGAACGAAAAAATACCAGTCTACTGAAAAGCTGTTGCTCCGAACTTTCAAGACGACGACTGTAGCCACATGCTAATGCCAGGCTTGTAGTGATCGCTGACGATCCTTATCGCCTAACCTGATACGCAACTCTTGTCGGCGGAAATACGCCAATAAGGAGACTGCTAAGCAGTTAGGAGGAACATACGGCTATGTTAGGAGCCTCGACCAGGAGGAGATTCATCAACCTTGGGATTTGTGCATGGGATGGGAATGGCGGTTGCATCGGGCTTCAAAATTTTTATGCGGTGGAGTCGCGAAAGTCAACTCCATGCTGTGCTGTCAGACACGCTGTCACCGATATACGCGGTGTTGAATGCTGCACTAGACTCCTTCAGCACATAAGGTGCTGAAATTGACATGATATTGCAGTTGTATTATTTGGGGTAAGGATTTAGGGACCATGAGTGGATTTAGGGAAAAGCAAGCCATAAGTTTGGGGTGAACCTATCTTCCAATTTTGTTTGAGAATTTTGCCAGCACGCACAATGCACTACGCGTAACACCAGGTAACAGATCAAGAGGAAGAGAAAATATTGGTGACATAAAAGGCAGCCATGAGGTCTCAAATAGTCACTCTACCAGGTAACAGCTACCAGGTCACTCTACTTCTGCCAAATAGTCATTCACTTCAGCTGGGGTTAGAACTCTGTAATCACCAGAAAGCACGTACACAGGAAAACATACGTAAAAAAAAAAAAAAAAAAAAAAAAAAAAAAAAAGAGAGAGCATAAATTCGGTCTCAAATACGAAGTCCAGGAGAGCATATATTCCACTCGCCACAAGAACGCACATGTAGGGTAACATACATAACATATTTCCCATTCAACAGCCATGAGAACCTTGTCAGAAAACGATAAAACTGCTTCCCCTTCTTTCGCTCACTCTCGCACTCACCTGAACTTCTTGTCACTGCCCACAATACCAATCTCAATGTTGTCGCCTGCAATTTGCCCCTCAAACCTGGTGATGGAATGCAAGATGGGAGGGGGAGGAGGGATTAAGAGCTGACTATGACAGACCCAACGACAGCCAGGCAGAGCAGAATCAACCAAGAAACTTCCCTTCAAGTCAAGAGGCATAGTGCTTCACAAGACGACACCCTTTCCAAGCACAGCTACAAATCACCTTCCATCCCGTGAGAGTAAGAGGGGCCACACATACCCTTCTTTGAGAGTGAGAATGGCCGTGTGAATTGCATCCTCTAGCTCCATGTCCTCCGTGTACCTGATGCACGCACGCCCATACAAGCAAGCCCCATACAAGCGTGCCCCAGACAGGCATTCCCCATACAAGCACGCCCCATACAAGCACACCCCACACAATGAGACAGACAAATACGAAAAAAAAAGGAAAGGACACATCCTTTAAACCATAAGGAACTGCTCGGATTGAAATGGAAAAGAAAGTAACCTTCACACATGCATGTGGCTACTGCCCATTCATCCTTGCCCCTTGTCACCTCTTCTCAAGGAACGTCTTGGCGTTGGTCATGTTCTTGCCAATGGCGGATGAATCTTTTCAGGTGCCTCTAAAATAGACTCTTCACACATGCCTCTGGCTGCCTATTGATCCTAGCCCCTGCTGACCTCTTCTCAAGGAACGTCTTGGCGTTGGTCATGTTCTTGCCGATGGCAGAGGCCTTCCACGCGAAGTAGGAGCCCGAGGGGTCCACCTGGTAGAGGTGCGGGCCCTGTGAGTCATACCCCGCCATCAGCAGCGACACACCGAACGGCCTCACTCCCCTGTGGTGCATGTGGGCATGTGTGCATGTGCGCATGCAAAGGAGGGAGGGAGAGAGGCACACGATCAAAGCCCGAGGGATCCACCTGGTAGAGGTGCGGGCCCTGTGAGTCATACCCCGCCATCAGCAGCAACACACCGAACGGCCTCACTCCCCTGTGGTGCATGTGGGCATGTGTGCATGTGCGCATGCAAAGGAGGGAGGGAGAGAGGCACACGATCAAAGCCCGAGGGATCCACCTGGTACAGGTGCGGGCCCTGTGAGTCATACCCCGCCA
Organism: Closterium sp. Yama58-4; assembly: GCA_947470075.1. Taxonomy (NCBI): domain Eukaryota; kingdom Viridiplantae; phylum Streptophyta; class Zygnematophyceae; order Desmidiales; family Closteriaceae; genus Closterium; species Closterium sp. Yama58-4. Next base: position 425,754 of record CANIUD010000121.1, on the reverse strand, counting down.
TCAGCAGCAACACACCGAACGGCCTCACTCCCCTGTGGTAATGCGAAGCACATGTGGGTAGAATGTGTAGCGATGGGGGGAGGGAGGGAGGCACGCAAATGAGAGCCTGACGGGACCACCTGGTAGAGGCCCAGGCAATGTGAGTCATATCCCACCATCAGCATTGTCACAACACAGATTGACTTTCAGGACGCCCTGGCTCACCCGGACTGAGTGAACTCCTGCATGACCACAATGGTTTCCCTCACTAACGGCGCCATTGATTTTTGTTTTGAGACCTCTCGACACAGCAGACTGACTTTCACGACGCCCTGGCTGCTCACCCGGACTGAGTGAACTCCTGCATGACCGCCGCCGTCTCCCGCACCAGCTGTGACACTGGAATGACCTCCTGCCACGTGCAAGGAGTGGGAATGCAAGGTCGCACGAGGGACAGGACAGGGTGAGGGGCGGAGCAAGAGGACGAGCATGCATGGAGGTGCACGGGGGGGGCATGGTAGAGGTCTGGGAAATACGGTTTAAGTGCGAGCATTGCACAAATGGGGCTAGGGGGAGCATCTGAGAGCATGCTATATGCTTATACATGCCTCACCCTGTAAGCACTATAGCATGCCTCACCCTTTACTCGCTATAGCATGCCTCGCCCTGTATGTGCTATAACATGCCTCACCCTGTACGCACTATAACATGCCTCACCCTGTACGCACTATAACATGCCTCACCCTGTATGCACTATAACATGCCTCACCCTGTACGCTCTATAACATGCCGCACCCTTGTACTCGCTATAGCACGCCTCACCCTGTACACGCTGTAGTAGGACTGTGCTGACTTGCGGCTCTTCCTCACTAGCACCCGAGAGTCAGGGCCAATGCCACTGGCGGTGGTGGTGGTGGGGACACAGGGAGGCGACGAACGGAAAAACGCGGGAGGTGGTGATGATTTCTGATCACTGCCAAAATTACCCCACCAGCACATGCAAGTGAGGCTGTGTGTGATACATGGGTGGACGGGGCACATGGGTAAATTGGTATATGACAAGAGAGGACTGGGGTGCTGGGTCGAGGAAGGCTCATACCTGTAGACAACTCCCGAGTTGTCCGTGAGTAGTTGTATCTTCTTCACCTGACACACACACACACACACACACACACACACACACACACACACACACACACACACACACACACACACACACATGTATGGATCCCACAACCACACAATATCCCATCAGACTCTGACATGAATCTGAGAACACGATCAGGAACATAACAAACGGTCACCAGGTTCATTCAGCAGCTGTGTGGCAGCTTCTTTTATATCTCCAGCCATCATCAACCCAATACCGTACACAATCCAACGGTGCAGAAGCACGAGATTCACCGAAGAACTCAACTGGGAGCTCCTTTCGTTAATCCACTGAGTACCGTTTTGACAACCCAGCCGAGAGATTCTATAAGAGCCAGAACGAGGCGTACCGAGGTCTCGTCGATGAGCTCTGTAGGAAGCTTCTTCTCTGTGGCGATCACCACGCCGTTGGTCGCTGCACCGGTGGGATGCGGGAACGGAGAGGTGAAATTGCGGAGAGAGCAAGCAAGGGGGCTGAGCGGGAAAGATCACGCGACAAGTAGGCTCACGTCATGAAAAATCATTGTTAAGTAGACTCAGAAACGGCTCGTGAGGACGCTTTTAGCGAGTGTGACAGCGTTGGAGGTCTGAAGCGGACGGAACGGCACGCACCTTTGATGCCGAGCGACGTGGCACCGGCAGCCACGGCGTTGAGCGCATACTCGATCTGCACCAGCTTCCCCGACGGACTGCGATCAACAAGGAGACCAACAAGGCACACAAGAAATACGTCAGGTACATAACTGATGACCTGCTCTTTGAACTGAAAAGGCTTGAATGAGAATTCTTATTGACAGAATCACACTAGATGGAGGAGGACGGGAGTACGAAGGATGAGGTATGCGAAATTCTCCACCTGAAGGTGGTGAGCGAGAAGGAGTATTGACTATCGCCCATGGCGTCGCCGGATCTGCGACGGCTCGATCCGACTTAGATGCGCCTGAATTCGAATTCAACGAGAATGCGACGCAAAGAAACGGAAGCGACGGAGTAAGCTAGGTATCGCCTGAGTGACCGAGCGAAATCGACGACAGCACCGGCGAGCTGGATGTCTGCCGGACAACACGGGCGTCACTTGGCGAGTCTATCACGCTGTCGATCTGAGGAATGAGAGCTGAATGTGGGACTACAGCGGTAGAGGAATGGAGATTCTACAGATAGTTGCTTCATGATGCAAGCTCCTGACAAAAATGGTTCGAGAGATGTTCACTTTGTATTTGACTAAATGGGTTGAGTGCAATGCTGTGCTTTTATAAGCGGTGACACGTTTCACCATTCTGAACCGCTGTGTTCATTTGTCCCTCGTATCTTCTCCCAAAATTTTGTACGAGTATGTCAACAGGTTCAGTGGAAACAATCAGGTTTACTTAGCTAATCGAGCCTCTAATAACGAAATATTCTGAGAATTTCATGTGGAGTGATCAATACCAGAGCAAGCTAGGCGCCAAATAGGGATTTCCGCCTTCCCCTTCCCCATAGCATCTAATTGTCTCTAGTCTCTGCTCTTACCTTTTCTCAGCCGCCGCTTCAGGAGCTCCGCCGTCAGCTGCGCCGTGTTTACCGCTCGCACATAACTCTCAGAATCGCTGTAGAAATCACGAACGAGGTAGGCGGCATGAAGTGGGCGAGTCTCGAGCCGCTGATCTCCGCGATTCGGGCATTCGTCCCTGAGCTCGCGTCGGCGAAGCACAAAGGCCAAGCGGGTACGCCACTCGCATTCGGGTCGCGTTTCCCGCCTCGCAACTTCTCACATGCGGTTTCTATAACTGATCCCGCCTAGTGGCTTGGCCAGGCGGCCCCATAAGAAAATCATGTCGCTCCGCACCTCTTTTTCTCCGCACCGCTCGTTACAGGGAAGATCGCTGTGATTGGAGGATGTCGCGAGTACACGGGAGCTCCTTTCTTCGCCGCCTTCTCAGCGCTCAAGCTGGTGAGTCTGTCTGTGCAGCTGTCATGAGTACATGAGAGCGCCTCTCATGCCGTGCTGTAGGCTTGTAATGACCACACTTACAAAGAGGCACCAGCAGTGGGTGAGTCTGTGCAGCTGGTAAACGAGTCTTTAAAAGCTGGTGAACGAGGCTTTAAAGCTGGTGGGCTAGCCTGTGCAGCACCTCTCACGCCGATGCTCCCTGCCAATTATCCCCACCCCTTTCCCCGACCCCATTTCTCAACAGTCTCGACCGTCGTTATTCCCTCCTTCCCTTTGTAATTGTCACGCAGGGTGCAGACATAGCGCACGTGTTCTGCTCACGAGAGGCTGCACCAGTCATTAAGGCGTACAGCCCAGAGCTTATAGTGCACCCGGCATTGAGGGAATCTTATGATGTCAGGTAAGCGATTATCCCTTGCTCCCTGAATCTACGAAATTGAGCTGGGCCATACTTTGTGTAATGCTCAGCGCTGCTATCTGTCAATGCCACAAAGCTTTTTGTCCTGCGTCGTCCCTTGATTTCAGGCTTGACACGCCAGGTCAGCGGATAGAGATTGTGGAAGCAGCCGTGAGGACGGTTTCTGATTGGCTGCCGCGGATGGACTGCGTTGTGATTGGGCCAGGCCTGGGCAGGGACTCGCTGCTGCAGGAATGTGTGGCTGACATCATGTCTGCCGCCCGGCAAGCACGCATCCCCATGGTGATCGATGCGGTGAGTTGAGCCTGCCTCGCATCTGAGCTGCTGACGTACATACCCTTAACTATGACCCGAATATATCCACCCCGTACCCTGTCAAGGCACTATCTATTAACGCCATTCCTATCAACCCATTTCTATCTTGCACCACGTGCCTCGGTATGCCCTTGCAGGACGGCCTGCATCTGGTGTCCAACCAGCCTCGTCTCATTTCCGGCTACCCTCTCGCCATCCTCACACCCAACGTCAACGAGTTCGCTCGCCTCTCCCAGGCTGTGGAATCTCAGCGTGATCCCACAGCAGCTGCAGCAGCAGCTGTCCCTGCCAGTTCGCTCGCCCAGCTAGCAGCAGAGTGGGTATTTTCTTGTGACATAAGAAAGCATTTTATTGCGATGCTGTGGCTGGTTAGCTGCCACACTCATTCTTATCCCAACTGTTATTCTACGTGTTTCGTTCTCCCTTGCCGTTTGCAGCCTTGGAAGTGTCACCATAGTGCAAAAAGGAGCAGCTGATGGCATTTCGGATGGAGATGCAGGTACTTTACCGAAGAGTCCACCATGCATTACCACTGCAACCCTTTACACACCGCTCATACTCTCTGCATTCCTTTGCCACCCCACCAGTTTTCGAGTGTGGCCTCTTTGGATCTCCCAGGCGTTGTGGCGGTCAAGGGGATGTGCTCTCAGGAAGGTGCGATGCAATACATTCTGTGCCTATCTGATCTGTTAATGACCGGTAAGCAAGGGCCGTGTTGCTGGGCTGCTCACATCACCTCATGACCTCTTGACGTGTTGACATGGATGTGCGGGTTTCCCTGCTTCCAGCATTGCAGTGTTTTTCGTCTGGGCCCGCAAGTGGCAGCAGCGGCTACAGGAAGAACAGCAGCAAGGAGGTGGTTCCTCCGATGCTGAGATGCAGCAGCTGGTGGCGGAGCAGTTGTCAGACAATCCAGCAGTCATGGCGGCGTTTGCAGGGTCGCTGGTGGTGAGAAGAGCGGCAGCAGATGCATTCGCCAAGCACAAGCGCAGCATGACAACGACCAACATAATTGAATGCCTTGGCGACTGGTAAGGAAATACAACCTGGTCTACATTACATCGTACCACCAATCCATGATGTGTACTTCTGTCAGTTGCCTTAACATGTTTCTGGTGTGTGTGTGGTGTCTTTTTTCCTGCCATTTTGCCCTTACAGTGTTGAAGACCTTTTCCCTGTTGGTCCGTGGGAGCCACAGCCAAACCTGTGATTGAACATGTGTGGATAATGTGGTTTAGGTTGTCTGCCCTGCTCTATTCCACATGTACAGCAACAAAATTGTGGGAATGGAATATACCGTATACCTTCAAGCGTCACAACAAAATGTAAAGATAATCTACCAATACTGCTAGTGCTGAAAGAAGAGTGCAGCGCATGTAGAACAGAGGAAGCCCACAGAATCATAATGAAGTGTTGGGTCACGAGGGAGAGATGGCAATCCCAACGACAGGCAGCTTCCTAGGAGAGCCTTGCCCTCAACAAGCCTTCTAGAAGGCATTCTCCTGTTCCTGCCCCACCTTGCGCCCGAGCACATCACGAAGGAAGGGCCAGCGGATATGGGCCAGGGAGCGAGTGAGCAGCGGCACCCCGAACTCCATATTGGAGCTCTGCAACACGCGAATTCACCGCATTAGCACAGCCACACAGTGATCAGGCAACTCAAAGGACAACCAAGATGGGTTGATCCATTTGTGGAGTTGCAACAAAAATTGGATAAACTTACCATTGTGCAGGTGCCAATGTCAGTGCGGCAGACGGGATACTGCTGAGGGCAGCAGTGCTGGTGGTCGTCGCAGCAGGTGGCATGCTCCATGGGGCAGCATCCCCATGACAGGCACACCTTTCCAAGAGGGAGACCACAGCAGCAGGTGGTGCCGTGGGGGCACTCGTGCTTGCGGTCACACACCTCAGGAGAGGGAGGAGGAGTAGGAGGAGGCTGAGGGCCGGGAGGTGGGTTGGGCCCCTTCTTGATAGGGTAGGATGCCTGCATGATGCCAACCACAAGGGGATGTGAGTGGAGCACTTGAATACCCACATGGGGGAGCCAACGGAATTACGTCACAGACAACAGTCAATAACAACGTTCACGTGGGGAATCAAGAGAAACCAAACAAGGTGTCAGACACCGCACCTGCATAGCGATACCGCACTGGCCTTCCTCAGCTTCGACGTTCCTGACCAGCCTGATGTAGCCGTGGTCACCCCAGCGAGGACCCCACGAGTTCTTCACAATCCAGTAATCCGTTCCGTTCTCTGTGCCGTATCCGACGGCCAGGACGTCATGGTCCAGATCTGTGCCGCACTCGCCGTCGAAAATACCCTGCAAAATTACCATATTTGAAATATTAACTTTGACATGAGCAGGGAAATGCTCCGCTTAGTGTTAATTGTTCGTCTAACGCCACTTACACTCGAATAGAACTGGAATTCCCGGCGATCCGCCTCGATTGCGACGGAAACAGGCTGAACCGCGAGCGCCTTCTCGAGGCCGGCCTCGCTGTTGTTAGGAACGTCTTCGTAGTCGTCAATTGTAACAACGTGGGTGTTCATCTGTACGTGAAACGACGGATCTGTGTCAGTTCATGGTTCCTTATATACAGGCGTCGTTTGTATTTTTGTGGTTGAAACAATCACTTACCTTCGCCTTGTTGCACTTGTGCGCGGTTGCGTCGTAAGGATAATCCTCCTCGGTGTCAAGACCGCCGTTCTTAATGATGAATTCGAACGCGAAGTCCATAAGTCCACCACCACAACCCTGATCCTTCTTCGTGTCGCAGTCAACCAGCTCCTGCTCTGACAGCGAAATCAGCTCGCCAGTCACAATCTTGTTAATACCTTCGACAGCTCCAGTAGTCGAAAACGCCCAGCAACTCCCTGTGAGACACCAGAATAAGAAGTTCAGCAACGGTCTGTAAGATTTATCAAACTTTGCTACGAGTTGTTAAAAAAACATAAAGTAGACACCATGGTTAGAGGTTCAGTGACGTTACCGCATTGACCCTGATTCTTGACTTCAGTCACTGCTCCCTCCTTCCGCCAATCGACTTCCTCGGGAGCGTTCACGTCAGCGTGCATGAAGTTTCCGCGAAGCGGCCTGCCGCTGCGAGAATCCATGTCCTTACGGAAGCCCAAGCGCGTCGACTTGAACTCCTCGTGCGACAGGTGAGCGAACTCATTGAGAGCAAGAGTAAACTTCTTGCCCTGCGAGTTCAGGTTGTGAACGAAGTGCAGGTTATCCACGAACGTGCGAAAGCGCGATTCCTTCTCAGCGACCCCGAAAACCATGCCGTGCTTCACGGACCATCGCTCGAACAGGGCCTGCAGCGAGACTTCATTAGTTAAGTCCGAAGGAACGTAGCCCAGATCGGCACGAGCAGCGCTGACCAGACAGCACCAAGCAACCAGAGTCACGACCAGCGTAGCAGACGCCATTGCGGAGGCCTGGACAGACAATATGTGATCAAACCCAAGAAACTACCGAGATCAAACTGAGTATGACAGAAAGAAGACGGCATATTGCTTCTTATAAGTTCCTCTGTGTCACCCCGGACACGCCACCTGCCATCCTAAACCCGAACCTATAGCATTACGCTTGGCAACAACAATGGTTTTGAGACCTTGACGTTCGGGAGTTTGCGAGTGCTCACGACGTTCGCCACTGACGGCTTTGCCTTAGCTAACGAGCGTCGCGCATCTCGAAAATGTTGCTCCAGTTCATGATGTACGTACGTGGTTGTCCACCAGCCCCAGCCGCGTTCAGAAGAGGCAGATGTGGCACATCTGACTCAGCACTGCGTGGACAGCAGCATAAGTAGCCTGGTCGGTGATCGTAGTCTGTACGATAGAGGACGTACAGCACTAGATGATCGTAACCTACGGTAGAGGACGTACAGCACTCAGTGATCGTAGCCTCTACATCCTCTACTCCGAGTGCGGAACAGCAGCAGAGGGGTGTTGCCTCAGATGCTGAAATGCGGCACCTGGTGGTAGAGCAGCTGTCGGAAAATCCAGCAGTCATGGCGGCGATGCCGGATCGCTGGTAGTGAGGAGGGCGGCAGCAGCTGCCTAGGCGGAACCGCAGCATAACAAACGACCAATACTGGCGACTGGTAAGGAAAGAAGGGCGGGTCAGGCCTAGTTTGTATTGAGATCAAGTATCAGTGCTCAGACTGGTGAGGAGCGGTTGAAAACGGTTAAGCAGGCAAACCGCTGTAGGATGCATAGCATCTTTTCCAACGCGTATACTGAACCGATACTGAACCAAGTGTGACCCGTCCCAATTATTGGTGGTGCATTGTACAGTAACATGATGCTGTTTTCTTCCAACCTCATAGTTTTGGTGTGAGTGGTGTCATTTATGCCAACTGTTTTGCCCTAGACAGTGCCAAGTACTTTGTTCCTCTAGGTCCTTGCGAGCCACAGCCAAAACTCTAGGATGATGTGGGTAATTGTTCTCTTCTCTGTTCAACATGTAGGCTATGTGAGTCAAATCTACCTCATCAGGCTCTGAAACAGGGTGTACAGGAGTGCTAATAAGGCAGTACTAAAAGAAGTGTGTGGCACATGCTACCCACACCACCTCAACAGAGAGCCCAAAGTATCATAATCATGTGTTGGGTCGTGAGTGAGGGAGGCAGACAGCAGTCCTGAAGGACAGGCATCTTCCTAGGAGAGCCTTGCCCTCAACAAGCCTTCTAGGAAGCATTCTCCTGTTCCTGTCCCACCTTGCGCCCGAGCACATCGCGCAGGAACGGCCAGCGGAAATGGGCCTGGGAGCGAGTGACCAGCGGCACTCCAAACTCCATGTTGGGGCTCTGTAGCACACGGAATCACCACATTAGCATAGCCATACAATGATTAAGTTCAGAGAAGGAACCAAGACGGGTTGGCGCATGTGTAGAGCTTGGATGAACTTACCATTGTGCAAATGCCAATGTCAGTGCGGCAGACGGGATACTGCTGAGGGCAGCAGTGGTGGTGGTCGTCGCAGCAGGTAGCATGCTCCATGGGGCAGCATCCCCACGACAGGCACACCTTTCCAAGTGGGAGACCGCAGCAGCAGGTCGTGCCGTGAGGGCACTCATGCTTGCGGTCACACACCTCAGGAGAGGGAGGAGTGGGAGGAGGCTGAGGGCCAGGAGGTGGGTTGGGCCCCTTCTTGATAGGGTAGGATGCCTGCATGATGCAAACAAAAAGGGAATGTGAGTGGAGCAGTCGAATACTCGCATGAAAGAGCCTAAGGAATTACGTCACAGACAACAGTCAATAACAACGTTCACGTGGGACATTAAGAGGAACCAAACCAGGTGCCAGACACCGCACCTGCATGGCGATACCGCACTGGCCTTCCTCAGCTTCAACGTTTCTGACCAGCCTGATGTAGCCATGGTCACCCCAGCGAGGACCCCACGAGTTCTTCACAATCCAGTAATCCGTTCCGTTCTCTGTGCCGTATCCGACGGCAAGAACGCCATGGTCCAGATCTGTGCCACACTCGGCGTCAAAAATTCCCTGCAATATTACAAGATTGAAACTGTTAGCTTTGACATGAGCAGGGAAATGCTTCTATTAGTGTAGATTATTCGTGTTACGCCACTTACACTCGAATAAAACTGGAATTCCCGGCGATCCGCCTCGATTGCGACAGAAACAGGCTGAACCGCGAGCGCCTTCTTGAGGCCGGCCTCGCTGTTGGAAGGAACGTCTTCGAAATCGTCAATTGTGACAACGTGGGTGTTCATCTGTACGTGAAACGACAGATCCATGTCAGTTCATGGTTCCTTATACCTTTACACATTGGTTGTATCTGTATTATGAGAATCACTTACCTTAGCCTTGTTGCACTTGTGCGCTGTTGCGTCGTAAGGATAATCCTCCTCCGTGTCAAGGCCGCCGTTCTTAATGATGAATTCGAACGCGTAGTCCATGAGGCCACCACCACATCCTTGATCCTTATTCGTGTCGCAGTCAACCAGCTCCTGCTCTGACAGCGAAATTAGCTCGCCAGTCACGATCTTGTTGATACCTTCGACAGCTCCAGTAGTGGAAAATGCCCAGCAACTCCCTGCGAATCACCAACATAATAAGTCAGCAAGTGCCTGTAAGATTTAGCAATTTTTGCGGCGAATCGTAAAGAAAAACAAAAAGTAGACACGATGGTGAAAGGATCAGTGACGTTACCGCATTGACCCTGATTCTTGACTTCAGTCACCGCTCCCTCCTTCCGCCAGTCGACTTCCTCAGGAGCGCTGACATCAGCGTGCATGAAGTTCCCGCGAAGCGGCCTGTCGCTGCGAGAGTCGATGTCCTTACGGAAGCCCAAGCGCGTCGACTTGAACTCCTCGTGCGACAGGTGAGCGAACTCATTGAGAGCAAGAGTAAACTTCTTGCCCTGCGAGTTCAGGTTGTGAACGAAGTGCAGGTTATCCACGAACGTGCGAAAGCGCGATTCCTTCTCAGCGACCCCGAAAACCATGCCGTGCTTCACGGACCATCGCTCGAACAGGGCCTGCAGCGAGACTTCATTTGTTAAGTCCGAAGGAGCGTAGCCCAGATCGGCACGAGCAGCGCTGACCAGACAGCACCAAGCAACCAGAGTCACGATCAGCGTAGCAGACGCCATTGTGGAGGCCTGGACCATCTGTGATCAAACCCACGAAACTACCGAGATCAAACTGAACATGACAGAAAGCAGACAGAAAATAGCTTCTTGTAATTTCCTGTGTCACCCTGGACACGCCACCTGCCATCCTGCCTCCCCCCGTTATCCCAAACCAAACTCCCAGTTGATGTCCTCCTAATCCCAAGCCAAGCTGGAGAACCTCTCCCGAAAGCGCCGCCCTTGGGAACTGGAACGGTTGAGACCTTGAAGTTACGGGAGTCTGCGAGCGCTCACGACATTCGTAAATGAGGGCTTCCCCAAGTTAGCGAGCGTCGCACATTCACGAAATCGTCGCTCCGGTTTTCATTGCACATTTGTCAACCAGCCCTAGCCAGGTTCAGACCAAGGGGCAGATGTGGCACGGCTGACACAGCACTCCGTGGACAGCAGCAAAAGTAGCTCAGCCTGGTCCCCACTTACACCTTTTCAGCAGTGCCTTGTCTCACGATTGGCGGATAAAGTTGGTATTGTTCAGGATATTGCCACGCGACACCACTTTGAGAGCCGTCGATCTGCGGCACATCTTCAATCAATCTGAAGAGCGAGGCGAGCAACCCTATGCCTGACAGGTTTGGCTTCCAGTGTGAAACGAAATTGAATATGTGCAGGTTAGCTCACAACCACACGAGACCATTCCGGAAGCGGTGAAATCCAACTGCGCCGTAACAAACCCCTGTGGTACATGTCGCACATTCAGAAGTTCTATGCGAGTTACAATCTGATTCGCCGGTGTCGCCAGCCTGCGAAATCCTGGACGACAACCCTCTTTTATCAGGGATTCGCAGAACCACTCTTCCTACCGGGGCAGAGCACCAATTGTACCTTACAACACCGCTACTAATGTAGGGAGTTTTCTAGGGCGCCAGAGGGGCGAGAAGAAGCAGGATCCAATTCAACAGCTTGTTTCGCGGCTAGGGTTGGTTGGGCTCTCATTGGGCAGCACAGCCGGTCCGGAAATTGGAAGATTTCGGGGCCACGTTGCAAACTAATCGAAGAACGGCTTCGCGTCATATTCCTTTCATATTGACGGTCAGCGCTCACGGCCTTCAGCGTTCGCCCCTCCAAATCACGTATGCGAGCTTTCTGGAGGTGGACTACGAGAATTATCGCCATGTGGTCATCAGACCGCTAAGGTAAGATGATCAATCAGAGTGAAGCTATGCCTTTCAAGAAGCTGACATGCGGCAAAGAGGGGATTCACTCAGGAGCAAAGACATGGGGGGACGCAAGGAGGAGAGGTGGGGAGGAAGGGTAGTATTCAGAAAGAGTCGTCAATGTAGTATCCAATGTTACCGTATGGGATTCTTAGGACTCATTCTCTAGCGCAGCCGCGTTATTCTGTAAAGCTTCCTGCTTCCTCTCCCCCAACACTCCTCAACCTACAGCTCCCCATGTCAATGCAGCAGTAGCCTGCCATCCGAGCCTCGCTGCTCTATCCTCGGCATGGCCGAGCCTGTGACTCTGGGTCGGTTTGTCGGAGCGTTGGGCAAGACATGGGCGCTCATAGGCGCCCTCTATCTCTTTGACAAGTACTCGCCTCTCGGCTGGTGGACGTTTAAACCTCGCCCTAAGGTGGGTTGCGTGTCCTACGTTCACATCCCATCGTAAATGCAACCTGGTACACCATTCCTTCTCATATGGTCTCTTACTCTCCCTATAGCAACCCTTATTAATCCCTTCCCCCCTTCCTCTCCCCCTCCTCCTCCCGGTGCTTCTGTGCCTTCCTCCCTTTCCGCCACTGAACCACTCGCAGGAGGAGAGGGCCATGGCGCACTTATACGAGAGGGGCCCCACGCCCTTCCCAGGGGACGCAGCAGCCGGCGACCCGCACGCAGTGGACCGTTACTTTGAGCGCGGCGGTGTCGCAACCACCGTCGTGCCGGCGCGGTTCCGCCAGTCCTCTTCTGCTGGCAGCGCTGGCGCTGACATGGAGGGTCGGCGGGCGGCGGAGGATCAGCGGGTGAAGCGGGAGGCGCTGAGGCTGTGGCTGCGCATGAGGAGGGAGGCAGAGAGGGAGCTGAAGGCACAGGGTTATGATCCAATGCAGTGAGGCTGTGAGGGGATGGGGGCTTACTTTATGTTACAAGAGTGTATTCATGGGGACGGAAGAAGTGGTGCATTTGTGATTTGAAGGAACAGTGGCTTGTGAAAGGTGCTGATGCTGTGGCTGTGTCGGGTAGCAGGCCAAAGGGGGTGACAGCATAGTGAAAGTCTTCTAGATAAGGCCGCAAATTCTGGATTCAGCCATGTCTTTTCGTGCATGGCTGAATCTCAAACCAGATTAGTCATGGAATCTGTACAAGCGATTTGGATTAATGTGGCTGTATCATCACTCAGGTGGGTTGGGTTGGGTGGGTGAGTGAACGGGGTGATGGGAGGGGTGGGTAAGTAGTGGATTGGTTGGAGGTGAGCAGTCGTAGTTGTTGTTGGTTCATTGGGAGGCTGTTGGGTGGTGGGTGGTGGTTTGGGTGGGTGTATTCGGGGTGGTGGACTGGTTGAGATGCAGTGGGATGGGCAGTGTGGGCTGGACAGGAGGTAAGGGGTTAGAAGTGTAGGGGAGGTAGGGTGGGATTGGATAGGGTGACGAAGACAGGCTGAGATGGGAAAGGTCGGGCAGAGAAGGTGAGACGGGATGGTAAACAGAGTGGAGAAAGGGTGTGACAGTCAACAGCAGCGAGCGCATGATAATGGGTGCATGCAGGTACCGGCACGTGGTGCGGTGTGATTATACACTTGTGCACATGAATCAGCATCGTACTGTATTGTGTGCAGTTTGTCTTGCGGTGTGTGGAACTGCTTACCGTACTGTCATCATGAAGCGAAGGTATAGGTCAATTTATGCAAAAAGAAAATAAAACCAACATAGGCGGTAATGTTTTGGCTCCATCAAATACAACTCCTTTTTGTACATAAGGGAAGATATTTATGGCATAGGGAAGATTCATGGCTTTCTCGGTTCACCACCTTGAGTTGCTGTCTTATCCAGAACACGAAAGATATTCAAGTTCTCAGAATACTAGCGTAAGAATGATGCATTGAAAGAAACAGTTGGGTACAAGTAGCTAACCCTAGTTGGGTTTGTACCCTGTATTGGCTACCCCACTACAGCCTACCCACATATATATAACACATTACAACTTAACACACCCCCATAGGCAAAGTGGGGGAGAGCAAAGGGTCACAAGACCAGTCCAGCAAAGCAAAACAAGCCCAGGGTGGATCACAACGTCACCACACTCCGAGCACAAGCAAAGGCCACAAGGCCAGTTCACATGCAGTGCTAGATATAGAACAGGACAAGCAAAAAGATATATATAAAGTACAGTACAAAGAAAGTCAAGCAGTAAGCAAATGAGGAAACGTGGACACAAGGCCTAAAGAAGTACAGTGCCGCTGATGATCACTAGGCGGGAGCGCCTTGGTGAAGATATCAGCAGTGTTGGCCTTCGAGTCCACGTACACAAGCCGAAGCTGACCGCGCTGCTGAAGCTCTCGAGCAAGAAAGTAGCGAAGAGCAATGTGCTTCGTCCTGTGCTCCAGTCTGTGCTCCTAACACAAGGCAAGGGCCGCCTTGTTGTCACCGTACAGAACTGGAGGAGAACTAGGCCGCTCTCCCAAGTCAGTCAGCAGGTAGGTGAGCCAGCGTAACTCCTGTGCAGCCATGGCCGTGGCGTAGATCTCAGCCTCACAACTAGAGCTGAGAACAGAAGAAGAGCGGGTGGACCGCCACGAGACAGAACCAGAGCCAAGGCTGAAGGTGTAACCCTGTGACGACCGCTGCGTAGCCAGGTCGTCCACCCAAGAAGCGTCCGAGTGACCAGTGAGGACAACTCTGTCGCGTCCTCCAAGCACCAGCCCCATGCCTGATGTACTGCACAAGTAACGCAGCACCCTCTTAGCAGCCTCCCAGTGCTCTCGCCTGTGTCTCCCAGGCGCAACGTAACGAGCAAGGATGCTAAGAGGGTACGCGAGGTCAGGTCGCGTGCAAGTCATCAGGTACATGAGGCAGCCTACAAGCTCTGGGTACGGGCCACTCGGCTCTACGGACTCGTCCGAAGGTGGAGCTGAGAGCGAGTGGCTGGTAGCCAGAGGTGTGGCCTGTGGTGAGGAGAACTGGAAGCCGAAGCGCTGAAGGACCTGCTGCACCATGTGTGACTGAGTCAGGGTGATGGTGCGGCGTGCTCTGTCCCGGGTGATCTGCAAGCCAAGGTAGCTACGCAGCTCACCTAGGTCAGTGCAGGTGTGTCTCTTCTGCAGCTCCGACTTCACACGAGCGAGTGCCTCAGTGTCAGCAGTAGCAAAAACCAAGTCGTCGACGTACACGAGGATGTAGAACGGCGGCAGCGACGTGTCTGTGCGCAGGAACAGTGACGGGTCAGCAGTGGAAGGAGCAAACCCAAGGGCCGCAAGTGTAGTCCTCAGTGTGTCGTGCCACTCGCGCGGTGCCTGGCGGAGACCGTAGACTGGCCGCCGGAGGCTCCACTGGGTACCAGGAGGAAACGACCCAGTAAAGCCAGGTGGGCGGCGCAGCCAGATCTCCTCGTGCAGGCTGCCCTGCAAGAACGCTGTGCTGAAGTCAAGAGAGTGAAGCTCGTAGTCACGCTGAGCAGCAACGTGCAGCAGCACCCGAAGAGTGGTCATCTTCGGGGTGGGGGAGAAGGTCTGAAAGAAGTCAACCCCCTGACGCTGACTGAAGCCTCTAGCAACGTAACGAGCCTTGAAGACAGGTGGAGAACCTGGCGGCCGCTTCACCCTGAAAATCCACATGCCATCGACGATGTTCGCCCCAGGAGGGGGAACCTCGTCGACGTAGGTGCCTGTGGACTTCCAGGATGCCATCTCTGCGTCCATGGCTGTCTGCCACTGAGAGGAGTAGGGACCCGAGATCGCCTCTGCGTAAGAGCGCGGAGTGGGGATGTCTAGTGCATCCGGGTCTCCCTCAGGGGCAAGCAACCAGGCCACGAGATGAGGTACAGCAGCCGCAAGAGAGTCAAAGTCCTCCTGCCTGTCCTCAAGGACGTCCGTGCCAAGAGCACACTCACCCCCGACGGACGGAGGACAGACAGACTCAGACCCAGCAACAAGACTGGCGGCGTAGTCTAGACGACAGGCAGCAGCAAAGTCGACAAGCTCAGCGACCAGGGCAGACGCAGCAGAAGACTCAAACGACGGGTCAGTGACAACAGTGGCGAGAAGACGCGTAACAGTAGGGTGGGCAGCACGAACACTGTCAGACTCAGGGTCGGGAACCTCAGGAAGAGAAGACGCAGGAGGAGACGGTAGGGGGACACGCTGTGGACCAGTGGAAGGACGAAGGGCCATAATATGCGTGCCAGGAACAGGAGGAGGACGCGGACGCGCGACACGACGACCAGTGGGACCAGTGCGCGCAGTGCGAGCAGTGCGAGCAGCACGAACAGGCGAGGCAGGACGAGACACAGGCTCACGACGCTCCGTAAGCGAGTCCGGCTGTGCAGTGTAAGGCACAGGAGCAGGGAGGGGGGAGCCAGGCTGGAGAGGAAGGCCAGTGGAAGACGGGAGGGAAAGAACCTGGCGAAGCACCGTGTCAGGCGGTGGCAAAGCCGACGGCGACGGTGGAGCGAAGAACAGGCGCGACGGCGGAGCTCCGCCAGCACCTCCAGCACCCGCAGCACCAGAAGCACCAGGACCAGCACCCCCCGCCGCAGCACCCCCAGAGCCGGCGACGTCAGCACCAGAGGCCTCAGCAGCGGCAGACCTCCCCTCGCCAGCACCTCCAGAGCCAGCAGGACCAACGTCTCCAAGACCGTCAGCTCCAGTGTCGTCAGCTCCAGCACCTCCAGGAAGAGCACCCCCAGCGCCGGCAGCGCCAACTCCGCCAGTACCGCCAGCCCCAGAGGCCCCAGCTCCAGCAGCTCCAGCCTCAGTGCTCCCAGAACAACCAGCCCCGGCAGCTCCAGTACCTCCAGTACGAGCACCTCCAGGACGAGCAGCTCCAGAACCGCCAACTCCAGCAGGGCCACGAGGACGGCGAAAGCGCCGGACGTACCAGTCACGAAGCTGCTGCGGTGTGAGAGACGGCTCAGCACCCCGAACCGGAGCACCCCCAGACGCAGCAACCCCAGGCTCCGTAGGCTCAGTCGCAGCACCCCCAGGCTCAGTACCCTCAGGCGCAGCACCCCCAGGCTCAGCACCCCCAGACTCAGTACACCCAGGCTCCGTACACGCAGGCTCAGCACCCCCAGTCGCAGCACCCCCAGGCTCAGCACCCCCAGGCTCCGTACGCTCAGGCACCGTACCCTCAGCTCCAGCACCCTCAGTCCCAGCACCCGCAGCCCCAGCACCCCCAGGCCCAGCACCCCCAGGCTCAGCACTCCCAGCAGCACCACCCGCAGCAGCACCTGAGTCACCTGTGACCTCGACAGGCTCAGCGACGGGAGGAGGGTCTACCTGAGAGACACCTGAAGGAGCAGGACCCTGAGGGGGGAGGGGGTCTACCGGAGGGGGACCAGGAGCAAGGAAAAGCGGCGGGGGAGGGAGGGGGGCAGTGCGGTAGGGGAAGAGACGGTAAAAAGGGACCGACTCGTCAAAGGTGACGTCCTGAGAGGCGAAGACCCGGCGCGAGGTGGGGTGGTAAAACTGCCAGCCAGGCGCGTCAGGGACAAAGCCAAGGAAGACACAGGGAAGCGTGCGGGAGGAGAGCTTGTCCGCGGACGTATTGCGGACAAGGGCACGAGCACCCCACACCTGGAAGCGCAACGCATCGCCAACCTCCCCCGTCCAACGCAGTGTAGGCGAGGTCTCCGGCAAGGAGACACGGGGCCAGAGGTTGAGCTGATGCGCAGCGTACCGGACAGCAAACGGCCACAGAAAATGGGGAGCCGCCGCATGGACCAAGGAGGTACGAGCGACCTCCATGACCAGGCCAATGCGGCGCTCAGCAACCCCATTCTGCTGCGGGGAGTCCGGAAGCGTGAAGGTCTGCTCAATGCCCTCCGCCTGACAGAAGGTCCTCAAGAGGTCGGAGGAGAACTCACCACCTCTGTCAGAGTGCAGACGCAGGACAGGAAGGCCTGTCCGGAAACGGCGGTGGAGCTGGAGACGAACTGTGCGGATCCAAGGGATCAGAACAGCAGGGACCTCACCCTTGGTGCGCAAGGGGAAGACCGTGGTGTAACGCGAGTAGTCGTCGACAACCAGCAAAAAGTACCGCTCACCGCCCTGGCCACGAACGCGGGCTGGGCCCCACACGTCCAGGTGGAGGGTCTGCAGAGGAGCCTCTGTCGGGGGGAACGAGGAGGAGTGAGGAGCGGCGCGCTGCCGCCCCTCGACGCAAGGAAGGCAGGGCGGCGCAGGCGAGGCAGGGAGGGGAGGGAGGGACCTGGGAAGACCAGACACAAGGTGGCGACGGTGCATGCCACGGAGGCGTGGCAAGGAGGGGTGACCCAGGCGGTGGTGCCAGAGAAGAGTCTGGTGCGACAGGGAACGACACTCACAGGCGTGGGCTACCAGACCTGACGCGGACACCTGACCGACAGCAGCGACCTGAGGAGACGCAGTGGTCAGTGTGTAGAGACTCGATCCCGGCTGACGGGTAAACGTAGCCAGGTGACGGCCGGTCCTGGAGCACGTGAGGATCGCCACACGCTGTCCTCCAGGGGTGAAGGTGTCAACCCACTGATCCTGGATGACAGCGTTGCTCACCAGGTTCGTCGAGAACGAGGGGAGGTGGAAACCCGACAACGAGCCAGACGGAACCGCCGGGCACGGAAGCACAGTGGTGGACCGTGCAAGGACTGGGCCCCCCGAGGGGTCAGCCAGGGAGACTGGGACCGGTGCAGGAAGCGGTGTGAGCTCAGTACTGTCACGAAAGAAACAGCGAGAAGCACCTGAGTCAAGGGTGAAGGTGTGCAAGGCCTCAGCGGGTGCAGTACCTGAGAGAGCAGTCTCTGTGGGTGCTGTACCTGAGAGAGCAGACTCACAAGCAGCAGGGACAGCACTGGAGGGAGCAGACACAGAGGGCACCATACCAGAGAGAGCAGACTCACTGGTACCTAGGGGAGCGGGCTCTATACCTGGGTCAGGCGGCACACACAAGTAACAGTCTCCCTCGGCACTAACAGTCAATGCATACATGGCAGCAATAATAGCATCATAGTCAAGAGCAAAGATATCAACACCAGCCCTCATCAGCTCCGCCCAGCAGGGGCGCTCAACATCCTCGCCCATCTCCTCACGCCAAGCGTCGTCAAGGCGGGAGAAGCAGCGGTACGGGGTGTGGAACCTCCCACACGTCTGTCCCTTGCGGTCACCTGTGCGAATGACATAGGAACAGCGGCCACTGCCCCCCGACGTCCCACGCTGAGCAAGCCACTCACGAAGCTGCTGGGTCGACTGGGGACGCTGCTGCGGCTGGGAGCTCTGGCCCGAGCCAGTGCCACCACTCCGACCTCCGCCGCCACCACCACCTCCGCTCCGACCGCCACTGCCGCTACCGCCACCGCCGCCACTGCCACCGCCGCCACCGCCGCCGCCGCCACCACCGCCACCGCCCCTCCGCCGGCCACCGCCTCTCCGCTGCCGACCCCACTCCCACCAGCACTCCCGCCACCGCTCCCTCCAGCACCGCCTCCCCCCCCACCTCCCCCACCTCCTCCCCCCCCAGCGCCACCCCCGCCACCCTTGCCCCCCTTGCCCTTGCCGGTGCGGCGCCTCCCACCAGGAGCAGAAGCAGCGCCAGCAGACTCAGCACCAAGGAAGTCAACAGCAGCAGCAGTAGCATAGGAGGGAGCGAGGGGAGAGGGAGAGCACCCCTCAAAGATGGGGGTGCGAGGAGCGCCGCGAGCAGCACCTACAGCTACAATGCTCTTCTCGGCTGCTAGCAGCTTCTCCTCTAGGAGGGCGACAGTGAGCTCAGTGGGACAGCGAGCAAGGAAATAGTCGCGCACTGAGCTGAGGGTGTCAGGGAGACGGGTGACTATGAAGTGGAGTGTCCAGTACAGTGGAGGGGGGTTCTTAGCGCAGAACTCAGTGGGAAGGGCGGCACGCAGGCGAGCGTCACTAGTGCGAAGGTGGGTGATAAGATCGGCGACTGTAGCAAAGGTGGACAGCTCAGGGAACAGGTAAGGCAGCATGAGGCGGCTAAGCTCAGCTGTGGCCGGTGAGGAGTAGCGAGCAACGACAGCGTCGTACAGGGCCTTAGCGGATTTGCAGTCGCCAAAATGCTCGAGCTCAGCTAACGGCAGGTGACTGCGAATGGCTAGGCGAGCAGCTGCGTCACGAGTCTGCCAGTGGGAACGAACACTAAGCTCAGCTGTGGCAGGAGGGGCAGGCGCAGCACCAGACGCATAATCATAGAGCGACACATGCTCCTTGCTATCGCTCAGGAGGAACAGCTGCAGGTCATCTAGCCAAGTGGTGAACTGCACAGGGCGGCCCTCAGCATCGAACGACAGCACGCGGATGGAAGCCATAGCGACAGTATGACAGAGCAGCGCAAGCTACCGCAGCAAGGGTGGGCAATTGCGCACGGGTAGGGAGCAGCAGGCGGCGCTGCAAGCGGGCAGCGCGGCGGACAGGCGGCTCTGTGGACGGGCAGCGCGGCAGGCAGGCGGCGCTGCAGGCGGGCAGCGCGACTGGCGGGCGACTCCGCAAGCGGGCAGCGCGGCGGGCGGGCGGGCAGCGCGACGGGCGGCGCAGAGCACAGCGGGCGGCGCGCGGGGCTGCAAGGCAGCTCGACGGGCTGCGCGGGGCAGAGCGGGCGGCGCGCGGGGCTGCAGAGCCGAGCGACGGGCAGCGCGGGGCAGAGCGGGCGGCGCGACGGGCAAAGCAGGGGAGGGGGAGGCGCGCGGGGCTCTGGGCTGACATTACGCCGGTCGGCAGGGCGCACGAGGGCGCTACAAGGGCGCTACGAGGGCGCTAGGGCGCAACGAGGGCGCTACGAGGGTAGGGCGCGGGGGTAACGCGGTAACCGCAGCGTGCGGTGGTGGGCCCTAAAAAAAACGATCGGATGGTCCTAGGGACCACCTGCTCTGAATACCATCTCAGAATACTAGCGTAAGAATGATGCATTGAAAGAAACAGTTGGGTACAAGTAGCTAACCCTAGTTGGGTTTGTACCCTGTATTGGCTACCCCACTACAGCCTACCCACATATATATAACACATTACAACTTAACACAAGTATGGGCCGAGCCTCAAGGCCTGCGAAATATATCATCAAACCAGATCAAGAAATCGAGGCTCGAGAGTTTCAGAGAACATAAGCCCTAATTGGACGGCACAGAATGGTTCAGCAACCTGCCACACCATAGGTCTGGTCAGGTTTTTAAAGGTTTTAAAGGTTTTAATAAGGTCGTGACCTTTTACAAACATGCCGCTAGAGCAGGATACAAGCAAAGCCTAGCTCCCCGTAGGGAGCACGTGTGAGCACGTTATCCTTCCGCTACTGGAGCAGAGATGTCACCGGACAAATCTCTAGCAAACACGTGGTAAAGACAGGAGTCTGACGTCAAGGTGGATGGAAAACATCGTTGATGAGCCAAGTGTCGCGGAGCTCAGGGTGGATGATCGGGCAGTTGGGTTCCGGGAATTGGAAGAAGCGGTGGGAATGAGCCAGCTTGGCAATCCTGATGGCCTTGTTTTTCTTCTTCTTGGATCCTTTGGAGAGCTTCCACATGAGTATCTTATAGGCAAGAAGGAAGTAGTGTAGAACCTGAAATAGCGCGTCCCCAGTTTTGGTAACCACCTGTCTGTACCGAAAACTGCATCGTGCGTTCCAGATCGTTTTCGCTGCAGCCCCCACAAGCAGGCTCCATGGGGCTCCTTGGCCGGCCGAGGACGTGAGTGGAAACAACGTTAATTCGGGGGAGGTAGAAACTCCCAGATGCCTTTGGGCGGTTCGCTGTAAGGCGTCGATGATCGGCCTTGCCACTCCACATTCGAACAGCAGATGAGGTAGAGTCTCTAGTGTTAGAATCTGGCAGCAGGAATGATGAACTAACAGCATGCAGGAGTACAAGTAGGAAACCCTAATTTGGTTGTACCCCATATGGGCTACCCCACTACAGCCTAGACAATATGCAGCATACATGTTTGACACACCCCCATAGGCAAAGTGGGGGAGAACAAGGGGTCACACGACCAGTCAAGAGACGCAAAGCAAGCTCAGGGTGGATCTCAACGTCACCACACATTCTGAGCACAAGCAAAGGGCCGCAAGGCCAGTCCACATGCAGAGATATATATAAGCAACAAGAGCAGTACAGTGATCAATACCTAGCAAGAGCAAGCATGCAGGTATAAATATAGAACACAGTACACACAAAAGACTACAGCAAGTGTGGAAACGTAGGCACAAGGCCTAACAAAGTACAAAAGCGCTGATGATCACCAGACGGAAGTGCCTTGGTGAATATATCAGCAGTGTTGGCCCTAGTGGCCACGTGTGCAAGACGAAGCTGACCACGCTGCTGCAGCTCTCGAGCCAGAAAGTACCGCAGAGCGATGTGCTTCGTTCTGTGCTCCAGTCTGTGCTCCTCACACAAGGCAATAGCAGCCTTGTTGTCGACGTACAGCACTGGAGGAGAACGAGGCCGCTCTCCCAGGTCGGTCAGCAGGTAGGTGAGCCAGCGTAACTCCTGAGCAGCCATGGCGGTGGCGTAGATCTCAGCCTCACAACTGGAGCTGAGAACAGAAGACGAGCGAGTAGAACGCCAAGAAACAGAACCAGAGCCAAGGCTGAAAGTGTAACCCTGTGACGACCGCTGCGTAGCCTGGTCGTCAACCCAAGAAGCGTCTGAGTGCCCAGTGAGGACCACCTCTCGCCGTCCTCCAAGCACGAGCCCCATGCCCGATGTACTGCACAAGTAGCGCAGTACCCTCTTCGCAGCATCCCAGTGCACCTTTCGGTGCCGACCAGGAGCCACGTAGCGAGCCAGAAGGCCAAGAGGGTACGCAAGGTCAGGACGAGTGCAAGTCATCAGGTACATGAGGCAGCCCACTAGCTCTGGGTAAGGACCACTCGGCTCTACGGACTCATCCGAAGGCAGAGCTGAGAGCGAGTGACCTATAGCCAGAGGAGTGGCCTGTGCTGAGGACCAGGTGAAGCCGAAGCGCTGAAGGACCTGCTGCACCATGTGTGACTGAGTCAGTGTGATGGTGCGGCGTGCTCGGTCCCGGGTGATCTGCAAGCCAAGGTAGCTGCGCAGCTCACCCAGGTCTGTGCACGTGTGTCTCCTCTGCAGCTCGGACTTCACCAGGGCGAGGGCCTCAGTGTCAGCAGTAGCAAAGACCAAGTCGTCGACGTACACGAGGATATAGAACGGCGGCAGCGAAGTGTCGGTGCGTAGAAACAGTGAAGGGTCAGCAGTCGAAGGCGCAAACCCAAGAGCCGCAAGCGTAGTCCTCAGTGTGTCGTGCCACTCACGGGGTGCCTGGCGGAGACCGTAGACTGGCCGGCGGAGGCTCCACTGGGTACCAGGAGGGAACGTCCCAGTGAAGCCAGGTGGGCGGCGCAGCCAGATCTCCTCGTGCAGGCTGCCCTGTAGAAAAGCTGTGCTGAAGTCAAGGGAGTGAAGCTCGTAGTCACGCTGTGCGGCAACGTGCAGCAGCACCCGAAGAGTAGTCATCTTCGGGGTAGGAGAGAAGGTCTGGAAGAAGTCAACTCCCTCTCGCTGACTGAAGCCTTGAGCAACGTAATGAGCCTTGAAGACAGGCGGAGAACCTGGCGGCCGCTTCACCCTGAAAATCCACATGCCATCGACGATGTTCGCCCCGGGAGGGGGAACCTCATCGACGTAAGTGCCTGTGGACTTCCAGGATGCCATCTCTGCGTCCATGGCTGCCTGCCACTGAGAGGAGTAGGGACCCGCGATCGCCTCAGCGTAAGAGCGCGGTGTGGGGATGTCTATAGCATCCGGGTCTCCCTCAGGGGCAAGCAGCATGGCCACGAGATGAGGCGCAGCGGCTGCAAGAGACTCAAGGTCCTCGTGCCTGTCCTCAAGGACGTCCGTGCCAAGGGCACACTCACCCCCGACGGACGGAGGACAGACAGACTCAGACTCAGCAACAAGACTAGCAGCGTAGTCTAGACGACAGGCAGCAGCAAATTCAACAAGCTCAGCGACTAAGGCAGACGCAGCAGCAGACTCAAACGACGGGTCAGTGACAACAGTGGCTAGCAGACGCGTGACAGTAGGGTGCTCAGCACGAAACCGGTCAGACTCAGGGTCCGCGACGACAGGCAAAGAGGACGCAGGGGGAGACGGAAGAGGAGTACGCTTCGCAGTAGGGGACCGACGCAGGGCTACAAGGCGTGTGCCGGGGACAGCCGGCTGACGCGGACGAGGAACACGACGACCGGTACGACTAGGACGAACAGGCGAGACTGGACGCGACGCAGGCTCACGACGCTCAGCAAGACTACCTGTCTGCTCAGTGTAAGGAGAAGGAGCAGGCAGCGGTGAGCCAGGCTGTAACGGAAGTCCAGTAGACGACGGGAGAGTAAGAACCTGACGAAGAACAGAGTCAGGCGGCGGCAGAGACGACGGAGACGGCGGAGCGAAGAACAGTCGTGGCGGCGCAGCTGCACCAGTACCGGCAGCTCCAGCAGCTCCAGTACCTCCAGCAGCTCCAGCACCTCCAGCAGCAGAACCGACACCTCCAGGCCCAGGGTCTCCAACCCCAGTGCCTCCAGCAGCAGCACCCCCAGAGCCAGCACCTCCAGTCCCAGGGTCTCCAGCCTCCACGTCTCCAGCAGCAGCACCCCCAGAACCAGCACCTCCAGTCCCAGGGTCTCCAGCCTCGGTGTCTCCAGCAGCAGCACCTCCAGACGCAGCACCCCCAGCCCCAGCAGCTCCAGTACCTCCAGTACGAGCACCTCCGGGACCAGCGACTCCAGCACCACCAGTAGACAAAGTACCAGCACCACTCCTAGCTCCAGGGACGTCAGCAGAAGTACCTCCAGCAGTAGAGCCCCGGGCTCCAGCAGCGCGACCCTGACGGCGACCGTACCAGTCGTGCAGCTGCTGTGAGGTGAGAGGCACACGTGGACGAAGGCGGCTACTCCAAGGAGACCGCGCAACAGCAGACTCTGAACCCTCAGCGCCAGCACCCTCAGCAGCTCCAGCGCCACCAGCACCAGGACCTCCAGCAGCTCCAGAACCTCCAGCGCTCGCACCCTCAGCAGCCCCAGAACCACCAGCTCCAGCGCCACCAGCACCAGGACCTCCAGCAGCTCCAGAACCTCCAGCACCCGCACCCTCAGCAGCCCCAGAACCACTAGCTCCAGCACCTCCAGACCCCTCACACGTAGGCTCAGCACCTCCAGGCTCCACACTCTCAAGCTCCGCACCCCCAGGCTCAGCACCCCCAGAAGTAGCACCCCGAGCAGGACCACCCCCAGTAGGACCTGAGTCACCAGTGACCTCGACCGGCGCAGGGAAGGGAGGAGGGTCTACCTGAGACACACCTGAAGGAGCAGGACCAGGAGTGGGGAGGGGGTCTACCTGGGGAGCACCCGGAGCGAGGAAGAGCGGCGGGGGAGGGAGAGGGGCAGTGCGGTAGGGGAAGAGACGGTAGAAGGGAACCGACTCATCGAACGTGACGTCCTGAGACACAAAGACACGGCGCGAGGTGGGGTGGTAAAACTGCCAACCAGGCGCGTCAGGGACAAAGCCAAGGAAGACACAGGGAACTGCACGGGCGGAGAGCTTGTCCGCAGTGGTATCGCGGACAAAGGCACGAGCACCCCAGACCCGGAAACGCGACGCATCGCCAACCTTCCCCGTCCACAGCAGTGTGGGCGAGGTCTCCGGCAAGGAGACACGGGGCCAGAGGTTGAGCTGATGCGCGGCGTACCGGACCGCAAACGGCCACAGAAAATGGGGGGCAGCCGCATGGATCATGGAGGTACGAGCGACCTCCATGACTAAGCCAATGCGGCGCTCAGCAACCCCATTCTGCTGCGGAGAGTCCGGAAGCGTGAACGACTGGGTGATGCCGTGCTCCGCACAGAAGGCTGCCAAGAGGTCTGAGGAGAACTCACCACCTCTGTCAGAGTGCAGACGCAGGACGGGAAACTCCGTCCCAAACCGCTCGCGGAGCTGGAGACGGGCAGCGCGGATCCAAGGGATCAAAACAGCAGGGACCTCCCCCTTGCTGCGCAGGGGAAAGACCGTGGTGTAACGCGTGTAGTCGTCAACAACCAGCAGGAAGTACCGCTCGTGGCCCTGTCCACGGACGCGGGCGGGGCCCCACACGTCCAGGTGGAGAGTCTGCAGGGGAGCCTCTGTGGGAGGGAACGAGGAGGAGTGAGGAGCGGCGCGCTGCCGCCCCTCGACGCAAGGAATGCAGGGCGGCGCAAGCGAGGGAGGCAGGGCAGGCAAAGACCTGGGAAGACCAGAAACCAGGAAGCGAGAGTGCATGCCACGAAGGCGCTGCACCGAGGGGTGACCAAGGCGGTGGTGCCACAGGAGGGTCTGGTGCGACAAAGCGCGACACTCGCAGGGGGCCGTCGACTGACCTGACGCAGACGCAGACGCAGCTACCTGAGGGGACTCAGTGGTCAGGGTGTACAGACTCGAGCCAGGCGCACGGGTAAACGTGGCCAGATGTCGGCCGGTCCGAGCACACGTACAGTGAGTCACTTGCTGACTCGCAGGAGTGAACTGGTGCACCCCCCTATCCTGGAGGTCAGCTCCACTCACCAAGTTCGTAGAGAACGAGGGGAGGTAAAGACCTGACAGCAAGCCAGACGGGGCGGCCGGACACGGTAGAACCGTGGAGTAGTGGGCAAGGACCGGACCCCCGGAGGGGTCCGCCAGGGAGACTGCAACCGGCCGACTAAGCGGCGTGAGTGTGGTACAGTCGCGAAAGAAGGAGCGGGAAGCACCTGAGTCCAGCGTGAAGGTGTACAAGGCCGCAGCAGGCGCAGACCCAGAGAGAGCAGACTCACCAGCACCTGGAGCAGGAGACGTACCGGCACCTAGAGCAGCAGCCTCACCAGGACCCAGAGGAGGAGACGCACGAGCACCTAGGGCAGCAGCCTCACCAGTACCGGGAGCAGCAGGCGCTATACCAGGGTCAGGCGGGACGCACAGGTAACAGGCACGGTCAACACTAGTAGGTAATGCATACATGGCAGTGAGAATAGCATCATAGTCAGGAGCAAAGATATCTACCCTCCGTCCAAGCAGCTCCAGCCAGTCGGGGAGCTCAGCCTCGTCTCCAAACACTGTACGCCAGTCGTCGCTCAGACGGGCGAAGCAGCGGGACTGTGTGTGACCAAGCGTCCCGCAAGGCTGACCAACCCGATCACCTGTGCGAATGACGTACTGGCAGCGAACTGTACGCGTAGACCTGCTACACTGAGCGTACCACTCGTGGAGCTGCCGGGACGTAAGTGTCTCGCGAGGACGCCGCTGCAGCTGCAGCTGGCCACTGCCGGACGCTCCCAACTGACCAGCTCCAGGGGGACAGCTACGACTGCTACCGCGACAACCCCAGCTAGTATACCACTCACTAAGCTGCTGGGGCGTGAGAGACTCTCGCGAACGTCGCTGGGGCTGCATCTGGCCACCGGCCAGTAGCAGTAGCAGCAGCAGTAGCGCGGGCAGGGCAGGCGCGGCAGGCCGACAGGCAGGCAGGCCGGCAGGCAGACAGACAGACCGGCAGGCAGGCAGGCCGGCAGGCCGGCAGGCAGACGGGCAGGCAGGCAGGCCGGCAGGCAGGCAAGCAGACAGGCAGGCCGGCAGGCTGGCAGGCAGGCAGACAGGCAGGCCGGCAGGCAGGCAGGCAGACAGGCAGGCCGGTAGGCAGGCAGGCAGGCAGGCAAGCAGGCAGGCAGGCGCTCACCAAAGGCTGGAAGAGCAGGCGCTCGCCGGGCGAGCAGGGCCGGCGCTCAACGGGCGGCGGCCGAGTAGGCGCACGACAGCGGCGACGTCGGGGCCGCAACACCCGGTGCAGAGTAGGGCCGAAGCAGCTGCAGGGCGGGGCCGCTTCAGCGGCAGGTCGGGGCCGTGGCAGCTGCAGAGCGGGGCCGTATCAGCGGCAGGTCGGGGCCGAGGCAGAGGGACGCGCGCGGCTCGGCGCGGGCTGCGCTGACAGCGCGCTGGGCTGCTGCAGGCCGCGCGCGGCCGCGTTAGGCAGTGGCGAGCCGCGCGCGGCTCGGCGCGGGCTGCTGCGGGCCGCGCGCGGGCTGCTGCGGGCCGCGCGCGGGCTGCTGCGGGCGGCGCGCGGGCCGCGTGCGCGCGGCTCGGTGCGGGCTGCGCGCGGCTGCAGCGGGCTGCGCGCGGCTCTGTGCGGGCTGCGCGCTGCCGCAGCGGGCTGCGCGCGGCTCGGTGCGGGCTGCGCGCGGCTGCAACGGGCTGCGTGCGGTCGGTGCGGGCTGCGCGCGGCTGCAGCGGGCTGCGCGCGGCTCGGTGCGGGCTGCGCGCGGCTGCAACGGGCTGCGCGCGGCTTGTCAGAATGAACAGGCAGGAATGATGAACTAGCAGCATGCAGGAGTACAAGTAGTAAACCCTAATTGGGTTGTACCCCATATGGGCTACCCCACTACAGCCTAGACAATATGCAGCAAATATGTTTGACACACCCCCATAGGCAAAGTGGGGGAGACCTAGGGGTCACAAGACCAGTCAAGGCAAAGCAAGGCAACAACAAGCTCAGGGTGGATCTCAAGGATTCCACACAAATTCCGAGCACAAGCTAGTGGTCACAAGACCAGTTCACATGCAAGTTTATAACAGAGCAAGAGATACAGTGATCACAACCTAGCAAGAGTAAACATGCAGGTATAGATATATATAGTGATCACAGTACAAGCAAAGTCAAGAGGTAAGCAAGTGAGGTCCAGTAGGCACAAGGCCTAGTAGAGTGCAGAAGCGCTGATGGTCACGAGGCTGAAGCGCCTTGGTGAACACATCAGCAGTGTTGGCCTCAGTGGCCACGTAGCGAATACAAAGCTGACCGCGCTGCTGCAGCTCTCGAGCAAGGAAGTACCGCAGGGCGATGTGCTTCGTTCTGTGCTCCAGTCTGTGCTCCTCACACAAGGCAATGGCAGCCTTGTTGTCGACGTACAGCACTGGAGGAGAACGAGGCCGCTCTCCGAGGTCGGTCAGCAGGTAGGTCAGCCAGCGTAGCTCCTGGGCAGCCATGGCTGTAGCGTAGATCTCAGCCTCGCAACTGGAGCCGAGAACAGAAGAAGAGCGTGTAGAGCGCCAAGAAACTGAGCCAGAGCCAAGGCTGAAGGTGTAACCCTGAGACGACCGCTGAGTGGCCTGGTCGTCTGCCCAAGAAGCGTCTGAGTGCCCTGTGAGAACAACTCGGTCTCGCCCTCCAAGCACAAGCCCCATGCCCGACGTACTGCACAGGTAGCGCAACACCCTCTTAGCGGCATCCATGTGCTCCTTCCTGTGACGGCCAGGAGCGACATAGCGTGCAAGGATGCTAAGAGGGTATGCAAGGTCAGGTCGAGTGCAGGTCATCAGGTACATGAGGCAGCCCACAAGCTCTGGATACGGGCCACTCGGCTCTACGGACTCATCCGAAGGCAGAGCTGAGAGCGAGTGACCAGTAGGCAGAGGAGTGGACTGAGGCGAGGAGTACGTGAAGCGGAAGCGCTGGAGAACCTGCTGCACCATGTGTGACTGAGTCAGGGTGATGGTGCGCCGTGCTCTGTCCCGGGTGATCCGCAAGCCAAGATAGCTTGTCAGCTCACCCAGGTCTGTGCACGTGTGTCTCCTCTGCAGCTCCGACTTCACGTAGGCGAGTCCTGCAGTGTCAGCAGTGGCAAAGACCAAGTCGTCGACATACACGAGGATGTAGAACGGCGGCAGCGAAGTGTCGGTGCGCAGGAACAGTGACGGGTCAGCTGTAGAAGGCGCGAACCCAAGAGCCGCAAGTGTAGTCCTCAGTGTGTCGTGCCACTCACGCGGAGCCTGGCGGAGACCGTAGACCGGCCGCTGAAGCCTCCACTGGGTACCAGGAGGAAACGACCCAGTGAAGCCAGGTGGGCGGCGCAGCCAGATCTCCTCGTGCAGGCTGCCCTGCAAGAAAGCAGTGCTGAAGTCAAGTGAGTGAAGCTCGTAGTCGCGGTGAGCGGCTATGTGCAGCAGCACCCGAAGAGTAGTCATCTTCGGGGTGGGGGAGAAGGTCTGGAAGAAGTCAACTCCCTCTCGCTGACTGAAGCCTCGAGCCACGTAACGCGCCTTGAAGACAGGCGGGGAACCCGGCGGCCGCTTCACCCTGAAAATCCACATGCCACTGACGATGTTCGCCCCAGGAGGGGGAACCTCGTCGACGTAGGTGCGTGTGGACTTCCAGGAAGCCATCTCGGCGTCCATGGCTGTCTGCCACTGAGAGGAGTAGGGACCCGCCATCGCCTCAGCGTAAGTGCGCGGGGTCGGGATGTCTGGTGCATCCGGGTCTCCCTCAGGGGCAACTAGCAAGGACACGAGACGGGGCAAAGCAGCAGCAAGACACTGGAACTCCTCCTGTCTGTCCTCAAGGACGTCCGTGCCAAGAGCACACTCACCCCCGACGGACGGAGGACAGACAGACTCAGACTCAGACTCAGCAACAAGGCTAGCAGCGTAGTCTAGACGACAGGCAGCAGCAAAGTCAACAAGCTCAGCGACCAGAGCAGACGCAGCCGAGGACTCAAAGGTAGGGTCAGTGACAACAGTAGCGAGGAGACGCGTGACAGTAGGGTGCTCAGCACGATACCGGTCAGACTCAGGGTCCGGAACGTCAGGCAAAGAGGACGCAGGAGGAGACGGTAGAGGGACACGCTGAGGAGCAGTAGAGGGACGCAGAGTCATGTAGTGAGTGCCTGGGACAGGAGGAGGACGCTCACGACGGACACGACTACCAGTGCGAGCAGGACGAACAGGCGACGCAGGACGAGACTCAGGCTCACGACGCTCTGATACCATGTCAGAATGAACAGGCAGGAATGATGAACTAGCAGCATGCAGGAGTACAAGTAGTAAACCCTAATTGGGTTGTACCCCATATGGGCTACCCCACTACAGCCTAGACAATATGCAGCAAATATGTTTGACACGGCTCGGTGCGGGCTGCGCGCGGCTGCAGCGGGCTGCGCGCGGCTCGGTGCGGGCTGCGCGCGGCTGCAGCGGGCTGCGCGCGGCTCTGTGCGGGCTGCGCGCGGCTGCAGGGGGCTGCGCGCGGCTGCAGCGGGCTGCGCGCGGCTCGGTGCGGGCTGCGCAGGCCTGAAGGGCGTGTAGGGGCGGTGCGAGACTTTACGGGCCTCTAGGGGCAGCGCGCTGGCCTAGGGCAGCAGGAGGCAGCGCTAGGGCTGCTGGACGGCTCGCGTAGTGCAGCACGTCACAAGGCAAGGCAAGGCAGGCAGGTACGTGGGGTAGCGCGGTAACCGCAGTGGTAGGTGGGCCCGAAAAAAAAACGGTCCTACGGACCTTAGTGCTCTGAAACTATGTTAGAATCTGGCAGCAGGAATGATGAACTAACAGCATGCAGGAGTACAAGTAGGAAACCCTAATTTGGTTGTACCCCATATGGGCTACCCCACTACAGCCTAGACAATATGCAGCATACATGTTTGACATCTAGTTGCCCGCTGTTGCATCCTGCACAGATCCCCTTATCACGAGCGAAGCTGAATCGAGATCCAGATAGGAGAGCCAGAGCGTAAAGCCGAAATAACACGTCCCGTTGAGACGATGGCTGTTCAGAGAGGAAGGCATGCTTGTAGCCCGGAAAGATGGGAGGGCCGGGGCAAGGAAGTAAATTGGTCCATCTTTGCGGGTGTGTGAGCTCTTGGGCCACGTAGGAGAGGTCACGTATGGCAGCTAGAGCTGGGGTGCCGTCGGAGAGGAGAGGAAGTCGGGCCGCCAGTCCGGCTCCGGAACAGAAGGAGCCTCCAAGCCATCTGTCGAAGACGTGGATCGGCACCGTATAGCTTGTAGATAACAGCTGACGCTCCACCGCTAACTTCCCGATTCGCCCTGTTCCATCGACCTCGAACCTGTTAGCATAAAAACCGTCGGTTGAAGGGGAGTTTTCCACCTCAAACACCTTCTTGGGCGGGGAAAACATATCCTCCGCAAGAAGCACCCAGTCCCCTGCATACAAAGGGACGAGACTGTGGGACGAAGCAAGGGCAGCCCACCATTCTTTGGGCATCGCCGCATACACTTCCTTGATAATTCTGCGGCTGCATGGGTATTTTCGGGGGGGGTATTGAGTCATAATCTCAGGATCTGTGAGGCGTCGAGCTCCGCTAGCATCTCGCCGCACGATGTGACCAACCCGCACTTCTTCGGTAAGCAGGAAGGCCTCCTTTTGAAGACGCCCAAAAGGACGGCCACCAGAATTGACAATGAACCTGTTGAAAGGAATTGGTTCGGCCAGGATACACCAGAATTCCTGACGGGGGGGAAGTACCTCAATTGACAGGTTGAGAAAGCATTTGACTTCTTCCCGGATTCGGGAGGGAATGGAGGGAGGGAGGGCAGATGCGAATTCAGAGTGGAGGAGAAAGCCATGTAGGCCGAAGGGAATGGGTACACACGTTCTGGCCACAGCAGCTCCAGGATATGGGGAAAAGCGACGGAGGGCGCGTTGAATATTCAAGGCCGTGAGTTGCGCGGACGGGCGAATAGCTCCTAATCCTCCGTGTTCAACTTTATTGTAAAGGACCGTGTGGGTGAGAAGGCGAGTGGTACGGCCTGCCGACTTGAACTTAGAAGCAGACAGAAAGTTGCTGACCATGTCATCCAGAGCTTTAGTGATGGGAGGGGGGGAAGGTTGGAAACGCCCTGGGAAGGAAAGAGCTGAGTTAAGATTCTCAGAGGAGAGCTGCTTCCTGCAGGAAGAAGTGGCATGTAGATTAGAAAGAAAATTGGCTGAGCGCTTAATCTTTGCGAGCGCTAGATTCCATGTGGTGTCGGTTGCGGAGAATACTATTCTAAGGGAGAGCTTGACTAGCGTGGGACACACAGTCAGAGTTCTGGCAGTGATTCTCAGGAGTGAACTTAGATGCCTTGGTAGAATTCAAACATAGTTCTACTAACAGAAATTGATTGAACAAGATTATGGTACAAGCAAGGAGAACCAAATAGCAAGAACAATGAACCCTAGAGAAACGTTCCTCGGCTAACACCTGACTTATCCGAGTCAGCAACGGCAGGTGAAACGACAAGCACATGTGTCTTTCACCTGAGTTGGCAGTTTCTCAGGTTTACAGCTTTCAGAGTTGTTTACGTTTTTACTGTTAGTAAAAACGTGTTTCAGGTTCAGTTTCCTTACTGATTCGAATTCACCTGGTGAGTACAATTTCCGAAATTCTCTGATTGGTCGAAATTTGCTGTTTCGCGATTGGTCGAAATTCGCGCACATTGCGAATTTTGGAGACAAGTACTTTTGTCGACCATAAACGCTCTGCTCGACGGTGCCTGTTTCGAGCTTAATTCTGTCGACCAGCGTTTCGTCGAAACGCTGTTTTCTACCATTTCGTCGACCCGCAAGGCTCGATTTCGACGCCGTTTTGCTCCCCTCGACAAGTGCCTCGTCGAGGGGCAGTTGTGTAGAGCAGAAACAGCACTTCAATTTCGACGAAGTAATTTCGTCGAAAATCGACCCGTCAGTCAGAGATAAAAGTCCCTGAAGTCGCCGATGACCACGAAACGAACACCGTTGTGCTCCGAAAAGCATGGCCGACTTCGCCCAAGCGAGGGCGGGGCCTTTTCTCCTCGACACTCCCCTGCCCAGCTCACGCTTGGGCACCCACACACAAGGTCCACCCAGAACCTAGCTAATAAAATACAAGGGGACATTTCTCTGGCGTGCACACTCCCGCACGCCGACCACCGCACCAGCCATGTTAGAGGACATGGCACCTACTGCTGCACGTCGTCGTTGTCGCCGACTGCGGCAAGGCGAACCTGGCCGATCGCGATAGAGCACCGGTTGAAGGCCGGAAAGTGCAGACCCTTTGTGAGGAAGTCCGCCGGCTGCTCGGATGTTGGGATGTATTCCAGCGCAACCTTCTTGCGCTTCACCATCTGCTGCAGCCAGGCGTAGCGTCGCTCCATGTGCTTGAGGTTGCCTTTCAGCCCCAAGCCCTCAGCGACCGCGATGGCGGACTGATTGTCCACGTTCGAAGTAGTTGGCGTCCCAGCATCGAGGAGCTGGAACTCGGCGAGGAGGAATCGAAGTCGACGAGCCTCCTTGGCCGCCTCAGTGGCCGCGATGTACTCTGACTCCGTAGAGGACAGAGTCACGTACTTGATGCGTTGGCTTGTCCAGGAGACAGCTGCGCCGCCGAAGATGAAAACGTAGCCACTTGTGCTAGTGCGATTCTGCTTGTCGCCTGCGTCGTCAGCGTCCGCGTAGCCGACCAGTTTCAGAGTTTCGGGTCCTCCTCCGAACTCCAGAGCAACATCACGCGTGTCAGAGAGATAGTTGAGGCAGCGATCGACCTCACGCCAGTGGTTGTCGCTCCTCACCGTCAGACCAGACCCCAGCTTGCTGCACGCAAAAGCGATGTCGGGCCGAGTTGTTGTGGCAGAGAACTGCAGCGAACCGACCTTCTGACGATACTCCTCTTCTTCGCGCGACTGAAAGTCATCGTCGTCGAAAGTCAGCTCGGCATACGCGTCGACGGAAACAGGTGTCTTCGGACGCCGACCAGTCTGCTCCTCGTCGATGAAGCGCCTACGCAGCTTGTCGACATAGGACTGCTGGTGAAGCCACAGCTTCCGCGCCGGACGGTCGCGCACGATTTCGAGCCCCAAGTACTTCTCGACCGGGGTGATCTCGCGCAGCTCAAAGGCAGCCTCCAGCAGCTCCTTTAGCTCCTTCAGCATCGTGGTGCTGCTGCTGGCGGCGAGCAGGTCGTCGACGTAGACGAGCACCCAGCACGCCACTCCGTCGTCGCCAACTCGGAAATAGAGGGCCTCGTCGACCTGGCTCTTGCTCCAACCAGCGCCAGTCAGCACAGCGTCGAGCGCAGAGTACCATAGCAGAGGGCTCTGCTTCAGCCTGTACAGGCTCTTCAGCAGCTTGCATACTCGGCCGGTACCATCGTTGTAGTAAGCCGGCTGGTCCATGTAGAGCACGCGATCGAGCTTGCTCTGTAGAAACGCATTCTTCATGTCTAACTGCATGAGGTGCAGATCGAGGACGGCGACGATGCTAAGGAAAATCCGTAGCGTAACGTAGCTCCCGACTGGAGCGTACGTCTCGTCGTAATCAGCTCCGTAGACCTGCGTGAAGCCCTTCACCACCAGGCGCGCCTTTTCGCGGGCAACCGTGTCGTCGACATGGTACTTCGTCGTCAGTACCCAGCGGTTCTTCATGACATTGACGCCGCGCGGGCGCTCCACCAGCTCCCAAGTGCCGTTGGTGATGAGACTTCGAATCTCCTCGTCCATCGCCGCTTTCACCGCCTTGCCCTTCCAGCTCGCTAACGCCTTCTTCACTGTCCCAGCGGTGCTCTGGATCGGCGTGCATATCGGGATCGAGCTCGGGTACGTTGACGTCGAACTGCGCATCATCGAGCAGAGTGCTGTAGGAGGTCGGCGGCAGGCAAGCATGGTAGCTCAGCTTCTCGCGAGGCTTGCCAAAGTTGGAGCGGGTGGAACGTCGAACTGCAGGCTTGTCGGCCGAGACTTCCACCACGTCGCTGTCGCTGCTGGACTGCTCCTTGGCCGATGGCTCCCCTTCATCGCTACCGATGACTTCAACAACGTCGCTCGATGTGCCATCGTCGAACTGCTCCCCTGTCGTTCGCTCCTTTAAAGTGAACTCTTCGTTCGACGGATCCTCTGTCGACGGCTCCTCTGAAACGCGCTTCCCGTTCGACGTCTCCCCTGTCGGCAGCTTCTCTGAAACGCGCTTCCCGGTCGACGTCTCCCCTGTTGGTGGAAACTTCACTCCGGCGCCGACTTGCTCGCTGACCAGATCATGTCGACCGCCAGCGATGCCAATGGGCGGAGCCGAAGGTGACACACCAATGCTCCCCTCATCGCTGGCGGCCGACGATGATGCCGACTTAGGCAGGCCGGGGGCGAGCGATGGGGGGGAGACGGGAAGAGGAGGAGGAGGTTTCGACGAGGGCGGAATGGAGGGAGAAGGATCTGCAGAAGCACCATCGTCCTCGGATTCGAGCAACGAAATCGCCGCTGGCAACAGGCCCGTCGGCAGAGAAAACTTCGTCCGCTCTGACGCGGGCCCGTGCTCCACCTTCCACTCCTCCAGAGACATCGCCTCATAGAAGATTGCCTCCACGGTTGTGACAATGCGGTTGGCGGTGAGGTCGAGCACCTCCCATCCCTTGCTCTCCGGCGAAACTCCGAGGTGAATTCCCCAGCGGGCCTTCGGTGCCAACTTTCCGCCGCGCTGCTGCTCTGGGATCATGAACTGCACCATGCAGCCCCACACGCGCGCCAGCGTGAGATCCGGCTTCTTCTCGAACAGCAGCTCGTACGGCGTCGTCCTCGGAGGAAGTGAAGCCCGTTCGAGGCAGTTGCGCACCCAGACGGCGTGGCGAAGGGCGAGGTGCCACCAGTGATGCTTCACCCCCATGTGAAGCAGCATCGTCCGCACAGCTTCGACGACCGTGCGCATTTCCCGCTCCGCCATGCCATTCTGTTGCGGAGTGTAGGGGCACGTGAGGTTGTGGAGGATACCCTTGTCCTCGACGAGATCGGTGAAGGCCCGGCCGAGGAATTCCCCTCCGCGGTCAGAGCGCAGCCTTTTCACCGACTTCGAAGTCTGCCGTTCCACTTCCTTCAGCCACTTCTCGAAAACGACCAGCACATCGCTCTTCTTCGCGATCGGGCGGACCCACACAAAGCGGGTCTTGCGGTCCTTGAGGAGAAGGAAGTAGAGGCTTCCATCCATGGCGGCCACGCGGAAGGGGCCGCAGAGGTCAATGTGCACGACGTCAAGGGCGTTGTCAGCGTCCGATCCCTTCTCTGGAAAAGTATGTCGCGCTAGTTTCCCTCCGACACAGGAGGCACACGGCAGGTCGGCTCCGGTGGACTTCTGGATGTCCAGGCCGACGGCAACACCATGCTTCGCCGAACTCTTAATCGTGTCAATGCCGACGTGCGCGAGCCTCGGGTGCCACTTGTCTAGCGTCGACTTCGTCGCAGATGCGATCGTCCGCAGAGCAACTGCCTTTGTCGAAGATGTCGTCGATTTCGAGGAGCAGGGGCGGAGGTCGGTGCAGAGGACCCGGCCGGTGTAGCGTGCTCGACCGAGCACATCTCCTGCAGAGGAAACGAGCAGCATCTCGTCACCCTCGTTCTGCAGCTTCACGCCGTTTTCCTTCAGCTGACCAGCAGACAGTAGATTCGCGTGCACGCCCGGAACGTACAACACGTCGGGGATGAGAATCTGCTTCCTAGTCTCCCCTTGCAGTGCAACTGTGCCACGGCCTTCGACGTTCTGAAGCGCCCCGTTGAATCCGCGCACGTGACGGATTTCTCCTCCTGGCTTCATTTCGACGAAGGCCTCTCGTGTTCCCATCAGATGATGGGAGCAGCCACTGTCGAGGAGGACCACCGTTGGATTCGCCTGCACGGCTGCTGCGACCGCCTGGAAGTCTTCGCCAGCCTCCGGCGCCAGCGAAATTGTTGGCTCGACCACGCCAACCATCGAACAAGAGGCTTCTTTTCCGCTCGAGGTACCAGCCTCTGATGTCGACGGCGTTTTCGACGACGCAGGCTTCTCCTTCCGCGACTTGTTGTCTCGACGCTGACGATCGTTGTCAGACTTCCCATCCTCTGATCGACGAGCGTTTTCCGACTTTCCACGGCTTCCTCTCTGATCGTCGTCAGACTCATCGCGGTCAGGGCAGTCATACGAGAGATGGTCAGGGTCTCCGCAAATGTAGCAGCGGCGTCCTCCTCGACGCGAACCACTGCTTCCGCGATCAGTGCCCTTCGCCGACTTCCCGCGGTCGGCGCCCTCTGTAGACTTGGTGTTCGACGACTTGCCGCCGCCGCCTCCACCTCCGCCCGACTTCCCACGGTGCCCCGGCTGACGTCCCTGCTTCGCCGGAGCGACATAGTTAGCCTGCGGAAGGAGCTCTGAAGACCGCTCAGACTCCTGCATAAACTCGTCCTGGATGATGTGACTCGAAAGCGAATCCTCGTTCAGAGTCTCGCGCGTGCCGGGCATTATCAGCATCCGTCGCATCAGATTGTAGCTCGAGGGGAGGCCATTGATGACATGCATGACATACGATACCACTGAGTACTCGAAACCAGCCATCCGCATGTCGGCCAAAATTCGCCGCGCTCGACTGCAGTACTCTCCAGCTGGCTGATGTAAAGGTCGTCGGTCGCCTTGTAGGTACGCATAATGTACTGCCACGCTTGGTAGCCAGCATCCACCTGTTGTCTGCACGACGTCAATGCGACCTGCACCAGAGGCGAACAACACCTCGAAATGACCATGAAGGTTAGGAGATGAGCAGCGCGAAATTCCGCCCAGAGTTCAGAGTCGTCTGCGTCCGGCGTCGCAACATTGCCGTCGACGAACTTCTTCAATCCGGCGATCTCCAGCTGCGGCTCGATGGACTCAATCCATGTGATCAAGTCGTGGCGACCTTCGAGCAGCTTCGGCACGGCAATCTTGTCCGGCGAAAACTTGAAATATCCGTACGCCGGCGCGATGCCTCCGTCCCGACCGGCCGACGCATGAGTTGCCGACGTCGGTCTGACTCCACTCTGCAAGGGAGATTGACTTCGGCCATTGGTGTTGCTGTTCGAGCTTCCCGCTACCGCCGAGCGCTGAAATCGCGCCTGCATTCCGCCGACACCGACGTCGGCGACCCGAATCACTCCACGACGCCTTGTACTGCCTCCTTCACTGCCGACTTGGTCACCGCCGTCGACCTGGTCGTCGACGCCGCCTTCGTTGCGTGCCGGTCGGGGAGTGGCGGGCAGTCCATCCGCCTCAGTACGGGTCGTTAGATGCTCGCGGGTTCCAAAGAGCATAACCTCCAAGGTTGCTCCGCCGTACTCGCCAGCTGCGTGGCGTGCCCGAACGTCATCTAACCGCGCCTGCAGGGTATCCTCTACGCCTGCAGCGACCTCCTCCTGGTCGACCATGGCGGTCTAGACGGCTGCCAGCCTACAACAACTTAGGTAATGAGCGCTAAAGTCGGCTACTCTGAAGGTTCTAACGCGGGGCCGTTCCACGCTCACCGCACCATGCGGAGAATACTATTCTAAGGGAGAGCTTGACTAGCGTGGGACACACAGTCAGAGTTCTGGCAGTGATTCTCAGGAGTGAACTTAGATGCCTTGGTAGAATTCAAGCATAGTTCTACTAACAGAAATTGATTGAACAAGATTATGGTACAAGCAAGGAGAACCAAATAGCAAGAACAATGAACCCTAGAGAAACGTTCCTCGGCTAACACCTGACTTATCCGAGTCAGCAACGGCAGGTGAAACGACAAGCACATGTGTCTTTCACCTGAGTTGGCAGTTTCTCAGGTTTACAGCTTTCAGAGTTGTTTACGTTTTTACTGTTAGTAAAAACGTGTTTCAGGTTCAGTTTCCTTACTGATTCGAATTCTCCTGGGGAGTACAATTTCCGAAATTCTCTGATTGGTCGAAATTTGCTGTTTCGCGATTGGTCGAAATTCGCGCACATTGCGAATTTTGGAGACAAGTACTTTTGTCGACCAGCAACGCTCTGCTCGACGGTGCCTGTTTCGAGCTTAATTCTGTCGACCAGCGTTTCGTCGAAACGCTGTTTTCTACCATTTCGTCGACCCGCAAGGCTCGATTTCGACGCCGTTTTGCTCCCCTCGACAAGTGCCTCGTCGAGGGGCAGTTGTGTAGAGCAGAAACAGCACTTCAATTTCGACGAAGTAATTTCGTCGAAAATCGACCCGTCAGTCAGAGATAAAAGTCCCTGAAGTCGCCGATGACCACGAAACGAACACCGTTGTGCTCCGAAAAGCATGGCCGACTTCGCCCAAGCGAGGGCGTGGCCTTTTCTCCTCGACATCGGTTAGACCGGAGCTTCCAACGAAGATGCCTAGAATCCTCTCGAACTCCGACGGTTGCTTGATAGGAATATCGCCTGCACGGGTAATATAAGAAAGGTTGACATTGAAAGGAATGAGCTAACATTTGGACCAGTTGGGATGTTCGCCTGAGACCGAAGCAAAGGAAAGCAGGGCATGGGAGGCTTTGTGTAGCTCTTCGTCTGAGTTGAGGAAGATCGTAACATCGTCGGCATAACAAGCCATAAGGCGCCGCTGGGTGCGGGAGATGGGGAAGCCAGGCAAGAAGCAGGACGACATAGGTCTGGTCAGGACTCATGAAGGAAATGGATGGTGATTCGAGGTTACCTGTTGCCACGTCACGAGTTCTCTTCGTGCATTCATTCGCTTGAGTCAGAACTCCATAGCCACATCGGTAACCACGAGCCACTAACATGGGAGTTACACAATTGTTCGCCGCACTAGGAGGTAGTTGCAATTTTCGCCAGTCTTCGCCTCTAGGAATTTCACCCAAAGCAAAACTGGTCATCCACAAATCAGAGCTTCACAAAGGCGCTGTTCTGTAGGCGTTGAATTTCAAAAATCCGGGTCCGCAGAATTTTCGAAGATAAGTGGGTTTCTGCCTATCAAGGTTTGGTGATAAGCGAAGTCCTGCCAAACCTGTTCGCGCCAAAGTTAACGCTTCTGCCTGCAGAACAACACTTTAGGGGACGCAAAATTTAAACGTTTGCTGGTTCGAAGATGTTGCTTCACCGGACAAATGGGCGCACAACTAGTGCGGTGCTGATTCTACCTCGGGAGCTAGCATCAGCATCCGCCGAAAATAGCTCAGCGGACAAGCGACTCCACCCGGCGGTGCTCGCTGCCCGCGGGCAAAAAAAATAAACCCCAGACGGGCATGCATCCGGTCAGGGAGCCTCAACCCTAAACGCGGGGAGGCATGGTGTTTAGGGTTGAGGCTCCCTCGGATGGCATGCCATCCGATGGGGTTTTAGTTTTTTTTGCTGCCCGGGGCAGCAGGTCGACAGGTCGACACAGGTCGACAGGCTTGTCGACCTGATTCCGCTTCCGCACATGTTATGCGGGGCAGCAACATCCGCGCAATGCAACCAGCATGAATGCGCCTCGAAAATTCACGGAAGGTTAACGCGGTCAAATTGGTGCGGAACCCTAAATTCCTTTCCGCTGCGAAGCAGGCACCCAATTTCACACAACGGCTCTCTTACACGGCCTAGGGTTTGGTGGCGTCTCATTGGCCAGCACCTACCGTTCGAACTTGAGCGACACGACGCCAGATGACGGATCCACCTGATAGATATACAAATCAACGGTGGAAAACCACAGGCTTTTCGTTCGTTCCTTACAGTATTGGCCTTGATTCCCGCTTCAGTTAACGGACCCTTTCTGGCAGGTATATGGATTCTCTTTGTCGGTGCAGGGGCTTGACG
This sequence comes from Closterium sp. Yama58-4, assembly GCA_947470075.1. Taxonomy (NCBI): domain Eukaryota; kingdom Viridiplantae; phylum Streptophyta; class Zygnematophyceae; order Desmidiales; family Closteriaceae; genus Closterium; species Closterium sp. Yama58-4. The sequence continues at coordinate 384,864 of CANIUD010000121.1, read as the reverse complement.
GCGATTGTGACACGTGACGAGTGTCACCAACGGAGGGTTCCAAACCACCTGACGACCCGCACAATAGTTGGAACTTAGAGCGACGGTTGAGATTGAATCTCACACCAACCTCCTCAGAGATTATTCGTCTAGAACCGTTAGATTCAGTTAATGAGAAACCGCTCTCATTCCGAGAGGTGGTGAGCCTCAATCCGTGACCCCCCCTCCTCATTCTGGCCCGTTCTCAGCCAATTTCGACTCAATTCCTCTCCCATATGGCTCATTCTGCTCGTTTCCAGCCGAGGTTTTGCTTCATGAGGGCATTCTCCTTCGTCTTGCTAGCAAAGCTCTTGCATTTTGTTTTCGGTAGCCGTAACTCTCCGCTCACATCGAAATCGTCTCTCAATTGACATTCGCGAATCAGCAGCCAAATCGCCAAGCTGCACTCAGTTCGTTGTGCAGTTCCAGCCTTCGAATTTTGGTGTGTACTTCGTCGCTTATTCGTCATTACTTGCAGAATCTCGCTTGTTTTTCACATGCACGATTTCACTAACCAGATTGCGATTTTTCCGCGTTGCAGGTTTCCTTCAAGTTCACAGACCATTGAACTCGATGTTAACATCGTCGCCAAGCTACAGAGAAGTCGTGAGCGATTTCTGGTGAGCGTCTTTCGTTTCGCCGTTTTCAGTCCGTTTCTCATCGTTTGTAGTAATATCCGCAGCCTATTCTCACTTCTTTCTCAACCGACTGAGCTTTATTTCTCTTGATATTGTGCAGGTTCTGCTCACGCTGTCTCGCCAAGCAAACGGTTGGCGGCTGCTCGCTATGTGATTAGGCGTCGCCAGCTTCCGGTTTCGCGTTTCTTGGTGACGTTTTTGTCGTCCGCGCGTCGTCGCAAGGTGGAATCGTCGTCTGCAATTCGTCGCATGGCGAAATCTTCATCCGCGAATCGTGGCATGGCGAAATGGTCGCGCTGCAGCAGCATCAGCTCTTTTTCTCGGTCCTCCTTCAACCGCTAGCTAAGTGCCTTTTTCAACGCTCACACTTTGTTGCTTTTTGTGCTTGCACCATGCATACACTACCTCTTTCACTGCCCTCTGTCACACCCATGAGACCTCCCTCCCCCAAGGTACCAGGTATATTTTCTTTTGGTGCAGCCCAAGGTATTTATTTGAGTTGTTCAGCTGGTACGAGGTCTCTTGGGTGTGCCACTGCAGCAGTCCATTCATGCACGCATCATTCCTGCACTTCTGCACTCGTCGCTCTCTCTTCACTCCACTCGTATTTGCTCCGTTGCTCCCCCTCCCTCCCTCCCCCCTCCCTCCCTCCCTCCCTCCCTCCCTCCCTCCCTCCCTCCCTCCCTCCCTCCCTCCCTCCCTCCCTCCCTCCCTCCCTCCCTCCCTCCCTCCCTCCCTCCCTCCCTCCCTCCCTCCCTCCCTCCCTCCCTCCAAGGTCACTGAACTGGGCAGCATGGGGATGCGGGCGGGGGAGCAGCGAGTGTCGCCCTCTCTGTACCAGTCCTCTCTGCACCAACTCCTTCCAAAGCTAAGCGGTCTACCCTCAAGGTTCTCCCTTTTTCCTTGCCTCCCAGCAGCTCCTTGCCTGGACCACAGAGGAGTCTCTCCCTCCCCTAATCCCCCCTTCTCTCTCCACTTCCCAGCAGCCTCATCATCATGGCGCTCTGCACGGCTGCGGTAGGTAGAGGTAAGTACGCATGGGGGTGAAGTGTGGGGAGGGTGGGTGGGGCATCGGAGCAAGTGGGGAGTTCACTTTCTTAGGGGCAGCATCCTCTGGGGTTGTTCCTTGTGAGTCGGGGTGTGGTGGGTGGAATCTGCGCGGCACGGCACTCGGTGCTCAGGTTCCCAATCTGGCGTTCAAGGCTTAATGGACACCGTCAGAGCCGACCGGCCGGCGGCTCTGGTTCGCGTCAGCTCTGGCTACGTCAGGGGTGGGATTTGAGTCTTGGGCTGGAAGCAATTTTCCACTACCACACTTCATCCCACAAGGCTCAGCCTCAGGGGTTGCGGTTTCCTTAAGGAAGTGGGCTCTCTGCTGCTCCTACTGCTGGTAGGTGAAGGTGGGGATGGGCTGGGTGTGTGAGTGAGAGAGAAGGGGGCTGAATCCCCTTGGGTGGGTGGGTGACAGGGAAGGGGACTGAACCCCCTTGGGTAGTGAGTGGGAGAGAAAGGGGATTGGACCTACTTGGGTGGTGAGTTGGAGAGAAGGGGGACTGAACCCCCTTGGGTGGTGAGTGGGAGAGAAGGGGGACTGAGTATAAGGGAAAGGGCCTGAGTCCCCTTGGGTGGTTGAGTATAAGAGCGGGTGAGTGTAAGGGAAGGGGCCTGAATCCCCTTGAATGGGTGAGTACAAGAGCGGGTGAGTAAAAGGGAAGGGGGCTGAATTCCCTTGGGTGGGTGAGTATAAGAGAAGAGGGTTGATTCCCCTTGGGTGGGTGATTATAATAGCGGGTGAGTATAAGGGAAGGGGCCTGAATCCTCTTGGGTGGGTGAGTAAAAGAGCGGGTGAGTATAAGCGAAGGGGGCTGAATTCTCTTGGGTGGGTGAGAATATGGGCGGGTGAGGTAAAGGGAAGGGGCCTGAATCCCCTTGGGTGGGTGAATTTAAGAGTGGGTGAGTATATGGGAAGGGGCCTGAATCCCCTTGGGTGGGTGAATATAAGGGAAGTGGCCTGAATCCCCTTGGGTGGGTGAGTATAAGGGAAGGGGCCTGAATCTCCTTGGGTTGGTGAGTATAAGGGAAGGGGCCTGAATCCCCTTGGGTGGGTGAGTATAAGGGACGGGGCATGAATCCCCTTGGGTGGGTGAGTATAAGAGAAGGGGCCTGAATCCCCTTGGGTGGGTAAGTAAAGGGAAGGGGCCTGAATCCCCTTGGGTGGTTGAGTATAAGGGAAGGGTCTGAATCCCCTTGGGTGGTTGAGTAGGTGGATAGTTTGAGGGCTGAATTCCCTGCTCCTACTGCTGGCAGGTGAAGGTGAAGATGGGCTGGGTGGGATGGTGGGTAGGTGGATAGTTGGAGGATGGGTGGTGGGTTGGGTGTATGGCTGGATAGGTGGGTGGGTAAGTGGGGGCTTGATCAGATGGTTAGGTGGGTGGTTGTTAGTTGGCTGGGTAGGTAAGTAAGCGAGTGGGTGGGTAGGTGGGTGGCTGGCTGGGTGATTGGGTGGATGTATGGGTGTCTGGTTTGGTGGGTAGGTTGGTGGTTGGTAGGTGGTGGGTGGTTGATGGGTTGGGTGACTGGGTTGCTAGGTGGCTGACTGGGTGGGTTGGCGGGTGAACTTGTGGGTAGGTGTGTGGGTAGGAGGACGAATGGGTGGGTGGGTTATGGGTTGTTGGGTGATTAGGTGGGTGAGAAGGTGGTTGGGTGGGTGTGTGTTGGGTGGTGAGAAGGTGGTTGGGTGGATGTGTGTTGGGTGGTGAGAAGGTGGTTGGGTGGATGTGTGTTGGGTGGTGAGAAGGTGGTTGGGTGGGTGTGTGTTGGGTGGTGAGAAGGTGGTTGGGTGGGTGTGTGTTGGGTGGTGAGATGGTGGTTGGGTGGGTGGGTGTTGGGTGGTGAGGAGGTGGTTGGGTAGGTGGGGGTGGGTGGATGTCTAATAGGGTGGGTAGGTGGTGGGTGGTGCGTTGGGCGGTTGAGTGTGTGAGTGATTGGATTGCTGGCTGAGTTGGTCGGTAGGTGGGTGACGGGTCGGGTGTGGTTACGTTGGTGGTTGTGGGTGGCGCACAGTGAGTTGGCCATGGTGCGTTGTGATTAGATTGGGGTGGCTGGTCAAGTTTTCTGTGGGTTGGTGGTGATCGGTGAGATAGTGAAGAGTGACATCAGGGTGCAGGTGAGGTATTGAGGATTGGGCACAGGGTGGGTGAATCACGGGGGAATGTGGGATTATGGCCGAGACAGTGACGGGGTGGTGAGATTGATGTAGGTCGGCAGGCTTGGTATGAGGCAGGCTGGGCTGGATAGGGTTGGATGAGGATAACGTGAAATGGGTGAGGGCAGGTTGGGTTGGGTGATAAATTTATGAGGTAGTGATATGGGTGGATAGGGGATCAGGGAGATGAGGTGTTTGGGTGGGATTTGTATGGGGTGGTATGAGGCAGGTTGGACTAGAGATGTGTTCGGTAGTTTGAGGCAGAATGGGTGAGAATGGTTGGGGTTCGGGTAGAATGGATGGGAATGTTGAGACTACCGGTAAGTACTGTAAGGCTGAAAAAAATGGGGTTGCTTGAGACAATGGATAAAAGTAGGATGGTAAAGATGGATGAGAGAGATCGGGATGGTAAGGATGGCAAAGGGGTACCATATGCTGATTTCAGAATGTGATTGACCTGTGCATGGCATCCTTAGTGAAAGCTTATTGAATAATTTACTTGAAAGCCTCTGTACATCCTTAATAACTTACTTAATAATTTTCAATGCAATAATGGAATTCATTTATCAATTTATGTGAAACTTAGCAAGACGATTTTTCCAGTAAGTACATGCATGTACAGCATTCATTTCATTTATGAATTTTAAGGCTGTATGAAATCAAGTCCCAAGGGATTTTGTATCGGGTGGGAGATACTGTACTGCAATTTGTCCCAAATCAACTCCTTTCCGAACCTAAGTCTGACATCGCACCAAACCTCTACTTTCCCTCCGATTTTTTCAAAGTTTTGCTCTGACTAATCCGGCAACTGCCTCAGTCAACAATGCCCGCCACCCTTCAATGATCCGAACCTCATCCCTTTGGAGCTCCTGCTCCCTCACTACGATTGTAGCGGCCAGAATTCAGCCGTTCTGCCGCCACCAGTTATTGCAATTGCCAAGGATTCCCAAGGCATCTCCTCACCTTCATTCTTCGCCTCCAAGGCTTCACCAGCAGATCTTTCAGGCTTCGCTCCTAGCTCCAGGTCCAGCTACGTGACCTGGTGGTCGCACTAGCCCTAACTTCACTCGCATACCTGCACTTACCTAACGATTGCTCTTACTTTAGTTGACGCGCCTCGGTCAGCCAAACGTTCTGAATCTATGCCAATCTGAGCCGAGTTAGGACGTTGTCAGTTCTGATGGATCTGTTCCCAAGTTAAGACGGATAAAACGTTAAGATGGTTGTTAAGACGCCGTTTTAGTTTACACTGATAGCAACACAAGGAAATCGCTGCTGCTTACACCGTCGTAGCAACATTGCTGAGTTCCGTCAATGATGTTTTCATCGTCAAAACGGTGTAGTCGCTGTTTCCGCCAGAAAAGCAACATCGTCGCTGCTGTAGCCGTCGAAGCTTAGCCGCTTGCTTAACCGTCAACGTCTTAGCTGCTTAGGATTCGGACCCTACCTTCTGCTTCCGGCGTCAAAGCGACTCCGCTGTCGTTCCTTCCGTCAAAACAGCTTCGCTGCCGTTCCCGGCGTTCAAGAAACATTGCTGACGTTTTCGCCGTCGAAGCAACAGCGCTAGTGTTTCCGTCGTCAATGCAAAGTCAGTATGAGGCTCCGAATGCGACGGCTTCCAGTGCTTCCACTGTAGACACAAAGTCAGTGCTGTGGACAATTTTTTGGGATGCCGCCGTTTACGGCTCCGAATGCGACGGCGCTGCCATTTCCGCCGACAATTACACCGGTTACTTCCATTTTCGCCGTCAACGAAACGACGCAGCAATATCCGTGGTCAAAGCGACGCCGCTGCCGCTTCCGCCATCGAAACAACACCCTTACGGCAATAACAACGTGACTGCCGTTTCCACCATCATAGCGACGGAGCTGCTGTTTCCGCCGTTAACGCACCGTTGCTGCTGTTTCTGCCGTCGCACGAGGATTGCCGACGGGTCTTGACCAAGGCAGAGACGCGGTTGTGGTCGCGACGAGAGCAACGACTGCAGCAGCAGCAACCGAGCGGCCTGGAGCAGCACGCCTCTAGTGAAGGCGCGGCGAGCGGCGAACGGAGCGTGGTACGTGTCAGGAAGTGCTTTCATGCAGGGGGGCCGTGAAGTGAGTCGTAGGGCGTCGCCGCGCAGAGGCAAGAGTCGCGTCTGTTGCTTTTGCCTCCGCCGCTCGCCACCTGCTGCTTCTAATCCTCCCTTGTTGCACCACTTCTGTGTGCGCATCCCTCTCCCTGTGCGTGTGTGTGCCTCACGGCCTGCGAGACGGACGGGAATGGCAGCGAGCGAACGGGGAATCGACGCGCCTGCCATTGCTGGCTCGCACGAGAGACAACGAGGAGCAGCACGCCTGAAGTGGAAGCGTGGCGCAGCAGCGGCAGGGCATGGTACGTGCCATGGGGTGCTTGCAGGGGGGCCGCGAAGTGAGTCATAGGCGTCGCCGCGCAGGCAGGAGTCCTTGCCCTTGCCTCCACCATTCGCCTCCTTTCCTACTGCTTCTAACCATCCCTTTGCGCTGCTTCTGTCGGCGTGTCCCTCTCCCCATGCGTGTGTGTGGCTCATGGCCTGCGAGATGGACGGAAATGGAACAAAGTGGACTGGGAACACGCGGGCTGCTGTCGCTGGCTCGCACGAAAGACAACCAGGAGCAGCATGCGTGTAGTGAAGGCGTGGTGCAGCAGCGGCAGGGCGACGGACGGATCATGGTACGTGCCAGGGGGTGCTTGCGGGGGGGCAGTGTAGTGAGTCCTAGAGCGTCGCCGCGCAGAGGCAAGAGTCGTGTCTCTTGTCCTTGCCTCCGCCACTCGCCTCTTGCATCGATTCTAACCCTCCCGTGTTGCCTCTCTCCCCATGCATATGTGCGCCTCAAGACGGACGGTGGCGGCGAGTGGATGGGGAATGGGCGGGCTGCCGTGGCTGGCGCGCACGAGAGACGGCCTCCCAGCGAGGAGAAGTGAAATCGTGGTGCAGAGCGGCGAACGGAACATGGTACATGCCAGGGGATGCTTGCAGGGGGGACGTGTAGTGAGTCGCCGCGCAGAGGCAACAGTCGTGTCTCTTGCCCTTGGCTCCGCGCTCGCCTCCTCTCGTGCTGCTCTTAACCCTTCATTTTGCTCCGCTTCTGTGTGCGTGTTTTCTCTCCCCATGCTTGTGTGTGCCTCACAGCCTCCGAGGTGGAGGGGAGTGGCATTGAGTGGGCGCGGAATGGCATTGAGTGGACGCGGAATGGACGGGACTTCCGTTGCGGCCTCCCTTGAGAGACGTCCTGGACCAGGGCAGCACGCGTGAAGTGGGAGATTGGCGGACGGAGTGTGGTACGTGGCAGGGGGTGCTTGCAGGGGGGGCGTCAATTGAGTCGTAGGGTGTCGCCGCGCAGAGGCAAGAGTCGTGTCTGTTTCCCTTGCTTCCATCACTCGCCTCCTGCTGCTTCTCACCATCACTTGTTGCAATGCCTCTGTGTGTGTGCGTGTCCCTCTCCCCGTACGTGCGTGTGTGTGCCTCATGGCCTGCAAGGCGGACGGGGAATCGACAGCGCTGCCGTTGTCGGCGCGCATGATAGACAACTGTCCTGCGAGGAGAAAGGGGAGAAAGGGGAGCAACCTGGAGCAGCACGCCTGAAGTGAAGGCATGGTGCAGGAGTGGTACGTGCCAGGGGGTGCTTGCAGGGGGGCCGTGAAGTGAGTCGTAGGGCGTCGCCGCGCAGAGGCAAGAGTCGTGTCTCTTGTCCTTGCCTCCGCCACTCGCCTCCTCTCCTGCTGCTTCTAACCCTTCCTTCCTCCACTGCTTCTGTCTGTGTGCGTTTCTCCCTTAGCGTGTGTGTGCCTCATTACCTGTGCTTTGGGAGATGGCAAAGAGTGGACGGGAAGTGACAAATGTGCGGGTCTTGTTCCTGCCCGAAGGCACAGCAGCAGCACTGGTGAATGCAGCAGCGCTGGTAGCAGTAGCAACGGCGCCTTGACTTTTCAGCCAGGTAATTTTTCCTCTGATCGTTTTGCCTTTTGTGATGCCAAGTGCTCATAACTTGCATTGCATGTGCTTCACTGCTCTCTCCTCTGAACTCTTGCCAGGTTGCTTTTGGACCAACTCACAAGCCACAGGCCCTTATTATTGCAGGTATCAGCAGCAGTCGACAAGCAACCTGGAGCAGCATGCCTGAAGCCTGGAGCACGGGCAGCAGCAGGTGCTGCTTGGGGCGAATGTGTGGCGCAGGAGTGGCAGGCTCTGCCAAGGAGGAGAAGTGGTACGTGCCAGGGGGTGCTTGCAGGGGGGCCGTGAAGTGAGTCGTAGGGCGTCGCCGCGCAGAGGCAAGTGTCGTGTCTGTTGCTTGCGGGTCCACCACTCGCCACCTGCTTCTTCTAACCCTCCTTTATTGCACTGCTCTCTGTGTGTGTCTCTCTCTCCCCGTGTGCGTGTGTCTCTGTCTCCCCGTGTGCGTGTGTCTCTGTCTCCCCGTGTGCGTGTGTCTCTCTCTCCCTGTGTGCGTGTGTCTCTGTCTCCCCGTGTGCGTGTCTCTCTCTCTCCCCGTGTGCGTGTGTCTCTCTCTCCCCGTGTGCGTGTGTCTCTCTCTCCCCGTGTGTGTTTGTGGCTCTCTCTCTCCCAATGTGAGTGTGTCTCTGTCTCTCGCCATGTGTGTGTGTGCCTCTTGGCTTGCAAGGCGGAGAGCATTGGCAGCACGGGGACGCCTGAAGTGAAGGCATGGCGCAAAACTGGGAGAGCAGCGGACGGGTCATGGTACGTGCCAGGGGGTGCTTGCAGGGGGGCCGTGAAGTGAGTCGTAGGGTGTCGCCGCGCAGAGGCAAGAGTCTCTTGTTCTTGTCTTTGTCACTCGCCTCCTCTCCTGCTGCTCCTAACCCTCCCTTGTTGCGCCGTTTCTGTGTGTGCCTCCCGCTCCACCCCTGCTGCACCGGGGAGCCTCCCGCTCCACCCCTGCTGAATGCAGAAGCGCTGGTGACTTGTTGTGCGCGTCCCTCTTCCCATGCTTGTGTGTGCCTCATGGCCTGTGAGGCGGACGGGTACGTCAGCGAGTGGCGGGGAATCGACACGGCTGCCGTTGCTGGCGCACACAAGAGACAACCGTCCTGCGAGGAGAAAGGGGAGCAACCTGGAGCAGCACGCCTGAAGTGAAGTCATGGTGCAGGAGTGGTACGTGCCAGGAGTTGCTTGCAGGGGCCGTGAATTGAGTCGCCGCGCAGAGGCAAGAGTCGTGTCTGTTGCCCTTGTTTTCACCACTCACCTCCTGTCCTGCTGCTTCTAACCCTCCATTGTTTCACTGCTTCTGTGTGTCTCTCTCCCCATGCGTGTGTGTGCCTTACGGCCTGTGAGACTGGGAAGGGCAGGGAGTGGACGGCTGGTGACAAATGTGCGGGCCTTCGTTCCGGACCAAGACAAAGCAGTAGTGTGGTGAATGCAGCAGCGCTGGTCGCTCGTAGCACCAGTCGCAACTTCGCCTCAACTTATCGGCTGAGTATTTTCTCTCCAAAACGCTTTGCCTTCTGTAATGCCAAACGCTCATCGTTTGTAATACATGTTCCTTCTGTGATGCCATTGCTTTCTCCTTTGAACTCTTGCCAGGTTGGTTTTGGCCTAACTCAGAAGCCACAGTCCCTTCCTACTGCAGTTTCTGAGCTGCAGTTTCTGACCTGCAGTTTCTGAGCTGCAGTTTCTGAGCTGCAGTTTCTGAGCTGCAGTTTCTGACCTGCAATCTGAGCTGCAGTTTCTGAGCTGCAGTTTCTGACTTGCAGTTTCTGAGCTGCAGTTTCCGAGCTGCAGTTTCTGAGCTGCAGTTTCTGACCTGCAGTTTCTGACCTGCAGTTTCTGAGCTGCAGTTTCCGAGCTGCAGTTTCTGACCTGCAGTTTCTGAGCTGCAGTTTCTGAGCTGCAGTTTCTGAGCTGCAGTTTCCGAGCTGCAGTTTCTGACCTGCAGTTTCTGACCTGCAGTTTCTGACCTGCAGTTTCTGACCTGCAGTTTCTGAGCTGCAGTTTCTGAGCTGCAGTTTCTGAGCTGCAGTTTCTGACCTGCAGTTTCTGACCTGCAGTTTCCGAGCTGCAGTTTCTGAGCTGCAGTTTCTGAGCTGCAGTTTTTGAGCTGCAGTTTCTGACCTGAAATTCTGACCTGCAGTTTCTGACCTGCAGTTTCTGACCTGCAGTTTCTGACCTGCAGTTTCTGACCTGCAGTTTCTGACCTGCAGTTTCTGACCTGCAGTTTCTGACCTGCAGTTTCTGACCTGCAGTTTCTGACCTGCAGTTTCTGACCTGCAGTTTCTGACCTGCAGTTTCTGAGCTACAGTTAGTGAGCTGCAGTTTGTGAGCTGCAGCTTTTGAGCTGCAGTTTCTGAGCTGCAGTTTCTGAGCTGCAGTTTCTGAGCTGCAGTTTCTGAGCTGCAGTTTCTGAGCTGCAGTTTCTGAGCTGCAGTTTCTGAGCTGCAGTTTCTGAGCTGCAGTTTCTGACCTGCAGTTTCTGACCTGCAGTTTCTGACCTGCAGTTTCTGAGCTGCAGTTTCTGACCTGCAGTTTCTGAGCTGCAGTTTCTGAGCTGCAGTTTCTGACCTGCAGTTTCTGAGCTGCAGTTTCTGACCTGCAGTTTCTGAGCTGCAGTTTCTGACCTGCAGTTTCTGACCTGCAGTTTCTGACCTGCAGTTTCTGACCTGCAGTTTCTGACCTGCAGTTTCCGAGCTGCAGTTTCCGAGCTGCAGTTTCTGACCTGCAGTTTCTGACCTGCAGTTTCTGAGCTGCAGTTTCCGAGCTGCAGTTTCCGATCAGCAGTTTCTGAGCTGCAGTTTCTGAGCTGCAGTTTCTGACCTGCAGTTTCTGAGCTGCAGTTTCTGAGCTGCAGTTTCTGAGCTGCAGTTTCTGACCTGCAGTTTCTGACCTGCAGTTTCTGACCTGCAGTTTCTGAGCTGCAGTTTCCGAGCTGCAGTTTCTGACCTGCAGTTTCTGACCTGCAGTTTCTGACCTGCAGTTTCTTAGCTGCAGTTTCTGAGCTGCAGTTTCTGAGCTGCAGTTTCTGAGCTGCAGTTTCTGAGCTGCAGTTTCTGAGCTGCAGTTTCTGACCTGCAGTTTCTGAGCTGCAGTTTCTGAGCTGCAGTTTCTGAGCTGCAGTTTCTGACCTGCAGTTTCCGACCTGCAGTTTCACACCTGCAGTTTCTGACCTGCAGTTTCCGAGCTGCAGTTTCCGAGCTGCAGTTTCCGAGCTGCAGTTTCTGACGTGCAGCTTCCGAGCTGCAGTTTCTGACCTGCAGTTTCTGACCTGCAGTTTCTGACCTGCAGTTTCTGAGCTGCAGTTTCTGACCTGCAGTTTCTGACCTGCAGTTTCTGACCTGCAGTTTCCGAGCTGCAGTTTCTGACCTGCAGTTTCTGACCTGCAGTTTCTGACCTGCAGTTTCTGACCTGCAGTTTCTGACCTGCAGTTTCTGAGCTGCAGTTTCTGAGCTGCAGTTTCTGACCTGCAGTTTCTGAGCTGCAGTTTCTGAGCTGCAGTTTCTGACCTGCAGTTTCTGACCTGCAGTTTCTGACCTGCAGTTTCTGACCTGCAGTTTCTGACCTGCAGAGCTGCAGTTTCTGAGCTGCAGTTTCTGAGCTGCAGTTTCTGAGCTGCAGTTTCTGACCTGCAGTTTCCGAGCTGCAGTTTCCGAGCTGCAGTTTCTGACCTGCAGTTTCTGACCTGCAGTTTCTGACCTGCAGTTTCCGAGCTGCAGTTTCTGAGCTGCAGTTTCTGACCTGCAGTTTCTGAGCTGCAGTTTCTGAGCTGCAGTTTCTGAGCTGCAGTTTCTGAGCTGCAGTTTCTGACCTGCAGTTTCTGACCTGCAGTTTCTGACCTGCAGTTTCTGACCTGCAGTTTCTGAGCTGCAGTTTCTGAGCTGCAGTTTCTGACCTGCAGTTTCTGACCTGCAGTTTCTGGCCTGCAGTTTCTGACCCGCGGTTTCGGACCTGCAGTTTCCGACCTGCAGTTTACGACCTGCAGTTTCCGAGCTGCAGTTTCCGAGCTGCAGTTTCTGACCTGCAGTTTCTGAGCTGCAGTTTCTGAGCTGCAGTTTCTGAGCTGCAGTTTCCGAGCTGCAGTTTCTGACCTGCAGTTTCTGACCTGCAGTTTCTGACCTGCAGTTTCTGACCTGCAGTTTCGGACGTGCAGTTTCCGAGCTGCAGTTTCCGAGCTGCAGTTTCCGAGCTGCAGTTTCTGACCTGCAGTTTCTTAGCTGCAGTTTCCGAGCTGCAGTTTCTGAGCTGCAGTTTCTGAGCTGCAGTTTCTGAGCTGCAGTTTCTGACCTGCAGTTTCTGAGCTGCAGTTTCTGACCTGCAGTTTCCGAGCTGCAGTTTCTGACCTGCAGTTTCTGACCTGCAGTTTCTGACCTGCAGTTTCTGACCAGCAGTTTCTGATCTGACCTGCAGTTTCTGACCTGCAGTTTCTGACCTGCAGTTTCTGACCTGCAGTTTCTGACCTGCAGTTTCTGACCTGCAGTTTCTGACCTGCAGTTTCTGACCTGCAGTTTCTGACCTGCAGTTTCTGAGCTGCAGTTTCTGAGCTGCAGTTTCTGACCTGCAGTTTCTGAGCTGCAGTTTCTGAGCTGCAGTTTCTGACCTGCAGTTTCTGAGCTGCAGTTTCTGACCTGCAGTTTCTGACCTGCAGTTTCTGACCTGCAGTTTCTGACCTGCACTTTCTGACCTGCAGAGCTGCAGTTTCTGAGCTGCAGTTTCTGAGCTGCAGTTTCTGAGCTGCAGTTTCTGACCTGCAGTTTCCGAGCTGCAGTTTCCGAGCTGCAGTTTCTGACCTGCAGTTTCTGACCTGCAGTTTCTGACCTGCAGTTTCCGAGCTGCAGTTTCTGAGCTGCAGTTTCTGACCTGCAGTTTCTGAGCTGCAGTTTCTGAGCTGCAGTTTCTGAGCTGCAGTTTCTGAGCTGCAGTTTCTGACCTGCAGTTTCTGACCTGCAGTTTCTGACCTGCAGTTTCTGACCTGCAGTTTCTGAGCTGCAGTTTCTGAGCTGCAGTTTCTGACCTGCAGTTTCTGACCTGCAGTTTCTGGCCTGCAGTTTCTGACCCGCGGTTTCGGACCTGCAATTTCCGACCTGCAGTTTACGACCTGCAGTTTCCGAGCTGCAGTTTCCGAGCTGCAGTTTCTGACCTGCAGTTTCTGAGCTGCAGTTTCTGAGCTGAAGTTTCTGAGCTGCAGTTTCCGAGCTGCAGTTTCTGACCTGCAGTTTCTGACCTGCAGTTTCTGACCTGCAGTTTCTGACCTGCAGTTTCGGACGTGCAGTTTCCGAGCTGCAGTTTCCGAGCTGCAGTTTCCGAGCTGCAGTTTCTGAGCTGCAGTTTCTGAGCTGCAGTTTCCGAGCTGCAGTTTCTGAGCTGCAGTTTCTGACCTGCAGTTTCTGACCTGCAGTTTCTGACCTGCAGTTTCTGACCTGCAGTTTCTGACCTGCAGTTTCTGACCTGCAGTTTCTGACCTGCAGTTTCTGACCTGCAGTTTCTGACCTGCAGTTTCTGACCTGCAGTTTCTGAGCTGCAGTTTCTGAGCTGCAGTTTCTGACCTGCAGTTTCTGAGCTGCAGTTTCTGAGCTGCAGTTTCTGACCTGCAGTTTCCGAGCTGCAGTTTCCGAGCTGCAGTTTCCGAGCTGCAGTTTCTGACCTGCAGTTTCTGAGCTGCAGTTTCCAAACTGCAGTTTCCGAGCTGCAGTTTCCGAGCTGCAGTTTCCGAGCTGCAGTTTCTGACCTGCAGTTTCCGAGCTTTAGTTTCTGACCTGCAGTTTCTGACCTGCAGTTTCTGACCTGCAGTTTCTGACCTGCAGTTTCTGAGCTGCAGTTTCTGACCTGCAGTTTCTGACCTGCAGTTTCTGACCTGCAGTTTCTGACCTGCAGTTTCTGACCTGCAGTTTCTGACCTGCAGTTTCTGAGCTGCAGTTTCTGAGCTGCAGTTTCTGAACTGCATTTTCTGAGCTGCAGTTTCTGAGCTGCAGTTTCTGAGCTGCAGTTTCTGACCTGCAGTTTCTGAGCTGCAGTTTCTGAGCTGCAGTTTCTGACCTGCAGTTTCTGAGCTGCAGTTTCTGACCTGCAGTTTCTGACCTGCAGTTTCTGACCTGCAGTTTCTGACCTGCAGTTTCGGACCTGCAGTTTTCGACCTGCAGTTCACGAGCTGCAGTTTCCGAGCTGCAGTTTCTGAGCTGCAGTTTCTGAGCTGCAGTTTCTGAGCTGCAGTTTCTGAGCTGCAGTTTCTGAGCTGCAATTTCCGAGCTGCAGTTTTTGACCTGATGTTTCTGACCTGCAGTTTCTGACCTGCAGTTTCTGACCTGCAGTTTCTGACCTGCAGTTTCTGACCTGCAGTTTCTGACCTGCAGTTTCTGACCTGCAGTTTTTGAGCTGCAGTTTCCGAGCTGCAGTTCCGCGCTGCAGTTCCGCGCTGCAGTTTCCGAGCTGCAGTTTCTGACCTGCAGTTTCTGACCTGCAGTTTCTGAACCGCAGTTTCTGACCTGCAGTTTCCGACCTGCAGTTTACGACCTGCAGTTCCGAGCTGCAGTTCCGCGCTGCAGTTTCCGAGCTGCAGTTTCTGACGTGCAGTTTCTGACCTGCAGTTTCTGACCTGCAGTTTCTGACCTGCAGTTTCTGACCTGCAGTTTCTGAGCTGCAGTTTCTTACCTGTAGGTTCTGAGCTGCAGTTTCTGAGCTGCAGTTTCTGAGCTGCAGTTTCTGAGCTGCAGTTTCCGAGCTGCAGTTTCCGAGCTGCAGTTTCCGAGCTGCAGTTTCCGAGCTGCAGTTTCCGAGCTGCAGTTTCTGAGCTGCAGTTTCTGAGCTGCAGTTTCTGAGCTGCAGTTTCTGACCTGCAGTTTCTGACGTGCAGTTTCTGACCTGCAGTTTCTGACCTGCAGTTTCTGACCTGCAGTTTCTGACCTGCAGTTTCCGAGCTGCAGTTTCCGAGCTGCAGTTTCTGACCTGCAGTTTCCGACCTGCAGTTTCTGACCTGCAGTTTCTGACCTGCAGTTTCTGACCTGCAGTTTCTGACCTGCAGTTTCCGACCTGCAGTTTCCGAGCTGCAGTTTCTGACCTGCAGTTTCTGACCTGCAGTTTCTGACCTGCAGTTTCCGAGCTGCAGTTTCTGAGCTGCAGTTTCTGAGCTGCAGTTTCTGAGCTGCAGTTTCTGACCTGCAGTTTCTGAGCTGCAGTTTCTGAGCTGCAGTTTCTGAGCTGCAGTTTCTGACCTGCAGTTTCTGACCTGCAGTTTCTGACCCGCGGTTTCGGACCTGCAGTTTCCGACCTGCAGTTTACGACCTACAGTTTCTGACCTGCAGTTTCCGAGCTGCAGTTTCTGACCTGCAGTTTCTGACCTGCAGTTTCTGAGCTGCAGACTCTGAGCTGCAGTTTCCGAGCTGCAGTTTCTGAGCTGCAGTTTCTGACCTGCAGTTTCTGACCTGCAGTTTCTGACCTGCAGTTTCGGACGTGCAGTTTCCGAGCTGCAGTTTCCGAGCTGCAGTTTCCGAGCTGCAGTTTCTGAGCTCAGTTTCTTAGCTGCAGTTTCCGAGCTGCAGTTTCTGAGCTGCAGTTTCTGAGCTGCAGTTTCTGAGCTGCAGTTTCTGAGCTGCAGTTTCTGAGCTGCAATTTTTTGAGCTGCAGTTTCTGACCTGCAGTTTCTGACCTGCAGTTTCTGAGCTGCAGTTTCTGACCTGCAGTTTCTGACCTGCAGTTTCTGAGCTGCAGTTTCTGAGCTGCAGTTTTTGAGCTGCAGTTTCCGAGCTGCAGTTTCTGACCTGCAGTTTCCGAGCTGCAGTTTCTGAGCTGCAGTTTCTGACCTGCAGTTTCTGACCTGCAGTTTCTGAGCTGCAGTTTTTGAGCTGCAGTTTCCGAGCTGCAGTTTCTGACCTGCAGTTTCTGAGCTGCAGTTTCTGAGCTGCAGTTTCTGAGCTGCAGTTTCTGAGCTGCAGTTTCTGAGCTGCAGTTTCTGAGCTGCAGTTTCTGAGCTGCAGTTT
The DNA here is from genome assembly GCA_947470075.1 of Closterium sp. Yama58-4. Classification (NCBI taxonomy): domain Eukaryota; kingdom Viridiplantae; phylum Streptophyta; class Zygnematophyceae; order Desmidiales; family Closteriaceae; genus Closterium; species Closterium sp. Yama58-4. The sequence continues at coordinate 369,068 of CANIUD010000121.1, read as the reverse complement.
CTGACCTGCAGTTTCCGACCTGCAGTTTCTGACCTGCAGTTTCTGACCTGCAGTTTCCGAGCTGCAGTTTCCGAGCTGCAGTTTCTGACCTGCAGTTTCTGACGTGCAGTTTCTGACCTGCAGTTTCTGACGTGCAGTTTCTGACCTGCAGTTTCTGACCTGCAGTTTCTGACCTGCAGTTTCTGACCTGCAGTTTCTGACCTGCAGTTTCTGACCTGCAGTTTCTGACCTGCAGTTTCTGACCTGCAGTTTCTGACCTGCAGTTTCTGACCTGCAGTTTCTGACCTGCAGTTTCTGACCTGCAGTTTCTGACCTGCAGTTTCTGACCTGCAGTTTCTGACCTGCAGTTTCTGACCTGCAGTTTCTGACCTGCAGTTTCTGACGTGCAGTTTCTGACCTGCAGTTTCTGACCTGCAGTTTCTGACCTGCAGTTTCTGACCTGCAGTTTCTGACCTGTAGTTTCTGACCTGCAGCTGCAGTTTCCGAGCTGCAGTTTCTGACCTGCAGTTTCCGAGCTGCAGTTTCTGACCTGCAGTTTCTGACCTGCAGTTTCTGACCTGCAGTTTCTGACCTGCAGTTTCTGACCTGCAGTTTCTGACCTGCAGTTTCTGACCTGCAGTTTCTGACCTGCAGTTTCTGACCTGCAGTTTCTGACCTGCAGCTTCCGACCTGCAGTTTCTGACCTGCAGTTTCTGACCTGCAGTTTCTGACCTGCAGTTTCTTAGCTGCAGTTTCTGAGCTGCAGTTTCTGAGCTGCAGTTTCTGACCTGCAGTTTCTGAGCTGCAGTTTCTGACCTGCAGTTTCTGACCTGCAGTTTCTGAGCTGCAGTTTCTGAGCTGCAGTTTCTGAGCTGCAGTTTCTGACCTGCAGTTTCCGACCTGCAGTTTCACACCTGCAGTTTCTGACCTGCAGTTTCCGAGCTGCAGTTTCCGAGCTGCAGTTTCCGAGCTGCAGTTTCTGACCTGCAGTTTCCGAGCTGCAGTTTCTGACCTGCAGTTTCTGACCTGCAGTTTCTGACCTGCAGTTTCTGAGCTGCAGTTTCTGACCTGCAGTTTCTGACCTGCAGTTTCTGACCTGCAGTTTCTGACCTGCAGTTTCTGACCTGCAGTTTCTGACCTGCAGTTTCTGACCTGCAGTTTCTGACCTGCAGTTTCTGACCTGCAGTTTCTGACCTGCAGTTTCCGAGCTGCAGTTTCCGAGCTGCAGTTTCCGAGCTGCAGTTTCTGACCTGCAGTTTCCGAGCTGCAGTTTCTGACCTGCAGTTTCTGACCTGCAGTTTCTGACGTGCAGTTTCTGACCTGCAGTTTCTGACCTGCAGTTTCTGACGTGCAGTTTCTGACCTGCAGTTTCTGACCTGCAGTTTCTGACCTGCAGTTTCTGACCTGCAGTTTCTGAGCCTCCGTTTCTGAGCTGCAGTTTCTGAGCTGCAGTTTCTGACCTGCAGTTTCTGACCTGCAGTTTCTGACCTGCAGTTTCTGACCTGCAGTTTCTGACCTGCAGTTTCTGACCTGCAGTTTCTGAGCTGCAGTTTCTGAGCTGCAGTTTCTGAGCTGCAGTTTCTGAGCTGCAGTTTCTGAGCTGCAGTTTCTGACCTGCAGTTTCTGACCTGCAGTTTCCGACCTGCAGTTTCACATCTGCAGTTTCCGAGCTGCAGTTTCTGAGCTGCAGTTTCTGACCTGCAGTTTCTGACCTGCAGTTTCTGACCTGCAGTTTTTGAGCTGCAGTTTCCGAGCTGCAGTTTCTGACCTGCAGTTTCTGACCTGCAGTTTCTGAGCTGCAGTTTCTGAGCTGCAGTTTCTGAGCTGCAGTTTCTGAGCTGCAGTTTCTGACCTGCAGTTTCCGACCTGCAGTTTCTGACCTGCAGTTTCTGACCTGCAGTTTCTGACCTGCAGTTTCCGAGCTGCAGTTTCTGACCTGCAGTTTCTGACCTGCAGTTTCCGACCTGCAGTTTCTGACCTGCAGTTTCTGACCTGCAGTTTCTGACCTGCAGTTTCTGACCTGCAGTTTCTGACCTGCAGTTTCTGACCTGCAGTTTCTGACCTGCAGTTTCTGACCTGCAGTTTCTGACCTGCAGTTTCTGACCTGCAGTTTCTGACGTGCAGTTTCTGACCTGCAGTTTCTGACGTGCAGTTTCTGACCTGCAGTTTCTGACCTGCAGTTTCTGACGTGCAGTTTCTGACCTGCAGTTTCTGACCTGCAGTTTCTGACCTGCAGTTTCTGACCTGCAGTTTCTGACCTGCAGTTTCTGACCTGCAGTTTCCGAGCTGCAGTTTCCGAGCTGCAGTTTCTGACCTGCAGTTTCCGAGCTGCAGTTTCTGACCTGCAGTTTCTGACCTGCAGTTTCTGACCTGCAGTTTCTGACCTGCAGTTTCTGACCTGCAGTTTCTGACCTGCAGTTTCTGACCTGCAGTTTCTGACCTGCAGTTTCTGACCTGCAGTTTCTGACCTGCAGCTTCCGACCTGCAGTTTCTGACCTGCAGTTTCTGACCTGCAGTTTCTGACCTGCAGTTTCTTAGCTGCAGTTTCTGAGCTGCAGTTTCTGAGCTGCAGTTTCTGAGCTGCAGTTTCTGAGCTGCAGTTTCTGAGCTGCAGTTTCTGACCTGCAGTTTCTGAGCTGCAGTTTCTGAGCTGCAGTTTCTGAGCTGCAGTTTCTGACCTGCAGTTTCCGACCTGCAGTTTCACACCTGCAGTTTCTGACCTGCAGTTTCCGAGCTGCAGTTTCCGAGCTGCAGTTTCCGAGCTGCAGTTTCTGACCTGCAGTTTCCGAGCTGCAGTTTCTGACCTGCAGTTTCTGACCTGCAGTTTCTGACCTGCAGTTTCTGAGCTGCAGTTTCTGACCTGCAGTTTCTGACCTGCAGTTTCTGACCTGCAGTTTCTGACCTGCAGTTTCTGACCTGCAGTTTCTGACCTGCAGTTTCTGACCTGCAGTTTCTGACCTGCAGTTTCTGACCTGCAGTTTCTGACCTGCAGTTTCCGAGCTGCAGTTTCCGAGCTGCAGTTTCCGAGCTGCAGTTTCTGACCTGCAGTTTCCGAGCTGCAGTTTCTGACCTGCAGTTTCTGACCTGCAGTTTCTGACGTGCAGTTTCTGACGTGCAGTTTCTGACCTGCAGTTTCTGACGTGCAGTTTCTGACCTGCAGTTTCTGACCTGCAGTTTCTGACCTGCAGTTTCTGACCTGCAGTTTCTGAGCCTCCGTTTCTGAGCTGCAGTTTCTGAGCTGCAGTTTCTGACCTGCAGTTTCTGACCTGCAGTTTCTGACCTGCAGTTTCTGACCTGCAGTTTCTGACCTGCAGTTTCTGACCTGCAGTTTCTTAGCTGCAGTTTCTGAGCTGCAGTTTCTGAGCTGCAGTTTCTGAGCTGCAGTTTCTGAGCTGCAGTTTCTGAGCTGCAGTTTCTGACCTGCAGTTTCCGACCTGCAGTTTCACATCTGCAGTTTCCGAGCTGCAGTTTCCGAGCTGCAGTTTCTGAGCTGCAGTTTCTGACCTGCAGTTTCTGACCTGCAGTTTCTGAGCTGCAGTTTTTGAGCTGCAGTTTCCGAGCTGCAGTTTCTGACCTGCAGTTTCTGACCTGCAGTTTCTGAGCTGCAGTTTCTGAGCTGCAGTTTCTGAGCTGCAGTTTCTGAGCTGCAGTTTCTGACCTGCAGTTTCCGACCTGCAGTTTCTGAGCTGCAGTTTCTGACCTGCAGTTTCTGACCTGCAGTTTCTGAGCTGCAGTTTCCGAGCTGCAGTTTCTGACCTGCAGTTTCTGACCTGCAGTTTCTGAGCTGCAGTTTCCGAGCTGCAGTTTCCGAGCTGCAGTTTCTGACCTGCAGTTTCTGACCTGCAGTTTCTGACCTGCAGTTTCTGACCTGCAGTTTCCGAGCTGCAGTTTCTGAGCTGCAGTTTCCGATGTGCAGTTTCTGAGCTGCAGTTTCTGACCTGCAGTTTCTGACCTGCAGTTTCCGAGCTGCAGTTTCTGAGCTGCAGTTTCTGAGCTGCAGTTTCTGAGCTGCAGTTTCTGAGCTGCAGTTTCTGACCTGCAGTTTCTGACCTGCAGTTTCCGACCTGCAGTTTCACATCTGCAGTTTCCGAGCTGCAGTTTCTGAGCTGCAGTTTCTGACCTGCAGTTTCTGACCTGCAGTTTCTGACCTGCAGTTTTTGAGCTGCAGTTTCCGAGCTGCAGTTTCTGACCTGCAGTTTCTGACCTGCAGTTTCTGAGCTGCAGTTTCTGAGCTGCAGTTTCTGAGCTGCAGTTTCTGAGCTGCAGTTTCTGACCTGCAGTTTCCGACCTGCAGTTTCTGACCTGCAGTTTCTGACCTGCAGTTTCTGACCTGCAGTTTCCGAGCTGCAGTTTCTGACCTGCAGTTTCTGACCTGCAGTTTCCGACCTGCAGTTTCTGACCTGCAGTTTCTGACCTGCAGTTTCTGACCTGCAGTTTCTGACCTGCAGTTTCTGACCTGCAGTTTCTGACCTGCAGTTTCTGACCTGCAGTTTCTGACCTGCAGTTTCTGACCTGCAGTTTCTGACCTGCAGTTTCTGACGTGCAGTTTCTGACCTGCAGTTTCTGACGTGCAGTTTCTGACCTGCAGTTTCTGACCTGCAGTTTCTGACGTGCAGTTTCTGACCTGCAGTTTCTGACCTGCAGTTTCTGACCTGCAGTTTCTGACCTGCAGTTTCTGACCTGCAGTTTCTGACCTGCAGTTTCCGAGCTGCAGTTTCCGAGCTGCAGTTTCTGACCTGCAGTTTCCGAGCTGCAGTTTCTGACCTGCAGTTTCTGACCTGCAGTTTCTGACCTGCAGTTTCTGACCTGCAGTTTCTGACCTGCAGTTTCTGACCTGCAGTTTCTGACCTGCAGTTTCTGACCTGCAGTTTCTGACCTGCAGTTTCTGACCTGCAGCTTCCGACCTGCAGTTTCTGACCTGCAGTTTCTGACCTGCAGTTTCTGACCTGCAGTTTCTTAGCTGCAGTTTCTGAGCTGCAGTTTCTGAGCTGCAGTTTCTGAGCTGCAGTTTCTGAGCTGCAGTTTCTGAGCTGCAGTTTCTGAGCTGCAGTTTCTGAGCTGCAGTTTCTGAGCTGCAGTTTCTGAGCTGCAGTTTCTGACCTGCAGTTTCCGACCTGCAGTTTCACACCTGCAGTTTCTGACCTGCAGTTTCCGAGCTGCAGTTTCCGAGCTGCAGTTTCCGAGCTGCAGTTTCTGACCTGCAGTTTCCGAGCTGCAGTTTCTGACCTGCAGTTTCTGACCTGCAGTTTCTGACCTGCAGTTTCTGAGCTGCAGTTTCTGAGCTGCAGTTTCTGACCTGCAGTTTCTGACCTGCAGTTTCTGACCTGCAGTTTCTGACCTGCAGTTTCTGACCTGCAGTTTCTGACCTGCAGTTTCTGACCTGCAGTTTCTGACCTGCAGTTTCTGACCTGCAGTTTCCGAGCTGCAGTTTCCGAGCTGCAGTTTCCGAGCTGCAGTTTCTGACCTGCAGTTTCCGAGCTGCAGTTTCTGACCTGCAGTTTCTGACCTGCAGTTTCTGACGTGCAGTTTCTGACGTGCAGTTTCTGACCTGCAGTTTCTGACGTGCAGTTTCTGACCTGCAGTTTCTGACCTGCAGTTTCTGAGCCTCCGTTTCTGAGCTGCAGTTTCTGAGCTGCAGTTTCTGACCTGCAGTTTCTGACCTGCAGTTTCTGACCTGCAGTTTCTGACCTGCAGTTTCTTAGCTGCAGTTTCTGAGCTGCAGTTTCTGAGCTGCAGTTTCTGAGCTGCAGTTTCTGAGCTGCAGTTTCTGAGCTGCAGTTTCTGAGCTGCAGTTTCTGACCTGCAGTTTCTTAGCTGCAGTTTCTGAGCTGCAGTTTCTGAGCTGCAGTTTCTGAGCTGCAGTTTCTGACCTGCAGTTTCTGACCTCTAGTTTCTGACCTGCAGTTTCTGACCTGCAGTTTCTGACCTGCAGTTTCCGAGCTGCAGTTTCCGAGCTGCAGTTTCCGAGCTGCAGTTTCTGACCTGCAGTTTCCGAGCTGCAGTTTCTGACCTGCAGTTTCTGACCTGCAGTTTCTGACGTGCAGTTTCTGACCTGCAGTTTCTGACCTGCAGTTTCTGACGTGCAGTTTCTGACCTGCAGTTTCTGACCTGCAGTTTCTGACCTGCAGTTTCCGAGCTGCAGTTTCCGAGCTGCAGTTTCCGAGCTGCAGTTTCTGACCTGCAGTTTCCGAGCTGCAGTTTCTGACCTGCAGTTTCTGACCTGCAGTTTCTGAGCTGCAGTTTCTGAGCTGCAGTTTCTGACCTGCAGTTTCTGACCTGCAGTTTCTGACCTGCAGTTTCTGACCTGCAGTTTCTGACCTGCAGTTTCTGACCTGCAGTTTCTGACCTGCAGTTTCTGACCTGCAGTTTCTGACCTGCAGTTTCTGACCTGCAGTTTCCGAGCTGCAGTTTCCGAGCTGCAGTTTCCGAGCTGCAGTTTCTGACCTGCAGTTTCCGAGCTGCAGTTTCTGACCTGCAGTTTCTGACCTGCAGTTTCTGACCTGCAGTTTCTGAGCTGCAGTTTCTGACCTGCAGTTTCTGACCTGCAGTTTCTGACCTGCAGTTTCTGACCTGCAGTTTCTGACCTGCAGTTTCTGACCTGCAGTTTCTGACCTGCAGCTTCGGAGCTGCAGTTTCCGAGCTGCAGTTTCCGAGCTGCAGTTTCTGACCTGCAGTTTCCGAGCTGCAGTTTCTGACCTGCAGTTTCTGACCTGCAGTTTCTGACCTGCAGTTTCTGAGCTGCAGTTTCTGACCTGCAGTTTCTGACCTGCAGTTTCTGACCTGCAGTTTCTGACCTGCAGTTTCTGAGCCTCCGTTTCTGAGCTGCAGTTTCTGAGCTGCAGTTTCTGACCTGCAGTTTCTGACCTGCAGTTTCTGACCTGCAGTTTCTGACCTGCAGTTTCTGACCTGCAGTTTCTGACCTGCAGTTTCTTAGCTGCAGTTTCTGAGCTGCAGTTTCTGAGCTGCAGTTTCTGAGCTGCAGTTTCTGAGCTGCAGTTTCTGAGCTGCAGTTTCTGACCTGCAGTTTCCGACCTGCAGTTTCACATCTGCAGTTTCCGAGCTGCAGTTTCCGAGCTGCAGTTTCTGAGCTGCAGTTTCTGACCTGCAGTTTCTGACCTGCAGTTTCTGAGCTGCAGTTTTTGAGCTGCAGTTTCCGAGCTGCAGTTTCTGACCTGCAGTTTCTGACCTGCAGTTTCTGAGCTGCAGTTTCTGAGCTGCAGTTTCTGAGCTGCAGTTTCTGAGCTGCAGTTTCTGAGCTGCAGTTTCTGACCTGCAGTTTCCGACCTGCAGTTTCTGACCTGCAGTTTCTGACCTGCAGTTTCTGAGCTGCAGTTTCCGAGCTGCAGTTTCTGACCTGCAGTTTCTGACCTGCAGTTTCCGACCTGCAGTTTCTGACCTGCAGTTTCTGACCTGCAGTTTCTGACCTGCAGTTTCCGAGCTGCAGTTTCCGAGCTGCAGTTTCTGAGCTGCAGTTTCTGACCTGCAGTTTCTGACCTGCAGTTTCTGACCTGCAGTTTCCGAGCTGCAGTTTCTGAGCTGCAGTCTCCGATCTGCAGTTTCTGAGCTGCAGTTTCTGACCTGCAGTTTCTGACCTGCAGTTTCCGAGCTGCAGTTTCTGAGCTGCAGTTTCTGAGCTGCAGTTTCTGAGCTGCAGTTTCTGACCTGCAGTTTCTGAGCTGCAGTTTCTGAGCTGCAGTTTCTGAGCTGCAGTTTCTGAGCTGCAGTTTCTGACCTGCAGTTTCTGACCTGCAGTTTCTGACCTGCAGTTTCTGAGCTGCAGTTTCTGAGCTGCAGTTTCTGAGCTGCAGTTTCTGAGCTGCAGTTTCTGAGCTGCAGTTTCTGAGCTGCAGTTTCTGAGCTGCAGTTTCTGAGCTGCAGTTTCTGACCTGCAGTTTCCGAGCTGCAGTTTCCGAGCTGCAGTTTCCGAGCTGCAGTTTTTGACATGCAGTTTCTGAGCTGCAGTTTCCGAGCTGCAGTTTCCGATTTGTAGTTTGTGAGCTGCAGTTTCTGAGCTGCAGTTTCTGACCTGCAGTTTCTGAGCTGCAGTTTCTGAGCTGCAGTTTCTGACCTGCAGTTTCTGACCTGCAGTTTCTGACCTGCAGTTTCTGACCTGCAGTTTCTGAGCTGCAGTTTCTTACCTGTAGGTTCTGAGCTGCAGTTTCTGAGCTGCAGTTTCTGAGCTGCAGTTTCTTAGCTGCAGTTTCTGAGCTGCAGTTTCCGAGCTGCAGTTTCCGAGCTGCAGTTTCCGAGCTGCAGTTTCCGAGCTGCAGTTTCTGAGCTGCAGTTTCTGAGCTGCAGTTTCTGACCTGCAGTTTCTGACGTGCAGTTTCTGACCTGCAGTTTCTGACCTGCAGTTTCTGACGTGCAGTTTCTGACCTGCAGTTTCTGACCTGCAGTTTCTGACCTGCAGTTTCTGACCTGCAGTTTCTGACCTGCAGTTTCTGACCTGCAGTTTCTTAGCTGCAGTTTCTGAGCTGCAGTTTCTGAGCTGCAGTTTCTGAGCTGCAGTTTCTGAGCTGCAGTTTTTGAGCTGCAGTTTCCGAGCTGCAGTTTCTGACCTGCAGTTTCTGACCTGCAGTTTCTGACCTGCAGTTTCTGACCTGCAGTTTCCGAGCTGCAGTTTCTGAGCTGCAGTTTCCGAGCTGCAGTTTCTGAGCTGCAGTTTCTGAGCTGCAGTTTCTGACCTGCAGTTTCTGACCTGCAGTTTCTGACCTGCAGTTTCTGACGTGCAGTTTCTGACCTGCAGTTTCTGACCTGCAGTTTCTGACCTGCAGTTTCTGACGTGCAGTTTCTGACCTGCAGTTTCTGACCTGCAGTTTCTGACCTGCAGTTTCTGACGTGCAGTTTCTGACCTGCAGTTTCTGACGTGCAGTTTCTGACCTGCAGTTTCTGACCTGCAGTTTCTTAGCTGCAGTTTCTGAGCTGCAGTTTCTGAGCTGCAGTTTCTGAGCTGCAGTTTCTGAGCTGCAGTTTTTGAGCTGCAGTTTCCGAGCTGCAGTTTCTGACCTGCAGTTTCTGACCTGCAGTTTCTGACCTGCAGTTTCTGACCTGCAGTTTCCGAGCTGCAGTTTCTGAGCTGCAGTTTTTGAGCTGCAGTTTCCGAGCTGCAGTTTCTGACCTGCAGTTTCTGACCTGCAGTTTCTGAGCTGCAGTTTCTGAGCTGCAGTTTCTGAGCTGCAGTTTCTGAGCTGCAGTTTCTGAGCTGCAGTTTCTGACCTGCAGTTTCCGACCTGCAGTTTCTGACCTGCAGTTTCTGACCTGCAGTTTCTGAGCTGCAGTTTCCGAGCTGCAGTTTCTGACCTGCAGTTTCTGACCTGCAGTTTCCGACCTGCAGTTTCTGACCTGCAGTTTCTGACCTGCAGTTTCTGACCTGCAGTTTCCGAGCTGCAGTTTCCGAGCTGCAGTTTCTGAGCTGCAGTTTCTGACCTGCAGTTTCTGACCTGCAGTTTCTGACCTGCAGTTTCCGAGCTGCAGTTTCTGAGCTGCAGTCTCCGATCTGCAGTTTCTGAGCTGCAGTTTCTGACCTGCAGTTTCTGACCTGCAGTTTCCGAGCTGCAGTTTCTGAGCTGCAGTTTCTGAGCTGCAGTTTCTGAGCTGCAGTTTCTGACCTGCAGTTTCTGAGCTGCAGTTTCTGAGCTGCAGTTTCTGAGCTGCAGTTTCTGAGCTGCAGTTTCTGACCTGCAGTTTCTGACCTGCAGTTTCTGAGCTGCAGTTTCTGAGCTGCAGTTTCTGAGCTGCAGTTTCTGAGCTGCAGTTTCTGAGCTGCAGTTTCTGAGCTGCAGTTTCTGAGCTGCAGTTTCTGAGCTGCAGTTTCTGAGCTGCAGTTTCTGACCTGCAGTTTCCGAGCTGCAGTTTCCGAGCTGCAGTTTCCGAGCTGCAGTTTTTGACATGCAGTTTCTGAGCTGCAGTTTCCGAGCTGCAGTTTCCGAGCTGCAGTTTCTGAGCTGCAGTTTCTGAGCTGCAGTTTCTGACCTGCAGTTTCTGAGCTGCAGTTTCTGAGCTGCAGTTTCTGACCTGCAGTTTCTGACCTGCAGTTTCTGACCTGCAGTTTCTGACCTGCAGTTTCTGAGCTGCAGTTTCTTACCTGTAGGTTCTGAGCTGCAGTTTCTGAGCTGCAGTTTCTGAGCTGCAGTTTCTTAGCTGCAGTTTCTGAGCTGCAGTTTCTGAGCTGCAGTTTCTTAGCTGCAGTTTCTGAGCTGCAGTTTCCGAGCTGCAGTTTCCGAGCTGCAGTTTCCGAGCTGCAGTTTCCGAGCTGCAGTTTCTGAGCTGCAGTTTCTGAGCTGCAGTTTCTGACCTGCAGTTTCTGACGTGCAGTTTCTGACCTGCAGTTTCTGACCTGCAGTTTCTGACGTGCAGTTTCTGACCTGCAGTTTCTGACCTGCAGTTTCTGACCTGCAGTTTCTGACCTGCAGTTTCTGACCTGCAGTTTCTGACCTGCAGTTTCTTAGCTGCAGTTTCTGAGCTGCAGTTTCTGAGCTGCAGTTTCTGAGCTGCAGTTTCTGAGCTGCAGTTTTTGAGCTGCAGTTTCCGAGCTGCAGTTTCTGACCTGCAGTTTCTGACCTGCAGTTTCTGACCTGCAGTTTCTGACCTGCAGTTTCCGAGCTGCAGTTTCTGAGCTGCAGTTTCCGAGCTGCAGTTTCTGAGCTGCAGTTTCTGAGCTGCAGTTTCTGAGCTGCAGTTTCTGACCTGCAGTTTCTGACCTGCAGTTTCTGACGTGCAGTTTCTGACCTGCAGTTTCTGACCTGCAGTTTCTGACCTGCAGTTTCTGACGTGCAGTTTCTGACCTGCAGTTTCTGACCTGCAGTTTCTGACCTGCAGTTTCTGACCTGCAGTTTCTGACGTGCAGTTTCTGACCTGCAGTTTCTGACGTGCAGTTTCTGACCTGCAGTTTCTGACCTGCAGTTTCTGACCTGCAGTTTCTGACCTGCAGTTTCTTAGCTGCAGTTTCTGAGCTGCAGTTTCTGAGCTGCAGTTTCTGAGCTGCAGTTTCTGAGCTGCAGTTTTTGAGCTGCAGTTTCCGAGCTGCAGTTTCTGACCTGCAGTTTCTGACCTGCAGTTTCTGACCTGCAGTTTCTGACCTGCAGTTTCCGAGCTGCAGTTTCTGAGCTGCAGTTTTTGAGCTGCAGTTTCCGAGCTGCAGTTTCTGACCTGCAGTTTCTGACCTGCAGTTTCTGACCTGCAGTTTCTGAGCTGCAGTTTCTGAGCTGCAGTTTCTGAGCTGCAGTTTCTGAGCTGCAGTTTCTGACCTGCAGTTTCCGACCTGCAGTTTCTGACCTGCAGTTTCTGACCTGCAGTTTCTGAGCTGCAGTTTCCGAGCTGCAGTTTCTGACCTGCAGTTTCTGACCTGCAGTTTCCGACCTGCAGTTTCCGACCTGCAGTTTCCAACCTGCAGTTTCTGACCTGCAGTTTCCGAGCTGCAGTTTCCGAGCTGCAGTTTCTGAGCTGCAGTTTCTGACCTGCAGTTTCTGACCTGCAGTTTCTGACCTGCAGTTTCCGAGCTGCAGTTTCTGAGCTGCAGTCTCCGATCTGCAGTTTCTGAGCTGCAGTTTCTGACCTGCAGTTTCTGACCTGCAGTTTCCGAGCTGCAGTTTCTGAGCTGCAGTTTCTGAGCTGCAGTTTCTGAGCTGCAGTTTCTGACCTGCAGTTTCTGAGCTGCAGTTTCTGAGCTGCAGTTTCTGAGCTGCAGTTTCTGAGCTGCAGTTTCTGACCTGCAGTTTCTGACCTGCAGTTTCTGAGCTGCAGTTTCTGAGCTGCAGTTTCTGAGCTGCAGTTTCTGAGCTGCAGTTTCTGAGCTGCAGTTTCTGAGCTGCAGTTTCTGAGCTGCAGTTTCTGAGCTGCAGTTTCTGAGCTGCAGTTTCTGACCTGCAGTTTCCGAGCTGCAGTTTCCGAGCTGCAGTTTCCGAGCTGCAGTTTTTGACATGCAGTTTCTGAGCTGCAGTTTCCGAGCTGCAGTTTCCGATCTGCAGTTTCTGAGCTGCAGTTCGTGAGCTGCAGTTTCTGACCTGCAGTTTCTGAGCTGGAGTTTGTGACCTGCAGTTTCTGACCTGCAGTTTCTGAGCTGCAGTTTCTTACCTGTAGGTTCTGAGCTGCAGTTTCTGAGCTGCAGTTTCTGAGCTGCAGTTTCTTAGCTGCAGTTTCTGAGCTGCAGTTTCCGAGCTGCAGTTTCCGAGCTGCAGTTTCCGAGCTGCAGTTTCCGAGCTGCAGTTTCTGAGCTGCAGTTTCTGAGCTGCAGTTTCTGACCTGCAGTTTCTGACGTGCAGTTTCTGACCTGCAGTTTCTGACCTGCAGTTTCTGACGTGCAGTTTCTGACCTGCAGTTTCTGACCTGCAGTTTCTGACCTGCAGTTTCTGACCTGCAGTTTCTGACCTGCAGTTTCTGACCTGCAGTTTCTTAGCTGCAGTTTCTGAGCTGCAGTTTCTGAGCTGCAGTTTCTGAGCTGCAGTTTCTGAGCTGCAGTTTTTGAGCTGCAGTTTCCGAGCTGCAGTTTCTGACCTGCAGTTTCTGACCTGCAGTTTCTGACCTGCAGTTTCTGACCTGCAGTTTCTGACCTGCAGTTTCTGACGTGCAGTTTCTGACGTGCAGTTTCTGACCTGCAGTTTCTGACCTGCAGTTTCTGACCTGCAGTTTCTGACCTGCAGTTTCTGACCTGCAGTTTCTTAGCTGCAGTTTCTGAGCTGCAGTTTCTGAGCTGCAGTTTCTGAGCTGCAGTTTCTGAGCTGCAGTTTTTGAGCTGCAGTTTCCGAGCTGCAGTTTCTGACCTGCAGTTTCTGACCTGCAGTTTCTGACCTGCAGTTTCTGACCTGCAGTTTCCGAGCTGCAGTTTCTGAGCTGCAGTTTCCGAGCTGCAGTTTCTGAGCTGCAGTTTCTGACCTGCAGTTTCTGACCTGCAGTTTCTTAGCTGCAGTTTCTGAGCTGCAGTTTCTGAGCTGCAGTTTCTGAGCTGCAGTTTCTGACCTGCAGTTTCTGACCTGCAGTTTCTGAGCTGCAGTTTCTGAGCTGCAGTTTCTGAGCTGCAGTTTTTGAGCTGCAGTTTCCGAGCTGCAGTTTCTGACCTGCAGTTTCTGACCTGCAGTTTCTGACCTGCAGTTTCTGACCTGCAGTTTCCGAGCTGCAGTTTCTGAGCTGCAGTTTCCGAGCTGCAGTTTCTGAGCTGCAGTTTCTGACCTGCAGTTTCTGACCTGCAGTTTCTGACCTGCAGTTTCTGACCTGCAGTTTCTGACGTGCAGTTTCTGACCTGCAGTTTCTGACCTGCAGTTTCTGACCTGCAGTTTCTGACGTGCAGTTTCTGACGTGCAGTTTCTGACCTGCAGTTTCTGACCTGCAGTTTCTGACGTGCAGTTTCTGACCTGCAGTTTCTGACCTGCAGTTTCTGACCTGCAGTTTCTGACCTGCAGTTTCTGACCTGCAGTTTCTGACCTGCAGTTTCCGAGCTGCAGTTTCCGAGCTGCAGTTTCCGAGCTGCAGTTTCTGACCTGCAGTTTCCGAGCTGCAGTTTCTGACCTGCAGTTTCTGACCTGCAGTTTCTGACCTGCAGTTTCTGAGCTGCAGTTCTGAGCTGCAGTTTCTGAGCCTCCGTTTCTGAGCTGCAGTTTCTGACCTGCAGTTTCTGACCTGCAGTTTCTGACCTGCAGCTTCCGACCTGCAGTTTCTGACCTGCAGTTTCTGACCTGCAGTTTCTGACCTGCAGTTTCTTAGCTGCAGTTTCTGAGCTGCAGTTTCTGAGCTGCAGTTTCTGAGCTGCAGTTTTTGAGCTGCAGTTTCCGAGCTGCAGTTTCTGACCTGCAGTTTCTGACCTGCAGTTTCTGAGCTGCAGTTTCTGAGCTGCAGTTTCTGAGCTGCAGTTTCTGAGCTGCAGTTTCTGAGCTGCAGTTTCTGACCTGCAGTTTCTGACCTGCAGTTTCCGACCTGCAGTATCTTACCTGCAGTTTCTGACCTGCAGTTTCCGAGCTGCAGTTTCCGAGCTGCAGTTTCTGACCTGCAGTTTCTGACCTGCAGTTTCCGACCTGCAGTTTCTGACCTGCAGTTTCTGACCTGCAGTTTCTGAGCTGCAGTTTCCGAGCTGCAGTTTCTGAGCTGCAGTTTCTGAGCTGCAGTTTCTGACCTGCAGTTTCTGACCTGCAGTTTCTGACCTGCAGTTTCTGACCTGCAGTTTCTGAGCTGCAGTTTCTGAGCCGAAGTTTCTGAGCTGCAGTTTCTGAGCTGCAGTTTCCGAGCTGCAGTTTCTGACCTGCAGTTTCTGACCTGCAGTTTCTGACCTGCAGTTTCTGAGCTGCAGTTTCTGAGCAGCAGCGCTGGTGAATGCAGGAGCACTGGTGAGTTGTAGCAGCAGTAGCAATGGCGCCTTGACTTTCCAACCAAGTTCTTTGTCCTCCAAGCGCTTTGCCTTATGTGATGGCAAGCACTCGTCACTTGTATTGCATGTGCTTCACTGGTTTCTCCCTGAAATCTCGCCATTGGTTGGTTTTGGCTCAACTCAGTAGCCACAGACCCCTCCTGTTGCAGGTATCAACAGCACACCACGAGCAACCTGGAGGCTAGAGCACGGGCAGCAGCAGGGTGCTGCTTGGGGCGAAGGCGTGACGAAGGAGCCGTTGGTTCTACCAAGGAGGAGGAAGCACTTAGCTGGAATGTGGTACGTGGCAGGGGGTGCTTGCATGCGATTACACTTCCCCAAGTGCCTCTGTGTTCCCTCTGTGTGTTGGTTGCTTGATATTGGTTGTGTTCTTTAGACTTCAATCGTCTTCCGTCATCCTTCTCCTTTTTGGCTCGTTCTCTCCTCTCTCCCTTCCTCCTCTGTACATGTCGCAGTGCTGTCCCCAGCAACAACTGCAGGAGAAGCAGTGGCACCAACAGCACTGCTGCGTATTCTACATGGCGGGTGTGATGGGAGACTCTTTGGGGTGGAGTTGCTGGGCTATTCAACATACTTGCTTCACAATGCAATTTGCAGCAAGTAAGTGGCTCCCTCTTGCATTCCTTCCTTTTTTCTTCCATGTCTCATTAGTGGCTCTTGTGGTGATGTGCAGGGCGAGGTAGCAGACATTTGGGCCAAGGCAGTAAGGTGGTTTACCACCAAGATGTCCAAGATGGCCTGCTGCTGTGCTTCACAGTTCTGATCTGTGCTCAGCTTGCCTGGCTGTGCTTAGATGTGCTAGGTGTGCTGTGTTGCGCTGGGCTGGGATGGGATGGGTATGCATGTTTTAGAATAGGTGGGCAGGTGGCGCCTGGGCACAAACACCCAAGCAGGACAGAGTTGCAAATCTGTGTTTGCAAATCCGACACATTTGGTGGCCGAATTGCTGGCCGCTTATGAAATGTGTCAGATTTGTTGGTCGGATTGCTGCGACGGTGTCGCAGATTTTGCAGCGATACAAGTAGCGATTACAAATAGTGGATGTTGCGAGCTGGATGACACTTGAGTGGCTGGCGTAAACATGTGACGTCGCAGGATTACTGTTGCATTGCCAAGTCGACATCTTGGCCGAATTCGAGTTGACTCACACGTCAGATTGATGACTTTTATAAATGGCCATCAAATTTACGAGAAGTGGCCGGATTATGTGTGCTCGTCGAAAATATTTGCGACTGTCACAACCTTGTTACTTTCTCCAGAACCGGCCAGTCGGATTATGACGATTTCGGCCAGTTATACCATTCTCGAGCATATCGAGCCAATTGTTTTGCGCGCATGTTGGCCCCTCCGAATAAATTCCCAGTTCAACTTACTCTGCTCTGCATGCCGTTCTCTGTGGCAAGAAGCACCCAGCCTCTTAGTGCGTGAACCATTTGCCGTGAAGAAGGCGAGAGAACCATCGGGACTCGAGCTGCCATCTGGCATCGTCGCATGCGCGTGTGACTCCTTCGCATCAGGCTGATTCGTCGAGCATTGTAATCTGCGATTCCGCGTAGAGTGTCGCTGCTGCACGGTCTAAATGGCCAACAGCGGCATTACAGAGGTCTTCAGACGCCTTTCTGGCTGTTCAGCACGATGGATTCTCCGTTCGGCTCTCCACGGGAGGCCGGCAGAGGACGAGGCAGGACTTTCGGCGGCCATGGCGGCAGACCAGGAAGCTCCGGAAGCACAATGGACGATTATTCTCCAAGGCATGGCGGATTTCAGCATGGGGGATATCAGCAATCCGGCTTCTATCAGGGAGGTCGCGGGCACGGTGGGAGCGGCAGGGGATGGGGAGGACGAGGCGGCGGAGGAGGGCGAGGAGGTTCGGCGAGCTCCGACGGGCAGGAGAGGAGGGTCCCGAGCCTGTGGACCTTCTTGCCCAACGACCGGGAATTTACGAATCAGTTTCAGATGAGGCTGTTTGTTCAAGCAATGGAGGGTCACGATGTATCAGGCACGTCACATCAGTTTCTTCGGTTCCTCCTCTGACTCGTTTTGTGCGTTTCTTTGTCACGACACTGACTGAAGTACGACTGACGTAAGCAATGGTAACCATGTCGTGGTGGTGTGTGTGTGTGTGTGTGTGTGTGTGTGTGTGTGTGTGTGTGTGTGTGTGTGTGTGTGTGTGTGCAGATCTGGTGATCGTCCTTGCTGACGACAAGCTCTATGGCAGGAGGAAGCTTCTGAGCATCTGCGAAGAGGCTATTTGCTGCGGTGCTGCGAGATCAGTGTCAGCTGGAAACCATCCTCGGACAGTTTCCTTCCAGAGCGTGATCCTGCCAATGCTACAAGTCATTTGTCAGGTAAGAGATTGCACGTTGTCTTTTACTTCCGCGTTTTTTTTTTGTTATTCTGTAACTTATGGACGCCAGCTTATGGAGAGCTCATATCTTATTTGCTTATTCTCTGTGAATATTTTTCCTGTATGTGTGCAGCCTGCATTTTTCAACAACCCAGCATCAAGCAAGGTGAACACGACCCTTGCAGCCATGGCCGAGGTGGACGGCTTTCAAGAGTACCTCGTCGCCTGCATGAGGCTGCTCACCCTGCGCGGCATGATTCGCGATTTAGGGCGAGCAGACGGGAGAGGAGACGATGGGGGCATCAGGGAGTGGGACGTGGCGTTTGGCATTGTGCTCAGCTTCTTCCACGAGACCATGCTGCGCTTCCATTCCTTGTTCGCCGCGGCACATGCCAGCAGGGATTTGCAGGAGTTGGAGGGAATGCTGGAGAGATGGCAGAGGGAGCAGCCGGTGTTTGATGGCAGCTACCACCACCTGCGGTCGGTGATCTATCGATTGAGGAGGGCTGTTGATGTGAGGAGCCATAGTGAGAGGCAGAAGCGGAGGGCGGAGGAGGGCCAGATGCTGCACGAAGACTTCTTCCCTTCAGGTTCGCCTTGTGGACGGATATGTTATTGTTTTCAGATATTTGGTTCCTTCAATGAAGCGATGCCCTCATTATAGGTGTCACTTGACGTAGTTTCTTCATTTGAGCAGGTACTTTTGGTCTGATCTGATATGGTGTGATCTGATATTAACTTGCCCTGCTGCAGGTCCGCGCCTCTCAAGCATGCAGGCTGTGGATGGGCCGGGTGAGCTCAGCTTGGCTGGCCGTCCAAGGCATGATAACGACCATGTGGACATCTCAGCTGTAAGATTCAACTTGCTGAGTTTCTTGTTGTCCAACATGCTAAATGTCAGCGGTCAGATTTATTACATTGGAATTTCAGCAGTCTGAACATCCACCTAACATATTCAACTTGTGAAATCAAGGTATCACGCCCATTGGCCTAACCACATGGTAATGGTCTCCTGTCCTGGTGACCCCCCTGGCTGACTGCAGATCTCAGTGGCTCCCACGATGCAGGAGGTTCTCTGCAAGGCCTCGCCGTACCTCCCGCACAACCACGCCAGCGAGCCGCACCACCTGCCAGCGGGCTCCGTGGCCCGGCACGTGGACATCCAATTTCGCCTGCTGCGCCACGACCTCATCGCCCCGCTCTGGAGCAAGGCGCTCTTCCTCCTCCACCACCTCAACCACGAATCCTCCACGGCCGCCCGTGGCGATAGCAGCAGCAGCGGCAGCAGCAGGGAGGAGGCGATGGGGCTGGTGCGAGCAGACAGGGAGGTGGTGAGGGGCTTGACAGATGACATGAAGGGCGTGGTGGGGTTTTCTTCTGAGGACATGGACGTGTATCTGCTCAGGGACGTGCGTGTTCTCTCCATTAATACCGACAAGCGCAGCGGCGTGTACTTTCTCATCGACTTTCTCGAGCCTCCCATGCCGCGTGGCCGGCGCTCCCGTAACAGGTAACTCCGTTACAATGTAACATTAGGGCAAGAGTTTTTGCAGGGTTTGGTATGAGAAGACTCCAATGCCTGCTGGCTGCTGATGCCATATGTCCGAATTCGCAAAAGTATGCGTCAACTCGAAATTCGGCATCTCACTTGCTTGGATGGCAGGTTGGAGTTTTGGGAGAACACGCGGAGGCTGCAGAACGGCTCCCTGGTGTGCCTGTGGATCCGAGACATCCACCCCAGCCACACCCAGCACCGTGCCAGTCAGCAGCAGCGTCACAGGGAGCCCAGGGAGCAAGGCAGCTCAAATGCAAGCTGCTCCCACCGCCTCGTGTTCGCCACCATCACAGCGAGGGACACGGAGAGGCTCGCCACTGCCCGGCCGCAGATTGGCGTACAGCCGTGTGGGGGGAGCGGGTTCAGTGCAGACCTGCTGGGGCTGATCGCTCGGGACGGCAGTGCGGGCAGCAGTGCAGGGGGTGGGGGGAGCACGCAGGTGGTGATGCTGGAGGCGCATGGGAGCTTCTTTGCGTATGAGCCCATTCTCAAGGCGCTGCAGGGCATCACTGAGGCGTCTCTGCCCTTTGCTGAGTACATCTGTGGGACACCTGGCGGGGCTGCTGTGAACGTGGGGTATACACTGCCTGCGTATATCACCGCAGGGATGACGTAAGTGGGGTGAAGTAGAGATTGGGGAAGTCATTGTTAGTGAAGGTAAGAGGAATGAAGGAGAGGAGAGAGGACAAAGGGAACAAGGTGGGAAAGAGAGGGGAGGATGGATAAACTTTTGATTCACATTTTTGTAAAGGCTTTAATTGGTAGTTTTGTGAGATTTTCAGCATGTTGGCAGGTGGCTGACACACAAATCTCCATGTGCTATCTTGGCAGGTACGACCTGAGCCTGCTGCTCAAGACCAAGGCACCATCGTCCTCACAGCAGAAAGAATCCACTCCAGAGGACGCGTTCGCTCTGACCAACGTGCCCATCTCCAACCCCACTGCCTTCCCCATCGATCCTCTCCTGCGCTGCACATCACTGGACGAGCCTCAAGCTGTGGCGCTCCAGGCTGCCTTGACTCAGGAGTTCGCTCTGCTGCAGGGCCCCCCGGGAACCGGCAAGGTGGGTTGGGTTGTGGGGCATCTCAGAATCAGGACAGTCAGTTGGGTTGCCCTCACTCAGTGGGCGTGCTGACAGAGTGGGACAATCAGCTGGGACGGGTAGGTAACTAGTGTGTGGTGTCTGTTGACGTGTTGCTGAAAGATCCATCATTGAAGTTTGGCCTAGGGGCTAAGGGTACACTGTATACGCTATATAGTACTAACTGGAGGTTCCATTTACCGTGGCAGACGTTTGTGGGGATCAAGCTGGTGGAAATTCTGCTGAGCAATGCCCTCAAGACAGCTGGTGCGGGTGGAGCAAGCAGTGGGGGCGGTGGACTGGGTCCCATCCTGTGCGTGTGCTTCACCAACCACGCTCTCGATCAGTTCCTGGAGGGGCTCATTGCCAGTGGCATCAGGAACGTGAGTCCATGGCTGTGCAGGGGGATGTGCTTTTCTGACGTGCCTTGCATTGCTGTTGTTGTTCAACTAGGGGTGGTACCTGGAGCAGCAACTATCATGTGCCACCCTTCCTTCTCCCGTGTTGTTGTCTGACGCATCTGCTGCTGTTCCTGTGGTGGTTCTTGCGATGGTGCCTGAGCAGGTGGTGCGAGTGGGCGGCAGGAGCAGGTGCGAGTCTCTGCAGCAGTTCAACCTCGCCACTATCATGAGAGACACCCACCTTCATCACAGCCGCAGTGAGTTGCGACCCTTGCCAAGAATTGATGGGGATAATTCTCATAAGGGGAGCGCAAATTTAGAAGAACTGCAAATGGCAACAAGAAATAGAGTCTCGTGCTAAAAAAGCCACACTTTCCACACCTGCCCGCCGTGTCTCGTGTGTGCATGTGCATGCAGGCTACAGGCAGTCAACCTACGAGGTACACAGCAGGCTCAAGGAGGTGGAGGCAGTCATCCGCGCCCACAGCGACGCCCTGCAGCACCGCAGAGACAACGCCACTGTGCTCTCATGGCGCTCCATCGCCCCGCACCTCCTCGCCAACCACCCTGGGTTTTTCTATGCCTTCCATGCCGCCAGCAAGGCTGACGACGACGGGTTTCAGGTGCGTGGGTCAGTTGGTGGGTTAGGTTGCTTCTTGTCTCCATTAAAACCTTAGTCGTCTTTCGCTCTCTTTATATATGGTTCGTGTACAGCAGAACTGGCTCGCTCACCCCCCTGTTCCGTAATGCTTTCTTTTGTTGCTCCCTTGGCAGGAAGTGGGTGGGCAAGACAACTGGGGCCGATGGAAGCGAGGGCTGCCGAAGAAAACTCCCCGCCACAGCCGCAAGAAGGAAGCTTTCAACGCAGGAAGAGAACCCGTCAAGCTTGATGTACCTCCGCGAGTGATGGAAACGGGGGTAGGGGACAGGGGACTGGTGGGTGCAGTGACTGCTAGCAACGAGGGGCCTACTCAGAACCCATACGAAGCCTTGGGCAGGCTTGGAGGGGTTGAGGTTGGGGAGGGGTGGCATGTGAGTGGCAGTGAGAGAGATGATGGCGTGGGGGATGAGCTGCGAGGGCTGGTGGAGCTCATGTCGTCCATCTATACGGATGCTGATGGGCATGGGGATGGGGATGATGGGAGTGATGATGGGAGTGATGGGGATGGTGAGGCGGTGGTGAGGAGGACAGGACACGCCAGAGGCGGGAACACAGGCAGTGGAGCTGCTGCTGGCTTGCGCTCTTGGCTTGGGTTTTGGGCCACAGGGGGCGAAGGGCTGGAGAGAGGAGGGGGGTTCGGGGGTGGAAGGGGTGGGGCTGAGATAGGGGTAGGCATGTGGGGGGGGCAGGGCGGGCAGCAGCAAGGAGTGGTGACTGTGGAGGATCTGTCTCAGGCATTCGGTGACTTGGGAAACCAAATAGGCAGGGGCCAATGGGAGGAGCAGGTGGAGGAGAATGAAATCGAGGAGAATCGGATGGAATCTGTGGAGGTGGATGAAAGGAGTGACCGAGGGGTGGAGGAGTTGCTAAGTGTGGCGGATCCATGGGCAACCAGTGCGCAGGAGAGGCGGAAGCTGCTGGAGCACTGGGTGGGGGAGCTGAGGGACACAGCGAATGCTGCAATTGAGGCCGAGGTGGAGAACTTCTCAAGGTACCACGCCTTTCCTTGCACAGATCTTTGCTCTTAACTGCGAGCTGCAAAGGCGTATGCTAAGCAGCGCCCACGCTGTGTGAGTGAGCAGGAAAGTGAAGGAGCGCAGTGAGCTGCAACAGATGGAGGAGTTGGAGATTCTAGAGAGGGCGCAGGTGGTGGGCATGACCACGTCCGGGGTGGCCAAGATGCAGCGCCTGATCACGGCACTTGGGCCACGAGTTGTCATTGTGGAGGAGGCCGCTGAGGTGCTGGAGGCACACATCCTCACCTCGCTCACCCCGCGCACCCAGCATGTCATCCTCATAGGTATGGGAGCTGCTGGGGTTGTTGTGATGTACATGTTGCATTTGCCTAAATTCCTTTGGCCTGCCTATGCCTGTCCTGTCACCCGTATGAACTTTACGAGCTGAGCAACGAGCGCAAAATTTCTGACGTGTCCCTTCCACCAGGCGACCATCTACAGCTGCGGCCCAAGGTGGAGGTGTACGAGCTGAGCAAGGACTCGCACAAGGGCTTCGACCTGGACGTGTCTCTCTTTGAACGCCTCGCACTCTCCAGGCGCATCCCAGTGTACACGCTCGCCACGCAGCGCCGCATGCGCCCCGAGATTGCCGACCTCATCCGCTGCACCATCTACCCCGCTCTGCAGGACCACCCCCTCGTGCACGGGTATGCACGTTGACATTTTTCCTTCTTGGTATTCTCAGCATGCTCCCTGTATCTTTCTGCCAGCAAGTCCCTGTTGCTCTCTGTATTTTTCTGCTCTCTCTTTTGCTGGCTGTGATGTCCCCCGAACCGAATTCACGGGTTTCTTTCAAACACGTCGACATAAAGCTGAAATATTGCCCACCTGTCCGTCCATCGATCCATTCCTTTTTGTCTTCCCCTCCACAATCGCACCTCAAGTGTTGATGTCATGCGACCTGCTCTTCTGGGACCACGACAGCCTTTAAGTATTCACGCGCCTGAAATTTCTATGTCTCAAAGACAATCCCTTCGTCCCTCTGTAGATACCCCGACGTGCGCGGTTCAACCTCCACTTCTGGTACCACGACTGCCCTGAGAGAGGCTTTGATGATTTCAATGAGGGCAAGCCCAACGCCCACGCCCAACGCCCAACGCCCAAGGCCAAGCCCAAGGCCAAGCCCAAGCCCAGGCCCAAGCCCAAGCCCATGCCCATGCCCAGGCCCAAGCCCAAAGCCTAAGCCCAAGCTCAACGCCCAAGCCCAAGCCCAACGCCCAAGCCCAACGCCAAGCCCAACGCACAAGCCCAAAGCCTACGCCTACTCCCAAGCTCAAGCCCAACGCCCAACCCCAAGCCCATGCCCAGGGCCAAGCCCATGCCCAGGCCCAGGCCCAGGCCCAGGCCCAGCCCCAGCAAAGCCCAAGCCCAAGCCCAAGCCCAAGCCCAAGCCCAAGCCCAAGCCCAGCCCCCGCCCCCGGACCACGGGAGGGGAAATCACCAACGCTCCCTCTCTGCCTCCCTCCCCCCCTCCCTCTCTCTCCCTCCCTCCCTCTGTCTCCCCCTCACCAGCTATCCTGACGTGCGGGGCATGGCGGTGAACCTGCACTTCTGGGACCACGACTGCCCTGAGAGTGGCTTAGACGACTTCAACGAGGGCAAGTCCAAGAGCAACGACGGCGAGGCAGCCATGTTGGTGGGCCTTGCCACGTACCTCTTACAGCAGGGGTACACGGGAGGCGAAATCACCATCCTCACGCCCTACGTGGGGCAGCTGCTGAAGCTGCGCCAGGCGCTTTCTCAGGTGGTGGATGTGCGGCTGGGGGAGAGGGATGCGGAGGTGGTGGAGGAGGCAGAGGAGAAGGGTGGGACTGGGGAAGGTGGGGCTGAGGCGGGGGAGGGTGGACGTGGGGGTGGGGGAGGGGCGTCTGGAGGGCCGTGGGTGGCGGGGAAGGGATTGGGGGTGGGTTTGGATGCTGCTGCCCCCAAGGTGACAACGGCGAATCTCAAAGATGCAGTGCGGTTGGCCACGGTGGACAAGTAAGTCTGGTGACTGCAGCAGCAGCTTGCCTTGCTTTGTCCCAACAGATTTTGAAACTTCGTTCTCTGGTTTTGCTGATTTGTTGTACCGTTGGCGGTGTGCAGTTTCCAGGGCGAGGAGAGCACGGTGGTGATCATATCCCTCGTGCGCAACAACATGGATGGCAAGATTGGCTTCCTCAAGAGCCCCAACCGCACCAACGTGCTGCTGTCCCGTGCCAAGCACGGCATGTACATCATCGGTGCGTGCATGCAAGCTTGGCGCAGCACATGACCTAAGTTCGGGATTCATGCCCTTGCTTTTTCAGGACAGGCAAGGCCAACACAAGGCACGCATGCCTCTAATGGCCTTTCATTTCCTTCCTCCCCATCAATCCCTTTTCCTTGAGCAGGCAACGCCAGCACCATGAGAGCCAGCTCCAAGTCCGTGCTCTGGCCGCGAATCCTGACCATCCTGCAGAGTAGGGGGCGCGTCGGGAGGTCCATTCCGCTGCGGTGTGTGAACCACAGTGACACGGTGACGCACATTGGGAGTGCGAGGGAGTTCAGGGAGAAGGCGAGCGAGGGCGGGTGCTCCCAGATGTGCGGCTTCCGCCTCACTCCCTGCGGCCACACCTGCCCCCGCAGGTCAGAGCAAGCTGCATGCTTCTATGTGGTGTTTTAATAAGGTTATCTTCTGAGTCGACTCAAGAGTCACCAGGAGAAGGCCAGTGAGGGCGGGTGCTCCCAGATGTGCGGCTTCCGTCTCACTCCCTGCGGCCACACCTGCCCCCGCAGGTAGATGCATTGCCATTCTTGCAGCCCGACTCTGAAATTATGCCCGCAGTTTCTGAATATTTTACCCAGAAGATATGTGTGGGCCTCATTCTGCGGTTGACTGTGCTTGCTTCATCCGCCTTCACCCAACAGGTGCCACGGTGACGACAGGGCACACGCAAGGGCGTTCTGCCCCAAGGAGTGCAACCGGATTCGCCCTCTGGACGAGTGTCCGTACCAGCACACGTGCCCCAAGCAGTGTGGGGAGGCGTGTGGTCCTTGCTGTGTCACCATCAGAGAACTCACTCTCCCTTGCGGCCATCCAGCCTTCAATGTTCCGTGCTTCCAAGCTCAGAAGCCCACCTCCATCTTCTGCCCGTGAGTTCATCCATCCAACTTCTCTTCTGCCCATCGGTAATTGTTCCCGTCACGTCCACTGTCACATTTGCTCCCGTCACGTCCACTGTCACATTTGCTCCCGTCGCGTCCACTGTCACATTTGCTCCCGTCCCGTCGTTCCACAAGTTGTCGAATTGATACCTACCTCTACCTTCTACCTCTGCTGCTGCTGTATCCATTCACCACCGTGTGTGTGTGTGTGACTTGGCAGGGAGAGGGTAGAGGTGACCATGCCGTTGTGCGGGCACAAGCAGACCGTCAAGTGCAGCGAGTCCGTAGCCAGGACAAGCAACCCCAAGCTCTGCACCGCTCGCTGTGGGGCTGTGCTGTCGGATTCCTGTGGGCACACCTGCATCTCTCCGTGCGGCCACTGCATCATTGACCCAGCTGCCACTGCACAGCCTCAGCAGACACAGCAGCAGCAGGGGCCGGCAAGGAAGCACAGGAAGTGTATGCAGCGGTGCGAGCGCCCCCTCCCCTGTGGCCACCTGTGTCCCGACACCTGCCACAGCGACCGACCCTGCAGCCCCTGCACGCGCAAGTGCCTTGTCTCCTGCCAACACAGCTCTTGCCCCCAGCCCTGCCACCGAACCTGCGCTCCCTGCGCCGAGCCTTGCGGGTGGCGCTGCATTCACCAGGGGGCGTGCTCTCTCCCCTGCGGCGCTCCCTGCGACCGCCTCCCCTGTGAGCAGCGGTGTGAGAAAACGCTCAAGTGCGGCCACCAGTGCCCGTCTCTCTGTGCTGAGAAATGCCCTTCTGAGGCGTTTTGTACTGCTGCTGGCTGTGGGTCAGCAGAGAAGAAAGGGGTGACAGTGGACTTGGTTACACTGGAGACGCTGGGGGAGATTGATCCAGATGAAAGCCCTGTGCTTGTACTGGGATGCGGACATGCTTATACCGTGGATACTCTGGATGGCCACATGGGGTTGAACCAGGTGTATTTGGAGGCGGGTGATGGGTCTGGTGGGGTTTCCGGTGGTGCAAGTGGGTCTGGTGGGATGAGTGCAGGTGGAGGGGAGTGTGGGCGTAAGTGGGTGGCAGTGCTACCTTTTGAGGATGGTGATTTGTCTGCTCTCAAGGGCTGCCCGGAGTGCCGTCAGCCAATCACGGGGCTTCGCCGGTACGGCAGGATGGTCAACAAGGCTCTGCTGGACCAATCAGAGCGCAAGTTTGCTCTCACCTGCTTGGCTGACCAAGAAGTGGTGCAGAGGAAGTTAGCGCGGTTGAGCCAGGTGATCTCGTCGCTCCCAGAGACAGCTCAGCCCAGGCGGCTGCAGGAGGTGGCTCAGGCAGCTACTCGCCTGGTGCATGAGACAGGCCAGCTGTGTGTTACCGCTGGGAACCCTCCAACACAGCAGACCTACCAGGCCTCTGTAGCGGCCCTACAAAGACGACACTACATGCTCGGGCACAGGTCACGGCCCATTGATAGCAGGAAGGGCAGGCAGGGGCATGTGGGGTCGTCTGAATCCTCATGGGAGGAGGAGTGCCAGTTGCTGTATGTCCCTCGTCCGGATCCCAGACCCCTCTGTGAAGCGCGCATGATGCTGGGGAAGGCCTTCCAGCTGCTCATGGCTGCTAACTTCCTCCAACTGCGGAACCTCCTTGGGAATCTCCGGAAAACCGTGGCTGGCACGAGCAGGGAGAGCAGCAGCAGCAGCAGGAAAGTGGTATATTTGACGAGGTCTGTGGAAAGGTGCAGGGAAGTGGTGCGGGCGAGTGTGAGGAGCGCGGAGAGGCATGTGGGGGAGGCGGTGGAGTGGGCTGGTCGGCGCAAGGCGGTGCGGCTGGAGGCGAGGGCACGGCTGGAGCTGGTCGATGTGCTCCGTGCGTTCGTGGAGGGCCACATGGCGGAACGCCTGCTCTCCAACTCCCCAGCTGCCCTGGTGAGCTCACTGCTGCTGCTGTTCTTGCCATCTGCAACTCGTGACATCTATTCTGGCACGCCTTCTCATCCCTATATTGTTTGTTTCACACAACTGTGAAGCTCCAGAGTGGCCAAGGGAAGTTTCAAATTAGTCCAACTTGGCATTATGCTTTCTTGGCAGGGGGTGGCAAAGAGGCAGCAGGTGGAGTATCTGGAGAAGGCAAAGGCTCAGTGCGTCGCGGTGGCTTTCCACAGCTTACTCTCCATCAGAGAAGAGGCCAGTCTTGGGATTAGTGCCCGAAAGCTGCTCGAGGAGGACCTGCCTGCTCTGGAAGCATCTGTTCGGGACGAGCCTCGTTATTTCGCCCTGACGGAGCGTGAAAAGGGTGATGTGTACAGAGCGATAGGCCTGGGAGGAGGGCACTGGTATCGCTGCCCGAACGGGCATGTGTATGTGATAGGGGAGTGTGGCAGGGCGTGGGAGGAGTCTCGTTGTCCTGAGTGCAATGAGGTGGTGGGCGGGAGGGGGCATGTGCTGCGTGAAGGCAATGCCAGTGCATCTGACTTCTTCCGAGGGGCTTGAAAGTTGAGTTGCTGTACTGGTCACAGTATAATGATTCTTCCTGAGGGGTGTAGGTGGTGCTGATGGTTACAATAGCATGTAGATATTGTACATAGTAGGTAAATGGGTTTTTGCACCTAATCAATCCACCATTCTAATGTAGAGGCAACCCTTCTATTGAAATCAGTTACCCTATATCCGAGTTTGTCAGTTCAGAAACAGCAGGTTCACTATGAGTCCTATCCCATGTTGATTGTAGCCTTGACTCCAAGTTTGTTAGATTCAGTTTGGATTCAGAGAGTTATCTATTGCTAACCGCGTACATTCTACACTTCAAGTGTTCATTCGATAAAGAGTTCAAGATGCCTTGAAGTGGCGTACGAATATCTTTTGATTCGTTCAAACCAGTGGCTGAGAAGCGAAGGCTCTCCATGTCCGCCCATGACTCCCCACAAGTTCTAAACCTTCGCCACGTGGCTCCGTCGCATGTGACCAGCGACGGATCTTCCTGGAGATCGCTGACGGGCGACGCTGCGCGTGACGAGGCACGAGTTACGCAAGGCGCTTGTTTGGAGCCGAGTGCCTGGCGAGGGGCAGGCGACCGTCGCCAGCACATCGAGTTGCCACGCTGGCAGCTTCCGCCATGGATTAGGGACCACCTGCCGGGGTGCGTTCTCATCCACTAGGTCTGGAAGATAAGCCACTGTGCTAGAATTCCCCACAATTCCCCATGGTACAGTGCAGTGAACATAGAAAGGATGCTGCTGCCATTACATAGCTGTTCTTGCTTCTGTTTCACAAGGAGCGACCAGCAGAATTCCTAGACAGGTAGTCGTGGAATTTTGTAACAGATTAGCACATCTATCCACGTCGAGTGCTAGGTACCTCAAAATGGCTGCTACTGCTGCCCGAAGCCTGTCGGTCCCTGCAGCCGTGTCTGCTAGCGATGCCGCGTCCAGGAAGGCGTTTTCCGGCGAGAAAGTCGCGGGATTTGCGCAGTCGGGGCTGAAAGGCAAGGCCTTGAGATGCGAGTCTAAGAAGGTCGCGGTGCGCGCAGCCAAGAAGGCTGCCGTGTCTGCCGTCCTAGCCGAAGCCACACCACAGCAGTCTGTGGTAAGGACAGATTTCGCCCGTAGTCTTAATCTAGCGTCTCCCTCCTAATTTTCCTTGAAACATAGTTCTGACAGCTGACTGACCTCGTACGGCATTTTTCATCCATGGCAGGCAAGGTCAAAGCGCGCCGATCCCAAGTCGGTTGTCTCGGTGATTCTCGGTGGAGGTGCTGGCACGCGTCTCTTCCCGCTCACCAAGACCCGCGCCAAGCCCGCGGTATGCGTCGTAGCCATAGATTTACCAAATCCGATTTGTTCCACAGCTTCCTAGGCAGATTCTGCACGAAGTGTCGGCTGACGGGTGAATCTATGTCATGTCGATGTTTCCGTTGATCAGGTACCTATCGGCGGCGCGTACCGGCTGATCGACGTGCCGATGAGCAACTGCATCAACAGCGGCATCAACAAGGTGTACATCCTCACGCAGTTCAACTCCGCCTCGCTCAACCGTCACTTGGCGCGCACTTACAACTTCGGCAACGGCGTCAACTTCGGCGACGGATTCGTCGAGGTGCGTGCTCTCGAGCACCTCGTCGCTTCAATGTAGCATTATCTGGCATCAGTATCCTGAATCCGTTTTTTTTTTTTTCTCCTCTTGTCTTTTCTTGTACTTGCTCTTTTTTTCGCAGGCTCTTGCGGCCACTCAGACCCCTGCGACGGGCTCCAACTGGTTCCAAGGAACCGCCGACGCCGTGCGGCAGTTCTCCTGGCTCTTCGAGGTGCGACCGTCGCTTGCTCATCACGGACCAGTTTCGCGTTTGCTTTGCCTTTTCTTTGTCCTAGTGGAACGTAAATTCGAGGATTTTCTAGCACATTATGTTACGCGCTTCATAGTATCCGTGCGGCGTGGCGGTGTTGGGCGATGCAGGATGTGAAGAACAAGCACGTGGAGGATGTGGTGATTCTGTCCGGCGACCATCTCTATCGCATGGACTACATGGACTTCGTGCAGGTAACGCGTCCCTCTGCAGGCGTTCATGCGTGTACATTGCATTGTATGAGCCGTCTCAGAAATGTGACGGACCTATCCTGCATTCCATGGCTGTGCATGTCCGCGCTCTAATACGAGTTTCTGCCGAGCGAGTTCATAACATTCCGTGCAATTGTTCCTGTCCTGGGTTGTATTGCCGAGTGCAGAAGCACAAGGACACCAACGCCGACATCACCATCTCCGTGCTGCCCATGGACGACAGGTGAATGCCACCACTGCGCACCACACCACACCATACCACACCGCATCATGCCATCCCAATATCTCAAGCATTGCAATGCGGCGAGTTCTTGTTTGGAATGCCGGCGCTCTAACGCGTGATTCGCTGTTGTTGCGCGCAGCCGCGCGTCCGACTTCGGGCTGATGAAGATCGACGAATCGGGTCGCGTCGTCAGCTTCGCGGAGAAGCCCAAGGGTGCCGACCTCAAGGCCATGGTCAGTCCAGCCTTCACCCGTCTCTCGTCCGCCTCCCGTCTGCTATACCGCTTCATGCTCTCGTGCTGTATATTCCGTCCGTGAATGGCCGTGCGAAGCGGGCTTGTGAGGGCGTGGTCGTACAGAGTGTTGAAGCGCGGTTTCCGCTCTTTCCCCGGAGATGTTTCTAACTGCAAAGGCCTGCGACCCATAGTCGTGCCGTGCTACCGCCATACCCCTCATATTTCGTGTCATGTTGGCCCGTCCCCTCCCCATCCACCACCCTTTCATGCCATGTCGCTTCCATGTACCAGGAGGTGGACACGTCGATTCTCGGCATTTCCAAGGAGGAGGCGGCCAAGTTCCCCTACATTGCGTCGATGGGCATCTACGTCTTCAAGAAGGACATCCTGCTCAAGCTCCTCAGGTAACCCCGCCGCCGCTCCTCAGGTACCCCCTCCGCCGCTCCTCAGGTACCCCCGCCGCCGCTCCTCAGGTACCCCCTCCGCCGCTCCTCAGGTACCCCCGCCGCCGCTCCTCAGGTACCCCCGCCGCCGCTCCTCAGGTACCCCCTCCGCCGCTCCTCAGGTACCCCCTCCGCCGCTCCTCAGGTACCCCCTCCGCCTCGCCTTCCCAAGCTCCTCAGGTATTTTCTCCGCCTCGCCTCCTCAGGTGTTCCCGGCTCGCCTAATGCCGCCTCGCTTCCTCAGGTAGTGCCGCCGCCGCACTTAAAAGCTTTCCCGACGCACCTCCCAGGTCCTCCCACCGCGGCTCCTCTCTCCTTGCCAACATGATCGCATCCCGACTCCCGCGCATACTCGATGAGCGCGTTATTCTCAAATAGCGCCAACATGCTGATGTCGTGCGTGCCCGTCTTGTTTTCGCGTTCCTTGCGCAGGTGGCGCTTCCCCACGTCCAACGACTTTGGCGGAGAGATCATCCCCGCGTCTGCCGCCGAGTACAACGTGCAGGTGCGTGCCGCGTGTGGGCGTCGTGTCGAATCACAACGCATGAATAAGGCACAAGAAATGGCTAGGCGTCACATCACACACACACTCACACTCACACTCACTCGTGCCTCGTCTCGTCATACGTGGTTGTGAACCTGTACGGTGGTGTGGTGTGGTGTTGTGCGGTGCAGGCGTACCTGTTCGACGGGTACTGGGAGGACATCGGAACCATCAAGTCCTTCTTTGACGCCAACCTCAACCTCACCGACACGGTATGTCCGCACTCCCCTCGTCTGCCCCACTCTCCGCTCTCTGCTACTTCCCAGCTGCCGTCACCCGGCCCCAGTATCCGTCCTCTGCAATGCACGAGCCCCATTCACTTGTTGCCCGTCCGTCTTTTGGCCAGCAGCGATTAAACTCGCTCATGAATTTCTGTGTATTAAAAACTCTCCTCGCCCCTCTCTTCCCCTCCCCTTCCCCCTCTTCTTCCCCACTCCCCCTTTCCCCTCCCCTTCCCCTGCCCCTCCGCCCCCGCCCGCCCCACCACAGGACGCCAAGTTTAGGTTCTACGATGCGGCCAACCCCATCTACACGTCGCCGCGCTACCTGCCGCCCACTCAGATTGAGCGCTGCCAGGTGCGTTCGCCAGGCGCCGTGCCACTTGCTTCCCCATGGTATCCGTTAGGACCTTGACGTGTTACACGTTTTAGTTACCCAGCTACGCGGTACTAACTTTCCATGACTGCTATTTGCATGTGCTGTGTGGGTGTATGCGCGGTGGCATGGGGGCGGCATTGCTGTACTTTGCACTTGAGCAGGTGAAGCAGTCGATCATCTCGCACGGGTGCTTCCTGCGCGACTGCACCGTCAACCACTGCATCGTTGGCATCCGCTCCCGACTCGAGAACGGCGTCAACCTCAAGGTCAGTCGTCCTCGCGCCTCTTAGTAGGGCTAGCGCGAAGACGGATTAGGGGCAAGATCACGGGCGCTGTAACACAGCTGGTGGTGCAGAGGCGTGGTGCGGGAAAGGACCGTGGTGTGGTGAAGAGGGAGGCAGATTGGTGCAGAGGAGTAAGGGTGTGATGCACAAAGCAGTATGGGCATGTGGGAATGATACAGAGCTGCGAGGGCTTGTGCAAGGGACAAGTGGCGAGAGGAGAGAGTGGCTGCGACTAGGCAGCGCCTCAGCCTTTCTTGGGCGGGAACAGCCTAACAAGGGGTTACCCCGTCTTCCTGTCGAATCACCGACCGGCCTGTGAGCAGGCGCTTAGTAGCCCGAGTGTAAGTAGCACGAGCGGCATCGGAAAGTAGAGCTATTAGCACTTGTGTTTGAAACGAACTGGTTAGTGGGGCTTGCCGCTTTGGCCCGAGCCTTGCATGCAGCTCTAGCCCTTCTCCTCCTGTGCTCCTCGCTTCTCCTTTCCCTCCCCATCTATCGTCCTCACCTCAATTTCTCCCTCGCTTTCTCCCGCCCCCGTTGTGTTGGCGCACGTCTGCTGGCCACAGGATACGATGGTGGTGGGCGCGGATTTCTATGAGACGGACGCGGAGAGGGCGGCGCTTCTAGCTGCTGGCAAGGTGCCCGTGGGCATTGGCGCCAACACCACTATCAGGTGTGGAGTGGGCAACGGGAGGTGCGGGGAGAGCGAGGGGAGGGGCGGATTCATGGTGTGGTGAGCTTGAGAGTTGAGAGAGGCCGCTGTTGCAGCAGTTAAGATTGGAGCCACTACAAAAATCGTGTGCGCGATGGGCGTTGGGATGTGAGGGAAGGACGAGGGGAGGCGCAGGGGTATTGTGTGGTGCGCTTGAGAGATGGGAGGGCTGCTCTGCTGGGCGAGGTGTGGGTGGGCGCTGGTGCCAACACAAGATTCAGGTGCACTGTGGGGCATGGCGACTGGGAGATGTGGAAGGTTGAGAGGATGCATTGTTGAGAGGAGTGAGTGTTGGGCGCTGTGAAATTGTACGGTGCACTGGAGAACTATGAGAAGGCATGCTACTAGCAGCACGCAAGGCATCAATGGGCTGTGGAGCCACTATGATGGGTGTGAGGGAGAATGTGATTGAGAGGACAGGGTGATGGGGTTTCACTAGTGGAAGGGCCAGCAGGGGAGAAAGGCCTTAGTGGCTGAACTGTTTTTGTGTGCGTTTCTGTGTGTGTGCATTTGTGTGCATGTTCTTGTACCGTGCAGCAACGCCATCGTGGACAAGAACGCTCGCATCGGGCAGAATGTGATCCTCGAGAACAAGGACGTGAGTCATGCCGCCATGCCTCCATGCCGCCATGCCTCCATGCCTCCATGCCGCCATGCCTCCATGCCGCCATGCCGCCATGCCACCATGCTGCCATGCCGCTATGCCTCCATGCGGCCATGCCGCCATG
The DNA here is from genome assembly GCA_947470075.1 of Closterium sp. Yama58-4. Lineage (NCBI taxonomy): Eukaryota > Viridiplantae > Streptophyta > Zygnematophyceae > Desmidiales > Closteriaceae > Closterium > Closterium sp. Yama58-4. Next base: position 336,263 of record CANIUD010000121.1, on the reverse strand, counting down.
CCGCCATGCCGCCATGCCTCCTGCCGCCATGCCTCCATGCCTCCATGCCGCCATGCCGCCATGCCACCATGCCGCCATGCCGCCATGCTGCCATGCCGCCATGCCTCCATGCCACCATGCCGCCATGTTGCCATGCCTCCATGCCTCCATGCCGCCATGCCACCATGCCACCATGCCTCCATGCCTCCATGCCTCCATGCCGCCATGCCTCCATGCCGCCATGCCTCCATGCCGCCATGCCTCCATGCCGCCATGCCTCCATGCCGCCATGCCTCCATGCCGCCATGCCTCCATGCCACCATGCCTCCATGCCGCCAGTCCTCTGCTCCCCTGTTTCATCTCTTTGCATCGTGTGGTTACGGAAGTCACGCCTCTGGTCCTGGTCTCTGTTATCCTTCTAGCTGACTCTCACTCATCCATTCCCTGTCTGTGTCGCCTTCTTCACTCGACCAGCACGTGGAGGAGTCAGACCGGTCATCGGATGGGTTCTACATTCGCTCGGGCATCACTGTCGTGCTCAAGAATGCCACCATTGCTGATGGCACCGTCATCTAAGCAATCATTCCTCCATTCCCGAGAGGAATGGTGTAAGATTCCTACTGTGTGTCTGCTCTCGATGAGTTTTTGGGGTGTAGATGTGGATCTGTACGAGTTGCTGTAGCATTGTGAACGCTTTGGTACACAACACAATGCTCGTAGTACTGTCATTAACGATAATACCTATCTCAAAGTTTTGCCATGTCTTAGGGCACATTCCTGGAGCGTGTCACAAAGCCTCGCATGTAGAATGAAGAGATACAGTGCAGTGGACACACTTGATACTCAGGTTAATGCCGTGCAGAGCGGTACATTGCTTTTGCAACGAAGACATATCCTCGCAGAAATGTACCGTTAGTGAATACACCAACTCAAATCCCCACCAAATTTAGGTTCTTGAAATCCAGTGAAAAATCTGGAATGGGGCAGGAGTGATTTGGAGGACCATCCACTAAGGTTGCTACGCGTTTTGTAATAAAATATAGCGCGGAACTTACTGTAACAGGCAAAGCCAAGCTAGAGAGTTCAGTTCTTGCCTGTTCAAATAGCAGCTGTGGTTAGCTTTCCATATCTGTACACAGAACCCATGTCACATCCACAGGTGCAAAATATTACTTAGCTCTCATACGGTACATGCAGTTAAAACAGCAGCACCTCACGCACTGAAGATATCAACAGGCCCAGTGCAGCTGGGCCCACAGGCACCAGCACCGCAGCTCCCAGCCCCCACTGCAAACCGTAGCGGCCGCCTATTCCACCACTTCTGCCGGCTCATCTCCACACTCGAAAACGAAAACTCCTCCTCCCCACTCTTTGCCGCCGCCGCTGCCGCCGCCCCGCCGACCGTGTCCCTTGATATGCTCAGCGCGCCCCAGTGATTGGCCGGGTCGGGGTCAGCCAATGGCAGGCGCCGGAACTTTCTGACGCGGTTGATTCCCGCCATGTCGTTGATAGCCTCGGAGAGGCACGTGCAGAGCAGCAGCACGAGGGGGACAGACTCATCTGGTGCTACCTCCATGGCTGCCCCCTTCCAGTTGAGTAGCGCTGTGGCGCGGCCGTGAGGGGCGTCTGGTGGGAAGCGGACAAGCGTGGCAAAACCCAGGTCTTCCACTGATGGGGCTCCTGGGACCTTGTACTTGTGGTGTCGACCTGGCAGCAGCAGCACCTGTTGAGATGGGGGATTGGTGACGGGAAGTGGGGAGGAACAAAGAGAGGGAAGCAGATGAGCGTGGCGAAACCAGGTCTTGGAGTGATGGGGCTCCTGGGACCTTGTGCTTGTGGTGACGACCTGGCAGCAGGAGGACCTGTTGGGATGGAGGGAGGGGAGCAGCAGAGGGGAAACAACTGGGTGAGACTATAAAGCGGTCCAGTAAGCGCCTCCTGCAGATCGACCCGAATTTTTCAATTTCAAGATTATCACAACTACTCACCCGGCTGGTCCCTTCATCCTCCAGCGTCAGCTGAATCCCCTGTTTGAAGATGGTGACACCCACGTACACTCACCCGACTCGTCCCCTCCTCCTCCAGAGTCAACTGAATCCCCTGGATGAAGATCGTGGCGTCACGCCGGCGCTCGATGGTGACGGTGGCAGTGCGGCCGTTGGGAAGACAGTCGAGCAAGCAGAACCGTTGGATGCGATCGTAATCATCCGACGCCTGTGGCACCGCCTGTGCCACCACCGGCCCCCGCACCACCCCCACCCGCAGATGCGGCGGCTCTGGCTCGGGCAGCGGGACAGGGTCAGTCTCGATGTAGCGCCACCCACCCTGTGAGAGAGAAAATGAGGGCACGAGTTGGGAGGAGTGGGGAAGTGGTCCACAGGGCCTAGGGGACGAGGCAGGTATGAGGCGAGAGGAGCAATAAGGACTGACCTGGTGCAGCAAAAGGACTGACCTGGTGCAGCAAAAGGACTGACCTGGTGCAAGAGAATGACTTTTTCCTTTGGCTCCACAGGAATGGGTCGGTAGCGCGCATGCCATGTGCCCTTGGCCACCCTGCCATGCACACAACCACGCGCAAAGACATGAGAGAAACAGAACAATGGGCTGTGATGCTTCCAAGTCGAGTTTCCAGACGCCTTCCTGACATCACAAAGACACAGGTCACGATATCACCAGCACTCTAAGAACGGTTGCGATTATGCATCGCGTGCTTCGCCGAGCGAACTGAGAGGCATGGGTGAGAGGCATGGGTGAGAGGCATGGGTGAGAGGCATGGGTGAGAGGCATGGCTGAGAGGCATGGGTGAGAGGCATGGGTGAGAGGCATGGGTGAGGGGCATGGGTGAGGGGCTGGAATGGAATCCACAGGCCATGTGCGTGACAAAGACGAAGACCTCTTCATCTCCGTAGTCTATCTCACTCTGAGGCGCCTCACGAATGGACTCACCTCTTGCGGATGACAAACACCTCCTTGTCCTCGTGGTTGTACACCGTGCGCGACCCCCACCGGCCGTACTGGTGGGGACGAAAGGAAAGGAGGGGGGGAGTTGAGCGAGTCAGAAATATCATAAGGGCGCGTCACCTTGAAATTCAAACAGAGCCCCTTGTTCGAACAGGCGACGGGTTACATACATCGCAAAATCTCGATAAGTCCTCGTTGAGTCATCGTCAACTCGCAAAAAACAAAAAACGTCGCTAAATCGAACAGAGCTGTCGGATCCCGCAGGAAGGATTTCACAGTATGCTGCTCGAATGAGGCCGTTCGAATGTTATGCGTGATGAGCACCTACGACGCCCGCCAACAGCACGAAAAAGTTTCCAGGTAGCTTGTGACTGCCTTGTAATGATCGTCATGCAATCAAACCCTTCTAGCGATTGTTGAGCGACGTCGCACGGTGGGCGACGTCGCATTTTCGAACACACCTGTCACCTTTCACCAGATTCTCATATTTTGTTCGAACACCAATATGGTGGTGTTTGGGCACCTGCGTCAGAGGTGACGCACCCTTTTGAGAATTCTCAAAAGTGATTTCAATAGAGGAGACCCTACGCTTGCTGCGGCTCGAATCCATCTTTTCCTGCACATCAAAACGGTGGTGTTTGGGCACCTGCTTCAGAGGTGACGCACCCTAAAGGTGACCACTGATGGTGGTGACGTGAGCTCTCAAGCTCAAAAATTCCCACAGCCATATCTCCTCTCAACCACCTCACACCCACCCGCCTCTCACCCTCTCTCACCCACCTCCCTCTCACGAAACCCACCCCTCGTCACCCACCCACCTGCGGTCTGAAGTCGCGCTGCACGGCGATCTCTTCACAGATCATGGCACCGTTGTCATCTGTGCCTCTCAGGAACACTGTTCTCAGCAGGTAAGGCACGAGCGAAGTCAGAAACACAGCAACATGCACGCTCCACCTCTCACTCACCCACCCACCTGCGGTCTGAAGTCGCGCTGCACGGCGATCTCTTCACAGATCATGGCACCGTTGTCATCTGTGCCTCTCAGGAACACTGTTCTCAGCAGGTAAGGCACGAGCGAAGTCAGAAACACAGCAACATGCACGCTCCACCTCTCACTCACCCACCCACCTGCGGTCTGAAGTCGCGCTGCACGGCGATCTCTTCGCAGATCATGGCACCGTTGTCATCTGTGCCGCGCATAAACACTGTTCTCAGCAGGTACGGCGCTGGTGTGGGGGGCGTGAGAGACACCGCCACATGCACCCGCGGCAACTCACTCGCCTTCCCCCCTCCCCCACTCACCACCAGCGCCCCCGCTCCCACCCCGCTCCCCCCCCCTCCTCCCCCGCTCCCCCCGGCCGACCCATCCGCTCCTCCCGATGCTCCTGCTGCCTTATTCCCCCCTGCCCCATCGTCCCCGTCCCCTCTGATTCCCACAGCAGTGAGCAGATCTACAGAGGCCAGCGCCACCTGTCTATCCACCAGTAGAGCTGGCCGCGATAACACCTCCTCCCAGGTAATACCTCCACTCCCCACCAACCGCGGGCCCCACAACCCGCCCCAGAAGGTCCCTGATTCCGCTCTTAGCTCGAACTGCAATCCAGCTGTTGCCACCTCAGCTTCCAGCGCCCACCGCTGCCGCCAGGCTGGCGGGCGGCAGCCCGGGCGGGCGGGCAGCAAGCGCGTGCGCAGCGAGAAATCGTGGGCGGCGCGTTTCGTCCGGATCATGAGAAAGAGATTCTCAGGCTTGTCGGGATGGAAATTAATCAAACCCCAGACCATGAAATCAACCTCTACAGTCATCCGCGGTTCCAACCCCCTCCCAGCATTCAACTCTGCAACTGTAAACTCCACCGTCCCTCCTTCCAGAGGCAAAACCCGTTTCGGCGCCACGAGCGGCGGCGGCGGGATAGGCACAGGTGCCGGGCCTCGGAACATAGCTCCGGCGCGGTCGAACGGAGAGCCGTAGGTTCGGTCCCAGAGCTGCGCGGTGGCTCGGTAGGCCCACTCGAGGCGCTTGCGTGTGTTGCTGTCGATGGTGTTGGAAGAGGACGCGGCTGCTGCAGTGGCTGCTACAATTGGCATGGCATCTGAATCATCGTGGCCCAGCAGACGGCTTAACAGCCAGTCGCTGTCTTTAGTGTAGGCTGCTGCACACATCTGATGGTGTGGGGAGTGGGACAGGTGGGGCGGGAAAGGTTTTTGAGACGTCACGAAGCAATCTTGTAGGACGTGACTCGGTAGGCCCACTTACCATGAGTGCATGCATGCATTTACCATGAGTGCATGCATGCATTTACCATGAGTGCATGCATGCATTTACCATGAGTGCATGCATGCACTTACCATGAGTGCATGCATGCATTTACCATGAGTGCATGCATGCATTTACCATGAGTGCATGCATGCATTTACCATGAGTGCATGCATGCATTTACCATGAGTGCATGCATGCATTTACCATGAGTGCATGCATGCATTTACCATGAGTGCATGCATGCATTTACCATGAGTGCATGCATGCATTTACCATGAGTGCATGCATGCACTTACCATGAGTGCATGCATGCATTTACCATGAGTGCATGCATGCATTTACCATGAGTGCATGCATGCATGCATGCATGCATGCATACCGTATCATATGCGCAGCTATTATTACCATGTGTGCATGCCAGAGCAGGTCGATGTCACAGGTGGGGGTGACGATCGCCCCTCAGTGAGCTGATCATGCATGCATCACACCAAGACCACCACCGCCACCATGACTGCATGCATGTATCAAGGCATTATCATGTGGGCATGCCTCAAGGCATTACCATGTGCGCGTGCCAGAGCAGGTCGATGTCATAGGTGGGAGTGAGGAAGGCCCCGCGGTTGAGCATGACGAGGTTGAGGAACATGCGGTAGCGCTGCAGCGAGCCCTGCAGGTACTGCCGCTCTAGCATCCACGGCCGATCCACCTGGTGAAGCGTGGGGTTGGCCGTGGGGGAGGGCGGAAAGAGGGGAAAGAGGGGAAGGATGGAAGGGGGGAAGAGGGAAGGGGGGAAGGGGAAAAGGGGGAAGGGGAAAAGGGGGAAGGGGAAAAGGGGGAAGGGGAAAAGGGGGAAGGGGAAAAGGGGGAAGGGGAAAAGGGGGGAGCAAGAGGAGGTAGAGGAACAGTGGTTAGGGTGGAGTGGGGGCACGTCACAAGGGCAAGGTACGTGAATTTTACTTTTGAGAATTCTCAAAAGTAGAATTCATGGAGTGGAGGCACGTTACAAGGGCAAGGCTGCCTACCCACCACCAACCCCATAGGAAAAGGGAGGGGAAGAGGACTGGGTTGGAAAACCCTCATTACCACCCCCGTGCGCGCACCTGGTAGAAGAAGCTGCTCTGGCGTGCCACAGCCGCCTCCAAGTCATAAGTTAGCTCCGAGGGTAGCGATGGGGGCAGCGCTGGTGGCACCACTGCCGCTGCTGCTGCTGCTGCTGCTGCTGCTGCTGCTGCTGCTGCATCTGGCGGCGCTGCTGCTCCGTTCCCCTGCCTCTCCGCCCCATCACCACCGCCACCACCACCACCGCCACCTGTAGCTGCTGCACCGTCTCCTGCCACTGCTCCACTCCCCTCGTCCCTCTCCTCCCCAGCACCACTAGCACCAGCACCACCTGCAGCATCATCACCCGCAGCAGCATCCCCACCTTCCCCAGCAGCAGCAGGAGCAGGAGGAGCAGCAAGGGCGGGCGGGTCGTAGGGCTCTAAGGGGAAGAGCTCCTCCCAGAGCGCCCTGCACGCGGCAGTGGCTGCTGCCTCCCCGCGTGCACTCTCACTGCCCACATCGTCGTCATCCGGGTCGAAAATACCTCCGTCTAACAGCCGGCCCAGGATGGTGCTGCAGTCCTCTGCATAGGCTTCCTGTGATGGGGAGTGGGGTTGAGGAATGGCAATTGGGAAGGAGGGGAAGTGGCGAATGGACATAAAAGGCTTGAGTTGGTGCCTCTGCCTCCCGGCGCGCTCTCACTGCCCACATCGTCATCATCCGGGTCGAATATCGCCCCGTCTAACAGCCGACCGAGAATGGTGCTGCAGTCCTCTGCATACGCCTCCTGAGGTGAGGAGTGCGGGTGAGGGAATGAAATTGGGAAGTAGGGGAAGGGGGCGAATGGACATAAAAGGCTTGAGGAGGGGCTGCTGCCTCCCCGCGTGCGCTCTCACTGCCCACATCGTCGTCATCCGGGTCGAAAATAGCTCCGTCTAACAGCCGGCCCAGGATGGTGCTGCAGTCCTCTGCATACGCCTCCTGAGGTGCGGAGTGTGGGAATGGGGGGAGGAGGGGAAGGGAGGAGATGGGCCAACAGGCTTGAGGAGGAGGGGTGGTTGGGTTGGGAGAAGGGAGGGTGAGCAAAAAAAGGGGGGTTGAGCACAAAAAGGGGGGTTGAGCACAAAAAGGGGGGTTGAGCACAAAAAGGGGAGTTGAGCACAAAAAGGGGGGTTGAGCACAAAAAGGGGGGTTGAGCACAAAAAGGGGAGTTGAGCACAAAAAGGGGGGTTGAGCACAAAAAGGGGGGTTGAGCACAAAAAGGGGGGTTGAGCACAAAAAGGGGGGTTGAGCACAAAAAGGGGGGTTGAGCACAAAAAGGGGGGTTGAGTACAAAAAGGGGGGTTGAGCACAAAAAGGGGGGTTGAGCACAAAGAGGGGGGTTGAGCAAAAAAAGGGGGGTTGAGCACAAAAAGGGGGGTTGAGCACAAAAAGGGGGGTTGAGCACAAAAAGGGGGGTTGAGCACAAAAAGGGGGGTTGAGCACAAAAAGGGGGGTTGAGCACAAAAAGGGGGGTTGAGCACAAAAAGGGGGGTTGAGCAAAAAAAGGGGGGTTGAGCACAAAAAGGGGGGTTGAGCACAAAAAGGGGGGTTGAGCACAAAAAGGGGGGTTGAGCAAAAGGCATGTCATTTGATGGCATGGGAAAGAAAAGAGGGAGGGAAAGAAAAGAGGGAGGGAAAGAAAAGAGGGAGGGAAAGAAAAGAGGGAGGGAAAGAAAAGAGGGAGGGAAAGAAAAGAGGGAGGGGCAGAAGGCACATACGGGGTTGAGGCGGTGCACGAGCCACACCCACTGGACGTCCAGCGGGTGACACGTCAACGGGGAGAGGGGCCAACAAGGGGAATGGGGGAGCAAAGGGGGAAGGGAGGGCGCGGGAGGGGCGCGGAGCAAGGAGCACGCACCGGGTTGAGGCGGTGCACGAGCCACACCCACTGCACGTCCAGCGGCGGCTGTAGCGTGCGCATGACCTCGTCCGTCTGCCCGTACGCCATGCGCAGCCAACACTGCTCGTACCTGCCATGCGTTTTACGCGAGAACGCGGAAGGAAGAGGTGCGGGAGGGGGGAGGGATGAGCTGGAGTAGCGGAAAATAAATCAGGCACGAGACGTGGATGGGGAAACGCGCGGCGGAAAATGGTTGAGGCGCCTCAAAAATGGAAAATGGTTGAGGAAGGAGGGCGGTGTTGCTGGCACACAAGACGACTACTGACGGGACACAGCCGAGCCGCGGTTCGTTTGAGCGCGGAGGACGATGCGCGCAACCGCTTGAGTCGACTCAACAAGTCATTCGGACCACAGGAGGAAGTCGCGCGAACACTTCGTGATCCTAATGGCCGCATTCCTGCGCGTCGAACACGCCCTTCACGTCTTTCACGTCGCAGTCCGCATCCGTTTTCAACGTCGCATTCTACGCGCGATTTGAGGCGCACCTCCTAATAGCATCCTTAACGGCCGGCCCGGCGTACAGCCGGCCGTTCTGGTCGACGCGGCGCAGCAGCGTCATGAGCTGCTTCGCCGCCGCCGGCAGATCCGCGCTGACGCGCACCGCCTCCACCGCCTTCCACGCTTTCGCCATCTCCAGCTCGTCCTCCTCCTCCTCCGCCAAAAGCGGCGTCTCCATCGCCGCGTCAATCGCGGCGGCGGTCACGGCGAGGTCCTTGTTGCCCTTCTCGCCCTTGCTCTCCCTGCCGGGCTTGCTGCCGCCGCGACTCGCCATTTTCGAGGAGAACTGAACCAATCACGAAGAACGACGTGGCCGAAAGATTTCGATTCCGAAGCGGTGCGATAAGTTTCTGGACGTGAGCTTATACGGGGGACATGGTGTCAGGCCACATGGTGGGGAAGTCAAGCAGGAAATTCCCCTGCGTGGTTGTTGCAGACTCGAGGCAGACAGAAACCCAGATAGGCAGCAGAGAATGGGAGGGGCGAATATTTCTCACCCATCACAGGTGTTCCGTTTCGAACGTTCCGATTTTGGATACAAATTATCATTCCTCACATGTATTTGGTGTATAGCTCTTTTGGCGTTCAGAAGTCGCATCACTGCCAGATTCTTTGTATCACACATTTCGGTTCGGCAACCGTCCTCGCATCCATACGAACAGCTTGTATCGGAGACTAGGGAAGGATCCAAAACATCCAAACCAGCCACGCCTCCGAATCGCAGCCGTTGGTTGCTCTATCCTAATTTTTGCACAGCCACGTCAGCGCTACCTCACCAAAAGCCATGAATCATCACGTGGAATTCCCAAGGCGAATTCCCCTACAGTCTTCCCGTCAATCTCAGAGACCGTCAGACTCACCGCACACCACCGTAGCCACTGCTGTCGCTTCCCTTTCCCGTCTCCCCTCACCATCACCTCACCTCCACCATACCTCCCAGCCCATTCCATCTCTTCTGGGTTTCTCTCTAACGATTCCTAGAATCTGCCATTTCCCTTAGTCGCTGTGGCCATGGCGACCGCGTCTCTCTCCGCGCAGAGCGCTTCGAGGTTGTCGTTTTCCAGCAGCGCGTTGACCGGCTGCTGCTCACAGCTCAAGGCGGTTAGCCTTGTCGCTGCCAAGCCACAGTTCAGCGAGAATGGCCGGCTCGCCGTGAGATGCGCCGGAAAGGGCGGGTTCATTCCCGCGGAGCACCGGTGGATGTACGAGGGCATTGAGAACAAGGGACCGGTACGGTTTAAGGATTGCGATAGCTTATTAGAGAAGCATGAAAAGGTTTATCTAGGGCATGTCGTTACCCTGAAGTTAAGACGTTACTCAGAGTGTCTTAGTTTTTCAAGCATAGCTCCATCAGCGCGTAGTTAACCCAATGTAGTGGATCAGCTTATCCGATCGGAATGACGGTTCAGGCATCCAAGGCTATTCACCACGTTGCTGCGGTTAACGTTTAGTGGTTGTCGCGGTAGTGTCGACAAGCATGAGTATCTTGAAAAGTTGCTAGTCGCTACGCTGAACCGTGTGAATGCGACGCTGACAGCCGTAGATTGCTCGCGTCGAATGCTGCCAGCAGTTAGGTGAAAGCCTGCGAAGCAGGGTTTTGGCGTCAACAACAAGTTGTAATGTTCCTCGCGGCCAGGCCACCCGCCTACTTACTCGCAGCACACAGACAAAGCCCATGCCTGCTCCTTCCACGACTGACTTACTCTCCCACCTCTCCAGCCTCTCTTACTTCTCCGGCCTTCCGCTCGTTTCTGGTCTCAAGGCATCGACCCCCCCCGTCTACCCCTCTTCCGAACCTTTCTGCTCGCATCCATTCCTCCTCCCCCCAATCGTGCAGGCGGAGCACATTACAGTGAGATACAGAGGTTGGCCTTCTCTTATTTTCCCCATCCCTTAATATCCCTAACCGCCATTGTCTCACCCTTGACCTTCAAATGCAGGACGAGTGGAACCGCACGTACTACCCGAAGGACGCGGACCATCCGAACGTGGAGCAGTGGTACATTCCCTCGCACCCCTTATCCCTAAGACCACCCTCTCTCTCCTCATCCGCAGGTCGAGTGGAACCGCACGTACTACCCGAAGGAGGCGGACCATTTGAACGTGAAAAAACTGTATTTTATTCTCCCCCCCTCCCTCCATCCCTGTATACCACCACCTTTCTCCTCATCTGCAGGACGAGTGGAACCGCACGTACTACCCCAAGGAGGCGGACCATCTGAACGTGGAGAAGCAGTGGTACATCGTGGATGCGGCGGACAAGCGCCTGGGCCGCCTCGCCTCCACCATCGCGAACCACATTCGCGGCAAGGACCAGCCCACGTACACGCCGTCCGTCGACATGGGTGCTTATGTCATCGTGGTGAGTGTGTGGGTGCTACGGTTGTGCTGCGTGATAGGGTTTGCGATCACCATCGCCAACCACATCCGCGGCAAGGACCAGCCCACGTGCACACCATCCGTCGACATGGGCGCGTATGTGATCGTGGTGAGTGCGTGGGTGCGACGGCTGTGTGGTGTGTTAGGGTTGCAAGGCACCTTCACAACGCCCTTTCTCGCCCTTATTCCCGCTCGCCCGACTGTCATGTGAACGCGGAAATGGTAACGCTGCCGGGGAAGAAGCGCACGCAGAGAGATGTACCCACTGCACGTAGAGCTCAACTTCCTTCGTTCCGCCCCTTTCACCTCCCCCACTCCTCCCCCCTTCCTCTCGCCCTCCGCCCCCCCTCCTCCCCACTTCCTTCCACCCCCCTCCCCCATCCCCCACCACTGCTGGCAGGTGAACGCGGAGAAGGTTGCGGTGACGGGCAAGAAGCGCGCGCAGAAGATTTACAGGCGGCACTCGGGGCGGCCGGGCGGGATGACGGAGGAGACGTTCGACCAGGTGCAGGCGCGCATCCCCGAGCGCATCGTCGAACATGCCGTGCGGGGCATGCTGCCCAAGGGCCGGGTGAGCTGCGGGCTGGGGGGTTTGGGGGTGGGGCTGGGCGTGGGGGTGGGGTTGGATGGCGGCGGTAGGGCTGGTTCGCGGTTTATCATAAGGAAGAGATACGCAACTCGGTGATCGTTGTGGAGCACGCCGCGGGGGGCATGTTGCCCAAGGGCTGGGTGAGCTGCGGTCTGGGGGGCTTGGTAGTGGGTCTGGGCGTGGCGGTGGGGCTCGGTGGCGGAGGGGCTGGGTGGCGGTGTATCAAAGGTGTTGAAACGCAACCCTGAGAGAAATGTGGAGCACGCCGAGCAGGGCACGCTGCTCAAGGGCCGGGTGAGCCGCGGGATGAGGGGCTTGGGGTTGGGGCTGGGCGGTGGGGCTGAGCTGGGACGCTATGCTCGATATAGAGCTGCGACGTGTAAAGGGTCATGTAACATATCGTTGCCTGCTGCCCGTGGGCCGGTGAGCTGAGTGCCTGGAAACTTGGGGATTGGGGGTGGGGGTGGGGGTGAGCTTGGCGGTTTGGGTGAGTGGCATTGTGAGAGAGGTAGAGTTATATGTTGGGGAGAGCAGTGGAGCTCGACGTGCGGGGCATGCTGCCCAAGGGGCAGGTGGTAACAAGGCATGGGCTGAGGACAGGGGGGGCAGTGAGGTGGGGGCATGTTGAAGCACATTTTCGGATCCATGTTTGAAAGAATCCTGGAGCGGTTTGGGTGGGGCTTGTTTTCAAGGGGAGGGTCTATTTATTCTAGGGTGAGGGGTGGGCACTGGTTCGCTGCATGAGGGAAGATGGGATGATTGAGTACCTCGTGGAATCACATGGAGCAGTATACAAAAGGTGGAGCAAGAGATGGTATGTTTCAGTGATTTCTTTGATTCTTGTGTACTGACTACTGTGCCTTTTGGTTTTGTGTCCCTCCTTTCCACACCAGTTGGGCCGCCGCCTATTCACACACCTCAAGGTGTACAAGGGAGAGTCGCACCCACACGAGGCCCAGATGCCACAGCCTCTGCCGATTCATGACAAGCGCATCTCTCTTGCTTGAAAAAAACAATTCATTAGCCCATTGCTGTAGTTGCTAGACTGCTGTTATAAATCTCATTTGTGCTCTGAAGTATATCTTGGCCTCCTTGTTCTGTTCCGCTTTCTCATGGACCATCCTTGCTACCGCCATGAACGCACGCGCGATAGTGATTTACTCCGCTAAAATCAGCCTCTGTATTTGTGACAAAGGAAGACGTGTATTAACCGAGCATGCGATAAGCTCTGAGGCTCCAAGAAGCGTGCGCTGTCGTGGTTCTGGCGCTCTCCATTCGTGCGCCAGTGACAAATCAACAGCAACCATCCAGCGCCACGATTCTTCGTTTGTCGCGCTTCGATAAAATATAAAACGCGACTCGACACCCACCAAATTGTCACTCCACAATGCCCCCAGCCGGCTTGCTCCCCCAACCCCACGGCTTCCTGAAGTGGCGGAATTTGTTGCGTTGCGAATGTCCTCCCATGTGGTCGTGGCGTGGGGTGTGTGATTCCCCTCCCCCCCTCGATAGGTATGTTCGGTTTTCGTTTCGATCGTCTCTTGGCCGTTTTCAACCCGCCTGCCTCACAGAAGCCACGTCACGACGACTCACGATCATCTGCGAGGACTAGCACTAGTCCGATAGGGGCACCTTGCAGCGTTGTACGATCATGTCCACCACGCACGGCTACGTTCGCTGCTGGTTGGCAAGAACAGCATGTCATTCTGTGCTGCCGGCTCCAGTCATAGTCCTTTCCGCCCCTCGAGCACCAGCTGTTCCATTCACACTAGTGCTGTTGTCATCCATCCGCGCTTATAGGACAGAGGGGATGGATCAAAGGGCTTTAGAGCCTCCAGTAAGCGGCTGACGGATTGTTTCACCCATTGCATCAACAACTAGTTAGTAACGAAAAGACATAAAAAATACGCTCTTTTATTCATGCTCGAGCCGCGCTACTAGCTCACACTCGAGCCGCAACTAACTAGTACGAATTAGCAGTCATAGTCCTTCTGCTGAAGACATAAGCCCAGACCTGGGATCGAAGGATGATGACGCGTCCACCTTTCAAGGGCTCGCAGCAGGGGTGGGGCGTACACGCGGCCGCGACGCTCGGCGCGTTGATGACACTGTTAGTGTGCGGGGTACGTGCCGATCCGTCACTCTGTGCAATGTACCGATACAGGAACGAGCCAAGAACAGGTCTACATTTCGATGGCGATCGAGTTTTCAGACGCGGCGCCGCATGGTCAGGCGATGCGCGGCGCGATTGTTATGAGAGGCACCCATGCCCACGTCAGCGCCTCCCTCTGCGTTCGTGCCTACTAGAGTGCACCCATGCCGGTTCGGTGCATCGGCGCTAACGTGCGCCTGAGTGATGACGTGCGCCCTGCTGACGTGCGACAACCACTGTGTAGAGTGGAACGATGCCGGTTCGGCGCATCAGCGCTGTCCTTGCCGCGTTCTTAGCCGTCGTGATGACTGGAGAACCTCTGAAGCGCAATCAGTATTACTTCTCACGACTGAGTTTTGAGGCGTCACAAATCTCAGGACTGCCTCTGCACCCGAAGACGATCTTGAAACGTCACAAATCTGAGTTTTAAGATGAGGTGTTGTAGTAATCATGTCGACGATTTTTGGGACGACTCAATAATCGTCTCTCCGGCTTGATAACGTACGCTTCGAGCCTGCCTTGGGACTCGAAATGTTTTGTTTTAACTCGACTCAAAGAACCACGCTTTCCCGACCTCGTCTTCTCGTCCGTCTCTTTGCCAATCAGGCCCTGATCCAAGACGCAATTTTTGAGAACTCTCAAGAATCGCTCACAAGAGCCACGCCTTCCCCTCTTCTCCCCATCCGTCTCTCGTCAATCAGGCCCTGGTCCAAGATGCAGTGGCGCCATTCCTCTCCCCGCTCCTCCTCTCCCGCTCCTCCCCGCTCCTCCGGTTTCGCTCCTCCGTTCTCTCCTCCACCTCTCCCTCCTCCGCCGCTCCGCGCCAAGCCGCTTCGAACAGCACCGCTGGCGCCGGCAATACCCCTTGTCCTGCACTTGAAGCCGCGGCAGTAGCGGGTGATGCAGGAAGCGGGAGCGGCGGAGATGGCGGATTTAGCGCGGGGACGAGTGGCGGAGAAGGTGACGGGAAAAGCAGCGAGGAGGAACAGCGGAATGAAGCGGGTGACGTGCTGACTCCGGCGCAATTATCGGTGAGTGATGACGCGATGGCGCAATTATCGGTGAGTGATGACGCGATGGCGGATAATGCGTCATAGCGGGTAGAGCGGTGTGCGGAGTGGCGGATAATGCGGTATACGGTGTGTCTGGATGAGGTGAACGTGCCACGTGGATGGTCGCGTCGCTGGAGTGGCCCGCTCTTCTCCTCCCACACTTCTCTTTGCGAGCGGTTCTTGAGAATTCTATTAAATCCCTCCACTCCCACGCTTCTCTCCTCCCCCCTCTGCGTTTTCTTGTTGCTCCCTGCGAGCGTGCGTGCGTGGGTCTGCCTATGTTGCTCTGTGCGTGCGAACGCGTGCGTGCCCTTGCGTCCGGCAGAGCTACACGGAGGCCATGGAAGCGAGGCGAAGGCGGAACGGGTCGGATGAGGCTGTGACGAGGGCGCTTGAGGCGGAGGCGCGGCAGTGGCGGCAACGAACCTACCAGCAGCGCGGATTCCTCTACGAGTTCAGGTGCTGCTGCCATTCCTCTACGAGTTCAGGTGCTGCTGCCACACCAGGGGCCCTAGTCAATCACATATACGTGTGGTTGTACACGGCCAAGCTCTCCTACCTTGTCTTCCTCCTACCTGCCTCTCTTCCCCGCTCACATACTCACTCACGCATTTCTCCTCCTCTACCCGGCCCCATTCCTCTCCTCCATCCCCCCCAATAACTCCTCTCTCATTTCTCCATTTCCCCAGCGCATACCGCATCAGCCCCTCTCGCTTTGTCGTACTCGGTATAAGCAGCCTCAATTTCACGTGGCTGACGGGGGGGGAGGGCTGCCGATGGGTGGGGCGAGACGGCAGCAGCGTGAACGGTTCAGTGTGGTACAGAGACTTCATGCGCCCCAAAACTCAGGTGCTTCGAGTCATTTTTAAACAATTTCACCCAACACTTACGCACCCTTCCCCTCATCCTCGTTATAAACTTACTCGCTAGTCACATTTGTTTCCTCCAGTCCCTTGCCCTCCCTCCCTTCACTTCCTCACCCTCGTCCCCCTTGCAGACAGACTCGATAGCGAAAACAGTCAACATCAGACTCTCTCCTCTTTCCTCTACACCCCTTCCGCTCACCCCCGTTACAGACTGACTCGCTAGCAGCGTTCTGCCAGCTGTGGGGCAACACGTCCCAGGCGGGCGGCTATCTGGTGATGACCATGGACGGCGTCGAGGCTGCTGTCCTTAATGAGCGGCCGGGGCAGGTGAGATTTGGGGCAGGTGGGATACGTTTTGAGTCGACTGTAGACTCACCGGCTATCTGGTGATGACCATGGATGGCGTGGGGGCTGCTGTCTTCAATGAGCGCCCGGGGGAGGTGAGCTTTGGGGGAAGTGAATGTTTTGAGGACAGCAGATGTGGAGCAAATCAAATGATGGAGAACAAAATTCATTCCGTTTTGATTACAAAAAAGAAAAGTAATAAAAGAAAAGAAAACACGTCCAGCTCACTCCAAACCACCACACTTCTTTACTCTTCTCCTCCTCCCCTCCCCCTCTCCTTCCCACAGCCATTGGTGCCCCCTACAGACGCCTCCCTCCCCGTGCACCTCACGTGGTGCTCACAGCCTCTCTACGGCACGCTAGACGCGGGCATGGTGTGGACCTGGGCGGAGTATCACCGCATACACGCCAACGTCTCCCGCTTCATCTTCTATGACATGGCTGCGTGGACTCCTGCCCTCTCTGCACTCTTCGCGCCGTACTTTGCTGCCGGCATGGCTGCTGTCACGGACATGGCGAGAGGAAGGCGGTTCGGGTTTCACGCGGGGGAGGGGGCGCTGAGCTTCATTACCAAGCACCAGGTCCGTGGTGGAAGATTTTGAGCTAGTTTTCATTTCAAGCATACCTTCATATGCACTTTTCATGCTCACACTCGTGCGTACATACATACATTTGTTCATTTGTATCCTGGAGACACATACTGGGCGGATTATACTCCTTTTCAGCACCCCCTCCCACCGCATCCCACCCACTCCCACCAGACGCTAGCAGGCAACGACTGCATATACCGGTCGCTCTTCACCTCCCGCTGGGTCACACTACACGACACCGACGAGTACCTCTCGCCCGCACCCCCCCACTCCCTGCACTCGCTGCTCGCCGCCCACGCCCACGCCCCCTGGCTCTCCCATGGAGCACTTGTCGTCGACCCGTCCGTATGTGAAGGGGAAGGGGCGGGGGAGCAGGCTCCTGCTGCTGCTGCAGTGGCGCCTGGTGGGGGTGCTGCAGTGGCGCCTGGTGGGGGTGCTGCAGTGGCGCCTGGTGGGGGTGCTGCAGTGGAGGTTAATGGTACCGGCGCGGCAGGAAGCGGCAGGCAGGGCGGTGAGAGGCCGTGGGATGAGGCTGGCGTGGCAGAGGCGAAGAGGCGCGCAGTTGAGGTGCTGTCCCGGATGGTGTTCCGGCGACCAGACGTGTGGTGCATGCGCGACGGGGCAGAGGGGCAGCAGATCGATGGGGACCTCTGTGAAGACTGGCGGGGCCACCGCAAGCTGATTCTCAACCCGCGCAAGGTGAGACGACGGCCTCTCACAACCACCCATTCATTCACCGTTCCAGACCTCAGTTCCAGTCCACCCACATGGCACGTGAAATCACTTTTGAGAATTCTCAAAAGTGATTTCAATATAACCCACATGGCACGTGACCCGCAGAAGCATGGTGTGGTGCATTCTCCTTCAAAGCTACCTCCCCTTCCTCCCCCTAACCACTCCCCCTTGTCGTCCCATTCCTGCCCGCCATGCCTCAGTCATGTCAATCCACATGGCCCAAGAGCCTCAGAGGAGCGGAGTGGTGCTTAGCACATAACCACGAACCCCTCCCCTTGTTAACTCATCCCCTTTGCTTGTCAACCCCTTTCCCTCCTTCAGACCGGGGTCATATCATGTCAATCCACGCGGCACGCGAGCCACGGAAGGGAGGTGCGGTGCTG
This sequence comes from Closterium sp. Yama58-4, assembly GCA_947470075.1. Classification (NCBI taxonomy): domain Eukaryota; kingdom Viridiplantae; phylum Streptophyta; class Zygnematophyceae; order Desmidiales; family Closteriaceae; genus Closterium; species Closterium sp. Yama58-4. Next base: position 318,494 of record CANIUD010000121.1, on the reverse strand, counting down.
AACACACCCCCACCAATCACTCCCCTTCCTTGTTGACTCATTTCCTTCTCACCTGCGTGTCATCCCCTCTCTCCCCCATGCAGACCGAAGTCATGTCCATCCACATGGCCCGAGAGCCTCAGAAGGGCGGCGTGGTGCTGAACGCAGCAACGGAGTTGCGGCACTTCCATTTGCCCGGAGTGGTCAACCCGGTCAACGCGCAATGCCAAACCATTGTGCCGCCCGGGGGGTCCACCGGGTGGCATGTGAGGGACACCACTGTTGCTGACAAGCTGCGGCTACTAGCTAACGCGTCGGCACCGCAGCCTCAACCTTAAGCACTAGGAGCATCACACCACGCTGCATAGTTTCGACTCTTACCAGTAGGTGGTTTGTGAGGGACACCACTGTTGCTAACAAGCTACGGCTACTAGCTAACGCCTCGGCTCGGCCCCTCTGCCTGTACCCTAAGGAACATTACACCACTCTATAGTACCGTAGATTCTTTACTCTTCATAAGGCTGCAGACAAACTACAGCTACCAGTGGTGTACCCCACCCATCCGTCAGTCTCAACCATTTATTACTAGCTAACACCTTGGCGCCACCGCCATGAACTTTTAAAAGCAGGTCCCTTCTTGTGGCCATGCGAGGTTCATGAGGGGGGGATGCTGGCTAATCTGGAAAGCCACGATTGTCCGACAACTCTGTTGACATTACCCAGACCGTATTTTGAGAGCCTAGAGACCGGCCAGAATCTGGCCGCCGGATATTACTAACACCCCGTATCCCCCCGCCGACACCACATTGCTGGTTTACTCCGGATAGTAAATATTTATTTCCAGTGGAACTGTAATTGGGGAGGAGTGTCACTTTTTTTGCGCTCTTGAATCACCACTAGCTGGCAACAGAGGATACAGTAATACCACTACTGCGTTTCAATACCAACACATTTCTAGACCCTGCAGGTGCACTGTCTCTGCTCCTACCACTAAAACTGCAAAGACAGCTCGCACCGCACTACACCACAACAAACCTGGTCATCTACTAAAAATAATATTTCACAGCTACTCCACTGCAGCATGTCACTGCAGGCGCACCGGTGAATGAAGTGGGAGACACACCAGTGTCACAAAACAACAACTGCTCAGCTCTCTTAGCGTCCAGGTGCTCCCTCTCTCGCTTTAAGGCGCCTGGGAAGGCGGCATGAGGGTCACGAGGCAACGGCTGCTCGGGCCCGCTTGACTTCCATATACTGCCGCTCGCTCACTGCCTTCTTTGCATGCCGCCGCTGCAGCAACGATGCAGCGAGGGGAGGGGGCAGGAGAGCAGTGATATGGGGGAGCGGGAGAGAGGTAGCAGCAATTTGAGGGGAGGGTGTTGGTGGTAGCACTTGCAATTTAAGCAAGGTGGTGGTGGCTGGTGGTGTTACTTACAACGTAGGCATGGTGGTGGTGGTGCTACGGTACTTACGATGTAGGCATGGTGGTTGTCAACGATTCGAGTGACGATGGTGGTAGTGGTGGTCTCTGCTGCGCTCTCCACCTGCCTCACCATACCCCTCGCCCTCGCTGCCGCGTACCGCTGCTCCTCGTCCTGCCATCACTCCATTGGGAAGCACACGGGGGGGAATGTACAAGTGGCATTTGGCATGGGCACTGGGCATGGGCATGGGAAGCACGTGCCACGAACACTGGGCAAAGGGTGAATGCGCCACAAGGGAGTGAGGGGACATGAAACAGCATTGAACAGAAACAAGAAGGGGAACTCAAAACCAAAATGGTTCAACTCGGAGAACACATGGGCACGAGGGCACGAGGCCACGAGGGCACGAGGGCACGGGGGCACGGGGCATGGGGCATGGGGCATGGGGCATGGGGCACGGGGCATGGGGCACGGGGCATGGGGCATGGGGCACGGGGCATGGGGCATGGGGCACGGGGCACGGGGCATGGGGCATGGGGCATGGGGCATGGGGCATGGGGCACGGGGCATGGGGCACGGGGCATGGGGCACGGGGCACGGGGCATGGGGCATGGGGCATGGGGCATGGGGCATGGGGCATGGGGCATGGGGCATGGGGCATGGGGCATGGGGCATGGGGCATGGGGCATGGGGCATGGGGCATGGGGCATGGGGCATGGGGCATGGGGCATGGGGCATGGGGCATGGGGCATGGGGCATGGGGCATGGGGCATGGGGCATGGGGCATGGGGCATGGGGCATGGGGCATGGGGCATGGGGCATGGGGCATGGGGCATGGGGCATGGGGCATGGGGCATGGGGCATGGGGCATGGGGCATGGGGCACGGGGCAGTATGGGGCATGGGGCATGGGGCATGGGGCATGGGGCACGGGGCACGGGGCATGGGGCATGGGGCATGGGGCATGGGGCACGGGGCACGGGGCACGGGGCATGGGGCATGGGGCATGGGGCATGGGGCATGGGGCATGGGGCACGGGGCATGGGGCACGGGGCATGGGGAATGGGGCACGGGGCACGGGGCATGGGGCATGGGGCATGGGGCATGGGGCATGGGGCATGGGCCATGGGCCATGGGGCACGGGGCACGGGGCACGGGGCACGGGGCACGGGGCACGGGGCACGGGGCACGGGGCACGGGGCATGGGGCATGGGGCATGGGGCACGGGGCACGGGGCAAGGGGCATGGGGCATGGGGCATGGGGCATGGGGCATGGGGCATGGGGCACGGGGCACGGGGCACGGGGCACGGGGCACGGGGCACGGGGCACGGGGCACGGGGCACGGGGCATGGGGCATGGGGCATGGGGCATGGGGCATGGGGCATGGGGCATGGGGCATGGGGCATGGGGCACGGGGCACGGGGCATGGGGCACGGGGCATGGGGCATGGGGCACGGGGCACGGGGCACGGGGCATGGGGCATGGGGCATGGGGCATGGGGCATGGGGCATGGGGCATGGGGCATGGGGCATGGGGCATGGGGCATGGGGCATGGGGCATGGGGCATGGGGCATGGGGCATGGGGCATGGGGCACGGGGCATGGGGCAGCGGGCACGGGGCACGGGGCATGGGGCATGGGGCACGGGGCACGGGGCATGGGGCATGGGGCATGGGGCATGGGGCATGGGGCATGGGGCATGGGGCATGGGGCATGGGGCATGGGGCACGGGGCACGGGGCATGGGGCATGGGGCATGGGGCACGGGGCACGGGGCACGGGGCACGGGGCACGGGGCACGGGGCACGGGGCACGGGGCACGGGGCACGGGGCATGGGGCATGGGGCATGGGGCATGGGGCACGGGGCACGGGGCACGGGGCACGGGGCACGGGGCACGGGGCACGGGGCACGGGGCATGGGGCACGGGGCATGGGGCATGGGGCACGGGGCATGGGGCATGGGGCACGGGGCATGGGGCACGGGGCATGGGGCACGGGGCATGGGGCACGGGGCACGGGGCATGGGGCATGGGGCATGGGGCATGGGGCATGGGGCATGGGGCATGGGGCATGGGGCATGGGGCATGGGGCATGGGGCATGGGGCATGGGGCATGGGGCATGGGGCATGGGGCATGGGGCATGGGGCACGGGGCATGGGGCATGGGGCACGGGGCAGAGGGCATGGGGCATGGGGCACGGGGCATGGGGCATGGGGCACGGGGCACGGGGCATGGGGCATGGGGCATGGGGCATGGGGCATGGGGCATGGGGCATGGGGCATGGGGCATGGGGCATGGGGCATGGGGCATGGGGCACGGGGCATGGGGCATGGGGCACGGGGCACGGGGCATGGGGCATGGGGCACGGGGCATGGGGCACGGGGCATGGGGCACGGGGCATGGGGCACGGGGCACGGGGCATGGGGCATGGGGCATGGGGCATGGGGCATGGGGCATGGGGCATGGGGCATGGGGCATGGGGCATGGGGCATGGGGCATGGGGCATGGGGCATGGGGCATGGGGCATGGGGCATGGGGCACGGGGCATGGGGCAGAGGGCACGGGGCAGAGGGCATGGGGCATGGGGCATGGGGCATGGGGCATGGGGCATGGGGCATGGGGCATGGGGCATGGGGCATGGGGCATGGGGCATGGGGCATGGGGCATGGGGCATGGGGCATGGGGCATGGGGCATGGGGCATGGGGCATGGGGCATGGGGCATGGGGCATGGGGCATGGGGCATGGGGCATGGGGCATGGGGCATGGGGCATGGGGCATGGGGCATGGGGCATGGGGCATGGGGCATGGGGCATGGGGCATGGGGCATGGGGCATGGGGCATGGGGCATGGGGCATGGGGCATGGGGCATGGGGCATGGGGCATGGGGCATGGGGCATGGGGCATGGGGCATGGGGCATGGGGCACGGGGCATGGGGCATGGGGCACGGGGCACGGGGCACGGGGCACGGGGCACGGGGCACGGGGCACGGGGCACGGGGCACGGGGCATGGGGCAGAGGGCGCGGAGCACAGGGCAGAGGAGGGAGAGAAGCAGTGAGGGAGAGGCGCACCTTGCAGAGGGGATTGGACTCGGCCACAGTGCCGTGCACAACGAGGGAGATGTTGTACGCTGCTATCTGCATGCAGGACAGCGTGCGCGATACAATACAAGCATGGTGCAGCATGCCAACAGAGGGAGACGACTGAGAGGGAAGTCCAGCACAACCTGGCATCATCCATACATACAGCACAATGCATGATGCATGATGCATGATGCATGATGCATGATGCATGATGCATGATGCATGATGCATGATGCATGATGCATGATGCATGATGCATGATGCATGATGCATGATGCATGATGCATGATGCATGACGAATGATGCATGATGCATGACGCGTTGCCAGCAAGAACATACCAGTTGATCAGAGACGACCCAGGGGGCGTCCAGCACGACTTCGTCAACACTACGGCAGGCGAGGAGCGAGAGGCAGCGCTCGTGCATGCCCATGATGGGATGGTGCTGTCCTCTGTTCGCCCGCACCGTGGCGACTATCGCTGTGCACGCCCACCAGCAGGAATGTGCCCAGCTCCTTGGCCGCTCGTAGCGTCTGAGTGGGAGAAAGGGGAGGAGGGGGGGGAGAGGATGAGGAAGAGGCATGGAGGGGAGCGGAGAGAAGGTGAGTGAGCGCTGGTCCACAATGGGGTGGTGCTGCCCTCTGTTCGCCCGCACCGTGGCGTCGCTGCGCACGCCAACCAGCAGGAACGTTCCGAGCTCCTTCGCTGCTTGTAGCGTCTGTGTGGGGAGGGAGACAAATGGTGAATACGGTTTGTTTCGAGTTTGCTTTGCTTTAGTACGTTGTTGAATGGTATGGAACGGTATGAAGGAAAGGTGGCCCCACCTGCACGTGGCCTACCCCACCTGCACGTGGCCTATCCCACCTGCACGTGACCTGCACGTGCTGGATTCCACCTGCACGTGGTCTGCTCGTGCCTGCACGTGACCTGCACGTGCTGGATCTCACCTGCACGTGGCCGCTGTGGAAGACGTCGAACGCCCCATCAATGTACACCACGCGCGCGTATGGGTCTATGCTGCGCGGCTGAGCGCGCGGATACAGGGGGAATGGGGACGGGGGAAGGGGAAAGGCAGAAACGGGAAAAAGAGGAAAAGGGGGAATGGAGGAGTGTGTGATGAGTGGAGTGAGAGGAGGCACCGGAGGGACATAGAGAGCGAGGAGGAAGACCTAAAAGTCCGTTGCTTTGCCACCCGAAACCTCTGTCACCTCCCACCCGACTTTCCCCCTGCCACCCCGACTTCTCCTCTCCCCTCCCAGCCAACCCCCGTCGCCCCGACATACCTGCTGGCTGTGGAGCTCGAGGACGGTGGAGGTGGCGGGGAGAAAGCGCGACACGCGCGCGGAGGCGAGAGGCGCGAGGGACGGGGGGAGCAAGGGGGAGGAGGCGGCGGAGGAGGAGGGGGAGGCGGAGAGCGGCCAGAGAGAGCCGGAGGAAGCGGAGGAGGGGAGGGATGCGCAGGAAGGGGAGGAGGGTAGCGCGGGCGCTAGAGAAAGTGGGGAGTGCGCGGGGAGGGGTGCGGGGGAGCTGGACAGGTGGGCTGGGGAGGATGGGGGAGAGTCGCGGTGGAGCGGGGGAGCGGCAGGGGCATGCGCAGGTGACAACGCGGCTTCAGTAAATGGCGCATGGGAAGGGGAGGAGGACGGAAGGAGAGACGGTCGCAGGGGGGAGCATGGAACAGGGGAGGCGGAGAGCATGGGGGGAGGTGGGAGCGGAGAGGAAGGCCGAGGCGGAAGCGACGGCGATCCAACACGGGGCGATCCAGAGCGGTTACAATGCTCCGAGGGCGAGGGCGACCCGGTGTGGGCAAACTCGCGCTCCAGGGACCGCTGCTGCTGCGCCTCGGTGGCGGCCGTGCGGCTGCCCACGCAGAGCAGCATGCGGCCGACAATATCCGTGCTGGAGATGCCCTCCGTGCGCCGCACCTCGAGGTACCGCCCCGCCTGCTTGGCCTCCGCGTAAGCGTCGGAGCCGTCGGGCAGCAGGCAGGGGTCGTCGCCGTGAATGATGAAGTCGACGCGATGATGCGTGAAGAGGCGGTGCATGAAGGCCGGCGTTATGCAGTACGGCGTGCCCACTACTACCTCGTCCACCCACTTTACCTCCCGCACCATGCGCACTCTAGCGTGGGGGAAACGGGGGGAAAGAGGGGGGGGGGGGGAAGTGTGGGGGAGCAGAGAGAGGAATGATGAAGTCGACGCGGTGGTGCGTGAAGAGGCGGTGCATGAAGGCGGGCGTTATGCAGTACGGCGTGCCCACTACTACCTCGTCCACCCACTTCACCTCCCGCACCATGCGCACTCTACAGGGGGAGGGAGTGGAAAAGGGGAGGAAGAGCAGAGAGACGGATGTTGAATTCGATGCGATGGTCGGTGACGGGAGAGGCGAGGAAACGGGGGACAAGAAGGGGTTATTCGTGCGCATGCCCAGTGATGTTTCTAAATGCTTGAACTTCTAGATTCTCCCTTCGCACTTTGCATAGGAGAGGGGGGAGGGTTGCTTTAAGAGGTCCAAAGATGCGGTGGTAGTAAGAGGCGGTGGAGGAAGACCAGCGTGATGTAACACGACGGGATGTGCGAGTACCCGTGCGTTTAAGGCTGGGGGTCGAGGTGGGAAAGGAGTGTGGGGGTAACACTGAGAGGTCGGACGAATCAGGGGTTTAGGAGTCCTCCTTCGGATCGGCTTCGGATCGGCCGGCAGCTGTACGCAACGGCGGCAACGATGTACGTTTGATCCGGATCTCACCTGCTCCTAAGCTACCTGATCGGAGCGGGGAACGAGAGTGGTTGGAGGTTCAATTATGTATATTTTTTTTTCGTCCAACGTCACTCCCATCAGAATTAATTATTTTCAGAAGTTTCTTTCGACCTGAGAAGCTACAAGCTCACCTGTCTTCAAGCGACACGACGGGAGGGCCCTTATTTAAGAGGATCTCCTCGTCTGAAACTACGCCGACCACCAGCTCGTCGCCTAGCGCCTTCGCCTGTCGAAGCGCGTTCGCGTGGCCGTAATGCATCATGTCAAAGCATCCGTCCATGTAGACTCGAATGGGCCGCCGTGGCGACTCAGCCATCCCTAATTTCTCCTTGCCTTCCCTCGATTAGTTAGAATCACGGATAGAGGCCACGGACCTCGTTAAGTAACGGCTGGTATTTCTCGTTATGCTGCAGCGGTTAATGCTACTGCGGCTAAAGACACGGATGCTGGAATAAGCCCTGGAGGAATTCGAAATCTGCCCAACATGTAAACTCGTTTGATTCTAGAACGCACATCAGACACAGTCTCAGCAACATCGGAATATCACGGAAACATATTGATCGACCTGTTGTAAACGAAACTTAGCTAGGGCGAAGTTGGAATTAGCTAGGTTGAAGTTGGAATGGAGGAGCTATCAGAGCCTAGTGATATGCTTGTAATAAATGACCAGCCCGAGCAGGATATGGATGGATGGACTTCTTGGTAAATACAACCAGCCTGCTCAGGCATAGGGATTGTCGAGCAGGCACCAAGGTGGTGCCAACTTCCATCCCAAGCCAACCCAGCCAAGGAAACTGTGCCGCCAAGGAGCCAGCACAAGGTTGGAAAGTCGGGCACTGCCTGCCCGTGCCTGGAACCAAACGAAACCGATACGACACAGAACGGAAACAATTAACGAATTTCAGTCAAGTGGACGCAAACGCGCTGTCCTACACTACACACGTTGAACCAGCACATTCCACGACTCTGGGAGCTGGAATGTAGCAAAAGACTTCCTGCGAGTCCACCACAAACAATTCTCGTGAAGTTGCATTTGCGAGTTCGGATTCGGGCAGGAGCGCGCGAGCTAAAAGGAATACTTCGGCCCAAGAAAACTGGTGTGTGAATATTCAACGTGCTGAACGCCAACGGCAAGCCCAGCACGGTCAGTTAAAACTTCCCGCCAAACTGGCCATGTCAGCAGCCGCCTTGCGAACCGCGGGCCAGAATCCAGGAACCCCCTCCAGCGTTCGAGGGACCCTGGGAGAGTGATCCGTTTAAAGTGAAGCATAAAGGGGCACGGCTGAGGAACAGTCCTTGATATCACAATCTAAATAAATACTACACTATAGCAGATTACAAAACAAGTCTCTCTCATGTCACTACGCCTGCGCTACAAAGTCACAACACAAATCAAGGCTAACCAAATACATACTACTTACGGATCCATTTCCTAACAAGATACTGATATGCCAGCTCCAAGCCTAGTGCGCATCACTCTGTGTGCGAGGCGCAGGTGCAGGCTGAATTTCCCCCAGTTCAGCCTGTGATTCAGCACCGCTGCCACCAGTGGCGCCACCTGCACTCTGACTTCCACCCCTCCACCGCCCCACCATCCCTGTGCCAAACCTTCTCAGCGTCCCTCCCCCACTCCCACTCGCCTTCGACCCTGCACCTGAACCAGGGCTCCCGGGCCTACGGCTCCGGCTCGGGCTCCCCTGGGCTGCAGGGCTGGCGTTGCCTGTGCCAGGGCTGCGAAACGCGGAAACGAGGCGGACAGCTTTGACTGCGGACGTGAAATCAGCCGACGAGGGGCGCGCCCGGGCAGTGTCAGTCTTGGAGCGATGGATGAAATGGGAGAAGCCGAGAGTGGGAGTGTGGGTGCTGGTGCGAGAGGATGTGGCGGAGTGAGGGATGGTGTGAGGACCTGGCGCAGTGGCAGGGGTGACTGGTGCAGGTGTTACTGGTGGGGGGGTGACTGGCAAGGCTGGCACGGCATCAGCAGCAGCAGGCGAACCAGACGAACCAGCAGCTGCCAAAGTGCCTCCACCAATCACGTCACCCTCACGCACCACGAGACTCTGGCCCTGGGCAGGTGTTGGTGTAGAGAGCCCTTCGGGAGCAACACGGTCTGCGTTAAAGCCCACTTCTGCTGCGGTGTCATCAGCAGCAGGTGGAGCTGGGTGGGACCCCCCAGGGGCGGTACTACTGGGGGAGGTGGCAGAGTGGGAAGGCAGGGCGAGCAGGGGCACGGGCTGAGAGGCATGGGAGACCTTGGGAGGGGCGGAGGCTGGAGTGGGGGGTCGCGGGGGGAGAGTTGTTGCTGGGGAGCCCGCTGCTGCTGCTGGTGCACTGGCAGGGGCAGCACCACTGCCAGTGGTGGTGCCAGAAACAGTAGCAGGCGTAGCAGTAGTGGCAGCGGCAGCTTCAGCAGGAAGGAGAGGGGGTGCGTGGGTGGTATCTGATAGGTGCCCAAGCCCAAGCAACAGCTTGTTGTCCACTGACATACTCGATGCCAGCCTCCCCTGCCCCTGCTGCTGTCCCCCCTGCTGCTGTCCCCCCTGCTGCTGTCCCCCCTGCTGCTGTCCCCCCTGCTGCTGTCCCCCCTGCTGCTGCTGCATCTGCCCCTGCTGTCCCTGCTGTTGCAGCAGCTGAGAGCCCTCAACACCGCCCCTCCACGGCCCAATCACGCGCCTCTCAGCCCGCCCACCCTCCTCCCCGCTCTCCACCTTCTGCCTCAGCACCGCCTCCTCTCTCCACTTGCGCACCTCGCCCTCCAGTGCTTCCTTCACGCGTGTCACAACACGCAGCTGCCGCTGCACCTCCCCCAGCGCCTCCCTAAGCTGTTCCGCATCGGTGTTCGCTGCAGTCAGTTCCTGCTCCGTGCTTCGCAGTGTGGCCCTCACGGTCTCTGCCTCCCTCTGCGCTGCTGCTGCCTGTGCACTCGCAGTGGCTGCTTCACCCCGTGCTGCCTCCACCTCACCTCTCAGTTTCTCCGCTTCTCCCTCTGCCGCCTCCACCTTGCTTCGCAGCATCTCACCTTCTCCAGCTGCTCGCTCCACCTCGCCTCGCAACTTCTCAACTTCGCCCTCTGCTGCTCCCAGCGCTGCTTTCACTTCCCCCATCTCTGCTTTCACTTCACCCATCTCTGCTTTCACTTCCCCCATCTCTGCTTTCAGGCTCGCCACCTCAGCAGCAGCTGCTTCCGCCCCTGCCACCGCTGCCACCACCTTCGCCTCCTCTTCTCTCAACTGCCTCTGCAGCTCCTTGGCTTTCTCCTCCGCTGCTCTCACTGCTGCTCCTGCCCTCGCCTCCCCCTCCCCCACGCCCCGCACCAGCTGCTCCTCCCTCTCCTCCGCCCTCCGCTCGAGCTCCTTCTCCCTCTCCTCTGCCGCTGCCAGCCTGGCACGCAGCGATTCTGACACCGCAGCAGCAGACGCCAAGTCAGCAGAAGCAGCAGCGGCGGCAGCAGAAACACGGGAGGAGGCGTTTTCCCGTTCCTCCTGAAGCTCTTTCCTCAGAGCACCAAGCTCTACGGTCAGCGCAGCCACCATTCCTTGCAGGGCCTCTGCTCTTCCCTCCGCCTTTGCAGCCTCATTCTTCCCTCTCTCCACCTCCCCCACCATCCTCTCAGCCTCCTTTTCCTTCTCAACAATCGCCCTCCTCCCCTCCTCCACCTCCCTCTCAAGCCTCTTCTTCATATCCCTCAGTCCCTCACACTCAGATCGCACCTCCCCCAGCTGAGCCTGCACCAGCTGCACCTCCTTTTGCGCTTCTCTCACCTGCCCCTCGGCCTCGCTCCGAGCCTGCATCTGCTCCCTCACTGCCGCTGCTATCCCCTCGTCCTTCACCGTCAGTGCTGCCAGCTCAGCGTTACGAGTTTCCAGCTCAGATTTTAGCGATTCCACCTCATTCGTCAACTTGCTGCACATTTCCTCTTTCTCGCTCACAGCTTTTTCTTTCGCCTTTGCCTCGTCAGCAGCTGCTGCCAGCTTATGCTCCTTACTCTCTCGCTCCATCTTCATCTCTGCCAGCTCAGCGTGGGCAGTTTCCAGCTCAGCCTTGACCGTTGCCAGCTCAGCGGCTTGCACTTCAGTAGCTGTCTTCCACGTGTTCGCATCCGCCACACCCACAGCCTGCTGCTGCTTCAACTCCTCCACCTCCTTTTTCAATGCTTGAATCTCTTTCTCCTGCTCCTGCTGCTGCTGCTGCTGCTGCTCCTGCTGTTGCTGCTTCAACGATTCAACCTCCTCTTTCTTCTGCTCCCTCAACATCCGCACCTCCTCCTCCCTCCGAACCACCTCCTGCCGAGCCTGCTCCACTTCAGCCTTGACCTTTTCCCGGGCCTCCTCAGCCTCGGCAGCCGCCCGAGCCCGTTCCTCCTTCTCAGCTTCGGCCCGGACCTCTGCCTCGGCAACCTTAGCAACCAGCGCTGCTTTTTCTGCCTTCACCTCGTCCTTCTCCTGCACCTCCCGCTCATACGCCCCCACGAGCCTATCTTGCTCTGATACCATACGCCCATGCTCCTCCTGCAGTAGCGCGTGCAGGGATTTGAGTCCCTCCATTTCTGCTGCTACCACTGCTCCTGCGGCTTTTTCCTTCTCGAGGTCTCCAGTTGCTGCTGCCAGCTCAGACCGCACCTTTTCCAGCTCAGCATGCCGGCTTTCCAACTCAGATCGGACGGAAGCCAGCTCAGCACGGAGCGCTGCCAGGTTGGCATTCAACTCGTCGACCTCTTTCCTCTTTTCCTCCCTCTCCTTTCTCAACCCTTCCACTTCCTTCTCTGCCTCCCCAGCCCTCTCCCTCACACTCACCATCTCCTCCTCCATCCTCACCCTCTCCCCTTTCACCCTCTCCACTTCCGCCTCCACCTCCCTCACTCTCTCCTCAAGCTTCACTCTCTCCCCAACAGCCTCCCTCACTCTCTCCTCCATCTTCTCTTTCTCCCCCTCCACCTCCCTCACTCTCTCCTCAGCCGCAGCCACCTTCCCCTGCTCCTCCCCAATCACCCTATTCACCGTCGCTGCCAACTCCTCCTCTCTCACACTCACCTCCTCCATCTCCTTTCTCCCTCTCTCCGCCTCCTGCCGCAACACCTCCGCCTCACTCTCCCTCTCTCTCACCTCCTTCCTAAGCTCCTCAATCCGCCCCTCCCGCCCCTTCACCTCTCTCTCTAGCAACTCGACATCTGCTTTGCTCCGCTCTGCCGCACCCTTCCACCGCCCCACCTCCTCCCACGCCTCTGCAGCTTTCCTCATTGCTACCTCTGCTCTGCCCTTCTCCCCGTCCCCCACGCTCCTAGCCTCCACCACCCCTCGCTTCGCCTCCTCCATTTCCCTCTGTGCATCTGTCAGTTGCACCTGCACCAGTTGCACCTCCCTCTCCGCCTCCTCCTGCTTCTTCCTCGCCGCTTCACTCTCAGCCTTCGCAGCTGCCAGCGCGGCTGACACAGCTGCCACCTCACCCATCATCACCGCCAGCTCAGCTTGCATCTTGTCTGCGTCAGCAGCCGCCTTTTCTGCTTCCTGCTTTCTCACCTCCCCTTCTGCCACCGCATCCCTATGCTTCTTCTCCCACACCCTCCGTACCTCTTCCCGAGCCTCAGCCTCGGCTGTTTGCCGAGCCAAATCTTCCCGAAGCTGATCAGCCTCGGACCGAGCCACCCTGGCCTCTTCCCTCACCCCCGCCACCTCTGCAGCTGTAACTTGAGCAGCCGCAAGCGATGCTACCAGCTCAGCCTCTACCTTTGCCAGCTTGGCGCTGACCTGGCTCGTCCCCTCTTCCAGCTCAGCACACTTCCCCTTCCATTCCACAACCTCCCTCTCTGCCTCCCTCACTCTCTCTTGCAACCCCTCAACCTCTCTCTTCCTCTCCTCCTCTCTCCCTCTCGCCTCCTCCACATCCCTCTGCAACCCTTCCAACCGCACCACCACACCGGCATGCTTGACCCTCTCCTCCTCCCTCTCCCTCATCACCTCCTCCCACCTTCCACGCAATGCCCTCACCTCCTCCTCTAGCTTCGCGTGTGCCTTTCCTAGAGCCTCCTTCGCGCCCCCCATCCCTGCAAGCTGCTCTTTGAGCCTCGCCACTTCCTCCCTGGCCTCCCTCTGCTCTTCTCTTACAATCTCCAGGCCTTCTCGTGTCTCCCTGTGCTCTTCTTTCTCCCTCTCCCACTCCTTCCTCACTCCATCCACCTCAACCCCCTTCGAGTCCACCTCAGCCGTCAACCTTGCCACCTCATCCACTTTCTTCGCCACATCAGCCTGCGCTGCTGCCAGCTCAGCACCAGCCTCCTCCAATCGCGTCTCCAGCTGCCCCACCCTCTCGCCCATCTCTTCCCTCCCCCTCCTCACCTCTTCAATCTCCCTCTCTAACCCCCTCACTATCTCCTCCCCCACCTCCACCTTCCCCTTCTCCACCCACAGAGCCTCCTTCATCTCATCCCTCTCCCGCCCCCTCTCCTCCCCAGCCCTCTCTGCCGCCTCTCTCCCCTTCCCTGCCTCTTCCACTCGCACCAGCAGCTCCGCCTCCTTCCTCGAAGCTTCCACCTTCGCTGCTTCCAGCTGTCCCCTCAGCTCCTCCTCTCTCTTCCTCCCCTCCTCCTTCTCCCATCTCACTCCTTCCAACTCCCCCCTCACTCGCTCCAACTCTCTCTCCCTCTCTTCCAATCTCTCTCTCAATCCCTCCATTTCCCTTTTCAGCTCCTCCAACTCACCCTTCAGCACCTTCACCTCCTCACACTTCTCCTCCACTCCCCTCCTCCTTTCCTCACCCTCCTTCCTCCTCTCCTCACACTCCCCCTTCAGCCTCTCAACCTCCTCATTCATCCTCTTCGCCTCGCCCTCAGCCTCCTTCCTCCTCTCCTCCAACTGCTCCTGCGCCTCCCTCAATCCCTCCACCTCGCTCCTCCGCTCCTCCCTCTCTCTCCCCACCTCCTCCTCCAACCTCCTCACCTCCTCCTCTGCTTTCCTCCTCTCCCTCTCCTCCTCCTCCCTCGCCCTCTCCACCTCTTCCCTTGCCTTTCTCAATTCCCCTTCCCACATCGCAGCCTCCTCTCTCTTCTTCCTACTCTCCTCCAGCTCACTCCTCAAAGCACCCAGCTGCTTCTCCGCCTCTTCTTCCCTCACTGCCACCTCCCTATCATGCCTCCCCTTCATCTCCTCTATCTCCTTCTCCCTCTCCCTCACCTCCTCCCTCACTCTCTCCACCTCACATACCACCTTCTCCAGTTCCACCTGCACCTTCCCAAGCTCCTCCCGAGCCTCCAGCATCTGCTGCCGAGCCTCGTCCGCAGCCTTGGCAGAAGCCTCCACCTGCCGAGCCTTCTCCTCCATCTCGCCCCTCATAGCCTCCACAGCAGCACCCATGGCACCATGGCTTGCCACAAGGGTATCAAACGCCACCTCCTTGCTCTTATACTGCACCCGCAATCCCTCCAATTCCCCCTGCACTCTCCCATGCTCTTCCCTCAACTCGCCCAGCTGTTTCTCCTTCTCTTCCTTCTCCTCCCTCACTCGCTCTACCATTTTCGCCTCCTCCTCCCTCTCCGCCTCTGCCCCTGCTAGCAACCTCCCTGCTTCGTCCCTCCCTGCTTTCAACGCCTCCACCTCTCCCTCCAACCGCTTTACATCCCTCCTCAGTCCCTCGCACACGCCCTGCGCCACCTCCCTTGCTTTCCTCTCCGCCTCTCTCTCCTCTCGTACCGTCTCCAGCCTCCCCTCTACCTCTGCTCGCTCCCTCCTCTCCCTCTCCACCTCCCCCTCCAACTCCTCCCTCATCCTCTTCTCCTCCTCCATCTTCCCCCCCCACTTCGCCTTTTCCATCTCAAGCCTCTCAGCTCTCTCCCTCGCCTCCTTCCCTTCCTTCCTCTCCCTCTCCCTCCCCTCCTTCTCCTCCTCGAGCTCCTTACACACACTCTCATACCGACCTCTCAGCGATTCCAAATCCCCTAAAACCACCTCCTGCATACTCCTTAGCTCAACCACTTGCACCTCCCCCTCCGCCTGCCTAGCTCGTAAATACTTACCCTCTTCCACCGACGCTTTAAAAGACTCTCTTAGCAAAACAAGCTCCTTCATAGCGCCTTCATGGGCGGCATCCAGCGTCTGTAGTGCGGACTGTAGCGGAGCGATTCGCTCCTCCTGCTGTCGCTCCAGAGCGCTCCGCACGGCTGCCTCTCGCTTCCCCGCCTCCTCCTCCTCCACCCGCCGCCGCAGCATCTCCTTCTCCTCCTCGAAGCGAGCGATTTCTGCTTCTGCTGCTGTTAAAGTTGCCTGGCAAGGCGGGTGGGGGGATGAGAGGAGAGTGTGTATGCAGGTGGGTTGGGAGGAGCAGTGAGGCTACGACCTCGGGGAAAAGGGTGAACCGAGGGGAGTATCTTTCCGCACCTCAGCACAGCACCGCACCGCACTGCACCATTCTCCACATGCTCTCCCACATGCACCAGACCAGACAGCCCACTGCCTTTACATGCCAGAGGAAAACAACCCCCAGAATAACTGTTCAAGTGCATTCTCACCTGAACCATGCCACGTGGCTCTCCTGCAACACGCCACGTGGCGGCCTCACCTGCAGCCCGTTGCCTTGTGCTCCAGCGTCACTTTGCTCTCCTGCAGCATGCCACGTGTCTTCCCCACAGAGAGCCACGTGTCTCTCTTACCTGCAGCCCCTTGGCCTTGTGCTCCAGCGTCACGTTGCTCTCCTGCAGCGCCTTGAGCCGCGCAGTCTTCTCGTTGTGCTTCGCCCGCAGCGCCGCCAGCTCGTAGTTGGTCGCCTCCAGGCTCTCCTCCACCTGCTTCAGCCGCCCCGCCTGCTCCGCGCTCAGCTGGCGGGATGGAGAGAACCGGGTGGATGGGAAGAAGGGAGGGAAGATGTGAAAGATGAGCCGCACAGGGCCTGGAATGGAAGAGTGCCACCTCGTAGTTGGTCGCCTCCAGGCTCTCCTCCACCTGCTTCAACCGCCCCGCCTGCTCAGCACTCAACTGGAAAACGGGGGAGGTGCGCGCGTGGCGTGGGAGAGCGGGAAAGAAGAGGATAAAAAGAGTGGCCGTGAGGCGGAATGGGCAGGGAGGCTAAGTCGCACCAACCCCACCTCCTCATCCCAGATTCAGTCAGCATTATCTCAGCAGCCGTTCATGGTCTCACCTGCGCGTGGCCCACAGCTGCATGACTCGCCGTCCCCTGCTCTCTCCCCCCTGCCCCTCCGCTGCTTCCCCGCTCGTCTGCAACCGTTGCAGCCTTGCTGACGTCAGGTTGCGCGGAATGGGAAGGGCGGGGCGCGGCCTGCCCGGGGGTGGTGAGAATGGTGCGCGAGGGGACGGGGGAAGGAGAGGCGGAACGAGCGTTCGGCGGAAGTGCGCCGCTGGGCAGATTCCCTTTGTCCCGCTGGACGGGAAGCGCCAGCGGGGAGGGGGAGCGGAGCGCCTGCTGCGCGGCGGAAAGTGGCGAATCCTCCGCCTGTTTTCCACCACCTTGTCCAGAGGGCTGGTCCCTAGCCGTGACGGCCTGCAGCTTGCTGACGTAAGCGGCAGCGGACGGCGCGGCGGCGGCCTTGCCAAACATACTTTTCAGCTCCCGCACGGACCGCGCACTGCCTCCGCCGCTCCCCCCGCCGCCGCCACTGCTGGCCATGGCGGGCCGGTGGATCAAGGAAGAGTAAGCGCGCCAATGTAGGTTTGGGGGAGCGCGATCCACGTGCAAGCGACGGCAGGCGAAATGCGCCGGATCTGGCGCTTAAAAGCGGAAGTAAGGGGAGTCAGTGAGAGGAAATTGTTTACTTCGACGGAGAGCACGTAACGAGGAAGACACGAGAAGCCACGAGGCTCGTCGTGTCGCACGTAGATCTCCCAGCGCAGTTAACCCTAAGAATGCCGATGTTACGCGAGGAACGCAACGAGGGGGGACGCGAAAATGCCTTATTCGCAACAAGGAGTAACGCGCACACTAGGAGTTCGGCTAAAATCCACGGCTCGGGAGCACAGCGGGAGGTAAAGGATGGATGCTACCTTAGGGCGTGTAACTTTTTTCCGAACCGGCGAATGTCCGGACCTCGCCTCCAAAGCGAACGGACAGCCTCGGTACGGACATCTGGGGCCTTTGGTCCGGACATAGGCCCGTCCGTACTTCAAAAGTAAAACTTTTGTGTTTTCAAATGTTCCGCGACATACGACAGGTTACGAGTGCTACTCAGCACTCGCTATTTTCGTACACAAACGCATGCGACCGCTTGTGCCACTGTACAATATTTTCGCGCGCCAATGACAGCAAGCCTGAGTCGGACGGTCCGATTTCACTTCGGCTTGGACATACTAGGACATATATAGGTGAAATAAATAAGGCCTAGTCATTGTTTTCTGTGCTTTGATCCAATTCAGTTCAATGGATCTTGGTCTGTACAGGGATTTACGGTACTGAATGGGGCTTCTTGTTTGCATGCAAAGTTCAATATTTTCCTGTGCAATTAGTTGTCGTGTTGGTTGGCTGGCTGGTTGGCTGCATACTTGGCTTGGCTGGATGGTAGTTTTGGCTGGATGTTGGGCTGGTGAGCGGCTTGTTCAGTACCTGTGCATGCAGGCTGCATGCTGCATGTGGGTGGGGGATGCCCTGGTGTTCCATCTTCTTCCCAGCACCGAGCGTGCCTCTCATGCTCGCTCCACCTCACTCTCGCTTAGAGCCATGCACAAGGGCTTGGCCTGTAGCAGCCAAGTCCTGCTCATGCCACTGCACAGCACCAGGTATGCCATCATGGCATGGCACAGCGCCTGCAGGAGGACGCTCTGCCCTGCTTGGGTGTTTGTGCACAGGCGCCTTCCAGACCCCACCCACCTATTCTACAACATGCAGGCCCATCCCAGCACAGCACAACACAGACAAATCTAAGCACAGCCAGACAAGGATAAGCCTCATGAAGCACGGCTAGCACAGCCAAACACAGCAGCAGCCCATCTTGACCTCTTGGTGGTAAACCGCCAAACCGCCTCGGCCCACATGTCTGCTACCTCAAAAAACTGCCTCGGCCCGAAGTGGAACAGGGGGCCACTTACAAGCTGCAAAAGTGCACAACACCACACAAGTGAAGCTGTTAAAAGGCACCAAGTGAGAAATGTACTGTATGTTAGCAAGGCCAGCAACTTTCCCCCCACAATCTCCAATCACACCTACCATGTAGACTAAGCAGCAGTGCTGTTGGTGCCACTGCTTCTCCTGTAGTTGCTGCCAGGGACAGCAATGCGATATGTAGAGGGGAGGAAGGGAGAGAGGAGATAACGAGCCAATAAGGAGAAGGGAGACGATTAAAGCCTGGACAAGAGCACAACCAATATCAAGCAACCAGCACATTGGGGGAACCCGGAAGCACTTGAGGAAGTTGTAATCGCCTGTCCATTGCTGAAGTTGAAACCCAGCAAGCACCCCCTGGCATGGCACGCACCGCATTCCAGCTAAGTGCTTCCTCCTCCTTGGCAGAACCTGCGGCTCCTGTGGCACGTGCTCCAGGCTTGAGGCGTGCTGCTCCAGGTTGCTCGTGCTGTGCTGTTGATATCTGCAATGGGAGGGGTCTGTGGATTGTGAGATGAGCCAAAACCAACCAGTGGCGAGATTATAGAGGAGAAAGCAGCGAAGCAGATGAGGAATACAAGTGATGAGCGCTTGGCATCACAAAAGGCAAAGCGTTTGGAAGAGAAGTTACTTGGCTGAAAAGTCAAGGCGACATTGCTACTGCTGCTACAACTCACCAGTGCTACTGCATTCACCAGCCCTGCTGCTGTGCCTTGAACAAAAACGATGCCCGCAAGCTTGTCACCCTTGTCCTCTCCCTGCCATTCCCCTCCGTCACGTAGGCCGCGAAGCACACACACGCGAGGGGAGAGACGTACACAGAGAGAAGCAGCACAGCAAGGGAGGGTTAGAAGCAGCAAGAGAGGAGGCGGGTGGCGGAGGCAAGGGCAACAGACACGACTCTTGCCTCTGCGCGGCGACGCTCTAGGACTCACTACACCGCCCCCCCGGGAGCAACCTCTGGCATGTACCATGCTTCGTTCGCCGCCCGACCGCTCCTCCGCTCTTGCCTTCACTTCACGCATGCCCCGTTGCTACAGGCTGCCCCGTTGCTGCTGCGCCACGCTTTCACTTCACGCTTGCCACAACGGAAGCCCGTCCATTTCCCGTCGACTCGCTGCCATTCCCATGCGTCTCGCAAGCCGTGAGGCACACACAGGCATGGGGAGGGAGGAAGCCACAAAGAAGAGGGGGAACAAGGTATGTTTAGAAGCAGCAGGCGAGAAGGCGAGTGGTGGAGGCAAGGACAAGAGACACGACTCTTGCCTCTGCGCGGCGACACCCTATGACTCACTTCACAGCCCCCCAGCAAGCACCCCCTGGTACATACCAAGCTCCGTCCACCGCTCGCCCACTCCTGCGCCACGCCTTGACTTCAGGCGTCCACGTGCTGCCATTGCTCTCCGTCTCGCAGGCGACGAGGTACACACACACACACACACGGGGGGAGAGGAGAGACACATACACATGGGGAGAGAGAGGCACACACACGGAAGGAGCGCAATAAAGGAGGGTTAGAAGCAGCAGGTGGCGAGTGGTGGACCCGCAATCAACAGACACGACTCTTGCCTCTGCGCAGCGACTCACTTCACGGCCCCCCTGCAAGAACCCCCTGGCACATACCATGATCCGTGCGCGGCTCTTCCGTTCTGCCGCTCTGCCTCCTGCACCACGCCTTCACTTCTAAGTGTGCTACTCCAGGCTGCTCCGTTGCGGCTGCACCAAGAAGCACCCTGCCACTGCCCGTGCTCCCGGTTGCTCGTAGTCCACTGCTGCTGCTGCTGCTGCTGCTGCAGTTGTTGCTCTCATTGCGACCACCACCGCAGCAGGCAGGTTCACAAAGAGCAATCCGCCACACTCCGGAGCTTGAAGGCTGAGAGGAACACTCACAGGCAAGGATGCACACACGCAGACGCACACATCCACACCCCCACCCCCCTTCCTCCTCCCCCCCCCCCACACACATGAACAGTCCCCGTCCACTCCCTGCCGTTCCCCTCCGTCTCACAGGCCGAGAAGCACACACACGCGACGGGAGAGGCACACACAGACAGAAGAAGAGCGACAAGGGAGGGTTAGAAGCAGCAAGAAAGGAGGCGAGTGACGGAGGCAAGGGCAAGAGACATTGCCTCTGCGCGGCGACGCTCTATGACTCTATTCACTGCCCCCCCTGCAAGCACCCCCTGGCACGTACCACGCTACGTCCGCTGCTCTGCCGCTCCTGCGCCACGCCTTCACGCTTCAGGCGTGCTGCTCCAGGTTGCTCCCCTTACTCCTCGCTGGACGGTTATCTCTCGTGCGAACCAGCAAGGCAGCCGCGTCGATTCCCCGTCCACTACCTGCCATTTCCATCCGACTCGCAGGCCGTGAGGCACACACACGCGCGGAGAGAGGGATACACACACAGAAGCGATGCAACAAGGGAGGGTTAGAAGCAGCAGGAGGCGGGTGGTGGAGGCAAAAGAAAGAGAGACGACTCTTGCCTCTGCGCGGCGACGCTCTACAACTCACTTCACGGCCCCCCCGCAAGCAACCCTCGGCACGTACCACTTCTCCTCCTTGGTATAACATGCGCCACGCCTCCGCCCCAAGTAGCACCCTGGCCCGTGCTCCCTGCTGCGCCACATCGTGGTTGTTTGCTGCGCCACGCCTTCGCCCCAAGCTTCAGGCATGCTGCGCCAGATTGATGGTTGTTTGCTTCTGATATCTGCAAAAAGAGGGGTGTGTGATTGTGAATTGGGCAAAAGCAACCAGTGACGAGATTTCAGAGGAGGAAAGCAGTGAAAAACATGGACGACAAACGATGGGTGATTGGCATCAAAAGATGCAAAGCGTTCGGAGGATTCAATACTTGGCTGGAAACTCAAAGCGCCGTGGCTACTGCTGTTACAAGTTGCCAGCGCTGCTGCTGTGTCTCGGGTCGGAACGAAGACCCCAACGCTTGTCACCCCCCGTCCACTCCCTGCCATTGGTCTCCGTCTCGCAGGCCGTGAGGCACACGCACGCACAGGGAGAGAGAGACACACAGAAGCATCGCAATATAGGAGGGTTAATAATAGCAGGAGGCGAGTGGTGGAGGCAAAGGCGACAGACACGACCATTGCCTCTGCGCGGCGACGCTCTAGGACTTACTACACTGCCCCCCTGCAGGTACCCCCTGCCATGTACCGTGATCCCTGCCGCAGCTGCGCCACGTCTTCACTTCACGCATGCTGCTCCTGGTTGTCTCTGGTGGGAGCCAGCAACAGCAACCGTGTGTTCCCCCCATCCACTTCGTTCCATTGCAGTCCATCTCGCAAGCCATGAGCCACACACACATACGCATGGGGAGAGGGACACGCACACAGAAGCAGAGTAGCAAGGGAGGGTTAGGAGCAGCAGGAGAGAAGGCGTGTGACGGAGGCAAGGGCAACAGTCAAGACTCGTGCCTTTGCACGGCGACGCCCAACGACTAACTTCACGGCCCCCCTGCAAGCACCCCCTGGCACGTAACACGCGACCGCCACCGTGTGTCTGCCTTGTATGCGCCACTGTGCCGTTGCTGCCCCTTCTCCTTGCTTCACGGTTGTCTCTCGTGCGAGCCAGCAGCGGAAGCCTTGTGCATGACATTCCGCGACCACTCCGCGCCATTCCGCGACCACTCCATGCCATTCCGTGACCACTCCATGCCATTCCGCGTCCACTCCGCGCCATTCCGCGTCCACTCCGCGCCATTCCGCGTCCACTCCGCGCCATTCCGCGTCCACTCCGCGCCATTCCGCGTCCACTCCGCGCCATTCCGCGTCCACTCCGCGCCATTCCGCGTCCACTCCGCGCCATTCCGCGTCCACTCCGCGCCATTCCGCGTCCACTCCGCGCCATTCCGCGTCCACTCCGCGCCGTTCCGCGTCCACTCTGCGCCGTTCCGAATCCACTCCGCGCCATTCCGCGTCCACTCCGCGCCATTCCGCGACCACTACGCGCCATTCCGCGTCCACTCCGCGCCATTCCGCGTCCACTCCGCGCCGTTCTGCGTCCCCTCCGCGCCATTCCGCGTTCACTCCACGCCGTTCCGCGTCCACTCCGCGCCATTCCGCGCGTCCGTTCCGCGTCTACGCTGTGCCATTCCCCTCCACCTCGGAGGCCGTGAGGCACACACATGCAAGGGAAGAGGGACACGCATACAGAAGCAACGCAACAAGGGAGGGAGGGTTAGAGGCAGCAGGTGGCGGGTGGTGGAGCAGCAAGCAACAGACACGACTCTTGCCTCTGCGCGGCGACGCCTATCACGGCCCCCCTGCAAGCACCTCATGGCGCGTACCACGCTCCGTTCGCCGCTCGCCGTGCCTTCACTTGAGGCGTGCTGCTCCAGGCCGCTCGGTTGCTGCTGCAAGCCAGCAGTGGAAGCCCTGTCCACTCCATGCCATTCCGCGTCCACGCCGTGCCATTCCCCTCTACCTCGCAGGCCGTGAGGCACACACAAGCAAGGGGGGAGAAAACACGCACACAGAAGCGGCGCAAAAGGAAGGGTTAGGAGCAGCACGAGAGGAGGCGAGCAGCGGAGGCAAGGGAAAGAGACACGACTCTTGCCTCTGCGCGGCGACTCACTACACGTCCCCCTTACAAGCATCCCCTGGCACGTACCATGTTCCGTTTGCCGCTCTGCGCCACGCCTTCACTTCTCCTCGCTAAAAAGTTTTGTCTCTCGTGCGCGCCAGTAACGGAAGCCCGCCCGTTCCCCGTCCACTCGCTGCCATTCCCGTCCGTCTCGCAGGGCGTGAGGCACACACATGCATGGGAGAAAGACAGCCACACAGAAACGATGCAACAAGAGAGGGTTAGAAACAGCAAGATGCGAGTGGTGGAGGTAAGGGCAACAGACACGACTCTTGCCTCTGCGCGGCGACGCTCTAGGACTCACTAGACAGCCCCCCTGCAAGCACCCCCTGGCACGTACCATGCTCCGTCCGCCGCTGTGCCGCTCCTGCTCCACGCGTTCACTTCAAGCGTCACGCCTGGCTGCTCTGTCGTTGCTCCCGTTGTGACCACCACTGCGTCGTTGCCTCTGACGGACGTTGCCTCCAGGTTGCTCGGTTGTTGCTGCGCCACGCCTTCGTCCCAAGCAGCATGCTGTTGCTTCCCGTGTTCCAGGTTGGTCCGTCGCTGCTCATGCTGCTGCTGCTGGTGGTGCTGCTGAAGTCTCGTCGCGGTTAGAGCATCGTCGCTTTGACGACGGAAACAGCAACAACGCCGCTCTGACGGCGGTAACAATAGTTTCGTTGTGCTTGAAGCGAAGCAGCTGGGACGTTGTTTTGTTCGCGGAAACGGAAACAACGTTGGATTGACGACGGAAACAGCAGAGCCGTCGCTTTGACGCGGAAAACACGTCAGCTTCAAAACAACTACGCCCTATACGTCGCTTTGAACGCCGGAAACCGTAGTTGAAGTTGTTTTGACGGCAGCAACAGCAGCGATGTCACGTTTTCGCCGGAAGCAGCAGCTAAACTTCGATAGCTGCAGTAGTGACGACGCCGTTTTTCTGGCCAAATTAACGGCTAGGTCGCTTTAATCTGCAGCGACGCTGCATTGACGCCTGAACTAGCACCTTAGCGTCGTATCAGCCTGAACTCGGGATCAGATCCATTGTAGCTGACGTTCGGTAACTTGCAACGTCCTGCTAAACTCGGCTTAGATTGACATAGATTCAGTTATCGATTGGCAGACCGAATCGCGTCTACTAAACTAAGAGAAATCGTTCATGCAAGTATGCGAGAGTAGGGCTTGCGCGATCAGCAGCTCGCATAGCTGGACCTGGAGCTAGGAGCGAAGCCTGAAAGATCTGCTGGTGAAGCTAAGGAAGCGAAGAGAGGAGGTGAGGATGAGATGCCTCGGGAATGCCTAGCTTCAACTGACTGGCAGCATTGCGGCTTAATTCTGGCCACTTTCGTTCCATACCATTCGTTTTCCCGCGCTTACGAATCTGTTCCGACCGAGATGAATAAGGGGCGAGGTTCGGATCATCGAAGAGTAGTGGGCGTTGGCGATCGAGACAGTTGCTGGTTTTCACCAGAGCAAAAGATTTTGAAAAAATCGGAGGGAAAGTGGAGGTTTGGTGCGAGATCAGGCTAGGTTCGGACGGCAGAAGATTTGGGGAAGCTGGCTAGTCGTCTCGTTTCACTTCACACCAATCGTGTGTGTGCGGAAATCACTGACACTGCCGTTTTCCGTTCTCGCTAAAGCGTTCAGCTGATATACGTAGCTGCCTTGAGGAAAAGAAAATATTTGCTACAATATATGATTGAGGCCATGTAGTATTTTAATGTGCATATATTAACGCCAATAAATACCAGAGCTGTGTAGTCGGAAACACGTAAAAAATCATATTATTTCTAAAAATTATACCTACCGATGTGTTTCCACCGCAGCAGGTTGATTGTGAAGTTGGGTTCTGATAGATACCATACCGTAGTGAAAGCATCACCATGATCTACCACGCGCGTATAATTTCCATGTGCATTTAACCATGTACCCTTTCCACTCATACCGTATACCGAGACTGGTCTGTTGCTGAGCGCGAGAACTGGCTGTCAAAGGCGGGAAGCGATTCGGAATGGATGGATGTGTCTGGGGTTGACGGTCACGATCGCATCATTCAGCTGCCACCTTTCCATTATTCCCCACAATTTGTTGGCCTCCACCATGCAACTCTTGCTTGTGTTAGTTGTGGGGGCGTGTTGGCAACTCGTACTTGCTTTTTTACGTCATGTCTGCTGTTCTAGTTACTTCATCTCTGCTGCTCTAGTCTTACTACCTCCTCGCCAAGCCAGCGTCTCTGCCACATCGACCCAGGAACGTTTAAGAAGCACTTCTCCTTAGCATTCCGACGGCCCGTTCACAGCATGGCCGGCCGTCCACCGGCCTCTTCACCCGGCTGCTTGACGCTCGAAGCGGTTCCGCTCTGCTTCGTGCCTTCCGGGTGCGTCGCAGGCGACGCATACTCGCGACTCGAAGATGAGATGCGAGAGGAACGCATGGCGGATGCCGAACGGATTAGCGGCGGCTCGGTAGATAACCGTCAGGAAGGTTGCGTCCCGTCGACCGGAGGAAGAGAGATGGCGAATTTTGCTGCCCAGACTGTCGAAGCGCGCCGATGCGACGACGGTCGGGAAGAAACGGCGGGTTTACAGCGCGCCGATTCGACCACCGTTAGCAGTTCACTTAAAGGGGAGAAAGGCAAAGGAGAGCAGCGCAGTGGCGGAGACGAGAGAAGTGCGGAAGGAGCGGGGGCGAGAAGCGCGGACGGTGATGGGTCTGCCGTGCGGAAGCCTACGTGGCAGGAGCGTAGTGGCCTGCGGCATCGCTCGGGATCCAAGGGACCCTCGAAGCGCGTGCTGAAGCGAGTTGAAGCCCCCGACGTGAGAGGCGGGCGGGGCATGGGCGCGGGCGGGGCATGGGCGCGGGCGGGCGGGCGACGGGGCGTAAATTGGGGGGTAGGGGAAAAGGGGAGACATTTGCGGGAGGGGAGGGCCGCTGGAAGGGGAAGGGCGCGTGGTATGCGGGAGGGGAGCGGGGAAAGGAGTCGGCGCATGTTGGCATGGGGCAGGTTGTTTGTGGCATGGCGCAGGTTGTTTGTGGCATGGCGCAGGTTGTTTGTGGCATGGCATCCTCTTGCCCATGCGCCTCCGCGCCATTTCCCACTCCCCCAACTCCACCACCCCCCCCCCCCCCTCCCCCCTTCCCTCCTCCCTTCCCCCCCCCCCTTACCCCCCCCCCCCCCTTTTCCCACTGCAGGGCGTGATGGCAACCTACGACGACGCGTTTCTGTTCGGCCGCATCCCCCTGCCCATGCGCCTGCGCGCCATGCTCTCCAAAGGCCCCCTTGCGCGCCTCTTCCAAATCGTACCGCCCCTCCCGCCCTCCTGCTGCCGTCCTGCTGCCCTCCTGCTCTGCTGCGCCCCTGCGCGCAACACTGCTTGCTTCGCTGCGCCCTTGTCCGAATAACCGCATGGCCGCACACCTTGCACTTTCCCCTCACATCACTCCTTCCCTCTGCCTCGCACCGCACCCCCTGCCCTCTGCACCCCCTGCCCCTCGCTCCGCTCTCTGCTTCTCAACCGCACCCGTTGTTCTTCTCTGCGTCTCCCCCACAGCTGGACGTGGTGGCAACACTAGGGTCGGTCACCCTCTATGTCTGGCAAACGTGAGTGCGTTCGTGCAGTCAAGGGTGAGCAATGTGTAGCGTCTGTGAGACACACCCACATGTGTGTCAGTCACCCTCTGTAGCGTATGCCACAGCAGCCACCCTGCTTCTTGAGGCGCTTCAAAGATGTAGCGTATGCTAAACCCACCGCGTTCAACCTATCCTCACACCCTCCCCGCTCCATCCACGCTGTCCTCACATCCTTCCTCCTTCTCTTTCGTCCATCCCAATGCACCCCTCTCTGTTCCTCTCCTCTACATTGCACGCTCCATCTGATGCACCTCTCCCTTCCCTCAATGCCCTCCTTACCCTCCCTGCCCTCCCTGCCCTCCCTGCCCTCCCTGCCCTCCCTGCCCTCCCTGCCCTCCCTGCCCTCCCTGCCCTCCCTACCCCCCTCACTGCCCCTCACCTTTTCTCCTTCTCCCCGCCCCCCTTCTTGCTTCACTCCCTGCGTCCACCTTCTTGTGCAAGTACCATCCGGACATGAGCCTGGACTGGATGGTCACCCTGCAGACTGTCTTCGTTTTGTAGTCGACTCAATAAAAGCTTCGCTCCATGCGCCCTCCCTGCTACATGCGCCCTCCTGCTCCATGCGCCCTCCCTGCTCCATGCGCCCTCCCTGCTCCATGCGCCCTCCCTGCTCCCCGCCCTGCGCCCTTCCCTCCGCCCCTCAACAAGTGCAAGTACCATCCGGACATGAGCCTGGACTGGATGGTCACTCTGCAGACCTCCCCTGGCCCCCCTCCCTCCCTGTCCCCCTCCCTGCCCCTACCTGCCCCTACCTGCCCGTACCTGCCCCCACCTACCCCCACTACTGTTGCAGGTACCATCCGAACATGAGCCTGGAGTGGATGGTCACTCTGCAGACGCTCTTCAGCTCCTTCTTTCTCATTGACTACGTTATCAACATCTTTAGGTGAGAGAAGGCGGGACTCAAACGCGTCTTCCGAGGTCAACAGAGGTCAACAGAGGTCTTCAGCTCCTTCTTTCTCAGATGACGGTTCTGAAGTTTGGACACCATTGACCTCATTGACTACGTTATCTTCAGGTGCCCTCCCATAGCACCTCGCACACACCACATCCCACACCACCTCCCATTATCGCACACATCAACTCGCACACACCACATCCCACACCACCTCCCATTATCACACACATCAACTCACACACACCACATCCCACACCACCTCCCATTATCGCACACATCAACTCACACACACCACATCCCACACCACCTTCCACCGGCAGACTGTCTTCAGCTCCTTGTCTCTCATTGACTAAGCTATCAACATCTTCAGGTGCTCGCATCACCCCCTGCATCTCCCCCTGCATCTCCCCCTGCATCACCCCCTGCATCTCCCCCTGCATCACCCCCTGCATCATCCCCCCTTTCATCTGGATCACCACCACCACCACCACCACCATCACCACCACCTGACTGTATCCTGTCTCCCCCCACCCCACCATCCCCCCTGGCAGCGCGTACTCATGGGTGCAGTATGTGGTGTCGTGGCAGGGTATCCTCGACTTCATCTCATTGCTGCCTCTCCTCCTCATCCGCCTGTGAGCCCCTCCCTCCGCCTGTGAGCCGCCCGCCTTCTCCCCTCTGCCTCAGCTGCTCCTCATGCCATCTATCCATCCATCCATCCATCCATCCATCCATCCATCCATCCATCCATCCATCCATCCATCCATCCATCCATCCATCCATCCATCCATCCATCCATCCATCCAAACCACCCCCCACATTCTTCACTCATCAGTCCACATCCGTCCTTCGTCCAACACCATGCCATGCCACGCCACGCCACACCGTGGCCTGCCACAACAGGAATCGCCATGCAGGCACCAGCAACGGTGTGCGGCTGCCTCAGCTCCTCACCTTCCTCCGCGTCATCCGGTCAGCCCCTCGCCCTCTCCTCGCCCTCTCCTCGCCCTCTCCTCGCCCTCTCCTCGCCCTCTTCTCACCCTCTCCTCGCCCTCTCCTCACCCTCTCCTCGCCCTCTCCTCGCCCATCCTCGTCCTTCCTCGTCCTTCCTCGCCCATCCTCGTCCTTCCTCGTCCTTCCTCGTCCTTCCTCGTCCTTCCTCGTCCTTCCTCGTCCTTCCTCGTCCTTCCTCGCCCTCCCATTGTGCTCTCCTCGCCCTCCCCTTGCGCACTCTATTCCCCTGCATCGCCCGTGTGTTATGCTTCATGCATTGCAGCCTGCCTGCTCACAATACGGTGCCAACTACTCTCCCCTTGTCCGTCGCTCCTCTGTCCACCCCTCCCGCCTCCACCCCTCACTCCTCATCCCTCCCCCTCCCATCTCTCCCCTCCTTCACTCCTCCACTCTTCTCCTGCCACGTGGCAGCACCATATCAATCGTGAAGGCGGCTCTCACAATGCGCAATGCCATTGTTAAAGAAATGATAGCCCTTGGATTCACCATCTTCACCGTCTGTAAGCAATCTCGCCCGTCTGTGAGCCATCTTCACCATCTCGATTGTCTCTGTTGAGCCAACTATGAATCATCTGTAGACACTTGCTTTGGCTTTTTGTAATCCCCAGCCCGTCAGTTACCTCTTCAGGCCTGCTCCTACCATTATTGCACGAATGCCCTCTCCCTTTTCGCTCTTTCCTCCCCTCCGTCTTCTCTGCCTCGTCCCTTCCTCCCCTCTCTCTATCCTCTCCGTCTTCTCTGCCTCGTCCCTTCCTCCCCTCTCTCTATCCTCTCCGTCTTCTCTGCCTCGTCCCTTCCTCCCCTCTCTCTATCCTCTCCGTCTTCTCTGCCTCGTCCCTTCCTCCCCTCTCTCTATCCTCTCCGTCTTCTCTGCCTCGTCCCTTCCTCCCCTCTCTCTATCCTCTCCGTCTTCTCTGCCTCGTCCCTTCCTCCCCTCTCTCTATCCTCTCCGTCTTCTCTGCCTCGTCCCTTCCTCCCCTCTCTCTATCCTCTCCGTCTTCTCTGCCTCGTCCCTTCCTCCCCTCTCTCTATCCTCTCCGTCTTCTCTGCCTCGTCCCTTCCTCCCCTCTCTCTATCCTCTCCGTCTTCTCTGCCTCGTCCCTTCCTCCCCTCTCTCTATCCTCTCGCTCCCTCCGCTTCCCTCCGCACCACCAATGCAGTGCTGGTGGGGGCGGGCATATTCCAGTACGTGGAGTATTGGGACACAAGCGAGGCGTACAAGGCAGAGAACGACTGTCCTGCCAGCGGCTGCACCAACTTCTTTGACTCCTTCTATTTCATGGTTGTCACGGTGAGTGCATGGTGAGTGCATGGTGAGTTGGTGTCTCCTGGGAGGATCGGCTTTGCTCCATCTACTGTCACGGTGAGTTGGTGTCTCGTGAAAGGTGACTTTTGAGTCGACTCAACTGTGCCCTGCCAGCGGCTGCACCAACTAGTTTGATTCTTTCTACTTCATGCTTGTCAGGGCGAGCTCCCTGTCCCGTGAAAGGATGGCCTTGGCGCATGGTCGTCACGGTGGGTTCCTGTCTCGTAAAAGCTGGCTCTTGAGTCCACTCATAACTGCCTCGCCAGTGCCTGCATCCTCACTGCCTCGCCAGTGCCTGCATCCTCACTGCCTCGCCAGTGCCTGCATCCTCACTGCCTCGCCAGTGCCTGCATCCTCACTGCCTCGCCAGTGCCTGCATCCTCACTGCCTCGCCAGTGCCTGCATCCTCACTGCCTCGCCAGTGCCTGCATCCTCACTGCCTCGCCAGTGCCTGCATCCTCACTGCCTCGCCAGTGCCTGCATCCTCACTGCCTCGCCAGTGCCTGCATCCTCACTGCCTCGCCAGTGCCTGCATCCTGCTGCATCACACTTCTTCGCCTCCTTCTGCATGCTCACCACGGCAAGTCCATCCGTGTCCCCTGGAAGGGCAAGTCCATCCGTCTCCCCTGGAAGGGCAAGTCCATCCGTGTCCCCTGGAAGGGCAAGTCCATCCGTGTCCCCTGGAAGGGCAAGTCCATCCGTGTCCCCTGGAAGGGCAAGTCCATCCGTGTCCCCTGGAAGGGCAAGTCCATCCGTGTCCCCTGGAAGGGCAAGTCCATCCGTGTCCCCTGGAAGGGTTGCCTCTGCGCCATGCGATTCGTGGTGCTCACAGTGCGCCTCTTGCCTCTTGCAGCCACACTTGCACCTACCTGCATGCGTCTCCTCCTCTGCATCCCCCGATACACCTTAACACACATCCCCCCATACACCTCCCCTTACCTCCCTGATACACCGCACAGGGGGCGACGGTGGGGTACGGGGACGTGACGCCGCACTCAGCATGGGGGCGCGTGGTGGCCGTGTTCACCATCTTCGCAGCCCTCACATACATCCCGCTGCAGATCGGCCGCCTCGTTGAACTCGCCTCCAACCGGTGAGTGTAGCGCACCGCTTGCTCCCCGCGCTGGAGGGTGTGGGGCCTGGCAGCAGTGAGCAGACTGGCACGCACTGGTGATTCCTGACTGCCGCTCTTCACCATCTTCGCAGCCCTCACATACATTCCACTGCAGATCGGCCGCCTTGTTGAACTCGTTTCCAACCAGTGACCCCACTCCTTGGCTGTCGGACAAAGGCGCGCGCGCGGACCAAGGCGCGCGCGCGGACCAAGGCGCGCGCCCGGACCAAGGCGCGCGCCCGGACCAAGGCGCGCGCCCGGACCAAGGCGCGCGCCCGGACCAAGGCGCGCGCGCGGACCAAGGCGCGCGCGCGGACCAAGGCGCGCCCGCGGACCAAGGCGCGCCCGCGGACCAAGGCGCGCCCGCGGACCAAGGCGCGCCCGCGGACCAAGGCGCGCGCGCGGACCAAGGCGCGCGCCCGGACCAAGGCGCGCGCCCGGACCAAGTCGCGCGCCCGGACCAAGGCGCGCGCGCGGACCAAGGCACGCGCGCGGACCAAGGCGCGCGCCCGGACCAAGGCGCGCGCCCGGACCAAGGCGCGCGCCCGGGCCAAGGCGCGCGCCCGGGCCAAGGCGCGCGCCCGGGCCAAGGCGCGCGCCCGGACCAAGGCGCGCGCCCGGACGAAGGCGCGCGTCCGGACCAAGGCGCGCGGCGCGCGCGCCCCCGGACCAAGGCGCGCCCCCGGACCAAGGCGCGCGCCCGGACCAAGGCGCGCGCGCGGACCAAGGCGCGCGCGCGGACCAAGGCGCGCGCGCGGACCAAGGCGCGCGCCCGGACCAAGGCGCGCGCCCGGACCAAGGCGCGCGCCCGGACCAAGGCGCGCGCCCGGACCAAGGCGCGCGCCCGGACCAAGGCGCGCGCCCGGGCCAAGGCGCGCGCCCGGGCCAAGGCGCGCGCCCGGGCCAAGGCGCGCGCCCAGGCCAAGGCGCGCGCCCGAGCCAAGGCGCGCGCCTGAGCCAAGGCGCGCGCCCGGACCAAGGCGCGCGTCCGGACCAAGGCGCGCGCGCCCGGACCAGCGCGCGCGCCCGGACCAAGGCGCGCGCGCGGACCAAGGCGCGCGCGCGGACCAGGGCGCGCGCGCGGACCAGGGCGCGCCCCCGGACCAGGGCGCGCGCCCGGACCAAGGCGCGCGTCCGGACCAAGGCGCGCGCCCCGACCAAGGCGCGCGCGCGGACCAAGGCGCGCGCGCCGGGACCAAGGCGCGCGCCGGGGCCAAGGCGCGCGCCCGGACCAAGGCGCGCGCCCGGACCAAGGGGCGCGCGCCCGGAGCAAGGCGCGCGCGCGGACCAAGGCGCGCGCGCGGACCAAGGCGCGCGCGCGGACCAAGCCGCGCGCGCGGACCAAGGCGTGCGCCCGGACCAAGGCGCGCGCGCGGACCAAGGCGCGCGCCCGGACCAAGGCGCGCGCCCGGACCAAGGCGCGCGCCCGGACCTAGGCGCGCGCGCGCGGACCAAGGCGCGCGCCCGGACCAAGGCGCTCGCCCGGACCAAGGCGCGCGCCCGGACCAAGGCGCGCCCCCGGACCAAGGCGCGCCCCCGGACCAAGGCGCGCGCCCGGACCAAGGCGCGCGCCCCGACCAAGGCGCGCGCGCGGACCAAGGCGCGCGCGCCGGGGCCAAGGCGCGCGCCCGGACCAGGGCGCGCGCCCGGACCAAGGCGCGCGCCCGGACCAAGGCGCGCGCGCGCGGACCAAGGCGCGCACGCAGACCAAGGCGCGCGCGCGGACCAAGGCGCGCGCCCGGACCAAGGCGCGCGCCCGGACCAAGGCGCGCGCCCGGACCAAGGCGCGCGCCCGGACCAAGGCG
The DNA here is from genome assembly GCA_947470075.1 of Closterium sp. Yama58-4. Lineage (NCBI taxonomy): Eukaryota > Viridiplantae > Streptophyta > Zygnematophyceae > Desmidiales > Closteriaceae > Closterium > Closterium sp. Yama58-4. The sequence continues at coordinate 285,873 of CANIUD010000121.1, read as the reverse complement.
CGCGCCCGGGCCAAGGCGCGCGCCCGGACCAAGGCGCGCGCCCGGACCAAGGCGCGCGCCCGGACCAAGGCGCGCGCCCGGACCTAGGCGCGCGCGCGCGGACCAAGGCGCGCGCCCGGACCAAGGCGCTCGCCCGGACCAAGGCGCGCGCCCGGACCAAGGCGCGCCCCCGGACCAAGGCGCGCCCCCGGACCAAGGCGCGCGCCCGGACCAAGGCGCGCGCCCCGACCAAGGCGCGCGCGCGGACCAAGGCGCGCGCGCCGGGGCCAAGGCGCGCGCCCGGACCAGGGCGCGCGCCCGGACCAAGGCGCGCGCCCGGACCAAGGCGCGCGCCCGGACCAAGGCGCGCGCCCGGACCAAGGCGCGCGCCCGGACCAAGGCGCGCGCGCGGACCAAGGCGCTCGCGCGGACCAAGGCGCGCGCCCGGACCAAGGCGCGCGCCCGGACCAAGGCGCGCGCCCGGACCAAGGCGCGCGCGCGGACCAAGGCGCGCGCCCGGACCAAGGCGCGCGCCCGGACCAAGGCGCGCGCCCGGACCAAGGCGCGCGCCCGGACCAAGGCGCGCGCCCGGACCAAGGCGCGCGCCCGGACCAAGGCGCGCGCCCGGACCAAGGCGCGCGCCCGGACCAAGGCGCGCGCCCGGACCAAGGTGCGCCCCTAAACCAAGGCGCGCCCCCGGACCAAGGCGCGCCCCCGGACCAAGGCGCGCCCCCGGACCAAGGCGCGCGCCCGGACCAAGGCGCGCGCGCGGACCAAGGCGCGAGCCCGGACCCTGGCGCGCGCCCGGACCAAGGCGCGCGCCCGGACCAAGGCGCGCGCCCGGACCATGGCGCGCGCCCGGACCAAGGCGCGCGCCCGGACCAAGGCGCGCGCCCGGACCAAGGCGCGGGCCCGGACCAAGGCGCGGGCCCGGACCAAGGCGCGGGCCCGGACCAAGGCGCGCGCCCGGACCAAGGCGCGCGCCCGGACCAAGGCGCGCGCCCGGACCAAGGCGCGCGCGCGGACCAAGGCGCGCGCGCGGACCAAGGCGCGCGCCCGGACCAAGGCGCGCGCCCGGACCAAGGCGCGCGCCCGGACCAAGGCGCGCGCCCGGACCAACTCACGCGCCCGGACCAAGGCGCGCGCCCGGACCAAGGCGCGCGCCCGGACCAAGGCGCGCGCCCGGACCAAGGCGCGCGCCCGGACCAAGGCGCGCGCCCGGACCAAGGCGCGCGCCCGGACCAAGGCGCGCGCCCGGACCAAGGCGCGCGCCCGGACCAAGGCGCGCGCCCGGACCAAGGCGCGCGCCCGGACCAAGGCGCGCGCCCGGACCAAGTCGCGCGCCCGGACCTTGGCGCGCGCCCGGACCTTGGCGCGCGCCCGGACCTTGGCGCGCGCGCGGACCTTGGCGCGCGCGCGGACCTTGGCGCGCGCGCGGACCAAGGCGCGCGCGCGGACCTAGGTGCGCGCGCGGACCAAGGCGCGCGCCCGGACCAAGGCGCGCGCCCGGACCAAGGCGCGCCCCCGGACCAAGGCGCGCGCCCGGACCAAGGCGCGCGCCCGGACCAAGGCGCGCGCGCGGACCAAGGCGCGCGCCCGGACCAAGGCGCGCGCCCGGACCAAGGCGCGCGCCCGGACCAAGGCGCGCGCCCGGACCAAGGCGCGCGCCCGGACCAAGGCGCGCGCCCGGACCAAGGCGCGCGCCCGGACCAAGGCGCCCGCCCGGACCAAGGCGCGCGCGCGGACCAAGGCGCGCGCGCGGACCAAGGCGCGCGCGCGGACCAAGGCGCGCGCGCGGACCAAGGCGCGCGCGCGGACCAAGGCGCGCGCGCGGACCAAGGCGCGCGCCCGGACCAAGGCGCGCGCCCGGACCAAGGCGCGCGCCCGGACCAAGGCGCGCGCCCGGACCAAGGCGCGCGCCCGGACCAAGGCGCGCGCCCGGACCAAGGCGCGCGCGCGGACCAAGGCGCGCGCGCGGACCAAGGCGCGCGCCCGGACCAAGGCGCGCGCCCGGACCAAGGCGCGCGCCCGGACCAAGGCGCGCGCCCGGACCAAGGCGCGCGCCCGGACCAAGGCGCGCGCCCGGACCAAGGCGCGCGCCCGGACCAAGGCGCGCGCGCGGACCAAGGCGCGCGCGCGGACCAAGGCGCGCGCCCGGACCAAGGCGCGCGCCCGGACCAAGGCGCGCGCGCGGACCAAGGCGCGCGCCCGGACCAAGGCGCGCGCCCGGACCAAGGCGCGCGCCCGGACCAAGGCGCGCGCCCGGACCAAGGCGCGCGCGCGGACCTAGGCGCGCGCGCGGACCAAGGCGCGCGCCCGGACCAAGGCGCGCGCGTGGACCAAGGCGCGCGCCCGGACCAAGGCGCGCGCCCGGACCAAGGCGCGCGCCCGGACCAAGGCGCGCGCCCGGACCAAGGCGCGCGCCCGGACCAAGGCGCGCGCCCGGACCAAGGCGCGCGCCCGGACCAAGGCGCGCGCCCGGACCAAGGCGCGCGCCCGGACCAAGGCGCGCGCCCGGACCAAGGCGCGCGCCCGGACCAAGGCGCGCGCCCGGACCAAGGCGCGCGCGCGGACCAAGGCGCGCGCCCGGACCAAGGCGCGCGCCCGGACCAAGGCGCGCGCCCGGACCAAGGCGCGCGCCCGGACCAAGGCGCGCGCCCGGACCAAGGCGCGCCCCCGGACCAAGGCGCGCCCCCGGACCAAGGCGCGCGCCCGGACCAAGGCGCGCGCCCGGACCAAGGCGCGCGCCCGGACCAAGGCGCGCGCCCGGACCAAGGCGCGCGCCCGGACCAAGGCGCGCGCCCGGACCAAGGCGCGCGCGCGGACCAAGGCGCGCGCGCGGACCAAGGCGCGCGCGCGGACCAAGGCGCGCGCGCGGACCATGGCGCGCGCCCGGACCAAGGCGCGCGCCCGGACCAAGGCGCGCGCCCGGACCAAGGCGCGCGCCCGGACCAAGGCGCGCGCCCGGACCAAGGCGCGCGCCCGGACCAAGGCGCGCGCGCGGACCTAGGCGCGCGCGCGGACCAAGGCGCGGTCGCGGACCAAGGCGCGCGCCCGGACCAAGGCGCGCGCCCGGACCAAGGCGCGCGCCCGGACCAAGGCGCGCGCGTGGACCAAGTTGAAGCTGTTGCTTTTATATCACTCCTCATAAATATAGATCCCACGCTATTGCAAAGTGTACTTAACGAAGGTTTTTCTGGAGGAGAAAAAAAACGCCATGAGATTCTGCAGATGGCTTTGCTAGACCCTAATATAAGTATCCAAGATGAGACTGCTTCTTGATTAGATATAGTGCCAACTGGCAGTGCCGTGCCAACTGGCAGTGGTGAGTCGTGACCACCACTGTTCACCATATTCGCAGCCCTCACATGCATCCTGCTGCAGATCGCCCTCACATGCGTCCTGCTGCATATCGCCCTCACATGCATCCCGCTGCAGATCGGCTGTCTCGTTGAACTCGCCTCCAACGGGTCAGCCTAACGCACCCCTCGCTCCCCCTGCCCTTTCTTTCCATCTCTCTTCTCCTTCTCTTCCTCCAAGTGTCATCACTGCCAGTGCTCTCACACGCCATGATACCCCCACCCCTCCCCTATCCTCCCGTTTTTCCTTTCCCCACTCCCAGCCCCTACGGCTGGTGGCTGTCACGGTACCGCACGGTGGGGGTGCGGTTTGTGGTGATCTGGGGGGTGTCGTCTGTGGAGTGTGCACGTGACCTGCTCTGCTCCTTCTTCTCGCCTCTGCACAACGGCCGTACGTGTCACTCTGGAGTCACGTTTCAGAGTTTCCAATCTTGTCTGTTTGTTTGAGAATTCTCAAAGGGGAGTCTGTCTAGTCTACACATGACCTGCTCTGCTCCTTCTTCTCGTCGTTGCACAACGGCCGTACCGTACGTGCACCCACCCACCTCGCTCCTCTCCTTGACCGGCTTGACTTTGTTGAATTGTCTCATTCGCCACGCGTGTCTCGCTGATCCGTTGCTGGACTGCACCCTTTGCACTCTCCCTTACCGTCTCCAACTCCCCGTATTCTCCTATCACACCAACCCTTGCCTTGCCATGGCCAAGAGGCATCTTTCTCTCGTAACCACTTACCCGTCTACCTCCTGCCTCCCTCTCATCGTTGCGAGGACTAAGTGGTTAGCACCACTTACCTACCTTTCTCTTCCTATCCTTTCGCTTTCTCCCCCTGCCCCACCAGGAGTCCCGGTCTATCCACTTAAGGTGGTCTTCATGGGCCCAGACCCCCCCTCGTGAGTTCCCAACCCTCTCTATTCACCCTCTTTTCGCCACCACCCACTCGTGCCCGAGCCTCTTCTCCCTCCTCATGCTTGCTCCCACAAACCCATTTTCTCCTCCCTCCCTCTTCCCTGCATCTCGCCTCTCACTCCCCCAGCTTCGCCTTCAAGGCACTACTGGGCTTCTTCCAGGGCAAGGCGAGGTACATGTAGGGGCAGATGGGGCCAAAGTCACATGCCCATTGTGTGCGGATCATGAGAATTCTCTCCTTGACTTCACACCCTCTCCCGCTCTCCCGCGCCCCCTCTCCCCCAGCTTCGCCTTGAAGGCCCTTTTGGGCTTCTTCCAGGGCAAGGCGAGGTACATGTAGGGGCAGATGGGGCCAAAGTCACATGCCCATTGTGTGCGGATCATGAGAATTCTCTCCTTGACTTCACACCCTCTCCCGCTCTCCCGCGCCCCCTCTCCCCCAGCTTCGCCTTGAAGGCCCTGTTGGGCTTCTTCCAGGGCAAGGCGAGCTACATGCAGGGGCAGATGGACCGTCCAGATGACTTTGATCGTGTGGCTGCCAGGGACGCCCTCGCCATCTACCTCCTGGCCAATAGGAGCGCAGAGGTGGGTGTGTGTTGGCCAATGGGAGCGGAGAGATGGGGGGGCGCCTTCTAATAGGAGTGCAATGCAAAGGTGGGTATGTGCGTGCACCCCCCCTGCATAGACCCCCCCTGCATACACCCCCCTGCATACACCCCCCTGCATGCACCCCCCCTGGATACACCCCCCCTGTGATCCACCACTGCGCTCGTCTCTGTGTGCGTGTGTGTGCGTGTGTGTGCGTGTGTGTGCGTGTGTGTGCATGTGTGTGCGTGTGTGTGTGTGTGTGTGCGTGTGTGCGTGTGTGTGTGTGTGTGCGTGTGTGCGTGTGTGCGTGCGTGTGTGCGTGCGTGCGTGTGTGTGTGTGTGCGTGTGTGTGCGTGTGTGTGCGTGTGTGTGCGTGTGTGTGCGTGTGTGTGCGTGTGTGTGTGTGCGTGTGTGTGCGTGTGTGTGTGTGTGCGTGTGTGTGCGTGTGTGTGTGTGTGCGTGTGTGTGCGTGTGTGTGCGTGTGTGTGTGTGTGTGCGTGTGTGCGTGTGTGCGTGTGTGTGCCTGCTCCACCTTGCCTGCCGGCATGACTCAGAGAGTGAGGACACGGCACAGCTCATCTGGGGGCTCGTGGCGCATCGGTCGTGCCCTAAGTGCCCTACATGATCCATTACACCACTGTGCTGCATGTGTGCGCTGCATGTGTGTGCTGCATGTGTGTGCTGCATGTGTGTGCTGCATGTGTGTGCTGCATGTGTGTGCTGCATGTGTGTGCTGCATGTGTGTGCTGCATGTGTGTGCTGCATGTGTGTGCTGCATGTGTGTGCTGCATGTGTGCGTGTGTGTGTGCCTGCCACCACCTTACCTGCATGCAGGACCCAGAGACTGAGGATACGGCGCAGCTCATCCGGGGGCTTGTGGCGCATCGGTCGTGCCGGGGGCGCGTGAGAGTGGTGGTGGAGCTGCTGCGCCCGCAGGTGAGGGAGTGGTGGGAAGCGGTGGCAAGAGGTGGCAAGAGGTTTTGTCTCCAGATGCTTTGTGTGTGCAAGCACAGGCGAGGAGGGAGAGAGGGGAGAATAGGGGGTAGGGAGGGGGTGTGGGGGGGTTCTGGGTGGTGGGATTTCTCGTGCCATGCTTTGTTCCGTGCCATATCCTTCACTCCCCATTGGCATGAACGGCAGGTGGAGGGGAGGGGAGCGATGTGGGGGGAGGTGGGTGCGTTGGAGCTCTTCTGCCCCGACCCCACGCGCTTCTGCCTCCTCGCCCGCAGGTACTGCTGTGTGTGCGGGTGAGGTGCTGGCTGGGGGAGGTGGTAAGTGCGGGAGGTGGGGGCATTGGAGCTCTTCAGCCTCCTGGCCCGCAGGTACTGTGGGGAGGTTGGGTGGGGGGATGTGGGGGAGGTGGTATCTCTTCTGTAACCGTCATCACTCTCAACTCCCGTTTCATTTCATTCCCCCCCACATACACACATCCCAACACCCCCAATGCCAGCACCATCTCATGGCTGCTGTGAGGTCCTGCCCGTGAGCCTCTTCTCATTGTGCCCTCCACTCTGCGCTTTTTCCTCCGTCACTTCACGTCCCCTACTTCCCCCCTCCCTGCCATCTCACCAAACCCCTTACTACCACCCCATGTGCGAGGTCCCGGCCATGAGTACGCTGCTCACAAACCCCTTCTCATCACGCCCACCACTCTAAGCTTCCTCTGCATGCACCCACTCCCCCCCCCCCAACACATCCCAACTCTCCCCACTCGCCACCGCAGCTGCGAGGTACCCGCCGTGAGCACGCTCGTGACGAACCTGTTCTCGTCGGGCCCGCCACTGCCGCCGCTGCGAGCCTCCGCGCACTTGAACGAGTATACGCAGGGCCAGCAGATGGAGGCCTTCCCCCTGCTGTTGCCGCCCGCCTTCCACGGCATGCTGTTTGAAGCGGTACGTGGGGGCTGCAGTGATGCAGGTAGTTATGTGTGGGGCGGGTAGGTGGATGAGGAGGAGGGTTTGTGCGAGTGCTGGTGAGTCAGGGGCCTTCACCATGCTGCTGCCGCCCGCCTTCCACGGCATGCTCTTTGAAACGGTATGCTATGGGGACTGGAGTGAAACCCTTTGATAGGGTTCTCGTAAGCTGGTAGGCTGTGTGGGTTGGTGGGTGAAGAGGTGGGTTTGTGGGAGCGGTGGTGAATGAAGGGCAGCAGATGGAGGTCTTCCTTATGCTGCTGCCACCTGCCTTCCACGGCATGCTCTTCGAAGCGGTATGCAGGGACAGCAGTGACAAATCAGTGCGATCGGATTCGCACTCTGCTCCTTGTGCTGTGCTATCTTCTCTGACTTGTGTCCTGGTCAGTTGCTCTGTTGCATTGTGCCGCAGCAACGCAACATCTGCCCTTTGAGTCGGCTCACGAGTCTCCTCCTTGTGCGTTGTTGTGTGTGGTTGTGCCATGCCCCTGCATCAGCTGGTGGAGGTGATCTATCGTGCGTACCGAGTCATCCTATTCGCAGTCGACATCTGCCTTGATGAAACGCCAGATGAAACGCTAGATGAAACGCCAGATGAAACGGCAGATGAAACGGCAGGTGAAATGCGTCCACCGCAGAGTCTTTCCGGGTCCTCAAAGCCCCTTGCCACCCCATCCATCGTGCACTACGGCCCCCGCCTTCACCCCCTCAAGAAATTCGTCCGCTCCTCCACCCTCCTCCCTGCTGCCTTTGGCGTGAGCAGAGAGGGAATGCAGGAGGGCGTGCAGGGGGGGGAGCAGGGAGCAGAGGAGGAGACGCACGTAGGAGGTGGGGATGGGGATGGTAGGGGGAGAGCAGGAGGGAGAGGGGCAGCAGATGGTGCCACTGCCAGCTTGAGGAAGATCTTTCTGTTTCCACGGGGACATGTGATTGGTCCGCGGGATGTGGGGCATGTGATAGCGCCGGATCTTGCTACAGTGGAGCAGATCTCCCGGGCGGCGCACGCGATGTCTGCAAGGACGGCGGGCGGCAGCTGGGGCGGCATGCGCCGGGCATGTAGTGAAAGGGGGGGAGGGGGGGACGTGGACGAGCGGTTCGAACAAGTTGTTGAGATTCACGAGGGAGGGGAGGAGAGGGGGGAGAACTGGAAGGAGGTGGAGGAGGCGGAGGAAATGGAGGAGAATTGGGGGGAGCAGGAGAGGCGTGGAGGGGAGAGAAAAGGCAGAGAAGGTAATTCAGGTCATGACAGCACTGGTGTGCAATCCACCGCTGCCTCTGCCTCAGGCGAACCTCTTGTGTCGTATGACTGGGGCCATGCCACGCCTTTCAAGGTTCCCAAGGGGCGGCCACAGGCTGTCAAGCTTCTGCAAATGATGGCAAAAGCATGTGCCACGTGGGCCCGCGCCTCCAGTGCTGCCTGGTCAGCTGAGGCCATGCTGACGTGGCGCCAGATCAGCCTTGAGAGGGCGGTTGAGGGGGCGAGTGGGGAGGAGAGCGCAGAGGGATTGGTGGAAGAAGGGGAGGAGGAGCAGGTGGAGGAGGAGGAAGAGGAGGAGGAGGAGGCAGTGGGTAGACGATTGAGTGGGAGTGGAGGAAGCAGGGCGAGCGGAGAGGCTGAGGAGGTTAGGGAAGGTGACGGCAGGAAGAGCAGCAGTGGGAAGAGCAGCATTGGGAAGAGCAGCGCTGGGAAGAGCAGCGACAGGAGGCGCAGCGTGTGTGAGTGGGTGTCAGAGGAGTCACTAGCTCGCCAGCTGTTCCAAGCCATGCATGCCGCTGCTACCCACCGCACCTCCCTCCTCCTCTCCCGCTCTGCCTCCTCCACGACCCGCCACGCCCCGGCCTCCTCTGCCCGTCCCGCCTCTGCCTCGTGGCCCTGTGGGCCCTCGCACGCGCCGCTTGCTCACTCGTCGACCCAGCACGGGAAAGAGGAGAGGCAGAGCGAGGCGGGAGGGGAACAGGAGGGCAGTGAGTACGCTGCAGAGGAGCAGCAGCAGCAGCAGGACGACGACGATGCCCTCATGGCCAAGAGCAGGGCCCTGGCCCGGCAGCTATCCAGACAAGTCTCCTCTCGTGCACTCCCCCGTACCCTCTCCCGCACTCCTTCACGCACTTCCTCCCGTGCTCCTTCCCGTGCTGCCTCCATCTCCTCCACCCGCTTTGCCTGCCAGCCCTCTGTTGCGTCGTCGTCTCTCATCTCCGCTCCCCCCGCGCCCCAGCCGCTGTCTCTCGCGGCGTCAATCAGTGCAGTCCTTGACTGGCCGCCCGCTTGGCCCTCCCGCCGCTCCTCCCTCTCTTCTCGTCGCTCCTCCCTCTCCTCTCACCGCACCCCCTCCCACCGCGCTGCACTCTCCTCTCACCGCGCCTTACCCCCCATTCACAGCGCGTCACCCCCCTCTCATGCTTCGGAAGGCGTGACCAGATGCACTGGCACAGCTGGATCGAGCATGGGCGAAGCACGAGTGGGGCCGTCTGGGCACACAAGAGCAGGTCCATCTAGCCGCACAGAAGCAGGTTCTGAGAACGTGCACGAAGCTGAGGGGGACGAAGCAGGCGTGGGCCCAGCAGCAGGCATGGATGCAGCAGCAGCCAGTGTACTGGTCACTGAACCACCTGCACTGCCCGCCCGCCCGCACCCATCCACGCTGCAGCGCAACCGCAGGAAGATTGCGGCCCACCTGCAGAGCCGCACACTGGCAGCGTTGGCAGGGGTGCTGCCGCGCGCGCACGTGCTGGTGCTCATGCAGAGCGACTGCTGGCCGCACTCCCTTCACTACTTTGTCAGCTTCCTTAGAAGGGACGCTGGCGCGTGGGGTGAAGGAGGAGGAGGAGAGGGTGAAGGCGGGTCATTTAAGGAGGGCGCAGGGGAACAGGATGATATGGAGGGGGGGGATGAAGGGAGGAGGGAGGGCGCGGAGGGGTGTGTACCGATCGTGTTTCTACGGCTACACGAGCCGAGTGAGGAGCAGTGGGGGTGTATGGGGCATCACCAGCACGTCTACTTCATCAGAGGCTCGCCCATCTCCCCCATGGACCTCATTCGAGCCGGCGCTCTCTCTGCAGGTGAGCTTCCAGTCGATTCAAAACTCGTTTCCCTGCAGCTGCAGGAGCCAAGTAAGGAGCAGTGGGCGTGTATGGGGCACCACCAGCACGTGTACTTCATCAGAGGCTCGCCCATCTCCCCCATGGACCTTCTCCGAGCCGGTGCTCTCTCTGCAGGTGCATGCTGTGCTCCTGCCCACCCACCTGCCCAGCCTGATTTTATAGACGCCTCAAAAACTCGTCTCTAACCTGGATCTCCTTCTGAGAATTCTCAAAAGTGACTCCCATGGGTCTCCTCCGAGCCAGCGCTCTCACTGCAGGTGCTTGCAATCCTGCCCTCCCACCCTGCAACAGCTTCCTTACTCGTATAGCCAATCAGTCTGTTGTTTTCCTTGAGCCATCCGCATGCATTATTCATGTCATCTCCATGCCATCTCCATGCCATCTCCTGCCATCCCCTGCTATGCCCCGCCCCTCTCCTCTCTCCCCCCCAGCCAAAATAGTCATAATGGCGTCAGACACCATTGCTGCGCCCAGCACAGTGGGGGCAGCGGGGGAGGAGGGCGACGGCAGCAGCGCCAGCACAGCAGTGGGCGCGGCCAAATTCGCGGAGGACGTGGAGAACGTTCAGATCGCTGCTGCTGTCGACCGCCTCCTCTCCTCCCACTCCGCCTCCCTTTCCTCCTCCCACTCCGCCTCCCTTTCCTCCTCCCACTCCGCTGCCTTTCTCACCCCCCTGCATCTCACCGGTACCGTCACCTTTGTTTCCTCGGCCTACCAACAGCACCCTGCACCCTCAGCACCGTACGCCCATGCAACACAACCCCAACAGTTCACCCACACCAACCGTGTGCTGTGTGAGGTGCAGCACGAGGAGAGCTTCCAGTTCCTGCCGCCGCTCAGCGTGCTGCACGGCGCACTTCGCCAGTGGCGAGTGTCCCGCCGTACCACGCTTATCAACCACTCGCTGCTGCTGCGCTGTGCGCCCGCCTTCATTGACGGCCGCGCCTCCTGCCCTGCCGGCCTGTTGTTTCTCATGTGAGTCCTCAGGCCTAAATGAAGCCTCAGGTGAACCCTCAGGTGAGACCTCATGTGATATGAGAAACACGTCGTGATTTGAGATTGCTCAGATGCACTCAGGCCAGTCGTCCCTCCAAAGAACCCCCTTCCTTATTGACTACAATCTGTGCTCTCCCTCAACCACCTCATTTGACCAACAACCTGTATTCTCTAACCTGCTGGATGACACAATTTCTGGGTCGGCTTAAAAACCCTCAACCCCCGTGACCAACAACCCGTGTTCTCTAACCTCTAACCTGATCCCTTCTCTGTCCCCCTGCCCCTCTCCACCCTCCACCCTCTGCCATCCGCCAGCCATGGCGCCCTCCTAAACCGCAACCTGAGTACGCTGGCAGACCTTCTCATTGCAGGCGGGCCTATTTATGCTCCTCACGAGGCACTGGCACTGCTCACACACCACCGGCAGCAGCAACAGCAGCAAGAGCAACAGCAGCAGCAGGGGCAGCAGCAAAGGCAGCAGCAACAGTCCACTTCTCCCAACACTGCCGCAACTGCACCTTCCAACACTCTCCCCACCAGCTCTGACTCCCACTCCAACCCTCAGCACCGCTCTGTACCACTCCGAAGAGAGCTGGTGCTGGAGGCAGTACCAGCAGAGTTTGTGGGAGGCTCGTTTGAGAGTCTCTTCCTGGGGCTGCTGCAGCGGTACGGGCAGCTGGCTGTGGGGCTGTATCGCTGTGGGGGGGTGGAGCAGGGGGGCCCTCCAGCGCCCTATGTGGCCACCAACCCTGCTGCTGATTCCACTGTGGGCCCCCATGACCGCATGTATGTGGTGCGCTAGTAACCCAGCGGTTACTGTAGATCGATCATTGCGATGCAATAATTATTGAGGGATTAGAGAGCATCTTTAGGAAAAGATAGGAAGAGCTGATTTGTGCACAGCACATGGCAGCGTGATGCAGCTGCACCTCCTCAGTAGGCATACAGTTGGGCCCGTGAGTGCTAATGAATTCAAAACAGTATATTTGGGTACTGTTTTACACAAGTTAACTATACGACATCAGTTCGCTAGGTGGCTATAAGTTAGCTACAACTACACCTAGCTACAAGCAGAGCACAGGCAGCCATGGCTGCCTTATGACACACCAGCTCACAGCCCAGCAACATTTCAACACCACAAGCACCTAGCCCATGAGCAACCCGAAGAGGCTTCGATTTCAACACACATAGAGAGAGAACTAAACAAGCGTGCCACAGAGGAGCGGCGGGAGTTTTGCTGCTGAGTGTGCTGCACCAAGAGGGGCGTCGTTGGGAGGGCAACAACGGACGAATTACAGCATCGTGCATGGACCTCCCTCTCCATGTCAACTGTCCTTAGGCTTCTCATTCCTGCCACTTGTGGTAACCACTATTTTCTTCCTGCCCGATTCACCCTCCTCTTATGCTGCCTGCCCCTCCTCACTGCCCTCACTCATCATCTCTATCTCAATCTCCCCACCCGACCTCCCCGCTCCCCCCTCCCCCTCCTGCTGCCTCAATCCATCCTGCCCATGCACCCTGCTATCATACACCTCGAGCGTCTGCCTGGCAGCCCCGCCAGCAGCCACAGCAGCGAGCACAGCAGCAGCTGCGGACTCCAGAGCAGCGTGGTCTGCTGCTCTCCTGGCTACGAGCCCTTCGTCTAGGTGGCTCATGGTGGTGTCGCTCTCCCCGTCGCCGTATCCCACCACACTACCGCTCTCGTACACCTCCCCGCCCTCCACGCCCACTGCTGACATGAGCACCTCCCGCACTTGCTGGATGGACGGCCGGCTCTCCTCTCGCACCTGCCGCGGGGAACACACAGGGTTGGGGAACACACACGGGGTGGGTTGGAGAAGCATGTGGAGCATAGGACACTGTTGTGTATAGCAGCAGACAGCAGTTTGTTGCTGCCCTCCCATGCCCACCGCCCCCGACACACCCCCCTTCAACCTCCACACAGTACCAGCAAAAGGCCGCCCTCTCCTCACCTGAGTGCAGTCCTGTGCGAGCTCAATCACGGGCACGAGCTGGCTGGGCGGCACGCCGCCCATGGTGACGAGAGCGCCGTCCAGCAGGCCAGCATAGTCGTCCCTTCGCATGAAGAACTGCTGCACCCACACGATGAGCGTGCTTGAGTCGTCCAGCATGGCCCTCCGCCCCGACACCAGCTCAAACAGCAGTATCCCAAACGAGTACACGTCGCTCGCTGCAGTGAGCCTCTTCGTGTCTGCATACTGAGGGTCCAGGTACCCAAAGGAGCCCCGCGGGGAGATGGACCGGAGCGGGTCGTCTTCGTCGTCGCAGGGGACTTGGAACTCCGCGAGTTTGCCCTTGCTGTGCGCCGTGATCACCACGTTGCACGACTTCACATCCCCATGCACCATGCCGCCTCGCCACGCCTGCTCGCCCCCTCCCAAGGGCCCACCACGTGTGGACCCCAGGGGAGTGCCGGCCCCCACGCTGAGGCCCGTGCTGCCCTCGTGGGCCGAGAGGACGGGGGTGTGCGGGTCGTTGAGGGGTGTGGTGGAGTTGGGAGAGGTGGAGGCGGCGTGGGGAGGGGTGGAGGGGCCCTTGGGAGGGGTGTGCATGAGGGTGGAGGGGGAGGCGGTGTGGAGGTATTCGAGGGCCTCTGCCACTCCCAGGGCGATCACCATGCGCTCCCTCCATGACAGCGGCGCTCCACTCGCCTCTGCAGGTCGCGAGGAGGAGGAAGAGAGGGAACACCTTATCAGTACGTTACTGAGAAGAAGGAGCAGACGGAGCATGGCATAGTTAACGATGAAGAGCTGGAGGGAAAGGCGAGAAAAACAGGCACAGAGGTGAGGGGTGGTGTACCGTGGAGGCGGTCGAAGAGGGTCTCCCTTGTGGGCTCAAACACGAGGGCAAAGTTTCCATCCTCGTAGGCATAGCCTCGGAAGGCAAAGAGGCAGGGGTGGCGCGCGGCGTGAATACGCTTGACCCGTGCCACAAACTCCTCCTTCATCGCGTCCAGATACACCCCGGGGAAGCTCACCAGCTGCACCGACAGATGCTCCTGCCCGCCCCCCCCCACCACCTTGGGTGCCGCCACTGCCGCACTGCCAGGTGGCGCAGGCGAGGCAACAGCAGCAGCAGCAGCAGCAGCGGCAGGTGCGGGAGGTGGGGGGGTGGTGGTGGTGGCGGTGGGGGGGAGGAGGAAGGTGGCGTCGTAGATGGCGCGCGGGTCGTTGGTGTTGGCCAGGTGCGTGAAGCAGTCCGTGGCATGGTTCAGCTGTGTGAACGAGAAGCGCGGGATGTCTAAGGGGGGAGAAAAGGGGGGGTGAGCAGGAGGAGAGGACAGTAGGGTGGTGGGAGGGAGAGGAGGGTGGGAGGGTAGAAAAAGGCGTGGATGCAGGCTCTGAGTTGAGAGAAGATAGCGCCTGCACTGCACAGCCGGCTAGGGACGAGGCAGTAGCAGCAGCGAGCAGTGGCAATGAAGTTAAACAAGGAAGGGATGTGATTAGAGGGAGACACTGACCTGGCGGCATGCCTGGCAGGTAGGTGTCTGGCGGGGGCGCTTTGAGCTCTCCAGTCTCCACGTCCTCTGCAACACGCCATGCCATGCCATGCCGTGCCATGCCACGGATGAAAGGACGTAACAAGCACACAGAAAACAGCAGAAACTAGCAAATAAGCCAGGGAACACTTATCAAGGTGATTCACCAGCCAGTCCTCCACCCACTCCTCCCAGACCCACATCTCTCAATCCCAACACCATTCCCCCCAGCCCGGCCACTATTCCTTGGCGTTGACCACCACCTTGGCCGCTGGCAGCATGGCTTTGGGCCTGCCCTGCTGCATGCGCTGCACCCCCGCGTATGCAGCGTGCTTTTCAGCTTTCCCCAACCCCTCTCTCCCTGCACCCCCACCCATTCCACTCACTGTATTCCTTAGCCTTCACCACCACCTTGGTCGCTGGCAGCACGGCCTTGGGTCTGCCCTGCCTCATGCGCTTCACCCCCGCGTATGCTGCACCTGCTGCCACCGCCACCGCGAGCAGCACCAGCACTGTAATGGTGAGAGCGATGCTGAGGGAGGATGTGGTGGACGCGCTCTGAGCAGCATCGTATGGCACTGGGGAGGTGAGGAGAGGGAAGTTGGGAAGAGGTTGATTTTTGAGACGCCTCAATAAGAGGATGAGGAGGACGCGCTCTGAGCAGCATCGTATGGCACTGGGGGGTGAGGAGAGGGAAGTTGAGGGGGAATTGGTTCGTTAGGCGCCTCAAAAAAAGGGTTGGCGTGCGCAGGGTTTCAAGGGGAGGGGAGAGGGGGGAGGCATGAGGAAAGAGGAGGAGAAGTGGAAGAGAGGGAGGTTGAACGGCACTGGCATAGCGGGTTGAACTCACAGTACTGGCATGCACGGGTGAGACTCACAGCACTGGCATGCATGAACGGGACTCACGGCACTGGCATGGGACGGCGGGACTCACAGCACTGGTAGGCGGGGCGCTGGTGGTGCAGGAAGCAGATGTTGTCAGAGACAGTGGCGCAGTCCATGGGGTATGCGGGGGACGATGGGCTGGACGACAGGCAGTTGCCGTACACCGTTGACGCCAGTGACCTGCGCTTCACGGGGAGTTGGGAAGGGGGGCGGGTGGGTTGGGGCGGGATGGGTGTGAGTATGATGTGATGGCTGGTCGCTCCAGGAAAGAGAAAGAGTAAGAGTACGGTGAGCTGGGGTTGGGGAGTGGGCGACGGGCTGGATGCCAGAGTGCTGGCGGGGAGCAAAGAGGCCATCGAGGTGAGCCTGGAAGAAAGGAATGGCGTGGGTGTGGAGAGGAGGGAAGCGAGCAGGGCTGGCTTGGAAGAAAGAGGAGAAAGCCTGAGTGGACAGAGGGGTGCAGCAGGGCAGGCGCATGGTGGCGCACCTGTTGGCGTGGATGCGGGCCATAAGGGCATGGAGATGGGCCCTGAGATGACTTGTGAGAATGATTTACATTTGAATTCAATTTTGGTAATTCTCAAAAGCGATCCCGGTACGCGAATCGGCGCACCTGTTGGCGTTGATGCGGGCCATGAGGGCGTCGGGGATGGGTCCTGAGAAGAAGTTGTTGGAGAAGTTGAAGAGCGCCCCCTCTGGCAGCGACGCAATGAGCCCGCCAGGCAGCGGACCCGAGAAGCTGCTGTTGGTCACGTCCCTGCGCCATGCACATCACAAGCATTGCATACACACGCACACACGATCCCACCCCAGGGTCGTAGAGAAATGACAGTTGAGGAGTGAAACCAGGAACTGAACTGAAGAGGGGCAGGGGCTGTGAAAGGGGCTGACATGCCTGTGCACAACACGATAGCTTATACTAACTTCTGAAAATATAGGCGCCTTTGAGTTGACTCAAAATACGAATGTGGCTGGCTGGTAGTGGCAGGCGAGCAGAAAGCTGACTTACAGTCTTTTCAGCAGGGAGAGGGCAGAGAGGGTCGTCGGCACGCTGCCATTCACGCCCGACAGAAAGCTCACGTCCAGCAGCGTGAGGTTCGTCAGCTGCCCGATCGTGTCCGGTAAGCTGCCCGTGAAATTGTTCCCGTGGAGGTCCAGCAGGCGCAGTTTTTTCAGGCTGCCCAGCTGGGAGGGAATGGAGCCGGTGAAGGTGTTTCCGCCCAGGTCTAGCATGGAGAGGTCGGTGAGGGCGCTGATGGAGGGCGAGATGGGGCCCGTCAGCCCCGTCTGATTCACCGTCCTGGTGTGGCGTAGCAACAGGGAAGGGAAAATGGGGGTTGTGAAGGAGGAGGAGGGGGGAAACGGGATGAGGAAGAGTTTGGGGGGCATGGAGATGTCAGTGAGGGCGCTGATGGAGGGAGAAATGGGGCCCGTCAGCCCTGTCTGGTTCACCGTCCTGGCAGGGCGTGGCGTGGCACCAGAGAAGGGGGAAAGGTTGAGGTGTAGAGAGATTGGCGATTGGGTTGAATGGGTGAACGCGACGGGGAGGAGCGCGGGTGAAAGGAAAGAAAGGCGGGGACGTGAGACACTCACAGGTTGCGGAGCAAGTGGCAGTTGAAGAGCTCGTCGGGAATGCTGCCAGAGAGGGGGTTCTTGTCGAGCGTGAGGCCCAGCAGCGTGGAGGAGAGCTGGCCCAGCTGCGACGGGATGGAGCCCGTGAATTGATTCCCTGGCAGCGAGATGACTGAGAGGTTGGTGAAGTCGCCCAGGTACGTGGGAATGGGGCCCGTTATGTCGTTGTAGCCCAGGCGACTGGGAATGGCGGACAGGCGGGGGGATGGGGGGAGGGAGAAGAATCGGCAGTGGCAGATTGAGGGAAAGACCCTGGTAGATCAATCTGCTAGACGCGTGACCTTGAAAATTGGGAAGTAGAGAAGGGGATGCGGGCGGAAACGGCAAGCGTGCTGTAGAAGCGTAGAGTGATTGTGCACAGCGTTGCAGCGGCAAGGACGTACATTTGCTTGACTCGGATGGCGTTGGCGAAGGTGTCGGGGATGGGCCCTGTGAGGTTGTTGTTGAACAGCACCCTGCATGCAGCACACGCACGCACGCACGCACGCCGCATTGCCACACGAAGGTGAGCAGTGAATGTGATCCGCGCTAAGCTGCCCTTCAGACGCAACTCAACCGGCAGAGGGAAGACGAGAGCTGAGGGTGCGGAGTGGAGTGGGGTATGTGGAGGAGACGTGGTGGGTGGGGGCGATTGACACGGCACGGAAGATGCGTCATGGTAGAGTGTGGAGCGACGGTCGGGTTGAGAATGGCGAGGAGCGAGCATTCATGGGGTTGGGAACGAAGCTCACTCACAGGGTTGAGAGGCTGCTGCGGCCAAAGCCGGCAGGAATTGTGCCAGTCAGTCTGTTATAACTCAGCTTTCTGTGGCCGCGTGGAAGCGCACGCAATGCGGATCGACGCAGATGTGGGAGCAAGCACACACAAGCACGCGTGGCATAAGAGGGAGCGGACGGGGATGAGAGGAGATAAATTGAGGGGTCCACGGGTAGAATGGAAAGAAATGAGACAAGGAGCAGGGCGCAGGTGAGTGAGAGTGGTGGGTGTGCGAGAAGAGTCCAGGCGAAGGAAGAAGGCCAGCACCATGACATGCGCGACGAAGACGACAACACGAGTGAACGAGAACGATGTTGTATTGCGACGAAAACAAGGGGGTTCCGAAGAGCGCACACTTGGCGCAAGGACTTCATCCCTGCGAGCTCGGAGGGGATGGAGCCGAAGAGGTAGTTGCGGTGCAGGTTGATGGACTTGAGCCGCGACAGCTTCGCGAGGGCCGGCGATATGTTCCCCACCAGACCCGCCTGCTTCAGGCTTCTGCAGAAGAGGAACGGGGAGGAAACGCGGAATCGGGACGAGCGATGAGGTAACCGGGCGAGACGAATGTTGAAACGGATAGGATGACGATGAGATGGAAAGAGCACGCAAGCTCAGGGGGAGCGGCCTTGTCGCTAAACTAAGCGCAAACCCTATTAGGCCAGGGGAGGCACTCACAGAATCTTAACGTATCCTTCGTCGGAGCATTTAATGCCAACCCATGCGCAGTGGTTAGGCTCCTCCGTTACGTTCCACGAGTCTAAGGACCGATGGCTGTAAAGGTGGTCCTTGAACGCGAGAAGCGCGATGGCTGCGAGGTGAAACGACGGGAATAGTCGAGCAGGGACAGGAAAGGGAGCGACTTTAGGTTAGGCTAAGCTGGTGGAAGAAGGTCGTGAGCGTGAGCGATGAAGAGAGACCGAGGAAGCCAACGGCGACTGAGTATAGGAGCCCTAAAACGCACCGAACGACCACCGAGGGGGTGTCAATGCGGCAGGGAATCACGAACCTTCCTCTGGGGCGGCTGCCTTCGGGACTTCATGTTTCTTAGCGTCGACATTGAATGACGTGACTAAGAGCAGAATTATACTCAGCCTAAACCACTGGAAAAACCGTGTGGAGCCTAATTGAGCTAACGAGCCTCCTAAGCGGCTGGGAAGTTTGGCGCCTCTCATTGCTATAACTCGATGTATAACACGAAACGGGAAATGTCGACGCTTAGGCCACACATGGCCTAGCGTGAGCCGTAAAGCTCGGAGAACTAATCTAGACCTAAGTACACACGTGTTTAGGAGAAACTAGCAGAGGAGGTGGCAGTGGTGGTAATATTTGGACTTGAGTTGACTTGGACGGGAGTCTGGAAGGAGAGAACTTTGCGGTCCAGATTTTGTTGGCAGGCCGACGTCACTTGAAATTGACGTCGCTTTGCTTCTCGAGTTCCGTTCCGTCCTTTGGGGTCCCTGGGGTGCTGCTCTTTCGTTGGGTTTTGTTTTCCGTCACGATTCATGTCTCTTGGCCTTTCCCCTCCCCTTCTTGCCTGTTTGCGATCGTCAAAGCCGAAACTGAAACCGTCAGGGCTCGCTTGCGAGTCTGTCATTTGATTTTGCGCAAAGACAATGCCAATTGGGCTGCTGTTTTGGCGATCTTCCACCTGTCGTGCGACGCCTGACGACCACGGAGGTCGTCAGCGCCGGGTTTCGCGCCATCCCTCCACCACGCAGGGGCAGCACTCAATACGCTTCATAAGGCGTTTTACTGGCGGTTTACAATAAGAGTGCTGTACTCAACAACCACAGCTATGTGAATGTGCAGTTCACCACGACAACTTTTGAACCAAATCCCGATGTAGAAATTCACGTGAACTGCGTTCACGAATTCCCCAGCCGCCCTCTCTCGGAATTTCCCAAGGCCCAATCTGTTCCGCCAATTCGATGCTCCAATTCAGCGTTCAGCGTCCGCTGGGGGAATGGCACTTTCCTTAGCAGCATCAACCCATGGGAACACCAGACTCAGCTTATTTAGTCTGATTGCTCAAGTGTGGCTCATTACCGTGCTTGCGGTTGCTATAGAGGCGATATTTTACGCCGGAAGTAACATGATCACTTGAGCAGGATCTGCAGTGGGATTCCTAAGGCAAGTGGATCAACGATGGCGGAACCTGCTGGGCTGAACATAACATCCTCCCGCCAGCTGTGTCCTGACATCCAGCTGTCTTACCCCAACGCCGTGCAAGACTGCTACGCCTCGAGAAGCACCACCGGCTATTCCGTCTATGTCATTCCTTTCAACACCAGGTATCGAATCCCGTATATCCATCCTTCTTCTGTACTTCTCAAGGATCGATTAGCATCAACAGCTACACCGCACTGCATCGTTTTCACCGTCTTCTTAATGCTCTCGTTTCACCGCATCGTTTTCGCCGCGTAGAAAACTAACTCGTTTTTCATGTCCGAACGACAACCGTGCTTATCCTGACGTTATTTTCTCGGCGCGCCTCCTCCTCGACCAGCTGCGACAGCTTCCTGCTGCTTCCCGCGGAGCAGCTATGGAGTCCGGCCGTGCGGTCGGCGTGGTACCTATTTGGCATGCTGTACTGCTTCGTGGGGCTCGCTGCCATCGTGCGCGTCTTCATGGAGGCCCTCGACCGCATCTCCAGCACGTACGCCATGGTGAGGGTTTCATCTCGAGGACGTACGCCATGGTACGGGTTTCATCTCCAGCACGTACGCCATGGTGAGGGTTTCATCTCGAGGACGTACGCCATGGTACGGGTTTCATCTCCAGCACGTACGCCATGGTGAGGGTTTCATCTCGAGGACGTACGCCATGGTACGGGTTTCATCTCCAGCACGTACGCCATGGTGAGGGTTTCATCTCGAGGACGTACGCCAATGCATGGGCCGCTTTTGATGTAAATCATAGTACAGGCAACGCTCACTCCTGAATATTTCGTGTGTGCGAAATCGACCGCAGTCTTGCTGCACTACTAGATCTCCTCTTTGCCATCCACGTTCCCTGTGTTGACCGTATTCGTTTCTCCCCGCAGGTGAGTCGGCGTGACCCCGAGACGGGTCGGGAGGAGCGGCGGATGGAGAAGGTGTGGAACAGCACGGTGGTGAACATCGCTCTCATGGCTCTCGGAACCTCCGCGCCTGAAATCGTCATTGCTGTCGTCGATGCCCTCAAACACCTCAACCAGGGACCTGGCGGTGAGAGTGGTGGGAGGGGGGATTTTGAGGTGTGTTTTGAGCCGACTGAAATCGTCATCGCTGTTGTTGACGCCCTCAAGCACCTCAACCAGGGACTTGGCGGTGAGAGGGGAGGGAGCGAGAAAGGGGGAGTGGCGACTGGATGTCTGATTGGGGGCGGATGGGAGTGTGGCGAGGAGTGTGGGCGTCACACATGATATAGTGCTTGATGCATCCAGTGTTCGCCCGTTCCCGGAACGGTCACAGGCAACACTATTGTGTCAGCCACTCCTCAGTCCACTGCACTTCGCGGCCCTCCTCTGCCTGACCTCCGTTTTCCTGCCGCACAGTGCTGGGTGCGGGCATGGTGCTGGGGTCAGCCGGGATCAACCTGATGGTCATCCGCCTGTCCTCTTCTGCCTCTCTTCCTTTTCCTGTCCTCTTCTGCCTCTCCTCTGCCTCTCCCCCTTCCCCCCTCCCCACAGTGCTGGGAGCGGGCACGATGCCGGGGTCAGCAGTGTTCAACCTGATGGTCATCTCGGCCTCTTCTCTGCCTCTCCTCCTTGGCTTGTCCTCTTCTGCCTCGCCCCCTTCCCCTCTCCCTGCAGTGCTGGGAGCAGGCACGGTGCTGGGGCCAGCAGTGTTCAACCTGATGGTCATCTCGGCCTCTTCTCTGCCTCTCCTCCTTGGCTTGTCCTCTTCTGCCTCGCCCCCTTCCCCTCTCCCTGCAGTGCTGGGAGCGGGCACGGTGCTGGGGCCAGCAGTGTTCAACCTGATGGTCATCTCGGCCTCTTCTCTGCCTCTCCTCCTTGGCTTGTCCTCTTCTGCCTCGCCCCCTTCCCCTCTCCCTGCAGTGCTGGGAGCGGGCACGGTGCTGGGGCCAGCAGTGTTCAACCTGATGGTCATCTCGGTCTGTTCTCCTCTGTCTCTCCTTCTTTGCCTGTCCTCTTCTGCCTCCCCTCTGCCTCTCCCCCGTTCCCCGTCCCTGCAGTGCTGGGCGCGGGCACGGTGCTGGGATCAGCAGCGTTCAACCTGATGGTCATCTCAGCTGTCTGTGTGGTCACGCCACCTGCCCATTCCATCAAGCGCATCCAGGCCGTTGGTGTCTTCCTCCTGGAGCTCGCAGCCAGCACGTGGGCATACATTTGGATTCTCCTCGTGCTCAAGGTGTGTTCAGGCAGGGGACCTCAGAGCCACCACCCGCCCATTCCATCAAGCGCATCCAGGCCGTTGGTGTCTTCCTCCTGGAGCTCGCAGCCAGCACGTGGGCATACATTTGGATTCTCCTCGTGCTCAAGGTGTGTTCAGGCAGGGGACCTCAGAGCCACCACCCGCCCATTCCATCAAGCGCATCCAGGCCGTTGGTGTCTTCTTCCTTGAGCTCGCAGCCAGCACATGGGCGTACGCCTGGATCCTCCTCGTGCTCAAGGTGTGTTCAGGGAGCCACAAAGCACCCTGCCAGTACCTGGGCGTACATCTGGATCCTGCTCGTGCGTGACAATACCCTACTGCTGTCCTGCCATATCTCATAATTTTGGCCCCATCTCGTGCATTTGGTCTTGGCTCCTCTCAAGACCTGCTGTAGTGAAGAATCCATGCCTTGTGTCCGCTCTTTGCGTGGTTCATTCCCGGCCCCACTGGGTTGCTCTGTGCTCCACAGGTCTTCTCCCCCGGCCGTGTCACCATAGTGGAGGCATGCATCACGCTGCTCTTCTTCCCGCTCTTCATCCTCCTCGCGTACGCACAAGACCAGCACTGGCAGCACTGGCAGCACTGGGGGCTGCTCCTTCCCTTCGTGCCCCGCCCCACCCCCCACGCGCCCCGTCGCGGCTCCCTCACTCGCTTCAAGAACTACGGCAGCAGGGAGGCGCTCATAGGTCCTTCTGCTGCTCAGGGTGCCAGTAAGCATACTGCTGCTGGTGGAAATGCGTTTGCAGTTGGTGCGTGGTGGCATGCGCTGTGGGGAGGATCTGGAAGCGCAGCAGTGGATGCGGCGGGAGGGAGAGGAGTGGAAAGGGTGGGGAAGAGCAACAATGATGGTTTGGGAGCGGTTGGGGGGGAACAGGGAGAGGTGGAAATGCAGAGAGGGGCTGACGCAGCAAGCACAAGCATTGCAGTAAGGGGTGCAGAGGAGGAGGCAGGGGAGCAGCAGGCGGTGGAAGGGGATGGGCTGAGGTCGCATGGGAGCTCGGATCTGAGTGATTGGGAGGACGTGGTGAGTGTGTGGCGGCTGGGGTGGGGTTGGGGTGTGGGGAGTGTGAGTGTGTGGCGGTTGAGGGTTGGGGTGTGATTTTTGAGGCGCCTCAAAAGCAGAGGTCGCATGGGAGCTCGGATCTGAGTGACCAGGAGGACGTGGAGTGTGTGGCGGTTGGGTGGTGGGGTGTGGTCTGGGGAGTGTGTGTGTGTGTGTGTGTGTGTGTGTGCGTGCGTGCGTGCGTGCGTGCGTGCGTGCGTGCGTGCGTGCGTGCGTGCGTGCGTGCGTGTGTGCTGGGTGTGGTGGTTGTGTGTGGGTGTGGCGAGTGTATGTGGTTAGGATGTGGTGAGCGGCTGTGAGCTGGGCATTTAATACTTTGTGGATTCCGATTACTGTGTGCGCTGATTGTTTGATACTGTGTGTGTGGCTGGTGGGCTGGCAGGGACGGATGGAATCCGAGCAGCAGCAGCAGCAGCAGCAGCAACACGAGGAAGCATCAGAAAGCATTTCAATGGAGCCGGTCCCAGCTGAGGAAGGGAGATTTGGAGCAGGTAGGTACTGCCTGTTTCTTCTTGTATGCTCAGCACAGGCTCTCAACTGTATGCCAAATAGTCATGGCAACCTGTCCCTCTCGTCCCTTTCTCCCCCAGGCTCTATGTCCTACTCCCTCAACGTTCCACCAGCAGTGTCAGCAGTGCCTCAGAGGTCCAGCAGTAGCAACCTGCGGCGCCGGTCAGCTGCTGGAATCTCCAATGTTGCTGCCATGCAGCACGACTCACCCGATCAGTCCCTGTACGTGGCTCAGTGAGGCGCTTCTTGACTTATCTCATCAGTTGCCGTGCAAGGCCACTTGATCCGCACTGGCCTTGAGCTTTGACAGATTTCTCCTGTGCCTTGGTATGTTCCCCTCTTGTGCCTTCACAGCGACGCCCGCTCGCTATCGTGTGTCCGCACTTGTCCCTCTCATTCGCCCACCCAACTCTCACTCTCGTTTCCTCTGTTTCGCTCTCAGCTCGCGCTGTCTCGGGCAGCAACTGTGGCTGCGCTCGCAGCTCCCAGGCCTCACCCATTTGCCAGCTCCTTTTCAAGGAACGCCCGCATCTTTCCCCATCCCTGCATGTGTCCCTCGCATTTTGCTCTCAGCTCGCGTCGTCTTGGACAACACTTGTGGCTGCGCTCGCAGCTCCCCGGCCTCACCCATTCTCCAGCTCCTGCTGTCCGACCGACACCGCTTTTCTCACCAGCCCCACTCGTTCTCAACCCACCACAGCAGCAGAAACAGCAGCAACAGCAGGAACGGCGGGAGAAAGAGGAGAAGGCGGAGGGGCATGCGAGTGGAAGCGGGGCAGCTGGCGATGGGCGAGTGAGGCTGAGAGCAGACGACGGGGGTACTGTGGACCTGTTACAAGGTGGGCTCGCTAGGGGTATTTTGAGTCCAAATTATGTATGGATCTTTTATCAGGTCGGTTCGTTAGGGAGGTGCAATGAAGTAAGAGTGGACAAGAAGTTATTGAACTGTATGGTCTAAAAGGTTTCCGGGTCATTTTCCAGGAGCATGGTTATAAGCTGCTTCATTTCAAAATGTGTGCCATCCATCTGACATGACGTGACTGGAGTGCTCTTGCACACCATGCCTGTCTTTTTTCCCATCCACGTTTTCTCTCCCCTTCAAGTTTTCTGTCCTTCGCTTTCTTTTCCTTACTCCCTGCTTCTTCTCCTCGTCTCTACCCTCCTTTTTAACCACGGTGAAATTCCATGGCTATTAGAGCCGTGGACGTTGTTGGTGCGTTTGGGAGAGAAGGAGGTGTGCCGGCTGGAGCACACTCGTGCAAGCACCGACGGATTCAGCAGCAGTCCTGCAAGCAATCCTGCAAGCTGCACCACTTCTTCTCCAGTCCATGCCCTCAACTTGTGAGCGTCAGACAACATTAGCTAGAATTTGAATCTGATGCATCTGGGTGTAGCTGATGATTAGTCTTTCCCATTATCCTTCTGAATGTCAATTCAATTCTGCCGCTTTCCACTGCCTCTTCTCTGCCCTCCCAACCAGCCAAATGCCCACTGCAGAAGCGCTGCATCTCCAGCTGGAGCTGACTGTGTCTCACCTCCCTCACGTCTTGAGCAGCAGCAGCTGCACGCATGCACGACGGCTGCCCACGTCAAACCCCCATGCCATGGCACCACCCCTGCAGTCCAGCTCAGCAGCATCTGTTGATGCTGGCATCGCATCTGCGGCCCTCGTGGACCACTCGTTACAATCACAGTCACCTTGGTTCACGGCAGTTGCTTCACTGGTACCCCCTTCAACACAGTCACACACTGAGTACACATCTTCTTTGCAGTTTGAAAACACGAGTGGGGCAGGGAGGAGCTGGGGTTGTGGGGAGGAAGGTTGCTGTGTGGGGGGTGACGTGAGGGCAGAGCTACACGTGGGAGTGCGAGTGGAAGCAGAGGAGGGGAACAAGGTGGCGGAAGTGACAATCAGTGTTCTGGCTTTGCGTTTTGCACTGCAGGAACAGCGTGGTATGTGCTTCTCTCCCTATTTCCGTAACCTTCGCCCAACACTCGAAGCTGATTGATTCTGTCAGCCCATGTGGCTGTTTCTTCCATGCCTTCCCTGTTGCGCGTTTATGGATTTCTGTTACTCACTGCATGCTTGATTTCATTCCAATTTCTGGCTCTCTGTCAACCAGGAAAAGTGGGGCTGGGTGCGCTCAGCACATGCGGAGAGCCGACCTCCTCTGCCCTTCCAAGCAGTCCGGGACTGGGGGAGGTGTGGCTGCAGCAGATAGAGAAGGCAATCTCGGTAGGCCATCTCAACTTGCCCTGTCATGATTCCAACCAGCCTTGTGGGCTGTGTCTATCCGCTTGACTGGAATGTAATTCTGAATTTGTGGTCCTTCAAGTTGTGGCTGACTGCTTCTTTCATGTTGTGAATGTCTGTCAGGTCCCGCTGTCGGGACACCAGAGGGGCGTGTCACTGCTGGGTCTTGGAGTCCACTTCATCTCCTTCTACTGGAAGCTCCTCTTCTCACTCATCCCTCCACCCTCTCTCATGGGTGGCTGGCCAGCCTTCATCCTCTGTGAGTGGAGTTAGACAGCCGTTATCCAGGGGCTGCATATGAAGGTTTACTGTACGTTTTATCAAACAAACTGTGCTGGGTATGTGCTGGTAATGGTATGTGCTGTAAGCTCACTTCCTTGTGGTATCTCTTGCAGGTCTCTGCTTCATGGCTGGCATTTCTTTTTTGATTGAGGAGTTCGCGAGGCTGTTTGCGTGCACGTCAGGCCTGCACCTCTTCTCGGTTGCCATTGTCTTCGTGGCTAGTGTAAGCTTTTCTGAGGAGTGAGTTGCAGCTTGATTCCTGTCCTGATTCCTTGAGTAATACTGTAGCATTTTGTGCCACTGTTGCTTCATTGCCCGCTCCTTGAATTTTCACATAATGATTTCCCGCATTCTCCCCCCTTGTCCCAAACCACCCCTGTCCATACCAGGGGACCTCTGTGCCTGACCTCCTTGCGAGCAGAACGGCTGCCAGACTGTCACCCTCTGCTGACGTGGCCATCGCAAACATTACTGGTTCAAATGCCGTGAATGTCTTCGTGGGTCTTGGCCTGGCATGGCTGATCAAGGCAGGTTATGAGAAGGCAGTTTCTGGCGACTCGCTATTTGTCCCACACCTTCCAAATCTGGAGGTTTCGGTCATAGCTTTCCTGTGCACCACCGTAGTATTCGTTATCATCATGGGTTTGAGGCGTAACCTCGCTGGTGGAGAACTTGGGGGTGCCAGGGGATGGGCTTGGTTAGCATTCAGCTTATTCATCCTCTCCTGGTGTGGCTTCCTTGCTGTAACGGCTGTGATGAGTCAGCAGCAGTAATGAACAGCTTGCTACAGTCAATCGGATCCACAACCAGCCAGCAAAATGAACCAGCAAAGTGAACCCACTGCACTATGTTACTTGGATCAGGCAATGCCACAACCACAATTGAATGATACAGAACAGTACGGTGCAGTACATGGTATGGTATCTGTGAGCGCAAAGTTGGCGAGTGCAAATCTCAAGGCAGGAACCAACCAAGAGTGACATTACAACCTTTAGATCAACTAAAAACTACCACTCGAGGTAAGTATGCTACTTCCAACCTTACAGTACCGTATATTGAACACTGAACAAAGGCAACCAACCAAGCTTGCTACAATCAGGATCAAAAGAACCTCCAGGCAAAAGGGATGACCACAAAGCTGTCATTTTGAACACGTGACTGGCCAGCACTAATCGGCGCGAGACTGGCCGGCACGCGATGACAGAATGATACCAACAATAAGCCCATACAGGGCAAGAGCTTCAGCGAAAATAAGAATAAGAATCATGCCGACGAAAAGCTTGGGTTGCTGAGCGTTAGCTCTGCAAAAAAAAAAAAAAAGCGAGGGTCAGCATGCCGTAGCGAAACCGCGGCACCAGCAAAAATGAATCACCTTAAAAATCTGCTCAGATCTGATCCCTAAGAACGCACCTGACACCAGCGTCACCGACAATCCCAATGGCCATGCCCGCAGCGAGACCCGCCAGACCGCAAGAGAGCCCAGAAGACAGATGAGCGTAACCATCAAAAGAGTAATATGCCTTGGCCTTGGGGTTGATACCCGTGCTGATAATAACGGCAATGATAAGGCCGTAAATACCAAGCACACCAGCCATAACAACGGGCACAATCGACTTCATGACGAGTTCAGGCCTCATAACACCCATGGATGCGACACCGACGCCACTTTTCGCTGTGCCGTAAGCTGCTCCCATGCCTGTAAAATGCGGAACAACGGGTTAACAGAGCTAAATAGCACCAGCACAGGTTACACGCTTGGATCTAAAGCTGCGTAATCAGATTAGCACAGAAACGGGAAGGATCTGGGTGAAAATGCCCGGATCAGGCACAAGCAAAAAAATTGCCGCTATGTGCCTACATGAGAAAACGAGAGCTGCGGAAGCCCCCATAAAGCCAAAGAAGGGAGCAGTCTCGTCGCCATTGAAAACACCCGACATGATGGCAGCTTGATCGAGTTGAAGACTGAGTAGCAGGAAGTCTGTAGACCGCTTGAAATGAAGTCCTTTTCTCGGAGAAGCTACCAGCTGAAATTTGCAAGCAAGGAAATGCACTGCTCAGCTGAAGGTTGGAACCCTTTCGTTCAACTGGGCAATCCCTTCCAGGCGTTCATTGGCTAGGCACGGTCAGCAAACAATCCCTAGCTATGAGAAAACTTACACTGCACTATGACTCAGAATAATATAATGACGTACATGCCTTTGTTATCCATACACAAAAATGCATAATTCACTTGTACCGGTTGTAAAAACATGTTCCAACTTACCTGGTGTAGATACCGTCAGGCCTCGGATATAGGCACAGGCATACGATATGCCATGCGCATGCTCTCATGGTGGGAGCCCTGTGCTCGTAGCATATCGGCGATTACTAGCGCATACAATAATAAAGTCATTGCATTTACTCCGTAGCGTAAGGGCTTTTTACTTCAACAACAACTATGCCAATGTATGAGAGTTTTAGCCCAACTTAGTTTTTGCCAAACATATCCATTTAATCTACGTTTGAACCTCTTCGCACTACGTTGCGAACCCTTGTCAGACGTATTCTGGTGCAGTTCCTTCACGAGATCGCATGTTTATGACTGTAGCCGCTCGACCCATATCATGAGCCCTTTGCCCCGCGCTGCAAGAAATTTAGTGTAGATGTGTGCAGCCTATGATTCTACAGCTAACGAATCAACATCTCTTTCTTCCATGCAGCCAGTTGCTTAGGGGAGATTACATACCGACCGATAACTATGTTACAACCTTCATAATTTTCAGATGAACAAGGCACTTCATTTTTCTTATGCCTCATATTCGTGGCGTCTCCTCGTCAAAGCCATGTTCATAAGAGACAATAACCTTTCTGTTACGATATAAAGTTTTATGAGGAGACATTTGTGTATGCTATAGGAGCCGACTCTAGCGAGTATGAAGTCGAGTGGTCAGAAGAATCGAAGCGACATCACCAACCGTCTGACCAAGACCGATGCTGGCAGAAAACTTTCGAAGTGAAAAGAGCGGGAGCAGGTTTGGAGCTGGTTCCCGCTGTTCAATTATAATGTGTTGGTAGGCTGTAGTGGGGTAGACAATATAGGGTACAACCCCATTAGGGTTAGGTACTTGTACTCTTGTTCTCCTTTCAATGCATTCATTCTTGCCTAGAATCTTGACATGGTTTCAGAGCAGGAGGTCTCTAGGACCTACCGATCTTTTTTTTAGGGCCCACCGTCGCACGCATGCGGTTACCACGCTACCCCGCGCCCTACCCTCGATGCGCCCTCGTGCGCCCTCGTTAGCGCCCTCGCGCGCCCTCGTTAGCGCCCTCGCGCGCCCTCGCTGCGCCCTCGCGCGCCCTAATTAGCGCCCTCGTGCGCCCCTCGTTAGCGCCCTCGTGCGCCCGCGCTGCCCGCCGTCGCGCTGCCTGCCGCGTCGCCCGCCAGTCGCGCAGCCCGCTGCGCTGCCCGCTCGCCGCGCTGCCCGCCCGTCGCGCTGCACGCCGCGCTGCCCGCCCGCCGCGCTGCCCGCCGCGCTGCCCGCCCGTCGCACTGCCCGCCGCGCTGCCCGCCGTCGCGCTGCCTGCCGCGTCGCTCGCCCGTCGCACTGTCCACCGCGCTGCCCGCCGCGCTGCCCACCCGGCTGCCCGCCCGTCGCGCTGCCCGCCCGTAGCGCGTCCCCTCTGCTGCTGCCGCTGCTCTGCTGTGCCCTCACGCCTGAGCTATGGCCTCTATTCGCGTTCTTTCCTTCGATGCTGAGGGCCGTCCCGTGCAGTTCACTTCCTGGCTCGACGACCTGCAGTTGTATCTTATGAGCAATAGCACGGACCACGTCTCCCTCTATGACTACGCGTCTGGTGCTGCCGCTGCTCCTGCTGCCACAGCCGAGCTTAGTGTAAGTTCGCAGTGGCAGACTCGTGACGCTGCAGCTCGCCTGGCTATTCGCAGTCACCTGCCGTTCGCTGAGCTAGAGCACTTTGGCGACTGCAAAACCGCTAAAGCCCTATACGACGCTGTCGTTGCTCGCTACTCCTCACCTGCCACAGCCGAGCTTAGCCGCCTCATGCTGCCTTACCTGTTCCCTGAGCTGTCCACCTTTGCTACAGTCGCCGATCTCATCACCCACCTTCGCACTAGTGACGCTCGCCTGCGTGCCGCCCTTCCCACCGAGTTCTGCGCTAAGAACCCCCCTCCACTGTACTGGACGCTCCATTTCATAGTCACCCGTCTCCCTGACACCCTCAGCTCAGTCCGAGACTACTTCCTTGCCCGCTGTCCCACTGAGCTCACAGTCGCCCTCCTAGAGGAGAAGCTGCTAGCAGCCGAGAAGAGCATTGTAGCTGTAGGTGCTGCTCGTGGCGCTCCTCGCACCCCCATCTTTGAGGGGTGTTCTCCCTCTCCCCTCGCTCCCTCCTACGCTACTGCTGCTGCTGTTGACCTCCTTGGTGCTGAGTCTGCTGGCGCTGCTTCTGCTCCTGGTGGGAGGCGCCGCACCGGCAAGGGCAAGGGGGGCAAGGGTGGCGGGGGTGGCGCTTGGGGGGGAGGTGGTGGGGGAGGTGGGGGAGGAGGCGGTGCTGGAGGGAGCGGTGGCGGGAGTGCTGGTAGGAGTGGAGGCAGCGGTGGGGGCGGGGGCGGCGGCGGGAGTGGTGGCAGCGGTGGCGGCGGTGGCAGCGGCGGTGGCAGTGGTGGCGGTGGCGGCGGCGGCGGCGGCGGTGGCGGTCGGAGCGGCGGTAGTGGCGGCGGTGGTGGTCGGAGTGTAGGCCCTGGCTCGGGCCAGACCTCTCAGCAGCAGCAGCGTCCTCAGACGACCCAGCAGCTCCGTGAGTGGCTTGCTCAGCGTGGGACGTCGGGAGGCAGTGGTCGCTGTTCCTATGTCATTCGCACAGGTGAACGCAAGGGGCAGAAGTGTGGGAGGTTCCACACCCAGTACCGCTGCTTCTCCCGCCTTGACGACGCTTGGCGTGAGGAGATGGGCGAGGAGGTTGAGCGCCCCCGCTGGGCTGATCTGATGAGGGCTGGTGTTGATATCTTTGCTCTTGATTATGATGCTATTATTGCTGCCATGTATGCATTGATTGTTAGTGCTGAGGGGGACTGTTACTTGTGTGTGCCGCCTGACCCAGGTATAGAGCCCACTGCCCTAGGTACCAGCGAGTCTGCTCTCTCAGGTACTGTGCCTTCCGAGGCTACTCCCTTCGGTACACCCCCTCCTGCTAGCGAGTCTGCGCTCTCCGGTACTGCGCCCGCTGAGGCCTTGCACACCTTCACGCTTGACTCAGGTGCTTCCCGCTGCTTCTTTCGTGACAGTACTGAGCTCACTCCCCTCCCTGCACCAGTTCCAGTCTCCCTGGCTGACCCCTCCGGGGGTCCAGTTCTTGCACGGTCTACCACTGTGCTTCCCTGTCCGGCGGTTCCGTCTGGCTCGTTGTCGGGTTTCCACCTCCCCTCGTTCTCTACGAACTTGGTGAGCAACGCTGTTATCCAGGATCACTGGGTTGACACCTTCACCCCTGGAGGACAGCGTGTGGCGATCCTCACGTGCTCCAGGACTGGCCGTCACCTGGCTACGTTCACTCGTCAGCCGGGGTCGAGTCTCTACACACTGACCACTGTGTCTCCTCAGGTCGCTGCTGTTGGTCAGGTGTCTGCGTCAGGTCTAGTAGCCCACCCCTGTGAGTGTCGCTCCCTGTCGCACCAGACCCTTCTCTGGCACCACCGCCTTGGTCACCCCTCCTTGCCGCGCCTTCGTGGCATGCACCGTCGTCACCTTGTGTCCGGTCTTCCCCGGTCTCTCCCTCCCCTCCCTGCCTCGCCTGCGCCGCCTTGCCTTCCTTGCGTCGAGGGGCGGCAGCGCGCCGCTCCTCACTCCTCCTCGTTTCCCCCGACCGAGGCTCCTCTGCAGACCCTCCACCTCGACGTGTGGGGCCCAGCCCGCGTCCGTGGACAGGGCGGTGAGCGGTACTTTCTGCTGGTTGTCGACGACTACTCACGTTACACCACGGTCTTCCCCTTGCGCACCAAGGGTGAGGTCCCTGCTGTTCTGATCCCTTGGATCCGCACAGTTCGTCTCCAGCTCCGCCGCCGGTTCAGGACAGAGCTTCCTGTTCTGCGTCTGCACTCTGACAGAGGTGGTGAGTTCTCCTCTGACCTCTTGAGGGCCTTCTGTCAGGCGGAGGGCATCGAGCAGTCCTTCACGCTTCCGGGCTCCCCGCAGCAGAATGGGGTTGCAGAGCGCCGCATTGGCCTGGTCATGGAGGTCGCTCGTACCTCCTTGGTTCATGCGGCGGCTCCCCATTTTCTGTGGCCGTTTGCTGTCCGGTACGCTGCGCATCAGCTCAACCTTTGGCCCCGTGTCTCCTTGCCGGAGACCTCGCCCACACTGCGTTGGACGGGGGAGGTCGGCGATGCGTCGCGCTTCCGGGTGTGGGGTTCTCGTGCCCTTGTCCGCGATACTTCCGCGGACAAGCTCTCCTCCCGCACACTTCCCTGTGTCTTCCTTGGCTTTATCCCTGACGCGCCGCACGGTTGGTTTGAATTCGAATAAGGGAATGTACCCCTTATAGTACATGGCTAGTCTAGGACGTTTCGCATTCCTTTGTAGACTCGATTTATGCATGCTACTATCATCTCATTTATTTACATTCACTCTGACCTGAGTTCAATACTTCCGCTGCAACACTACCTGCGATCAACCCTGAGCGATCCTTCGCTAAAGTCCCACTTCAGATCGTAACACTTTCTTTATTGAGAGGAGTAAAAGCATGAATCGCAATTTAATTGGACGATCAAATGTGCCACCCACACCCACCCTCGTCTTCCTCACCAACAATGAATTCATCCCATGTGCAGTCATCTGTACAACCCTACTGAGGCTAACACAAATCCAACGGATCCTTCGACATCTTCATTGTGAGCTTCCGAGCATTCATTATTCGACACCTTCGATACAAACTCTAAATCCCCGAAGAGTTATCGACACTCTCTCCTGCTACTTAACAAGATATTTAATTGCATTTAGTTAGCGAATGAGTTTCGGGCGTTGCGTATGTTGAGATATGAACCTTAATGAGAAAGCATTCCTGTACGCTGCAGGAGTCGACTTTACCGATTATGAAGTCGAGGAGTCAGAAGAGTCGAAACTATACAAGCAACCGTAAGATCAAGACCGATGAAGGCAAAGATGAAAATGTTGGAAATGGACACTGGAATGGCACAAAGTGGTCTTCCCAAGGGCTACAGGTGTCGTCCTGGGAGGGTATGGGTGCGCTGACCCACCAAGTAAACATGCCCTTTTAGCCCGGTTGGTTAGCGAACTGGACAGAAAAGAGCGGGAACAACTTTGAAATGGGTTCCCGCGCCGCACGGTTTGAACTTTGTTGCAATAAGGGAATGTACCCCAGAAAGTACATTAGTCTAAATTGTGACAAGACTCTATAAGGAGTCTGCAATGCAGTCGTCATAGGTTCATCATCAGTTGTACATGGCACACAATATATATAAATAAACAAGCAAGAACAAGCAGTGCATACTATCTAAGTGTCTAAGCGTCTAAGGGGTGTGGTGGGCGGGAACTCAAACTGAGATGGATGAAATGAATTAGACTAGGTGGCAGGTCCGTGGACCTGCCGAAGGATAAGAGGGGAATGCCTCCTTATTGCATTCCCCCTTTCCGAATCTTGTCACAATCATTTAATTTAGAAATTTATTTCTAAATTATTCATGTCTTTTCGTATTCCTTTATATTCCTATATAAACACGACGCATGCATGCTTTTATTATTCATATTGTGACAAGACTCTATAAGGAGTCTGCAATGCAGTCGTCATAGGTTCATCATCAGTTGTACATGGCACACAATATATATAAATAAACAAGCAAGAACAAGCAGTGCATACTATCTAAGTGTCTAAGCGTCTAAGGGGTACGGTGGGCGGGAACTCAAACTGAGATGTATGAAATGAATTAGACTAGGTGGCAGGTCCGTGGACCTGCCGAAGGATAAGAAGGGAATGCCTCCTTATTGCATTCCTCCTTTCCGAATCTTGTCACAATCATTTAATTTGGAATTTTATTTCTAAATTATTCATGTCTTTTCGTATTCCTCTATATTCTTATATAAACACGACGTATGCATGCTATTATTATCTCAGTCATTTTACATTCACTCTGATATGAGGTCTATATTTCCGCAGCAACACCACGTGCAAACAACCTTAAGCCGATCCCTGGCTAAGTCCTACTTAGGATTGTAATATGGTATGAAAGCAACTCAGAGATTCTTCGCATCCTCACTTCCGTAAAATTCGCCGAACCGAAAACTGGCCAGTGGCATACGTTCCAAGACCGAGATGGCCAGAGGATACGGAGGCCAAAGGAATCTGACGGCTGAAGGACAATCCAACTCGGTTGCGACAAATGAGGCGACAATTACGATCGGCACCGTCACACTCGAGCAGTTGTTTCAACGACTGTCAACTATGGAGAAAGACCTCCAAGCATTGTGGAATGGCGACACGGGAACCTCCTCGCAACCAGCACAACCTGCTCAACCGGCCACAAAAGTCCTCATACCGCCCCGCACACCTTCTCCCTCGACACAGACAAATCAAAACCAACTACTCCCCGTCCAAGTGATGAAGCTATCAACTCTGCGCAAGCCCGTTTCCTCAATGTTTCCAAGATAAAAACAAGCACCACGTTTGGCGGCAAAGATTTATACACATGGAGTTTTGAGCCAGAGCACCTCCCACAAACAGTGCAGATATACCATTACTTCGACGGCTCCTATTCTAAACCGGTGGAAGATGCTGAAGAAGCTTGGACTCAGTACTATAGCGAGTCCCTGATGGCGTACAGTGGATTGCTAAGAAACGTTACGCTCGCGAAGTAACTTGGCATTCGCTCCTACAAAGAGAGCGTCGCTCCAGCGCTCGAAGCCTGGAAGCACCGCACAGAGGTATATCAGCCGAAAGACTCAATCAACTCCAGCAGGCTCATGCTGCAACTTATGGAGACTAAGATGGGCACGCTGTCGGAACATTTGTGATCAAGTCATGAGGCACGGGAGCGCAATTTTGGAGGAAATCTTCGTCAACATCGTACTCCAAGGACTCGGGCCTGAGTGGAAGCTCTACAAGGCGCTCCTCCTGTCAAACATTGCATGTTTATATTGTGTAGGCTATAGTGGGTTTAGCCTTAGAGGGTACACAAACTTAGGGTTTCCTACTTGTACCCAACTTCCTGCTAGTTCATCCATTCTCGTTCTATTCTAGATTCTAACATGGTATCAGAGGCCTAGGTTGCTACCTAGGACCGCTTTCTCCAATGGGCCCACTATTCCGCTAGAAGCGCCCTCGTGCGCCCTACCCTACGTGCGCCCTCGTGCGCCTTTCTCTGCTAGTGCGCCTTCGTGCGCCCTCGTGCGCCCTCGTGCGCCCTCGTGCGCCTTCGTGCGCCCTCGTACGCCCTCGTACGCCCTCGTGCGCCCTCGTGCGCCCTCGAGCCGCCCCTGCAGGTCCGTCAGGCCCCCGAGCCGCCTCTGCAGACCCGTCAGGCCCCCCCCGAGCCGCCTCTGCAGGCCCGTCACGCCCGAGAGCCGCCCCTGCAGACCCGTCAGGCCCGCGCGCAGCCTCTGCCCGACCGC
Source organism: Closterium sp. Yama58-4 (assembly GCA_947470075.1). Lineage (NCBI taxonomy): Eukaryota > Viridiplantae > Streptophyta > Zygnematophyceae > Desmidiales > Closteriaceae > Closterium > Closterium sp. Yama58-4. The sequence continues at coordinate 250,153 of CANIUD010000121.1, read as the reverse complement.
GCGCCGCCTCTGCAGGCTCTCGCCGCCCACCGCGTCGCCCTGTCCGCGGCGTCGTTGTCGCCTGACCGCGGTGTCGTCGCCTGCCCGCGACGCAGCCCCTGCCCGCGGCGTCGTCGCCTGCCCGCGACGCAGCCCCTGCCCGCGGCGTCGTCGCCTGCCCACGGCGTCGTCGCCTGCCCGCGGCGTCGTCGCCTGCCCGCGGCGTCGTCGCCTGCCCGCGGCGTCGTCGCCTGCCCGCGGCGTCGTCGCCTGCTCGCGGCGTCGTCGCCTGCCCGCGGCGTCGTCGCTTGCCCGCGGCGTCGCCACTTGCCCGCGGCGTCGCCACCTGCCCGCCGCGTCGCCACCTGCCCGCCGCGTCGCCCTGCCCGCGGCGTCGCCACCTGCCCGTGGAGCCGCCCCTGGAGCCGCCCGCCACTGCAGCAGCAGCCCCTGGAGCCGCCCGCCACTGCAGCAGCAGCCCCTGGAGCCGCCCGCCACTGCAGCAGCCGCCCCTGGAGCCGCCCGCCACTGTAGCAGCCGCCCCTGGAGCCGCCCGCCACTGCAGCAGCAGCCCCTGGAGCCGCCCGCCACTGCAGCAGCAGCCCCTGGAGCCGCCTGCCACTGCAGCAGCAGCCTCTGGAGCCACCCGCCACTGCAGCAGCCGCCCCTGGAGCCGCCCGCCACTGTAGCAGCCGCCCCTGGAGCCGCCCGCCACTGCAGCAGCCGCCCCTGGAGCAGCCCGCACCTGCAGCAGCCGCCCCTGGAGCAGCCCGCACCTGCAGCAGCCGCCCCAGGCACCTGGAGCAGCTGCCGTCGCGGCCCGGCCTCGCCCTGCAGCAGCTGCCGCGGAGCTCCCTGCTGCGGCCTGGCCCCGCCCTGCAGTTGTAGCGGCCCCGCGGTCGCCACCGTCTTGCGCCTGCCACGCCGACCACTGGTGAGCATTGCCCTGCCCGCACTGCTACTGCTGCTACTGCCTTTTCTACTCCCACTGGTACTGCTCCTGCTGTTACTGCTGTTACTGCCGCTACTGCTGCTACTGCTGCTCCTGGCGAGGCCAGATGCAGCTCCAGGGCCGTGCGCGTGAGTCCCTCACGCCCCAGCAGCTTCGTGAGTGGTACGCTAGTTGGGGCTGTCGGGGTGGCCGTAGTGGTAGTCGCTCTGGAGTGGGTCGGTCGGGAGCTTCTGGTAGTGGACAGGTGCAGCTGCAGTGTCCTCTTTCACCCCAGCAGCTTCGTGAGTGGTACGCCAGTTGGGGCTGTCGGGGTGGCCGTCGTGGTAGTCGCTCTGGAGTGGGTCGGTCGGGAGCTTCTGGTAGTGGACAGTTGCACCTGCAGTGTCCTCTTTCACCCCAGCAGCTTCGTGAGTGGTACGCCAGTTTGGGCTGTCGGGGTGGCCGTAGTGGTAGTCGCTCTGGAGTGGGTCGGTCGGGAGCTTCTGGTGATGGACAGGTGCAGCTGCCGTGTCCTGTGAGTGCGGCTGCCGCTCTAGGTGCTAGTGCAGCTGCTACCCCAGGTGCTGGTGAGGCTGCTGCTCTAGGTGCTAGTGAGTCTGCGCCCCCTGGTACTGAGTCGACTGAGGCACTGCACACCTTCACTCTGGACTCAGGTGCTTCTCGCTGTTTCTTTCGTGACCGCACTGCCCTTGAGCCGCTTGCTCGGCCAGTTGCTGTCTCCCTCGCTGACCCCTCTGGGGGTCCGGTCATTGCGACCTCCTCCACTGTCCTTCCCTGTCCTGCGGTCCCGTCGGGCACATTGTCCGGTCTCCACCTCCCCTCGTTCTCTACGAACCTGGTGGCTGGGTGTGCGCTCCAGGACGCGGGTGTTCACCAGTTCACCCCGGCCTACGAGCGCGTGACGCACTGCACGTGTGCCCGTACGGGCCGCCACTTGGCTACCTTCACTCGGCAGCCGGGGTCGGACCTGTACACACTAACCACTGAGTCCCCTCAGGTAGCGGTCGCTGCGTCTGCGTCTGCGTCTGCGTCAGGTCAGCTGTCGGCCCCCTGCTCGTGTCGCTCTCTGGCGCACAAGGCTGTCCTCTGGCACCACCGACTTGGTCACCCGTCTGTGCAGCGCCTTCGGGCCATGCACTCCAGGTACCTTGTCTCTGGTCTTCCCAGGGTTCTCCCTCCTCTCCCTCCCTCGCCTGCTCCTCCCTGTCTTCCCTGTGTCGAGGGGCGGCAGCGCGCCGCTCCTCACTCCTCCTCCTTTCCCCCGACGACTGCTCCATTGCAGACGCTCCACATGGACGTGTGGGGCCCAGCCCGCGTCCGTGGTCAGGGTCAGGAGAGGTACTTCCTGATAGTTGTTGACGACTACTCGCGCTACACCACGGTCTTCCCCTTGCGCACCAAGGGTGAAGTCCCTGATGTTTTGATCCCTTGGATCCGCAGAGCTCGTCTCCAGCTCAGCGAGCGTTTCCACTCGGACTTTCCTGTCCTGCGCTTGCACTCTGACAGAGGTGGTGAGTTCTCCTCCGACCTCTTGGCAGCCTACTGTGCTGAGCACGGCATTGAGCAGTCGTTCACGCTTCCGGCCTCTCCACAGCAGAATGGGGTTGCGGAGCGCCGCATTGGCCTAGTCATGGAGGTCGCCCGTACCTCCTTGATCCATGCGGCTGCCCCCCACTTTCTGTGGCCGTTTGCGGTCCAGTACGCTGCGCATTAGTTCAACCTCTGGCCTCATGTCTCCATGCCGGAGACCTCGCCCACACTGCTGTGGACGGGGGAGGTTGGCGATGCGTCGCGTTTCCGGGTCTGGGGATCTCGAGCCTTTGTCCGCGACGCTTCCGCGGACAAGCTCTCCACCCGCGCTGTTCCCTGTGTCTTCCTTGGCTTTGTCCCGGACGCGTCTGGTTGGCAGTTTTACCACGCCACCTCGCGCCGGGTCCTTGCCTCTCAGGACGTCACCTTTGACGAGTCTGTCCCCTACTACCGCCTCTTCCCCTACCGCACTGCCCCACTCCCCCCCCCGCCTCTCTTCCTCGCACCAGGTGCTGCTGTGGTAGACCCCCTCCCCCCTCAGGGTGCCACTCCCTCAGGTGTGTCCCAGGTAGACCCGGTTGACCCTGTTGAGGTAGCTGTTGACTCTCGTCCTGCTGGGGGTGCGGAGCCTGGGGGTGCTGAGCCTGGGGGTGCTGAGCCTGGGGGTGCGGAGCCTGCGGTTGCGGAGCCTGGGGGTGCGGAGTCTGGGGGTACTGAGCCTGGACGTACTGAGTCTGGGGGTGCTGTGCTTGGGGGTGCTGAGCTGCAGAGTTCTGGGTCTGGGAGTGCTGAGTCTGGGGGTGCTGAGCCTGGGAGTCCTGCGCCTGGGGGAGCTCTCTCCTCGGAGCGGCTGCGTGAGTGGTACTCAGAGTACTGCAGCCTCCGGAGAGGTGCCTCTGGGACCAGGAGTGCTGCTGCGACTGGTGCTGGTGCCTCCCCTCCTCAGCGGGAGCTGCCCTCTCTTGAGCGGATCCGCGAGTGGTACGAGCGGCGCTGCACTCTCCGGAGTGGAGCGCCTGGTGTCGCGGACCCTGGTGCTGGAGGTGCTGCTGCTGCTGCTGGAGGCCCTGCTAGTACTGCGGACCCTGGGGTTGGAGCTGCTGCTGGTACTGCGGACCCTGGAGCTGGAGCTGCTGCTGGTGCTGCGGACCCTGGAGCTGGAGCTGCTGCTGGTGCTGCGGACCCTGGAGCTGGAGCTGCTGCTGGTGCTGCGGACCCTGGAGCTGGAGCTGCTGCTGGTGCTGCGGACCCTGGAGTTGGAGCTGCTGCTGGTACTGCGGACCCTGGCGCTGGAGCTGCTGCTGGTGCTGCGGACCCTGGAGCTGGTGCTGCTGGAGCTGCCGCGGGTGCTGGTGCCGTCTCTCCTGGTTCTGGAGTCACTGAGCGGCCCCGACCGTACTTCGTTCCGCTTCTCCAGCAGGTTCTTGGTCAGCCTCCTCCTCCTTGTCCTGCTCCCTCCTTAGCGTGTCCTCCGTCCGTCACGTCGCAGTCGCAGTTACCGCCTCCCTCGCCGCTCCCCGGTCCTTCTCCTTACTCTGGTCCCACGGGAGGTCTTACGGAGCGTCGTGAGCCTGAGTCTCGTCCTGTGTCGCCTGCGTCTCGCTCTACGTCGCCTGTCCGTGCTGCTCGCACTGGTCGTCGTGTCCCGCGTGAGCGTCCTCCCCCTGTCCCTGGCACTCACTACATGACTCTGCGTCCCTCCACTGCTCCTCAGCGTGTCCTTCTGCCGTCTCCTCCTGCGTCCTCTCTTCCTGAGCTTCCTGACCCGGAGTCTGACTCCCTTCGTGCTGCCCGTCCTACTGTCACGCGTCTCCTTGCTACTGTTGTCACTGACCCTACCTTTGAGTCCTCTGCTGCGTCTGCTCTCGTTGCTGAGTTAGTTGACTTTGCTGCCGCTTGTCGTCTCGACTACGCCGCTAGCCTTATTGCTGAGTCTGAGTCTGTCTGTCCTCCGTCCGTCGGGGGTGAGTGTGCTCTTGGCACGGACGTCCTTGAGGACAGGCAGGAGGAGTTCCAGTGCTTTGCTGCTGCTTTACCTCATCTCGTGTCCATGCTAGTTGCCCCTGAGGGAGACCCGGATGCACCAGACATCCCGACCCCGCGCTCTTACGCAGAGGCGATAGCGGGTCCCTACTCCTCTCAGTGGCAGACAGCCATGGACGCAGAGATGGCTTCCTGGAAGTCCACAGGCACCTACGTCGACGCTGTTCCCCCACCTGGGGTGAACATCGTCAGTGGCATGTGGATTTTCAGGGTGAAGCGGCCGCCGGGTTCTCCGCCTGTCTTCAAGGCGCGTTACGTTGCTCGAGGCTTCAGCCAGCGTGAGGGAGTCGATCCTTCCAGACCTTCTCCCCCACCCCGAAGATGACCACTCTTCGGGTGCTGCTGCACATAGCCGCTCAGCGTGACTACGAGCTTCACTCTCTTGACTTCAGCACTGCTTTCTTGCAGGGTAGTCTGCACGAGGAGATCTGGCTGCGCCGCCCTCCTGGCTTCACTGGGTCGTTTCCTCCTGGTACCCAGTGGAGCCTCCGCCGGCCGGTCTACGGTCTCCGCCAGGCACCACGTGAGTGGCACGACACATTGAGGACGACACTTGCGGCACTTGGGTTCGCGCCTTCTACTGCTGACCCGTCGCTGTTTCTGCGCACCGACACTTCGTTGCCGCCGTTCTACATCCTCGTGTACGTCGACGACTTGGTCTTTGCCACTGCTGACACTCAGGCTCTCGCCCACATGAAGTCGGAGCTGCAGAAGAGACACACGTGCACAGACCTGGGTGAACTGACAAGCTACCTTGGCTTGCGGATCACCCGGGACAGAGCACGGCGCACCATTACCTTGACTCAGTCACACATGGTGCAGCAGGTCCTTCAGCACTTCGGCTTCACGTACTCCTCGCCTCAGTCCACTCCTCTGCCTACCGGTCACTCGCTCTCAGCTCTGCCTTCGGATGAGTCCGTAGAGCCGAGTGGCCCGTATCCAGAGCTTGTGGGCTGCCTCATGTACCTGATGACCTGCACTCGTCCTGACCTTGCATACCCTCTTAGCATTCTTGCACGCTATGTCGCTCCTGGCCGTCACCGGAAGGAGCACATGGATGCGCTACTTGTGCAGTACGTCGGGCATGGGGCTAGTGCTTGGAGGGCGAGACCGAGTTGTTCTCACTGGACACTCAGACGCTTCTTGGGCGGACGACCAGGCCACTCAGCGGTCGTCTCAGGGTTACACCTTCAGCCTTGGCTCCGGTTCAGTTTCTTGGCGTTCTACACGTTCTTCTTCAGTTCTCAGCTCCAGTTGTGAGGCTGAGATCTACGCCACAGCCATGGCGGCCCAGGAGCTACGCTGGCTCACCTACCTGCTGACCGACTTGGGAGAGCGGCCTCGTTCTCCTCCAGTGCTGTACGTCGACAACAAGGCTGCCATTGCCTTGTGTGAGGAGCACAGACTGGAGCACAGAACGAAGCACATCGCTCTGCGGTACTTTCTGGCTCGTGAGCTGCAGCAGCGTGGTCAGCTTTGTCTGCGTGAAGTGGCCACTCAGGCCAACACTGCTGACGTGTTCACCAAGGCGCTTCAGCCTTGTGACCATCAGCGCTTTTGTACTCTTCTAGGCCTTGTGCCTACTGGACCTCACTTGCTTACTTCTTGACTTTGTTTGTACTGTGATCTCTATATATATACCTGCATGCTTTCACTTGCTAGGTTGTGATCACTGTACCTCTTGTTATATTATGAAACTGCATGTGAACTGGTCTTGTGACCACTTGCTTGTGCTCAGAATTTGTGTGGTATCCTTGAGATCCACCTTGAGCTTGTTTTGCCTTGCTTTGCTTTGACTGGTCTTGTGACCCTCTGGTTGTCCCCCACTTCGCCTATGGGGGTGTGTCAAACATTGCATGTTTATATTGTGTAGGCTATAGTGGGTTTAGCCTTAGAGGGTACACAAACTTAGGGTTTCCTACTTGTACCCAACTTCCTGCTAGTTCATCCATTCTCGTTCTATTCTGAGATTCTAACACCTCCGACACAGAGGGGTAATCTCAGAAGCTGCCCTATGCGCCGCTCTCCTCACCGAACAAGCTCGGCGCCACGACAAGAGCGCCCCGCCTTCTACGTAGACAATCGTGAAGAGCGACGACAACCTCGGCGATAATACTGCAAAATTTGCAACTTCAGACATTCAAGGGACCGACGCAAGTTCTAGTCCAACAATCGCCACCCAGATTCCACTCACTATAACAGCTAGATCGGTCGACAAGACGATCGTCATTTTCAGCCTCAAACTCAAGCTCCCCGTCCACCTCCGCAACAACAGCAGCAGCGGACATTAGTGCCTCAGACGGGAGGAACAAGAAACGTAATCGCCAACATGGCGACACGACGACACGCAAGAGCTACTAAGCCTGACGGAGATGAGGAGCCCACTGCGAGTTAATACAACCTGAAGTGGACTATAATAATCCACTAATACAACGTGAAGTGGACAGACACTATTACTACGAAGTCGAGAACAACAAAGATTGGCACTTACCAATCTAGCTGCGGGAAAGCCCGCCTCACCGAACGACCAGTTCCCCAGGGATGGCGCGAGCAAGAAGATTTTCTTACGATCGACACGGCGACAATTGTCACACCGCGACTCGCGCTGCTCCTGCACGACAACAATGACAACCACAACAACTGGTACCTGGATAGCTGCTGTGGTCAGCACTTTGTGGGATTACTGCGCTACATTTCCAGCGTCAGTGCTGTTAACGGGAATGGAGTGTTGTCTTCGCCCTCGCTTGGGCGATACCGACTTCCTGGTCGGGCGCGCGGTTGGTGCGACCGATTTTTCTGCAGGGTTCGACGCGTGCTGGTCGACGGGGTTGTCGACCTGCAGGCGACCGCTTGATGCGTCGTCGATGGGAGCCGACGGTCTAGTTCTATAGGGGAGGTCGACAGAGCAGTCCGTCGACCTGCGTGGGACCTCCGGGCAGATGTCAAGGACTGGAGCTCGACGACTGCAGTTGATCTTGTTGGTCGACGGACGTGTTGTCGACCAGGGTAGTTCGACGGGCGCGGTGGTCAACGAGGGATGTCATCGACTAGGGCGCGTGCTGGGTGGTCGACTCGGTCGACCAGGTAACCTGCCGGAGAGGTTTTGCGGGGGCGCACGAACGTCGTCGAGGTCGCGATGGCGAAGGCGACTTTGGGCTGGTATCCCGAAATCGATTTGGCTGATCAGGCGCAGACAACAGCCGATGGGTACGTGACGGTGCAAGTCGGGCCAATCGTCTGCGCGCACCTGCGAGCGCGCGCACTGCTGTCTTCTACGGGTGCAACGCAGGAGGACCGCTTTGCTGCAGCGTTGGCACGCTGTCGACCTGCTCTGTCGGCAGGCTGCCTCTCTCCAGCGCTGGCGCGGTTCCTCTACGCAACGCTGGCAGGGGGTCGACCATGCTATGCTGGCAGTCGACCTGCCTGGCTGCTAGGTTGCTAGACTCTGATATAGTCATTCTTCCCATTGCTTGTTGAATCATTTTAACTTTGCGAGTGGAAACTCTTGCCTATTACTCTCGTGAATGTGCAAGTGCTAAGGAACCTGCTACGATCTCACACCTAAACCTCGTGCCTTCCCCCGTAGTCTAGCTCCCGACCGTTGTAGAGTAAATCTCCGCAAACGCCACCCTCACTGCCACCTACAGCACCGACGCCAACAACAATCAACTTCGGGCAAACGCGCAAGGGATAGTCGTGCTTCAGGCACGAGACAGTAACACGCATCGCATATTACCTATAACAAGATGCTGTACGTCCCGAACCTGCGCTTCGATCTGCTGTCCGGGGGACAACTCTCCGATAGCGGGGTCACATTCACCACCGACCCTTATACACGCGGCTCATCCTTACCTTCGCTCCACCCGACACACCTGCCGAAAACCAAAAATATCTCGGGCGAGCGCGCTTCTCGAATGGATTTTATGTGCTCGATTTCGACATTCTCGACTGCAGAGCGACATCGGACGAGCTTGTGGATCTCATCCAACTGGACTTCGCTTTCAAGTCCGAAAATTCCTAGAAGCACCCTGACGCAGGTGGATCATGTTAAACTGTGTTATGTTGGTAGGCTGTAGTGGGGTAGCCAATATGGGGTACAACCCCAACTAGGGTTTGCTACTTGTACCCAACTCTTCCATTCAATGCATCATTCTTGCCTAGTCCTGTTGATATGGTATTCAGAGCAGGAGGTCCCTAGGACCTACCGACCGTTTTTTTTAGGGCCCACCACCGCTCGCATGCGGTTACCACGCTACCCCGTGCCCTAGCCTCGTAGCGCCCTCGTGCGCCCTCGTTAGCGCCCTCGCGCGCCCTCGTTAGCGCCCTCGCGCGCCCTCGTTAGCGCCCTCGCGCGCCTCTCGTTAGCGCCCTCGTTAGCGCCCCTCGTTAGCGCCCTCGCCCGCCGCGCTGCTCGTCGCGCCGCCCGTAGCGCTGCCCGCCGCACTGCCCGCCAGTAGCGCCGCCCATCCGCCGCGCTACCCGCTCGCGCTGCCCGCTCGCAGCGTAGCCCGCCCGCCGCGCTGCCCGCTCGCAGCGTCGCCCGCCCGCCGCGCTGCCCGCTTGCAGCGCCGCCTGCCCGCCGCGCTGCCCGCTTCACCGCCCGTCCGACGCGCTGCCCGCTCACAGCGTCGCCCGCCCGTCGCGCTGCCTCTTTGCAGCGCCGCCTGCCCGCCGCGCTACCTGCCACGCTGCCCGCTCAGAGCGCCGCCCGCCCGCCGCGCTCCCCACCGAGCCCCCTGCTTGCAGCGCTGCGGCAGCTTGCTTTGCTCAGTCGCACTGTCGCTATGGCTTCCATCCGCGTGCTGTCGTTCGATGCTGAGGGCCGCCCTGTGCAGTTCACCACTTGGCTAGATGACCTGCAGCTGTTCCTCCTGAGCGATAGCAAGGAGCATGTGTCGCTCTATGACTACGCGTCTGGTGCAGCGCCTGCCCCTCCCGCCACAGCTGAGCTTAGTGTTCGTTCCCACTGGCAGACTCGTGACGCAGCTGCTCGCCTAGCCATTCGCAGTCACCTGCCGTTAGCTGAGCTAGAGCATTTTGGCGACTGCAAATCCGCTAAGGCCCTGTACGACGCTGTCGTTGCTCGCTACTCCTCGCCTGCCACAGCCGAGCTTAGCCGCCTCATGCTGCCTTACCTGTTCCCTGACCTGTCCACCTTTGCTACAGTCGCCGATCTTATCACCCACCTTCGCACTAGTGATGCTCGCCTGCGTGCCGCCCTTCCCACCGAGTTCTGCGCTAAGAACCCCCCTCCACTGTACTGGACACTCCACTTCATAGTCACCCGTCTCCTTGATACACTCAGCTCAGTTCGAGACCACTTCCTTGCTCGCTGTCCCACTGAGCTCACAGTCGCCCTCCTAGAGGAGCACCTGCTAGCGGCCGAGAAGAGCATTGTAGCTGTCGGTGCTGCTCGTGGCGCTCCTCGCACCCCCATCTTTGAGGGGTGTTCTCCCTCTCCCCTCGCTCCCTCCTACGCTACTGCTGCTGCTGTTGACTTCCTTGGTGCTGAGTCTGCTGGCGCTGCTTCTGCTCCTGGTGGGAGGCGCCGCACCGGCAAGGGCAAGGGGGGCAAGGGTGGCGGGGGTGGCGCTGGGGGGGGAGGAGGTGGGGGAGGTGGGGGGGGAGGCGGTGCTGGAGGGAGCGGTGGCGGGAGTGCTGGTGGGAGTGGGGTCGGCAGTGGAGGCGGGGGCGGCGGAGGGAGTAGTGGTGGCGGTGGCGGCGGCGGCGGTGGCGGTGGTGGCGGTGGCGGCGGTGGCGGTCGGAGCGGAGGTAGTGGTGGCGGCGGAGGTCGGAGTGGAGGCACTGGCTCGGGCCAGAGCTCCCAGCAGCAGCAGCGTCCCCAGACGACCCAGCAGCTTCGTGAGTGGCTTGCTCAGCGTGGGACGTCGGGGGGCAGTGGCCGCTGTTCCTATGTCATTCGCACAGGTGACCGCAAGGGACAGACGTGTGGGAAGTTCCACACCCCGTACCGCTGCTTCTCCCGCCTTGACGACGCTTGGCGTGAGGAGATGGGCGAGGATGTTGAGCGCCCCCGCTGGGCGGAGCTGATGAGGGCTGGTGTTGATATCTTTGCTCTTGACTATGATGCTATTATTGCTGCCATGTATGCATTGACTGTTAGTGCCGAGGGAGACTGTTACTTGTGTGTGCCGCCTGACCCAGGTATAGAGCCCGCTGCCCTAGGTACTAGTGAGTCTGCTCTCTCTGGTCTGGTGCCCTCTGTGGCTGCTCCCTCCGGTACTGTCCCTGCTGCTTGTGAGTCTGCTCTCTCAGGTACAGCACCCACAGAGACTGCTCTCTCAGGTACTGCACCGGCTGAGGCCTGTCACACCTTCACCCTTGACTCAGGTGCTTCCCGCTGTTTCTTTCGTGACCGTACTGAGCTCACACCGCTTCCTGCACCGGTCCCAGTCTCCTTGGCTGACCCCTCTGGGGGCCCAGTCCTTGCACGGTCCACCACTGTGCTCCCGTGTCCAGCGGTTCCGTCTGGCTCGTTGTCGGGTTTCCACCTCCCCTCGTTCTCGACGAACCTGGTGAGCAACGCTGTCATCCAGGATCAGTGGGTTGACACCTTCACCCCTGGAGGACAGCGTGTGGCGATCCTCACGTGCTCCAGGACCGGCCGTCACCTGGCTACGTTTACCCGTCAGCCGGGGTCGAGTCTCTACACACTGACCACTGCGTCTCCTCAGGTCGCTGCTGTCGGTCAGGTGTCCGCGTCAGGTCTGGTAGCCCACGCCTGTGAGTGTCGTTCCCTGTCGCACCAGACCCTTCTCTGGCACCATCGCCTGGGTCACCCCTCCCTACCACGCCTCCGTGGCATGCACCGTCGCCACCTTGTGTCTGGTCTTCCCAGGTCCCTCCCTCCCCTCCCTGCCTCGCCTGCACCGCCTTGCCTTCCTTGCGTCGAGGGGCGGCAGCGCGCCGCTCCTCACTCCTCCTCGTTCCCCCCGACAGAGGCTCCTCTGCAGACCCTCCACCTGGACGTGTGGGGCCCAGCCCGCGTTCGTGGTCAGGGCGGTGAGCGGTACTTTTTGCTGGTTGTCGACGACTACTCGCGTTACACCACGGTCTTCCCCTTGCGCACCAAGGGTGAGGTCCCTGCTGTTCTGATCCCTTGGATCCGCACAGTTCGTCTCCAGCTCCGCCGCCGTTTCCGGACGGATCTTCCTGTCCTGCGTCTGCACTCTGACAGAGGTGGTGAGTTTTCCTCCGACCTCTTGAGGACCTTCTGTCAGGCGGAGGGCATCGAGCAGACCTTCACGCTTCCGGACTCCCCACAGCAGAATGGGGTTGCTGAGCGTCGCATTGGCCTGGTCATGGAGGTCGCTCGTACCTCCTTGGTCCACGCGGCGGCTCCCCATTTTCTGTGGCCGTTTGCTGTCCGGTACGCCGCGCATCAGCTCAACCTCTGGCCCCGTGTCTCCTTGCCGGAGACCTCGCCCACACTGCGTTGGACGGGGGAGGTTGGCGATGCGTCGCGCTTCCGGGTGTGGGGTGCTCGTGCCCTTGTCCGCGATACGTCCGCGGACAAGCTCTCCTCCCGCACGCTTCCCTGTGTCTTCCTTGGCTTTGTCCCTGACGCGCATGGCTGGCAGTTTTACCACCCCACCTCGCGCCGGGTCTTCGCCTCTCAGGACGTCACCTTTGACGAGTCGGTCCCTTTTTACCGTCTCTTCCCCTACCGCACTGCCCCCCTCCCTCCCCCGCCGCTTTTCCTTGCTCCTGGTCCCCCTCCGGTAGACCCCCTCCCCCCTCAGGGTCCTGCTCCTTCAGGTGTCTCTCAGGTAGACCCTCCTCCCGTTGCTGAGCCTGTCGAGGTCACAGGTGACTCAGGTGCTGCTGCAGGTGGTGCTGCTGGGAGTGCTGAGCCTGGGGGTGCTGAGCCTGCGGGTGCTGGGCCTGGGAGTGCTGGGGCTGCGGGTGCTGGGACTGCGGGTGCTGGAGCTGAGGGTCCTGTGCTTGAGAGTTCGGCGCCTGGGGGTGCTGAGCCTGCGTGTGCGGAGTCTGGGGGTGCTGAGCCTGGGGGTGCTGCGCCTGAGGGTACTGAGCCTGGGGGTACTGGAGCTGCCGGGACTGGTTGTTCTGGGAGCACTGAGACTGGAGCTGCTGGAGCTGGGGACTCTGGAGCTGGCGGTGCTAGCGGAGTTGGAGCTGCCGGCTCTGGGGGTGCTCTTCCTGGCGGTACTGGAGCTGCTGGAGCTGACGACACTGGAGCTGACGGTTCTGGACACGGTGGTCCTGCTGGTTCTGGAGGTGCTGGCGAGGGGAGGTCTGACGCTGCTGGTCCTGGTGCTTCTGGTGCTGCGGGTGCTGGAGGTGCTGGCGGAGCTCCGCCGTCGCGCCTGTTCTTCGCTCCTCCGTCGCCGTCGGCTTTGCCGCCGCCTGACACGGTGCTTCGCCAGGTTCTTTCCCTCCCGTCTTCCACTGGCCTTCCCCTCCAGCCTGGCTCCCCCCTCCCTGCTCCTGTGCCTTACACTGCACAGCCGGACTCGCTTACGGAGCGTCGTGAGCCTGCGTCTCGTCCTGCCTCGCCTGTTCGCGCTGCTCGCACTGCTCGCACTGGTCCCACTGGCCGTCGTGTCGCGCGTCCGCGTCCTCCTCCTGTTCCTGGCACGCACATTATGGCACTTCGTCCTTCCACTGGTCCACAGCGTGTCCCCCTACCGTCTCCTCCTGCGTCTTCTCTTCCTGACGTTCCCGACCCTGAGTCTGACAGTGTTCGTGCTGCCCACCCTACTGTTACGCATCTTCTCGCCACTATTGTCACTGACCCGTCGTTTGAGTCCTCTGCTGCGTCTGCCCTGGTCGCTGAGCTTGTCGACTTTGCTGCTGCCTGTCGCCTAGACTACGCCGCCAGTCTTGTTGCTGGGTCTGAGTCTGTCTGTCCTCCGTCCGTCGGGGGTGAGTGTGCTCTTGGCACGGACATCCTTGAGGACAGGCAGGAGGACTTTGACTCTCTTGCGGCTGCTGTACCTCATCTCGTGGCCTGGTTGCTTGCCCCTGAGGGAGACCCGGATGCACTAGACATCCCCACTCCGCGCACTTACGCAGAGGCGATCTCGGGTCCCTACTCCTCTCAGTAGCAGACAGCCATGGACGCAGAGATGGCATCCTGGAAGTCCACAGGCACCTACGTCGACGAGGTTCCCCCTCCTGGGGCGAACATCGTCGATGGCATGTGGATTTTCAGGGTGAAGCGGCCGCCAGGTTCTCCACCTGTCTTCAAGGCTCGTTATGTTGCTAGAGGCTTCAGTCAGCGTCAGGGGGTTGACTTCTTCCAGACCTTCTCCCCCACCCCGAAGATGACCACTCTTCGGGTTCTGCTGCACGTTGCTGCTCACCGTGACTACGAGCTTCACTCTCTTGACTTCAGCACAGCGTTCCTGCAGGGCAGCCTGCACGAGGAGATCTGGCTGCGCCGCCCACCTGGCTTTTCTGGGTCGTTTCCTCCTGGTACCCAGTGGAGCCTCCGCCGGCCAGTCTACGGTCTCCGCCAGGCGCCACGTGAGTGGCACGACACACTGAGGACTACACTTGCGGCCCTTGGGTTCGCGCCGTCTACTGCTGACCCGTCGCTGTTTCTGCGCACAGACACGTCGCTGCCGCCGTTCTACATTCTCGTGTACGTCGACGACTTGGTCTTTGCTACTGCTGACACTGAGGCACTCGCTCGTGTGAAGTCAGAGCTGCAGAAGAGACACACCTGCACTGACCTGGGTGAGCTGCGTAGCTACCTTGGCTTGCAGATCACCCGGGACAGAGCACGCCGCACCATTACCCTGACTCAGTCACACATGGTGCAGCAGGTCCTTCAGCGCTTCGGCTTCCAGTTCTCCTCACCACAGGCCACACCTCTGGCTACCAGCCACTCGCTCTCAGCTCCACCTTCGGACGAGTCCGTAGAGCCGAGTGGCCCGTACCCAGAGCTTGTAGGCTGCCTCATGTACCTGATGACTTGCACGCGACCTGACCTCGCGTACCCTCTTAGCATCCTTGCTCGTTACGTTGCGCCTGGGAGACACAGGCGAGAGCACTGGGAGGCTGCTAAGAGGGTGCTGCGTTACTTGTGCAGTACATCAGGCATGGGGCTGGTGCTTGGAGGACGCGACAGAGTTGTCCTCACTGGTCACTCGGACGCTTCTTGGGTGGACGACCTGGCTACACAGCGGTCGTCACAGGGTTACACCTTCAGCCTTGGCTCTGGTTCTGTCTCGTGGCGGTCCACCCGCTCTTCTTCTGTTCTCGGCTCCAGTTGTGAGGCTGAGATCTACGCCACGGCCATGGCTGCACAGGAGTTACGCTGGCTCACCTACCTGCTGACTGACTTGGGAGAGCGGCCTAGTTCTCCTCCAGTTCTGTACGGCGACAACAAGGCGGCCCTTGCCTTGTGTCAGGAGCACAGACTGGAGCACAGGACGAAGCACATTGCTCTTCGCTACTTTCTTGCTCGAGAGCTGCAGCAGCGAGGTCAGCTTCGGCTTGTGTACGTGGACTCGAAGGCCAACACTGCTGATATCTTCACCAAGGCGCTCCCGCCTAGTGATCATCAGCGGCACTGTACTTCCTTAGGCCTTGTGTCCACATTCCTCATTTGCTTACTGCTTGACTTTCTTTGTACTGTCCTTTATATATATCTTGTTGCTTGCTTGCTAGGTCTTGAACACTGTGTTGCTTGTCTTGTACTATATCTAGCACTGCATGTGAACTGGCCTTGTGGCCTTTGCTTGTGCTCGGAGTGTGGTGACGTTGTGATCCACCCTGGGCTTGCTTTGCTTTGCTGGACTGGTCTTGTGACCCTTTGCTCTCCCCCACTTTGCCTATGGGGGTGTGTTAAACTGTGTTATGTTGGTAGGCTGTAGTGGGGTAGCCAATATGGGGTACAACCCCAACTAGGGTTTGCTACTTGTACCCAACTCTTCCATTCAATGCACTCATTCTTGCCTAGTTCTGTTGATAGATCAGACGCAGTCCTCACCCTCGTGAGATAAATCTGCACCAACCCTGAGCCGATCCATGGCTAAGTCCTACTTAGGATTGTAACAACGTATATCAGGGGGTTGATGGTAAAGTGCATTAAGGTGGAGTAAGGAGTGAAAGAGACGCAACAGGGGAGCAAGAGAAACAACTGGATGCGAGTGCATGCGCATTTATATTCGCGTTGGTGTGTGTGTGTGTGTGTGCGTGTGCGTGTGTGTATGTGTATGTATGTGTGTATATGTGTGTGTGTGTATGTGGGTGTGTATGAGAGAGAGGGGAGAGAGAGAGAGAGAGAGAGAGAGAGAGGAACGATAATAGAAACATATGGAAAGCAGTTCGCGAAATCTTAGAGGCATAAACAGATGATTGTACATTTTCAAATATGTTTATGAGTCATAATTCACCATAATAGAGGGTTGGAACGAAAAATAATTTGCGATGGTGGGTGTTATGTGTTTTGTGCAAATTTTACAGTGTGGATACATGAGGTAGGTGTCAGAGGTCCACTGGAGATCCCTGATTGATCCTAGGGAAGGGTTACAGGCATGTCGGCCTGGGGGGTTATGGGCGCACTCACCCGCTACACAAACAAACCTTTTTATCCAAGTGGTTAGTGGCTGGGATTCTGACATGGTATCAGAGCGAAGGTCTCGGGTTCGAAACCCGGTGCGTGCACATCGGGTATCCCAGTGCGGGGGGGTGTCAGAGGTCCACTGGAGATCCCGGATTGATCATAGGGAAGGGCTACATGCACGTCGGTCTGGGGGGTTATGGGCGCACTCACCCGCTACACAAACAAGCCCTTTAATCCCAGTGGTCAGTGGCTGGGAATCTCACAGTAGGGTAGGGAGAGGAGTTAACAAGGTACACGTGGTTAAACACGTATTTCAAATAAAAGGTTTTGAAGGTTTTTGTCTCACAGGTTACGCCGAGACGAAGACCTATCGACACAATGCAAAAATCTAGAGATGTAGGATGCCTGATAGTGGGCAACGGGTACAAGAGGTCCAAATAAAAGTGATGTTATATGGAATCGATTATCACAAGTTGGGTTTGTTCTAGTTTAGACGTTTAGTTTTTCCTGAGTGTTGTCTGATTTGCTGAAGCCACATGCTAACGGATCACTTCGGAGCTCATACAAAACGTTCAAAATGGGCGATAGAATTAGGGTGCGTTCCTGGCCCGTGTCAAGCTTCGGGCCTTCCCGGGAAGGCCCGAAGCTTTGGGTCAAACTTCCTATCAAACTTCATGTCTTCCGGAAACAGGGGCAATTTTTGGCCGGAAGACCCGAAGTTGGTCTCGGATGGCCCAAAGTGGGTCCAACTTCCGGTCATCCGCGGATGACCGGAAGCTTGACACCAGCCAGGAACGCACCCTTAGGGTGCTCCAAGTGTGTGAATTTGGGCAGATACCCCACCCAAAGCTTGTGTTGTGTTGCCGGTGTTGATGCTCTGTTGTTTCTGAGTGACGTACGTATTCACCAAGGTACACTACGTCACACTTCATTGGGTAATTACGGGCCGAACACTCTGAACGTCTGTTGTTGGAACTTGAGAGCGGACCATTCCAGCATTCACTGAGAGAATCTCACACTGACCAGAAATTACTCAAGTTTTCTGAGCGCTTGCCCTGCCTCGCCTCTTCTTGGGCTCTGAGGAAGTCCGTCCTTTTGGTTGATGGACGAAACGAACGGTGAAGAATTGAAGCAGTTGGCGACAAGCACGCACAGCCACTTGAGAATCTAGGGATTTTGAGCTTGCTGACGCAGTGTGGGTGGATTACATTGGTTCGCGTTTCGCATCGTGTACTGAGGTCTCGCGCACAACCATCCAGCCACGGGTCGCTCATCTCCAAAGCGCTCTTCACATTCGTCCTGGCCAACCAATTGTGAGGCGGGGCGCATCAATATCGCCAGCCAGAAAGATTAGATCACCGAGCCGAAACCAGAGAGGCTCGGCAGAATCACTGATTGGGTACAGTAGAAGAGGCTTGTGTGCGCGCAACTCCCGAACCGACGATGTGAGCATCTGACCTCCAGGATCTGCCCGTGGGATCATAAAGCGAAGTGGTGTGGTGGATCAAATGGCTGCAGGTCGCATGTGTGTTGCGATAGGAAAGCCCCGAAGCCACTTTGTCCATCGGTTGGAGCTCTGGGCAGAACCAATTGCACCAATCATTCCCACCACCTTCTCGGTGGCCTGATCCTTTCGAAGGATATTCCCAGCCGAACAAGGACAGACGAGGAGGTGTGGTGGCACCAGAGTCCAGCAGACCAACCACCACAGAGAGCTTTCCCGAAGGACCCAAGCGAGTCTTGAGTTCCGCCCATTCGTCAGGGAACGCTTTATCCACGAGGGATTCCCTCCATTCTGTTTGCCGTGCTGGACCAGACTCTGCTTCAAGCTGCTCTCTCCCAATTTGTTGATGCAGAATCTCCAGTCAGCAGCAGCATTACCTGAGGAAGCAGAGTCACGTTTCTCCTCTTATCCATGTCTGGCATAGCACATTGAAGACATCAACTACCAGTTGGGCATCTGTGACATTCAAGGGATAAAAAAAATCCCTTATTGTTTTCACGGAGCCATGACTCAAGCAGCAAGAATTCCTACATCTGTTCCCTCGGGGAAATTCCTGAAAGGGAAGTCTGTTTCTCAGAAGCCTGAGCAGTCTAAGCTATCGCTTACATTATCACCATCCGAGGCAGAGATTGTAAATCACAAGACGAAGACGCAACAACAACCACAACAGAAGCAGGCAGAGAAAATGGCTTCGTCCCAGACCTTCCTGGACTCTGTCTCTATCTCCGCTCCGGCATTTCCTCGTCCAAAGCGAATGTGCGATTCGTGCGTAACCGAACCTGCGACACTCTACTGCGCAGCTGATGACGCGTACATCTGCGATGTGTGCGACGGTTTCGTCCATGGAGCCAATCCTCTCTCTCAACGGCACGAGCGTGTCAGGCTGGGCCTTAACGGAGCTCCAGTGAAGATTTTCCGTCGCGCCGGGGGTAATGGTAACGGTAACGGAAACTCCGAGTTGCCTGCGATGGTTCGGGGATCAGGCATCGTTGCGACGATGCGAAAGTCCCCGACAACCGACGCAACAGCGTCATCCACTGTGACCAACGCTGCGGGTCTAAAATCCTCGAGGCCCCGACAACCTATCAAGGAGGAAATGCTCGTGCAAGGAGCAACAGTAGCACCTGGCGAAGGTAGAAAGCGACAACAGCAAAGCACCGGGACTGCCAGAGCAAAAACTGGTGCTATCGCAAAGCCGGAGCCTCAAGTTCACGCTTGGGAGCCACCATTCCCTTCGCACTGCACGCCGATCGTCCCGCCGTCACAGGGAGGACGAACCGGCAACGGTCAGCGAAGCGGGCCCGCGTCTAACGCAGCGTCAAGAGGAGCCTCCGCTTCCGCTGCGCCTTGCGGAGCTTCTGATGCTTCTCGAGCGTCTCCGCGGGGTGTCTCCGCTGTCCCCCCTCCCCCGCACTGCTACTGGCGCCCAGACGATTGCTCCGCGCAAGGGGTACGGCCTATGCCCCCTTACGGCCCCGGCATGATCCCTCCCTACATTCCTCCGCCGCACATGGCCCCTTACGCCCACCCCTGGGTTGCGCCGCCTCCGCTTCCTGGCGTCGTCTACCCTCCTGGGCCCTGGGGTCCCATGTACGGACCGCATATGGGAATGCCTTTTATGGGAGCTGCTCCTAGCGAGTATATGGGGCATCCGGGGGACTACGCAGCCGTTCCGCACCACCCAAATTTGGGGGAAAGCATGCGGGGCCCGCGCCCTTCGAAGAAGCAAAAGCGCAGCGGCGTACAGTTTCCGCCGATAGGGGCAACGGCCGTCGCTGGGAGCGGGGAGCGCAAAGTGAAGCAGGAAGCGGAGGGGGGAGTCGGCGGAAGGCCGGCGGAAGGGACGGCGGACGATGCTTTCTTGGATATCCTGTCATTTGATGACGTGGACCGGTTCTTCGTAGATGAAGCCGACGAATGCACGCCAGTAGTAGACGGGCGCACGGGAAGAGAAGTCCCGGACGCTCCTCAGATTCCCCATGACCACTTCGCGCAGCAGACGCAGCAGCCTGCGCGGGGTTTAACGGCTACAGACACTGTCAGCCTCGGCGCGAGTGAACCGAAGACCAGAGGCAACGCGACGGTTGCGCCGTCGTTCAGCCGCGCGAGCTCCAGCAGCGGCTGCGACGGAGACGCGCTGCGCGCGAGCGGCGTGGGGGAGAGTGCGAGCGGAAGAGAAGCGGAGGGGGAGCGGGAGGTTAAGCTGGAGACGCAGGGATTCGAGGAGTTTATTATCAGTCATGGGGAGGAGGAGGGTGAGACGGAGGGGTGGTTTGTTGGAGGGTGGGGCCTGGACGAGTCTGCAGAGGCGGAGAGCGAGGTCGACGTGGAGCCCCTTGAAGGCTCCCCCACCACGGGAGATGCCAGTGGCGCAACCAGCGAGAGCGCGGCCGCGCTAATTCCCCCTCAGACGCATCTCGGGAAGCGGCCTCGCGCGGACGACGTGTTCGGAAGCAGCAGCGGTGGTCCTTCAAAGGAAGGCGCGGACGGGGTGAGAGCTGGCGCGGAGGGAGGGATGGTGAAGCTGGGCAGCCGGAAGGAGCTGCAGCAGCAGTCGCCGAGCTTGCGTCTGAACTATGAGGACGTGATTAGCGCGTGGTCGGACCAGGCACCTGAAGGCCAGTCGCCGTGGATTGAGCAGGAGGAGGAGGAGGGCGCCAGTGCAGAGAAACGCGACGGCCTTAATCGCCCACTGGTGAGATACATGTTCCTTCCCTTGTGCGTCTCTTTTCCCCGTTCTTGTCTCTTCTAACTCCCTATCTGGAAACGTCGGCATTCACTCCGCCTCTCATTGGCGTGGTACAATATGAGTGCTGAAGTGAACAAGGCCTTGTGCCCCAATAGTACAAGAGAGTGGGATGCACACGTAATGGCACAATGAGGAACCAAAGATACGAAATGTACAAGTGGTTACAGAGTCACTGTGTCTAGCGGATCAATGTATAGAGGAGAGGAAAAAAACAGAGATAAAGCCTGGACGCTCGGGGCCGGCTAAGGTTAAATGTATGCATGCACAGCCTTTTGTGTGCCTTGCAGACATCAGCCACTCAGTCACCTTCCATTCATAAAACATAAACAATGCCCTGCAATATGGGCTTCTCACAAGCATTTCCCCATTCCTCTCCAATTTTTGTTGCTCTGCTGCAGCCTGCCCACCTCCCTGGCTTCGCCGTATCCTCTCCTTCATTGCCTGGGTCTGTTGAAGACACCCTCATGCTGCAGCCTGCCATGGATAGTGACACATTTGAGCCTTTCTCCAGCGAGGGCAGGGAGGCCCGTGTGCTGCGTTACCGGGAGAAGCGCAGGAACCGCCTCTTCTCCAAGAAGATCCGATATGAAGTGCGCAAGGTCAATGCCGACCAGCGGCCCCGTGTGAAGGTAAGGTGCTTTCGTCCTTCACGCATGGCTATCCAAGTTAGTTCTGCTCCATGTGGAAGAAAGATTCATTATGTTGTTAGCACCTCCGATGCAGTATTTCTTGTTCTGACAGCAGCTTTTTCTTTGGTTGCAGGGGCGCTTTGTGAAACGAACTGAGGTGGTTTTCCAAGCGTAGCTTTTTCATCCTGGCTGTTGCGCTGATTTCTGCGTTCTGGAAGTGACCGCACCGCACCTTGGTTTCTCCCACTATCACGGCATGCTGTGCTGCTGTGGCGAGAGGAAGATGTCTTGCTTCTCCGCTCTGAAGCACGAGTGTGCCATTTTTTAGGCGGTTCCTATGCGACGCGGACGTCAAGGAACGTTTGCCGTTGCGCTGTCCTTATTTCAACTTCACAGCTGCCATGCGCCCCTTGCGACTGGATCCTGACTTGGAAGGCAATCGCAGGATGATGGTGCAAGCCATCCTTTTCGCAATCGTGCAAGATCGCAGATGCGAACGAAACGGAACCCGCTATTCCTATCATCGTTTTCCTTGCGTGGGCTCAGATCTACAGTGTGTGGAGTTCAACTTTGCATAGAGTAATTAGTTGTGTGGTGTGCTCAATAACAATAAAAGAGTGTATTTAAGCGTCATGGCTGGAAAATACGGAAATCTACCTTGGAGAATGCTGGGTTTTTTTTTTTTTTTCAAATGTTGCATGTATGCGTACATACCATTTAGATAGTGGTTATACCTTCTGAACAAATCTTGA
This sequence comes from Closterium sp. Yama58-4, assembly GCA_947470075.1. Lineage (NCBI taxonomy): Eukaryota > Viridiplantae > Streptophyta > Zygnematophyceae > Desmidiales > Closteriaceae > Closterium > Closterium sp. Yama58-4. Next base: position 228,458 of record CANIUD010000121.1, on the reverse strand, counting down.
GCACATAACGAAGACGCACAACTCACCTTGCATGCATTCCTCACCGACATTTCTTTCAGGCCCTAAAAGACTTGTCATGGCGGCAAGCACCTCTTTCCTACCTTGGGTCGCCTCGCTGCTCATTCTGAAATCCACGTCCGCATTACGGATCTCCATCTCCTCGCCTTCTAACCACCCACTCGCACCATGTCCACCTCCCTGCAGCGCCGTCGTCGTGATTTCTTCGTCCGTTCGCGCTGCATCGCACAGGCAACCGCGCGAACCCCGGGGACTGGATGAGCCGATAGACGCGGGTTCCGATAACCTCTTGCAGAAACATGTGTCGCTTCGGACCGGCGATCAAGGGGAGAGGCAGCGCAGCAGAAAGAGTGCGGAGAGGCAGCGTGAGAAGGGGAATGGGAAGGAGAAGGCGGAACGGGACCAGGGGAAGGAGAACCCGGTGAAAAAGACGCAGATTCCGACTAGCAAGGACAGGAAGTATTTTCAGCGAAGGCGGGGTTTCAAATGGAAGAGGCCTATCGGGGAGGAGAGGACACTGCCAGACACAGATGGAATCGGCAGCAGTGCTGGGAGCAGCAGCAACATCAGCGGCCGCAGCAACATCAGCGGCCGCAGCAACATCAGCGGCCGCAGCAGCGACAGCAGCAGCAGCAGCAGCGGCGGCGGCAGCAGCAGCGGCGGCAGTGAGAGGAGAGCAAGGTCGGAATCCAGAGCGTCGTTAAAGCCAGATTCGGTATCCGAGGGGAACGATGCAGACCAGGACATGCGCGATCGTGGACTGGAGGAGTGGGAGGACCTGCACGGGCCCGTTGTGTTTGAGTTCCGCGTGGGTGGCAGCCGCAGCAGCGGTGGTAGCAACAGCAGCAGCAGCAGCAGCAGCAGCGGCGGCGGCAGCGGCGGCAGTGGCAGCAGCAATGGGTTAGGCGGAGCATTGTTTGAGGGTGATGGTGGGTTGCAGGGAGAGGACGTGCTTAATCTGATGCGCATGGGGGAAGGCGGAGGGATGGATGATGCGTGGACCGATGATGAGACTCGGATGTGGCCCGATGCAGGGCGGGCTGACTGGAGTGATGCGGAGAAATGGACTGATGCAGAGGACTGGGGCGCAGCAGAAGAGTGGAGCGTAAGAAACGCTTGGGGAGATGAAGAGAAGTGGAGCGACGGCGAGGAGTTGAAGGGGAGAGAGGAATGGGGGGACACGGAGAACTGGAGGGCAGGGTCGGACCGTGAGCATGAGCGTGAGAGGGCACTGGAAGCCAAAATGCAGGGCCAGCTTCGCAGCCACGAGCCAGACCTGTCAGGGCTTGCGTTTGCGGAGCAGCAGCAGGCTGGGCTACCCTATGCTGTGGGGCTGGCTTCCGTGCAGCAGCCACTAGACCTGCTGTGGGCGGACGAGCTCAGCGGGGGGCTGTGGGACAGTGGCAGGGAGATAAGGGGGGAGAGCTCGGGATTGACGGGTCTGGAGAGTGTGGGTGAGTGGCAGAGAGAGGAGGGAGGGGATGGGGAGGGGGGTGGGAGGAAGAAGAGGGAGAAGGGAGTGAAGGTTAAAGCTGTTGATTTGGGCAGGTTAAAAGAGAAGCTGGAAAGGTTCTGTGAGGAGCAGGGGCTGGAGCCAGGCATAATGCCGACACGGGGAATTTTGCGGGCTGCCCGGAGATCGGATATTGAGAAGGAGATTCAGTTCGCAGGGGGTGTGCATGCAGTGGCGCTAAAACTCAACATGCAAGTGGCAAGGAAGCCGAGAGGGTACTGGGATGACCTCGCGAATCTGAAACAAGAGGTGAGAATGCGGGCGACAGGTTCGGCAACTGTGGGGAGGATTGAGGTTTGTGCATTGGGTTCACACTAAATTTCCTTTCTCTCTCTCTCTCTCTCTCTCTCTCTCTCTCTCTCTCTCTCTCTCTCTCTCTCTCTCTCTCTCTCTCTCTCTCTTTCTTTTTCTCGACAGGTCCTTCAGTTTCAGATGGATCATAGCCTGCCGCACAACAAGATGCCATCACGCATGCTTCTACAGAAGAACGGTCAGTATTTCTGGCCACTCAACGTGTAGCACATGATGCGCCTGTGTCATTATTGAGCCTTCATTTGTTTCGCCAGGCTTATTAAGCACCTCTTCTTCAAATGTATGGTTGTGCTCCCAGGGAGGGGAGACTTGGCAAGGACTTTTGAGAAGTGGGGGGGATTGCACGAGGTGGCGCGGATGCTAGGTCTGGTTCCACAATTCAAACGGCCTCGAAAGCCACGACAGGCAAAAGCAGCTGCCTTAGACAAGCAGTCAGAGGAAGAGTTGGAGGGCAAGGGAAGTTCCGTGGTCACCAGTGGTTCAAGTGGAGAAGAGGCGGAGCGGGCAGTTGACAAGAGGGAGAAAGCGAAGAAAGATTACCCGGTCAAGGCTGCAGTGCCGAACAAGTCGAAGAAATGGTACTCCATCACAGTTGAGGAGACTAGCGACGAAGAGACCGAGGATTTGGATGAAAAATACATGGATAAAAATATATATATGAACTAAACATATGATCTAGGTCGATGACATGCAGTGAGTCTTCAATCTTGTTGGACTATATTGGGCCTTGGCACCGGATTAATACAATATGAAATATATACAGCTGCATTCTTGATCCGGAATAATTTGTTCTGTTACAGCCGTCATCCTGCTTTTAGTGGATGTTTCTTACAAATAGATCCCATAGCATGTCCCTCCCTCCGCCGCCTGCAACGGTTCAATTTTGAACAGGCTAGGTTTCCTTTCCATGCCCATTTTCGTTCTCAAGATCATTTCTGTGGATCTTAGGGGGAGCAATTAGACACCTATTTTCACGTAGCGTTCGCTCCATCAAACACATGGGTGTCCGCAGCGTTTAGTCCTCCTAGATTGACGAGAGTTCGCGCATTGTCCGTAGGTACTTTAGATTTCATAACTCCGCGATTATCGTTTCATGGCGGGTCGAGGAAGGCCCATGGCTGTCGTCGGGGGAAGGGGAACCCCGCCAGCCCCCGCGCCGCATCTCATCCGCCCGCCACTTCCCCCTGGGCCTGCGCTTATCCCGGGCGGGCCTCCGGGACAGGTGATTATCCGCCATCCCGCTCCGCCTCCCCCAACGATGCTTCTCCCCGTGGGCGCGGGGAGCATAGAGGCGAAACTGGCGGCGCAACACGGGGAGATTCAGCAGCTTCTGACGGAGAATCAACGGCTGGCGGCGACGCACGTGGCGCTTCGGCAGGAGCTGGCGGCGGCGCAGGGCGAGATCCAACGGACGAAAGCGACGCTGGCGGCGGTGCAGATGGAGAAGGATCAGGCGGTGCGGGGAATCATGGAGCATAAGGCAAAGCTCGAGGCAGACTTAAGAGCCGTCGGTGAGTGGACATGAGGGATTAAGGACATTTCGATGCGCGTCTCGGGGTTTAAGTCTTCAACTTGTATGATTTATCCTGCTTATTATTTTGTTGCCCTGAACTGAACCTTTCCCCTCGGTTTTTTCGCCGCCAAAACCTAGCCTTGCTTAAGAGACTTCTTCGTCCCTTTTTCTACACCGCGCTGTTCCGCGCAGAGCCTCTACGCGGGGAGTTGCATCGTGCGCGTATGGAGCTGCAGGCGCTGCAGGCGCGCGGGGGGGAGGCGGAGGCGGGGCGCGCGGAGATGCAGCGGCAGATGAGCGCGATGGGGAGCGACATGCAGCGCATGCGGAGCGACCTGGAGGGCATGCGGCAGGAACTGATGCAGGCCAGGTGCGGGGTTGGGGGCGGTGTTGGGGGGGAGGGGAGGGAGAGGGGGAAAGAGGGTGAGAGCGGGATGCAGCGCATGCGGAGCGACCTGGAGGGCATGCGGCGGGAACTGATGCAGGCCAGGTGCGGGGTTGGGGGGCGGTGTTGGGGGGGAGGGGAGGGAGAGGGGGAAAGAGGGCGAGAGCGGGATGCAGCGCATGCGGAGCGACCTGGAGGGCATGCGGCGGGAACTGATGCAGGCCAGGTGCGGGGTTGGGGGGCGGTGTTGGGGGGGAGGGGAGGGAGAGGGGGAAAGAGGGCGAGAGCGGGATGCAGCGCATGCGGAGCGACCTGGAGGGCATGCGGCGGGAACTGATGCAGGCCAGGTGCGGGGTTGGGGGGCGGTGTTGGGGGGGAGGGGAGGGAGAGGGGGAAAGAGGGCGAGAGCGGGATGCAGCGCATGCGGAGCGACCTGGAGGGCACGCGGCAGGAGCTGATGCAGGCCAGGTGCGCGTGGGGGGGAGAGAGGGAAGGGGAGGTGGGGGTGATGGGGAAGGGGGATATGGGATGCAGGCGGAATGGGGGGAGAGGTGGGGAGAGGGGAGAGGGGGTGGAAGCGGGGGTGCAGCAGGGTCAACCACGGTGGTTGAGGGTTTTCCAGACTATAATGCGTTCTTCAGGATTCGTGGGGGAAGCGGAATGCGGTGGATGGGGGACGGAGAAGGTCAGGGGTCATGCGGGGAGAGGACGGGAAAGCAGGTGGTTCCTTACTTTCTAAGTGCGAGGGTCCGTGTCCCGAGTGCGTGCATGGGTGGGTGCAGGATCGCAACGGACAGAGTAGAGCGAGGTTTGGGCGTCAACTGCCAAGCCTGGCTTGAGGAACATGCATGCACATGTGTTTCTCCTTTGATCAACAACACGCCCCCCATTCCCATGCGCCCCCTCCCACCCTTCCGTTGCGTGTGCTGCTGTGACAACGACTGTTGGTGCTGTTGGTGCTTCTGCTGGTGGTGGTGGTGGGTGGGTGAGCAGGGAGGCGGTGGAGCGGGAGAGGCGGGCGGGCATGGAGGCAGCAGAGCAGCGCGACAAGGCGGAGAGGACCCTCGAGGCCACCGCACGGGAGGTGGACAGGCTCAGGGGTTTGGTGGGAGCAGCAGCAGCAGCAGCAGCAACAGCATGGTGAGTGTTTCTTTTGTATGTTCTTGCCTTTCACAAGAATGGACGCATCGTTGTTTTGGTTTGAAACAAGCATGTTCTATCTAGCCGACTCACTGGACACAGCGCAATGCTAAGTGCTTGGTTTGCTGTGCCATGTGCTCCCACGGCACCTTGGCTGCATGCGATTGCACCTTGGCTGCATGCGATTGCACCTTGGCTGCATGCGATTGCACCTTGGCTGCATGCGATTGCACCTCTGCTGCCGGCCGCCCTGCACTAGCTCCTGCTGTTTTGCTTCCCTCTCCTCATATCAACGCTTCACCATCCTCTCAGTGCCAAAAGATTTTCTTTACGTTGCTAACCTTCCTTCCTACGAACACCAACACCTGTTGCTTGCGCAGCAATGTATGGTGGGCAGCAGCCGTTTATGGGGGTTGCAGCGGCGCAGCAGCCCCCATGGGCGCAGCAGGCAGCGCTGCAGCAGCAGCAGGGAGTGCAGCAGCAGCATGTGGGGCAGCAGCTTGGGATGCAGCCGCTTGGACAAGCAGGGCAGCAGAATGGCATTGTTGTGGGCGGGCCTGCAAAGGCGGCAGCAGGGCAGCAGGGAGCAGACGGGGCCGCTGGGGCCGCAGCAGGAGCAGCATCAACAGCACCAGGTGCAGCAGCTACCGGCGGTTCTGCCACTGATGCTAGCACTGCTGCTGCTGCTGGTGGTGCAGCTGCTGATGGGGTACCGGCGGCTGATGCGGGTCCTGGTGGGGAGGACCCAGTGGCGGAGTGTGGGTGGACGGAGCATGCAGCACCGGATGGGCGGCCGTTCTACTACCACGCGGCGTCCAACACGTCTGTGTGGGAGAAACCCCCTGAGCTCGCCCAGGCCGAGGCCAAGAAGGCTGAAGCAGAGAAAGCAGCCGCTGCTGCCACCGCTGCTGGTGGTGCTGCTGGTGGTGCCAGTGCTGCCAATGGGAGCGCTGCAGGAGGTGCTGATTCGGCAGGGGAGAAGCAGCAGGATGGTGTGGACAAGCAGCAGCAGCAGCAGCAACAGCAGCAGGAGAGCAGTGGAGGTGAGTTGAGGCTGTGAAGCAAAGAGGTCTGCTGTGGGCGCCAGAGAGAAGCTGTGGCTGTGACATTCGTCCGCTCGTCCTTTTTTGCCCCCTTCTTGTCTCCCCTCCCCTCTGTTTGTGCGTGCATTTACCGTGAACCCCCTGGCACGCCGTGCAGGCCATGCAGGGTGTTTGCTGTTCGCTGTTTGCTGTTTGCTGTTTGTTGATTGCTGTTTGTTGATTACTGCTTGCTGATTGCTGTTTGCTGTTTGTGCCATTCCATGCTTTCCGTTCACATCTCTCCGTTGCTCCCCTCCTTTGTTGAGTCGACTCAAAAGTCAACCTTGCGTGCTTGCCCTCCCTTTCCCCTGCGTCGCTCCCGCCTGTCCCTCCCCTTCCCCGGTGTGCGTGGCAGTGACGCCCTTGGCGGTGTACGGGCTACCGGGGGACTACAGTGAGCGGCAGCTGGTGGAGCTCTAGAGTCGACTCAAAAGTCACCCCCCTCCTGCGCCCCTTCCCCTGCGCCCCTCGCTGCGATCTCCCCCGCACCCGTCCCCTGTGGCAGTGACGCCCCTGGCGGTGTACGGCCTACCGGAGGACTACACAGAGCGCCAGCTGGTGGAGCTGTTCCGCACGTACGGCACCGTGGTGGCTGTGCAGGTGGCCCGCGATGGCAACCGGGGGCTGGGCTATGGTGAGTGGCGCTGCATCTGGGCGAAGTAGCAGGGGAAACGGGTTGACGCAGTGCATCTGGGCGAAGTAGCAGGGGAAACGGGTTGACGCAGGGGGGGCGATCCTAATTAATTGGAGTCAGGGAGTCTTGTGGGAAAGACCTTTGTCTCTGCAAGCTTCGGGTGTTCCTATGGAATGGAGATGGGTGCATTAGAGAAGCACATCAACGGTCTATCTGCTTAGCTAACCATTCGCTCTGCCGTGTCACCTTGTCTTCACTGTCTCCCTACCAGGCTACGTCCACTTGGACTCGCCCACGTCAGCGGACATTGCCACGTCAGCGCTGAACGAGCATCAACTGGGCAACCGGCGGTTGAGAGTGGAGCGATACACCGCCCCTGCTGCTGCCACCCAGCCCAAACCAGTCCAAGCCAGCCCCGCTCCCCTCTCCACTGCTGCTGCCCCTAGCAGTGCCGCTGCTTCTCCTGCTCCTGCTGCCGCTGCTGCTGGTGCCGGCGCCGCTGCTGCGGCTGCTGCTGCTGCTAATGCAGCAGTTGGTGCTGGTCCAGGGATGGGAGGCGTGGCAGGGCAGTATCCCGTTGCTGCCTACAACCTGAACCCGCAGTCGCAGACGCAGGCCCAGCCCCAGGCCCAGCAGTACCAGCCACAGTTCCTTCAACAGCAGCAGCAGCAGCCGCCGCAGCAACAGCAGCAGTAGCAGCAGCAGCAGCAGCAGCAGCCCCAGTTCTACCCGTCTCAGCAGCAGTACTTGCAACAGCAGCACCAACCACCGCCCCAGCAGCAGCAGCAGTATCCTCAGCAGCAGCAGCAACAGCAACAGCAACAGCAGCAGGGAGGGTTCCCCCAGCAGCAGCGTATGCCGCCGCCCGGCCAGCCCGCTGTGGACGGCCGTTTCGACCCGCAGCGACCCATCATCCGCTTCCCGCCACCCGTTAACCCTGGCTTGGCTGGGCCCGGGGGAATGGGCGGGCCTGGGAACATGGGTGGGCCCGGCGGGATGGGTGTCCCAGGGGGGATGCCTGGGCCGGGAGCAATGGGTGGGCCTGGGGGGATGGGTGGGCAAGGCGGTGGTCCTGGTGTGCTTGCTCCAAGTCCTGGAGCTGCTGCTGCTGCTGGTCCTGGCATGGGTGGTGGTGGGGGTCCTGGTGGTGCTGGTGGAGGTGGGGTAGGGCCGGTGAGGCGAGACTTTGGGCCTGCAGGAGGGTATGCAGGCTATCGACCGTATTGAGTTTGTTCTGACTTGTAGGATGCATTTGTCACGATGCTTGAGAAAGTATATGACATCCTTGTCGCCTCTACCTGGATGGTTGAACTAACAAAAGCTAAGCTAGCAATGCGTTTTCATAATTTCTGTTTATGATAACAGTTTTTATGCAAACAGTTGCTTGTCGTCAAGCGAACGCTTCGTCGGGTGTCTTCCACGACAGCATTGCCTGGCCGTGGAGAACAGTTGGACGCTATCATTGTGCGCCGACAATATCAATTAGGGACGCCTATCCTTCGCATCACATCGCAACCATCGCACGCAAGAGAAGGATCCGCAAGCGATTGCCCTTTTCCATTCGCTCACCTCGTGCGACTCCCGACGTCGCACAGAGGAAGCGTCAGATTGTCCAAAGTTGGACTTTTTAAGATACAGTTGAGAGTGTTTTCGCACGGTGTAAAGCGGTTTGAGTTCGAACTTTCACAGTTTTCCAAAAATCACACGCGCCCTAACGACTGTGGAGAGAACTGTTCCGTCCTGGGGATTATCTGGTTTGAGGCGGCTAGGGAAGGGAAGGCATCAGCAGAGCAAGAAACTGATCCTAGAGGTTGAACTTTGCCAAAGTTCGAACTTCTAGAAAGGTTGTAGACGGTAGGATGCAGTTGAGAGACGTGTCACCACGGTACAAAGCGGTACCGGGCTCGAACTTTGACAATCTACACCAAAAGACACGCGCCCTCAGTTTCTGTTCCCTCCTCCCCCATTTCACTCCTCGCATTGAATTTCTGTAGCTTGCAGGTGAACAGCACTCACTGACAAGCAACGCAGCCACCATGTCAGCCATGCTATGGTTGTCAGGCATGACAGTTAGGAGCATGAACAGAACAGCCATGTTTCCCAACTCTTGTTCCGTAGCTCTATCGTTGGCAAGGGTTTTCACATGTTGCATTCTTTCCAGTCGAGAACCCCAGCAGAACCATTGTTGGTCGGAAGCGCTTACTAGTCAGTCATCTAGTCTCGCGAAACTTTCAGCTGTTCCGATGTATACCAGATCCAGCCACTCTGAAAGGGATCGCCGAGCCGTGTTCGCGCATTGCGCGGCTTCGCTTAGGATTCCTATCATCGCGAGCTACTGTTACGACTTCTCTTGAACGTCTGTTTTCCGCAAATACAGTCTCTCCCATCCGTTTCCATCGATGGCGGAAGCGGTAGTCATTGCGCGGATGCGGAAGAAAGAAGCGGAGGAGCAGGCATCGCTGACTCGCTCGCGCAGTCTGCTGGAGGACAAGTTCGGCGCGTATGAGCGAGCGAACCGTCAGATGTGGGCTCGCTCCTCGTCCTTCGCCGATAGTTCCGGGTTAGTTCTGTAGATAAATTTAACTTGGCTCACACAGGCTTGTCAAATAGCCTCAGATGTCGGCTCGACGCTGGAGTTTTTACGGACTTCGTTTTTGCGAAACCGGGAAGGTTATGGTTTCCGCCTGCATTGACATTGAAGTCATTCGCAGAATGTCAATCAAGACTAGGCGTTCTGTCTGTTGACGTTTTTCAGCGTTCTCAGAAATGTATGCCATGCTCTCTTTGTTTTTCTCCTTTATACTTTTGCTTCCCACCTCCTGCCCTCACCTTGTCGCCAGCGCTTCTCCAGACGCAAACGACGCGAAAGTGTTGTCGCGAAGTCCTCTCGGCCAATCACCGCTTTATCCTCATGCCGTATCCAACTCGTCGCACGTTCACGGTAGGGAGGAAACGGATGCGGAAGAAGAAGCAAACAGACGTGGGTTCGGGAGCTACACGGAAAACCACCTGGCAGAGCAGAGGGAAGCAGACGCTTCGAGACAAACAGGCGGACTTCAGCGGAAAGGCGACGGCAATAATCAGATCGAGAATAGCAGCGGGGGAGAGGGACGTGTGCGAGATGGTGGAGGGATCGGCGAGGAGGTACGCCGAGATAATAGGAACGGCAAGACGCAGGAGTGCCATGGGGCAGCATTTTGGCGAAAAAAAAGCGGTGACTCCTGTAATGGCCTTGACTCCACCTTGGAGTGTCTGAGAAAAGGTTGGCTCTGGGGCGAATCGAGAGAAACCAATAGGAATGAAGGAGATGGGTCCGAGGGCGGTGAGGACATCGATGGGAAGGAGAGGGGGTGCGAGGATAAGGCGTACGGCGCTGGGAGAGGCGGTGAGGAGGTCGAGCCTGGGGCGCGCTTGTTGCCGCAGATGGATTCAATACGGGAGGATGGCGACGATGAGGATGTGATCCTAGCGAACGAGCTGGAGGAGATCGATAAGGAGGTCGTGCAAGGTGCGTGCTGGTTACACCACCTATCCCGAGTGTGACGTGCGTTCAGATTGTGTGTTTGCAGTATTGCTCGAACGGTTCACGAGGTGCCTAGTGCCCGTTATTCAACAACATCCTCCTTCCTCCTCCTCCCTCTGGTGTGCGCGCCGTGCGCGCCCTGAATGATTTTGTTCACCGTGTCCGTTGCTTCCGTGGGATGTCCAGAGGTGTTCAATCGAGTCAGCCTGCTGCGCGCGCAGGTGCAGCACTACCGCGCGCTGGGCGGGTTTGTGCTGCTGATGGCGCTGTTCGTGGCAATGGTGTATCTGCAGGCCGACTCCTCCCGCACCTACCAAGTCACCGCCGCCCACTCCGTCCTCATCCCCTCCGTGAGCTTTCTAAATCCCATAGCGACCTCTCTCTCCTCATCCCCTCCGTGAGCTTTCTAAACCCCATAGCGACCTCTCTCCCCTCATCCCCTCCGTGAGCTTTCTAAACCCCATAGCGACCTCTCTCTCCTCATCCCCTCCGTGAGCTTTCTAAACCCCATAGCGACCTCTCTCTCCTCATCCCCTCCGTGAGCTTTCTAAACCCCATAGCGACCTCTCTCTCCTCATCCCCTCCGTGAGCCCCTGAGCTCCCCCCACACCTAATCACCACCTCTCTCGTTTCCACCTCATCGACCCCTCTCGTTCCCCACACACGTTAGTGCACGAGAACCCAAGGGTCTTCGCTCGCTCACCACAACATCTGCCTATCCCATTCTCCCGCGTATCATGCAGAACTTTGCACCAGATTCGTCCAATCGGTTTGCAGGAAAGGCGGACTTTTACGCATGGCTGAACAACAGCATCATCGAGAAGTTCTGGCAGGACCCACCCTGCGGGGACGGTCTCTGCGACCAGCCACTGGAGTTCCCGGCGTTTGGTTGGTTCGGCTGCCAGGCGGACTGCGGCACGTTCCCCAACCTGACGTCCGTGTCGATCCATTTCACGACGTCCTTCTCATCAGCTGAAGCCCTGGCGTTGTCGTCGTGGAACCTGTGCATGCAGAGCCCCATCTCGCTGTGCTGGCACGCCCTCCCCCAGCCCTTCCCCGCGCTGCACGCCCAGTTCTCCCTTGCCCTCGACATCCCCGACGGCCACTGGGCGCTCCTGATTACTGCCCCGCTGGGTGGCGTGCAGGGCGTGCTGCAGGCGCAGAAGCCGGGGATGGGGCATCTGAGTGGGGACGTCACGATGGGGTCGAGTAACAGTGTTACGCTGGCTAGCTGGGGCGGGTGCATGGGAGGGGAGGGCTTCTCCGCGAGAGATTCGAATGCCACGCTGCTTCAAGATGGAGGAGATCAGTGCCGCCAGGTATTTGGCCGGCTGTGTGTGCTGTGCTGACAGGTTCGTGTGTGTGTATGTGTGTATGTGCGTGCGTGTGTGCGTGCGTGTGTGTGTGTGCGTGCGCGTGCATGCATGCAACTGCCCCCTTGCTCACTTGTGTTGTGCGTGGTGTGCCCATCTGCCCCCTTGCTCCTTCCAGGCCTGTGAGTCCGTGGCAATGTGTCTGAACACTGCGTGTGGGCGGGAGGTGGCAGCAAGGGAGGTGGCGGGCGCGTTTGTGGATTGTGTGAAGATCTGCCGAGCAGCGCCGGCTACGATCATGCCATACGCCACCATGTCGTGCCTTCAGGTGAATACGCCACTTAGTCGAGTTCAGGTTTCTGCCATACCATGACAGTACTGTCAAATGTTGGCAACCATGGAAACCCACTGCTTTGTAGAGTCTAGACACATCATAATGTGTCTGTATGCATGGCTGCTGAATTAACCCATTCCGCTTCCGTTTCCTCTGCGGCAGATCACTGCTGTCAAACCATCCCTCTTCCCCAATTCTCTCTGCACTGGTATGTTTCACCTTCCCACGGTATGCACTGGTACTTTTTTTCGTATTCGTTTGCTTTTGGTTCAGTCAAATCCATGTAATAAGTGTGCTCCTTGGAAGGGGAACCTTGCAGTCTTATATGTCGCAACGAGATGTGAAATGCGTTTGTGGTGTGTCTGCGCTGGCCTCGCCCACCCCCGTCCTGCTCGGCCCCATGCAGCCATGCTTCCCTTCCCAATGCCCCTTGCTCTCCTATTCTGGCAGCAAGGGATCGTCGGCAAACACAGGAAACAGTTGCACCAGCATCGCGTGGGCCAGGAATGGCTGCTGCACCTGCTGTATATGCCGCACAGGCAGCTGCTGTGAGTGCTGCACAGGCAGCTGCTGTGGGAGCGAATGCAGTTGGGGCGCGTCAGGGCTGGAGCAGCATCAGCAGAAGCAATGGAGCCGTGGCCAGCACCAACGTCAGTGGCAACGGCACCAGTGCTGCCATTGCGGATTCCAGCTTCTTTCCCCCACCCGTCCTCCCTCCGGCTGCTGACATGCGTGAGTGAGGATGGTGAAGTTGAGAACATGGGAGTTTCATCATTTGATTATGATCACAGTATACCTATTTCCCCTTGGGCGTGCTGCCACCTCTGTCCCACCGCACCTTTTCCCTCCCTTTCCCTGGAAGAGGGATCCCTTCTTGCCCCTCCTCCCCTCGCTCCTCCTCCGCTCTGCCTCACACACTTCCGATAGAGGTTTATGCTCACCCTCCCCTCCCCACTCCCCTTCCCCCCCCTTCGCTCCCTGCATGCAGAGCTGCCACACCTGGCAGAGGCGCCAAGGGCGTGGGAGCTGCTGGGGTCCACAGAGAGGCAGCGCCTGAGAGCGCTACAGGTGGCGGTGTCCCGGGCCATCTACACCATGGGCCCTACATGCTCGGCCTCTCCGTGCGCTACCGCCTGCGCCTCACCGCCTTCCTCTGCACGCTGCTGGGCAGGCCTGTGCTCGACCAGCCGCTGTGCCGGTTTGCGAATTCGACGGGGCACCAGCTGCTGCGCGCACAGGAGCTGTTTGACCATCTGCGAGACGTGCACCGCGGCGTGTGAGTGCTGCTAAACTCGTCTTCACAGAAGATTTGCTTTCCCATTGTTTCCATAGCATAGAGTGTTCATGCCTAATATCTCTCCTGTCCAACCTCCCCTGCCATGCGTCATGCCCCATCCCTCATCCTTCTCCTTCCATCTCAACCCCCCCCCTGCGTCGCCGTGGCAGCAACGACAAGGCGGTGTCATCGCAGCAGCTGCGGCGCTTCATAGACATTCTGATCGCCGCCCTGCAGTCCGTTACCACCATGCCCCCCCAAGCATCTGCCGACCTCTCCGCCTTCTTCCACCGCTTCGAGGACGCCATCGTCAGCACCGACATTGCCGGCTGTTCCCAAGGTGAGAGCCTGGCTTCGTGAGGCAGGGATGCATGCAATTCCTGGTCGCTGGTTGGTTCATGTTCTCCTTCCCTTTGTCTCTTGTCTGTCAACTTGCCACCATGCTGCTCTGTGCTCCACTATGTTTCTCTGCTCTCTTCTGCTCTCCGGACGGGCAGGAGGCACGTGGCTGCAGTGGCGGGCGGGAGTGAAGCACAACACGACCATCCATGTGGGCGACAAGATCACCTGGGTGTGGGATGCCGACCTCCCGCACTCCCTCAGAAGTGAGGCATTTGCGTTTTCCTTACCAAGAATTAGCAAGGATGGTAGGGTAAGAGGGGAGGGAGGGCAGAGAATTGAGGGAAAAAGTGTGGGATGTCAAATAAGTCAAGGCGACCCCCTTCCCCTCCGCCGCTGCTCTCTCCCCCACCACACTGATTATCTCTCTCATCTCCTCGCCGATCCATATTGCGGTCGCTGTTGCCCCAACACGCAGCACCCCTTCTCTCCTTTCCACCCGTTGCTCTCCCCTCTCCCCCAATCGCCCCAGTCGCGGGTATGGGCGACGCGCCCACGCCCTTCTTCCCGGGGTTTGGAGGGCACCGCCTGGCGGTGTCTCGCCTCTTCCCCTGCTCGCCCATGACCATGGGGGAGGACGACGACTACGATGACCCCGTGCCCTGCGTGCTGCGTGAGTGCTGCTGGGTGCTGCGTGAGTGCTGCTGGGTGCTGCGTGAGTGCTGCTGGGTGCTGCGTGAGTGCTGCGTGCTGCCTGAGTCACATTGTGCCCTCTCCCCTCCCCTCCCCTGCATTCTGTGTACGTCAATTCTCTCTCTTCTACCCTTCCTCCCCCCTCTCCCCTGCATGCTGTGTACAGTTGCTGTTTCCCCCCTCCCGCCTTCTGTGTGTTCCTTCTGCCATCCAAGCTTGTAACACCCGTGCCTGCCCCGCTGCTCCTCCGTGCATACATCTCAGGAGATACTTAAACCCTCTGTTTTTTATTTCTCTGCTCACCCCACCACCCCACCCCCCCTACTTCCTCCCCACCGTCCGCCCTTCTTCCAGAGCTCCCAGGGGCCACAAACGCCACCTTCACGTACACCAAGGTCTTCACGCTCCCAGGCACTTACCACTATGAGAGCGGTGGGCAGGACGCGGGCGAAGCGGCATCCTCTGCTTCCTCTGCTGCCACTGCTGCCTCCACCACGGGTGCTCTCCTGCCGCCCGCCATGTTTGGCATGGTCACTGTTGTTGTGCCGCCGCCCGAGGCCCCAGGTAGGCGTGCCTGCAAGCAAGGCAAGCATTTGTTTGATTCTCAACTGTCACTAGCACCCCATTCTCTTCCGCACTTTCGCACTCCATTCTTTCTATGTCCCACACTTTCTCTACTCGCGAACATGCCTGTCGCACACGCCCACCCCCTCCCACCTCCTCTCTCTCAACCCCTCCCATCCACTCCCACCTCCCTTCACCCCCTCCAACCACTCCCACCTCCTCTCATCCCATCCCACCCACTCCCAGTCCCAATCCTTCCCACTCCCTTTCCTCCTCTGCCTGTTCGCCAGACCCGGCGTTGCAGTGCTCCCCAGGCTGCTCCATGCACATGCTTGCGGACGGGGTGCGCAACCCGCCCTGCAACACGCCCACCTCCTCCCACTCCTCCATCCCACTCCGTCCCACCTCCTTCCCCCCACCTTCTGCCCGTCAGACCTGGCGGTCCAGTGCTTCCCAGGCTGCTCCATGCACATGCTGGCGGACGGGGTGTGCAACCCGCCCTGCAACACGCCCTCGTGCACCTTTGACGGTGGCGACTGCGGGTGCATTGACTCCGTGCTTCTGCTCCTGCCCGCCCGGCCACGCGCGCCGCCACGATGGAGGTAGGGGGGGGGGGGGGGGGGGGGGGGAGGGGAAGGGTTTGGGGTGGGTTTTGAGTAGACTCGAAAGGCGACTGCAGTAGGCAGCGTGTCGTTTGGCTTGGTGCCTTTTTTTTTTTCCCAAACCGTCTCCCTTCTTCCCCGTCGGCTTCTTCCACTGTTCCTGCCCTCCACACCTCACTCCCGTGCTACTGTAACCCACCATCAATCTTCCCTCCAAACCCCTTCCACGTCTTGCCCCTCCCTCCCACCCACCCCCTCTACCCCGCACACGCTCCCCAAACCCCTTCTCCTCGGCTGGCAGCGTGCTGTATGTCATCTGCGGTGGGACGTGATTTGCACTTCCCCTTCTCACTGCAGCGCTACGGACCCAACTACACGGAGAGCAACCGCGCCTTTGCTGCCGAGAGAAACGCTCCGCTCACTCGCTTTGTGGGGCAACACAACAGGTACAGGCCTCTTTTTGAGGCGTCTAGGAAATGCTCTCACTCGCCCGGTCCTCTGTGGCCGAGCAGCGAGCACAGCAATTAGAGGGTTGAAACTTCCCCGTCTGCCATTTTTCTTCGCTCATGTGGGCCCTGCAGTGTTTGCCAAGACCGCACTTGTGCCCCAAGTACCGCGAATAACTCTTGAATATCTGAAGCAACACACGATGAGCATACAGGAACCCGCCATGCTTGTGCATGCCCTCTACTCCCCTCCCAGGCTACTCATCGGCATATTCCTCTACCAGGAGCGCTGGGGAGTGAAGACATGCAACCCAGACAAGTATGCTTCTAAGCTGCTTGCAGAAGCCCTTGTTTGAGCCAGCACCTCTCCATCATCCCTTCGTCTTCTTTCTCCATCTCCAATTGCGAGCTTTCCTGCAAGCATGGCCTGCCCATGGGGATTGCTCTGTCACCTTGTTACTCTCGCGTGTTGCTTTGTCCATTCCAACCGTGATTCCACCATCCGTGCCTCCGTCAGTTTCTGGTGCCGTTCAAGCTTCTCTCAAATCTCACAACGCCCCCCAACCCTCTCCTACGTCCTCTTCCCGCTCACCTTTCCCCCTCCCTAGCAGGCTGCTGCACCTGGCGGGGTGGTGCAGCAACGGCACGTCCAGGGAGCCCTTTGGAGTGAACCCGCACTTCCTGCCCACCTCGGCCATCTATGACCCGGTAGCCGCCGCCGCAGCCGCTGCATCCACCCTCCTCCAGAGCACCAATGCCAGTGCCGGTGCCAGTACCAGCGCTGGTGCCGATGGTGGTGGTGGTCATGCCGTACTGAATCCCCAAGGCCTGCCGTATGGATTTGAGTACCCCGTAGTAAGCCTGCTTGGCCAGGTCAAGTGCTCCCGGAGCAAGCACGCCATACGCCGTTGCTCGGTGCTCGTGCTCCATTCTCTGCTGCTTGAGATTTCTTGTTTGTTACGTGTGTGCATGTGGGCGCACATGCATGTGTGGATGAGTGCACGTTTCCCCCGCACTCCACAAGTGCCTGCCTGCTGATCCTCTCACGCCTTCCCGCACCACCCACAAGGCACCAAAACTTCTGGCTCACCTGAACATCGTGTCGCACTCCATGCCACCCGCGCAGGAGGGGTTGGAGGGCTACCAGCTGGTGTTTGGCCCCTATCTGGACCATTGGGGGGGGCAGATAACCGCCTGCATTCAACTCGACCCAAACACTCCATAATGCCTCAAAGTTATCCCACGTTGTCCCACACCCACCCGCTTGTGCAGGAGGGGTGGGAGGGCTACCCGCTGGTGTTTGACATCAACCTGGACCACCGCGGGGCGGAGAACCGCCTGCAGTACCTGGTGGACGGGCTGTTCATTGACAACGCCACTCGCAAGCTGGAGGTTTCCTTCATCACCCACAACGGTGAGCCTTTTTCTGAGGCGTTTAGAAAAATAACCGCCTGCAGTACCTGGTGGACGGGCTCTACGTCGTCAACGCCACTCGCAAACTGGAAGTTTCCTTCATCATCCACAACGGTGCGCAGTGACTCTTGAGTTGTCTGGCGATGGGGAACTGGGTCATGAAGCACTTGTTGATGCAGGGTGAACTGTTCACGGCACGAGATTCAAGTCAGTGGAGGCGCCTGTCATCACTCACGCATGATCAGGCTCACATGGGTCCGACTCAGATGCTGCGTCTGCTTCACACCGTCACACTTCACATCCATGATGCCCGCTGGCATTTCACATGGCATTGAACTAGGCATTTCATGCCAGCTCCTTTTTATGATATCATCTTTCTCCACCCACCGTCTCCTCACCGTATCACCAGGCGAGAGCAGCATGTTTGTCCTCACACGTGTCACAGCCGTCGTCGACACGGGTGGCGGCTTCGTCACCTCCTTCTCCTCGCTCTCCGTGCCCACCGACATGTACTCACAGTCCCTCACCTCGGTCTTCCTGCTGCTGCTGCAAGCGGTGTACGTGGCGGCGCTGCTGTGGAACGGGGTGGAGGAGGCGGTGGAGCTGCGGGGGCGAGTGAGGAGAGAGGGCTCTGTTCTCAGCTACTTGCGCTCCGGCTGGAACTGGATCGACATGGCCTCGCTGCTCCTGCAGTGGCTCGCTCTCATCACCTGGGTCGTGCTCTGGCGGGCTGTGGCTACTAATGACATGGACCCAAGATACGATGTGTATGAGTCGCTACTGGAGGTGCCCCGGTACTGGCAGGTGGCAGGGAGTGGAGAGGGGTTCAAGGCGGCCATGCACGAGTATGAGGACCTCCAGGCGCTCATCAACTGGCGCTCCTTCTACTTCGCCCTGCAGGGCGTCAAGTGAGTTTGCTGCTCTTGTTGAGTTACTGGGTCAAGCTGTTTTGGGTTCTGTAAGGCTGGCTACTGATACCTTCTTTTTTGTTTTATTTTCAAAATATTTGTTTGCCTGCATTCATGTTTTTTGTTTTGTCTGATACATATATATATATACTAACATATATATACAAATATATATATCTACTAACATATATATATACATATATGTTAATGTACGAGTGTCCTGCCTTGAACCCCAGTTCTTAGCCTAGAACTTTTTTCTCTTACTCCTGCTCCCGTCCACGTCTCCTGCTGCATCTCCCGCAGCCTCTTCTTCCTCATGGTGCGCCTGCTCAAGCTGATGGACTTCCAGCCCTATCTGGGCGTCATCACGCGCTCCCTCGCCCTCGCCATGCCATCGCTGCTGCACTTCTTCCTGCTCGCCTTTGTCGTCTTCTTCTGCTTCGCTCTCTACGGCTACCTAGTCTTCGGTGGCAAGATGGAGCAGGTGGTCCATTGAATTGAGGCATGGAAACTTCTCGTTCCTTCCAAGTATTCTACCATCACTCCCGTTTTTGCCTTCAGGGGATCCGCGCACGATCCTCTCTTTTTTTTTCTTCCTTTTTTTGGAATCCTTTTTATCCCACGTGAAACCAACCTGTGCAGTATGCAACGCTGCCGGAGGCGTTGTTCGCGTGTTTCCTGATCATCCTGAACGAGAATGCGACGGCCTACTTCTTTGCACACATGCACGGGTGGGACCTGGTGGCTGGCATGCTCTTCTTCATCGCCTTCATTCTCCTCCTCGTCTTCATCCTCTTCAACTTCCTCATCGCCATCATCGTCGACGCCTTCATGACCATCAAGGTCCGTCGTGCCTTCATGACCATCAAGGAATACCGTACTCTCACCCTGCCATGTCTAGTCTTCACTCGTACTCACATTCTCATTTGAGCCCTCTTCTCAACCCTGTCTTGTCCCTTTCCCCCTCGTCCCACCAGTCCCCCTCAGCCTCATCAACCCCTTCAATTCCTTCGCGTCTCTCGTCCCCCTCGCCCACCACCACCAGGAGACCCAGGAGCTGGCGACGTCCATAGCAGAGGACGTGGGCACCATCGTGCGCTACCTCTTCTGCCGCCTCACGGGGCGCTACGCCTCCTACTCCTCCATCCTGCACCGCCTGCACCAGCTCGGCGCACGCGACTTCGCCGCGGACGAGGCGCAGCGCCGCATGCAGCGGTACCGCTCGCTGCAGCGCCGGGCCAAGACGACCGTGATTCGAGGGATCTGTGGGAGGAAGGCTGCGGAGGTGGAAAGAGCCAAGTCGATGGCGGCGGGTGGGGCGGGGGCGGTGGCGGCGCCACAGAGGGTGCTGCAGGTGAAGGGGCAGAGCATTGATGACATCTCGCTCGCCATGATCCTGCAGCGCCGCCACTCCACACAGGTGCGCTGGGCGGGCCTTTTGAGGGGTTGTTTCATAAAGACGCTTGGAACGCACGCCATAACTCCGCAACCGCTATTGTGCCAGCTGATCCCAACTTGCTCTCTCCCACTCTGCGCTGCGTCAGCAGGTGCTGCCGTACTCACTAACAGGCAGCCCAGACCAAGAGGAAAGCATGACTGGTTCGGCGCTAGCTGTGGAGGAACTTTCTCACCAGCTTCTGCAGCAGCTAGGGGAGAATGAGGTCCTTTTCACCACACCAAAGCCACTCACCAAGCAAAAGCCGGGCATGCACCAGATCCAGGTGTGCTGGCTTCTTCTCTGCTGTTGCTGTGCTTCTGCTGCCGCCGCCGCCGCCGCCGCTTTTTCTGCTGCCCTTCTTGTGTCACTGTTGTGTATCCCTGAACCTTGTGTTTTCTTGTCTGCTCTTCCATTGTCACTTCTCACCCTACACCTTTTGCAACTCCCTCTGCATGGCAGGAGGAGCTGGTTCACTCAAGAGAGTCATTAGAGGAGCTCAAAGCGATGGTGGCTTCCCTTCAGGCATCACTGCTGGCTGCTGCTGTCAACGGTCCTTCCTCTGCCTGCCCCCACTGCTCACATTGCCCTCATTGCCCTCATCCTGATGCCACCCACAAGCCCATCATGCCCACCGTCAGCACCACCAGCAGCACCACCAGTGCAACGGCCACCACCTTGAAAACTGCCCCGCCTCGTGCTGCTACCTTTCAGGCCAATGGTTCATCCCCAATGATGTATCGTCCGGCACAGTTACCCCGTTTGGCCACATATCCAAACGCTCAAGTGCAGAGTCTTTCTCATTCCCCCACAGCTAGTTCTGTTTGTCGGCCTTACTGTCAAATATTATAGCCTGTAGTGGGTTGGGCTATATGGGGTACAACTAGTTAGGGTTAGGTTATGTACCCCAATTCTGTCAATGCAACACATTCCGCTGTAGTTCTCATTCAGACATGGTATCAGCAGTAGGTTAGCGCTCCTAGCCCTAGGCCCGCCCGTCCCTACCATTAGGGTTACCACTGCGCCCCGCCAGCCCGCCAGCGCCCTACCCCACGCCCCAGCCGGCGCGCCCCTCCCCTCCCCGCCCTTAGCCAGCGCGCACGCCAGCCAGCCAGCGCGCCAGCCAGCCAGCGCGCCAGCCAGCCAGCGCGCCTGCCAACCAGCGCGCTAGCCCGCCAGCCAACCAGCGCGCCAGCGCGCCGGCCAGCCTGCGCGCCAGCCCGCTTGCACGCCAGCCCGCCAGCGCGCCCGCCAGCGGGCACGCCAGCGAGCCCGCCAGCTCGCCTGCCAGCGCGCCCGCCAGCGAGCTCGCCAGCGCGCCCGCCAGCGAGCCCGCCAGCGCGCCCGCCAGCACGCACGCCAGCGCGCCCGCTAGCGCGCCCGCCAGCGCGCGCCCTGCCTAGCCGCCCGCCAGCGCGCCGCGCCCGCGCGCCACGCCAGCCAGCGCGCCCCGCCAGCGCGCGCCCCGCCGCCCCGCGCCCAGCCAGAACGCGCCCCGCCTGCGCGCACCCGCCTCGCACTCACCTCCCTCTCCTCCTCCTCTCGCGGCTGGCGGCCGCTATCACTTGTTCTCGCCCCTCATGGCGACGTCTCGCGTGCTCCGTTTCGACCCTGAGGGGCGCGCGATCGACTTTAGTACCTGGCTGACGCAGGCCCAGCGCCACCTTAGGAGCCAGCGCCAGGATGGCGTGCACCTGTTTGCGCATGCGTCCGGTGCTCTGCCCGCCCCGCCGCAGCCTACACCGCTGCCCACTACCCCACCGCCTACTTCCGAGCAGGAGGCTGAGTACCAGCGCCGGTTCCTCGCTCGTGACGTGTGGGAGTCTCGTGACGCTGCTGCCTGCCTCGCCCTGACCGACCTTCTCCCGCCGACTGAGGCCGTCCACTTCACTCAGGTCGAGTCTGCTGCAGCCCTTTACACTGCTATTGTTGCTCGCTACTCCACTCCCTCCTCTGCCTCCCTCAGCCGCCTTCTCGTCCCCTTTATCTACCCTGACCTCGCCTCCTTTGAGACTGTCGCTGACCTCGCTACCCACCTGCGCTCCCTTGAAGCTCGCTTCAAGGCCGCTTGCACTGAGGAACAGCTTGCCCTTGCACCCCCCCCCATGTGGCTCACTATTCACTGGTTAGTCACTCGCCTCCCTGACCGTCTCGTCACAGCCCGCGACGCGCTTCTCCTGAAGCACCCCACTGAGCTTACTATCGATCTTCTTGAGACCGCTCTCTCGAAGATCGAGAGTAACCTCCTCGCTGTTGCCTCCGCCTCTTCCGCGCCTCCTCCTCGTCTCTTTGAGGGGTGTGCGGTACCACAGCTTCCCACCTTCACTGCCTCGCTTGCCACTGCCGCGTCTTCTGCCTCTGAGGAGACGGCGGCCGTTTCTGTCTCTGGCGGACAGAAACGTGGCAAGTCCGGCAAGAAGGGAGGGAAGGGCGGCGGGGGTTCTGGGGGTGTTGCGGGTGGCGGCGGTGGCGGTAGTACTAGTGGCGGGGGTGGCGGCGGGGGTGACTCGGGACCTGACGGCTCTCCTCTAGACGGTGGTGAGGGGTTTCCGCAGCAGCAGCTGCCACCGCCTGGACAGCAGCAGCGGCAGGGACAGCAGCAGCAGCGCCAGGGCCAGCAGCAGCGTCCGCCTCAGCAGCAGCCCCAGCAGTGGGGCACTCAGCAGCAGTGGGGCACTCAGCAGCAGTGGGGTCCTTCGCAGCAGTGGGGCCCCCCGCAGCAGTGGAGACCTACGGGCCCCCCGAGCACTGGGCGCAGTGGTGCCCCTTCTAGTCGGGGACCCCGCTCGGCCGGAGTACTGGATCCTGACGGGTCCGCGCAGGGGCACGTACTGCGGCCGCCCTGACCACTCTGCTGCACGCTGCTTCAGCCGTCTCGACGACCTGTACGTCCTGCACCACGGCCCCTCCGCTCCCCCGCCACCGCGCTGGGGACCACTCCTTGCTCGTGGTGTTGCGGTGTTTGATATGTCTATGGATGATGCTAGGTCTTATGCGATGTATGCTGATGTTGACTATAGTGCTGCTGGATCTGTTTACTTGCCTGTACCTAGCGTAGGATCTTTGCCTGTTGCTAGAGTAGGTGCTGGTGTAGGATCCTGTCTAGCTACTAGTACAGGTGCTCCCTCGGCGGACGCGTCGCTCTCCTTCACACTGGACTCCGGAGCGACGCAGTGCTTCTTCCGCGACAGCACGACTCTTACTCCACTCTCGGCGCCGGTTCCTGTAGCACTGGCTGATCCCTCTTCGGGACCGGTCATTGCGACTCACGCCACTACCCTCCCGTGCCCAGCTGCCCCTTCCGGTTCTCTGACCGGCCTCCACGTTCCTACTTTCTCTAGGAACCTGGTTGGTGTGGCTCCTCTGGCGAGACAGCACGTCGGGGTCTGGTTTGAGCCTTCTGGTGACACTGCAGTCTGTGTGGACGGTGACACGTACGCCCCTCTGGCCACTTTTCGTCAGGAGTCGGGCTCTGGTCTGTACACCCTCCACACCGACACCCGTCCGGTTCCCCCGTCCCACCAGGTAGCCAGGTCCAGTCAGGTAGCTGTGCCAGGTCTAGTGGCTGCGTCGTGCTCGTGTCGGTCGCTGTCCCACCCTGTCCTCCTCTGGCACCACCGCCTTGGTCACCCGTCCCTCTCTCGTCTCCGCGCTATGTCCAGTCAGCGTCTTGTCTTAGGCCTCCCCCGCGACCTCCCGCCGCTCCCGCCGTCCCCCGCTCCTCCGTGCGGTCCTTGTGTCCAGGGTCGGCTGCGCGCCACTCCTCACTCCTCCTCCCTTCGTCCAGCCTCCGAGCCCTTTGAGACACTCCACTTAGACGTCTGGGGCCCCGCTTCCCGGCTTGGCCCTGAGCGAGAGAGCTTCTTTCTAGTGGTCGTTGACGACTACTCTCGGTACACCACCGTGTTCCCTTTGGCGAAGAAGTCCGACGTGACTTCTACGCTGATCCGGTGGCTGCTCGCCACCGAGAGTACTCGTCGTCGTCGTGTCAGTTGTCTCCACTCCGACCGTGGGGGTGAGTTTCGCTCCGGCGTTCTCGCCAGATTCTGTGCTGAGCAGGGCATCACCCAGTCCTGGACTCTTCCAGACTCTCCACAGCAGAATGGGGTTGCTGAGCGCCGGCTAGGCCTGGTCATGGAGATTGCCCGCACCTCCATGATCCACGCCCGCGCGCCCCATTTTCTGTGGCCCTACGCGGCTCGGTACGCCGCTCACCAGCTGAACCTCTGGCCTCGCGTCTCTCGGCCAGGGGCTTCACCGACCAGTCTTTGGACAGGGTCCCCTGGTGTTGCGTCGAGGTTTAGTGTCTGGGGCTGCTTGGCGCTTGTCCGCGACACCTCTGCGGACAAGCTCTCACCTCGCGGCGTCCCCTGTGTCTTCCTTGGTTTCCCTGAGGCCTCCTCTGACTTCACCTTTTACCACCCTCCCTCCCACCGGTTCTTTGACTCTCGTGACGTCCGTTTCGACGAGTCTGTCCCCTACTACGTCCGGTACCCCTGTCGAGGTCTCCCGGTTCCCCCCCCTCCCCTCTTCCTGGCTCCAGCTCCTCCTCCTCCCGCCCCTGCTCCTCCGGTACCCCCCCCCTGGTCCTGCTCCGTCTGGTGTGTCCCACGCTACTCCCCCCCCCTCGGTACCCCCCCAGGTCTCACCTCCCTCCCCACAGTCGTCCTCACAGCCTCCGCAGCAGCCGTCAGCGCTTCCTTTACCGGCCACTGCGGACTCTGAGGGTGTTGGTGCTCGGGGTGAGGGCTCTGGCGGTGCTCGCTCTGGGGGTGCTGGCGTTGGAGCTGTTAGTGCACCTACAGGAGCCGCCCGTTCTGGGGGTGTTGGCGTTGGCGCTGAGCGTGCACCCGCCGCGGCTGCCCGTTCTGGTGGTGCTGGAGCTGGTGGTGTTTCTGGAGCTGGAGAGTCTGAGGCTGGTGCTGGTGCCACTGGAGGCACCCCGACTGGGGGTGCGGGTCCACCTCCTACAGGTACTAGTCGTGCTGCCGCAGGGGGTACACGCTCTGGGGGTTCTCAGCCGGGTGCTGTTGAGGGTGGAGCCGGTTCTTCTTCTTCGTCTCCTGACACCACTCCTCCTCCTCACCCCTACCTGACTCGACACCAGACCCGTCTTCGTCTTGAGCGTGAGGAGCAGCAGCGTTTGGAGCGTGAGAGGTTGGAGGTTCAGCAGCGGGTGGAGCGTGAGAGGCTGGAGTTGCAGCGGGAGCAGCAGCAGCAGCAGCAGCAGCAGCAGCAGCAGCAGCAGCAGCAGCAGCAGCAGCAGCCGCCGCAGCAGCAGCAGCAGCAGCAGCAGCAGCCGCCGCAGCAGCCGCCGCAGCAGCAGCAGCAGCAGCAGCAGCAGCAGCAGCCGCCGCAGCAGCCGGAGCAGCCTCCGGCCTCTGTTACTGGCCTTCGGGCCCTTGGTCTCCCCTCCTCCTCTCCTCCTGTGTTCGGTCCGACGTTTCCTCCTCCGGACTCAGCTCCGGCTGTGTTCCCTCGTTCTCAGTCTCCTCCGTCTCCCGCTCCGTCTCCCACTCCTCTCTCCCACACTTGGGCCTCTCGTCCTCCTCGTGCTCGTCCCTCGTCACCTGTCCGTGACCTTCGTACCGTGTTGTTTCGTCCTAGTCCTCCTCGTTCTCCTCCGTCTGTTCTTCCTCGTCCTCCGAAGTCGTCCCTCACTGCCTCCCTGTCTACTCCGGTCACTGACTACTACCGCACGTACCGCCCCACTCTCTCTCGTGTTCTCGCCTCTCTTGTTACAGACCCTCGTGCCTCTCCTTCCTCCGTCGCGGTCCTCACTGCCGCTGTCACAGACTTTACTGCTACGCGTCGCCTTGACTACGCCACTCGCGTTGTGGCGGCTCCTCCTGTCCGTCCTCTGTCCGCCGGGGGTGAGTCTGCCCTTGGCTGTGCCGTCCTAGAGGATAGACAGTTTGAGCTAGAGTTCCTGGCAGCCGCTTCACCTCATCTCTGTGCCATGCTGCTCGCTCCTGAGGGAGACCCCGACGCTCCTGACATACCTACTCCTCGCACTTACGCTGAGGCAGTGTCAGGGCCTTGGGCCTCTCAGTGGAGAGCTGCCATGGACGCAGAGATGGCCTCCTACAGGTCCACAGGCACTTACGTTGACGAGGTTCCCCCCCCAGGGGCGAACATTGTTGACGGCATGTGGATCTTCAAGGTGAAGCGGCCGCCGGGATCTCCTCCAGTCTTCAAGGCACGCTACGTGGCTAGAGGTTTCAGTCAGCGTGAGGGAGTTGACTTCTTTCAGACCTTTGCGCTCACCCCGAAGATGACCACTCTTCGGGTGTTACTGCACGTAGCAGCGCAGAGAGACTACGAGCTACACTCTCTCGACTTCTCCACTGCCTTCTTGCAGGGCAGCCTACACGAGGAGATTTGGATGCGTCGTCCTCCGGGCTTCACTGGCACTTTCCCGCCTGGGACCCAGTGGAGCCTCAGACGACCGGTCTACGGTCTCCGCCAGGCACCCCGTGAGTGGCACGACACTCTGTCCGACCTTGGGTTTGAGCCGTCTTCCGCCGACCCGTCGCTGTTTGTTCGTCGTGGGCGCACACCTTTCTTTGTTCTTGTCTACGTTGACGACCTGGTTTTTGCCACAGCCGACACAGTTGCACTGGCGGAGGTGAAGTCCGAACTGCAGAAGAGACACACCTGCACTGACCTTGGGGAACTGCGCCGCTACCTTGGCCTGCAGATCTCCAGGGACAGAGCCGCTCGCACCATCACTCTGACTCAGTCACACATGGTGCAGCAGGTCCTTCAGCGGTTCGGGCTTCAGCACTCCTCTCCTCCTCCCACCCCTCTTGCTGTAGACCACAGACTCACTGGGCCTTTTCCTGACGAGCCGTTCGAGCCCAGTGGTCCCTACGCAGAGTTGGTGGGCTGCCTCATGTACCTGATGACGTGCACTCGCCCGGACCTCGCCTTCCCTCTTAGCATCCTTTCTCGCTTTGTTGCGACAGGGAGACACCGTCCTGTTCACTGGGCGGCGGCTAAGAGGGTGGCGAAGTACCTCGGCGCGACATCAGACATGGGGCTTGTACTTGGAGGGACACAGCCAGTTGTACTCACCGGTCACTGCGACTCCTCCTACGCCGACGACGTTGAGTCACAGAGGTCTACACAGGGTTACTGTTTCAGCCTGGGCTCTGGAGCTGTTTCGTGGAGGTCTACTCGGTCCTCCTCTGTTGCGACTTCTACCGCAGAGGCCGAGATCTACGCTGGAGCCCTCGCTGCACAGGAGCTACGCTGGTTGACCTTCTTGCTCACTGACCTTGGTGAGCGGCCGAGCTCTGCACCGACCTTGTTTGCTGACAACAAGGCGATGATTCTCCTGTGTCGTGAGCCTCGACTGGAGAGCAGAGTGAAGCACATCGACGTCAGGTACTTCCTCCTTCGAGAGTTGCAGAGACGCGGGCAGGCTCGTCTGGAGTTTGTGGCCTCCGAGGCCAACACTGCAGACATCTTCACCAAGGCCCTCCAGCCTTGTGACCACCGCCGGTTTTGTCTGCAGTTAGGCCTCGTTGAGACTGGGTCTAGTTGACTGCTGTAGGGTGCTCTTTGTCTGTTGCTTGCTTGTACCTTATATATATTTGTTTGCACACTTTTGGACTGGCCTTGTGGCCCTTTGCTTGTGCTCAGATTAGGTGGTGACGTTGTGATCCACCCTGAGCTTTGTTTTCTTTCTCTTGCTTTTGACTGGTCTTGTGACCGTAGGTTGCTTGTTGTTGATTGGCCTTCCCCACTTAGGCTATGGGGGTGTGTCAAATATTATAGCCTGTAGTGGGTTGGGCTATATGGGGTACAACTAGTTAGGGTTAGGTTATGTACCCCAATTCTGTCAATGCAACACAATCCGCTGTAGTTCTCATTTAGACACTTACATAGGATGCAACCAGGCAGAGTCAGGCTCACAAAGAGGCATGGAAGAGGCCACCAGGGATGGTGAAGAAAAGAGGGGTAAGAGATTTTGAGGGAGCACCAAATTTTGATGAATGATTTGAGGACACACATCCTATCAAATGCAACTGACTGAGACTTTTGCCTCACCCGAGTGCTTTTGGATGATAATAGATGCTGCTTCATGGAAGTATGATAGCCAATATACATGCAAAACGATTTCCATGCAATATACTTGACGTTCTCCGTGTTACGTTGCTACAGTGATCAGATTGTCAAGCTGCTGGAAGTCTTCATTAAATGCGAGCCAATGACAGCGCTCAACGATGACAGCTCATCTTACCGATGTCTCCAATGATTCGCGCGTTAGGCGCTGAACGACGACCCTAGGATATGTACAGTTGGCACATGACAAACCTTGCTGTGAAGAATCCTGGGAGACTGAGGGGCGTATGGCGCTTGAGGTAGGATTGGTTTGGGTTTCGGCTGGGTTGGACTGCACAGCAGGGATGCTTTTGTTGGGGGGGATGGATTCTGACGTGGAAACTTGACGATGGTGAACGGATCGTTCATCGGTGCAACACGATCGTATGCGATTTAGAATGTTTACAAAGTTTAATGCTTGGTGCCTCGAGGTCAAAGGATGTTGCTCTTGTGCTCCCCCCAAAACCTGCTCGGCAGATGTGTCAGGGAAGTTGTTGGCTTGGCCTGAGCAGAGGCTTGAGGTGAGGAAGGAACGCTTGTGGCTGAGATGCATCCTAGCACCACGCGCGTAGTCAGCACGGCTTCAAGCGGCCTGAGGAGGATATCCATGTGCGCTGTGGATGCTGTACAGTACAGTATCTCGCCTCGTGCTGCACTCATTGCAATGCAACCTCCCTCCTGCGCACATGCCGCCCCGCCACTGCAGCCAGCGAGCCGTCGCTGTGACATGGCCAAACGTCATCTTCTTCGCGTCCATCCCGTGAAAAGCGCACCGACCGACCACGACGATCCGAGACAACAGAAGCCATCATCAGCAGTAGCTGAAGATATCTACCCCGCGGCGGGGAAGAGGAATCTCACGATGGCCATGGCCGTGGTTCCCAGGGTGGTGCTGTCGTGGAGCAAGAGGATGTGCTTCCCCTTGCCCCGGTCCCCATCAGTCGACTCAGACGACCAACGGGTCAGACTAAGAAGCGGCACAAGCAATAGTGGATTTCGCAGCACGTGCATCGATCCTTCTGTAAAGAAGCCGAAATTATCGTACCCGTCGAAACTGGTGGCTCCGTATCCGTCGCACGATTTACTCTCTCACAGCCTCTTTGCTTCTCCGGTCGTAGTATGCAAGAGTGTAGCGAATTCTGGACGACGAGTAGTGTCGCACGCTGTAGCCTCCGCGCCGCGCTTTTATCCAGCGGTGGGTGCGACCGGCACGTCGGGACTGACGCGCGGCGTCGGGCTAACCCGATATTGTCGCAAGCGGACGGCGCAGATCCAAGAAAGCGCAGCGCTTTCGCGAAACCCTAAATTCCGTTACGCTAAGCCTTAGAAGTATGTATTAGGTGCAATTTTCGGTCGAGAGATGTGCAGTCGCGTAGAGTACTAAGCGGCAAACTCATCGCGACGGCAATACTGCTCAGTAGTTCTCGCGTTGTACACTCGTCAATCCGTCGCCACGGGGACGAGCGAGCGGCGGGCTAACAGGCATCATGGCGGAAGCGGTGGTGATAGTGCGCAACCGGAAGAAGGAGGAGGAGGAGCAGGGGGGCGCGCTGACGCGCTCCGCCAGTCTCTTGGAGGACAAGTTTTCCTTGTACGAGCGCGCCAACCACCAGATGTGGGCGCGCTCCGCCTCCAACGCCGGCCCAAGGTCAGTTGCGCGCTGATGCCGCGCCATTGTTGCGCTTTATTTTAAATGCGCTCATTCGCTCCCACTCGCGTATCTTGATTTAGGCGGCTGACTTCGGCTGTTGGCCGTTGATATGATTCGATGATATTGGAGGAGTTTTCCTTCGTCATTCTTTAGATTCTTTCGCTTCGACCGCACAGTCCCCCACTCCCACTCCCCCCTCTTTGCGCTCCCCCAGTCACGACCAACCGCGCGCTCATCACGTGCTTCCGCTCGTGCGGCCGTGGCGGGAGAAGCATGCCAGCGGTAAGAAGCGCGGCCAGCGGGAGCGGAACGGTGATGGAAGCTGCGGGAATTTCTGGTGGAGCGGCGGAAGCAAAAGAACGGGGGGAGTTACTGGGGGTGCGGGGACGGAGCGTGAGAGCGATGCTGGAGTGGTCGAGAGGAGTGGGGAGCGTTGCCTCACTGATGCTGGGAATGGCAGTCGTTGCAGCACGGTGCAGAACGGTGATGAGGCGGGATGCGGAGAAATGAAGGGGGAAGCGGCGAAAGTCAGGAAGCTGCAGGGGCGGAGCTTGCAAGACGACGATAACTGCGACGGGGAGAGTAACGACGAGCACTATATCGCGGATGACGATGCGAGCCGGGGGGAAGAAGGCGAGGCGCACGAGTTGGCGGGGCTGAAGGGGCTGGCGGCGGGGGAGGCGGAGGGGTGGGAGGGCGAGGAGGAGGCGATAGTGGACGAGGAGCTAGAGGAGATCGACAAGGAGGTCGTGCAAGGTGCGCAGCCGCTCGTATCCCTCGCCGCCTCACTTCCGCCCATTCCATCCCTCTGCGCCGCTGGGCCACCTCGCTCATCGCGCGCACATTGCCCGCTGCCCGCTGCCCGCTGCCTGCTGCCCGCCTGCTCGACCCCCTGGCCACTGGCCGTTGGCTGCTTGCCTGCCTCTTGTGCTGCGATCACCCATGGGGCAGGCGTGCAGCGGACTTACCTGCCGGTCATATCTAGCCCTTCCGCCCCCCTCGTTTGCTAGTACTAGGAACCTCCTGGTGGATCTTTCCGCTGGAACCTCCTCCGCGTCCTGCCCTAGTCTCACCTCCACATGTATCTCTCCCCTTCTCATGACCCCGCACACCCCTGTGCAACCCCATGCATCTCATTGCACACCTGTGCATCGCAATGCACCCCCGTTCCCCGTGGGTGCGCAGATGTGTTTGACCGCGTGAGCTTCCTGCGCGCGCAGGTGCAGCACTACCGCGCGCTGGGCGGGTTCGTGCTGCTGATGGCGCTGTTCGTGGCAATGGTGTATCTGCAGGCCGACTCCTCCCGCACCTACCAAGTCACCGCCGCCCACTCCGTCCTCATCCCCTCCGTGAGCTTTCTAAACCCCATAGCGACTTCTCTCTCCTCATCCCCACCGTGAGCCCCTGAGCTCCCCCCACACCTGTTGCTTGCCCTTTCGCTCCTACCACACGTGATAGCGGCCCCTCTGTTTCCACCTGTGCAAGCTGGCTTGGCTGTATCAAGTTTATACTGTGTTTGCTTGTTCCATGCCTATGTTTGCTTGTTCCATGCCTGTGTTTGCTTGTTCCATGCCTGTGTTTGCTTATTCCATGCCTGTGTTTGCTTGTTCCATGCCTGTGTTTGCTTGTTCCATGCCTGTGTTTGCTTGTTCCATGCCTGTGTTTGCTTGTTCCATGCCTGTGTTTGCTTGTTCCATGCCTGTGTTTGCTTGTTCCATGCCTGTGTTTGCTTGTTCCATGCCTGTGTTTGCTTGTTCCATGCCTGTGTTTGCTTGTTCCATGCCTGTGTTTGCTTGTTCCATGCCTGTGTTTGCTTGTTCCATGCCTGCGTTTGCTTGTTCCATGCCTGTGTTTGCTTGTTCCATGCCTGTGTTTGCTTGTTCCATGCCTCGATCTCTCATCTCGAGGCCTGCTTGTTCTCCTGCCTTCCATCCCGCGCAGAACTTCGCTCCAGATTCGTCGAACCGCTTTGCAGGAGCGGGCGAGTTCTATTCGTGGCTCAACAATAGCATCATTCAGGTGACCTGCGTGCCTGCTGCCCTCTGCTCTCTTCTGCCTGCCTCTGCTCTGCCCACCTCTGCTCTGCTTGTTCTGCTATGCTCTTCTCTTGTTCTCCTCTGCTCTGCTCCTGTATCTCCTCTTAGTAAACCGTCCATTCCCGATGTTTCGCATGCCATATTGCCATATATGTGCCATACGTGGCACACGTGTGTGGATTATATTGTGGGTGTAGCGTAACTGTTTGTACCCATCGATCCTCTTCTCCTTCCTCTCTGCCTGCAGCAATTCTGGCAAGACCCCCCATGTGGAGACGGCACATGCGATCAACCCTTCGAGTTCCCGGCGTTTGGTCGGTTCGGCTGTGAGGCGGACTGCGGCACGTTCCCCAACCTGACGTCCGTGTCGATCCATTTCACGACGTCCTTCTCATCGGCTGAAGCCCTGGCGTTGTCCTCATGGAACCTGTGCATGCAGAGCCCCATCTCGCTGTGCTGGCACGCCCTCCCCCAGCCCTTCCCCGCGCTGCACGCCCAGTTCTCCCTTGCCCTCGACATCCCGGACGGCCACTGGGTGCTCCTGATTACTGCGCCGCTGGGTGGCGTGCAGGGCGTGCTGCAGGCGCAGAAGCCGGGGACGGCGCGGCTTGGATCGGGCGGAGTGGGTGTGACAATGACGAATATGGGTTCTTCTAATAGTGTCACCATTGCCGCGTTTGGCGGGTGCGCGGATGGCGAGGGGTTTGGATGGGGGAATGCGTCGGCAGCGGCAGAGGCAGAGGCGCTGGACACGTGCAGAGAGGTGAGGGGAGGTTGGACGGCTGTTGTGAATGTTCTAGTGGCGTGGTGCGAGCTCGCAGACGGATTTGGGTGCGGCTTGTGTGCCGGGAATGTGTTGTGTTGTGCGCGTGCTTAGCTGAACATCCCAACCCTCTGATTTATGGCACCCTATTTCCTCCCTACCCTTCCGTTCTCCCAGGTGTGCGAGTCGGTGGCGGTGTGCCTGCAGTCCGCGTGTGGGCGGGAGGTGGCAACGAGGGAGGTGGCAGGCGCGTTTGTGGATTGTGTGAAGATATGCCGAGCAGCGCCGGCCACCATCATGCCATACGCCACCATGTCGTGCCCCCAGGTGAATACGCCACCACGTTTCTCGACTTGCAATCTGCTCCTCAGTTCTCTGATCCTTTCAGAGGGTGCTAGGCGAGGCAGTTTTAACCGCCGCGCAAGGATCATGCTGTCTGCACATGCCAATGTGTTGTTACATATGTCCCCATCCGTCCATGCCTGTGCATCCATGGTGCATGCCATGCCCATCCTTGCAGATTGCAGCAGAGGCCACCACCGTCTTTCCTAACTCCATGTGCACAGGTGCGCTTCCCACTGCCTAAACCCTCTACCTTGTTATCTGGCCTCCCATTTCGGACAGACTGCCATGCTGTTTGCTCTTCCTTGTGAGCCACCATTCTGTGCTTTCGCTGGACGGCAGTGTCCTCCCACACACCTTTCACCCACTACTCATTCACTACCGCCCCTCATTCCTGACGTCCCGTCTGCATGCTCATCGGCCTCTTCCTCCACCACCCACTGCTGCAGACAAGGCTTCATCTGCCCGCCGGAAAACAAGGGACGACACGTATGGGCATGGCAACGAGCATGGCTACTTGCATGGGCACGGGCATGGGCATGGATACGAGCACGGGGCTGCTCATACTTCTTCGCATGCCCAAGGGCTCACAGAGGAGGTGCATGGAACGAGGTACCGCTTCCACCAGAGCCGGCACAGTGCAGCAGACGCACATGCAGCGGTGGTGGAGGCAGCAGCAGCTGTCGCACACAGGGATGGCAGTGCACATGACAACTCTGTGCCATCATACCATGCGACATCATACCATTCGTCACACCATGGGGCATCATACCATGAGAGTTACCATGGTTCAGCAGCCTACCATGGGTCAGCCTACCATGGGTCAGCCTACCATGCATCATCACTCCAAGGCCCGGAGCAGTACCATGAGCATGCGGCCCGCAACCCCCATGCCTCTTTTGCCTACCACAGCCATGCCGCCATGCCTGGGCTCTCCGCCTCAGCTGCCGCAACGTCTGACCAGGCAGCAGCGGGAGGAGCAGTGGGGGTGGGAGTGGAGCGCATGGTGCAGGCAGCTGATCTGTCGGAAGATACCCTTGGTGAGCGCTGTGCTGCCACATGCACCATGCCATGCCATGCCATGGCACGGCACCAAACAACAACTCGCTCTGCACCTGTGCCCTGCACCTGCCACCTCCATTTCCTGATGTTTCTATGGCTATCTGGTCTCCCTCTACCCATTCCTCCCTCAACCCCTCTCTCCCCCCTCTGCCACTACTCACTCGTCCCTCTCTCCCCCCTCTGCCACTACTCCCTTGCCCTTCTCTCTCCCCTCCCCCACGGCACCAGACCTCCCGCATCTCTCCACCGCTGCCAACGTGTGGACACTCCTCGGCTCCACGGACGCGCAGCGAATCAGGAACCTCCAGGTGGCGGTCTCGCGCACGCTCTACACGATGATCAAGGACTCGTGTCTGGCGGGGCCCTATGCCATGACGCTCACAGAGAGCTACCGCCGCAAGTTCACGGCGTTCCTGTGCACCATCACTGGCGGGCCGGCAGAGCGTCTGGAGCTGTGCCGCTTCCGCAACGCATCGGGGCACCAGCTGGTGCAGGCGGAGGAGCTGTTTAGACACCTCAAGAAGGTGCACCTGGGGTGAGTGGCACCTCAAGAAGGTGCACCTGGGGTGAGTGGCACCTCAAGAAGGTGCACCTGGGGTGAGTGGCACCTCAAGAAGGTGCACCTGGGGTGAGTCACTCTTCCCTTCCTGCCCTGCCCTGCACACATTGATCTCTCGTTTGCGCTTCACCTTCCTTCCTTTCATCCCGCCGTCCAACCACCCAACTGCTCGCCTTCACCTCCTGCCCCCTTCCTTCCTCCTGCAGGGGCCACCTGGTGATCACGTCACAGCAGCTGCGGCGATTCATCGACATCCTTCTAGCCGCCATGCAGTCCGTCACCGCCCTCACCCCCGACGCCGTGGCGGACCTCTCCTCTTTCTTCCACCGCCTCGACCCCGCCATCGTCAGCACCAGCACCGAGGGGTGCTCACAGGGAGGCACGTGGTTGCAGTGGCGTGCGGGTGTGAAGCACAACACGACCATCCATGTGGGCGACAAGATCACCTGGGTGTGGGATGACGACCTCCCGCACTCCCTCAGAAGTGAGTCTGTTTTTGAGCTGCCTCGGAAGTGACCTCGCTGTCTCTGCTTCACTCGCTTCCCTTGTTGCTCGCTAATGGATTCCTTGTGGTTCTGATTTAACAGTCAGTCAACATCCAATGAACGGACTCAGTCGCGCCCGTTTCATTTTCTCTACGTCAGCCATCTGTCTAGGTGTTCTTATCCTTCTATGTTGCACTCGTTTCTAGATTGCTTATCCACCCTACTGTCCCCCACGCCATGCATGCATGCACCATACACCTGGCAGTATTGGGCATGGGCGACGGGCCAAAGCCCTTCTTCGAGGGCTTTGGGGGGCACCGCCTGGTGCTGTCGCGGCGCTTCTTCTGCTCGCCCATGAACGTGGGCGCCAAGGACGACTACGACGACCCCGTACCCTGCGTCGTCAGTGAGTGGCATTCCGTCTTCATCATCAACAGCTCTTGCACTTTCCATCCTCGCTTATCCCACCTCATCATGCTAAACGAATGCAACCACCTGAACCCCAATCCACACTCCTCGTGCCCTCCTATCCCCGCCGTTCTCACTTCTCTGCGTGCCCTCCAGAGCTCGCATCAGACGTGAACGCCACGTTCACGTACACCAAGGTGTTCAGCCGCCCAGGCGTGTACCTCTATGAGAGCGGCAACGACGTCGGCGAGATCGGCGACATCGCGGGTGCAGGCCCCTCCGCCTCCTCCGCGTCCTCCTCTGCTTCCTCCCCCTCCACAGCCTCCTCCTTATCCATGTCTGGGATGGTCACCGTGCTCCTTCCGCCTGCCGAGCCCAAAGGTTGGTTTCAGCCGCTGCTCTTTGCCTCTAGTGTCGTGCCCGTGGCCCGTGGGAGTAGCTTTCCTCTCGCCCCCACACCCCACACCCACCTCCATGTGTCCGATCATACCTTTCCATTCATCCTCCCCCCTGCATCCCACCGCCGCCCTCCCTCCCCTCATCCCATCTTCTGCCTTCCACCAGACACGGCGTTCCGCTGCGCGCCAGCATGCTCGCTGCAGCTGATAGCCAACGGGGTGTGCAACCCCGAGTGCAACACGCCCGCCTGCGCCTTTGACGGCGGCGACTGCGGGTGCATCGACCCCGTCTTCGGCGTGGGCTTCTGCACGTGCCCTGCCGGCCAGGCCAGGCGCCACGATGGATGTGCGCCCCTCCCCGCCCTCGCCTTCCTTTCATACCTCTCTTTCTCCCTTTCCCCCTCGCTCGAACCCTCCGCCTCTTTCCCACGCGATCTGTCTCGCCTCAAGCCATCCCGCCCTTTTTTGTACCCTGCCTACCTCTCATCTCTCTCCCCCTCCGCTAATGCTCGCTCTCCCCTTCCTCCCCCCTCTCCATCCGGTGCCTGTGCCTGTGTGCATGTGAGCAGCGTGCTGTGTGTCAGACGCGGTGGGGGACAATCTGAGCTACCCCTTCACGCTGCAGCGCTACGGCCCCAACTTCTGGGAGAGCAACCGCGCCTTCGCTGCCGAGAGGAATGCACCGCTGACTCGCTTTGTGGCATCGCACAACAGGTACAGGCCTTTCAATGGGGGCATGTAAGGTGTGCACGTGGGTGTGCTGCGTGACTGACTGACTGCTGGAACTGAAGTCTTTCAGTCTTCAGTCTGTCTGCCATGTGCTGTGCACCCAGACCGAGCATGGTCGTGCTTCCGCACGCAGTCCTCCCAACCACTCCCAACGTGCTGTGCTGCACATCACCATCCCCATCTCATCCTTCCCCTTCCCTCTCTCTCGCCCCTCTATTCCTCAACCCCGCGCTCACACGTGCCCCCCATGGCAGGCTGCTGATCGGCATGTTCCTTACCCAGCACCGCTGGAGCGTCAAGACGTGCCAGGGCTCGGGGTACGTGCACTCTCTCCGCACGCCCTGCCCGCTGCCGCCTTTCACACACATCGCAAGCGCTGCTGCCTGCTTCCCTTTCGCCTGTCACCCCGCAACCATCAACCACACTCTTAACTTCATCTCACTCGATTTTCCCCCCTTCTCCCTTTCCTCCCCTTGGTTCCCCCCTCTCTCTGCGCGCTGGCAGCCTGCATCACCTGGCGGGGTGGTGTAGCAACGGCACGTCACGGCAGCCCTTTGGGGTGAACCCGCACTACCTGCCATCCTCCACGCTCTTCAACCCCGTCGCTGCCGCCGCCGCCACCATCCCTGCCACCGCCACCGTACCACAGGCAGTCAACGCGTCTACCCAGGACGAGCTGGTGCTGAACCCACAGGGGCTGCCGTACGGCTTCGTGTATCCCGTGGTACGCCCGCCTCGCCCCTCCCCATGCTGCACTGCTGCACCTGTCTTATGGCACGACTGCTGTTACCCTCTCTTTCTTATCTTGCTCAGGGAGGCGATTCCACCGCTGTTGCTGGTATCAGTGAGGATTCCTGTGGCCGGCTTTGCAAAAGAGCAGCTGTTGCAATCACTGCCTTGCTTCTCACTGCCTTGCTTCTCACTGCCTTGCTTCTCACTGCCTTGCTTCTCACTGCCTTGCTTCTCACTGCCTTGCTTCTCCCTGCCTTGCTTCTCCCTGCTTTGCTTCTCACTGCCTTGCTTCTCCCTGCCTTGCTTCTCCCTGCCTTGCTTCTCCCTGCCTTTCTTCTCCCTGCCTTGCTTCTCCCTGCCTTGCTTCTCCCTGCCTTGCTTCTCCCTGCCTTGCTTCTCACTGCCTTGCTTCTCACTGCCTTGCTTCTCCCTGCCTTGCTTCTCACTGCCTTGCTTCTCACTGCCTTGCTTCTCCCTGCCTTGCTTCTCACTGCCTTGCTTCTCCCTGCCTTGCTTCTCACTGCCTTGCTTCTCCCTGCCTTGCTTCTCACTGCCTTTCTTCTCCCTGCCTTCTCCGCGTCACCCCCCGCTCCTGTTCCCCTGTGGCTCGCAGGAGCAGGAGGAGGGGTACCCGCTGGTGTTTGACATCAACCTGGCATTCGAGGACGCCATGAACCGCCTGCAGTACCTCGCTGACGGTTTCTACGTCGACAATGCCACGCGCAGCATCGAAGTCTCCTTCATCACCCACAACGGTGAGCAACGCCCTTGCTTCCCCCTGGCCTTTGAACACGCCTTGACTCGCCTACAGTACCTGGTGTGGTGGACGGGCTGTAAATTGACAATGCCACTCGCCAGCTGGAGGTCTCTTTCCTCATTTATTCCCTTTGTGTTTTTTCCCCTACCTCCCTTTCTTCTCCCTCCTGCCTCGCTTAAATTCTCCTCCCGTTCCCCACCCACCCCGCATCCACCCATCAGGTGAGAGCAGCACGTTTGTCCTCACGCGCGTCACAGCAGATGTGGACACGGGCGGCGGGCTCGTCACATCTTTCTCCTCGCTGCCCATCTCCACCACTCTCTACCCGCCCTCCCTCACCTCTGTCTTCCTGCTGCTGCTGCAAGCGGTGTATGTGGCGGCGCTGCTATGGAACGGGGTGGAGGAGGCGGTGGAGCTGCGGGGGCGGGTGAAGAGAGAGGGCTCCGTTCTCAGCTACTTCCGTTCCGGCTGGAACTGGATCGACATGGCCTCGCTGCTCCTGCAGTGGCTCGCTCTCATCACCTGGCTCGTGCTGTGGCGGGCCACAGAGTCGTTTGACGTGCAGCCACGGTACGACATCTACCACACGCTGCTGGAGAGGCCGCAGTACTGGGCCGTGCCGGAGCCGCCGGTGGGGTTCGTGGCAGCCATGGACCGATACTCGTCACTGCAGGCGCTCATCAACTGGCGCTCCTTCTACTTCGCCCTGCAGGGCGTCAAGTGCGTGCCTGCCTGCCTTCCTTCCACCACGCTGCCCGCCACTCTGTCTCTTTCTTGTGCTCTCGCTTGGTGTGCTGTATGCTCTTTGTTGAGGAGTAACTAATTTCCATCACTTTTTTGGATAGTGTACGGTGTACCACAGATTACCCAACGCATGCCTTCCTGATTCCCATCCTGGCTGTAAAATTTATCCCATCCTTGCAGCCTCTTCCTCCTCATGGTGCGCCTGCTCAAGCTGATGGACTTCCAGCCCTATCTGGGCGTCATCACGCGCTCCCTCGCCCTCGCCATGCCATCACTCCTTCACTTCTTCCTGCTCACATTCATCGTCTTCTTCTGCTTCGCTCTCTACGGCTACCTCGTCTTTGGCGGAAAGATGGAGCAGGTGTGTGGTGGGTGGGAGAATGAACCATACAGCACTCTCAATCGCTCCTCTCATGTGCATGTGCTCCCTCCAGTAACCAGTTTGTTTGTCACTTGCTCCTTGGTGCTCCTCATGTAGCAAAGCTGCTTATCAAGCAATGATTCACCCCATGCGTCCCCCTCCGCGTCCCCCCAAACCCTGATCCGACCTGTGCAGTTTGCGACGCTGCCCGACGCGTTGTTCACGTGTTTCCTGATCATCCTGAACGAGAATGCGACGGCCTACTTCTTTGCACACATGCACGGGTGGGATCTGGTGGCTGGCATGCTCTTCTTCATCGCCTTCATTCTCCTCCTCGTCTTCATCCTCTTCAACTTCCTCATCGCCATCATCGTCGACGCCTTCATGACCATCAAGGTGCTTTTTTTTTTTTTTTTTTACCCCCTTTTTTTTGCCACCGTGTCTGTATTCCCCCAGAAGTTTCTGGTTACAACCAGAAGTAAGCCCCGCATCTAGTTTTTTCTCACATCTGCCTCCCGCTCGCCCTGCCAGGACTCGCATGTGGTGGCGACATCCATAACGCACGACATCGGCACCATCCTGCGCTACCTCATCAACCGCGCGCTGGGGCGCTTCTCCCCGTACAGCGACATCATGGCTCGCCTGGAGCAGCTGGGTGCGCGCAACAAGCAGCAGGACGAGGCGCACAAGCGCATGCAGCGCTACCAGTCCTTCAAGCGCCGCGCCAAGTCGTGCCTCACCGGGAAGGTCTGTGGGGCGAGTGCGGCGGAGGTGGAAAGAGCCAAGACGATGACGGCGGGTGGGGCCGGGGCGGTAGTGGCGCCGCAGAGGGTGCTGCAGGTGAAGGGGCAGAGCATTGATGACATCTCCCTCGCCATGATCCTGCAGCGCCGCCACGCCAGGGAGGTGTGTTGTGCGTTCGTCCTCTTCGGCACACCTTGGTTTCGTTTTACCTACTCCATGTTTTTTTTTTTTTTCGTCGACTCGAACGCCAACACAGCGACTCACTCACGCCCTCCCATTGCCCCTCTCCCCATTCATCGGACCCACACACAGGATCCGTCAGCTTCACTCCCCTCCCCGTCCTCCGCATCCGTGTTGCAAATCTCGCCCGAGTCAGAGCAGCTGTCGCATGTGCTGCTGCGGCAGTTCGGGGACCACGTGGTGCGGGACTACAGCCGCCCGCAGCACAAGCCCAAGCACGGGCTGCCACAGGTGCAGGAGGAGCTGGGGAAGGTGAAGGAAGCCATGGACGAGCTTAAAGCCATGGTGCTCGCCCTGCACTCCGCTGTCGCTGCAGGGGCGGGCGGAGCGGGGGTAGGGTTTGGAGGGGAGGGTATGCTGCCTGCTGCTGCCACTGGTGTGGATGGCGGTGCGGCTGGGGGAGCAGCGGGGCATTATCCGTTGTTTTCTGCGTCTTCCTCGGCAGCAGCAGCACTGGCTCGCTCTTCTTTCAGCACCACCTCCTCCTTCTCCTCTGCCCAAGGCTGCTTCCTCTCCCCCAACTCCCTCGGCACGCCCCTCGGCACCTCTCCGGCCCGAGACCCCTTCTCCCCTGCCGCCTCCTCGCTCGCTGCCGCCAGCCCCTTCATCCGTAACCCATTCGCTGCTGGTAACCAGCTCGCCGCCAGCCACCCGTTCGCGGCCAACAACCCATTTGCCGGGGGTAACCCATTTGGCACAGGCGGTCCCCAACACCGCTCGCTGGTGCTGCAGCGGGGGGCAGCGAGGAGGGCAGGGAGTGCCGGGCGGGCGGGGCTGAGAGGGAGCATGGGTCCCAGTAACCTGGGGCGTGGGAACCAGGCAAGCAGGCAGGGGAACGGGCCGGTGCTTTCGCGTGTGGAGACCACCCCACTGCCCCACCGGCAGAGATCAGACGACGCTGCTTCAGCTCGTCATGGCGGCTCCGGCATTGATTCTCATGCTGATAGCTCGCAGCAGCCGACTGATGAGAGTGCGGCTTTCGTTCATGCAGATACCATGCCTATGCCCCAAACCCGCACCTCTTCGTTCCCCTATCCTGAACCCGAGCCTCGTGACGCACAGGCAGGTTCGGCGCAGGCTCGTGGGAGCAGTGATGGTGAGAGCGCTGATGGGGATGGCAAGGGGAGTGGGAGCGGTGAGGAACAGAGCGAGGAGCTGTCGCCGCTGACACGAGCCGCCCGGCGCGTATCATTGTCAGAGATGGAGGAGGGTGGAGGGAGGATGAGGAAGAGAGGTGGAGAGAGTAGCAACGGGAGGGGCGCGAGTGGCGCTGGTGGAAGTGGGTCTGTGCGGAAGAGTGTGGGGTTCCGGGAGGTGTGAGGGGGGAATGTGCTGTAAGATGCCGCACTGAGTGAGAAGACCAAATGACAGCAGACTGCAGCATAGCGGAGTTGGTCTGCAATCACTGGGTGTATGAGGTGGCGGCGATGCTATGTTACCTTGATGAGAGCACCGAGCCAGTCCGGTCACCTAGTGCTGATGTTGCCTTCAGATTACCAGGTGAGTGGCAAGTGAGTTGGGGAGAGCAAAGGGGTGGTGGTTAGGTAGGACGAATGGGTTTGGCAGGGTGGAAAGAAAGATGCCACAAAGATAGAAAATCTCATTTTATCTGTATATTAACCTCTCCTGCTCCACCTTGTCCTGTTCCTCCATGCAGCTGCTGGTTACAAAATGAACAGTATGTGCTCGGACCTATGGACCAGGGAGGGCGGTCATCCTTACATTTGTGGTCCAGACATCATGGAGCCGTTCAGCATTGTGGTGAAGAGCAAATCACACATCAATTGTAATTGTGGTGTACAGCGTGGTAGCTTGTAAATGAGATCATGATAGAGAAATTATATACCGTATTCACTCACGATCATGATAGAGAAATTATTATAGACCCTAGGGTCTTATGCTAAATCCCTAGAAAAAAACGGGGGGGTCTTTACAAAGGAAAAAATATAACACCCGTGTCTTTTCATATGGCATTACTTTTTTCAAGTGTTTTCAACACCAAGGTTAATACTGGAGTTGTGGGTTTGCTTTTGGTGATCGTATGACCAGTCAAAACGAATTCCCCAATCACAGTAAAATTCGCCCCTCTGACGTAGCAATTTTGCCCCCCTGACACACCAATTTCGCCACCTGACGCAGCAAACTGGCCCCCTGACTCAGCAAATCAACCCCCTGACACGGAAATTCGCCCCCTGAAAGCCGAATTCGCACTATAGAATGCCTCAGTTTCAAGTGAATCAAATGAAAAGTACATGAAAAACCCCCCTGTAGGGGAAATGGGGGGGTCTTATATTGATCACCCCAATGGGGTATAACGAAATCGAGGTTTAATGAAGTACCCCCCCCCCCCCCCCCCCCCCCCCCCCCCCCCCCCCCCCCCGTATTAGGTACCCGGGGGTGTTGTATTTTGGGGGGGTCTTCTATCCGGGGGAATACGGTAATCTACTTTGTTTCAAGATGAGAAGCAATTTTTTTCTCACATAATAGTTCTTTAGTGGTAAGTAGAAAGGCAGTTCATGGAATGAGTCACTGTATTGCTAAGCGTACAACCTGTTCAACTACACCAATCATTGTGGAGCTCAACTCGACCTGTTGCCAAGTTCAAGCGTTTTCTCTGCTGTTGACCCAACCTCATACCGCTATCTCCGGATTTGCAGTAAACCTTAGGTGGTGACTGAACAAGAGTAGATGCAAGCGTGGTACATTTACGTGGCATTTTCATCCCCAATCTAGCGAGATTGGCGACCAGATGTCACCTGGCGAGAATCTTAGGATGCGGTAAAAGTAGACAATCGATCGTCAGTCACGATCGATGTGCAATCATGCTACATTATGTTTTTTTGCCAAAGTTTATGTACAGTGTGTGAATGCGACTGATTACTAATCGCGGGAGATCAGTAAAAGGCATCAAAACAACGTTGATGTTCATGAACCAAGCCTACCTGGTGCGATTGATTCGGATGTCTGCGACTTCCTGAGTTTCCGCAGAGCCAGGAATGGGAGTCGTCAAAATTGTCAACATCACTTTGAAATCTGTAAACATCACTTCGACAGTGTGGTTGCCCAGTGGGCTGCGACTGTCGCAGGTGTTTGGACGACTCATGTATTTTTGGGCGCGTGTCGCAGGCACGGCAGTAATTTCGGCTGTGAAACATCCACCACAATTCTCAGGTGCGATCGTTACAACGTCGCGATCGCCACGTTTCGCCAATCGATATGCGCATTCGATTGTGGGGCTCGATATATGCAGACGATCCTGCGATATTTGCACTTTTACGCGTCCTTAGTCTCCCTGTAAGTGAAATAGTGTAACTATTCGCAAGCATCGTTGTGGGCTCCGATCACATGCAATCAAGCGATCGCCCGTGATCGAGGAAAATCGGCTCCAATCGGGGTGAAAATCGGGTCTGATCGAGTTGGGGCGATCAGTTGATAGCAATCAGGTGATTACCCCGGATTGTCTGAATTTGGCTTCCAGGCTTCCTAGAAATTGATGATCGCGTGTGAACGAGGCGATCAAACTCGATTGGGCCCACGTCCTCACGTAGGGTCACTAGAGTCGCATTGGTGCCCGTGGTGAGGGCAGGCGAGTGAACGTTCACCATTGAAGGCGCCAAAACCAGCATGTTAGGTCGCAACGCAAGTTTCATTTCACCAGTTTCTTTGGAACGGCCGAAAGGACAATCAACGATCTTAAAAACAACCCGCATGTGACAGAATATTTTTCTTCAGTTTTAGCACCCATACGCCAAATCCTATAAAAATCAGGGCTTTAGTCAGAAAATGCTCTAATCGACCTGTGATCACGGCGTGGGTCGGAAGCACCAATGCTTTATGTGAGGAATTAATACTGATCTCTCGCACTCCATGTCCTTACAAACTTGATTAGAAGTAGCGTTTAGAATTGCATGTCCACAGATGGTTTGGGGATGTGGGTGGAGTGGAGCAAACTCGATTGCTTATCAATCCAAAGCCCGGCACCGGTAGGATGGGGAGGGGGTCTCGGAGCAAAGAAGCAAAACAGGACGAAATATTGAAGGGACTCTTGAAACTCCAGC
Organism: Closterium sp. Yama58-4; assembly: GCA_947470075.1. Classification (NCBI taxonomy): domain Eukaryota; kingdom Viridiplantae; phylum Streptophyta; class Zygnematophyceae; order Desmidiales; family Closteriaceae; genus Closterium; species Closterium sp. Yama58-4. The sequence continues at coordinate 184,837 of CANIUD010000121.1, read as the reverse complement.
AGCAAACATAGGAGCACGCTCCGTGACCTCAGAGGGTACATCGACGCGCTGTACCTCGTTTTATGTAGGTTGTGCAAAGAATACCTTACAAGACAGACTGCTCTATTGTACGCCCAGCCCAACAAACTACCCCCACCCCCACCCAGCGGAAGTGACAGTACTGTACAGTACAAACGCTCCAACACTGGCAGACGCACACTTCTGTGGAGGTCAGGGTCAGTACTGTACACAGTTCGGTCGTGGTTTCAGAGGGTGTCTCATGTGACTGGTCCGCGCGGACCTGGTCCGTAGCTTAAATTTGCACCTTGGTCCGAAGTCTGGTCCGACGGACCCTCTGGCAGACCAGCCGTGGACCAGAAGCGGACTGGTCTGCTTGATGTGTTGCTACAGTCGCTGCGAATCTCAGCAGTGACGACGAAACAATTATTTACTGAAATCGAGTTACCCTTTTTTATGTGCCCGTTTGAAGCTTTCAGAATAATCTTGTGCGAAAAGCACGAGAGTTAGAAAATTCGTAAAGAGATGTTCGTGAGATTACTGTTTACGGACCAGGGGCGGACTGGTCCGGCGACCAAATCGAAGGCACCGTTTTAGTGCCATTCGAACGCTATAACGGGAACTCAAGCCCGAACCCTGGTCCAGTCCGTTGCTGGCTCACGCGCTGGTTCTCGAGCTGGTCCGTCGGGTCCGCGTCGGACCCGCGTGGACTTGCTCGTTTGAGACACGTCCTCAGACACCACCGAATGATGGTTCGCATCGCATCGCATCCCATCCCACGAGTTTGTTTCAGCCCATGAATCACTACTGTTCATACTGGTAAGTCACGATTCAAACCGGTGAAGCAGACAAACCGCTCTAGAACTCACGGAACCTTTTCCCTCCGCAGAGTTGAACCGAAAATGAACTCGTGGGACACGCCCTACCCCTTGAAGTTTACGATGGACCCAACCGAAGAAAGGCATAGAAGCATCTCCTCCAACCACCTTGTCCTTTCTACCCCTCTCTTCCACGCTTGCCTGAATGCAAGCAAAGCAGCAGCACAGCACGGGGATGAGCTACTACTACTACACAACACAACACACGTCCAGGCAGCAGGGAACGCGTGCAGCAGAAGCTCCTACACATTCTCCAAGCCATTTTGTTTCTTTGACCAGATACACCACCGCTAGACAGGGGCACCATTAGCAAGAAAGTACGTCATTCATCTTTCGTTTTCCGTATACATACTCATTATTAGGAACTACTTCCAGCAGTCCTGCTTCTCGTTTCTCTCTAGAGTCGTGGATGGCGGAGGCGGCCGCAGTACTGCGCGCGAAGAAGCAGGCGGAGGGGAAGGAGGGGGAGGATGTGGATGGTGGCGAGGTGTTGTTTCCGCGGTCGAAGAGTTTGCTGGACGATAACTTCGAGGCGTACGAGGCGGCCAACTACTGCATGTGGGTTCGTTCCAAATCCGACAATCCACCCAGGTGAGCCGACCATGATGTTCCGTGCTTGCTTGCACGTGACCGTTAGTGCTTGCTTGCACGTGACCGTTAGTGCTTGCTTGCACGTGACCGTTAGTGCTTGCTTGCGAACGCGCTTCTCAATGCCGCTAGTATTTTCTCCCCAAGCACACTCCCGGTAGCTTAACCATTTTCCCTTCCGCTCCGCCCAACTCCCCTCGCCCGTCCTTCTCGTTTCGAAGCCGCAAGGCTTCGGGATCTCGCAGCCGCAAGCAATTCAACCTAGATTTCCTCAGTAGCTACGGCAGGTTCACGCCGCAAAATCCGGAGCTCATGGCACGTCTCACGAGAAGCTCGTCGGCCAATCCGTCCGTTCCCGTCAACGAAGACCAGGGAGGGCAAGGTGACGGCGGCGATGAGGTTTACGGGGGGATTTGCGCGGAGGGCGGAGCGGAGAGGTTGGCGGAGGAAGGGAGAGCTGGCGGAGAGGGTTCTGGGACTGAGGGAGCGCGGGATAGCAGCAGCGACAGCAGTCACGAGAGCGCGGCGGATGACGAGAAGGGGCTGCGCGCCTTCCTGCGGCATTGCCGCCAGCGGGTCAGGCGTGCAAGCAACACGACCGCCGACGAGAGCAGCGCCGTTGGCGAGGAAGGCGAAGAGGGAAAGGCGACCGCTGCGAGGGGTCCGCTGAAGCGGAGCTTGACGGAGGATGCGACGGGGGAGATGATGGCGCGGAGCAGCATGGGCAAGGGCTCGTTGCAGGGCTTCACGAGGGGGGCGAGCTTGTCGCGGTCGGCGAGCGACGTGCTGCAGGAAGCGGAGATGGACGAGATGGACAGAGAGGTGCTGCAAGGTGCGCCCAGGTTCAGAGCGGTGCTCCACTGCGGGGGCTGTGGGGCGACACACGCCCCACGTCCATACCTCTTCCTCGCGTTTCTCTCCAACACACCGCCTCTGGCGTTCCGCGCCATCCGCACCGTTCCCCCCGCTGCTCTCACCCGCCTCAACACCTCAACGACCCCTTCCCCATCCCACCTTTCCCCCTCCCCTCCCCCCTACCCCCCCGTTGCGCGCGTGGCAGAGGCGTTCGCGCGAGTGATGAAGCTGCAGCAGCGCGTGCAGCACTACCGCGACCTGGGCGGGTTCGTGGTGCTCATGGCGCTCTTCATCACCATCCTCTACCTCCAGGCCGACTCCTCCCGCAGCTACCAGATCACCGCCGCGCACGCAGTGCTCTTCCCCCCCGTATGCTCCCCCTCTACCCCTCGGCGTGCCCTTCCCCCCCGTATGCTCCCCCCATACCCCCCGCCGTGCCCTTCCCCCCTGTATGATCTCCCCTTATCCTCCTCCGTGCTCTTCCCCCCTGTATGATCTCCCCTTATCCTCCTCCGTGCTCTTCCCCCCTGTATGATCTCCCCTTATCCTCCTCCGTGCTCTTCCCCCCTGTATGATCTCCCCTTATCCTCCTCCGTGCTCTTCCCCCCTGTATGATCTCCCCTTATCCTCCTCCGTGCCCTTCCCCCCTGTATGATCTCCCCTTATCCTCCTCCGTGCTCTTCCCCCCTGTATGATCTCCCCTTATCCTCCTCCGTGCTCTTCCCCCCTGTATGATCTCCCCTTATCCTCCTCCGTGCTCTTCCCCCCTGTATGATCTCCCCTTATCCTCCTCCGTGCTCTTCCCCCCTGTATGATCTCCCCTTATCCTCCTCCGTGCTCTTCCCCCCTGTATGATCTCCCCTTATCCTCCTCCGTGCTCTTCCCCCCTGTATGATCTCCCCTTATCCTCCTCCGTGCTCTTCCCCCCTGAATGATCTCCCCTTATCCTCCTCCGTGCCCTTCCCCCCCCCCCCTTTCCCCCCCCTTCCCCCCCCCTCCGCTCCTTCTATCATCCATGCTCGGTCCCGTATGCTTCACGCAACCCCCACCCCCCCAACCCCCCCTCCGCGGTATTCCCGCCTGAACGATCCCCACTTCCGCTGTGCCCACACCTCCACCACTCATGCATCCTTGTGTGCATCACCGTCGTGCCCGTGAGGCGCCTCAAAAGGCATCACCGCCGTGCCCTTGCCTAGCACAGTCGCCGCCTCTCCTCACCCTCCGCCCAGATTTTATCTCTCCCCGCCCACCACGAGAGCAGGGCATGAGTCAGGACTCCTCCAACACCTTCAACGGTCCAGATGACTTCTACAATTGGCTCAACACCTCCATCGTGCAGGTGCGTGCGCTCGCCTCCCTCTCCCCTTCATCTCTGCGTTATCGCTCCGCATGAACTCGTTGCATGTTCCCTCCTTTTCCATCCACCCAAGCCTGCCCTCCGCCCACCCATGCGGCATCACAGCTCTCTCCTGCACGCATCATGGCCCGCACGCTCGCCGGCCCGTCCGCTCCTCACTGCTACTCCCCTCCTCCCTGCCATTCCTGCAGAGTCTGTGGACGGACCCCAAGTGTGGCACAGGCGAGTGCGAACGCCCCTTCCAGTTCCCCGCGTTTGGCCGCTTTGGCTGCGAGGCGGACTGCGGCACGTTCCCCAACCTCACCTCCATCGTTGTCAGATTCTCCTCCCACCTTGACACGCAACAGGCTGCGGACGAATCTTCCTGGAACCTCTGCATGGTTAACCCCATCTCCCTCTGCTGGTATGCTCGCCCTCTCTTCACACACCAGCCCTTGCCTGCACGATCTCGCTCCTCCCCCATCTGCTCTTCTTACCGTCCCGTCCTGTGTATCCCATCCCATCTCTTCCCATCCCGACCTGTCCCATCCCATCTCATCCCATCCCATCCCATCCCATCCCATCCCATCCCATCCCATTCCATCCCATCCCATCCCATCCCATCCCATCCCATCTCCTTTCATCGCATCCCGTCTCTTCCCATCCTGTCCCGTCCCCTCCCATCCCATCCCATCTCCTCCCATCGCATCCCGTCTCTTCCCATCCTGTCCCGTCCCCTCCCATCCCATCCACCATCCCACACCACGCCTCCCTACTCCACTCCATGCGTGGCGGCGGCGCCCATGCGTGGAGTGCAGGTACGAGTCATTCCAGCCATTCCCGCGTGGTGATGCGGAGGTATCGGTAGCGGTGGACATTCCGGACGGCGACTGGGTGGTGGTGCTCAACGCGCCCGCGGGGGGCATCCGCGGCACCGTGCACGCGCCCCCTCCCGGCACGCGCCGCTTCTCCGTCGTCGGCGCCGCCTCCACCGTTGAGCTCGCTGCCTGGGGCTACTGCGCACACGATGATGACGTGGATGCAGCCAATCAGGCGCAGCCCAGTGGCGGCGCTGGCGATTCTCCGCGTGATGTCTGTCGTGATGTATGGTTTTGCTTGCGCAATTTGCCTGCCTCCGTTGTGGAGCGCGATCAGGTTCCATGGAGCTCGTGTTTGGTACTGAGTAAAGTGCGTTACTTATCCATATGTGATCCCAACTCATTACATGCATATGTGTGTAACTTATGCGTGTGTTCATCATGTGTGCATGCAGACGTGTGCAAGGCTGGTGGTCTGCCTGCCAGCAACATGTGGGCGAGCATTCACGGAGAGGGAGGTGGCAGGGGCGTTCGTGGACTGTGCGCGCATGTGCATCGTTGCACGCGCCTCCATCACCACCTACACCGATGTCACTTGCCCCATGGTGCGCCCCCTGCCCCATGGTGCGCCCCTTGCCCCATGGTGCGCCCCTTGCCCCATGGTGCGCCCCCTGCCCCATGGTGCGCCCCTTGCCCCATGGTGCGCCCCTTGCCCCATGGTGCGCCCCCTGCCCCATGTGCGCCTCTCTGCCCTGGCATGCCTCTCTGCCCTGCCATGCCTCTCTGCCCTGGCATGCCTCTTTGCCCTGGCATGCCTCTCTGCCCTGGCATGCCTCTACATCCTTGGGTGGCTGCCACACAGTGCACCGCACCACACCACACCATGCTGCCTGCTAATACCTCTCTGCCCTCGGGCTACTCACCTCCAGCGCCTAATCAATCCTCAGGGCGCTTCTCTTTCTCACTCGGCCCCGCTGCTCTATCCCCCAATGCATGCAGCCTGAGATCGCAACACTCTTCTCCAACATCCCCTGCAACGTTTCAAGTATCGTCCCTCTCCCTCCCCCCTGCATTCTGTCGTGACCTGTCTTGACTTGAGTTGAGTCCCGTGTGGCATGTTGGCATGTAACGCACTCACTTGGTGCACGCTGTGGCTTGCATTCTCCACTCATCACTATCGGTCACCATCCTCTCACCGCGGATTACTCCCTCCCATCCTCTCTCACCGCACATCACTCCCTCCCATCCTCTCACCACACACCACCCTCTCGCATCCTCTCTAACCGCACACCACCCCCTGCCATCATCTCTCACCGCACATCACCCCCTCCCATCCAGCAGTCAGCTCCACGGCACACATCTCTCATTTCGCCCGCCGCAAGGTGCTGCCACCCCCATCTCTTGCTGTTTCGCCCTTTGCTTGCCGTTACCTGTTACACACCTGTTACTTTCCTTTTCAGCTTAGCACTCTCTTGCTCCCTCCACTCCACGTCGCTGTTCGCCCTTTGTTCGTGTGCGCACCTCTGCAAATTCCTCCTTCTCATGCCCTCTCCCCAGTTGACCCATACCCCACTATCAAATACCCATCGCTTCTCAGGCCCAGGCACAACACCGCCTTCTACACGCACACCGTCGCCTGCACCCCTCCTCCGTCTTGCCCGCTGCCACTTCTTCTGCGTTCACCACGCCTGCTGCTGTTGCTGCCTCTGTGGATGTTGCTGCTGCAGCCCTGCCCGCAGTGCAAGGCGCAGCAGGAGCAGCAGTTGCAGCCCTGCCATCCCAAACACCGGCATCAGCAGCACCACCACCACCCGCAGCAGCCATAGCAGCAGAAGGAATAGCAGCCGCAGTAGAAGGAGCAGCGGGCGCAGCAGGCCCTATGCTGCCCTCCCTCTGGTCGCTCCTGGGCGCCACAGACCGCCAGCGACTGACAGCGCTGCAGGTGGCAGTATCACGAGCCCTCTTCACCATGGCCAAAGACACGTGCCTGGCTGGGCGTGCGCCGGGAGCAGAGGCGACGCAAGTGGTGGGAGCGAGCACGCATGTGCACAAAGGGCCGGGCAGCATCCGGTGGCGCATGGTGGCGTGCCTGTGCACCATGCTGGGGGGGCCGACCAGCACGCTGAATGAGTGCCAGTTCACGGATGAATCAGGGCAGCAGGTGGTGGATGTGGCAGAGATGTATTCGTACCTGCGGCGCACGCATGTGAGCGGCGGGCGTGTGATCTCAGCGCAGCACATGCGGCGCTTCGTGCAGACCATGGTGGCGGGCCTGCGGTCCGTCACGCCCGTCCCAGACGAGGCCGCTGCGCGCCTCAACACGCTCATGCACTTGTTCGATGATGCCATCGTCACCTCCGATGCTGTTGGCTGCTCACAAGGTGCTATGGCCGGTGCTTGTGGTGCTGGGTGCTTATGTGTGGTTGTGGTGCTGGGTGCTTATGTGTGGTTGTGGTGCTGGGTGCTTATGTGTGGTTGCGGGACTGGGTGCTTATGTGTGGTTGTGGTGCTGGGTGCTTATGTGTGGTTGTGGTGCTGGGTGCTTAAGTGTGGTTGTGGTGCTGGGTGCTTATGTGTGGTTGTGGTGCTGGGTGCGTATGCATGTGTGTATGGATGTGTATGTGCATGTGCATGTGCATGTGCTTGTGCGTGTGCATGTGCGTGTGTGCGTGCGCGCTCTCACTCATGGCAGCTCAGACGAGTTACTTAACTGCATATGCGTGTGTGTGTGCATGTGCGTGTGCATGTGCGTGTGCATGTGCGTGTGCATGTGCGTGTGCATGTGTGCCTCTCACTCGTGGCGTCTCCCCTTTGTCTTTTTTAGGCGGAGCGTGGCTGCAGTGGCGGGAGGGCGTGAATCACAACACGACCATCCATGTGGGCGACAAGGTCACCTGGGTGTGGGATGACGACCTCCCGCACTCCCTCAGAGGTACACTATACCTGTGTCTTCAGAGCTCCTCCAGTTTCATGCATGCCATGGCACTAGCTCCTATGCGCATGTGTGCCTATGCTGTTCGTACACGAAGAGAGTTTCCATGTTGAGCCTTTCTAACGACTCTCTCTGCCGCACGCCAACACTTTCCATTCACTGCCCTGCACACCACCACCACCACCACCGCCGCCGCCGCCACCACCACCATCACCAACAACACTGCCGCCGCCGCCGCCGCCACTACCACCACCACCACCACCAGTGTCTGGGATGGGCGACACGGGCGACCCGTTGTTCCTGGGGTTCGGAGGGAACCGCCTGTCCGTGTCCCGGCAGATGACGTGCACCCCCATGAACGTGGGCGCTGGGGACGTGACCGACGACCCCGTGCCCTGCGTGCTACGTGAGTGCCGGTGTGTGTGGTGTGTGCTGGTTGGACGATTCGTTTCACCAATCTATGTCAACCCCGCTTCGTTCATCTCAACATCTTGGCGTGCTGCGGCTCATGCATCACCCTCGCAATCGCGACCCGTTACTCCAACCACTATTCCTCTACGCCCCTCCATCCCCCCCCACCTTCTACCCCCTTCCCCCACCAGAGATGGACGACGAGCCGCAGGGCTCGTTCGCGTACAGCAAGGTGTTTGCAGAGCCCATCACCATTAACTATGAGGACGGAACTCTGGGGGGGGCTTCTGGGGACGCTGTCTCTTCCTCCTCCCCCACACCCACCTCTATGTCCGCGAGCATTCTCACAGTGCTGCCTGCGAGGGCTGGGGTGGAAGCTGCTGCTGCTGGTGAGCAAGTACTGCATGTGTGTGCCTTAGAGCCTTCCCATCCCATCCCATCCCATCCCTTGGGCCCTCCCTTTCACTTGCATCCGCTACATGCATTCTCTCTCCACACTTCTCACCTGATGCATGTATCCCACCACATTTTTCCTGCCTCCAACATCCCCGCCCTCCTCCTTCACAGCCCATCTCCCTCTTTCCATCATTCTTAATGCTCCTCTCCACATCTTCTGCCTGTTCCCCTTGTTTTCTGTTGCACGTCAGGAATTGCAGGTCTTGTCAACACCACCACCCACACCAACGCGGCCAACGCCACCACCGCTGGTCCCACCAACACCACCATCACTGCCGCAGCCTACGAGTGTGCGCGGGGCTGTCTGCTGCGGCGGCTGGCGAACGGGGTGTGCGATGCGGCGTGCAACACGCCCGCGTGCGCCTTTGACGGTGGCGACTGCGCGTGTGTCGACCCGCTCTTTGGCCCCGGCATCTGCCCCTGCCCCCCCGGCCACACTCGCCGGGACGACGGCTGTGAGTCATCCCTCTCCCCTGTCCCACTTCCACTCACCCCTCTGGCTTCGCTTCCATTCTCCCTTCACTCTTACGCTTTCTGCCAAGCACTTCCCTTCACGGCCAACTTAACCTTCCATCTCCACTCTCTCTTCCGCATGCCCCTCTCTTTCCTCCTCTCTCTTTCTCCCCTCCCCGTCCTCCGTCCCCCGTCCCCCTTCCCCAGCGTGTTGTCTATCCACGGCGGTGGGCGCCGATCTCAACTTCCCCTTCTCACTGCAGCGCTACGGCCCCAACTACACAGACAGCAACTATGCATTTGCGGCTGAGAGGAGCAATGCTGCCACACGCTACGTGTCTCGCCGCAATCGGTATGAGCCCCATGCCTCCCTGACTGCCATGCCTCCCTCCCGTGCCTCCCTGACTGCCATGCCTCCCTCCCGTGCCTCCCTGACTGCCATGCCTCCCGTGCCTGCCTGCCTGCCTGCCTGCCATGCCTGCCCTGTTAGGCGCCACTCTTGTCCACTGCCATGCCCATGTTACGCTGTCAACCCCCAACCACAGCACAGCACCTACCCAGTTGCGAGCACCTCTCCTCCATCTCGCATTGCACCAGAAGGGCAGGTGCTACGCCAAGCAGTACCATCTTGTTCTGTAAACTTCCGTTTTGCCCATCAGACCTTGTGCTCGCCACCGCAGTCAGCTTCTCACTCTCCTCTGCCACATCCCCCCCTCCCTTCCCTTCCCTTCCTCTCCGGGGCAGTCTGCTGATCGGCATGGTGCTACACCAGGAGCGGGTGGGCACGCAGCAGTGCAGTGGACCGGGGTGAGTGCCTCTCGTGAATGGGGGGCTCATGTGACCATCATCAAGAATTTCAACCTGACTACCTGCCGCTCGTCGGATCAGCTTCCACAAGCCAAGGGCTCGGAGAATTCTAAAAAAAAAGACCTGCACCGAGTCTTTGCGTCGGGTTGCGCCTCCATGATGAGCCGCCAGTCGAGCCTAGCCAACGGGCCGGGCCGGCGTCTTTTGACAGTTGCTAATGTCTGCTCTTACGTGCGAGGGTTTCACGATGCTCGCCTCATCCCGTCTTACGTGTGATGTAGCCACCAATTGACTTTCTCTCAGCGCTGCCTGCACTTGGCTCCCTTCCTTCCTCACACTCTTCCCTCCCCCAAACCCCCCAATCCCCTGCGCTCCCTCCCGTCCCTCCCCAGGCTGCTGCACCTGGCGGGGTGGTGCAGCAACGGCACGTCCAGGGAGCCCTTTGGAGTGAACCCGCACTTCCTGCCCACATCGGCCATCTACGACAGCGCTGCCACCGCCAACATCACCCAACTCGACAACGACACCTTCGGCTTTAAACTCAAGTTCAACCCGCAGGGCCTCCCCTATGGCTTCATCTACCCCACGGTCAGTCATGCCAGCGCCGCTCTCTCTCCCCCACCGCCAGTCATCGCCCAACACCCTCACTGCTTACAGTTCCTCCACTGAAGTGCTTGAGTTGAGTGGATCCTAGGCCCCACATGAAGCACACGACTCATCCCTTGCCCAAATGCTGTGCATCGTGTCTTGCTGCCTTTTGAGGCGCCTCAAAGGCCCCACATGAAGCACACGACTCATCCCTTGCCCAAATGCTGTGCGTCATGTCTTGCTGCCTTGCGCTTGCCCAAATGCTGTAGCAGGAGTCGCTGACCACCTACCCTTTGGTGTTTGACATTAATCTCGATAACGAGGCCGCCACAAGGCGTCTACAGTACTTGGTGGATGGCAGCTACATTGACAATGGCACACGCAGCGTAGATGTCAGCTTCATCACCTTCAACGGTGCTTGCCTTGTGGTGACAACTGTTAGTCCTTGAGCACGTGTCTTTGCTCAACATATGCACTCGTGTTTCGCGCCATTCAGTGTGCACCTGCCCCTCACTGCCCGCCCCTCACTGCCCGCCCCTCACTGCTTTCCTCCTTGACGCCCCGCGCTGGCAGGCGAGACGCTCACGTTCGTGCTCACCACAGTGACCTGCCCGCTGGACGCGGGCGGCAGCATGGCAGTGAGCTTCAAGTCGCAGCCGGCAGCCATGGCCATGTACGATGCATCGGCGGACAACATCGCACGGCTGGTGCTGGAGGTGGTGTATCTGGTGGGGCTGCTCTGGAATGTGTGTGGCGAGCTGCAGGAGATGGCCGACCGCGCTGCCAAGGATGGATCTGTGCTCAGCTACTTTGGCTGTTTCTGGAATTGGATTGACATGCTCTCCATCGCGCTGCAAGTGACTGCGGTTATTATCTGGTAAGAAACCAGCCAAGCTGTGTCGGTGGTAGCCTTTGCCATACAATGCATGCGGTGGTCATCGTCTCTCATCGTGTCATCTTGCACAAGGCTTATGGCTCCTCCGTCTTCTCTGCTCATCCTCCGCCCACCCCACGTGCCCGCCTTCCTCACTATTCTCCACATGTGCGCGTGTGAATGGGTGTGCTGTATCCAGGGTGGTGCTGTGGCAGTACGTGGATGCGTTTGACATGCAGCCACGGTACGACATCTACTACTCGCTGCTCGAGATGCCACGCTATTGGGCCGTGCCGAACCCGCCCACGGGCTTCCTCAGCGCCACTCAGGCCTTCGCTGATCTGCGCAACATCATCAACCTCCGCGCCGTCTACTTCGCCCTCCAGGGCATCAAGTGAGCTGGCTATGCTAATTTCAACTCTACTTTGAATAGTATTGAACAACATTGTGCCCGGTTTTGTTCTTGAACCCGCGAAATGGCTTGTCAAACTGAGCCAATTTGTTTCGGGCCGATTTGATTCCTGTCGAACAGGTTCAGTTTGATTGGCAGACATCCTAAAAAACTCAACATCCGTTCCTTCCCATCCCCCATCCCCCCCAGTGTTTTCTTTATGATGATTCGCCTGCTCAAGGTCATGGACTTCCAGCCGTACCTCGGGGTCATCACGCGCTCCCTCGCCCTCGCCACGCCCTCGCTGCTGCACTTCTTCCTGCTCTCCTTTACCGTTTTCTTCTGCTTCAGCATGTATGGCTACCTCGTCTTCGGAGGCGCACTCGAGCTGGTATGTGTGCAGGTCATGTGCTTATTTAGTGCAAGTCATGTGCTTATTTAGTGCAGGTATGTCAAGTCCAAGTGAACACCAGGTGCTGTGAGACAATACAGCCATATGCGGAATCCAGTTACAATCGCCTTGCTCTTTTCAGATAACAAAACGAAAACAAAATCAGACAAAAATCACCTGGCCCATGTACTCGTGCAGTCCACCACGCTACCTTTTTTTTTTTTTTTTTTTTTTTTTTTTTGTCCAGATCCACCATAACCCCGCTCCCGTTTCCCAACTCCTCGTGTCTTCTCTTCTCTATCCATTGTCCCATAAACACCCCCTTAATGCCTCCGCAACCCTCCCTGTGCAGTTCTCCACGGTATCGGAGTCCATGTTCTCCCTCTTCCTGCTGCTCATCAACGACAACGGGTCGGCCTACTTCTTGCAGCGCCTCGAGTCGTGGAACCTCATAGCAGCGATGCTTTTCTTTCTCATGTTCATCGTCTTCATGGTCTTCATCCTCCTCAACTTCCTCATCGCCATCATCGTCGATGCCTTCATGGATGTCAAAGACAGCGACGCCGTCGCCACCTCCATAGCCGCTGATCTCGCTCACATCATCAAGTACAAGTGGAACTGCTGGCGCGGCCGCTACCTGCCGTACCATGTCATTCTCGATCGTCTTGTGGACTTAGGCGCCAAGGACACCCGCATAAAAGACGTGAGTGCGAAGAAAGGTGTTAGATGGAGGGTTCTGTGGGTGTCGTGTCGGATGGGATGAGTGGAGTGAAGCTGTTTGGTTGTTTGCCTTGTGGGTGTGGAGCTGCTGTGTTTGAATCAACCATGCAGGCATGAGGCGATTGTTTCCTTCCCACCAAGGTTAAGGTGGCGCTTTGGTCATACTGCAACGCCCACCGTTGACACCATCTTCTAACCACCATTTCTCACTCACGAAATTCCCCTCACGCCCTTTTGTTTCAGGAGAATTCACGGATGCGCCGCTTCAAGTCGATCCAACGGCGGGTAGCCTCTATGCTTTCCGGCAAGCGAGGCAGCACCGACAAGCCGACGCCCTTCTCCCGGTCAGGCAACGACCCCGCCTTCCCGTCCGCCACCAGCGAGTCTCGGGTGCGGCGGCAGCATGTGCTGACAGTGAGGGAGAAGCGCATCGATGTCATCTCGCTCGCCATGATCCTGCAGCGCCGCAAGAACAGAGCGGTGCGTCCTTGCTGGCATGGTGCTGGCATGCTCGTTCCCATGCATTTCCATGGTTGTGTGGGATGCTTTCTTGTCATGCTTGTGTCGGCTGATGCTTGTGTAGTGCCATGACAAGTGCTCATTCTTTCTGTGTTGGCCGATTCACGGTTCGCCAATGTTTCTCCCTGCATCCCTCGGCCTCTCTTCTTAGCCTGAAACTTAACTATACTCAGCCTTCCCATCCACCATTCTCTCTCTGCTTCCATTCCCACCCTCCAACTTCTCCTCCCGTCAACCTTCCCTTGCTGTTCTCCAGGCAAAGAAAGCCTGCCAATCTGCTGCTGCCATGTCATCGAGTACGCCTCGTTTCTCCCCGTCCCGGTGTGAGAGTGGCACGCTGTGGGGCGCTGCCCCCTGGACCGCGGACGTGGAGCAGCTGGAGCAGCTGTCGCAGGCGGTGGTGCTGCAGTGCGGCGAGGTGGTGAAGCAGGCCGCCCTGCCCGTCAAGAAGCCCGTTCAGAAACTCACCCTGGCTCACGTGCAGGAGAAGGTGGCCCAAGTGCAGGAGGAGGTGAAGCGCGGCCACGAGTCAGCGGATGAGATGAGGGCCATGATAGCAGACCTGCAGAGCGACATGCGCGCCATGATGGCGCTGCTCGACCGCGCCCTCCCCTCTTTACGCGCTCAGGCTCCGCTCCCCACTCCCCCCTCGGGACCACCCCTGCCAGGGCCGCGGCCGCCGGTGCAGCCATGCCTGAAAGTGCCACAAGTGGAAGAGGAGGGTAAGGGGCCAGGTGGGGAGTCGGGTGGGATGGGCGTGGGGGAAGGAGCAGCGGTGGATGCGGGTGTGCGAAGCGGTTCTGGCCGGTCGAGTGTGAGAGTGGGCTGCTTCCCATCGCCATCGTCGAGACGAGCTTCGCGGCGGGTTGTGTTTCAAGATGAGGTGGAGGAGGGCGGTGAGGGTGTTGCGAGCGAGGAGTCATGGCAACAGCCGTTGATCGGAGACCAAAGAGACCAAGTTTCCGAAACACCGAGAGGAACTGAAAAGATTGACTGTTTCCCCTGTTACACCGTAAGGTCCACCCTCAACCTTCCTAGCTGAAAATTGGTGGGGATGCAGTGCTTCACATCAGGGTGGCATGTTGATCCGAACTGTGATGAAACTGCATCCAGTAAGTAAAGCAAAGGAGTGCTTGTGGAGGGAGGGTGGTGGTGGTCCCAAGCAGCGGGACCTTTGTTGCTGTGCCACCAGCGGGGCTTACCGGCATGATGGACAGACAGTGAACTGTCTGACATCCCGTCCCGGGTATAAGATGATGCCAGAAGTTTGGATTCCCCTACTGCTTGCTGAGAAACACTTCACTTCCATTGGGGGAACTGCATTTGTTGGAAGCTGTACACTAAGCAATTACCTTGTACGGTCCAAGTTCTGCTTCCATGCTTTCTTTCAAAGGGGAATTGTTGAACACCCTAAACCCTCTACATTCTATGAAAGTGGCGGCCGACGCACCAATCATGCCCGGAATTCCCCCTTAGTATCTAAACTCCTCTGCTATCTCGGCACATTGGTCGAGAGATAGGTGAGAGACCCACAGTGGCTCGAGATAGTTGACTATGAAAGCCAACATCCCTTGGACAATACGATATGGTATGCATGTTGGTGCACAACACCAAATTGCAAGGCGACTTGCCGACAAGTCGCTCCAGTGCCAAGGTATACAAGGGTCATTGCCACACATGTCTCGATCGGCACCACGCGTCGCCTGTCGCCGTTCCTCGTGATCCATGCGTCAACTAGATATTGAAAGACGCTTCGGTTCACTCTAAACGTCTCAATGAACGAGTGGTGCAGCATCGAGCTGAGGAGGAAGTCCCATCGGGCTCTCTGGTTCTCACGGTCTTGATGCATAGCATTGCGGTCTTCACCTTCTTATACCGGTAGTAGTAAAACGTCGGCTCAGTCTAACGCAGGCCGAACTACAATTTCCTGGTACCCTCTGTACAACAGATGCAGTACAGAGAGTACGGTAGAAGTCGTCTAGACATGTCGCCTCTGGTAGCACATTGTTCGTGCAGGACTGATATGTCTCCGTGTCTGCGTGGTGCAATGTCGTGGGTGGATTGGTGTGTTGGAGGCTGTCAATGTCTGTAACCGAGTCGCAGAGGGGTTGGCGGAAATTTGTGAGTGGTGGTGACCAGGGTAACGTCGGAACAGAGCCTCTGACGAGGCTACAGTACTTCGTCATTATGGGAAGGTGAGAAAAGTGCCGCTTTTGTATTCGGACGGTGTGAAGTTTCAAACATTCAAAACGGACTGTCAAGTACTCGATCTTAGAACAATCAAGATGGTGCCACGGACTGTCAAGTACTGTCAAGTACTCGATATTAAATGTGGACCGTCCGAAAAAACCCTAAAAATCAAGATGGTGCCACGCCCTAAAACCGTTGATCGTGTTTTCGCAGTGGGGCGAATTATGGTGGAGCGAGTAACTCAAGGTTGGCCTTTCTCTTCTCTCTGTCACACGTTGTGAAATAGAAGCACGGTCATGTGTCCTACCCAGCTGTACACCTCCCACTTGTCACTACATACACATCCCACACTTGTCTGATTATTGAAAAGTGGCAGGTCTACAGTTCCTGATTTAGTGCTTTCTGTCCTTTTCGGAAACCATATCAGATAAAGTATGAAACTAATCTGCAAGAGTTCTCAACACATGGTACTTGCAGTAGTGTCCCAAAAGTGATAATCATATCACCAAACTTCAAATCTTAACTTCTTCGAGAATTTGTTTCATGATGGGATACAGCAAGGGAGGGGACCTACTCCAGATGGATGGGAAATGAGTAGACGGACAGGAGACAGCAATCCTGATCTATCAGCATGGCCGCCACCCCATAATTATTCCGAGCGTATAGCAGGTTGGCAGTTTGCCTGCCTGACAAGGTCATGGAAATGATGTTAGGTAGCATCCTCACACCGGGGGGTGCTGCAGCCACTCCTCCCCTGGCCTCAAAGGGCTGTTCCTATCATCCGATGTGCCATCCTTGAAGGACACCCGCCTCTCAGACCCTCGCTTTGATGCCAACAAGCTTCTGCTTGCGCTCCCTCCTGCAATGCTCGAGCCATCTCGTACGTCCCCCCGTCTCTCCTCTCCCTCCACTGCCCCTCCACCTGGCCCAGCATCACTGAACCTTCGGGGCACCTCTCTCCTGCTTCCCGCTAGCTCCAGTGACTGCGGGGACTCCGCAAGGAGGTTATGGAGAGGCAAGGGAGCTGTGTAGACTCGCCGCATGCTTGGTGCCGCTGACGGCCCAGCGGGAGCACCCACTGCGTGGTCAGCGTTGTCCAGGGGGTGCGTGCGGGCGAGGTGGTCCAGCACGAGCGCCAGCATGCTTCTTAGCTCCTTCACCGCCGCCTCACTACGCGCCAAGTCCTCCTGCTCACGCATACGCACACACAGGGCGGAGGGGAGGAGGTGAGTTGGCATGGGAAAGGGAGAAGGATGAAGGGATGCTGTGAACGCTTTTAGACACCTGACAGCAATCCCCGCTGTGCCCGCACACAACCCCTCACACACTCATTTACAACACACCGCACAACGCCTTCTTCCCCACCTTGATGTGAGCCAGGCTGAGTTTCTGAACGGGCTTCTTGACGGGCAGGGCGGCCTGCTTCACCACCTCGCCACACTGCCGCACCACCGCCTGCGACAGCTGCTCCAGCCCCTCCTCGTCCTCCGCACCTGCGTTCGAACCTGCCCTGGGCCAGCACTTGTACGGCGGCTGAGCCTTGTGGGGCTCTCCTCGCTGAGAACAAATTGTGAAACATGGGAAGGGCGGTGGAGAGAGGGAGGTGCGGGGCAAGATTGATGTGAAATGGAACGATACAAGGCTTGCCATGCCACAACACTTGGCACAACAGATAGCACAACCACAGAGCATGGCAGAGCATGTAGCACAATATATGCCATAGCACAACCACATGGCATGCCCAAGTACTCGTTTTGACAACCATGGCAGCAAGCACCCACCTCCCTGTCGTGGCGGCGCTGCAGGATCATGGCGAGCGAGATGGCGTCGATGCGCTTCTCCCTCACTGTCAGCACATGCTGCCGCCGCTCCCAAGATTCGCTGGTAGATGCCTCGGGTTGGGTGTTCCCGCAGCTGCCGCAGAACATGGCTGCCGTCCGTTGCTGCATTGACTGCATGCGCCGCATCCGATGATCCGACTGCAACACACACGAATTGGAGGTCTTTGGTGAGAGCATTAGCTTCTGAAAAAAAGCCACCAGCAATGGCCGTTTCGGCATCAACCAACTCTACCACACAGGAAGTTGGTGACTAACTTGATCAAAGGAGCAAGAGAATGCCATACATAGGTGAGAAGCAAGAGAATGCCATACATAGGTGAGAAGCAAGAGAATGCCATACATAGGTGAGAAGCAAGAGAATGCCATACATAGGTGAGAAGCAAGAGAATGCCATACATAGGTGAGAAGCAAGAGAATGCCATACATAGGTGAGAAGCAAGAGAATGCCATACATAGGTGAGAAGCAAGAGAATGCCATACATAGGTGAGAAGCAAGAGAATGCCATACATAGGTGAGAAGCAAGAGAATGCCATACATAGGTGAGAAGCAAGAGAATGCCATACATAGGTGAGAAGCAAGAGAATGCCATACATAGGTGAGAAGCAAGAGAATGCCATACATAGGTGAGAAGCAAGAGAATGCCATACATAGGTGAGAAGCAAGAGAATGCCATACATAGGTGAGAAGCAAGAGAATGCCATACATAGGTGAGAAGCAAGAGAATGCCATACATAGGTGAGAAGCAAGAGAATGCCATACATAGGTGAGAAGCAAGAGAATGCCATACATAGGTGAGAAGCAAGAGAATGCCATACATAGGTGAGAAGCAAGAGAATGCCATACATAGGTGAGAAGCAAGAGAATGCCATACATAGGTGAGAAGCAAGAGAATGCCATACATAGGTGAGAAGCAAGAGAATGCCATACATAGGTGAGAAGCAAGAGAATGCCATACATAGGTGAGAAGCAAGAGAATGCCATACATAGGTGAGAAGCAAGAGTGGTTTAGAAATACCAACTGGGACCACGAACAGTATGTGGGGCCATGAAGAGTAAATTTCAATCAGTCAACCTATTTTTTTGTCCAGAGAATGACATTGCTGCCAGCGCTCACCTGGTCCACTCGGGTGTCCTTGGCTCCCAGCTGCACGAGGCGCTCGAGAATGAAAGAATACTTCAAGTAGCGCCCGCGCCAGCAGTTCCACTTGTACTTGATGATGTGAGCGAGGTCAGCGGCTATGGAGGTGGCGACAATGTGGCTGTCCTTGACGCTCATGAAGGCGTCGACGATGATGGCGATGAGGAAGTTGAGGAGGATGAAGACCATGAAGACGATGAACATGAAGAAGAAAAGCATCGCGGCTATCAGGTCCCATGACTCCAGGCGCTGCAAGAAGTAGGCCGACCCGTTGTCGTTGATGAGCAGCAGGAACAACGAGAACATGGACTCTGGTACCGTGGAGAACTGCAGTGGGTGGGGCAATGGATCAGAAAACACACAAGGTTGGAAAACAGGAGGGGACGCATGGTGACCCTGGAAATATATTCGGCTGAAACAAATATGGTTGCGTAGGCTGCACAAGTAAATGAGCCACGTGATATCTGTTTGTGTTTTATTTTACTCTGTTTTGTTCTTTTTTTTTAATGCATTTATTTGTTTATTTATTCATTAATTTATTTACTCGTTTAATTATTTCCTTATTTGTTTGTTTGTTTGTTTATTTATTTATTTATTCTTAGCCGGTTTCCACTTTCAGCTTAACTCGCCTCACGGAGCCCAATTGGTGCTCACTTGGACATCTATTTAGACTGCAAGAGCACACGAGCCCCGCACGTACCAGCTCCATTGCGCCTCCAAAGACGAGGTAGCCATACATGCTGAAGCAGAAGAAAACGGCAAAGGAGAGCAGGAAGAAGTGCAGCAGGGAGGGCGTGGCGAGGGCAAGGGATCGCGTGATGACCCCGAGGTATGGCTGGAAGTCCATGACCTTGAGAAGGCGAATCATCATGAAGAATACACTGGGGAAACAGGGAGCGGAATCAAGAGGAAGGGGAAGAGAGGAGATGAGAAGGGCAGTGCAATTTAGGGAATGTGGTGAATGGGACATAGATCATCAACGTATGATTACAGGTAGACATGCGAAAACAAGTTCAGTGAAAGGTCAATTTGTTTTTTTTTTACCGATCAACCTACAATCACAGGTAGATGCGCACACGAACATGATCACGCAAACGCACAAATGTACGTCTGCGCACACACGCACACACACACATGTCGATGTAGCCTTATGCTTTGCTCTTGGTTTGTTGTTCTAGTGAGTGCACCTGTGTTTGTATGGAATGGTGTGAGAGCATGACATAACTTGTTCCATGCTTTTATGAATGTTTGAATAGAATTTTCCTGATGTTGAATGCGTTTGTTGAGCCGTTATCAAGTTTACGCTAATCGCGTGACAAGATGCCGCTTGCGTATCATGTGCATTTTCAATTTTGTCGCACGCACGCACGCACGCACGCACGCACACACATCTATGTATGATGAGGGCAAGGCGGCTCACTTGATGCCCTGGAGGGCGAAGTAGACGGCGCGGAGGTTGATGATGTTGCGCAAATCAGCAAAGGCCTGAGTGGCGCTGAGGAAGCCCGTGGGTGGGTTGGGCACGGCCCAGTAGCGTGGCATCTCGAGCAGCGAGTAGTAGATGTCGTACCGTGGCTGCATGTCAAACCCACTCACGTACCGCCAAAGCGTCACCCTGTCCACACCACCAACCAAACGCGTGCACATGTAGAGGAAAGTGAGAGAAAGTGGGCATGTGGGAAATGGAGAATGGGCAGTGAGCAAGGAAATGTAGCCGTGGTGCCAGATCAAATTTTCAACTTTGTATGAATTCTACAGCAAAATCCATCTCTCACACAGCTAGGTTGGTTCCATACCAAAGAACAACCGCAACCACTTGCAACGCGAGGGAGAGCATGTCAACCCAGTTCCAGAAGAGGCCGAAGTAACTGAGCACAGAGCCATGGACGGCAGCGCGGTCGGCCATCTCCTGCAGCTCGCCACACACATTCCAGAGCAGCCCCACCAGATACACCACCTCCAGCACCAGCCGTGCGATGTTCTCCGCCGATGCATCGTACATCGCCATGGCTGCCGGCTGCGACTTGAAGCTCACTGCCATGCTGCCTCCGGCATTCACCGTGCAACGCACAGTTGTGAGCACGAACGTGAGCGAGTCCCCTGCCAACAGGAGGTGAAGGTGGTGCAGGTGAACGTGAGAGAAGGGGACGGCACAGAGCAGTGAAGGCCGGTGTAAGTCAGAACAAAGAAGACGCACGATAAACACATCCTGGTGTAACATGTAATGGTTAAAAGCCAAGGCAAGTACCATTGAAAGTAATGAAGCTGACGTCCACAGTGCGAGTGCCATTGTCAATATAGCTTCCATCCACCAGGTATTGTAAACGACGCATGGCCGCCTCGTAGTCGAGATTGATGTCAAACACCAAGGGGAGGGTTGTGAGCGAGTCCTGTAGGAAAATCACAGTGCAAGAAAATCCATCCTAAACAAGCTTGACCACAGACAACAACAACATCATCCATCTCTTAGTTCACAAATATTTCATCACTTAGAATAATGCATTTGCGTTTGCATCAACGTGTTGCACGCAAAATCCACCCATCACGGGAGATTGCATCAGGACAATCCAATCCATGATCCAACCCATTCGAACCCATTCCAGGTCATCATTCACGTCGTTAAGGATATTTGAATTGCACCAACCAGCCAGCCAATCGTTACACCAGCCGCATAGAGTATGGCAATGTTTCGCAAATCAAGCAGAGCGAAATTGATTGAAATAGCTGCCCATGGGGCAGACAAGGGCCATGGTATCACTGACCATTGGGTAGATAAAGCCATAGGGGAGACCCTGCGGATTGAAGCGCAGTTTGACACCGAAGGTGTTGTTGTCGAGCTGGGTGATGTTGGCGGTGGCAGCGCTGTCGTAGATGGCCGATGTGGGCAGGAAGTGCGGGTTCACTCCAAACGGCTCCCTGGACGTGCCGTTGCTGCACCACCCCGCCAGGTGCAGCAGCCTGGGGAGGGAGCGGAGGGGTGAGGGAGAGTGGGAGGTGTGGAGAAAGAGGTGGTGCAGCTGTGTGAAAGGAGGATATGAAGAGAAACTGGTGGCTGCACCCAGAACAACAGGTGTCAGAATCTAAAAATCGGCCTAACTTCGGGCTAGGCTCGGGCTGGGCGCGGCAGAAGCTGAAAAAAAAAAATCTGACTTAGCTCTGATACCATGTCAGATCTCAGCCACTATACCAATAAGATACAATGGCTTGTTAATTAACGGGTAAGTGCGCCCATAACCTCCCAAGCAAGCATGACTATAACCTTTCCCTAGTATCAATCGGAGATCCCAAGTGCAGGTCTTAGGACAACAGGATCAGACGAGCATCACGAAAGCCTGGCATGGCAGTCACCCCCCAATCACTAGATCCACTCACCCCGATCCGTTGCACTGCTTCGTGCCCCACCGATCTTGCTGCAGTACCATGCCGATTAGCAGTCTGCCACGGAGAAGAAGGGAGGAGGGAAGAGGGGTTGGCAAAGGGACATGCCAGAGGAGGAGGGATGGAAGCCGATCATGGTTGTGAGCAGAGCTGCAGGAGGTATGATGGGCAAAGGAAGCTGACGGACCAAAATGATGCCACGTGGGTCTGCTGTGCCTTCGGTACCGATGCGAGACGACACGGTGGAGAGCGGTGCCTCTCTCAGTGGTCCAAGATGGTGGTGGGAACAAGTGAGGTGGCTGACAAGCAGGCATGGCAGGGAGGCACTGGGCCGTACCGGTTGCGGCGGGACACGAAGCGGTTGACAGCACGACCCCTCTCAGCAGCGAAGGCGTAGTTGCTCTCCGTGTAGTTGGGGCCGTAGCGCTGCAGTGAGAAGGGGAAGTTGAGATTGGCGCCCACCGCCGTGGATAGACAACACGCTGGCAACAGGGGAGAGAGGGAAGGGGTAAGGAGGAAGGAGGAAGGGGAGGAGTATGAGGAAGAGAGAGCAGGGATGGTGGGACAAGGACTTCACTGCAAGAAAGCGCAAACCAGGAATCAGTATGAGTAAACCGGGAATAGAAAGTGAACAAGACAGGCGGAGGAGGGAGGAAAGCGAGTAGGAGTGAATCGAGAACGGGGGGAGGCGAGCGAGAGAGGCGAGTCGAGGGGGGGAGAGGGATGACTGACAGCCGTCGTCGCGCCGCGTGTGGCCGGGGGGACAGGGGCAGATGCCGGGGCCAAAGAGCGGGTCGACACACGCGCAGTCGCCACCGTCAAAGGCGCACGCGGGCATGTTGCACGCCGCATCACACACCCCGTTCGCCAGCCGCCACAGCAGACAGCCCGGCGCGCACTCGTAGGGTGCTGAGGAGGATGAGGAGGAGGAGGCGGATGGGGTGATGGTATTGGTGGGGGTGAAGCGTGCAGTGCTTGAGAGAGTGGTGCTATCGGTGACATTCACAACACCTGCCATGCATACACGGGAGGGAGGAGGAAGAGGAATGGATGCAGCATGGGCGCAGGAGGGAACCGTGAGAGCGAAAAAGATGCATAAACGGGAGGGGAAGAATGCCTAGAAGGAAGTCACAAATGCAGATTGGCATGCCGTATGTCTTGCAGCATGGCATATAGTACGACAGGTGGCATGGCATGTGGTATGGCATGTGGTATGGCATGTGGTATGGCATGTGGTATGGCATGTGGTATGGCATGTGGTATGGCATGTGGTATGGCATGTGGTATGGCATGTGGTATGGCATGTGGTATGGCATGTGGTATGGCATGTGGTATGGCATGTGGTATGGCATGTGGTATGGCATGTGGTATGGCATGTGGTATGGCATGTGGTATGGCATGTGGTATGGCATGTGGTATGGCATGTGGTATGGCATGTGGTATGGCATGTGGTATGGCATGTGGTATGGCATGTGGTATGGCATGTGGTATGGCATGTGGTATGGCATGTGGTATGGCATGTGGTATGGCATGTGGTATGGCATGTGGTATGGCATGTGGTATGGCATGTGGTATGGCATGTGGTATGGCATGTGGTATGGCATGTGGTATGGCATGTGGTATGGCATGTGGTATGGCATGTGGTATGGCATGTGGTATGGCATGTGGTATGGCATGTGGTATGGCATGTGGTATGGCATGTGTTATGGCATGTGGTATGGTATGTGGTATGGACGCACCAGCAACCTCGGCTCCTGCTCGTGCAGGCAGCACAGTGAGAAGAGACGCAGCAGACGTGGAAGACGAGGACGAGGGGGAAGAATCATCGAGCGAGAGAGTGCCGTCCTCGTAGTGGATGGTGATTGGCTCCTCAAACACCTTGCTGTACGCAAAGGAGCCAGCGGAGCCGTCGTCTATCTCTGGTTGGAGGGAGAGAGAGAGAGAGAGAGAGAGAGAGAGAGAGAGAGAGAGAGAGAGAGAGAGAGAGAGAGAGAGAGAGAGAGAGAGAGAGAGAGAGAGGACCAAGGGCGGAGTGGAGGGAAGTGGGAGACGGAATGGGGTGTGAGGATGCAGCAGCAGGGTGGGATGGCACATGAGACGAGACAGGACAGCCATGTGCGCTTGGGCAGTGATTGCTAACTTCATCCCTGGTTGGTTGTACAAGGAGAGAGTGAGTGCACCCCCACTCACTGAGCACGCATGGCATGGGCTCATCAAAGGCGTCCCCATAGCCCAGTTCAAAGGAGTGCATGCCAGCTTGCATTTTGAGTTGAGTCAAAACACCCCCCTCCCCACTCACTGAGCACGCATGGCATGGGCTCGTCAAAGGCGTCCCAATTGCCCACGTTCAGGGGAGTGCATGCCAGCTTGCGCGACACGGCCAGGCGGTGCCCTCCGAAGCCCAGAAACAGCGACGACGAGGCAGCAGTAGGCGCTCTGGCGGAAACAAGGGCTCAGATGGCCGGTCCCTTCGAAAACACAGCCCCGCTCTTCGACTGGTTGGAGAGGTGCGAAGAGGCATTGCCGGACGAAGGAAAGGAGTTGCTGCAGAGCGAACGGGCTGAGCCCAAGGGCATCAACCTGCAGCATGGACTGGCAATAGCAGTCCACGGGCTGCGCTACGCCGAGCAGGTCCAAGACACGCGCTCGATGCAGCTCAACCCCCTCAGTGGCCACACCCAACGCATGCTTTCCCTCTCGGGATACGGGGCAGGGGACTGGCTACACGCGGTCCCTTTCAACTCCTCGCTACGCCTCGCCCCGGCCCACTTTGCCCATGCGCTGCAGTTCCGGATGGGCTTACCTTCCTCAGCCCCAGGCGCCTGTGACTGCCGCAGAGAAGTAGAAATCACCGACAGGAGACTGCCCAACCACCTGCTCCGCTGCGACACAGGAGGGGGGCGGACCAATACTCACAACGAACTGCGTGATGAGTGTGTACGCATGGCGGAAGACGCGGGATTTATGACCCACAGCGAAACAACAGCATTCTGCCCAGTCACCAGGAAGAAAGCCGACATCGCCATACGGGACCGCTCGTCCGGGGCCGTTTGGATCGGGGACGTGACAATCACGGACCCCATTAGCACCCGTGACCCCAATGCGATCAAAGGGAGGGGCTGGGCGGCACGCGAAGCGGCAGACAAGAAAATATCCGACTATGACGGTTCGACGGCCTCATGGGTTGGATTCTTCCCACTGGCCGTCGAGACTTACGGATGCCCGTGCGCGGAAGTCCCCGCATTCCTCAAACTCCTTGCTGACACCACTGCCCGCAGGCACTTCAACGCCCCCCCTTCCTCTTACCAGGCCACGAAGCTGCTGCATCAGTTCCGTCAGCGTTGGTCCGTGGCGCTGCAGCGTGCTCAGTCGGTGAGCTTCATGACGAAATGCAACTTCGCGGCACAGGTGGAAAACCCACCTGTGGGGATGCCGGGAGAGGGCATGTCCCTCGGGGATTGCTTTGCAATCCTGGAGCCAGCACTGGAGCTCCCTTAGGTGGAGCGGTAGGGAGAGGGGGATGAAGGGGCGGGGTTAGTACCAATGATACATGTTCCAGGTGCCTCCTTTTTCTTCCGCGCATGTCTGTACTTTTCTGCTTGCTAATACAAGGACCGCTTAGAGAGAGAGAGAGAGAGAGAGAGAGAGAGAGAGAGAGAGAGAGAGAGAGAGAGAGAGAGAGAGAGAGAGAGAGAGAGAGAGAGAGAGAGAGAGAGAGAGAGAGAGGACCAAGGGCGGAGTGGAGGGAAGTGGGAGACGGAATGGGGTGTGAGGATGCAGCAGCAGGGTGGGATGGCACATGAGACGAGACAGGACAGCCATGTGCGCTTGGGCAGTGATTGCTAACTTCATCCCTGGTTGGTTGTACAAGGAGAGAGTGAGTGCACCCCCACTCACTGAGCACGCATGGCATGGGCTCATCAAAGGCGTCCCCATAGCCCAGTTCAAAGGAGTGCATGCCAGCTTGCATTTTGAGTTGAGTCAAAACACCCCCCTCCCCACTCACTGAGCACGCATGGCATGGGCTCGTCAAAGGCGTCCCCATTGCCCACGTTCAGGGGAGTGCATGCCAGCTTGCGCGACACGGCCAGGCGGTGCCCTCCGAAGCCCAGAAACAGCGGATCGTCCACCTCCCCCATCCCCGCCACTGTCGGTGGTGGCAGTGGAGAAAGAGAGTTTTGGGGAACAAGTGATGCAGGCAAGCAAGGGAAAAGAGGTGTCGCGAAGCAGAGTCGGTGCAAGATAGGTTAGAAAATATATGAAAAGGGATGGCACACGCACTGGTATGCTTCAAAGAGAGAAATACAAGCATTGCTGATCAGAGGAGCAATTGGCACCAAGGAAGGTGGTAGAGCTACAAAAGGGCGTACCCTTAAGGGAGTGCGGGAGGTCGTCATCCCACACCCAGGTGACCTTGTCGCCCACATGGACCGTCGTGTTGTGCGTCACGCCTGCCCGCCACGGCAGCCACGCTCCACCTGATGGGAGACAGAAAGGGAGGAGGGATTGCCAGCAATCAATTATGATTTGTCTGACCTGACGTGCCATGGTGACAGCAACACTTGGCCGTACGTCTACAAATGGAAACTCTCTGAACATACACCTCCACATCCACATGCACACGTGCATGCACCCACCACCACTACTGCCTGGCCATGAGCACCTTGAGAGCAGCCGACAGCGTCGGAGGAGACGACAGCATCATCAAAGGAGTGCAAGAGCGCATTGAGGCGTGCCGCTGCCACGTCTGGCACAGGTGTGACAGAGCTCACAGCCGCTGCCACCATCTGCACCCACCGCACCATGTGCTGCGCCGAGATCACATGCCCGCTATGGCGGAACTTGAGGTATGCAAACATCTCTGCCATGGTCATCACTTGCTTCCCATCCGCACCATACATGCGGCACTCATCCATGGTGGTGACAGGTCCCCCCAGCATGGTGCAGAGGGTGGCCACCACGTGCCAGCGCACGCTGCCCGGCCCTCCCAGTGTGTGGGAGCGCTTTGATCCGGGTCCGTGGCCCGCCAGGCAGCGGTCCTTGGCCATGGTGAAGAGAGCTCGCGACACCGCCACCTGCAGCACTCTCAGTCGCTGTTGATCCGTGGCGCCTAGGAGGGACCACGGGGAGGGCTCTGAAGGGTTTGCTACGGCTGCTGCTCCTTCTGCTGTCATCGTCGCTGCTGCCGTTGCTGTTTCTGCCGATGTTTCTGCTGCTGGGGATGGTGATGCTGACGCAGGTGCCACCTCCAACCTCTGTGCTTCCTGTGGCTGCGCTGCTGTGAGTGCAGTGACAGCAGCAGAGGCAGAGGCAGGGGAGGCAGAAGAGGCGGAAGCAGGGGCAGCAAGGGAGCGCACTGCGGCTCCAGTGGGCAGGGGGAAGGTGTCTGCGGCGCCAGAGGCAGCTGAGGCGGGCCAGCGGTCATAGCTGTGAGAGTGGTGGAAGCGGTAGAGCGCCTGAGAGCAGAGAGCAGCCATGCACCACGGATTGGGAGAGTGGCACGGGGACGAAAGGTTGTGAAAGTGAGGGTGGGAAGACTGGACGGCATGGCAGGGTGAAAATGTGGAGGTGGGTGAAAATGTGGAGCTGGGTGAAAATGTGGAGGTGGGTGAACATGTGGAGGTGGGTGAACATGTGGAGGTGGGTGAACATGTGGAGGTGGGTGAACATGTGGAGGTGGGTGAACATGTGGAGGTGGGTGAACATGTGGAGGTGGGTGATTCCCGGGGCAACTGGAGGTGCAGGCACACTAGCGAGGAGGGGAGAATAACAGCGAGCAGTCGGGACCCGCATTTGCAAAGAGGAAACCACACACAGAGAGAGGGATAACAAGTGAATCACATGTAGGGGGGTGGCAAGAAGTGGGAAGACACTCACCTTGCGGCGGCTGCTGTGCGATAAATGAGCCGTTGCTTCTGAGGCTGGGATGGGACGGAGACAGTGGGGTGCATCGAGGGGCGTCCCAGCGTGGGATGAGAAGAGCAGGGAGAGCAATGGAGCACATGTGAGGCTTAGAGCACATGTGAGGAATGGAGCACATGTGAGGAATGGAGCACATGTGAGGAATGGAGCACATATGAGGAATGGAGCACATGTGAGGAATGGAGCACATGTGAGGAGGCCGGTGTGTGGAAACAGTGGAAGGAGGCGCCGGAAGGGGAGCACTGCACGCATGCTGCCTGGCACACGCAGCTAGTGCGTACCTGAAACGTTGCATGCGGTGTTGGCAAACAACGATGCGATCTCCGGCTGGAAAAACATACGAAGGGGCGTCGGAGGGGGAGTTGTGTGGCAGGAGAGAGGAACAGGGCTGAAGTGAGCAGATGAAGAGGAAGGAGGGCAGAGAGGAGAAATGCCATGGGGGTAGGTAGGAGGCTGTATGCGGCATGGCAGGCGGGTTGCTGCATACAATTATTCATACAAGTATTGGCTCACCAGGCACGGCATGGGGCAAGGGGCGCACCAAGGGGCAAGGGGCGCACCATGGGGCAAGTGACATCGGTGTAGGTGGTGATGGAGGCGCGTGCAACGATGCACATGCGCGCACAGTCCACGAACGCCCCTGCCACCTCCCTCTCCGTGAATGGCCGCCCACAGGTCGTTGGCAGGCAGGCCACCAGCCTTGCACACGTCTGCAGCACACATGATGAACACACACACACACACACACACACACACACACACACACACACACACACACACACACCAACACACACATGCACGCATGCATAGTCAGTTGAATTGCAATCATATGTGACAGAAAGCATGCACACAATCCGCTCCAGAAGATGCGTACAGTGGTCGCATATGGAGCAGCGGTCGCATATGGCATGCTCACATCACGACACATGTCAGGCGGAGCACCAGCAGCGCCGCCACTGAGCAGCATCTGATTGGCCAGCGCCACATCATCTTCAAGCGCGCAGGACCCCCATGCGGCGAGCTCGATGGTTGAGGCCGCACCGACGACGGAGAGGCGCTGTGTGCCGGGAGGGGGTGCATGCACGGTGCCGCGGATGCCCCCCGCGGGCGCATTGAGCACCACCACCCAGTCGCCGTCCGGAATGTCCAACGGTACCGCCACCTCAACATCGCCCCGTGGGAATGGCTGAAATGACTCGTACCTGCATGCACCACATGGGGTTGGGTGGGATGGGACAGGATGGGATGGGACGGGACGGGATGGTATGGAGTGGAATGGTTGGGATGGGATGGGATGGGATGGGATGGAATGGGATGGGTTGGGATGGGATGGGATAGGATGGGATGGGATGGGATAGGATGGGATGGGATGGGATGGGATGGGATGGGATGGGATGGGATAGGATGGGATGGGATGGGATGGGATGGGATGGGATGGGATGGGAACACAGGAGGACATGGCAAGTAGAGCATAGAGGCGAGAGAAGGGCACGTACCAGCAGAGGGAGATCGGGTCAACCATGCAGAGGTTCCAGGAAGATTCGTCTGCTGCCTGCTGCGTGTCGAGGTGGGAGGAGAATCTGACAACGATGGAGGTGAGGTTGGGGAACGTGCCGCAGTCCGCCTCGCAGCCAAAGCGGCCAAACGCGGGGAACTGGAAGGGGCGGTCGCACGTGCCGTCGCCACACGTGGGATCCGCCCAGTGGCTCTGCAGGAGCAACAGGCGGGAGGAGTGGGGCCGTGAGGAGCTGACGGGGTGATGAATGTGCGGGCTGTGATGCGGGCAGGAGCGAGGCTTGGATGTGCAGAGCAGGGGACATACGCAGCAGGTGCAAGAGGAGCGATGCAAGAGGAGAGATGCAAGAGGAGAGATGGAAGAGGAAAGATGCAAGAGGAGAGATGGAAGAGAAGAGATGGAAGAGGAGAGATGGAAGAGGAGAGATGGAAGAGGAAAGATGCAAGAGGAGAGATGCAAGAGGAGAGATGGAAGAGGAGAGATGGAAGAGGAGAGATGGAAGAGGAAAGATGCAAGAGGAGCGATGCAAGAGGAGAGATGGAAGAGGAGAGATGGAAGACGAAGAAGAGATAGCGCAACGCACCTGCACGATGCTGGTGTTGAGCCAGCTGTAGAAATCCTCTGGTCCATTGAAGGTGTTGGAGGCGTCCTGACGCATGCCCTGCTCTCACAAGGGGAGAGACGCACGCAGGGCGGTGGGTGAGGAGAGGCGACTGAGAGGAGAGGTGAAGAAGGTGCGGAAAGCAAGGCAATGGCACAGCAAAAGTGATTTCATACAGGGGTTTAGCATTGGCAAGGGCAACGCATACATTCCAATTCGTGTTGAAATGGAAGCGTGCTAGAATGAAAGAATGCATGCATGCTAGAGAGAGTGGGCACTTGCATGAGTGCACGTTAGAATGAATGCGCACTAGAACTACTGCGTGTTGGAACTATCGTGTGCTCGAATCAATGCGCCTTAAATGAATGCAAGCTAGAGGAGCAGGAAAGGGTGACCGGGGAAGAGCACGAGAGGGGGGGGGAGGAGCATACCGGGGGGAAGAGAACAAAGTGTGATTGAGGGGGGGGTGGAGGCGTACTGGGGGGAAGAGGACGGAGTGTGCGGCGGTGATCTGGTAGCTGCGGGAGGAGTCGGCCTGGAGGTAGAGGATGGTGATGAAGAGCGCCATGAGCACCACGAACCCGCCCAGGTCGCGGTAGTGCTGCACGCGCTGCTGCAGCGCCACCACGCGCACGAACGCCTCTGCCACCAGCCGCGCGAAAGTGGGAGGGCGGGGGAGGGAGGGGGCGGGAAATTGGGAGCGATTACGTGGGAAAGGGCGTCACGGCACGGGAAGTTGAGGCGGTTGCGAGCAGCAGCGAGAGCGACGGTGCCGGTGACGCGCAACGCCAAAGGCGCCCACAGCCCATCAGTAAAGCACCGCTCTGAACCTGCGCGCACCTTGCAGCACCTCTCGGTCCATCTCGTCCATCTCCGCGTCCTGCAGAACGTCGCTCGCCGACCGCGGCAAGCCGTTGAAATCGCCGCGCGCCATGGTCTTCCCCGTCGTATCCTCCGTCAAACTGCGCTTCAATAAGGCCCCCGCCGCGGTCGCCTTTCCCTCTCCGCCCTCCGCGTCCTCGCCGTCCGCGCCATCCGCGCAATCCGAGCAGCTCTCATCGGCGCGCGTGCTTGCCTGCCTGATTTTCTTGCGGCAATACCGCAGGAAGCCCCGCAGCCCCCTCTCTTCGTCCGCTGCGCTCTCGTGACTGCTTGTGCTGCTGCTGTTGCCGCTGCTGTCTCGCGCTCCCCTTGTCTTCGAACCCTCTCCGCCAGCTCTCCCTTCCTCCGTCAACCTCTCGGCCGCTCCGCGTTCCGCGTGATCCCCTCCCAAGTCCCCGTCGCCGCCGCAGCCCTGCTCTTCCGCATCTCTCTCTGCGACTTGACTGAACGACGAGTTCTCTTCGACACGTGTCATGAGCTCCGCATTTTGCGGCGCGTATCCATAGCTATCGAGGAAATCCAAGTTGTGCTGCTCGTTGCTGCGAGACCCTGAAGCCTTGCGCCTTTCAGAGGCGGAGGGGGGGAGGGCGGAAGACTTGGAAACTGGCGGAGTGGAAGGGAAAATACACGTGCTTTCACGTGCTTTCTTGAAAACCGGAAGGCGCACAAAGAAGACCACAAGAAAAAACTCGTAAAGCTGCATAGGTAACCCGCCCTCACAAACGCATGTTTTCAGCTACTGCATTCGTAGTAAGTACTAGCCTTCACAGGCAAACGTGGTGCTCAGGCTCACCTGGAAAAAGCGACAGATTTGGATCGAGCCCACATGCGGTAATTGGCCGCCTCGTACGCCTCGAACTTCTCGTCCAGCAAACTCTCAGAGCGCGTTAGCACCGCTCCGTCTCTTGCGCCATTCGCCTCCGCCTTCTTCTTCGCGCGCACCACTGCGACCGCCTCCGCCATCGCTACCACGGCGAGGCAAGATCTGCTCGGAATTAGCTACGACGGGGCTTTACAACTATAAGTTTCTAGTACGCCGCAACTATAGTACCTTATAACGCGTCATTGCTCTGTGTGCTTAGCAGTTGTTAGCAGTTGGATATGCAAGGATGCTTCAAGGAGGGTGTTCAAGTGAGGAGCTCGACATATTTTGAGGGCGGTGAAGCGCCTAGGATGACTCAGGTCGAAGTTCCGACAGTCCTTTCCAGCCATACGCTTGTTCGCTTTGACGGTTGTGGTCGACATCCACACAATTGAGATGAGACGCCCCGCCAGAGATTGAAGGGGGGGTGTAGAATCTACGTACGGAGCACGGGACGGGACGCGACGGGTCACGGGAGCCACGTACGGGATGCCGAAATAATTCACTTTCAGAATGTATGGCTGACAGGAAAAAATTTCCTGAACTTACAGCCAACCTGAGGTCGTACGGATTCCAAAAATGGTAGATACACCTAGCCCGCGCCATTTTCAATCCCCCCAATTTCAAAAGGTTTGTCGCCACCTCTGGGGATGGGGGGCAAAACTGAACAGTAGCAAGGCATATTTGCGGTCTATATGCACTGACGCGTCAGCAGCATTCCCAACTCTTTGGAGAGACAGAATTCAGACTGGACGCGAAAATGATGTGTAGGTTTTGGTCAGAAATCCGCCACATACGTGGAGGGAAAATCCGCCCTGTCAGCACTCGCAGCCAGGTGCTGACTCACTGCACAAATATCCCACGGGCAAGTGGCAAAATCGCGGCTCGGTACCGTCTTTTTGAAATTAGCGCGGGCTACGTGTAGTAGCCGCTGATCAGGTTCTGTCGGCATGTTTTGGGATACAAGTTGCAAGGTGGTTTCGCCACCACCGCGAGGGTGCAGTTCTTGCCTTGCCCTGTCAGTCATCCTCCTCTCACGTTCTGACATAAGAGGGGTCTTCCCCTACTGTACACTTCGCACTGTCAGGTGTTCAGTGTGTGCTCATTCAAATTTACACACCAACAACTCGCTTCGCTTGTAGTCCGTATTTACACACGGTATAAGTCTTCTCAACATTGCCTATGACCCACTAACAGAGGTTGAAACTTGCATTTTTTCTTAACGCCCGCATCTTAGAATGCCTGACTTTTGCACCAGTTGAAGGAGAAACAATTTCTCTGTTGGCGCCAAGTCACACCCGGGGTAACGGCATCTGGACGGGCTCAGGAATCAAGAATGCAAGCGAAGAGCAGTTGAGCGGTTTGCCTGCCTGACAAGACAATGCCAGTCGCATGTACCGGTAACTTTTATTGACTTCCTGACAAGCTTGCCAGAATATAGATCACTAATGGTACAGGATAGTTGTGACGTGAGGCCTTATTGGCCAACCTAGAAGCACCAACAAATCATGATCTACATGTGGAAGGCTGTCCTTCCGCTTCCTAGAAGTACAATATCATAATTTAGCGCCCTGCGTGCTCGGTGCAGAGGCTGGGACAGATTTGTAGTAGGAGGGGCAGACTGCTGGGAAGAAGACTCGCCGTACCCCCTCCGCCTTGATGATTGGCACAATCAGCTGAACAGCTCCCTGCAGGAACAGCCAAAACCGCAAACGAGGGGGGAGGATGCTTACATCATAACACAGCAAAGCCTCAGCTTATCTCATGAATGGATCGCACAGATGCATGAGAGTCCTGGGGCACAACACCTGCATGGATTTCCCGCACTGCAGTACCTGCCTGACCCGTACCAAATGTAAGGTGCACGAGCGTACCTGTATCAAGCGTGCGCCGAGCCAGACACGGCCAGGCTTGGGGAGGGGCAGGAGGAGGCGCGCGAGAGCAAAGAATGCGACAGCGAAGAAGTGCAGCACGAGGCTCAGCGGCTGTGGGTTGAGGCCTGAGAGCAGCGAGATGGGGCCCTCTGAGCACGCCCCGCCCAGCTGCAGGTAGTCAAAACACGCCTGCAATCGGGGGAGGACCGGAGGTTGGGGGGCAGGGGTGTGAGGATGGGAGGGGTTGACAATTGAGGTTTGCTGTGGGTTTGGTGGGCTGGCGTAAATGCTGTTGATTGAGTGGGTGTGGTGCAGTGAGGTGGCGGGTGAGTGGCAGGGAGCTGTGGCAGCAGCAGACAATATGGGTAACAGTAACGTGGCAGCGAGTAGTGCGAGGGGAGGGTGCGGATGGGGGAATGCATGGTAACAGCAGTGGAAGGCGTGGCAGGGGAGGTGGGGAAGGGAAGGGAAGCTGACCTGGCGTGGCGCATGGCCATCATGGCCTCATCCTTGGCGGCACAGAAGATTTTTGAGGTGCCGCAAAAGAGGGGAGGGGGGAAAGTGAGGGGGAGGGAGGTGGGCGGGGCAATGTACCTGGCGCATGGCCATCATGGCCTCGTCCTTGGAGGCGCAGAAGACCCGGTAGAGTGCGATGGAGAGCGTGTTGATGGTCGCTGCTATGGGCTGCACCACATGCATGGCATAGGTGGAGAGCACGGCACATGGGGTGCACCACATGCATGGCATAGGTGGAGAGCACAGCACATGGTGTGCAGGAAACAGGAACCAATGTATTAGGACAAGCTTCATGTGATGGGTGGTTGGAGCAAGCAACTGTTAGCACGAGCAAGAAGCACATGTATGCTTATCAATTCCATGCCATGCACCATCGCATGCTCACATGACAACAACTCATTGCATCACTCACAGCCTGTACAGCCCAAACCACTGACACACCAGCGCACACACACACACAAGTGCGGACACACAGACGCGCACACGCGGACGCACCTTGCGGCGCGTGTAGAAGGCCTCGGCGTATTCACAGACCGCCCGCGTATTGCGGAAGTCCTTGAGCGGGCGGAGGATCTGAGTCAGCACTGACACGTCAGACAGAGCCACTGTCATGCCGCCACCTGTCGTGCGGGGCATGAAGAAAGCACAAAGAGACAAGCAGCACGATGGCATGGGGCAGAGGCTGGCGAGCAGTAAGGCGGAGGCGGGCGAGGGCGCGGGAGTCACGGGCGAGCGCAGCTCGGAATGAGAGGGAAGCATGCACGAAGAAACCAAGAGAATAAAAAAAAAAACAAGAAACCTGAAACCTGTGGCAGAAGGAGGAGGAACGCAACTGAGTGGCAGCAGGAGGAAGAGGCACAAGAAACCTGTGGGTCGTAAGGTGTCATGTGATAGTGTGGGGGCTGCAAGCAACGCACCTGTGAGCGGGTGTCGCATGTTGAACGCGTCGCCCATCAGCAGCGCGCCGGGACGGGTGACGGGGACAGCTGGCATGATGCGATTGGGCATGCACCGGATGTCGCCCGCCCGCACCGCCTCTCGGAACGGCCCCTGCAGCTGCTTCGGTAGCTGGGGGGTTGGGGAGGAGAGGCGGGGGAAGGGGAGAGGGTGCGGAGGAATGGGGATGGGAGTGAGAACAACCCGAGGTGAATGCGGATGCTGAACGAAGCACGGGAGTGAGAGACGCATCAGCTGAGAGGATTGGCGCGCAATAAGCTGCATTGTAAGAGAGCGAAGAGCGCAGGCAGGGGAGAAGAGGGGAGGGGAGGGGAGGGGCGGGGAGGGCAGAGGCATGCGGGTCGTACCTGCGGGAGGACGTTCGAGAGGAGGTAGTCCGCCATGTCCCCCGAGGCGATGGAGGGCACCTTGGTGCCGGCGGGGATGTCGACGAGGCAGCGCACCTCCGTGCTGCTGACGGGGTAAAAGAGCACGGGCGACGGGTCCGCCAGCACCACGTGGCCGTAGTTGGGGTGCGGCAAGGCGCAGTCGCGCAGCAGCAGCCCCACGAACGACGACGGCACGTCCACCTTGGACTTGGAGATGGAGCGGCGGAGGTTGGAGAAGCAGCCGTCACACACGAACGTCAGCGGCGCCAGCATCTCGCCCTCCTCTGTCTCGCCCTTCCCGCCCACCACGCTTGCCTCCTGCACGCTGCCCGGCGCGCTGCCGGGTGCGCGCTTGGCGGCGCGGTAGCGCACGCCCGTGACGCGGTCGCCGTCCTCCAGCAGGCCCAGCACCGTCGCCTCTCTCAACGTCACTCTGCTCGCATCGCACCGTGGGTGGTGAGGAGAGAGGCAGCGGGGGAAAGATGTGAGAGAGGGAGAGAAAAATCAGGTGAGGAGTGAAGGCATCCTACTCCACAATGCGTCCATCCAGCGCATGTATTCCCTAAAATAACTCGGCGCATCAGCCGGCTCCTTGACAAGCAAAACGCATCTCACGGCCCCGCATCAACCTGCCATCACCTCGCCCGTGCCAACGTAACCGGATGATCTCTTCTTTCTCCCAAGCAGGTACCCCCGACCCTAACCCTGGCCGTGATCAGCCATTATCCCAATTTTCATCAGCCGCAGCCCTGGCCTCATTAACCGTAGCGCCTGCCAGATCCCAGTCCCGTACGCACGTGGGCAGCGACGCCGCCTTCTCGCGCAGCCGCTGCACGAACCGGCCGTTGTGGAACCCGCGCCCCGCCACCTTCCACATCTCGTCGCCCGCCGCGCTGCCCGGCGCCTCGAGGCGGTGGCCCGCGAAGAGCATGTGCAGCTGCGCCGTGGAGAGCGTGGGGTACGACACCTTGCAATCGCCGCCGTCCATGAAGAGCGCGTAGCCGTCCACGCGCTGCGCGTCGATGCCGTCCACGCAGTCTGCGCACACACGGGTGCCACGGCAACGTGAGCACCGACGAGCGAAACGCAGCGTAGAAGCACGGCCAGATCACCGAAGGACAATGTGGGGGAAGGGACATCGGATCTTCAAGTAACTTGCACGAACACAGAGTACCTTCGTATGGCGCAATCCCATGAACTAGAGATGGCCTTACAATGGGACGTAAATAGCTGTGCAACATACCTTGCATGCCCAGCTCGACGAGCTTGAGATAACCGCCGGGCTGCAGCAACTCGCCCACGATCCGATCTGGCTCCGACAGATCCCTCTCCAATACCAACACTCGCCGTCCCGTCTGCCGCACAGAACCGCACAGCACCAAGTTAATGACAGATCAGGAAATGCGAATTCGAGTTACGATGTTAAGTGGTCGTCGCATAGGCGCCAAGCGGTCACAGTTCACGCTACTTTACGGTTAGGCTAGGAAAGGGTCTCGCCTAACCTTTCCGAGGGAGTAAGCGAGCGCGCATCCCGCAATGCCTGCACCGACCACAAGCGCATCGTATTCCTCCTTGCCACCGCCCCCGATGCACGCGCCGTCGCTGGTCTGCTCCGCGGCGCTGCTCTGATCTACTCGCGCATCGTGCCGCCCAGTGTCAGTTAGTCGCTCCAACGGCATTTCTTCTAACGGCGTGGCACTAGCGAGCGCATCTCGTTGTTTGTCGCGCGAGTATTGCATCGAGATGTACGTGGCGGCTACTAACAAAGCTAGCGTCCACGCTAGCGTGACCGTGCCGATCCCGTCCACCACGCTCCAAAACGATGCCGTCAACGACGACATATCCGCCATTGCGCGCAGACACCTCACGCTCTCGGATCTAGCGCTAACTAGCTAGTGCTTCGCGAACACGGGAGTGTCCGCGTAACTGTGAGTGCCACAAAGGCATGGGAAGAGCAAAAATCTTCTGTGCAACGCAGTCTACCTGAAGGTGGCCAGCATTGTCTAAGGGTTAAAGCCAGTCACTAATGGGACTGGGCTGGACCACGCAGATGAGCGGCTGAACGGGGTTGGGGGGAAGAGATCTAAATTTCTCCAGCAGGGGTACTGTACCACAAATCGCTGCAGGGCTGGTCGGGAATGCCTGGTTTTGCGCGCCAGCACATTCTTGGGGATTGAGTTCAGCTGGAATCGACGGCGTAGAGCAGGAGTACCCTCGCTTCGTGGCACGTGGCTCCTTGTAACTCGTTAAACAGCTGGCGGGAAACTGGGTGGTGAATCGGGGTCAGGAGGGGAACGGGGGAAGTCTCACACGTAAATCTCCCGGTAGATTCAGCCGCACAATGGGAGCCAATGCCATCCATCGCTGCTGGCACGTGTGGCGCAAGTATGAAATCATAGAACCTTCTGAAGCCGCCAATGTTTCAAGGACGCGTTCTTTCTGCTGCAATTATTCACACACCCCAATTGACCTCAAGCAACTGACTAGTGTCGGTTTGTGTGTCGGTATTTCTAAATCCTTAAATTCTTATGTGAAAAGGCATACGAGATGATCAACTTGACTACCAAAAGAATCCGGTGAGGCTCATTCTAGCG
The DNA here is from genome assembly GCA_947470075.1 of Closterium sp. Yama58-4. Taxonomy (NCBI): domain Eukaryota; kingdom Viridiplantae; phylum Streptophyta; class Zygnematophyceae; order Desmidiales; family Closteriaceae; genus Closterium; species Closterium sp. Yama58-4. The sequence goes on along the minus strand of CANIUD010000121.1, from coordinate 147,183 downwards.
CGGATGTTATATGGCTTCTGGCATTTGTGGGCACGACATCAGCGCAGGGGTCTGCTTGTTCGCTCTCGTCTTAGTTGTTCGCCAACTAGCAGATACTGTGGAAGGAAGGGATAGGTTTGTGCCAGACACAGTCACGTCGCATGCTTTCGCGTCTCAAAGCGTTTTGGTCCTTCATCTTGTGTGCCGAGTAGGAACTTCGCGATTATCGAAAGCCCCAATGGCGGCAGCACCAGAGCACGTGGATGGCGTGTATCCACCCGCACCAAGCGCTGGAGATCGTGACGTAGATTACACGCAGTCTTCAATCCCGGCCGTTAATTCTGAAGGCTTGGTTCCAGGGTTGCCTGTGGTGAGCAATGACGGAAGCGGAACCGTAGCCGGTAACGTTAACGGAGACGGAGGCTTAGGCAGAGACGGAGGCATGGACGGAGGCGGCGGAGCGACGGGGTTGGAGGATCAGACGGCCGGCGGAGACCAGAGCGTGGCGACGCCGATGACGGAGCGCAAGCGGGAGAAGCAGATGGAGGTGTTCGTGGGCGGGCTGGACAAGGACGCGTCGGAGGAGGACGTCAAGCGCGTCTTCGGCCGCGTCGGCCAGATCGCGCACGTGCGCCTGCCGCGTGACGCCGCGACGGGGCGCAACAAGGGCTACTGCTTCGTGCAGTACGCCACTGAAGGCGCCGCGCGCCGAGCTGCCGCTGAACTGGACCGAATAGTGGTACGCACCCGTCGCCGTTAGAAAAGCCCTGGTTTTAGTTGGCCCTGGTTTTCGAGGTTTTGGTTTTGGTTTTAGTTGGCCCTGGTTTTGGTTTTTTTCGGCGTGAGACGCCCGTCCCTTGCAACACTCGGCCTGTTCTGTCCTGTTATCAATATTTTCGGTCCTTATCTAGTTTTCTCACTCTCCTATGTCTCTCCTCCCTCCTTTCACGTGGCATGTGGCGCGTGTGCAGGTGCGGGGGAGGCCGGTGGGGGTGTTGGGCGGCGAGCAGGAGGACACGTTGTTCATCGGGAACATCAACAAGACGTGGTCCAAGGCCAAGGTCAGTCACGCTACAGGGTTACCAAAAGCACTTCAAGGCTGGGGAGAGCGCGGCTAGCGGCACTCTGCTCGGATCAGGACAGGGAGGCGATTTTAGGGTTCTTGGCCTTCGAGCCATCTGCATTTCACTTCATTCCATTTCACCTGCCCCACTGCCGTCTGATTCACCCTGTTCACTTTTTGTTTCAAATCGTCTTCCATCCCCGTCGTCTCCGCCGTTTGCTGCGAGCGCGCTGTGTGTGGCAGATAGAGGCGGTGCTGGCGGGGAGCGGCGTGGGGGCGTGGGAGGCGCTGACGTTCATGGAGGATCCGCAGCACGCGGGGCACAACCGCGGCTTCGCCTTCCTCGAGTTCGCCTCGCACCGCGCCGCGGCTGCCGCCAAGCAGCGCCTGCAGCAGGCGGACGTGAGCCTGGGCGTGGACCGCCCGCCCCGCGTGTCGTGGGCCGCGCCCCTCAACGAGCCCGACCAGCGCGTCATGGCGCAGGTGCGCGTGCAGTGCATTGCAGGCATGGCGCAGGTGCGTGCGAGCATGGCGCAGGTGCGTGCGAGCATGGCGCAGGTGCGTGCGAGCATGGCGCAGGTGCGTGCGAGCATGGCGCAGGTGCGTGCGAGCATGGCGCAGGTGCGTGCGAGCATGGCGCAGGTGCGTGCGAGCATGGCGCAGGTGCGTGCGAGCATGGCGCAGGTGCGTGGGGTGGCGCAGGCATGGTGCGGGTGCGCAAAGGGGCGCAGGCATGGGACAGGTGCGGGGGGACAATGGTAGGCACGGGGCATGGAATGTTGCTGAAGGTAGTAGTCGCTGTGTCCCTCATGTCACTGCGCCCCTGTTGCTTCGCAAGTGTCATCATCCCCCCGCATCCGTCATTCCCCTTCACCCACCTACATCTCTCCCCCCTCCCCCGGCGGGCAGGTGAAGAGCATCTTTGTGGACGGCATGCCGCCCTCGTGGGACGAGCCGCGGGCGGCGGGGTTCTTCGGGCGGTACGGGCAGATAGAGCGTGTGGTGCTGGCGCGCAACCTGCCGTCCGCCAAGCGGCAGGACTACGGCTTCATCAACTACACCACACGCGATGCCGCCCTTGCTGCCATTGCCGCCCTCAATGGCTCGCAAGTTGTCGATGGAAACTTCCAGGCAAGTGTTCTCATGCCCTTGTGCGCTGTGCATGCCCCCTGTTGCATTTTCATGCCGCGCATTTTCTTCTCTGCTTTCCCATGCCCCGCGCTCATCACCTTGTTCCGCTCACTGCCCCCACCCCACCCCCTTCTTCCCCTGTGCGCGTCTCACCCGCTACATGTCCGCTTGTCGCCTCTTCCCTTCCCCCCTTCGTCCCTTCCCCGCTTCCCGTGCAGATGAAGATGCGGGTGACTCTGGCCAAGCCCCAGGACCGCAAGCCGCGCCACCCGCCTCCTGGAGGCAGGGCGGGCGGGGGGGAGCAGCGCCGGGCGGACTTTGGGGACGGCAGCGTGACGGCGCTGCTGGAAGCGCTGCGGGAGCAGGCAGAGCGCGAGGAGCGCGGGGAGGGCGCGCAGGGGGCGCAAGCTGGGGAGGGGAGAGGCGCAGGAGCGGATGTAAGACAGGAGGGTGGTGGCGATGGGGGGAGCGGAGTGGGGACGGGCAGTGCACTGGTAGGGGGGTTGGGGGAAGGGGAGGGGGCGAAACAGGGAGGAGGAGGAGGAGGAGGGGTGGGGGAGCAGGAGGGAGGGTTGGCAGGGAGTGCAGCGGCAGCAGTGGAAGCAGCGTTGGCAAATGAATCCAAGGGCGCGGGTGACGGCGGGGAAGGGGATGTGGAGGGGGAAGCAGGGGAGGGAGCAGAGGGGGAAGCGGGGACGCCAGGGAAAGCGCGTGCGGGGGAGAGGGAGGGGAAGAACACGGCAGGGCTGAATCGGTTTGAGTGTGCGGTGTGTGTGTTTGGGTCGGACGACGAGAGCGAGTACCTGACCCACCAGCTATCGCGCGTGCACAGCATCGTGAGCATGTTCCGACAGGACCTGAAGCTGTCCAACAAGACGCCCCTCAGCATGCTCAATGAACTCGCCATGCGCAACAAGATTGAGGTGCGCTCGCCTTGCCATGTCATGCGCAACCGGAGTGAGCGGCCACCCTGCCGTGCCCCTGCCTGCAGTGGTTGCATTGCAACAATGCCTTCGCGTCCAGCTGCCGCTTCAGTCATCCTATCCGCATGAGCATTTCATTCCCGTCCCCATGCCACCTATTCCTGCCCGCCCCTGCCAGGTGACATACGAGCTCAAGGGCGAGCCCGCAGGCCCCTTTGACGCGTCCGCGTCCCTGGGTGGAGGCCCCAACGCCGTGCCGTGGGTGTGTGGGGAGGCGCGCGCGGGCATGAAGCTGCGCGCCAAGCAGATGGCGGCAGCAGCGGCGCTGGAGGCGCTGCTGCAGGCGGGCGTGGGGGAGAGTGAGCTCACCCGCCCGGGGCAGGCGCGGCTCAAGCAGATGGGCAGGGGGAAGGGCGGGAGAGGCTCGCCTGGAGGGGCGCAGCGGGGGGGGCGAGGGGCGTATGGGGGGCGCGGAGGGGGGGATAGGGCGCGAGGGGATAGGGATGGTGGGGGTTATGGGGGATGGGGGAGTGGGGATGTGGGAGGGGGAGTGGGTGGGTATGGTTCGTTGGGGGTGTATGGGGGAGGGTCGATTGGTGGGGGTTTGGGGGAGGCGGGGGCGGGGGAGAGCTATGCGGAGAGGTTGGGGCGCATTCAGGGCATGCACTATGTGATGCGCTCTGGCCTGCCTCCTGTCTCGCCCACCGTGCAGCCTCTTGCTCCTCCTGCCGCCCCACCGCTGGGTGCGAGCTTGGGGGCAGCAGCAGGGGGATATGGTGCTCCCAGCACGGCTTATGCCGGCTCTGGGGCTGCAGGGGCTGCTTATGGGGGGCAGTATGGTGGCGGCCAGTACAGTGCGGTGCAGTACGGTGGAGCGCAGTACGGAGGCAAGTATGGAGGGGCTTCATATGGTGGCTCACAGTACAGTGCGGTGCCGTACGGTGGAGCGCAGTATGGAGGGGCGCCATACGAGGGGCAGTATGGGCGAGCGGAGGGAGCAGCGAGTGGAGTGAAGCGGCCGTACCCCCCTGCTGACAAACCTGACGCCCTTGTGAGCTCCACCTCCCACCGATCCTCCCCTCTCCTCACCTCACCGTGCCTCCCTCTTCCCATCCTTGCCCTTCACCTCATCCCCTCGTTCCTGTAATCGTTGCCTTCACCCCTCCCTTCCCCCCGCGTTCCCCCCCCCCCTGTGTGTATGCAGCATGCCAGTCAGCGGCCTCGCACCGACCCCTACGCTCCCCCGGCCCCCCCAACGCGCTCTGCCTATCCCAACCCGCCGCCCGCACACCCCTACAGCGCTCCTCCGCCTGCCCACCCCTACTCCACACCCCCCTCTCATCCCTACACCAACCCACCCCCTGCACACCCGCCCCCCTCCAACCCTCCTCCCTCCTACCCCTCTGCCCACACCTACCCCGCCCCACCCTCTTACCCGCCGTCCTACTCCTACCCTCCTGCCCCCACTGCTCCATATGGTGCTGGGGGTGCATCATCATCAGCAGCACCAGCGCCAGCACCAGCGCCGCCTCCGTACTACCAGCAGCAGCACCCGCAGGCACAGCAGGGGGCCGGGGCGGGCAGCAGCGGCAGTGCAGGTGGTGCAGAGCGGTGAGTGCTGTGGGCGGCGCTTGTGAATGCGAGGAATGCACACGCGTTCTCGCCTTGTCTGCTGCTGGTTTCATTCCAAGTCCTCCTTGTCCTATTGTTGTCCAAGTCCCTCCACTGCGTCTCCCACCACATGCCACTACTTTCTTCCCTCCCCTTCCTTTCTTGGCCCTTGTCTCTCCTTCCCTTCCCTCCCCTTGTCGTCGTTCTGCGTGTGATGTGATCATGCCCATACCAGCTCGTACGCGCACTCTCACCACTACTCCACCCAGCCGCCGCCGCCGTCACAGCAGCAGCAGCCCTATCAGCAGCCATATTCGCACCAGCAGGCGCCACCGCCACAGCAGCCATACCAGCCCCCATACCAGCCGCCATACCAGCCGCCACAGCAGCAGCAGCAGCAGCAGCAGCAGCGGCAGCAGGCAGCGGATCAGAAGCGTCCAGAGGCGCATGAGCAGCAGCAGTCTGCAGCAGGTGGGGGGACAGAGAGAGGCCGCGGTGGAGAGGGAGGGGAAGGGAAGCGAGAGGAGGCAGGACAGGGGGGCTATGCAGGAGGACCGCCCCCTCCCAGCACCACCAGTGGCAGCGGCTACGGGGGTGCGTATGGGGGCGCGTATGCAGGGCTGTATGGTAACACCCATGCTGCCACCACTTCCGCCGCTCCTGCTGCTCCTGCCGCCCATTCTTCAGCAGCGCCGCCCGCTCAGTCTCAGCCGCCGACGTCTGCCGGCCAGTCCCCTGCGCCTGCAGGTGGTGCGGGCGGTGGCGGGGGGGCAGCAGGTGCAGGGGGTGCGACGGGGACGAGTGCGTACGGGCAGTATGCCTCGGTGCCCACCACCTACTACTGACCACCGCTCTGCCACGCCGCTCACCTGCTCGCATGCCCCAGGTAACATGTCCTGCTTCTTGTGCTTGCACTTGCTTTCCGTGCTCGTCCCTGTTGATTCACTGTGGCCCCGTGTAGTCCCGGCCGTCTCAACCTCTCTGGTGGGCTGCTGTGCCGTGCATTGGTACTGGTCGGCCTGCCTCCTCGGTGCTGTGTCGCATCCCTCTGGACGCACGCATGCTTTGCCGTGTCCCTGCATGTGTGTGTGAGTGGTCACACGGGGCAGCACCATCCTCTGCATGCTTCCCAGCAATCACAAGGCTGTTTGTCACATGTGTGCTCGTGCCTCTGTGTCTCTACTTCTCTTGCTACCCCTTCGCATCTGTTCCCTTGTTCCTCTCTCTGCCATTGCCCCTGTCTCACAATCCTTGCGAGTTGATTCAAAAGCCACCTCGTGTGCCAATGTTAATGTCTGTCCCCCGCAAACCTACCTGCAGCAGACACGTGTGTGTCTTCTACCAGCCAAGAGTCGGTTCGGGCTTCACCAGCCCGAACCTTCATTTGAATGCAAAACTGAAACCTCACTGATCGCCAACGCTGAAAGCGAATGTTGAAGGTGTATTGTGAAGCGGCCTGCTTGCTTCACAAGCAGTGCGCTGGTGCTCATGGCAGCACGCTCCAAAGCATCGCTGCTCGCACGGACTGGTGGCTCCTGTCTGAAGCGCAGCACAGCAGCACAGCAGCTGCGGTCTGTGACACACACGCAGACCACAGCAGCTGCTTGCTCTGGATGCTTTGTGTGCTGCCTGATCTATCCTGGAAAACATCACTTTTTTCCAAGCTTAGTTGAAGCTCGTAACCTTAGACTTCCGTTCTCTCCAGGTTTCCTGGGAAGAACCATATCTCGCGCATCATAGCTACTTTTTTTGTTTCTAGGTTTTGCTTTCTTAGGTGTGATGCTGTGTGCCCCCCTTGCCTTTCACAATCTGCCAATGCGGTGCATTCTGTTTGCACCACATGGTTGTGACATGCCATTGAGACGGTAGACCAACTACAGTGATGATGTCAGTGATTGCATCCAAAAGTTAGGGAGCAAATATGTGGTGACATCTTTCCAGCTGAAAAAATTGGCATAGGGCAGTGTTGTTATTTGAGCCCATTGTCTACGAATCAGTCAGGGAGTCTGTTTGCCTCTTCTGTTTTGGATGTACTCAATGACAAATTAAGACGGATGCATTTCCATCACATTCCCAGTCATCTCGAAAGGTACATGTGGTAGTGCACGTAGCCCAAGTGGTGCATCTAGGAGGTTTTGCAGGGCTATTCATCCCACCCACAAACCATACCGCACAGCACAACCCTTCAAAAGTTAAGGATGTGCAAAGCAAAGCACTGAGAATGACCCGTATGCCTCCTCAATGCTTGTGTATCTTGCTTGAATGTAGAAAGTTCATCCATTTCTTCATATGAGAAACGTTTCCAGTGCTATTCCACGCAAGAGTTCCAGTCCAACCAGCAGGCTATCTCCAGGCTCTCAAGGGTTATGAAAGGATGCTGTTTGTCAGCTTCATGCTCTTAAAGGTATGATGAGATTAGGTCAAAGGGGGGGGTACAAGGAGAATGTCGAGGGAAATTTTGTACCCCCTAGTGCTACCCCACTAAAGCCTAGATCAATCTAGCACAGATATAACATTTGACACACCCCCATAGGCAAAGTGGGGGAGAACAAGGGGTCACAAGACCAGTCAAGAGAAGCAAAGCAAGCTCAGGGTGGATCACAACGTCACCACACACTCTGAGAAAAAAGCAGAGGGCCACAAGGCCAGTTCACATGCAGAGGTATATAAGCAACAAAAACAGCACAGTGATCACTACCTAGCAGATGTAAGCATGCAGGTACATATATATATGGATCACAGTACAAGCAAAGCCAACAGCAAGTGTGGAAACGTAGGCACAAGACCTAACAAGGTACAAAAGCGCTGATGATCACCAGACGGAAGTGCCTTGGTGAATATATCAGCAGTGTTGGCCCGAGTGGCCACGTGTGCAAGTCGAAGCTGACCACGCTGCTGCAACTCTCGAGCCAGGAAGTAACGCAGAGCGATGTGCTTCGTTCTGTGCTCCAGTCTGTGCTCCTCACACAAGGCAATGGCAGCCTTGTTGTCGACGTACAGAACTGGAGGAGAACGAGGCCGCTCTCCCAAGTCGGTCAGCAGGTAGGTGAGCCAGCGCAACTCCTGAGCAGCCATGGCTGTGGCGTAGATCTCAGCCTCACAACTGGAGCTGAGAACAGAAGACGAGCGAGTAGAACGCCAGGAAACAGAACCAGAGCCAAGGCTGAAAGTGTAACCCTGTGACGACCGCTGCGTAGCTTGGTCGTCAACCCAAGAAGCGTCTGAGTGCCCAGTGAGGACCACGTCTCTCCGTCCTCCAAGCACGAGCCCCATGCCCGATGTACTGCACAAGTAGCGCAGTACCCTCTTCGCAGCATCCCAGTGCACCTTTCGGTGCCGACCAGGAGCCACGTAACGGGCCAGAAGGCCAAGGGGGTACGCAAGGTCAGGACGAGTGCAAGTCATCAGGTACATGAGGCAGCCCACTAGCTCTGGGTAAGGACCACTCGGCTCTACGGACTCGTCCGAAGGTGGAGCTGATGTCAGAACTAGCTGTAGAAAGTAAGAATGAAGAAAGGAGAGTTTGCACTAGCAGCAGTTGGCATACATATAGGAAACCCTAATTGGGTTGTACTCACTATACAATACCCCACTACAGGCTAGAGCATAATATTTTGACACACCCCCATAGCCAAAGTGGGGTGTAATCAGCAGAGAAAGCAAAGCAGTACAAGCTCAGGGTGGATCACAATGTCACCACACATTCTGAGCACAAGTTTAAGAAGCAATAGTTTAAAGTGCACAATTATGAGCAAAGCTAGAGGCAGTTACAGAGGGCAAGTGAGGAGGAGGAGGGCTGGCGAGAGGAGAGAAGAGTGGAGGCGACGACTGAAGCTGCAGACACACGGGCAACAGACGGCTCTGGTGCAACTCTAGTGGCTACCGGGAGCAAGGGCCCCGGAATACAGGAGTAACAGGCTCTGCGTCTGATCAGCAGCGACAGGAGCAACGGACCCACGGGCGACAGGTGCAACCGGCTCTCTGAGCTACCGGTGGCTATCAGAACCCCGGAATACAGGCGCTGCAGACGACACGACGGCTGCCTCCACCCAACCTCCTCCAACTGTCCCACACCCCCCAACACACACCCCCTGCTGAAACCCTAGCTCCACTCCCATGGCACCCCCCTTAAACCCTAAACCCTCGGCTCCCACACACCCACCCCCCTGAGCAGCAGCTGCAGCAGTGGGAGACGGAGGAGGAGGAGGAGCAGGGGACGGCTGACAGAGACGGCACCCACATACGCTTCACCCCCAAACCCTAATTCAGGAGTACGGGCAGCAGCAGGGGTGGGGCGCCGTCAGAAGCGCGAGGGACGGCGTGCAGCTCAGTGGGAGAGGAGACCGGGCGCCCGCGGGCCAGGCGCAGCCCGTACGAACCGCGCGCAGGCGGCCCGAGGCGCGCGCGGGCCAGGCGCAGCCCGTACGGGCCGCGCGCGGGCCTGGCGCAGCCCGTACGAGCAGCGCGCGGGTTGTACGGGCCGCGCGCGGGCCTGGCGCAGCCCGTACGGGCCGCGCGCGTGCAGGACAGGCCGCGCGCGGGCCTGGCGCAGCCTGTACGGGCCGCGCTCGTGCAGTACGGGCCGCGCACGGGCGACGGGGGCGACGCGCGGGTCCCCGGGGGCGCTTCGGCGGGCGACGGGGGGAGAAAACCGCCGCGCGCCTCGGGGCGCACGGCGGGCAGAAAACCGCCGCACACCTCGGGGCGCACGGCGGGATGAAAAATCCGTCGCACGCCACGAGGCGTGCGACACACAGAGTAGCAGTAGCAGTAGCAGTAGCAGCGGAAGGCTTAGGTGGTGGGCCCACCCACAGGATCGACCCAGGAGGGTCGACCTGCTCTGATACCATGTCAGAATCCCAGTCACTAACCACTGGGATAAAAGGGCTTGTTTATATAGCGGGTGAGTGCGCCCATAACCCCCCAGGCCGACGTGCCTGTAACCCTTCCCTAGGATCATCGGGGATCCCCAGTGGACCTCTGACACCCCCCCGCACTGGGATGCCCGAAGTGCACACACCGGGAATCGAACCCGAGACCTTCGCTCTGATACCATGTCAGAACTAGCTGTAGAAAGTATTATGAAGAAAGGAGAGTTTGCACTAGCAGCAGTTGGCATACATATAGGAAACCCTAATTGGGTTGTACTCGCTATAGAGTACCCCACTGCAGGCTAGAGCATAATACTCTGACAGCTGAGAGCGAGTGACCTGTAGCCAGAGGAGTGGCCTGTGGAGAGGACCAGGTGAAGCCGAAGCGCTGAAGGACCTGCTGCACCATGTGTGACTGAGTCAGTGTGATGGTGCGGCGTGCTCTGTCTCGGGTGATCTGCAAGCCAAGGTAGCTGCGCAGCTCACCCAGGTCAGTACACGTGTGTCTCTTCTGCAGCTCCGACTTCACCAAGGCGAGAGCCTCAGTGTCAGCAGTGGCAAAGACCAAGTCGTCGACGTACACAAGGATGTAGAACGGCGGCAGAGAAGTGTCGGTGCGTAGAAACAGCGACGGGTCAGCTGTCGAAGGTGCAAACCCAAGAGTCGCAAGTGTAGTCCTCAGTGTGTCGTGCCACTCACGTGGTGCCTGGCGGAGACCGTAGACTGGCCGGCGGAGGCTCCACTGGGTACCAGGAGGGAACGACCCAGTGAAGCCAGGTGGACGGCGTAGCCAGATCTCCTCGTGCAGGCTGCCCTGTAGGAAGGCTGTGCTAAAGTCCAGCGAGTGAAGCTCGTAGTCACGCTGAGCGGCAACGTGCAGTAGCACCCGAAGAGTGGTCATCTTCGGGGTGGGGGAGAAGGTCTGAAAGAAGTCGACTCCCTCTCGCTGACTGAAGCCTCTAGCAACGTAACGAGCCTTGAAGACAGGCGGAGAACCTGGCGGCCGCTTCACTCTGAAAATCCACATGCCATCGACAATGTTCGCCCCGGGGGGGGGAACCTCATCGACGTACGTGCCTGTGGACTTCCAGGATGCCATCTCTGCGTCCATGGCTGCCTGCCACTGAGAGGAGTAGTCACCCGCGATCGCCTCAGCGTAAGAGCGCGGGGTAGGGATGTCTATAGCATCCGGGTCTCCCTCAGGGGCAAGCAGCATGGCCACAAGATGAGGCGCAGCGGCTGCAAGACACTCAAGGTCCTCGTGCCTGTCCTCAAGGACGTCCGTGCTAAGAGCACACTCACCCCCGACGGATGGAGGACAGACAGACTCAGACTCAGCAACCAGACTAGCAGCGTAGTCTAGACGACAGGCAGCAGCAAAGTCAACAAGCTCAGCGACAAAGGCAGACGCAGCAGCAGACTCAAAAGAAGGGTCAGTGACAACAGTGGCGAGCAGACGCGTGACAGTAGGGTGCGCAGCACGAACGCGGTCAGACTCAGGGTCGGGAACGTCAGGTAAAGAGGACGCAGGAGGAGACGGCAGAGGAACAGACTGTGGAACAGAGGAAGGACGACGGACGACAAGGTGCGCGGTGGGGACAGTCGGCGAACGCGGACGCGGAACACGACGAGCGGTACGACGAGAACTAACAGGCGAGACAGGACGCGACGCAGGCTCACGACGCTCAGTAAGACCGCCGGACTGCTCAGTGTAGGGAGAAGGAACAGGCAGCGGTGAGCCAGGCTGTAACGGAAGACCAGTAGAAGACGGAAGGCTAAGAACCTGGCGAAGCACAGAGTCAGTAGGTGGTAGCGACGACGGGGACGGCGGAGCGAAGAACAGTCGCGGCTGCGCAGTGCCACCAGCACCAGCAGCTCCAGTACCCCCAGCAGCTCCAGAACCTCCAGCAACTCCACCACCCCCAGTGTCAGCTCCACTAGGACCAGCTCCACCAGCAGTAGCACCCCCAGAACCGGCACCTCCAGTCCCAGGGTCTCCAGACGCAGTGTCACCAGCAGTAGCACCCTCAGGTACAGCACCACTAGCCCCGGCAGCTCGAGTACCAACGGTACGAGCACATCCGGGACCCGCGACGGCAGTACCTCCAGTAGACAAAGAACCAACACCACCAGCTGCAGAGTCCCGTGTACCAGTAGTGCGACGCTGACGACGACCGTACCAGTCCTGCAGCTGCTGAGGGGTGAGGGGCACACGTGGACGAAGACGGCCACCCCAAAGAGGCGGCGCAGCAGCAGACTCAGCACCCCCAGGCGGCGCACCCCCAGACTCAGCACCCCCAGACCCCTCACACGCAGGCTCAGCACCTCCAGGCTCCGCACCTCCAGGCTCCACACCTCCAGGCTCCGCACCACCAGACTCCACTCCTCCAGGCTCCGCACCTCCAGGCTCCGCACCTCCAGGCTCCACACCTCCAGGCTCCGCTCCTCCAGTCTCCACTCCCTGAGGCTCCACACTCACAGGCTCTGCCCCTCCAGACCCAGCACCCCCAGGCTCCTCACGCGCAGGCTCCGCACCCCCGACGACAGCACCACCTCCAGCAAGACCAGAGTCACCAGTGACCTCAACAGGCGCAGGTACGGGAGGGTCTACCTGAGAAACACCTGAAGGGGCAGGACCTGGCGCAGGAAGGGGGCCTACCTGGGAGGACCTGGAGCGAGGAAGAGCGGCGGGGGGGTGCGAGGGGAAGTACGGTAGGGGAAGAGACGGTAGAAGGGAACGGACTCGTCAAAGGTGACGTCCTGAGACGCAAAGACACGACGCGAGGTGGGCTCGTAGAACTGCCAGCCAGGCGCGTCAGAAGGAAAACCAAGGAAGACACAGGGAATGGCGCGAGCGGAGAGCTTGTCCGCGGTGGTATCGCGGACAAACGCACGGGCACCCCAGACCCGGAAACGCGACGCATCACCAACCTTCCCCGTCCACAGCAGTGTGGGCGAGGTCTCCGGCAAGGAGACACGGGGCCAGAGGTTGAGTTGATGCGCGGCGTATCGGACCGCAAACGGCCACAGAAAATGGGGGGTAGCCGCATGGATCATGGAGGTACGAGCGACCTCCATGACTAAGCCAATGCGACGCTCAGCAACCCCATTCTGCTGCGGAGAGGCCGGAAGCGTGAACGACTGGGTAATGCCGTGCTCCGCACAGAAGGCTGCCAAGAGGTCGGAGGAGAACTCACCACCTCTGTCAGAGTGCAGACGCAGGACAGGGAAGTCTCTGTCGAACCGCTCGCGGAGCTGGAGACGAACAGCGCGGATCCAGGGGATCAGAACAGCAGGGACCTGACCCTTGCTGCGCAAGGGGAAGACCGTGGTGTAACGCGTGTAGTCGTCAACGACCAGCAGGAAGTACCGCTCGCGGCCCTGGCCCTGGACGCGGGCTGGGCCCCACACGTCCAGGTGTAGTGTCTGCAGGGGAGCCTCTGTGGGAGGAAACGAGGAGGAGTGAGGAGCGGCGCGCTGCCGCCCCTCGACGCAGGGAATGCAAGGCGGCGCAGGCGAGGGAGGGAGGGTAGGCAGAGACCTGGGAAGACCAGAGACCAAGGAGCGAGAGTGCATGCTCCGAAGGCGAGGCAGGGAGGGGTGACCAAGGCGGTGGTGCCACAGGAGAGTGTCGTGCGACAGACGGCGACACTCACACGTGGAGGCTACCAAACCTGACGCAGACACCTGACTAACAGCAGCTACCTGAGGAGACTCAGTCGACAGTGTGTACAGACTCGACCCCGGCCGACGAGTGAACGTGGCCAAGTGACGGCCAGTCTGTCCACATGTGCAGATCGCCACACGCTGCCATGCAGGGGTGAAGGTATCAACCCCCGCATCCTGCAGGACAGCGGTGCTCACCAAGTTCGTCGAGAACGAGGGGAGGTGGAGACCTGACAGGGAGCCAGACGGGACCGCGGGGCACGGAAGCGCAGTCGAGTCGCGGGCAAGCACTGGGCCCCCAGAGGGGTCTGCCAGCGAGATAGGAACTGGTGCAGGGAGAGGTGTGACAGTGGTGCTATCGCGAAAGAAGCAGCGCGAAGCACCAGAGTCAAGTGTGAAAGTGTGCAGGGCCTGAGCAGACTCAGGACCAGAGGGGGCAGACTCACTAGCACCTAGGGCTGCAGTCTCTATACCTGGGTCAGGTGGGACACACAAGTAGCAGTCACCCTCAGCACTAACAGTCAATGCATACATGGCAGCAAGAATAGCATCATAGTCTAGATCAAAGATAGGAACACCACGCCTAAGCAGATCTGCCCAGTTGGGGAACTCAGTAGCATCAGGATACTTTGCGCGCCAGGCGTCACTAAGCCTAGCGAAGCAGCGGAACTCAGTGTGAAAACCGTCGCAGGTGCGACCCTGGCGGGGACCTGAGCGAATGATATAGGGGCAGCGATCAACACCCTTAGGCGCCCCACGCCCAGCATACCAGTCATGGAGCTGCTGGGAGGTGAGGGGCTGACGCTGCTGCTGCTGCTGCTGCTGTGGCTGCTGCTGCTGCTGCTGCTGCTGGCCACCACTGGGGCCCCCTTTTTGGCCAGATCCACCTCCACCCAGGCCTCCACCACCAGTGCCGCCGCCTCCTCCTCCACCACCTCCACTGCCGCCTCCACCACCCCCGGTCCTGCCACCACCCCACCCACCACCTCTACGGCCACCCCCACCACCTCCACCACCCCCGCCGCCTCCACCACCGCTCCCTCCACCGCCACCTCCGCCACCCCTGCCACCCTTGCCGCCCTTGCCCCCGCCGCGCTTCCCACCAAGAGCAGAAGCGGCGTTGACCTTCTCAGTGCCGAGAAGGTCGACTGCAGCAGCAGCAGAGGCGTAGGAGGGGGCAAGGGGGGAGGGGGAGCACCCCTCAAAGAGGGGAGTGCGGGGAGTGCCACGAGCAGCGTTCACAGCAAGAATGTTCTTCTCCGCTGCGACTAGCTGCTGCGCGAAGTCGTCTATGGTGATGGTGGTAGGGTCCTTGGCGAGGAAATAGTCCCTAACAGACCGAAGCGTGTCAGGGAGGCGGGTGACGAGGATGTAGAGGGTAAAGTACATGGGGGGTTTGTTCTCGGCGAGGAACTCGTCAGTGAGAGCGGCACGGAAGCGTGCGTCACTAGCGCGGAGGTGAGTGATCAGATCGGCAGCAGTGGGAAAGGAGGCTAGGTCGGGGAACAGGTAGGGCAGGATGAGATTGCCAACGGCGGCAGTGGCTGGGGCGGAATAGCGAGCAACTACTGCGTCAAACACCTCCTTAGCAGTCTTGAGCGAGTTGAAGTGAGCGCGCTCAGAGAGGGGTAGGTGGTTGCGAATAGCTAGGCGGGCAATAGCATCTCGGGTCTGCCACTCAGTGCGGTCAGAGGCAGGAGCAGTAGCAGCGGGAGCAGGAGCAGTGCCAGTCACATAGTCTAGCAGTGAACGGCCGTCCTTGGTATCAGTCATGAGGTAGAGCTGCAGGTCGCTCAGCCAGGTCTCAAATTCAATAGGACTGCCATCAGGCTCAAAGGTAAGAACAGTAACAGTCGCCATGGTCACAGGGTAGGGAAATGCAGTAGGCTCAGGCAGTAGGTGCAGGCAGTAGGCTCAGGCAGTACGCTCAGTCACAGGCTCAAACATAGGCTCAGGCTCAGGCTTAGGCTCAGACTCAGACTCAATCTCAGGCAGGCATGCTTAGGCAGGCAGGTAGGCTCTGGTTCAGGCTCAGGCTTAGGCAGGGCGGGGCTTAGGCATGGGCAGGGGCTTAGGCAGGGCGGGGATTATGCTTAGGTAGGGCGGGGCTTAGGCAGGGCAGGGCGACGGCGCACAGGCAGGGCACGGCGGCGGTTTCTGCGCGGCAGCGGGGCGTGCGCGGCGGTGGGGTGCGTATTGCAGCAGATGGCGCGCGCGGCAGCAGGCTGCACGGGCGGCTGTTCGCGCGCTGCAGGGGATGCGCGGCGGCGGGCTGCTGCGGCGACGAGCGGCGCACGGGCACGCGCGGCGACGGGGCGTGCGGCAGCGGGCTGCACGGGACGGCGGGCTGCAGGCGGGGCGCGCGGATCGCGGGGCAGCAGCGGGCTGCGGGCTGCTTAGTGAGACGTGCGCTAAAAAAAAGGCGACGCGCGCTCTGTCGAAGCGCGCGTAGGCAGCAGGCAGGGCAGGCAAGGCAAAGCAGGTGGGGTAACACAGTAACTGGTGGGCCCGAGCTTAGGTCCTAAGTCCTAATGCTCTAGATACCATCTTAGAACTTAGGTATGATGAGATTAGGTCAAAGGGGGGGGTACAAGGAGAATGTCGAGGGAAATTTTGTACCCCCTAGTGCTACCCCACTAAAGCCTAGATCAATCTAGCACAGATATAACATTTGACACATGCAAGCGATGCAAGTCAGCTCATGGGCATGGCCTGCCAGTTACATAGTTGCTGCTACACAATCGAGCTCTCATGCACCACATAATTCAAAACTGTTTCGCATTGTTACAGTCTGGTACCTAGATTCTACCTTATGCTCCTGGAAAACGTTTGGCACTTGATTGAGGCGACTCGGGTTGAGTTGCGAGCACAGTGCAGAGGCCATCTCTCGCCAACTGCGTGTCAGGACTGGGTGTCACAATCCACATGCAAATCCCTCAGTCTGGCTGCCACGGCACGGGAACGCGAGGTGAGGTAGCGCAGCTTGCGCCATGTGTAGCTTGTAGCTTTGCAGGGGACGACTCATGATGATGCCGAGGGGGTGACGTATGTGATGGTGGCACGCTCAGCCAGCCAGTCCAGTACTGTCTTGCCCTCCAACACCTCTGCCGCCTGCCGTCGTGGGAGGAGAGGAAGGGAGGGAGCAGAGGAGTTACCAGTGAGGGCAAGCAAGGGCGTGTGGGGTGTTTGCAGGGAGGGGGTGACGTATGTGATGGTGGTGTGTGATGCCAGCCAGTCCAGCACCGTCTTGCCTTCCAGCACCTCTGCCTCCTGCCGTGGTGGCGAGGGGGGGAGCAAAGGAGCTAGTGAGGGAGGAGAGAGCGTGGAGTGCATGCAGGGAGGTGGAGATGCCATGGAGGCTGCATGAGGTGCATGCATGGTGGTGCATGCACGGTGGTGCATGCTGGCCGTGCAGTGCAGTGATGCACCACATGCCATGCGTCTCACCTCCCACCTACCCCCACCTCCCACCTCCCACCTCCCACCCCATCGCCAACCGCCAACCGCAAATTGCCCAGTGGCATGACAGGGCCCCCCTCTCCCCCCCACCGGCCTACCTGTTCGCGCACGCGCTTGCTGTCAAACTCCTGGTTGAAGCGTTTGAACTCGGCCTCTGCGCTCGCCACCTCGGCCTCCAGCTCCTCCTCGCTGAACTGCAGCCCCTCCACGCGGTACACCTCCTGCACGGCCAGCGCCTGCTTGACCTGGCGCTCGATCTTGTCCCTCTGCGCGCGCAGGTAGTTTTCCACCATGCCCTCCGCCATCAGCGCCGCCACCTCCTCCTTCCGCACCTTGCCCTCCGTCTGCCGGGGGGGGGGGGAGGGGTGGAGGCCGAGGGTTGTGTGCAGCGGGGGGCGCACCAAGGTGGGGTGGATGTGCATGGGGTTGAGTGGATGTGCACGGGGTTGAGTGGATGTGCACGGGGTTGAGTGGATGTGCACGGGGGTGGGTTGGGCGGCAGAGCAGAGCGAAGGCACAGGCAGGGCAAATCAATCCCCACGGAACAACAAGCAAGTTTTCTGGGGCTGACCTGCAGTTCGATGAGCTTGGCACCATACATCTGCCGGCCCTGCTCCTCCAACAGCGAGTTGGGCACCGCCATGTCACACACCTGCCAGCCATGAGTGGAGGAAGCAACCGTGGCGGGTTATGCATGACATGACATGACATGACATGACATGACATGACATGACATGACATGACAGGCAGACACAGTGCTCGTGCTAACCTTGCCGCATTCCTCCCCGATGGCCCAGCCACACCTCTCCCCGATGGCCCAGCCACACCTCTCCCCGATGGCCCAGCCACACCTCTCCCCGATGGCCCAGCCACACCTCTCCCCGATGGCCCAGCCACACCTCTCCCCTGCATACGAATCCTTGCCATACCATGCCCCACACACACGTCTCCATGCCACCCATGCCTTCCCCATGCAAGCCCCACTTCCCAAGGCACGCCCACCACCGTGCACTACCTCCCCCAGTGCATACCTCCCCCAGGCATACCTCCCCCAGTGCATTGACAATGGCGTTCAAGGTGGCCTGCTTGCGCTTCTGCTGCTGCTCCACCTGCCACGCCCCCGCCACCTTGCTCCGCACCTGCGCAGGGAGGGAGGACGAGGGTTGGCGGAAAACGGGCGGTGAATGGGAGCGCGCTAAGGGATGGGGGATGGGGTTGACCAAGAGAGATTGAGTGGCATGACACTGGGGTGGGGATGTATCATGTAGGGCATACAAGGGATGGGAATGTGGTGGTGCCTGCGTCGATAGCTGTGGCGAGAGGAACGGCATGGCGGTGTGGCAGCAAGGCCGACAGCATCCCATTGTTGTACCTCGTCAATGGTAGCCACTCCTGGGAGAAACTTCTCAGCAAGTTCGTCTGTCAGTTCTGGTAGTTCCCTCACAAAGAGCTCCTGGCACTTCACCTGGGGGGGGAGAGGAGGGAGGGGAGGGGGCGGGAGGGGGGTTGACGAGACCCGGGAGAGCAATGGAAGGGAAGTTGGGAGTGAGAGCGGATGCGACATGGGGTGGGTGTAAAACTGTGCAAGGAGCACAACAATGCAGAGTAGTGTAAAAATTGGTGCAGAACAGCGGAGAGAGCAGCAGAGCGGATGAGAGAGGGCGCACAGTGAAGGTGGCGGGCAGGTTGCGGAGGGACTCCGTCTGCCACGTGGGCGGGAAGGTGAGCTGGAACTCCCTCGTCTGGCCGCGCTGCATGCCTATGAGCGCGTCCACCATGCCCGGCAGCAGATACTCGCCCTCCTCTGTGTCGAGCTGAAAGCCTGGCGCACGGTTGGGGGGGAGAGAGAGGGCGGAGAGGGAGGTGGTGGGGAGCAAGGTGGGACGCATGGGTAGCAGATAGATACTCGCCCTCCTCCGTGTCCAGCTGAAAGCCTGGGGTAAGGTGGGGGGGAGGTGATAGGGGAGGTGATAGGGGAGGTGATAGGGGAGGTGATAGGGGAGGTGATAGGGGAGGTGATAGGGGAGGTGAAGGGGAGGTGAAGGGGGAAGGTGAGGGGGGAGTGGGAAATGGTGGGGAGCAAGGTGGGTGAATGGAATGGGCAGCAGGGGTGAAGAATGTGAGGGTGGACGGATGTGGGTGCTGGTAGGTGGAGGAGGGGTAGATGGGGGCGGGCAGTGAGGCCACATGGCAACTGGGGTTGATGGGGCACATGCCAGTGAGTGGGCGCAATGCCTTGCATTACAGGACGGAGGAGCGGGGTACCTTTCTGAGTGGCGGAGAGGATGGGGTCGCCCTTCTGTCCGTCTGCTGTGATGCGATGCGCCTCAATGTCCACAATGGTCACATCGCCCATCTGCATGCATGCATGCGCCAATGCATGCACACGTGCATACATGGGTTCACACAAGCAGAAAAAAAAAAAACGTTTAGCTTCAGAAACAATGTGCTGGTGTGTGCACGAGCAGTCATTTGTGCATGGGTGTGGTGCGGAAGCGTGCACGGGTGTGCATGTGTGCATGTCAGTGAACGTGTGAGCATGCATGGGCATGCAGCAGCGCACCTTGAGCCCGGCGTCCTGCGAGATGTTAAGCCGCCCCATGCTCTTGAGCTGCGTGCGGATCTGCCTGTCTGCCGCCGCCCTGGCCGCCTCCTCCCCGTCGTCCTCCACCTCCACCTCCACCTGCAGCGCTGCATACGGCCGCTCGCCCTTCCACTTCACTGACGGCGCCACGTCCACTGTCACCTCGTAGCTGATGGGGGAGGGTTAGGGGGAGGAGAGGGGGGATGGGCGGGGTGTTGGTTTGCGAAGACTCAACACACTTGCTGCGCTGCGTACAAGCGCTCGCGCTTCCACCGCACTGACGGCGCCACGTCCACTGTCACCTCGTAGCTGATGGAAGGGGCGAGGAGAGGGGAGGTGAGAAGGGCGGGGATGCCGCATGATGCAATGTGGCGTGCTGAGGAGATGTGATGTGATGTGATGTGATGTGATGATGGGAGCGCATGAGTGAAAGGAGTGTGGGGGGAATGATGAGGAAGCGGACTGTTGAGGGAATTGACTGAAAAACAAAGGGAGTGCGGGAAGGAGGGAGTGGCGCTGACGTGAGGGAGCTGTCGGGTTGGAAGGCGGCAACGAGGTCGTCCACGTTGGATGTGATGTGTTCCGAGTCCTTTAGCGCCCTGCCCGCCACCTGATGCCATGCGTGCATGCATGCAGGGCAGCACATACACACACACGTACATGCACGCGTGCAATGCAACACATGTCCAACACATGTGACATGTTCACAGCACACATTGAGTGAGACATGGGGCATGCACACATGCATGGCATGGGGCCAGCTCCAGGCGATGCAAGAGGCACAGCGCCCCTGGGGCAGAAGCAGAGGGCATTGAATCTCGCCGGCATGGGGGCAACAGGTGGAGAGAGTGGGGCGGGCACGAGCAGTGCGGTGTGGGAATGGGCGCAAGGGAGGTGGAGAGAGGCGGGTGCGGGATGAAGGGCACACGGAGGCGAGTGGGGGTGGGGCAAGGGGGTGAGAGAGGGGGGCGCGCACGGAGGCGAGTGGGGGACAAGAGGGGGGAGGGGAGAGGGGGGCGCGCACGGAGGCGAGTGGGGGACAAGAGGGGGGAGGGGAGAGGGGGGCGCGCACGGAGGCGAGTGGGGGACAAGAGGGGGGAGGGGAGAGGGGGGCGCGCACGGAGGCGAGTGGGGGACAAGAGGGGGGAGGGGAGAGGGGGGCGCGCACGGAGGCGAGTGGGGGACAAGAGGGGGGAGGGGAGAGGGGGGCGCGCACGGAGGCGAGGGCGTCGGAGAGGGTGGACTGCAGGAGGAGGTCGAGCGCTTGCAGCTTGACTGGTCGCTCGCCGTACTCGCGCACCAACAGCCACTCCGGTACCCTGTCGCCCTTCCTGAACCCCTTTATCTGCGCCACGCCAGGGGGGAAGAAAGGAGGGAGCAGGCAAAGGTGAGTGAGTGCGGGCCGTTGGAGGTGGTGAGAGAGCGGCAGTGCGATGCGAATGTGTGGGCAGACAGGAAGGTGGCATGGCATGGCATGGCATGGCACGGCATGGGAGTGCGGTGTGGTAGCCACGGAATGGCGGAGAGTAGCGACATGTGATGAGCCAATGCCGGTCACCTCAGTGCGTGTGCTGCGAGTCCGCTCACCTGAGTGGTGCGCATCAGCTCCTTAACGGTCTTCTGCCACGTGTCAGCGCAGATCGCGGCGGGCACCGTCACCGTCAGTCGAACCTGCTCACAACGCGCCGCACGGCACGGCACGGGGGTATAAGTAGGGGCGAGGTTGAGGGGACAGGGTTCTGCGCGCGCGTGTTGCTGCGTGCCCGCGCTGTTGCGTTCAGACAGCCACGGCGCGCGAACCCGTTCTCACTGTCGCCCTCTCGCCTCGCCCACCCCGCCTCGCCGTTGCTCGGCGCATCTTCCTTCTCGGTGCACGTCAGTGCGTGTCGGCCATGGCCTGTTGCCCACAATGCGGCAATCACGATCCAGCCTTTTCCAGCCAGCTACGAGCCACGTGGCATTTTTCCATGGCGAGCGACGCGAGCGCTGTGGAAAATGCCCGCGATACGCGATTGCTTGCGCGAAGGCCAGGCGGCGAGACGACAATGTGGGCATGCGAGGATACCAGCGTCGCCGCGGCAGCTAGCGGCTGCAACGAGGGCCCACGACATGGCGCGAACACGGCTACTGCCGGGCGAGGGGGAAACGAACCTCCGCGCACCAAGCAGCGCGGGTGTTGCGCGCAACTCACCCGCGAGTTCTCGTCCTCCTCAGACTCCGTCACCTCCACTCGCGCCTTCTCCGCCTTCGCCTTGCCCTTCGCCTTCGCCTTTGACTTGCCGCCCCCCTCCGCGGACGCTGTCGTTACAACATGTCTGGCACGTTCGCCAACCGTCGCCGAGCGGCGCAGCTGCTTTCGCCGGCAGCATTCGTGCGACTGGCTCTTTAACGGTGCGCCCAGAAACGAGCAGGCAGGTCGAGCACTGGTGGTGCCGGCAGCGGAAGAACGGATCGCAAGGGATGCGGCGGGCGCGGAGGCGAGAACCTTGGAAGCCATGGTTGCTGATGAAAAGAGTGAAAACTGGTCAGGGCAGGAGATAAATTTGCGAACAGTTCAGGCTCTGTACTCGTTACAAAATTGCCTGATATCTCCAAAACACCAGACAGCTACACAGAATCAATTTATTCGGTAGAAATTGTGCATGAAGTGGAGAGCTCCCGTCATCACCTCTGGAGGGAGAGCCAATGAAGGCATGGGATGACGTGGCAGTACCATATCGTGGTGGCAACAGGCTTCCTCTGGTCATCCCAGCCTAACGTAAAATTGCATTGCACAGTGCGAATTTCGGGCAGGTTTTGGCCAATGCGAACTGACCATCATAGTTTCGTCCTTCGAACAAAGCGAGGATTTCTATAATCTGTAAAACTTCTGATGGGACGAACTATGTTCCAATTTCACAGAAACCTTTCAAATCTTTTTGCGACTGCCGCGACCTCTTGCGCTGACGCCAGGCTG
This sequence comes from Closterium sp. Yama58-4, assembly GCA_947470075.1. Taxonomy (NCBI): domain Eukaryota; kingdom Viridiplantae; phylum Streptophyta; class Zygnematophyceae; order Desmidiales; family Closteriaceae; genus Closterium; species Closterium sp. Yama58-4. The sequence goes on along the minus strand of CANIUD010000121.1, from coordinate 124,940 downwards.
GCGCTCGATTTGTTCGATTTGACATCACTCCACGACCCGCTGAGCTGACCCCGAGACGCGACTCGGCTTGGTGTTCCAGCCAACAACCAGGCGAACCTCCCCCCTACATCCCCCCCAACATTCGCCTCGCCACCTGGCGCCCAATACTGTACTGAGGAATCATCCGCCTCTCCCTGCAATTCAGTTCCGCCCACTGTGCACCTGTTCGCTCTGCCCCTCCCCCGCCTTCCTCCCCCCGCGCTCTCCTCCCCGCCTCTATTCGCTCGTGGCCAGCTCGCTAGATCGACCACCAGCTTGCCGCAACAGGCTCACCAGAAAGCAAGCACCCCCCGCACCAACCCACCCACTTCAAGCCACACATGATGTGATGTGACATGACATGGGCAGTCTAAAGACCTCTACATTGTGCGTTCAAGAATCGAGAAACTGTCTTCGCACAAGCTTGCTCGACTCTGGCTAATTTACAGTAAGAGGGCGTAAGTGCTCGCCTGAGTGCAGCGAAAGTATGCCCGCAGGGGCCGTCGCTGTGCTTGGGGGGAACGACTGCATCGCAGATTATCCAGCTCATTGCGCTAGCCCCCCGCACCCGGCGCGTACCGCTCGCCGTAAATCCCCTTCCCGCCCGCCGAGTTGCGCAGACATTGCCGGTGGCGCGGGTTCTAGTGGGACGAGAGAGGGCGGGCCAAATATGGAAGCACGAAACGGTTGGGAATTCGCAGGAGTAGGCAAGCGAGGTAGCCCGGGGTCACGAGGTATACGGAGCGGTGAAGAGGTGAACATAAGAGGGCGGGGCGCAGTGGACATGGATGTCTTGTGGGCGGATCCAGCGGTGGTCGGGGGCGATGCGCGCGCTGGTAGCGGCAGGGAAGGCGGAGAGTACGACGAAGACGACGAGGAGCAGGAGGTGCCGGCGCTGGAGCGACTGGAAGCCGTGTCGCGCCACTCCACCCCGACGCGCTTCTCGCTAACCGCCTCGCCCGAGGTGACTGGCGCGGGCAGGGAAAGGTCCGCTGAGGGCATTCCACGACCGCGCACTGGAGGGCACGGCGCGCGCGGTATGCACGACGGCGCGCAGGCGCAGAGGGGCGATGGGGCGGTCAAGGTCCATCCGCGCACCCGCGCACTGCGCGCGTCGCACCACCGCCGCTGGGCGTCGTTCGACGGTTCAAATGCGCTGAACTGGGACGGGGAAGACATTTCGCGCGCGCATTCCGCGGAAAATTCGGCGCGGTTGCCATGGGGCGGCGCGGCGGAGCAACAGCTGCCGAGCTCGCTGCTCCCCGACAGCCTGCTCCGCGAGTCCTCCGCCTCCGCGGTCGGCGCAGGTTGCCCAAAGCCCTCCGTGCGCCGCACGCGCACGCGACAGCAACGACAACCGCGGCCGAACGCGAGCAGCCAGCTGCAGATGCGATCTCGAACCGACCGACTGGACGGCTCGGGTAACCAATCGGATGGTGAAGTTGACGGCGGCGGCGCGTTGGCGGGCGAGGGGTCGTCGGACGACGACGAGCTGTTCCGCCCCACGCCGCGGCGCGTGCTGGGCGGCGTGGGAGCGCGGTCCGGCAAGTGGGCTAGCGCGAGCAGCGGGGAACGCGGATCCGTGCTGGCGGCATGGCAGCAGCGCGAGCTGGCGCAGGTGGAGGAGAAACTCCGCCACGCGGGCGATGGCGGAGAGATGGCGGGGGGCGCGCTGGCGGGTGAGAGTCAGGGGCGGGGGATGGATGGATTGGGCGACGAGAGGCGTAGGGTCGGCGGAGAGGCCTTGTGGGGGAGGGGGGAAGGGGGAAGAGAGGCCGAGGCGGAGACGGTGGGCGCAGCGGAAGGGGACGGTGGTAGTGAGTCAACGGTCAGGGGCGCGCAGGATGGTGCGCTGGCAAGTGAGATTATGACACGTGGACTCTCGGATGATGCTGACGTGGATGCGAGGGAGGATGGGTCGTGCAGAAAGGGCGAGGCGGGAAGGCGAAGAGGGGAGCAAGGGAAAGAAGGGGGTGATGGGGAAGGAGGGGAAGGGAGGGAAGAGGGGGATGATGTCGGACGCCGGGAGGCAGGCGGAGAGGGGCTGATGGAGGGCGCAGCTGGTCAGCAGGACGCGGAGGCGGAGACCCAAGTGGGGGAAGACGCGGAGGGGGAGGTGGGGGCGGGGGACAGGGGGGAAGCCGATGGAGACGATTTTGAAGGGGGAGGCAAAGTGGACGGGGCGGAAGGGGAGGGGGAAAGCGAGGCGCGCGCTGCAGAGGAGCACAAGGCGGAGGAGGGGGAGGTGCACGAGCAGGGTGGGCAGGGGGAGGGCGGGCATGGGGAGGGCGGGTGGCCCAAGTTCCTGCGGCGCAATGCAACCGCGCACGCGGGGGGAAGCAAGGGGGAGAGCGGGGGGGGCGGGGGGAGCCGGCTGGGGCAGCTGCTGCGCAACGGGACATTCAAGCGCCCGCAGGGGGAGGGCGAGGAGCGCCACGGCAGCCGCCTGGGACGCGTGGCCACTGCCGTGCGCGCAGGGCTCAAGTCCAGTGAGGCGCGGGGGAAAGGAATGGGGTTGGGGGGGGGAGGGCAGGTGCGCGGGGGTATGTGGGGTATGGAGCATGGGGAGGGGACGTAAGTGAAGGGAGATGGGTGATTGACCGAGTTACACCTCCCGCTCGTCCACCTCCTATCCTCATCCCCTCTCCCACCCTCATCCCGCCGCCCTGTGTGTGCTGCCCTGTGGGTGTGCCCTGTGGGTGTGCCGTGTGGTGTGTGCCATGTGGTGCATGCAGGCTCGTCTTTCAATGCGCGCAAGCACGCTCAGCAGCACCCACAGGAGCAGCGGCAGCAGCAGCAGGAGCAGCAACAGTGAGACCATGCCCCCTCGCCTTGCCCCCTCGCCTTGCCCCCTCGCCTTGCCCCCTCGCCTTGCTCCCTCGCCTTGTTCCCATCTCCACTCTTCCATGCCCAAACCGCTTGTCGGGCCACTCGTTTCTGCTGCTCGCCCTCGTCCTTCAACACCAGCTTCCTCCTCCCCCCCCCCCCTCCCCCCTTTTCTCGCTGTTTATCCACCCATATAAGCAATCCCCTCTCCCCGCTCCCCTCCTTCCTTCCCTCCGCATTTCCCCCCATGCGCGCGTGCAGGGAGGGGAAGGGCTTTCAGGGGCTGGCAGCACCTAAACGGGTGCAGTTCCAAATCACTGAGCTGGAGGTGAGGGGGGGGTGGGGGAGAGGGTGTGGGGTTTGAGGGGAGGAAAGGAGGTTGGGGAGGCTCGTGGAGGGAAGGGTGTGCGGGGCATGAAGCATGGTAGTGGCTCAGCACCGATGTTGCCATGCATGCTGCCATCAGCACTGCCATGCATGGTGCCATCAGCACTGCCATGCATGCTGCCATCAGCACTGCCATGCATGGTGCCATCAGCACTGCCATGCATGCTGCCATCAGCACTGCCATGCATGCTGCCATCAGCACTGCCATGCATGGTGCCATCAGCACTGCCATGCATGCTGCCATCAGCACTGGCATGCATGCTGCCATCAGCACTGCCATGCATGCTGCCATCAGCACTGCCATGCATGCTGCCATCAGCACTGCCATGCATGCTGCAGTCGCCACTGCTGCACGTGCTGTGGTTGCTTGCGCTCCACATGCCCATCACCGCAACCGCCCTTGTCCCCCCACACAACACATGCCATTGCCCAAGGAAACCCACGTCCCCTCACCTCCCATTCTCAACCCAGCACCTCCCATACGCCCTCCCGCCCCTCCCCCGCCTCTCCACCCTCTCCCATATGCCCTCCCATGCGCCTTCCCCTCGCCGCCTCTCCCCCCCCCCCGGCCGCCTCTCCACCCTCTCTTTCCTGCGCGCCAGTTCGCCACGGACGGCTTTGCCCGGGAGAACGTGCTGGGAGAGGGGGGCTTCGGCACCGTCTACCGCGGGCTCCTACCAGTAGCCCCGCGGGAGGAGGTGGCGGTGAAGGTGCTGAAGCAGCTGGGCGTGCAGGCGGACGAGGAGTTCCACATCGAGCTGGAGCTGCTGTCGCGCCTGGACCACAAGAACCTTGTGCGCCTGCACGGCTTCTGCTCCACTGCCTCCCAGCGCATGCTCGTGTATGAGTACCTGCCCAATGGCAGCCTCACCGACCACCTCCATGGTAGGTCCTATGCGCGTCGCCCCCATGCGCCTTTGTGCATTCCCCTTGTGCGCCACCGCCTCCCACCGCATGCTCGTGTTTGAGTTCCTTCCCAACGGCTCCCTCACCGACCACCCACACAGTACAAAATTTGCTCCTCGCCCCCGAGCGCCCTTGTGCATTCCCCTTGTGCCTTCTCTTCCGCACCCCACACTCCCCTCCCCTGGCCTGCTTTCCGCCATTTTACCCGTGTTGTTGGACCGGCTGCTGTGGAGAATCCAGCAAATCCGTTTCTCACTTGCCCCCCACGTGCAGGCCCCCCAGGGGCGCCAGAGCTGTCGTGGGAGCGGCGGGTGCGCATAGCAGCGGGGGCGGCGAGGGGGCTGGCACACCTGCACCGACAGCGACCACAGATACTTCACCGCGATGTGAAGGCACCCAACATCCTGCTCACCTCCAACTTCACTGCTAAGGTATTTGTGGCGCAGCCCATCACAGCCCATCACAGCCCATCACAGCCCATCACAGCCCATCGCAGCCCATCGCAGCCCATCGCAGCCCATCACAGCCCATCGCAGCCCATCACAGCCCATCGCAGCCCATCACAACGCATCACAGCCCATCACAGCCCATCACAGCCCATCACAGCCCATCACAGCCCATCACAGCCCATCACAGCCCATCACAGCCCATCACAGCCCATCACAGCCCATCACAGCCCATCACAGCCCATCGCAGCCCATCGCAGCCCATCGCAGCCCATCACAGCCCATCGCAGCCCATCGCAGCCCATCACAGCCCATCGCAGCCCATCACAGCCCATCGCATCGCAGCCCATCACAGCCCATCACAGCCCATCACAGCCCATCACAGCCCATCACAGCCCATCACAGCCCATCGCAGCCCATCGCATCGCAGCCCATCACAGCCCATCACAGCCCATCACAGCCCATCACAGCCCATCACAGCCCATCACAGCCCATCACAGCCCATCACAGCCCATCACAGCCCATCACAGCCCATCACAGCCCATCACAGCCCATCACAGCCCATCACAGCCCATCACAGCCCATCACAGCCCATCGCAGCCCATCACAGCCCATCGCAGCCCATCACAACGCATCACAGCCCATCACAGCCCATCACAGCCCATCACAGCCCATCACAGCCCATCACAGCCCATCACAGCCCATCACAGCCCATCACAGCCCATCACAGCCCATCACAGCCCATCACAGCCCATCGCAGCCCATCGCAGCCCATCGCAGCCCATCACAGCCCATCGCAGCCCATCGCAGCCCATCACAGCCCATCGCAGCCCATCACAGCCCATCGCATCGCAGCCCATCACAGCCCATCACAGCCCATCACAGCCCATCACAGCCCATCACAGCCCATCACAGCCCATCACAGCCCATCACAGCCCATCACAGCCCATCACAGCCCATCACAGCCCATCGCAGCCCATCGCAGCCCATCACAGCCCATCGCAGCCCATCACAGCCCATCGCAGCCCATCACAACGCATCACAGCCCATCACAGCCCATCGCAGCCCATCGCAGCCCATCGCAGCCCATCACAGCCCATCGCAGCCCATCGCAGCCCATCACAGCCCATCGCAGCCCATCACAGCCCATCGCATCGCAGCCCATCACAGCCCATCACAGCCCATCACAGCCCATCACAGCCCATCACAGCCCATCACAGCCCATCGCAGCCCATCGCAGCCCATCGCAGCCCATCACAGCCCATCGCAGCCCATCACAGCCCATCGCAGCCCATCACAACGCATCACAGCCCATCACAGCCCATCGCAGCCCATCGCAGCCCATCGCAGCCCATCACAGCCCATCGCAGCCCATCGCAGCCCATCACAGCCCATCGCAGCCCATCACAGCCCATCGCATCGCAGCCCATCACAGCCCATCACAGCCCATCACAGCCCATCACAGCCCATCACAGCCCATCACAGCCCATCACAGCCCATCACAGCCCATCACAGCCCATCACAGCCCATCACAGCCCATCACAGCCCATCACAGCCCATCACAGCCCATCACAGCCCATCACAGCCCATCGCAGCCCATCACAGCCCATCGCAGCCCATCACAACGCATCACAGCCCATCACAGCCCATCACAGCCCATCACAGCCCATCACAGCCCATCACAGCCCATCACAGCCCATCACAGCCCATCACAGCCCATCACAGCCCATCACAGCCCATCACAGCCCATCACAGCCCATCACAGCCCATCACAGCCCATCACAGCCCATCACAGCCCATCACAGCCCATCACAGCCCATCACAGCCCATCACAGCCCATCACAGCCCATCACAGCCCATCACAGCCCATCACAGCCCATCACAGCCCATCACAGCCCATCGCAGCCCATCGCAGCCCATCGCAGCCCATCACAGCCCATCGCAGCCCATCGCAGCCCATCACAGCCCATCGCAGCCCATCACAGCCCATCGCATCGCAGCCCATCACAGCCCATCACAGCCCATCACAGCCCATCACAGCCCATCACAGCCCATCACAGCCCATCGCAGCCCATCGCATCGCAGCCCATCACAGCCCATCACAGCCCATCACAGCCCATCACAGCCCATCACAGCCCATCACAGCCCATCACAGCCCATCACAGCCCATCACAGCCCATCACAGCCCATCACAGCCCATCACAGCCCATCACAGCCCATCACAGCCCATCACAGCCCATCACAGCCCATCGCAGCCCATCACAGCCCATCGCAGCCCATCACAACGCATCACAGCCCATCACAGCCCATCACAGCCCATCACAGCCCATCACAGCCCATCACAGCCCATCACAGCCCATCACAGCCCATCACAGCCCATCACAGCCCATCACAGCCCATCACAGCCCATCGCAGCCCATCGCAGCCCATCGCAGCCCATCACAGCCCATCGCAGCCCATCGCAGCCCATCACAGCCCATCGCAGCCCATCACAGCCCATCGCATCGCAGCCCATCACAGCCCATCACAGCCCATCACAGCCCATCACAGCCCATCACAGCCCATCACAGCCCATCACAGCCCATCACAGCCCATCACAGCCCATCACAGCCCATCACAGCCCATCGCAGCCCATCGCAGCCCATCGCAGCCCATCACAGCCCATCGCAGCCCATCACAGCCCATCGCAGCCCATCACAACGCATCACAGCCCATCACAGCCCATCGCAGCCCATCGCAGCCCATCGCAGCCCATCACAGCCCATCGCAGCCCATCGCAGCCCATCACAGCCCATCGCAGCCCATCACAGCCCATCGCATCGCAGCCCATCACAGCCCATCACAGCCCATCACAGCCCATCACAGCCCATCACAGCCCATCACAGCCCATCGCAGCCCATCGCAGCCCATCGCAGCCCATCACAGCCCATCGCAGCCCATCACAGCCCATCGCAGCCCATCACAACGCATCACAGCCCATCACAGCCCATCGCAGCCCATCGCAGCCCATCGCAGCCCATCACAGCCCATCGCAGCCCATCGCAGCCCATCACAGCCCATCGCAGCCCATCACAGCCCATCGCATCGCAGCCCATCACAGCCCATCACAGCCCATCACAGCCCATCACAGCCCATCACAGCCCATCACAGCCCATCACAGCCCATCACAGCCCATCACAGCCCATCACAGCCCATCACAGCCCATCACAGCCCATCACAGCCCATCACAGCCCATCACAGCCCATCACAGCCCATCGCAGCCCATCACAGCCCATCGCAGCCCATCACAACGCATCACAGCCCATCACAGCCCATCACAGCCCATCACAGCCCATCACAGCCCATCACAGCCCATCACAGCCCATCACAGCCCATCACAGCCCATCACAGCCCATCACAGCCCATCACAGCCCATCACAGCCCATCACAGCCCATCACAGCCCATCACAGCCCATCACAGCCCATCACAGCCCATCACAGCCCATCACAGCCCATCACAGCCCATCACAGCCCATCGCAGCCCATCGCAGCCCATCGCAGCCCATCACAGCCCATCGCAGCCCATCACAGCCCATCGCAGCCCATCACAACGCATCACAGCCCATCACAGCCCATCGCAGCCCATCACAGCCCATCGCAGCCCATCACAGCCCATCGCAGCCCATCGCAGCCCATCACAGCCCATCGCAGCCCATCACAGCCCATCGCATCGCAGCCCATCACAGCCCATCACAGCCCATCACAGCCCATCACAGCCCATCACAGCCCATCACAGCCCATCACAGCCCATCACAGCCCATCACAGCCCATCACAGCCCATCACAGCCCATCACAGCCCATCACAGCCCATCACAGCCCATCACAGCCCATCACAGCCCATCGCAGCCCATCACAGCCCATCGCAGCCCATCACAACGCATCACAGCCCATCACAGCCCATCACAGCCCATCACAGCCCATCACAGCCCATCACAGCCCATCACAGCCCATCACAGCCCATCACAGCCCATCACAGCCCATCACAGCCCATCACAGCCCATCGCAGCCCATCGCAGCCCATCGCAGCCCATCACAGCCCATCGCAGCCCATCGCAGCCCATCACAGCCCATCGCAGCCCATCACAGCCCATCGCATCGCAGCCCATCACAGCCCATCACAGCCCATCACAGCCCATCACAGCCCATCACAGCCCATCACAGCCCATCACAGCCCATCACAGCCCATCACAGCCCATCACAGCCCATCACAGCCCATCGCAGCCCATCGCAGCCCATCGCAGCCCATCACAGCCCATCGCAGCCCATCACAGCCCATCGCAGCCCATCACAACGCATCACAGCCCATCACAGCCCATCGCAGCCCATCGCAGCCCATCGCAGCCCATCACAGCCCATCGCAGCCCATCGCAGCCCATCACAGCCCATCGCAGCCCATCACAGCCCATCGCATCGCAGCCCATCACAGCCCATCACAGCCCATCACAGCCCATCACAGCCCATCACAGCCCATCACAGCCCATCACAGCCCATCACAGCCCATCACAGCCCATCACAGCCCATCACAGCCCATCACAGCCCATCACAGCCCATCACAGCCCATCACAGCCCATCACAGCCCATCGCAGCCCATCACAGCCCATCGCAGCCCATCACAACGCATCACAGCCCATCACAGCCCATCACAGCCCATCACAGCCCATCACAGCCCATCACAGCCCATCACAGCCCATCACAGCCCATCACAGCCCATCACAGCCCATCACAGCCCATCACAGCCCATCGCAGCCCATCGCAGCCCATCGCAGCCCATCACAGCCCATCGCAGCCCATCGCAGCCCATCACAGCCCATCGCAGCCCATCACAGCCCATCGCATCGCAGCCCATCACAGCCCATCACAGCCCATCACAGCCCATCACAGCCCATCACAGCCCATCACAGCCCATCACAGCCCATCACAGCCCATCACAGCCCATCACAGCCCATCACAGCCCATCGCAGCCCATCACAGCCCATCGCAGCCCATCACAACGCATCACAGCCCATCACAGCCCATCGCAGCCCATCGCAGCCCATCGCAGCCCATCACAGCCCATCGCAGCCCATCGCAGCCCATCACAGCCCATCGCAGCCCATCACAGCCCATCGCATCGCAGCCCATCACAGCCCATCACAGCCCATCGCAGCCCATCGCAGCCCATCACAGCCCATCGCAGCCCATCGCAGCCCATCGCAGCCCATCACAGCCCATCGCAGCCCATCGCAGCCCATCACAGCCCATCGCAGCCCATCACAGCCCATCGCATCGCAGCCCATCACAGCCCATCACAGCCCATCACAGCCCATCACAGCCCATCACAGCCCATCACAGCCCATCACAGCCCATCACAGCCCATCACAGCCCATCACAGCCCATCACAGCCCATCGCAGCCCATCACAGCCCATCGCAGCCCATCACAACGCATCACAGCCCATCACAGCCCATCGCAGCCCATCGCAGCCCATCGCAGCCCATCACAGCCCATCGCAGCCCATCGCAGCCCATCGCAGCCCATCACAGCCCATCGCAGCCCATCGCAGCCCATCGCAGCCCATCACAGCCCATCACAACGCATCACAGCCCATCACAGCCCATCGCAGCCCATCGCAGCCCATCGCAGCCCATCACAGCCCATCGCAGCCCATCGCAGCCCATCACAGCCCATCGCAGCCCATCACAGCCCATCGCATCGCAGCCCATCACAGCCCATCACAGCCCATCACAGCCCATCACAGCCCATCACAGCCCATCACAGCCCATCACAGCCCATCACAGCCCATCACAGCCCATCACAGCCCATCACAGCCCATCGCAGCCCATCACAGCCCATCGCAGCCCATCACAACGCATCACAGCCCATCACAGCCCATCACAGCCCATCACAGCCCATCACAGCCCATCACAGCCCATCACAGCCCATCACAGCCCATCACAGCCCATCACAGCCCATCACAGCCCATCACAGCCCATCACAGCCCATCACAGCCCATCACAGCCCATCACAGCCCATCACAGCCCATCACAGCCCATCACAGCCCATCACAGCCCATCACAGCCCATCACAGCCCATCGCAGCCCATCGCAGCCCATCGCAGCCCATCACAGCCCATCGCAGCCCATCACTGCCCATCGCAGCCCATCACAGCCCATCGCAGCCCATCACAGCCCATCGCAGCCCATCACAGCCCATCGCAGCCCATCACAGCCCATCGCAGCCCATCACAGCCCATCGCAGCCCATCACAGCCCATCGCAGCCCATCACAACGCATCGCATCACTCACACCCGTGAGCCTTGTCGTCAACCTCCTGAGAACATCCCTGTGCCTCACCACGCCTGAGTGCCTTTGCTTTCCCTCACCCCCTTGACAACATCCTCTCACACTTGCTCTGGGCTGAAAACTTCTTCCTCCTCCCCCTCCCCCCCAGGTGGCGGACTTTGGGTGTGCGAAGCTGATACGGCGCACGGAGGTGGTGGAGGATGCGGTGACGGGCAGGCAGGTGGAGCGGCTGTGTGACAGTGTGGACTACGCCATGGGCACGCCGGGGCACATGGCCCCTGAGATGCTCATGACCGGGGAAATCAGCGCCGCCACCGACGTGTACAGGTGCGCCCAGTAGGTGGGCACGGCTGTGCTGCCAGGCTCAGCTTGTGCTGCGGTGGAAGGGTGATGGCTGGCAACATGCGTGCATCCACTCTCCCCTGCTGTGCTGCCCTGTGCCTATTCGCCTCCCCACGTTGACCCTCTCTGCTGCTTGTTATTTCCCACGCTCCCTCGTATCGCCATACCCCACGGTCCCTCGTATCACCATACCCCACGGTCCCTCGTATCACCATACCCCACGCTCCCTCGTATCGCCATACCCAGAACCCACCTTCACTGCATCCACCCCTTCCGTTTGCGCCCTCCCATCCAATCCCATCCCTCCAATCCGTTCCACCCCACTGCCCCTGTCCCGTCGCCCGCCCAGTTTCGGCGTGGTGCTGCTGCAGCTGGTGACGGGGCGGCTGCCGATCGACGCCAACCGGCAGCAGCTGACGCTGTGGGCGCCGCCACTGCTGGAGGAGGAGCGCTGGGAGGAGCTCGTCGACCCGCGCCTGCAGCGCGCCCTGCTGGGCCGGGCTGCCGGGGGAGGCGCAGGGGGCGGGCGAGGAGGGGACGATGCGGCAGGGGCGGGGGCAGCGGGGGAGTTGAGGCGGGTGGTGGCGGGGCGGTCGGTGGGGCGGTGCCTGCAGCTGGCGGGCACGTGCCTTGACATGGACCCGCTGCAGCGCCCCTCCATGGAGGACGTCGCGCTCTCCCTGCTCGCCATCTACAGCTCAGGTGCCTCCCTGCTCGCCATCTACAGCTCAGGTGCCTGTATCTCCCTCCCTCCCTGCCTGCCGCCCTTTAGCCTCCACGGCTTTTGAATCAATGCCTCTCCCCCCCTGCCCACCTCTCCCCCCCCGCCCACCTCTCCCTCACACGCTTCCTCTTCCCCTCCTCTCCCCCGGCCTTCCCCCTCGCCAGCCTGCGCGGAGCGAGACGAGGCACTGCAGCTGGCAAACGACGGCTTCAGAAGCGGCCGAATGCTGCCGCCCGCTGGCCCGTCAGACCCCACGCGGGCGGGGTCGGGGGGAAGCGGCATGCAGGGGGCGGGTGGGGGGGGGAGCGGGGCAGTGGCGGGGGGAAGTGCGCGGCTGGCGGCCAGTGGGGGACTGTCAGAGTCGCCTGAGAGGCCAGCTGGGACCGCCAAGGCCAGATTCCAAAGGTGCTGCTCTGCAATCCCACACCATGCCCTGTGCTGCTCTGCATTCCCCGTGCCCTCGTGTATTTCCCCTTGGTCTTGTGCATGCCCCATGTGCTGTTCCTGCCATGGCGCCTCACCCTTGTCACTCTATCCCTCTCCCTCCCTCACTCTCGCTACTCCAGGAACCGGTCAGCCCGGCACACGAGCTTTGGATGACAGTGCTCGTCCAATCCACATTGATAGCAGGTCTGCATGATGCTGCTGGGCCGAAACAATGCATGCAGGGAGGCATGCAGGGAGGCATGCAGGGAGGCATGCAGGGAGGCGTGCAGGGAGGCATGCAGGGAGGCGCACAACTGTATTTATTGGCCGGGCACGGTGGGGGTGCAGCGCGTGAGCAGCCAGAGCAGGAGGGCTCGAGCCAGCCATACACCACCACAGCATGCCGTGTGTGCCTTTCCACGTACCCATGTGCTTGCACTGTGTGCTCATGCGCTAGCAGTGGTAGAGTGCAGCGTGTGCGGTGCTGAATAATAGTCCACCTGTTGTGTGTGGCCACGTAGGCAGGAGCAGCGAGGCGCATTGCCTTGTAGCCCTCCTCAATACACCCTTGAGCTGCCTCCCTGCTTCTTCATCCCATGCCTGCTTAGCGTGCACCCACCCACCTACTCACGTCAGCCTTATCTCAGCCCAGAGTTTCTAAACACTGGCAGTAGTGGGAAGCAGAGCAGCGGCATGTGTTAGTCTAGAGGGTGTGCAGCAGGGTGTGGATAGGTGGTATGGTACACATTCGGTAGTAGCAGTTCGCCCACATGCGGTATATCACATGCTCATACCAGCACTGGACTGGAGGCATGTAAAACGACTGTGGTGGAGTGGATAGGTGCATCTGTATTACAGTCATTCTTTCTTACTTTGCCATTACAGTCATTATCCTGCAGGCATATTTGCTATCTAGTCATTACAGCAAAGCAGGGGCGCTATAGGGTGTAGTATAGTACTGTCACAGCTTTTGATACTGCTGTCCCCTGCTGCCACGGCAGCGCATTAGCCTTGCGCCGTCTTTTCTGCTACCGCCTCACCTATGGTATATGTTTAGGGGCTTGTTGCACTTCTCAAAGCACCTACGTGCTACTACGTGTTGTGGTAAGCCCGCCCAGCCCGTCACGCAATGCCGTGTTCGCGGCGCCACGTTTCATAGAAAAGGTCAACCCAGGTGTCGGGCAGGCCAGGCATGCAGGGGTGCAGGCAGTCCTGCGAGCGCTTGCGCTGCGCGGCGATCATGGCGTCTGAGCGGAAGAGCGAGGGGTGTGTGATGTCCACCAGGCGGATGGTGCGGCTGCCCTGGAACACGCTCGCCTGCGACGGGTACCACACGCGGCTCTGCGAGTTGTTGCGCTCAAAGAACGAGTACTGCACACAGGGGACAGGGGAAGTGGGGCGGGGAGTGGGGAGGGGAGCGGGTGAATGGCGATTGGCGAGTGGGAAGGGGCGTGAGAGGGGCTGCCGTGCGCTCTGTGTACCCCACCCCATGGGCGCCAGAAGAGCTCTCTGCCCTCCCTACACAGCCTCAAAACACACCCACGCTCAGCATAAGCTGCTGGCATGGCATGGGTTGGGCGGGCGCAGAGGAGTGCGGGGTGGTAGAAAGCAGGCATGATGCGTCCATTGACCGTCCCCAACGGCCTCCGTGTCCCATCTGCTCTGCACTTCCCTCTCTCCCGCTCCCTCGCCCAACTGCACCTCCCAAACCTCTTCCGCCTCTTTCCCCATTCCCCCCTTCCCCCTTCCCCCCTCCCGCAACGCACCCCCTTCCCCCCTCCCCCAACGCACCATCTGCGGAGAGCTGGGGTTCTTAGCGCCCTGGCAGCCGGCGAGGCGCGGCGGCGCGGAGAGGAAGTACATGGGCGGCAGCCGCCACCGCTTCACGCTTTTCGCGTCGAACGTGCGCGCCAGCCGCCGCAGCGCCATCCTGCGGAGGAGGTGGAGGGACGCGGGCGGGTGGGAATGGGGAGCGGCGGGCGATGCGCATGAGGCGATGCGCAGGCCCACGGGGAAGAGGGGGATAGCAACGGAGTATGGGTCATGGGGCATTGCGAATGGCGCATGGGGCACGGTTCAGGGGGCAGGGGGGAAGCGGACGTACTTGTAGGCCTGAACGGTGTTGGGCTCGGGCTTGATGAGCTGCCACTTGCGATTGACGAAGAAGCGCCGCAGCCACGTCTTGGCGTGCGGCCAGTGCGTCGACGACTGGAACAGCACCAGCCCGAACCGCCCGACCTTGTCGAACCACGTGGGGTCGAACGTGTGCAGGTTGACGGCCGTGTCGCCCAGGCCGGGGTTGGTGACTTTGATGCGGCGCAGCACGTCGTTTTGCGTGGAGTAGGCCATGAGGAAAGGGCTCCAGTAGTTGACGATCGTCACGTTGTACGTCGCCACGCGCCACACGAACTTGCTCAGCGCGTCGTCCGACACCTTGCTCACCGCCGACACTCGGTGGATCTGCGCGCGGAATGGGGGAGGGGGGGAAGGGGGAAATTGGGAAGGGCGGTGCTGGTGAGTCGCTGGTGGCTCCGGCGCTAACGCGCTAGGGGAGCCTTCGAAAAGGAGGAAAGGAGCGAGACTAAGGGAACGGAAAGGAGTAGTGTGAGTGTACCTGGCAGAGCATGGAGGGCGTACCTGGCAGAGCATGGAGGGCGTACCTGGCAGAGCATGGAGGGCGTACCTGGCAGAGCATGGAGGGCGTACCTGGCAGAGCATGGAGGGAAGGAAGCCTTCGTACATGAGCGAGTCGCCCACCATCGCGATCACCCTGCGCGCCGCACCACGACGCGGAGACAGTGAGGGGAAGCAAGGGAAGGGGAGAAAGGGTGAGGCTGCGCGGGCAGAAGGGTGAGGCTGCGCGGGCAGGCGAGGAAGGGTGAGGCTGCGCGGGCAGAAGGGTGAGGCTGCGCGGGCAGAAGGGTGAGGCTGCGCGGGCAGGCGAGAAAGGGCTGCTTCTCGCGAGAATCGCAATGCGGCAGTGCGGCATGTGGCACCGTGGCAGTGCGTGGATACAAACGGTCTGCTCCGATGGGGGTGCAGCAACTCACTTGTTGCGCATGCGCATCAAGAACTTGGCCGGCGAGAATCGTATTGTGCGCCCTCCACAGTTGCGCGGCTTCCATGAGTAGTACTGCACATCCCCGTTACAAGCACATGGGCAGCCATGACCGAATACGCGTGAGCATAGACGGAAAGTGCCGGGTTTCGTAGAATGTGAAGTGGCAGTAAGTGAAAGGCGAGGGGAGAGGGATGACGAGTGCAGGGCAGTGCGGTGTTACCATCCAGCTGGGGTCGAGTTTCCTCTTCGGGTCGAGGCAGTTGGTCGTGGGAGCCACGTCCTGCACAGCCCAGCATCGCAACAAGTCAGAATGGTGATTGAGAGCATACAGAAGGTATCCTAGTCAAGAACGGCTGATGTGACCCTACCCCGTGCGAATCACGAAGCGCTGCCAATGCGGGGAGCAGCCAACAGCAGGCACGCCGTGCATCACACGCTGCATTTGCAAAATGTAGACTCACGCATTGAGCGGCGGACAATGCGGCGCACCTTGAGGAAGGGGCACGAGGACATGTCGTAGGCGGGGCGGTTGGCGCGGTCGAGCACCCACGAGCCGTCGTAGATGTTGCACGTCGACCCCGCCGCTTGGGTCGTCGCCACCTTGGGCTTAGCGCCGCTCGTCGTCTTCAGCGGATTTTCCGCCGCTGGCGACGGCGGCGGCGGTGCCGCAGAGCTGCTTTCGGGCGACACGTCGCTACTCTGATCGCCGCCACCGCTGCTGACACTGCTACTACCGCTGCTGGTTGCACCGCTGCTGGTGGTGGTGGTGGTGGTTCTACTGGTGATGCTGGCGGCGGTGGTGGAGGGCGAGTCGACGGAGAGCAGCGCGGGCATGTCGGCCAGCATGAGCTCCTGCTGGAACGTGTCGTCGAGATCCTTGAGCGCGCCGATCACCGCCGTGTCGCCCGTGTGGCTGTGGCTCCGCGGAGCAGATATGAGTAGTAGCGCGCAGGCGAGTACTAAGCACCGCCATCTGAGGACGTGTGAGGATCTCATTGGCGCAACAATAGTTGCTCACGACAAGATATAGAGAATTTACCAAACCTGCGCCCTACGCCTTGGTACAAGAGTTAAGAAGGTCGATGTGGAGCTACGCGGCTCTTCAAAGCTAACGGATGAGTAGACTGCTGTATGATGTGGAGGACAGGAACAGATGCGAGGTGCATCGGCTAGCATGAATTGGGGGTTGTGACTCGGTTTTATCGACATCTGCATTGTTGGGCTGGTTGGTTGGCAGCACTTCAATTCCACATGCCATTGACGGGGAGCGGAAAAACGAATTCACGACTGTTTGGAAAAACGTACACCATCGTATCGCACCGCATGTGCGGCTCGGGGTTGGACATTGGAGTGTATGCGACCAGGCGTGGCTCGCACAGGCGAGACGTCAGGTTTGAAAGCTGGGGCCGCAACCCATCAAAAGGGCCAACGAGCCTTCGCCAATATATTGGCGGGCTCGCGCAAGTACATTTTCGTGTCGGTGCGATGGTGGATTGTCGTCGCAAATTGGTCTTTGCGAAAGCTTGCCCGAGCTGCGACGGCACAGACCTTCAAAAGGAGCGTTGTGCGAGCGATGCCTGGGGACTCCCGCTCGCGGACAAACGCCAGCAAAGAAGGGTGCTGTGACCATGCGTACGGAGTGTACAAAGATCTTGTGCAGAGCATACGATTTGTACGTAATGTTCAATTGTTTAAAACACTTAGAAATGTTCACTCGTCAGCACGAGAACTGGTTTTTGTGTGCACCCGAACAGCGCGTCCCGATGGATGTTGCGGATAGTCCTCCCACTCGCATACTGCTGACCTTCACCGGCCAGGCCTTCCCTAACCTGCAATCGCTCCTGCGCCCGCCTCCCGCCTCTGCGCCTTTGCACCGCTATTGTCCGCGCGTTCCGCTCGCCTCCTCTGCGGCGAACATAAAATGGCTTCTACCATCCGTCCACTCTGAATGGCCGCCCAACATAGGCGGCATGAGCGGCGTAGGCGGCGGGGGCTATGAGGGCGTGGCGGCACCTCAAGTGCCCCCACCATGCTACACGTCCTTGCCGCTTCCGCGCATCGTGGAACTCCGCGCACCCCTCCCTCACTTGCCTATGCCCGCTCATGCGCTCCCCCCATATATCCCTCACATTTACGCGGCTGGGAAAGACCCTGCCTCCTTGCGAGCAATCAGAAACTGCCGCGTGGCAAACGATGACAGGCGATCATGGGGCTATGAGCCTCGGGCAGCAGAAGGGGCCGCTGAGGCGGAAGGCGCCACGACGAGTGCGAATAATGGGGGCATGGCGGAAGGCAGGGGAGGGGAGAACACGGATTGGTGGGGAAAGAAGCGGCGGAGGGGGGAGAACGAGGGAAGCAGGTATGAGTGGGGAACGGTGCCAAGTGGTGGGCAGGAGGGGGCGGACAGGGAGGGAGCGGGAAGGGGAAACGGGAGAGGAAACAGGCACGGGGCTGGGAGCAGAGGACGCGGCGGAAAGAATCGCGCGGGGAAGGGTGCGAGGCGGTCCGGGGCGCAGAGGAGGGTGGGGCGGAAGGCGCCCCAGCCACTGGCGTTCCCAGTCACATGCCCGGTGTGTCCTGACGTGGTGCTGACGTCACTGGGTGTGCTACAGTCGCACTTGGCGGGTCGCAAGCACCAGGCCGCCGATGCTGGGCGCGCGCAGCGGGGGGGCACGAGGGGGGCCGAGGCGCGGGCTGGGCAGGAGCAGGGGGGCCACGCGCATGACAAGCAGGGGCATGGGGGGAAGGGGCATGAGGGGAAGGGGCATGAGGGGAAGGGGCATGTGGGGAAGGGGCATGAGGGGAAGGGGCATGAGGGGGAGGGGCATGGAGGGGAGCGGCATGGGGGGGAGTGGCATTGGGGGGAGGGGAATTGGTGGGAGGGGCATGGGGAGGGGCATGGTGGGGAGGGACATGGGGGGAAGGGGCATGGGGGGAAGGGGCATGGGGGGAAGGGGCATGGGGGGAAGGGGCATGGGGGGAAGGGGCATGGGGGGGAGGGGCTTGCAGAGAAGAGACATGCTGACAGGCATAGGGGTGAGGGGGGCAGTGACGCAGTGAATGGGGAAGATGGAGGGGCGGGTGTGGGTGGCATGGGGGGAGTGCAAGGGGAAAGGGGGTTGGCGCATGGGAAACATGGCGGGTATGGGGAACATGGCGGGTATGGGGAACATGGCGGGTATGGGGAACATGGCGGGTATGGGGAACATGGTGGGTATGGGGAACATGGCGGGTATGGGGAACATGGCGGGTATGCGGAACATGGCGGGTATGGGGAACATGGCGGGTATGGGGAACATGGCGGGTATGGGGAACATGGCGGGTATGGGGAACATGGCGGGTATGGGGAACATGGCGGGTATGGGGTGCATGAGACGCGATGGGCGTGGGGAAGGGAGTGGCAGCAGGAGGAGAAGCAGTATGTGGGGGAGTGGGGTGATGGGGTTGTGAAGGAAGAGGCGACTGTTGAGATTATCGACCTGGACGAGGAGGAGAGGGACGAGGACGAGGAGGAGGAGGAGGAGGAGGAGGAGGAGGAGGAAGTGGAGATATTGGAGTTGGATGGGAGGGAGGAGGGCGAGGTGAAAGAGGAGGGGAGTAGTGGTGTCCAAGGGCAGGGCAAGCAAGGGAGGGCCATGGGATGGGCGAGCGAGGGGCCACCGTTTGTGGGGGGGTGGTGTGCGGTGTGTGGGGCGACGTGTCTGAATGAGAGCAACTACAAGTTCCACCTCAAAGGCAAACGCCACCGCTCCGCCCTCGCTGCCTCTCATGCTGCCACTGCTGCTACTTGTGCTCCGGCTGCTCATGTACCGTGATGCTTGCTGCACCGCCTGCAGCGGCTGTGGCATGTTAGTGGGGTTGCAAAGGGGTTGCAAAGGGCTTCAACAATCGAGAGTCGGGGTTGCTGCTGCTGCCAGTGTTGTTGGTGTTGCTGTGTTGAGTTGGGTTGCCCCTTCTTTTCTTACAATGTTTGTTGTTGTACGGTACCGTAGTTGATGCTGTCAGCATCACAGCACTCCGCCTGTGACCATGCCCTTGCATTGGGCACCGCACCGCACCCAAATGAGCCCAGCTTGCCTAGCGCATGCCTAGCGCCCATCAACATACCCTACTTGCAGATGAACACTAGGGACTTGTCACCCGCTCAACGCATCTCCACCTTGGGGTGAAGGAAACTGAATGGAGCACTGGCATGCCATGAACTACTAAAATCTTAGTGTGGTGGGTCCATGTTTACAACTGATGATGGTCTGATCAACACCCCAACCCAAATCAACTACAGCAGGTTCTGCAGTATTAGGCCTAGCATTGCGCTCCAGGTTGACAGCCGTGATGAACCACCCTCTGTGCCACCTGCTGGGTACGGACCCGAGCGCCCCGCCCCACTAACACGTGCTGCACATGGTGAGGAGGCACGTGAAGGCATGTGTGGTGTGTGTCAAATGATATATATGTGTGATATATATTGGTAGGCTGTAGTGGGGTAGATGTTGTAGGAGATACGGTAACACTTTAGGGTTTTGTTATTTGTACCAAACTCTCCATAGTGAACTCAACCTTGCCTGATTCTCTCGACATGGTATCAGAGCAGGTTCCTAGACCTAAGCTTAAGGGCCCACCATGTGCTAAGTTACCTCCCCAACGGCCTACCTGCCTGCCTTGCATACGTATCTGCCTGCTGCCTGAGCCTGCTGCCTGAGCCTGCTACTTTTGACTGCGCTGCAACCATGGCGACCCTTACTGTTCTCGCCTTTGAGCCTGACGGCCGCCCCATCGAGTTTGACACCTGGCTTAGTGACCTGCGCCTTTACCTTATGACTGACGTCGCAGACGGAGTGTCACTGCTAGCCTATGTGACCGGCACTGTCCCTACTCCCGCTGAGACTGCTCCTGCCCCTGAACGAGCACAGTGGGAGCTCCGTGATGCAGTCGCGCGCCTTGTTATTCGCAATCACCTACCGATCTCTGAGCGCGCGCATTTCAACCAGCTTAAGACTGCTAAGACGCTGTATGATGCTGTCGTTGCCCGCTATTCCGCCCCGGCCACAGCCACCGTTGGTAGTCTCATCCTGCCTTACCTGTTCCCAGACTTAGCCTCGTTTCACACTGCTGCCGACCTTATCACTCACCTCCGCGCTAGTGACGCCCGCTTTCGAGCCGCTCTTACCAACGAGTTCCTCGCCACGAACACCCCCCCGCTGTACTTCACCCTCTACATCCTCGTCACCCGCCTCCCTGACACTCTTCGCTCTGTCAGGGATTACTTCCTTGCCAAGGATCCTCCAACTATCACTCTGGACGACTTCGAGCAGCAGCTGGTCGCAGCAGAGAAGAACATCCTCGCTGTCGGTGCTGCTCGTGGCACTCCCCGCACTCCCCTCTTTGAGGGGTGCTCCCCCTCCCCTCTTGACCCCTCCTACGCCTCTGCTGCTACTGCTGTCGACTTCCTCGGTGCGGAGAAGGTCGCAGCGGCTTCCGCTCCTGGTGGGAAGCGTGGTGGTGGCAGGGGCGGCAAGGGTGGCAGGGGTGGCGGAGGTGGCGGTGGAGGGAGCGGTGGTGGAGGCGGCGGGGGTGGTGGAGGTGGTGGGGGTGGCCGTGGGGGTGGAGGCGGTGGGTGGGGTGGCGGCAGGACCGGGGGCGGTGGAGGCGGCGGCGGCGGTGGTGGGGGAGGAGGCAGCGGCAGTGGCGGTGGAGGTGGGAGTGGGGGTGGATCTGGCCAGAAGGGTGGCCAGCAGCAGCAGCAGCAGCAACAGCCACAGCAGCAGCAGCAGCTTCCTCCCCTCACCTCCCAGCAGCTCAATGACTGGTATGCTGGGCGTGGGGCGTCTCGGGGTTCTGACCGCGATCTCACCGCGGACAAGCTCTCTGCTCGCGCCATTCCCTGCGTCTTCCTTGGTTTTCCTCCTGACGCGCCTGGCTGGCAGTTTTACGACCCCACCTCGCGCCGTGTCTTTGCGTCTCAGGACGTCACCTTTGACGAGTCTGTTCCCTTCTACCGTCTCTTTCCCTACCGCACTGCCTCTCGCCCCCCCCCGCCGCTCTTTCTCGCTCCAGGTCCTCCCCAGGTAGACCCTTTCCCCGCGCCAGGTCCTGCTCCTTCAGGTGTTTCTCAGGTAGACCCTCCCGTACCTGCGCCTGTTGAGGTCACTGGTGACTCAGGTCCTGCTGGAGGTGGTCCTGCTCGGGGTGCTGTCTCTGGGGGTGCTGAGCCTGGGGGTGCGGAGCCTGAGCGAGAGGCGCCTAGAGGTGCTGAGCCTAGGGGTGCGGAGTCTGGGGGTGCCGTGCCTGCGCGTGAGGAGCCTGGCGGTGCTGAGCTTGGGGGTGTCGAGTCTGAGGGTGCTGTGCCTGCGCGTGAGGAGCCTGGAGGTGCTGAGCTTGCGGGTGCCGAGTCTGCGGGTACTGAGCCTACGCGTGAGGAGCCTGGAGGTGCTGGCGCTGGAGGTTCTGGAGCAGTTGGGGGTGCTGGCGCTGAGGGTTCTGAGTCTGCTGTTGCGCGGTCTCCTTGGAGTAGCCGCCTTCGTCCACGTGTGCCTCTCACCCCACAGCAGCTGCAGGACTGGTACGGTCACCGTCAGCGTCGCGCTGCTGGAGCTAGGAGTGGTGCTGGACCTTTGTCTACTGGAGGTGCTGGAGTCGCTGGTTCTGGAGGTGCTCGTACTGGAGATACTGAGGCTGGAGACCCTGGGACTGGAGGTGCTGACTCTGGAGGTGCTGCTGCTGGCGACACTGAGGCTGGAGACCCTGGGACTGGGGGTGCTGGTTCTGGGGGTGCTACTGCTGGAGACACAGAGGCTGGAGACCCTGGGACTGGAGCTTCTGGAGCTGCTGGAGGTACTGGAGCTGCTGGAGGCACTGGAGCTGCTGGAGCTGCCGGTACTGATGCAGCTGCGCCGACACGACTGTTCTTCGCTCCGCCGTCTCCGTCGTCTCTGCCGCCGTCTGACTCTGTTCTTCGTCAGGTTCTTACTCTCCCGTCGTCTACTGGTCTTCCGTTACAGCCTGGCTCACCGCTGCCTGCTCCTTCTCCTTACACTGAGCAGACTGGTAGTCCTGCTGAGCGTCGTGAGCCTGTGTCGCGTCCTGTCTCGCCTGCTCGTCCTGGTCGTACCGGTCGTCGTGTTCCTCGTTCGCGTCAGCAGGCTGTCCCCAGCGCACACCTCGTAGTTCGTCGTCCTTCCTCTGCTCTGCAGCCTGTTCCTCTGCCGTCTCCTCCTGCGTCCTCTCTACCTGACGTTCCAGACCCTGAGTCTGACCGGTTTCGTGCTGAGCACCCTACTGTCACGCGTCTGCTAGCCACTGTTGTCACTGACCCGTCGTTTGAGTCTACTGCTGCGTCTGCTCTTGTCGCTGAGCTTGTTGACTTTGCTGCTGCCTGTCGTCTAGACTACGCCGCCAGTCTTGTTGCTGAGTCTGAGTCTGTCTGTCCTCCGTCCGTCGGGGGTGAGTGTGCTCTTAGCACGGACGTCCTTGAGGACAGGCAGGAGGAGTTCCAGTGTCTTGCTGCTGCTTTACCTCATCTTGTGTCCTCGCTACTTGCCCCTGAGGGAGACCCGGATGCACTAGACATCCCGACTCCGCGCTCTTACGCAGAGGCGATAGAGAGTCCCTACTCCTCTCAGTGGCAGGCAGCCATGGACGCAGAGATGGCTTCCTGGAAGTCCACAGGCACCTATGTCGACGAGGTTCCCCCACCTGGGGCGAACATCGTCAGTGGCATGTGGATTTTCAGGGTGAAGCGGCCGCCGGGTTCTCCACCTGTCTTCAAGGCGCGTTACGTGGCTCGAGGCTTCAGTCAACGAGAGGGAGTTGACTTCTTCCAGACCTTCTCCCCCACCCCGAAGATGACAACTCTTCGTGTGCTGCTGCACGTTGCTGCTCACCGTGACTACGAGCTTCACTCTCTTGACTTCAGCACTGCTTTCTTACAGGGCAGCCTGCACGAGGAGATCTGGCTGCGCCGCCCCCCGAGCTTCACTGGGTCGTTCCCTCCTGGCACCCAGTGGAGCCTCCGACGGCCGGTCTACGGTCTCCGCCAGGCGCCACGTGAGTGGCACGACACACTGAGGACTACGCTTGCGGCTCTTGGGTTTGCGCCTTCTACTGCTGACCCGTCGCTGTTTCTGCGCACCGACACTTCACTGCCGCCGTTCTACATCCTCGTGTACGTCGACGACTTGGTTTTTGCCACTGCTGACACTGAGGCTCTCGCCCACGTGAAGTCGGAGCTACAGAAGAGACACACGTGCACTGACTTGGGTGAGCTGCACAGCTACCTTGGCTTGCAGATCACCCGGGACAGAGCACGCCGCACCATCACCTTGACTCAGTCACACATGGTGCAGCAGGTCCTTCAGCGCTTCGGCTTCACCTGGTCTTCAGCACAGGCCACTCCTCTGGCTACAGGTCACACGCTCTCAGCTCCACCTTCGGACGAGTCCGTAGAGCCGAGTGGTCCTTACCCAGAGCTAGTCGGCTGCCTCATGTACCTGATGACTTGCACTCGACCTGACCTTGCATACCCTCTTGGTCTCCTCGCTCGCTACGTGGCTCCTGGTCGACACCGACCTGAGCACATGGCTGCTGCTAAGAGGGTACTGCGCTACTTGTGCAGCACATCAGGCATGGGGCTAGTGCTTGGAGGGACGAGCCCAGTTGTCCTCACTGGGCACTCAGACGCTTCTTGGGTTGACGACCTGGCTACTCAGCGGTCGTCACAGGGTTACACCTTCAGCCTTGGCTCTGGTTCAGTTTCGTGGCGTTCTACACGCTCGTCTTCAGTTCTCGGCTCCAGTTGTGAGGCTGAGATCTACGCCACCGCCATGGCTGCACAGGAGTTACGCTGGCTCACCTACCTGCTGACTGACTTGGGAGAGCAGCCTCGTTCTCCTCCAGTGCTGTACGTTGACAACAAGGCCGCCATTGCCTTGTGTGAGGAGCACAGACTGGAGCACAGAACGAAGCACATTGCTCTGCGTTACTTCCTGGCTCGAGAGTTGCAGCAGCGAGGCCAGCTTTGTCTTCGTTACGTGGCCACTCGGGCCAACACTGCTGATATATTCACCAAGGCACTTCCGTCTGGTGATCATCAGCGCTTTTGTACTCTGTTAGGCCTTGTGCCTACGCTTCCACACTTGCTGTAGTCTTTGCTTGTACTGTGATCTATATACATATATACCTGCATGCTGGCTCTTGCTAGGTAGCCATCACTGTACTGTCATTGCTGCATATATATCTCTGCATGTGAACTGGCCTTGTGGCCATTTGCTTGTGCTCAGAATGTGTGGTGACGTTGTGATCCACCCTGAGCTTGTTTTGCTTCTCTTGACTGGTCTTGTGACCCGTTGCTCTCCCCCACTTTGCCTATGGGGGTGTGTCAAATGATATATATGTGTGATATATATTGGTAGGCTGTAGTGGGGTAGATGTTGTAGGAGATAACACTTTAGGGTTTTGTTATTTGTACCAAACTCTCCATAGTGAACTCAACCTTGCCTGATTCTCTCGACAGTGTGCACCTGCATGAGTGTCATTGCGTCATGATGACCTTGCCACCATCCACAGCACCTGTCAGCACGGCAGGCACGAGGAGGCTGGGGAGAGGAGGAGGAGGGTAAGCCTGTGTGCAGGTGTTGACACGCATGCAGTGGTAGGCAGGCAGGCCCCATCCCATCCCATGGCCCGAGGGGCAAGTGCGAGTGCTGGCACACCGCACAGCAGTGCCACTGTTGCAGCGGGATGGGTGGGCGGGGGGGGCTGGAGGAGCAGTACCGTATGTGGGCAATGGGGAATGGACCGTGATGAGAGCAGGGGGTACACTGTGGTGTGGACACTTGGCCGGAGGACTGCACCAGGTCCAGGTCCTATCCCATGTGGTGGAGTGAACTGAGGGGGATGGGCAAGGCCAATGTGCCTCTTAGCAACCAGTGCAAGCTCTCTCCTTCCTGTTTCCCCTTACCTAACCCACTACCGTACCGTCCTGCTACCATGACCATTTGAGAGCTACCGCAGTTCGAATCCACACCCGTATACAGGCACTACGGTACTGTAACAAGAAAAGCCTTCAGAATGGTAAGCTTATTGGTTGTTATAGCAGAAGCAACAATGGAATTGTTTGCTCCTGCTTTACCTGGCTAGAGCAACAGCAGAGCTACAGCAGAGCTACGGCAGAGCTACGGCAGAGCCACGGCAGAGCTATGGCACAGCTACAGCAGAGCTACGGCAGAGCTATGGCACAGCTACGGCAGAGCTATGGCACAGCTACGGCAGAGCTATGGCACAGCTACGGCAGAGCTATGGCACAGCTACGGCAGAGCTATGGCACAGCTACGGCAGAGCTATGGCACAGCTACGGCAGAGCTATGGCACAGCTACGGCAGAACTACGAAAGCTGGTACAGATCTATTTACTTGAAGCAGCGGGCATGCATTGCAAGAGCTTCGTGCTGCAGCAGCACGGTGACCACCATTCCACCTCACCCCAGCAGTACTGCCCCGCCCCTTCCACCTCTCACCTATCCTCCTGCTCTCCGCCCTCCCCCCACGCCCTCATCACCTGCGCCACCATCTTTTCCACCTCCGCCCTCTCCCCCTCCCCCATCGCCTCCACCACATCCCCCAGTGCTGCGCGCAAATCAGGGGTCGGGGGAACACAGGCGAGAGGGGGGAGCCAGAGGCGGAGGAAGAGGAGGCGGGTGGGGGAGGCGGGGGGAGGGAGGGGAGGAGGCGCAGGGCGGGGAGTAGCACTGGGGGGATGAAGGCGGCCAGGGGCGGCGGGAAGAGGCTGGCGGACGTTGGGGAGGCGAAATAGGGGGACCAGGCGGGCAAGGGGTGTGGGGAAGGGAGGGCAGGGGAGTGCGAGGGCGAGGGCGAGGGGGGGATGGGGCGGGTGGCGGAGAGGAGCGCGGGGAGGTGCGCGTCACAAGCGAGCCATGCAGCCACGTGGTCTTGCAGGCCCATGCCCGCCATGGCGCCCACCATGCGCCCCACCTGCTGCACCGCCTCCTCATACTCCGCCTCCGCCCTCCCCCGCTCCCCACCTCCGCCCTCCTCCGCGCCACTCCCTGGCGGAGTGCCCATGCTGGCGGGTGTGGCGCGCCCCTCGGCGGCGTGGGCGTGCAGGAGGGCAGCAGCGGCTGTCTTGACGTGGCTGACGAGGCTGTGGAAGCGAGCCACCACCAGGCGCCGCGTCATCTCCTCCCGCACTCCCTCCTCCTCTGCCTCCTCCTCTGCCTCCTCATCTGCCTCCTCCCCTCTTGCTGCCTCCTCCGTCGCCCCCTCACCCCCTTCCCCTTCCTCCGTCACCTCTTCCCCCCTTACCGCCCCCTCTTCCGCCTCTTTCCCCACTAACGCCTCCGCGATTGCCTCTTGCTCTCGTTCTCCCTCCCCCGGGCTGCTGCACTCATCTGCCGCCTCCTCTCGCGCGCGCCCTTCCTCCGTCCCCCCGCCGTGCTGCGCCGTCTTGATCGCTCCAATGCACCCCTCCATCCCCTCCGCTGTACGCGGATCTCCCCCCTCGCCCTCTCCCTTATCTGCGGCCCTCTTCTCCCGCCTTCCCCCCGACGTCCTCCCGCCAGTAACCCCGCCCCTGGCGCCCCTCTCGCCCCCCGCCTTGCTGTTCCTCTTCCCAGGCTCCGCTGCCCCCCCTGCGCCCGACTTCGCAGTCGCGATGCCCCACAATTCCCGCCTTGCGCTCGCCTTCGCCCACGCGCCTCCGCCTCCTGCCTTCGCTGCACCGCCGCCGCCGCTGCTGCCGCCCGCTCGGCTGCCAGCAGCGGCAGGTGACTTGGCAGCCCGTGCCGGCGCAGCAGCGACGGAGGCAGCAGCAGGGGCTGTGGAGAGCCGGACAGGGCTGGCAGAGGACGGCAGGGCGGCACGCGCGTGCGAGGCGTCAGTGGGTGTGGACGCGTCAACCGCCGTGCTGCTGCTCCCTCCCGGCCCTGCTTCTGCTTCCTTGTGCATCTCTGCTGCCTCTGCGTCCCTCCTTGCGTTTGATTCTCTTGTTGCCTTTACTCCTTCCGCCTCTACTGTTTCCGCCTCTGCTGCTTCCGCCACCGC
The DNA here is from genome assembly GCA_947470075.1 of Closterium sp. Yama58-4. NCBI lineage: Eukaryota > Viridiplantae > Streptophyta > Zygnematophyceae > Desmidiales > Closteriaceae > Closterium > Closterium sp. Yama58-4. The sequence goes on along the minus strand of CANIUD010000121.1, from coordinate 97,432 downwards.
TGCTTCCGCGTCTGCTGCTTCCGCCGCCGCTGCTTCCGCCGCCGCTGTTTCCGCCGATGCTGCTTCCGCCTCTGCTGTTTCCGCCTCTGTTGCTTCCGACTCTGTTCCCTCCCCACCTGTGCCCGCATCCCTCCGTGCTTCCGCCTCAGCCCGCCCCGCCCGTTCCATCTCCCCCTCCTCGCTGCCGCGCTGCAAATCCTGCTCGCTCCGCTCCGCTTCTTTCTTTTCCGCACTGCCCTCTGGTTCTGCCATCCTCCCCTTATCAACGTCCGCAGCTCCCTCCGCAGTCTTGTGTCCGCCAGGCGCAACGGTGTCCTCCGCCCCTCGCTCTTGTCTACCCCCTGGTTCCCCAGCCCCCACACTCCGCTGCTCCGCTTCTACTCCCGCGCGCTCATTCCTCTCGACCTCTTCCGCCGCTTCCTTCACTCCCTCTCCTCCGCCCGTTTGCGCGGCTTCTGCGGGCAGCAGCGCATCAGGGGTCATTGGCGCGACTGGCGCGCCTGCCTCGCGCGCCAGCTGCAACAAGTAAGGCGTGCGGGAGGGGGTTCTCCGGGGAGTCGCGCCGCCCGCCTGCTCGCCCGACTTCCCGCCGGCAGCAGCGGCGGCACTGGCGGCGAACAGCGCGGATCCGCCACTGGCAGACGAGCGGAGGTCGGTGGAGCGCGATGGTAGGCAGGCGCGGTGCGCGGGGCATGCGTGCACGCAGAGGTGGTTGCGCGGCGGGGAGCTGGGGAGCAAGAAGGGGAAGGGGATGGTGGTGAGGCCGGGCGTGGCGTCGACGACGACGAGCGTGAGCAGACACGCGAAGAGCAGAAGCACGTACTGCGCCGCCAGGAACCACAGCGGCTCCACGCCTGACAGGGGGGGATGCGGATGGGGAGGCGCAACAGCAATTGGAGTCAAAGGGCGCACATGGACGGTGCGGCAGATGCAGTGGATGGAACAGGCGAGAAGACAAGCGGGGTACGGCACTACTTGGGAAGAGATGAGGCGTGCGGGAGGAACCTGGGAAGAGCGGCTGGCGGACGGACTCGGTGAAGAAGCCGAGCGACGTGAACGCGACGGCGGAGATGGCGGCGTGCCCCACCACGTGCGCGTCGCACATCAGCACGAAGTCTGCCGTCGCCGTGCGCAGAACCCTCGCGCCGCCGTACCTGGAGGGGAAAGAGTCCGTGGAGGCAAGAGGAGAAGGAAATGTGGGGGAAGGCAGCATGCGGCAAGGCTGATGGGAGCGACGCCGTGGGCGCACGGAGGGAATGGGCGTCGCTGCCCCGCGAGAGCGAAGTGGGGGGCGCACATTAGCAACCACGAGTTTCCGCGTGACTTGCGCGGCTGCGCGGGGGATTCGTGCACGACAAGTGCACCGTGGAGCTGCCTCGGGCCAATCCGAAGGCACATGGATGGGAAGCAAGGGAGTGAGGAAGCAAGGCAGTGAGGAAGCAAGCGCGCATGACTCACCGCGGCGAGTTGGGCGGGAGGCGCTTGAGGAAGGCGAGGAGCGTGGAGGCGAGCAGGCACCAGATGAGCGCCACCGTTATCGCCGTCTTGCGACTCGCCGCGTCCCCCGCGCACGACGCCAGAACCTGCGCGCACCCGACACGGGCAGACGCACGAGGCGACAGCGAGGGATGGAGGGAGAGAAGTGGCTTGAGGAGAAAGTGGTGAGAAGGACGGGGCGGCGAAGGAGAAAGTGATGAGAAGGACGGGGCGGCGAAGGAGAAAGTGATGAGAAGGACGGGGCGGCGAAGGAGGAAGTAAGCGACAGGCAAGAAAACGAAGAAAGGAAACAGCGATAGGTGGGACGAAGGGGAGGAGGGAGGGCGCGGGGCGGGACGCACGAGGGCGAAGTTGAGGACGAGCAGCGAGCCGAAAGGGAAGTACTTGGACAGCCGCGCCGGGAAGAAACACTGCGTGCCGTCTGTCACACCCGCGGCCCTCGCTGCGCCCCTCTCCCGCTGCCGCTGCGCATGCGCCGGGCCTGCCATGCGGAGGAGGGGATGAGCGGAATGACGAGGCGGGGATGGAGGGGGTTGAGTCAGCCCAAGCGATGAACCGCGGATTGTGAGACGCGTGAGCGCGGAGCACGAGTGGCCACCTACCTGACCATACGAGGCCGCTCTTGCGATTTTCGCGCGGGCTCGTTCCGTCGTCCACTTGTATCCACGCCTCGCTCGCTGCCTCGCCTGACGGCTCTAAGTCCGCCGCAGACATGATCGCCCGCGCTCCCTGCTAGTCGCACTGCTAGTCGCACTGCTAGTCGCACTGCTAGTCGCACTGCTAGTCGCACTGCTAGTGCACTGCTAGTCGCACTGCTAATCGCACTCTGTTCACCGCTAGTAACGTTCTTGTCTCTACCACTTCGTCTTCGGGTTCGCGTTTCAAAAAGCTCGCTCACACCTGGCTGCCTTGGTCGATTGCGTTACGCATCTCCCACTGCTTCTGCAATCCAACCTGCTCCCTTCGCCCCACCTCTTCTGCCCTCCTCAGAGCCTTTTCTGGGTGATCGTCAAGTAAATTCGACTGGAGAGACGCGGCTCGGCTCCGTGCATTCAGAGTTGACGAACGTGAGTGATGTGAGTTCGCCAAGGATGCCCGATTCGGACAAGGCAGGGACGTGCGAGATGAGTTTCGTCCACATGTAGTGTAGTGACTCGTAATACACTGGGCTGGTTTCCGATATGCATGTAGTAATTAATATAGGTGATATTGGTGTAACCTTCTCACATGCTTCGTTATTGTACTCATCGACCCCAAACAGAAGCGGTGGTTGCTCGTCATGAGCACTTTTGACTCGTCTGCGCGATTCGATACGTTTCGTTCAACCAGCTGCGACAAACCAAATCTTTGCCAACCGAGCATCATCGCCTGGGGAAGATCAGGGAGGCGATGCACGGCACATCACCACCTCCACTGCCGCTTGCGCCGTTCCGACTTCACCCGCGCGCTAAAGTTTGGGTTGGGGGGGAGTCTCTGCAACTCCCCCCCACACCAGACCAGGGGGGAGCAAAAAAACAGGTCGGTGTTGCACTGCTCGCAGTCACATACATTAGTGCTTTTGTTCGTGAAAGTTGTTAGTGTCGCATGGAGTCGCACACTCAGGTACGAAGTACTGACATTAGACATTGGAGCACACTTACCGATGCCATGCGAGCACCGTGTGCGATGAACGAGGCCCACACACGCAACGATGCGTGCTGGTAGTTGTGCGCCCGTGCTATCGCCCCTCGTTCCTCGTCTCCCACGTGTCGCCACGCCGCCATCGCCTCGCACTCTGTCCGCGCCCGCGCTTCCCTCTTCGCCCGTCCTGTGCGCACCTTCGCGCCGCACCCCCCGTTCGCCACTATGGGCTGCGCTAGTTCCTCGCCCACCGCCAACGCGGCAGCGGGGGAGGTTGGAAATGGCGGCGAGGGCCAGGCGGAGGAGTGGACGCTGTGCGGATGCGGGGGAAATCGGCGCGCTAAGGAGGGGAAGGTGCGGACGCAGGCGGGCGGGGAGAAGAGGCGGAGGACCAGGGAAAACGAGGCGCAGAAAGGGGAGGCATTGGGGAACGGGCGCGCGGTTAAGAACGAGCGGAATGCGGATGTGATGCGCGGTGGGGCCCGAGGCGAGGAGAGGGACGAGGGGAGAGAAGCGCACGAGGGGAGAGTGGGAGGCAAGGTGCGCGCAGAGGGCGGGCAGAATGGCGCGGAGCCCTGCTGTGCCGCGGGGATGGAAGGCGGAGCAAGGGGCGGCAGTCTCAAGGTGCGCAGCACTGATTGGGCTGCGGGCAAGGGGAGGGTGCAGGCACGGCGCGCTCTGGCCTGGCAACGAGGGGGGCGCGTCGGGGTGGGGGGGAGGGATGCGCGCGATAGATAGGCAGAGCACGGGGGATTAGGGATGCGCGGGATGAGTGGAGGCGCACTGGATGATGGGGGGGCGGGGTGGGAGGCGGAATGGTGGATGTGAAGGAGGGGCGGGGGGTCGGAGGGCGCATGTGGGCGTGCATGTGCATGAGTCCCTTGACATGCTTATCTCTGTGTGTGTGTGTGTGTGTGTGTGTGTGTGTGTGTGTGTGTGTGTGTGTGTGTCCCTGTGTGCTTTTATCTGTGATTGCAGCAAGCAGAGCGAGCAGAGCAAGCAGCAGCAGCAGGCACCCAGCCCAGCGAGGCAGCCACAGCAGCACAGGACGCTTCGCCATCCACACGGTGCGCCTTCACATGCCATCCACACGGTGCGCCTTCACATGCCATCCACACGGTGCGCCTTCACATGCCATCCACACGGTGCGCCTTCACATGCCATCCACACGGTGCGCCTTCACATGCCATCCACACGGTGCGCCTTCACATGCCATCCACACGGTGCGCCTTCACATGCCATCCACACGGTGCGCCTTCACATGCCATCCACACGGTGCGCCTTCACATGCCATCCACACGGTGCGCCTTCACATGCCATCCACACGGTGCGCCTTCACATGCCATCCACACGGTGCGCCTTCACATGCCATCCACACGGTGCGCCTTCACATGCCATCCACACGGTGCGCCTTCACATGCCATCCACACGGTGCGCCTTCACATGCCATCCACACGGTGCGCCTTCACATGCCATCCACACGGTGCGCCTTCACATGCCATCCACACGGTGCGCCTTCACATGCCATCCACACGGTGCGCCTTCACATGCCATCCACACGGTGCGCCTTCACATGCCATCCACACGGTGCGCCTTCACATGCCACCTCCATTCCTCTCCCTGCCTCCCCTCTGCCTGCTACCTTTCACATGCCGCACCATCGCCACATCACGCCACTTTCCTTTATTCACAGCCCCCACTGCCCATCCCCCACCGCGCAACATTGCAGGAGCGTGCTGCCCCCACGGCCCACCCAGCTCGCCCAATCCCCCACCAGCACGCAATCCCCCACCAGGTGCCATATTCCCTTGCCACCACGTGCCGTTCCACTTTGCTGCTCCGCCTCCTGGCCGTGCCATCTCCTCAATGCCCCCCCACGTCATGCTCACTTTTGCTGGACCCCGTGCGTGTGTGTGCATGCTATGGCATGTGTGCATGGCATGTCATGTGCATGGCATGTCATGTGCATGGCATGTCCCGTGCATGGCATGTCATGTGCATGGCATGTCCCGTGCATGGCATGTCATGTTGCATGGCATGTCATGTGCATGGCATGTCCCGTGCATGGCATGTCCCGTGCATGGCATGTCCCGTGCATGGCATGTCCCGTGCATGGCATGTCATGTGCATGGCATGTGATGTGCATGGCATGTGATGTGCATGGCATGTGATGTGCATGGCATGGCACAGCAGGGTGGGCGTGCTGGCGTTTGAGGTGGCAGCGGCGGTGGTGAGGGCGGGGGTGGTGCGGCAGTCAGTGGAGGGGGAGGACGTGGACGAGCTGCGGCGCGAGGTGCTGGCGTCCGATGGCATCGCCTTCCTGCTCTCCTCCGACTTCAACCACGTCTGGCAGATCGCCGCCCGCGATAAGTGGTCCGTCTCACACACTCCTGCTTGCGCTGTCTGCTCTTTGCCTCCTTACCCACTGCTTGCAACAATCTCTCATGCCCAAACTTGCAGCTGTCTTGACTCGTTCTCTCTGTACCCCTTCCCGCCCCCCCCTCCCCCTCCCCTCCCCCCGTGGCTGCGGCGTGCAGGGAGGAGGTGGGGCGGCTGGCAGCGAGTGTGGCGCGTCTCGGCTCGCAGTGCACCGACACCGCTCTGCACTCCCTCGCCCTCCGCTTCTCCAGGTCCGCTCGCCACCCGGGCGGCACGCAAGACTGTAGCAGGTGCAGGGGGGGGGGCGGGTGACAGGGAATGTGCAGAGGGCAGTGGCGGTGGGAGGTGGCAGAGCGGCCACAGACAGTAGAGCATCCAGTCGAGTGCAGTGCGTGGGCCATGGCTGGCTGTTTCCCCCTGCAGGCACACCCATCCCCCCTGCAGGCACACCCATCCCCCCTGCAGGCACACCCATCCCCCCTGCAGGCACACCCATCCCCCCTGCTCCCTTTGCTGCACCCACCTGGCCTGCATACCATCACCCCCCTTGGCTCCCGTGCCTTGCCCCCTTCTCCCCCCCAGCCTGGCTGCAGCAGTGAGGGAACAGCAGGGAGGTGGGGGGGACGCGCAGGGGGGAACAGAAGGGGGGGCGGAAGGGGAGGCGGAGGAGGGGGAGGCGGTGGACGAGCTGCTGCTGCAGATGGAGGAGGACGCTCAGATCACCATGGTGAGACGTGACGTCAGTGGGGTAAGCTGCTGACGTCAGTGTGTTGCTGTGGATGTTGGCATTCGCTGCCATGTGTTGTTGACATGCCACTTTCCACGGCCCACTTCAGACCTGCTTGCTGACCTCCCATGGCCATGGCCATGCCCCCCTTCTCCCCTGCGTTGTCGCCATGCATGCATGCATGCTTGCAGGAGCTGAGGCGCGAGGTGCTGCTGCTGGAGGCCATGCGCCGCGACATGGATGCCACATGCGATACTGGTGATCATGCTCGTGATGCTGCTGGGGGGGATGAGCATGGGGGTGATGGGGATGGTGCTGCAGATTGTAGTGCATCGTGCATTTGAAGAGAGCTGCATTTGGGGGGAGGCATGGCAGTGAAGAGGCATGCACGTGTTGTGTTGCGGAACTCACATCATGTGTGCTGCGGCTCTCACATCATGTGTGTTGCGGCTCTCACATCACATGTGGTGTGGTGTGGTGGTGCGTGCAGGGGAGAGGGCAGCAGAGGTGAGGGCACAGAAGGAGCGAGTGCGCGCCATGCAGGAGAGCTCCTTCTGGGACCGCCCACTCGATGAGGTGATGCGCTGACATGCATGGCATGGGGTGGTAGATGTTATGTGCTGTTATGTGTGATGTGATGTGTTATGACGTAAGCCTGTGCATGCATGAGTAATATGAGTGGGATGATGCTCCTATCTGCATCATTGCTCTGCCAGAGCCGTCTCACCCGCCTGCCTGCCACCCCTCCTCCACCCAACTCCCCCCCCTCCCGCTCCATTTAGCTGGTGCGCCAGCTGGCGCGCGTTGTGGATCATCTCATCCGCCTCGTCTCCTCCACCTTCGGCCCGCTGCGTGAGTGCATCGCTGCCTCCCTCCCTCACTGCATCCATCGCCATGCCCTTCCTTAATCCACTCTCCGCCTTTCATCTCATCACCCCACTTCCCCCTTCCACTCTTCCCCCCATACTCTCCTTCACATCCCGCCCCCCTCTCATTCCCCGCATGCCCCCAACGCCCCGCCAGCACCGGACGTCCCTCTGCTGCCCGTGCGGGGGAAGGGCGCACAGGCGGAAGGGGGGAGGGAGGGGCAGGCGGAGGGGGGGAGAAAGCTGGGGGAGTGGGGCATGGCGCTGGCGTATGCGCGGCTCATCATCGCCATCGACCTGCTGGTGAGGCATCACCCACTGCTGCTGCTCACAAGCCACCCGCCACTGGTGAGACGGCAGCAGTGGTAGTGGTGTAAGCAGTGGTAGAGAGAAAGGTAACTGTGGCGAGGCATCTGTCAGCTTCATCACTCGCACTCGCACTCGCACTGCCTCCCACGTGTCTTATCCCATCTCTCCCTTATGGGTCTCCCCTTCCCCTTTCTGCACGTCTGCTCCTCTTTCCTTGTCCCTATTCCACTCTCTCCCTACCCTTCCCCCTATGGCGGGGCGCAGGTGGGCATGCAGGGGGCGGAGAGCCGGAGGGACTACCTGTACTCGCTGCTGCCACACTCGCTGCGCTGCAAGCTCAAAGGGGCGCTGCTGCAGTCACAACACATCTGCATGGTGGGTGGGCAGTCGAGAAATTTTCATGTCTGATGTTGTCTCTTGTTTCTCTCGTGCATAGTGTATCTGTGGCATGCCATGCCATGCTGAGCCATGCCATGCCTGGCATGGCAACCGTCCACGTGAAACCTGAATGCACGTCATGCCATGCTCCAAGAGGGCATCCCGTGGGCGCTCAGTTGAGTCGTCCCATTGTATTCATGCCATGCCATGCCATGGCACACGATTGCATCTGGGCTGTGTTGTTGTGGCATGATGTGGTGGGATGGCATGACATGGATGGCGTGTGGTTGGCATGGATGGTATGTTATTGTGGTGTGCTGGCATGGGTTGGCATGGCATGGGTGGCCTGACCTGACACGGATGGCAGGAGAGCACGGAGAGCATAGAGGAGAAGCTGGAGGGCGTGTTGGACTGGCTGGTCACCATGGCAGACAACACCATCAGGTGAATTCAACACCATCAGGTGAATTCAACACCATCAGGTGATTCCAACACAACCAGGTGATTCCAATATCATCACGTAAATCCAACACCATCAGGTGCTTGCAGCACCATCCAGTGTTCCATCAAGACTCAAACGTTGTAATCCCTCCCATCCCATTCTCTTCCCAACCTTCTCCTCTCTGCCCCTTTCCCCCTGGGCACAGGTACGCGAGTGACGTGCGGGTGCGGGGAGGCAGTGCGTTGAGTCGCCTGCAGACGCTGCACCACGTGGAGGAGGCGCGCATGGAGCGCCTCGTGCTGCTGCTGCTCATCGGCCTGCAGCACCTCGCCAGCCGCCAACAGCTCCCCCCTCCCCTCGCCCCCCCCACACACCTACACCTGCCCCTGGCACCGCCTCACCACACGGGGTGGGCGAGGGGGGCAACGGCAGCAGAGGGGCTGGGCCCAGTGGCAGGTATGCGATGACAGGCGCTGGGGGCGGCCCATGGGGCGCTGGCAGGGGCGCGGGCAGGGCGGGTGGTGGTGCAGCTGAGAGGAGGGGCGGGGGTGCGGGGGAAGAGGGGAGAGATACGAGAGAAGGGGAGGGGCAGGGGAGTCTGGGGGGTAGCGGTAGTGGCAAGGGAGAGAGCAGGGAGGCAGCAGGCAGTGGAGGAGCTGCTTTACCCGCTGCTGCTGGTGGGGGTGGTGGCGGTGGCGGTGGCAGGGAGAGGGGGTGGGCGAGTCACACGCGGGTGTGGCATCCCATCCCATGCACCGCCATCACAGCCCCCTGCCCGCCCCCTGCTGCACACGTGGCAGCTGACTTGGCCAGTGACGTGGCAGCGAGTGAGGGGCACCTGGCAGGTGTGTGTGGTGAAGGGCCAGGCGGTGAGGAGCGGGTGGGGGGGTCGGTTGCAGGACATGCAGCGCTGGGCCTGTCGGGGCAGGAGGCAGAGCGGGGAGATGCCGGCACAGTAAAGCCAGGGAGCGGCGCAATGGCAGTAGAGGCAGGTGCAGCAGAGGGAGCAGCAGAGGGAGCAGCAGAGGGAGCAGCAGAGGGAGCAGCAGAGGGAGTATGCGAGGAACGGTTGGGCAGCCCTGGGGGCATGCAGGACGTGCCTCCCATCGACCTGCATGCTGCGGCGCTGTCCAGCCACCCGCAGTGGTCGCCCGGGTCGGGCAGCGACCCCCCCTCCCCCGCCCCGCTGCCATGGTCGGGGCCGGTGAGCGAGCGCAGCAGCTGTGGCCGCGCGTCACAGGCGAGCAGCCCCGGCGGCGTGGCGTGGAGCGGCGGTGTGCGGCGCACGGGCAGTGCGGAGGGCAGCAGGGAGGGCGAGGGCGTGGAGGAGTGGAGCGACATCCTGGGCCACTTGTCGTCCGCTGCACGCGGTGCCCTGGGGGGGGTGGGAGGGGTAGGGGCAGGCGAGGGTGATGGGGGGATTGCTGTGGAGAGTGCAGCGATGGTGGGGGGTGAGGGTGTGGCGAATGTGAGTGTGGGGAGTGTGAGCAGTGGGCGGCGGGAATGGAGGGCGCCACAGAGTGTGCCTGAGGAGGAGGAGGAAGGCCAAGAGGGGGAGACCAAGGCCAGTGAGGATCAAGGGGAGCAAGGGGAACAAGTGGCAAGTGCAACACACAGCGCCACAGCGGAAGCAGCAGCGGCAGAGCCAGCAGTGTTAGCAAGATTGGTGGAATCGGGCATGTGCCCACCTGCCCCACCGCCATCTCATCTGCCCACCCAGCCTTTCACTCCTGGGTCACCTGCACGCACTCTCATGCCGCCCTCGCCCTCCTCTGCCATGCCACCGCGCGCTGCGCTGCTAGCCGGTGCAGCAGGCAGTGTGGATGACGTCACGCTTGGCACTGTGGTGGGCACCGCCACCCCCAGCAGCGTGGCGGCAGAAGGAGGGCCGGTGGCGAGGGTGCGGGCGCGGGCCCCGCGGGCGGGGTGGAAGAGCAAGAGCCAGCCGCTGGAGCGCCTGGCGGCCCGCATGAAGCAGCGGCAGCAGCGGGCAGCGGGGCAGCTGCAGGACAGCACAGGCGTGGTGGGAAGAGGGGGCAGCCCCCAGCTGCAGCTGCAGGGTGATGGGCCCGGCAGGGGGCTGGCAGGGCGACAGTCGGTCTCGCGCACTCTGAGTCGCCTGCAGCAGCACCATGCCAACAGCCTCACCGCCTCCTCGGCTGGCAGCGCTGCCCTGGGGGCGGACTCCCTCCTCCACGCGCGTGTGCTGCGCCGCGCTCTCACTCCCAACCCTGGCGCTGCTGCTGGCGGCAGCCACAGCGGGGGGCTGGAGAGGCGTGTGGGGAGGGGACTGGGGGGCGTGTGGGAGGGGGAAATGGGGGTGGGGGTGGAGGGGGAGGAGGAGGAGGAGGCGGACATCGACCGCATTCTGGATGCGCGGCCTGACATGGACATCAGCGCCCTCAGCCCCATGCTCATGCGCTCCCCCTCCTTTGGCCGCCAGCAGTACTGGATGGTGTGAGGTGCTGTGCGGTGCCCAGTGGGATGGCTGTGTGCTGCATGCTGTTTTCGCCCACTCATTTATCAGTAGCTCCCATAGGTGTTGTCCAAGCTGGTTGCATAACTTGGAGCAGGTTGCGCAGCGAACCATGAACACGTAGGGAGTGCTTGCTACCGTATGTCACTTCTTCCATGCTGCCACCCCAGTTGATTTGACATCAAGTGTACCATAATTTCACTAGAGTAATACTAGGAACCACTGTATTGAATGTAGCTGCTGCCCATTATGTAAATCATGCTCTAACCATGCTTCCATGTTTCTTTCTGGCTGCATACAAAATTCAGTACAGCTAATACAGTACATAAATTCCCATGTTGGATGAAAGTATGCATAATTACAACAGTAGCGTAGGCAACTCTCGCAACTCACCACTACTATCTTGCAATGACGGTACGGTATTTCCCCCCCTAACTTCCTAACTCCTCAAAGCTCTCAACATCTCTTGTGGGGTATGGGTCACATTAACCTTCTAATCAAGAGGACTCAAAAAATGACTTGAAACTTCTGCCTGTGCTCAGCTCAGCACCATGGCAACATGCTGCCATGGCTATTTGGGACCGGAAACAGTGCCGGCCTCCACAGCCTCGTGACATGGCAGGGCGCAGGCAGAGCGAGAGGCTGGCACATAAGGCAGTCATTGTACTGCTGCTTGCCCCCACAGCCCTTGAACCCGTGCATTCCTCCAAGCACCGCATGACATGGCACTGCAGCCAACCCACTCTTGGTCTACCAAAGACCCCAAGCTCGCTTCTTCTTCTCCTTGCCTCCCTCCCTGTCCTCTTTCTTGTCCCCGCCACTCGTCTCCCCTCCTTCCCCACCATCCGCATCCTCCTTGCCATGCTGCTCTCCCTGCGCCCCCCCATCCTCCTTCTCCCACTCCTCCAGCAGCTTCCTCTGTCGTGCCGTCAGCTCCCTGCACAGTCAAGGTGGGATGGGTGGCAGAGGCACGGGCAGTGTGAGAAACTTGGTGGGTGGGCAGTGCAAGAGGATTGATGGGTGGGAGAGGGTCCACAGCAAGAAGAAAAGCAGAGCTAACAGCAAATCATACACTAAGAGGATGTGTGTGCTATGAGGGAGGTGAATGGAGGGAAAATGCAGGAAGTGAAAGGAGAGGCGACATGGAGGCGAGAGGAGAGGCAGTGAAGGAGGAAAGGGAGGGGCAATGATGGAGGAGCGGAGGGGCGAGTGGGCAGCAGACGCACGTGGGCACGGCAACATTGACGTGCACAAACTGACTCCCCACTCGGCGACTCGTGGCCGATCGCACTCCTGCGCGTGGGCAGAGGGAAAGATAGGGGAAGGGAGAGTGGAGAAGTGATGGGAAAGAGAAATGGGTAAGAGAGATGTAGGAGGGGAAATGGGTACGAAGGTGGGAGTGAAACGGTCATGGGTGCAGAGCAAACAGGAACCCGTATGGTTGAAGGTAGCAGATCAACGGTGGAGCAGATGGGCAGAGAGGGGGATTGCAAGGGCAAGGGTGGGTGCACTGCAAGGTGGCGTACCTTTATCGCGCAGCTGGAGCACCTGGCCTGGCTGTGTGCCTGGCTTGATCTGCACGCCCACAGCATTGACAGCACGGCACGTGCATGGCGGCAAGGGACGGCATGCACATTGCAGCATGAGCACGGCATGTGCATGGCAAGTGGCTAAGAAACTGCGAGTGTGGGAAGCACATGCCTCTAGGTAATGGCAACAACGTCAAGTCAATGCATCGACCCCCTGGCCTGTAACTGCATCAACATGGCATGGCATGGATGGCATGGCATGGTATGGTATTGGCATGGCATGGCAGGGCATGGCAGGGCATGGTATGGCATGGCATGAGCAGCAGCACCTTAAGGATGACCTCCCCTGAGAGTGTTGGCACCGGCACTGATGCTCCCAGACACGCCTGGCACGCACACACGCCATGGCAGGGGCGATGGCAGGGGCGCGAGGGGGCCCGTGGGAGGGGCGTGGGAGAGTTGTGGCTTGGAGGAGCAAGCAGGAGAGGAGGGGGGGTACGATGTTCAGGCAGGGAAGACAAGGGCAGGATAGATAGGGCTGGGAGGATAAGTATGGGTATGCGATACGGTGCGCACATGATAGGAGAGGGAGCATGAGGAGGAGGGGGGGGGGGTGGCACCTGGGGGAAGGAGACGTGCAGGTCGACGTGGATGTCGTTGCCGTCCCTCTTGAACACCGCGTCCTCCTCCACCTGGCACATGGCGCATGGCACACGGGGCATGGGGCAAGGGGCAAGGGGCATGCGGCACCGGGCAGGGACATGAGGTAAAGGGCAGGGGGACGGGGCATGGTGCAGGGGGGAGTGAGTGGCTGAGAGAGATGAGAAAACCAGCTGCCAGCACCTGCACAGGACGAAGCTGAATGTTCAGCAGCAGGTCACCTGAATGTTCAGCAGCAGGTCACCTGAATGTTCAGCAGCAGGTCACCTGAATGTTCACCAGCAGGTCACCTGAATGTTCAGCAGCAGGTCCCCAGGTGGCGCCCCTTTCCCCCCTGCGCCTCCCTGCCCCGGCACCCTCAAGGTCACTCCCGAGTCCACCCCTGCTCGCCACCCCACACCCGTGTTGGCACAGGAGAGAGAAGGGAGGAAAGGGAGGAGAGGGGCAGTGGGATGAGGAGCGAAAGAAGTTGATGGGAAAAGAAGGGTTCGTAGAGACGGCGGATGGGATGGAGCCGCAAGAGGATGTGAACGGTGCACGGCTGGGAGGCAGGGTGGGAAGAGGGAAGAGGATGGGCAGGTTGAGCTGGTTGTAGTGCTCCCAGGGAATGGCTCATCCTCCCTGCTGCTGCCATGCCATGTGCTCCCACCGACCATCCACTCCCACCCACCCACCTGCTGGTATGGAGACATCCACTTCCCGCCTCTCCTTCACTGTGCCCTCCCCATGACATGTCTTGCACCACTCCTGTTGTGTGCATGCAGGCATGCATACATGATGCCAGGATGCCATAGTGCCATGACGTCATGATGCCATGATGCCGTGATATTATGTGGAACAAGAGGGTACACATGTGAGGGCAGATTAAGGGAAAGGACAAGAGCCACGCGACAAGGGGTGTCAGAAGAATTAAGGAGAAATCGAAAGTGAGCAAAGGGAGTGGTACCAAGAAGGGGAACGCAGGCAGCGGTGCGCGCACCTTGACGAAGACGCCCTGGCCGCCACAGGAGGAGCACGTCTGCATCACCACTGACGCCCCCATTCGCCGCATCTCCTGCTCCCACCACGTGGGGGGGAATTGGGGTGGACACAGGAGAAGTGTGGTTGGGGGAGGGAAGGGCACAGGTGTGTGAGGACGGAGAGGAGATGCGAGGAGAAGGGAAGAACGGAGAGGGGAGGGGGGAGAGGGTGGGGTACTGACCATGCCTTGGCCCTTGCACGCCTTGCACGGGGTGGGCTGGTACCCCTTGGGCATGCCTGATCCACCTGCATTCAGGGGGAGAGCCAAGTGGGCAGCAACACACAGAGGCAGGGGGGCAGTGGCGCATTGAAACGAGTCAAAGGTGGATTCACGTGGACATCAAGTGGCTTCTCATGCTCACATTAACGAAGATATTGGGCAGACTGATAACAGAGAGTGCTGATTCGCATGAGCACAGGCAAGAGCAGCAGAGAGCACTCACTGCAGGAGGAGCAGCAGAGAGCACTCACTGCAGGAGGAGCAGCAGAGAGCACTCACTGCAGGAGGAGCAGCAGAGAGCACTCACTGCAGGAGGAGCAGCAGAGAGCAGGCACTCACTGCAGGAGGAGAAGCAGAGAGCACTCACTGCAGGAGGAGCAGCAGAGAGCACTCACTGCAGGAGGAGCAGCAGAGAGCACTCACTGCAGGAGGAGCAGCAGAGAGCACTCACTGCAGGAGGAGCAGCAGAGAGCAGGCACTCACTGCAGGAGGAGCAGCGCACGGGAGCAGAGAAGGAGAGGTGGCGCGAGCAGCCGTCCACTGCCTCCCTCAGCGTCAGCCTCACCGCCATCTGCACACTCTCGCCGCCCCTCGGCCCCGCCGCCCCCATGCCCATGCCCATGCCCATGCCGCCCATGCCGCCCATGCCGCCCATGCGCCCAAAGATGCCGCCCAGCATCTGGGGAAGCGGGGGCAAGGGTGGGAGGGGAGCGGGGCAGGTGAACGGAAGTAGGGGAGGAGGGGGGCACGGGGGGCACGGGGGGCACGGGGGGCACGGGGGGCACGGGGGGCACGGGGGGCACGGGGGGCACGGGGGGCACGGGGGGCAGCAAGTGTGGTGTGGTGCAAGCATGGGGTGGGAGAAGCAGGTGGTGGTGACGGGATGGACTGCCACTGGCAGCCCCTACCCGCCCCTTGTGGTGTGCAGCCAAGTGCAGTGCGGTTCGGTGCAGTGCAGTGCACACACCTCTTCGAAGTCCGACGGCCCTCCGAAGCCAGAGAATCCGCCGAAGCCCTGAGCGCCCGCCCCTGCGCCCGGGCCCCCCGCTGCCCCCCCCTCAAACGCCTCCGGACCAACCTGGGCCGGCAAGGGAGGATGAGCAGGGAGAGAGGAAACAGGGCGGAAGAGGAGGAACCAGGAGAAAGCAGGAGCGGAAGGCTGAGGGGCACGAAGAGCGAGGCAAGCTGTAAGAGGGGAAAAGAAATGTGAAAGCAGCACACGGAAGTGAGTGGGGAAGAAAGGAGAATAAAGGCGACCAATCAAGTGCACGGATGCGTCATGCGGGCATGTGATGGTGAGTGGAACATGGCATACCTGATCGTACATGGCCCTCTTTTCATCATCCTTTAGCACCTGCGAGGAGACACACACACTCACACACGCCGTACGCACACATGAACACATGTCATGGCACGCAAACAAGCAAGCAAGTGGCATTTCACATTTCACAATGGCAGAGACAGACGAGAGCAGCAGGTAGAGCGGAGAAGGAAGCGCACATGCGATGAGTTTAGCCCATCCCAGCCCTGCCCTGCCACCTCCCTCCCACTGCCTGCTGCCACCACCCCCCCCCTCTCACCTCGTACGCCTGCTGAACCTCTCACCTCGTACGCCTGCTGAACCTCTCACCTCGTACGCCTGCTGAACCTCTCACCTCGTACGCCTGCTGAACCTCTCACCTCGTACGCCTGCTGAACCTCTCACCTCGTACGCCTGCTGAACCTCTCACCTCGTACGCCTGCTGCACCTCTCTCTCACCTCGTACGCCTGCTGCACCTCTCACCTCGTACGCCTGCTGCACCTCTCACCTCGTACGCCTGCTGCACCTCTCACCTCGTACGCCTGCTGCACCTCTCACCTCGTACGCCTGCTGCACCTCTCACCTCGTACGCCTGCTGCACCTCTCACCTCGTACGCCTGCTGCACCTCTCACCTCGTACGCCTGCTGCACCTCTCACCTCGTACGCCTGCTGCACCTCTCACCTCGTACGCCTGCTGCACCTCTCACCTCGTCCTGCTGCACCTCTCACCTCGTACGCCTGCTGCACCTCTCACCTCGTACGCCTGCTGCACCTCTCTCTCACCTCGTACGCCTGCTGCACCTCACCTCTCACCTCGTACGCCTGCTGCACCTCTCACCTCGTACGCCTGCTGCACCTCTCACCTCGTACGCCTGCTGCACCTCTCACCTCGTACGCCTGCTGCACCTCTCACCTCGTACGCCTGCTGCACCTCTCACCTCGTACGCCTGCTGCACCTCTCACCTCGTACGCCTGCTGCACCTCTCACCTCGTACGCCTGCGGCACCTCTCACCTCGTACGCCTGCTGCACCTCACCTCTCACCTCGTACGCCTGCTGCACCTCTCACCTCGTACGCCTGCTGCACCTCTCACCTCGTACGCCTGCTGCACCTCTCACCTCGTACGCCTGCTGCACTTCTTGGAACTTCTTGGCTGCATTGGGGTCGTCCTTGTTCGCATCCGGGTGGTACTTCTTCGCCAGCTGCCACCCCACCATGCCCCACCACGCCCCACCACACCCCACCACACCCCACCACACACCACGGCGCACCACAGCGGAGGAGGAGCAGGGGGGAGCAGGCCAGGCAGGGAGGGCCAGGGGGGGAGCAGGGGGGGGGGGAGCAAATACGAGGGCATCATGTCAAAGACGCGCCCAGTAAACCGCGAACAGGGGTGCAATGAGTCGCAGCAAGCAGTGACAGTTGCGAGCACATAGTGGCGATGGCATGGTGGCATGACGGCACGGACCGCATAGAAGGCCTTTTTGATTTCAGCGGCCGTTGCCTTCCTTGACACCCCCAACACCGCATAGTAGTCCTGCCCCCTGCCCCGCTGCCGCTGCTGCTGCCGCTGCCGCTGCGGTGCCTGGGAGTGAGAGGCAAGCGAGGGGCGGATGGAACGGACGAGATGGGAGGAAAACGAATGGAACTGCTGCTGTGGCCCACTCACAATCACAATCAAACCCACACTCACAATCATTCAGCCATACTCACACTCACTCGAACGCACTCATAATCACACACACATCAACCAACGCACATCCACACACGTCCACTCACATACGCATGTGCACATATACATACCACACACCCCATCACACGCCACCGCACAGCACCAGCACCCCACCAGCCCCCACCACAGCCCACCCACCGCACAGCACGCACATGCTCTCACAGCTGGCGCCAGCTGGCAGCGCACCTGACGCGTGGAAGGCACGGTGAAAGAGCGAGCTGCGCTGCCACGTGGCAGTGGCTGATTCGATTGGATTGGCACCGGCGAATGGAGCGGCGTGAGCTGAGAGGCAGTGAGGGGCGGCGTGGAAAGCGTGGTGGAGGTTGCAGTGCGCGCTACGGGAATGGGCGGGGCTCAGTGGAGCGACGTGGGGGGATGCGCGGAGAGGGGATCGCGCGTGGAGGGGGTGGGGCGCTGCGCCATGCGTGCCGGCAGCCCTCTCTGCGCCCTCAGCTGCCGCGTGACAGCATGCTGCTGCCCGTTCACCGCCACACACCGCCCCTGACCGCTCTGCTCTCCACAACACCTCCGCTGCTGCGACGTGGCTGTTCGCGACTTGCGTGGACAAGGCATGCGTGCGCGCGTCCCCTTGGATCTCAAGCGCGCCTGATGGTGCGGCCGTCGCGCATCCGTCGCCTGCACACGCGGAGAAGGGGAGTGACGAGCCGTCGAGGGCAGTGGGAAAGGAAGTGGGAAGGAATTGCGGAAGGCGAAGGGTGAACGACAAGCGAGGGACGCAGGGCGAAGCGTGTGGCAGCGACGACAGGAGCGGGGAGGACGAAAGAGTCAATGCACTGCCGCCTTGCTGCTGCGGCATGCGGCCGTGCGCCGTGCGCGACGGGCTCTCGTAGCGCAACGGACGGCGATCGGCGCGTGAGTACGCGCTGCGACGACCCACCAGCACTGTGGCTGCCGCATATCGCCGCGACGCCGCGCGTGGGCGGCGGGAGGCTGGCGAGGCCGCGAGAGCGCGCGTGGCGAAGCATGAGAGGAGGACTCGCGCGGATCTAGAGATGAGTCGCTTTGGCGCTGGAAGCGGAGTCAGTGAACGAGAGGGTGGAGTGCTAGCGAGGCAGCGAGGACAGTCGCACGCACACGGGTGCGGGAGGGATGGAGGAGGCACAGCGTGCTGTGGCTGGGGAAAGTGGCGACGCGGAGGACTTCTGGAAAGATCCACTCGCTCGGTGCAGTGCAGCAGCTGAACACCCTTCACAAAAACAATCGGCTCTTTGTACGGTACCATCCCCGCTTGGTTCTGATGTCTTCATGATTGTCTACCAAAGATGTTTGTAGTGTAAATACTATAGATAGAATGGAATCTGCTTATATAAGCAATTCCGTGACATACTTGTGGTGCTGTTGTATCGCTGTTGCATCTTGAAGGCAGCATTTTGGAAAGATAGGTAGAAATCGAGTAGCGGTAATCCCTAGAATGCGAGCTTGTGATTCGGCGACGCGACCCTAGCTCCGCTCGTCGCCGCGTCGTCTTCCGTCCACACACAGCGACACCCGGCGCATCGTTGCGCGGCGCGCGAGCGCCATGGACGAGCAGTCGCCTGAGAAGCGCTTCGCGCGGGCGATGCAAATCCTATCGCCGCCACTGGCGGCCCGATCTAGGTCCGGCAGGGATGGTTTGCCTGTCACGCTTGGCTTGGGTTATGTTCGACTTGACTTGGCTTGGCTTTTTGTCTGTCAAATTAGTGCTCTCGGCTGTTAAGCCTCGCCTGTCATTAGGTTTCCGTCCTTCCGTTGTCGCCTGTTTCTCGCCTGTCTGTCGCCGTCATTCATTCCTTCTTTCCCCCAGTACAGACACGCGGTTTTTTTTTCCTTCGTTCCTCTCGATGTCTGCCAGCTCAGCAGCCCGTCACACACTGACACCTGGATCCAGCGTGGCACCGTTCCGCGGCGTGGCGGCTCAAGCGGCGTTCAGCTCCAGCAGCGCGCCGCCGCGCGCCGCCCCGCCGCTCTCGCTGCGGCCGTCGCTGGGCGAAGCGGGAGGGGCGGGCTCCCCCGCGATGCTCGCGCACGGCGACGGTGCAGCGGCGGCGGGGAGCGCAGCGCGGGCGGGAGCGGCTGCGTGCCGGCCGTGGGAGCGCAACGACCTGCTGCGACGGCTGGCGACGTTCAAGTCCACCACGTGGTTCGCCAAGCCGCAGGTGCGCCGCCGCGCTGCTCGCACACTGCCTTGCTGCTCGCACGTTTTGCTCCATGCGCGGATGTGTGCACGGTTCATGCGAGTAAGCATCCATTTGCGCCTCGCGTCCCGCCTCTCCTCCTTCTCCCTCCGCCCCTCTCTCCTCTCCCCTCTCCCTCGGCAGGCGGCGGGGGCGGTGGCGTGCGCGCGGAGGGGGTGGGTGAACTGCGATGTGGACATGCTGGCGTGCGAGGTGTGCCACGCGCGCCTCAGCTTCTGCGTGCCACCCACGTGGTCCAGAGCTCAAGGTCTGTCTGTTTGTTGCCCACGTGCTCTCGTGTTTCTGGTCGGCTGCGTGCCTCTCCTCACCCACCCCACCTCCCCTCAGACACTCACATCACATCCACCCATCCCTTCCTCCTCCCCTTGGGACCGTGGGCGGCAGTGGAGCGGGCGGCAGCGGAGGTGGCGGGGCGGCTGGAGTCGGCGCACAGGCAGCACTGCGCGTGGCGGGGCAACGAGTGCGACGAGGCGCTGCTGCTCTTCCCCCCCCAGCCGCCCGCCGCGCTGGCCGCGGCCGTGTTTGAGCGCTGCCAGGCGCTGCAGCAGCTGGCGCGCCTGCCCGCGCTGGCGCCCGCCGCGGTGGAGCGCATGAGGCGCTGCAGCCCGCGCGCCCTGGACGCGCTGCTGGCGCTGCCCGCGCTGCCAGTGGGCGCACCGTGGGACGACCCCGTGGGGCGCTCAGCCACGCGCGTCACGTCCGACGCCGCTGCTTACATCGAGGTGGGTGCCTTGCCTCTCCGCACTCCCCTTCACGCCAACAACCCTGCCTGTGCGCTCCTCTGTCCCCTGCTCTCACACGCCTTGCCCCACCCCACGGCCCCACGGCTGCACATTGCTCGTGCGTGGGCAGGTGCAGCGAATCATCGCGGTGTGCGGATGGGAGCCGCGCGCCCTGGGCGTGCTGCCAGACGCGCACGACCCGCCCCACGCCAACCACCGCCACCCGCCTGCACACCCCACCGCCCCTCTGCCCGCTCTGCCCCCCCATGGGCGCGCGCACGTGCCTGCGCGCCCCCCGCCTGGCATCCCTGCGAGCGCGGCGGTGCTGCAGTGCGCGCTGTGCGGCGCCAGCGTGGGCGTGTGGAATTACTCCACGCTGCCCCGCCCCCCCGCCCCCCCCGCCCTCCCCCCCGCCTCGCCCCAGCTCTCCGCCCGCCAGGGGCCGGCAGGGGAGGAGGGGGCGAGGGAGCGGGAGGCACAGGCGGAGAGGGGCAGTGAGGGAGAGGGGGGGAAGGCAGAGGAGGAGCAGCGGGAGGGCGAGAGTGGGGCGCGGAAGAGTCTCCCGCCCGCTCCTGCAGCGGCTGCCATCATTATCGCGCCTGTGGGGGGAATGAGCATCACGAGCCCCCCGCACAGGGCGGGGCTGGGCGCAGGGGGAAAGGTAAGGGGGCGGTGGGCAGTGTCCCAGAGGCAGGGGGGCGCGGGGGTGGCGGAAGGGATGGGGGAGGGCTCGGAGGAAGGGGTGGGGGGAGAGAAGGAAGGGGATAGGGTAGAGGGGGAAGCGGAGGGAGGTGCAGGGGGAGAGGGCACGGGGAGGGGCATGGGGCCCGAGGTGGTCACTTCGCCCAGACGGGTGCATGGTAGGCGCGAGGGGGAGGACGCGATGGACGAGCAAGGAATCGCTGCCCCGCTTGCCGCTGCGTCCGCTGCCCCTGCCCTGGCTGTTGCTGCTGCTGCTACCCCTGCTACTGCCGCTGCTGCGTCTGCTGGTGGTGCCGGTGGTGGTGGTGTGGGTAGGAGAGCGGCAGCAGGCAGCATGGGTGCGCCTGCCTCTGTGGTGAGGAGGCGGAAGCAGGGGTTGGAGGCGGGGGGGGCGGCAGCAGGAGTTGAGGCGGAGGCAGTGCGCCCTGCTGCCCCCGTGGCAGCAGCGCAGTCAATAGCAGGCAGCGCCACGCCACTCGCAGCTGCCTCCGCTGCTGCACCACCACCGCCTTCCGAGCACCGCCCACCATCGCCAGGAGCAGCGATTGCAGGAGCAACAGCAGGAGCAGGGTTGGGAGCGGGCGGGGTGGCACTGGATCTGGGTCTGACCATCGCTGGCGGCCTCCCTCCCACGCACCTCTCCTCCTCGCCCCCCCCGCGCCCCTTCGGCTCTGCCTCCGCCCTCCCCCTCTTTGGCGCCGGCCTGCCCATTCCTGGCTGCCACCTCAGCAGGCCTGCCGGCGCCAATCCGGGGGCAGGCGGCAAGGCGGGCGCAGGGGGGGGAGGAGGAGGAGGGGGAGGGGGAGTGGAAGGGGGCGGAGGAGGGGAACCAGCAGGGAGAGTAGGGTTAGAGGGGGAGGGAGGTGGAGAGGGAGGGGGAGAGGGGGGAGGCGTGGGCGCGGAGGGGTTTGGGCAGTGTTTGGGCGAGGTGAGCTTTGGGCGGGGGGGCGTGGCGGTGCTGCCGATGAACAGTGCGGAGGGCGTGGTGGCGGAGATGGAGGAGGTGTCGTCCGAGGAGGCCGAGGTGGAGGGCTCTCTGCGCGCCCGCGCTGCCCGCGCCAGGGGGGACGCTCACCGCGCCGCGGGCAGCAAGGGCGCGCCAGAGGGCGAGGCGGAGGGGCCAGTGGGCGGGCGCGCAGGCAGGGGCGCGTGGGGCAAGGAGGGCGGGGATGAGAACGAGAGGATGGAGGGGGGCGATGAGAGTGGGAGGGGGGAGGGGTGTGGGGAGACTCAGCGCCTGGAGGGCGGCGATGAGACCGGCAACGAGGGGGAGGGCGCGGGGGCGGCAGTGGCAGCACAGCAGAGCCGGCACGAGGGGGCTAGAGCCGACGCGGGTTTGTGCGTGAGCACGGGTCCCACGCAGGGCAGCAGCATGCAGGGCGGTGGCGCTGGCGGGGAGGGCGCCCGTGGGAGGGATCGTGTGGAGCAGCAGTTGTCGGCAGCAGCATTTCTTGTGCCGTCCACACGTGCTCCGGCTGCCAGCACGGCAGGCAGGGGAGGTGTGGGTGGGGAGGAGGGGGTGCCTGGAGGTGTGGCGTCAGCGGCAGGCAGTGGCGCAGTGGGGTGTAGTGCGGTGGGGCACGGCGATGGCGCACAGCAGCAGCGGGGCAGGGCGGTTGAGGGGCAGGGGAGGCGGGGGCGGGCGGCGGAGGGCAGGGTGGGCGGCAGTGAGTTCCTGGAGCCGCCTCAGAAGCGCCGCCACGTGGACGCCTCCTCCTCCCACGCGCCCCGCCCCCCTGCCTCGCGCGCTGCCCTGGGCGTGGGGCCACGAGGCAAGGCAGTGGGCGCAGGGGGAGGAGGGGCTGGGAGAGGGGCGGTTGGAGGGAAGGGGACGGGGGGCAAGGTTGGGGAAGCCCTGGGTGCTGCTGCTGCGTCTCCTGCTGTTGCTGCTGCTGGCTCCGCTGCTCCTCTTCCTCCTGCTGCTGCTGGCGCTGGTGCTGCTGCTGAGGTTGCTGCTGCTGCGGCGGGGGCTGGTACTGCTGGAGGTGGTGGCGCAGCAGCAGGGGCAGGGGCAGGGGCGTTGGGCGGGGTGGGGGGCGAGTGGGCGCGGGCGTCGTCGGTGTATGCGACCAACACGGACTTCAGTGAGCGCGATGACACCAGCGCGGACAGCGTTGACAACCTGCCGCCGCCCCTCCACCTGCACGCCCAGGGGGCAGCGCAGGGGGGGGTGGCGGGGGCGGGAGGGCAGGGGGGCGAGCAGATGGAGGTCGCCAGTGAGGTGGCGGGCGTTGTGGAGCGCGGGGCAGAGGTGGGTGGGGGAGAGGAGGGGAGCAGCAGGGGGGCACATGCGCAGGTGTCACCTGCGGTGCAGGCGGATGTGGAGGATGAGGTAAAGGAGAGGGCAGTGGCAGAGGGCCGCATGGGGGAGGGACGAGGCTTGGGGGGGAAGCTGTTGCGGATGGCATGGGGACGCAGGGGGGGATGGGAGTAGCGGAGCAGGAGGGTGCTGCTGCTCACAGCACTGCCGCCAGCGCTGGTGCTGCCACTCCTGCTACTGCCACTGCTGCCGCTGCTGCTGCTGCTGCTGTTGCTGGGTCGGCTATGGGTGTGGGCGCAGGGGCTATAGTTGCGGGCGTGAGTGCAGCGAGTGCAGGGCGCATTGAGGCGCGTGGGGGGGGGACGGTGGGGGCGGAGGGCGAGGAGGGGCTGAGCAAGAGCGGGGGGGGGGGGGGGGGGGGGGGGAGGGCGAGGCGGCGACGAACGCGGCGGTGATCAGCACGGGCACGGCGGGGGATGACGCGGAGGGGCCGGGCGGGGGCAGTGTGGCGATGGGGGCGAGCGTGGAGGTGGAGGCGCAGGCGCTGGAGGGCGATGTCGTGGACGCCTCGCGCGCCCTCGCCTCCACCGACGCCCCCGCCTCCGCCGGCGCCCCTCCCCACGCGCCCAGCGCCGCACTGGCTGCTGTGGCGCTCTCCGCCTGCCGCAGCGTGGTGGGGGGGGCCTGGGGGGGCGCTGCTGGCGGCAATGCTGGCACAGGGGCGGGCAGTGCGCCCGGGGGCGCGGAGAGGCAGCATGGGGAGGGCGCAGGGGGGAGAGGGGCAGAGGGGGAGGGGCAGGGGCATGTGGAGAGGGGAGGCGGCAGGCAGGTGGAGAGTTTCAGCTTTGCAGGGGGCGGGTGGGGTGGGCGATGGGGTGGAGGGGAGGACGGGGGCAGAAGGCGAGGGGAAGCTGGGGAAGGGATAAGGGGGAATGCGGTGGGAGGGCTTGGTGAGATGGAAGCTGGGATTGGTGGGGAGCACGAGCACCTTGGCCAGACGGGGGAGGGCATGGGGGAGGGGATGGGGGAGGGGATGGGCGAGGGTGCAGGTATGACAGGAGTTGAGCAGGTGACGGTGGGGGGTGTGGAGGTAGCGGAGACAGGGGGGGGAACGGGGGCGACGGGGGGGAGGGAAGGACGGGGCAGTGGTGGGCTGGGGGAGGGGCGGAGGGGAAGCAGCGTGGGGAAGGGAGGTGAGGAGGCGGCAAGGGGTGAGGATGGAGGGGGGGAGGGGACGGGGGAGGCGAAGGAAGGGCAGGGTGGGGGGCGTGAGTGGGGAGTGCAGAGGGAGGGTGCAGGGGAGACGGGGGGGCCTGAGGAGACCCGCGACACCACCCAGGGGCTGCTCATTGGGGAGGATGCTGACGCGGATGGCGATGCTGAAGTGGACGTCCGTGCTGACGTGGCGAATGCTGGAGCAACAGCAGGGGCAACGGGCGTGCAGGAAGCAGCAGAGGGCACGGGGGAGGTGGGGCTGGCAGCAGGTGGGGCAGAGGGGGGCGGGGAGGGGGCGGTGGGGATGGATGTGGATGAGGGGCAGGGGGAGGGCGGGGGGGTGGCGGAGCAGCGTGGGCGAGTGGGGGAGCGGGCAGTTGGCGATGAGCTCGTGAGTGGCGGCGGCGGCACGGGTGGCGTGAATGGGCATGGAGAGGTGCGGGGGGGAGCAGGCAGCAGGCAGCACAGGGGTGGGGAGGAGCGAGGCGAGCATGGAGGCAGTGGCGATGCACGTGGGGGGGATGCAGATGAGGTGCCTGTGCAGGGAGGAAGGGAGGACGGCCATGGGGGAGTGCATGGGGCTGGCAAAAAAAAGCAGAGTGTGGATGGTACTGCCACTGCTGCTGCCCTTCACGCCCCGCCTGTTCCTGCTGCTCGTGCTGCAAGTGGTGCTGCCAACGGTGTGGGTCCACCTTGTGCGGGGGAGGCTGAGGTCAGCAGCGGCTCACCTCCCGCTGCTGCCAATGCTGCCACTCCTGCCGCGCCGCCTGCTGCCAGTGCTGCTGCTCCTGGCCCTGTCTCTGCCCTTCCTGCCACTGACGTTGGCCCGCCCACTGGTGCGTATTGTTGTGCTCCCACCACTGCACTCTCTACGCCCTTGAGGCTGCTCTCCACTCTGCTCGTTCCGAAGTTGCTTTCACCTCACATCCTTGTTTTCTCCTCACGCCCCCGCTTTCACCTCACTCTGCTTTCACCTGTAGAATAGCCCTGCCCCGCCACCATTCACCAGCCCATCACCAAGCTTCACCACGTTCCACCACATGCACGGCCCATGCCGCCTCACTTTGCCACATGCCTCCGTGCAACCCTTTCCCTCCGTGCAACCCTTTCTCTCCGTGCAACCCTTTCCCTCTGTGCAACCCCTTGCCTCCGTGCAACCCCTTGCCCCCCTGTTCTGACTCAGATGAGCCGCAGCGCCTCTTTGACCCGCTGCTGAGCCACCGCCGCTTCTGCCCGTGGGTCAACGCCCTCGCCGCCTCCCACCGCCTCAGAGCCCTCGCTACCCCCGTCCAGGACCTCAGCCTGTCTGCCTCGCCCCATGCCCACCGTCTCCCTGCCGTGCCCCCCTCCCACGGCGCCGGCCCTGAGGCGGTGGAGGGAGGAGTGGCCGGATGGCAGCAGTGCCTGGCCGCGCTGCTCCACGTGCTGCCCGCCGCCGCTGCCCCCGCTCACAGACTGCTGCACTCCGCTGCCCACAGGGCTGCTGAGGGGGCCGACGGGGCGGCTGAAGGGGCGGCGGACTGGCCGCCTGGAGGAATGGACGCACACGACTCGGTGGCATCCTTCAAGGTAGGTGGCATCGTTCAAGGTAGGTGAAAGATCCTTTGGGGGCATGGAGCTCAGGTGCTGAGAGTGCGCGCAGCATGGTGGCTTGTGTTCCTAGGGATGCTCGTCTGGATGCTGGACACTAGCCCTGGCCCGCCTTCTAGGACCGTTAGAATGAGTCTAGTCTGGGCAGGCTAAGACGTTTTTGGGCAGGTAAAAAAACGGGTGGAGGTGGGAGGGGAGGGGGTTGGGGGGTTGGGCGCAGAGCAACCACAATGTAGACGAGGGGTTGTGGGTGGTAGCCAGGTGCACCGCTGAGACTTCACTGGCCAAGATGTCGTATCATTTGGCGTGCCAGAACTCTTGTGCTCTTCCCCTTTTCCTTGCTTCCCTGTCTTGCTCTCCACATAATTGGTAAAGACGGATGCACCATGTGCCATGCACCATCACATACCATGCGCATCCATGCATCCTACCTCACGTGTTGTACATGCACGCATGCATGGTGGCTCATGTGTGTGACAGGGTGACACGGTCTCATCTGTTCGAAGACTCTTCCAAGGCCGACGTTCCTCGTCCTTTGTCTCTCGCACGCATCACTCCCCTCAGTAGTAATTACATTCCACATTCAAGCGGCCTTTCAGTTGCACATGTGGCCAGGCCACTATGGCTGAACTTCCTGTTTAGCTCAGCTCTGCACAACCTTCATGCTTACCTGTCTTGTGACTTGTCTCCATTCATCTACCGTAAGCCCCCGGATAGAAGCGCAGGCCTCGGATAAGCGCCGGCGCTTATAAAAGGATGAGGGCGCTTATATCCGGTCCTCGATTATAAGCGCACCCCCTAGAAAAAGATGATATATTATAAGCGCATGCTTTATTTTCATTTGAAAACCTGTCAAATTACAGAAATGAATTTCATATTATCAGGGAAACGAGCTACAATTTCGATTCCCCACACTCTGATCTCACTCCTGCGCCTAGTCAGCATACGCTGTAATTCAGTCAGTGTGAGCTGGCAGGGTATCAATGCCAAGCTGCGCGAGAATCAACTTCGCGACCCTATATGTTTGCGACTCGATTACAATTGGCAGAACGAGATCTACAGTTTGGTGTAAAACATATATATATATATATATTTCCATTTTATAAGCGCTGGCGCTTATAAAATTCCTCAATTATAAGCGCACCCCCTAAAAAACAGTGTTTTTTTATACCCCCAGGGGCGCTTCTATCCGGGGGCTGACGGTATCTGCAGTACCTTTTGGCAGGGATGGGTTGAAAAACATTGCGTGAAGAAGAGAAAAAAAGAATGTATAAAAACAAGACACCTTCATTGCTTAGATACACTAATGACTCATCGCATATTGTTGAGAAAAATGGCAGCTAATATTGTAAACCGAGAGAAATGGGTGACTTACAGATCATGTAAATTGGGAGGCCTTCATACACTCGGATATGCAAAACGAATGTGGTAGTCGCACGCATTTTCCCATGCATAGGGCGATTATGGCGCATTGTTTTCATTTGGCGGCAAAATTTGGCGGTTTTGAGGGCGTCGAACATCCGTTCGTGTACGAATCAAAGCCAAGATTGTCTTAGAAGGTGCGTTGGAACATAGGCTACTCGGATATGCAAAAAGAATCTGGTAGTTGCACGAATTTTCCCACGCATAGGGCGATTATGTCGCATTTTTTTCGTATGGCGGCAAAATTTGGCGGTTTCGAGGTCTTCGAGCATTCGTTCGTGCACGAATCAAAGCCGAGATTGCATTAGAAGGTGCGTTGGAACATAGGCTACTCGGATATGCAAAACGAATGTGGTAGTCGCACGCATTTTCCCATGCATAGGGCGATTATTCCGCATTTTTTTCGTATGGCGGCAAAATTTGGCGGTTTTGAGGGCGTCGAACATCCGTTCGTGTACGAATCAAAGCCGAGATTGTCTTAGAAGGTGCGTTGGAAGATAGGCTACTTGGATTTGCAAAAAGAATCTGGTAGTCGCACGCATTTTCTCATGCGTAGGGCGATTATGTCGCATTTTTTTCGTATGGCGGCAAAATTTGGCGGTTTTGAGGGCGTCGAACATCCGTTCGTGTACGAATCAAAGCCGAGATAGCCTTAGAAGGTGCGTTGGAACATAGGCTACTCGGATATGCAAAAAGAATCTGGTAGTCGCACGCATTTTCCCATGCATATGGCGAATATGCCGCATTTTTTTCATTTGGCGGCAAAATTTGGCGGTTTTGAGGGCGTCGAACATCCGTTCGTGTACGAATCAAAGCCAAGATTGTCTTAGAAGGTGCGTTGGAACATAGGCTACTCGGATATGCAAAAAGAATCTGGTAGTCGCACGCATTTTCCCATGCATAGGGCGATTATGCCGCATTTTTTTCATTTGGCGGCAAAATTTGGCGGTTTTGAGGGCGTCGAACATCCGTTCGTGTACGAATCAAAGCCGAGATTGTCTTAGAAGGTGCGTTGGAACATAGGCTACTCGGATATGCAAAAAGAATCTGGTAGTCGCACGCATTTTCCATGCATAGGGCGATTATTCCGCATTTTGTTCATATGGCGGCAAAATTTGGCGGTTTTGAGGGCGTCGAACATCCGTTCGTGTACGAATCAAAGCTGAGATTGTCTTAGAAGGTGCATTGGAACATATGCTACTCGGATTTGCAAAAAGAATCTGGTAGTCGCACGCATTTTCCCATGCATAGGGCGATTATGCCGCATTTTTTTCATTTTGCGGCAAAATCTGGCGGTTTTGAGGGCGTCGAACATCCGTTCGTGTACGAATCAAAGCCGAGATTGTCTTAGAAGGTGCGTTGGAACATAGGCTACTCGGATATGCAAAACGAATCTGGTAGTCGTGTCAAACATTATATATGTTGTATTTGTTTAGGCTACAGTGGGTTAGCCTATAGGGGGTACACAATTCTAGGGTTAGGTACTTGTACTGATTTCACTGTTAGTTCAACCATTCCTGTCCGTTCATTCTGACATGGTTTCAGAGCAGGTCCGTCACTAGGACCGTTTTAGGGCCCACCGTTACCTACCTACCTATCTACCTACCTACCTACCTACCTACCTACCTACCTACCTACCTACCTACCTACCTACCTACCGTGCGCCCTCGTG
The DNA here is from genome assembly GCA_947470075.1 of Closterium sp. Yama58-4. Classification (NCBI taxonomy): domain Eukaryota; kingdom Viridiplantae; phylum Streptophyta; class Zygnematophyceae; order Desmidiales; family Closteriaceae; genus Closterium; species Closterium sp. Yama58-4. The sequence goes on along the minus strand of CANIUD010000121.1, from coordinate 68,497 downwards.
CGCCTACGCGCCCTCGTGCGCCTTCTACCTACCGCGCGCGCGCAGCCCGCCAGCCACCCGCGCGCGGCTCGTCTTTTTTTTTTTTTTTAACGCGCGCGACCCGCTAGCCGCCCGAGCGCGGTCGATTTTTCGCGCGTGACCCGCTAGCCGCCCGCGCGCGGCCGTTTCTTCGCGCGCGGCCCCGCGCGCTGCCCGCCAGCTGCTCGCGCGCTGCCTGTGCGCCGCCTGTGCGCGCTCGCTGCCGCGCTCGCTGACGCGCCCGCTGCTGCAGCCGCCCGTCACCTGCTCCGCGGTCGCGCGCCGCTGCAGCTCCTGCTGTCGCGCCCGCTGCTGCTGCCGCCCGTCGCCAGCTGCCGCCTGTGCGCCCGTGCGCCACTGCTGCTGCCGCTGCCCGCGCGCCGCTGCCTCTGCTCTAAGCCCGCGCGCTGCTGCCGCCCGTGCGCCGCTGCAGCTCCTGCTGCCGCGCTCCCTACTACTGTTGCCCGTGCGCCATTACCGACCGTCAACCCCGCCCGCGCCTCTCCTAGCGGCCCCGCCGGCCGGTCGATTCCGCCTGCGTCCCACCTAGTAGCCCCGCCGGACCTATCGACCGCCCTCCGCATAGAGGCCCCGCCGGCCCCGTTGACCCTGCGCACACCTTTCAAGCGGCCTTGTTACTACTGCTACTACTGCTACCACTACTGTTCCTACTACTACTGCTACTGTCACTATGGCTAGTCCTACCGTACTCGCTTTCGATGCCGAGGGCCGTCCAGTGAAGTTCGAAACCTGGCTAGATGACCTGCACCTTTTCCTACAGCTCACTGCCAAGGAGGATATCTCACTGTACTGTCAGAATCCCAGCCACTAACCACTGGGATAAAAGGGCTTGTTTATATAGCGGGTGAGTGCGCCCATAACCCCCCAGGCCGACGTGCCTGTAACCCTTCCCTAGGATCATCGGGGATCTCCAGTGGACCTCTGACACCCCCCCGCACTGGGATGCCCGAAGTGCACACACCGGGAATCGAACCCGAGACCTTCGCTCTGATACCATGTCAGAATCCCAGCCACTAACCACTGGGATAAAAGGGCTTGTTTATATAGCGGGTGAGTGCGCCCATAACCCCCCAGGCCGACGTGCCTGTAACCCTTCCCTAGGATCATCGGGGATCTCCAGTGGACCTCTGACATGTACGACCACGCCCTAGGCCATGCTACTGCCCCTGACACTTCTGCTGACAGCACTCTGCGCTCCCAGTGGCAGACCCGTGACGCGCACGCTCGCTTCGCTATTCGCAACTCCCTACCGCTAGACGAGCGCGAGCACTTCGGCCAGTGCAAGACTGCTAAGGAACTGTACACAGCCGTAGTTGCTCGTTACTCCTCACCGGCTTCTGCTACACTAGGCCGCCTCTCACTGCCCTACCTGTTCCCCGATCTGGCCTCCTTTCACACTGTTGCTGACCTCATCACCCACCTCAAGACTAGTGAGGCCCGCTTTCGCGCTGCTCTGGCTCACTCTCTACCACATTGTTACCCGCCTCCCTGACTCTCTGCGCGCAGTCAGGGATTCCTTTCTAGCTCGCTCCCCTACTGAGCTCACCATTGCCCTCCTCGAGAAGGACCTACTTGCAGCTGAGGCGAGCATCGTCGCCGTAGGTGCCTCTCGTGGCGAGCCCCGCACCCCCTTCTTTGAGGGGTGTTCCCCTTCCCCCCTTCTCCCCTCTGTCGCCTCTGCTGCTGCTGTCGACCTCCTTGGTGCTGAGAAGGTCGGGACCGCGTCTGCTCCGAGCGGGCGCCGCAGGAGCAAGGGGGGCAAGGGTGGAGGTGGTGGCGGGGGAGGCGGGGGTGGTGGCGGTGGGGGTGGAGGTGGGACTGGAGAGGCTAGTGGCGGCAGTGGGGGTGGTGACAGCAGCGGCGGGAGCAGTGGCAGGGGCGGAGGCGGCAGCGGAGGCGGAGGTGGTCGTGGCGGCGGCAGGGGTGGAGGTGGCCGAGGCGGTGACGGCGGCGGTGGTGGTCGTGGAGGCGCTGGCGGTGGCCAGAGCCAACAGCACGCCCCGTCGCTCCAGGAGGCACGTGAGTGGTACTCGCAGCGGGGGGGGGCGGGTGGCTTTACCTGCACGTACGTCATCCGCACTGGTGACCGCACTGGCCAGACGTGTGGGAGGCCGCACCCCACGCACCGCTGTTTCTCGCGCCTTACCGACGCTTGGCGCGCTCAGTTCCCTGGCGGCGCTGAGCTTCCCCGCTGGGGTGATCTGGAGAGGAAGGGAGTTGATATCTGGGCCTTAGAATTTGATGCTATTCTCACTGCCATGTATGCGATGTTTACTAGTGGAGAGGGTGCTCAGTACTTGCGTGTTCCGCCCGACCCGGGCATTCTGACCAGTCCGGCTGCCGCTCTAGGTGCTAGTGAGTCTGCTGCCCCAGGTCCTGGTGAGGCTGCTGCTCTAGGTGCTCGTGAGTCGGTCCCCCCTGGTACTGAGTCGACTGCAGCACTTCACACCTTCACACTGGACTCTGGTGCTTCTCGCTGTTTCTTTCGTGACCGCACTGTCCTTGAGCCACTCACTCGGCCAGTTGCTGTCTCCCTCGCTGACCCCTCTGGGGGTCCGGTCATTGCGACCTCCTCCACTGTCCTTCCTTGTCCTGCGGTCCCGTCAGGCACACTGTCAGGTCTCTACCTCCCCTCGTTCTCTACGAACTTGGTGGCAGGTAGTGCGCTCCAGGACGGGGGTGTTCACCAGTTCACCCCTGCATACGAGCGCGTGACACACTGCACGTGTGCTCGGACGGGCCGCCACCTGGCTACCTTCACTCGAGAGCCGGGGTCGGACCTGTACACACTGACCACTGAGTCCCCTCAGGTAGCTGCGTCTGCGTCTGCGTCTGCGTCAGGTCAGCTGTCCGCCCCCTGCTCGTGTCGCTCTCTGGTGCATGAGACTGTCCTCTGGCACCACCGCCTTGGTCACCCGTCTGTGCAGCGCCTTCGGGCCATGCACAAACGGGACCTTGTTGCTGGTCTTCCCAGGGTTCTCCCTCCCCTCCCACCCTCGCCTGCTCCTCCCTGTCTTCCCTGTGTCGAGGGGCGGCAGCGCGCCGCTCCTCACTCCTCCTCCTTTCCCCCGACGACTGCTCCCTTACAGACGCTCCACATGGACGTGTGGGGCCCAGCCCGCGTCCGTGGTCAGGGTCAGGAGAGGTACTTCCTGATTGTTGTTGACGACTTCTCGCGCTACACCACGGTCTTCCCCTTGCGCACCAAGGGTGACGTCCCTGATGTCTTGATCCCTTGGATCCGCAGATCTCGTCTCCAGCTCAGTGAGCGTTTCCGCTCCGACTTCCCTGTCCTGCATCTGCACTCTGACAGAGGTGGGGAGTTTTCCTCTGGCCTCTTGGAGACCTTCTGTCAGCAGGAGGGCATTGAGCAGTCGTTCACGCTTCCGGCCTCTCCACAGCAGAACGGGGTTGCTGAGCGCTGCATTGGCTTGGTCATGGAGGTCGCTCGTACCTCCTTGATTCATGCGGCTGCCCCCCACTTTCTGTGGCCGTTTGCAGTCCGATACGCTGCGCATCAGCTCAACCTCTGGCCCCGTGTCTCCTTACCGGAGACTTCTCCGACATTGCGTTGGACGGGAGAGGCTGGCGATGCGTCGCGTTTTCGGGTCTGGGGATCCCGAGCTTTTGTTCGCGACACGTCCGCGGACAAGCTCTCCCGTCGCGCTGTCCCCTGTGTCTTCCTTGGCTTTGTCCCGGACGCGCCTGGTTGGCAGTTCTACCACGCCACCTCGCGTCGTGTCCTGGCCTCTCAGGACGTCACTTTTGACGAGTCCGTCCCCTACTACCGCCTCTTCCCCTACCGCACTGCCCCAATCCCCCCTCGCCTCTCTTCCTGGCTCCAGGTGCTGAGGTACCAGACCCCCTTCCCCCTCAGGGTGCCGCTCCCTCAGGTGTGTCCCAGGTAGACCCGGGTGAGCCTGTCGAGGTAGCTGTTGACTCTCGTCCTGCTGCGTCTGAGGGTGCTGAGCCTGGGGGTGCTGCGTCTGGGGGTGCTGAGCCTGGGAGTGCTGAGTCTGGAGGTGCGGAGCCTGGGGGTGCTGAGCCTGGGGGTAGTGAGCCTGACGGTGCTGAGTCTGCGGGTGCGGAGCCTGGGGGTGCTGAGTCTGGGGGTACTACACCTGGAGGAGCCCTCTCCTCACAGCGGCTGCAGGAGTAGTACCTACAGTACTGCCGCCTCCGGAGAGGTACTGCTGGAGCTGGTCGCGGTGCTTCCCCTCCTGCCCGGGAGCTCCCCCCCCTCCAGCAGATCCGAGAGTGGTACACGAGGCGCTGCAGTCTTCGGAGTGGTGCTCCTGGTGCTGCGGACCCGGACGTTGGAGCTGCTGCTGGTGCTGCGGACCCGACTGGTGGAGCTGCTGCTGGTGCTGAGGACCCGAGCGGTGGCGCGGCTACTGGTGCTGAGGACCCGAGCGGTGGCGCTACTGCTAGTGCTGAGGACCCGGACGTTGGAGCTGCTGCTGGTGCTGAGGACCCGGCTGGTGGAGTTTCTGTTGGTGCTGAGGACCCGGCTGGTGGAGTTCCTGCTGGTGCTGCGGACCCGGACGGTGGAGCTGCTACTGGTACTGAGGACCCGGGCGGTGGAGCTGCTACTGGTGCTGAGGACCCGGGCGCTGGTGTCTCTGCTCCTTCTGGAGACGCTACGCGGCCACGACCGTACTTCGTACCGCTCCTTCAGCAGGTTCTTGGTCAGGCTCCTCCTCCTCGTCCTCCTCCCTCCGTAGAGTGTCCTCCGCCTGTCCAGTTGCAGTCACAGTTACCGCCTGCCTCGCCTCTTCCTGGTCCCTCTCCTTACATTGGTCCCACAGGAGGTCTTGCAGAGCGTCGTGAGCCTGCGTCTCGTCCTACGTCGCCTGTTCGTACTGCTCGCACTGGTCGTCGTGTCCCCCGTGAGCGTCCTCCTCCTGTCCCTGGTACTCACTACATGACTCTGCGTCCCTCCACTGCTCCTCAGCGTGTCCCACTGCCGTCTCCTCCTGCGTCCTCTCTGCCTACTCTTCCTGATCCGGAGTCTGACTCCCGTCGTGCTGCCAGTCCCACTGTCACCCGTCTCCTCGCTACTGTTGTCACTGACCCTACCTTTGAGTCCTCTGCTGCGTCTGCTCTGGTCGCTGAGTTGATAGACTTTGCTGCCCGCTGTCGTCTAGACTACGCCACTAGCCTTGTTGCTGAGTCTGAGTCTGAGTCTGTCTGTCCTCCGTCCATCGGGGGTGAGTGTGCTCTTGGCACGGACGTCCTTGAGGACAGACAGGAGGAGTTCCAGTGCTTTGCTGCTGCTTTGCCCCACCTCGTGTCCATGCTAGTTGCCCCTGAGGGAGACCCGGATGCACCAGACATCCCGACCCCGCGCACTTACGCTGAGGCGATGGCGGGTCCCTACTCCTCTCAGTGGCAGACAGCCATGGACGCAGAGATGGCTTCCTGGAAGTCCACACGCACCTACGTCGACGAGGTTCCCCCACCTGGGGCGAACATCGTCAGTGGCATGTGGATTTTCAGGGTGAAGCGGCCACCGGGTTCTCCTCCTGTCTTCAAGGCGCGCTACGTGGCTCGAGGCTTCAGTCAGCGAGAGGGAGTTGACTTCTTCCAGACCTTCTCCCCCACCCCGAAGATGACCACTCTTCGGGTGCTGCTGCACATAGCCGCTCAGCGCGACTACGAGCTTCACTCACTTGACTTCAGCACTGCTTTCTTGCAGGGCAGCCTGCACGAGGAGATCTGGCTACGCCGCCCTCCTGGCTTCACTGGGTCGGTTCCTCCTGGTACCCAGTGGAGGCTTCAGCGGCCGGTCTACGGTCTCCGCCAGGCACCGCGTGAGTGGCACGACACACTGAGGACGACACTTGCGGCTCTTGGGTTCGCTCCCTCTACTGCTGACCCGTCACTGTTTCTACGCACAGACACCTCGCTGCCGCCGTTCTACATCCTCGTGTACGTCGACGACTTGGTCTTTGCCACTGCTGACACCGCGGCACTCGCCCACGTGAAGTCGGAGCTGCAGAGGAGACACACGTGCACAGACCTGGGTGAACTAACAAGCTATCTTGGCTTGCGGATCACCCGGGACAGAGCACGTCGCACCATCACCTTGACTCAGTCACACATGGTGCAGCAGATCCTTCAGCGCTTCCGCTTCACGTACTCCTCGCCTCAGTCCACTCCTCTGCCTACCGGTCACTCGCTCTCAGCTCTGCCTTCGGATGAGTCCGTAGAGCCGAGTGGCCCGTATCCAGAGCTTGTGGGCTGCCTCATGTACCTGATGACCTGCACTCGACCTGACCTTGCATACCCTCTTAGCATCCTTGCACGCTATGTCGCTCCTGGCCGTCACAGGAAGGAGCACATGGATGCCGCTAAGAGGGTGTTGCGCTACTTGTGCAGTACGTTGGGCATGGGGCTAGTGCTTGGAGGGCGAGACCGAGTTGTACTTACTGGACACTCAGACGCTTCTTGGGCGGACGACCAGGCTACTCAGCGGTCGTCTCAGGGTTACACCTTCAGCCTTGGCTCCGGCTCAGTTTCTTGGCGGTCTACACGCTCTTCTTCTGTTCTCAGCTCCAGTTGTGAGGCTGAGATCTACGCCACAGCCATGGCTGCCCAGGAGCTACGCTGGCTGACCTACCTGCTGACCGACTTGGGAGAGCGGCCTCGTTCTCCTCCAGTGCTGTACGTCGACAACCAGGCTGCCATTGCCTTGTGTGAGGAGCACAGACTGGAGCACAGAACGAAACACATCGCCCTGCGGTACTTCCTTGCTCGAGAGCTGCAGCAGCGTGGTCAGCTTCGTCTGCGTTACGTGGCCACTGAGGCCAACCTTGCTGATGTGTTCACCAAGGCGCTTCAGCCTTGTGACCATCAGCGTTTCTGTACTCTTCTAGGTCTTGTGCCTGCTGGACCTCACTTACTTACTTCTTGACTCTGCTTGTACTGTGATCTTTATATATATGCCTACATGTTTACACTTGCTAGGTTGTGATCACTGTATCTCTTGTTATATTATCAACCTGCATGTGAACTGGTCTTGTGACCACTTGCTTGTGCTCGGAATTTGTGTGGTATCCTTGAGATCCACCTTGAGCTTGTTTTGCTTTGCTTTGACTGGTCTTGTGACCCCTTGCTCTCCCCCACTTTGCCTATGGGGGTGTGTCAAACATTATATATGTTGTGTTTGTTTAGGCTACAGTGGGTTAGCCTATAGGGGGTACACAATTCTAGGGTTAGGTACTTGTACTGATTTCACTGTTAGTTCAACCATTCCTGTCCGTTCATTCTGACAAGTCGCACGCATTTTCCCATGCATAGGGCGATTATTCCGCATTTTGTTCATATGGCGGCAAAATTTGGCGGTTTTGAGGGCGTCGAACATCCGTTCGTGTACGAATCAAAGCCGAGATTGTCTTAGAAGGTGCGTTGGAACATTCGATACTCGGATATGAAAAACGAATCTGGTAGTCGCACGCATTTTCCCATGCATAGGGCGATTATGCCGCATTTTTTTCATTTGGCGGCAAAATTTGGCGGTTTTGAGGGCGTCGAACATCCGTTCGTGTACGAATCAAAGCCAAGATTGTCTTAGAAGGTGCATTGGAACATATGCTACTCGGATTTGCAAAAAGAATCTGGTAGTCGCACGCATTTTCCCATGCATAGGGCGATTATGCCGCATTTTTTTCATTTGGCGGCAAAATTTGGCGGTTTTGAGGGCGTCGAACATCCGTTCGTGTACGAATCAAAGCCGAGATTGTCTTAGAAGGTGCGTTGGAACATAGGCTACTCGGTGTCAGAATGAACGGACTGGAATGTAAGAATGAAGAAAGGAGGCCAGGTCGGGGAACAGGTAGGGGAGGGTGAGACGGCCTAGTGTGGCAGAGGCAGGTGAGGAGTAACGAGCAACGACAGCAGTGTACAGGTCCTTAGCAGTCTTGTGCTGGCCAAAGTGCTCGCGCTCATCTATCGGCAGGGAGTTGCGAATAGCGAAGCGAGCGTGGGCGTCACGAGTCTGCCACTGTGAGCGCTGAGTGCTGTCTGCAGTGGTAGGAGGGGCAGTAGCGTGACCGAGGGCATGATCGTACAGCGAAATATCCTCCTTGGCAGTGAGCTGTAGGAAGAGGTGCAGGTCATCTAGCCAGGTGTCGAACTTCACTGGGCGGCCCTCAGCATCGAAAGCAAGTACGGGAGGACTAGCCATAGTTGCAGCAGCACTAGCGGTAGTAGCAGTAGCAGCAGTAGCAGTAGCAGCAGGAGCACGGGCAGCAGCAGGGGTGGGGCGCCGTCAGAAGCGCGGGGGACAGCGTGCAGCTCAAGGGAAGAGGAAACGGGGCGCCCACGGGCGTGGCGCAGCCCGTACGAACTGCGCGCGGGCGGCTTGAGGCGCGCCCTGGCCTGGCGCAGCCCGTACGGGCCGCGCGCGGGCCTGGCGCAGCCCGTACGGGCTGCGCGCGGGCCTGGCGCAGCCCGTACGGGCCGCGCGCAGGCTGTACGGGCCGCGCGCGGGCCCTACTCAGGTCGCGCGGGCCGCGACGGGCGACGGGGGGCGACGCGCGGGTCCCCGTCGCCCGTCGCAGCGCCTCCCGGGGGCGACGCGCGGAGTGACGGGGCAGAAAGCCGCCGCGCGCCTCGGGGCGCACGGCGGGCAGAAAACCGCCGCGCGCCTCGGGGCGCACGGCGGGCAGAAAACCGCCGCACGCTCCGAGCGCGCGGCGGGATGAAAAATCCGTCGCACGCCACGGGGCGTGCAACACACAGAGTAGCAGTAGCAGCGGAAGCAGTGAGGTGGTGGGCCCACCCACAGGATCGACCCAGGAGCGTTGAGATACTAAGCACCTAGAAAGCTAGGTTTAGGCTTAGAAAGCATAGTTAGGAGTAGGAGCTAGGGCTTAGCCTAGACACAAGAGAGATGTCCAAGCAAGAAGGGCTTGCACTATGGAATGTTGGGTACAAATAGAAGAGAAGCAAGCTAGGAGTGGTGCACCACCACACAGAATACAGTTGCGACTACACTAGAGCTAGATTGCATGCACTTATACAAAACATATGCAATATATGTTCTGACACACCCCCTAAGTGCATGCAGGAATAGCCCTTGTGCAGAACACCCCCAGAAGTGGTACACCCTGCAGGGCGCAGCAGAAGAAGAGGCGAAGTGAGGAGGAGGAGTGGCTGTGAGAGGAGAAGAGGAGTGGAGGCGACGACTGAAGCTGCAGACACACGGGCAACAGACGGCTCTGGTGCAGCTCTAGTGGCTACCGGGAGCAAGGGCCCCGGAATACAGGAGTAACAGGCTCTGCGTCTGATCAGCAGCGACAGGAGCAACGGACCCACGGGCGACAGGTGCAACCGGCTCTCTGAGCTACCGGTGGCTATCAGAACCCCGGAATACAGGCGCTGCAGACGACACGACGGCGGCCTCCGCTCAACCTCCCCCAACAGTCCCACACCCCTCGACACACACCCCCTGCTGAACCCCTAGCTCCACTCCCACGGCACCCCCCTTAAACCCTAAACCCTCGGCTCCCACACATCCACCCCCCTCAGCGGCAGCTGCAGCAGTGGGAGACGGAGGAGGAGGAGGAGCAGGGGACGGCTCACACACACGGCACCCCCATACCCTCCACCCCCAAACCCTAACACAGGAACGCGGGCAGTAGCGGGGGTGGGGCGCCGGCAGAAGCTCGGGGGACGGACGAGGCGCGCGCACGGGCCTGCCGCAGGCCGGACGAGGCGCGCGCGGGCTGCCCGGGCCGCGCGCGGGCCTGGCGCAGCCCGTACGGGCCGCGCGCGGGCCTGGCGCAGTCCGTACGGGCCGCGCGCGGGCCTGGCGCAGCCTGTACGGGCCGCGCGCGGGCCTGGCGCAGGTCGCGCGGGCCGCGTCGGGCGACGGGGGGCGACGCGCGGGTCCCTGGGGGCTTCGCGACGGGCGACGGGGGGCAACACGCGGTTCGACGGGGCAGAAAACCGCCGCGCGCCCCGAGCGCGCGGCGGGAAGAAAAATCGCCGCGCGCCCGGGGCGCGCGGCAGGCAGGAAATAGCAAGAAGTAGCAGCGGAAGCATCGTGGGGCCCACAGGCCAAGGACGTAACGGCTCTGTTACCATGTCAAAATAGGAGCTAGAATCATGAGCCATAGCTAGGTAAACCCTAGCTAGGCAAGAGAGAAACGAGCAAAGGAGTGGTGCACCACCACACAGAATACGGTTTCGACTACACTAGAGCTAGATTGCATGCACTTATACAAAACATATGCAATATATGTTCTGACACTCGGATTTGCAAAAAGAATCTGGTAGTCGCACGCATTTTCCCATGCATAGGGCGATTATGCCGCATTTTTTTCATTTGGCGGCAAAATTTGGTGGTCTTGAGGGCGTCGAACATCCGTTCGTGTACGAATCAAAGCCGAGATTGTCTTAGAAGGTGCGTTGGAACATAGGCTACTCGGATATGCAAAAAGAATCTGGTAGTCGCACGCATTTTCCCATGCATAGGGCGATTATGCCGCATTTTTTTCATTTGGCGGCAAAATTTGGCGGTTTTGAGGGCGTCGAACATCCGTTCGTGTACGAATCAAAGCCGAGATTGTCTTAGAAGGTGCGTTGGAACATAGGCTACTCGGATACGAAAAAAGAATCTGGTAGTCGCACGCATTTTCCCATGCATAGGGCGATTATGCCGCATTTTTTTCATTTGGCGGCAAAATTTGGCAGTTTTGAGGGCGTCGAACACCCGTTCGTGTACGAATCAAAGCCGAGATTGTCTTAGAAGGTGCGTTGGAACATAGGCTACTCGGATATGCAAAAAGAATCTGGTAGTCAAACGCATTTTCCCATGCATAGGGCGATTATGCCGCATTTTTTTCATTTGGCGGCAAAATTTGGCGGTTTTGAGGGCGTCGTGTCAACGGGAGTTGGGTGTTGGCCCCGTCCTCGCTTGGGCGGAGCCGACTTCCTGGTCGGGTGTAGGGGTGCAGCCGACCTGCAGTAGTGGGCGAGCCGGTCGACGGGGTTGGTCGACCTGCACGGAAGCCACTGCAAGGGCGCCGACTTTGGGAGGGCGCCAACTTCGAGTGGTCGACTTGAGAAGTCGACCTGCAGAGGGCGTCGACTTGGGGACGCCGACCTGGGGTAGCCGACTTGGGTGGTCGGCCAACAGGAGTGCTGGTCGACCTGGAGGTGGTCGACAAGGAGTGTCGTCGACCTGGAGTTGGTCGACCAGAGGGCGTGGTCGACCTGGTGAGGTCGACTGGAGGTGGCCGTCGACTTGGGAGGTCGACAGGCACGCACAGGAGCACCTGGTCGACGTGGTTGCCCGGTCGACCAGGTTACCTGGGTGACGAGGGTCTGCGAAGGCACGCGAAGGTCGCCCAGGCGAGGTTGGCAAGGACGACCTCGGTGGTGGTATCCCGAGGTCGACCTGGCAGATGAGATGCAGTCGTCAGCACAAGGTGGACTTGGTGCGTACGCTGTGCAGGTGACGAAGCAGTGCGCGCCAATCATCTACGAGCACCTGCGAAGCTGGTGCGATGCTGGACTGCAGGAGCAACGCTGGCACGCCGTCGACTTGCGCTGTTGTCACACCATCGACCTGCAGCGTTGGCAAGCCGCGTCCCTGCACTGCTGGAGCGCGGTCGACCAAGTCGTGCTGGCACGCGGTCGACCGTGCCGAGCTGGCAGTCGACCTGCTTGCATCCTAGCTCTGATGTAGTCTTTCCTAGCCAACTTCATTGCATCATTGTTGTCAACTTTCTCTAGTGAAACTCTTGCCAAATTGCCTTGTGAACTAGCAAGCAGGGTGTGCACTAGGAAAACGACTAAGGAACAGAGAACGCAGAGATCACACGAGCACACGTGCCTAGCCCGTAGTCTAGCTCCCGTTACTAGAGTTATCTCCGCATGGTGCGGTGAGCGTGGACGGCACAACGACTTACCTTTCAGTCTAGTCGACTTGGTAGGCACCTTACCTAAGTTGTTCGTAGGCCGGCAGCTGTGCGATAGTCACTATGGTAGTAGCTGTAGGTGACACGGGGGTGGTGGACACCCTGGAGGCACGGCTGGAAAACGCGAGGAGGAAGCACGAGGCCAACGAGTATGGCGACCTGCCGTGGGCGGTCGTCGAGGCTGGCATCCGTTCCTTGTGGGCGACGGAGCACCCTTCTCGGCCTGCTTCTCCTCGACCGGTGAACACCGAGGGCGGCGTCGACCTGGGTGTCAACGCTGGAGGCGACCAAGTCGGCAGCAGTGCGGGAGGCACGTCGAGGCAGCGTGGTGTGATTCACGCCAACGAAGTCGGCGGCGTTCAGACGCGAGGAATGCGGTCGTCGGCGGCTGCAGGGTTCTCGCAGGGCGATGTCGGAGGTCGACGGAGTGGGTTCATGCCGATGTCGGCAACCCAGGTGACAGCAGGCGGGATTGCACCGAGCTACGGCTACTTCAAGTTTACGCCGGATAGGATCTCGGTGACTCCCCTACTGGTCGGCCGACCCGACATTCTCACCTGGAAGGAAGCTATTGAGCCCCAGCTGGAGATGGCCGGGCTCATCAACTTTGCTCGTGGTACCGTGGCGACGCCGAGCGACCCCGACTTGCGTGCGGAGTTCCGCGCCGTGCAGCTGCTGACCTTCACGGTCATCTCGCGGTGCTGCACGCCGGGCGTGCAGATCGCCCTGAAGTGGTGCAGGGAGTACCTCGACGCCGGCCACCAGGCGTGGCACTTCATTGAGTCGACGTACCAGGTCACCGACGACCTGTTTATCGCCCAGCTTGAAGGGCAGCTGACGCACCTGCGCATGGGCGACGAGGAGACGGCGACCGACTACTGCAACCGGGCCCGGCGAATTCTCGCCACCATCAGGATGGCCGGTGCGGAGTATTCGACGGCGTCATACATCACCCATGTCATGCAGGGACTCCGGAGCAGCTACAACCTGTTGAAGCGGCTGTCCATGGCGCCGAGCACGAGGGCGACGCTCAACGAGGACAACCTAACCTCGTACATCCTGCAGGACGAGGCGATGCAGGAGGCTGAGCGGTCCCAGGAGCTCTTGGCGCAGGCAAACTTTGTCGCCCCGGCGAAGCAAGGCGGTCGACCAGGGCAGCGTGGACAGTCTGGCGGCAGTGGTAGCGGTGGCTCGAAGTCAACCAAGGAGGTCGACAAGAAGAAGTCGACCAAGGACAGTGGCCGGGGAGGAGGAAGTCGACGTCGGGAGTGCTGGCTGTGCGGCGACCCCGATCACCTCTCCTTCGAGTGCCCCGACCGCAGTGACTCGGACGACGACGACAAGGGAGGCCGCGGGAGGTCTGGCAGTCGTCGATCTCGTCGAGGAGGAAGTCAGCCGCGCAAGGAGAAGCAGTCGACCAAGTCGTCGACCTCGGCGAAGGACGCCGACTCCTCTGCTGGCGGCAAGGGGAGCGGCGACAAGTCGGCGTCGTGCTCCCTGGTCGGCGTTGTGGAGCCGACCGTCTCACTGGCGCCGGAGGCCGGTGAGGACTTTCAGGCGATGGCAGCAGCAGTGCAGGCGAACCCGGCGGTGGTCTTGCTGGACAGCGGCTGCTCCCACCACCTGATGGGGACCAAGGACGCCTTCGTCGACCTGGGGCCGAGTGGCAACTTGAAGCACGTGCGTGGCTTCAATGGGGCGCTGCAAGACGTCCAGGGCCGGGGCACGGTTGCGTTGCAAGGCGAGGCCGGGAAGCAGGTTCTCATCCCCGACGTGCTGTACGTCCCGGGTGTGCGGGCAAACCTGTTGTCGTCTGGTCAGCTGAAGGAGCATGGCGTGAAGTTTCAAGAGGACGGCGACAGGATGCTGCTTGTCTCGGCAGCAGGAGAAGTGCTTGGTCGGGCGACGTACTCCGGGCGAGTCCTCTGCACCGACCTGCGTCCCTGCTCCCCGAGGTCGACGTCGCCCACGCCGGAGGTTGTGGCCCTGCGGGCGATCGTCTCCAAGACGAAGTCGACGCCGGACAGGATGCATGCTCGGCTTGCGCACGTCGGCATGGACACCATCAGGAGCTCGGCGAAGAACGAGGTCGCCATTGGGCTGGACCTCAAGTCGGCGACGGGCGCCGACCCACCGTGTGTCTCGTGCGTCGGTGGGAAGCTGGCGCGGCACACCTTCCCCGACAAAGGCTCCGACGCCGCCGACGTGCTAGCCGTCGTCCACATCGACCTGTGTGGGCCATTCCGCGTGGCTGCCAAGGACGGCAGCTTGTACTTCTTGCTGCTGAAGGACCGCAAGACCCGCTTCGTGTGGGTGAGGCCAGTCGCCAAGAAGTCGGACGTGCTGCTGGAGTTCCAGAAGTGGCTGGTGCTGGTGGAGAGGCAGACGGAGAAGTCGGTGCTGATGCTGCGCTCGGACCGAGGCGGGGAGTTCCTCGGGACGACGTTCACCGACTTCGTGGACGGCAAAGGGATCGTCCACGACCTGACCTGCCCGTACACCCCGCAGCAGAACGGCATGGCGGAGCGGGAGATGCGGACGGTGGTGGAGTCGGTGAGGACGATGCTACTGCACATGGGCGTGCAGCACCACTGGTGGCACCTCGCCCTGCGGCAGGCCGTCTGGATCCGCAACTGCCTCGAGCGGTCGGCGACGCCGGGGACGACGCCATACCAGCTACTGACCGGGACGAAGCCCGACTTGTCGCTGGCGCGCGTGTGGGGCTGCATGGCGCAGTTCCTCGTCCCCGAGCAGCAGCGGGGTGGCAAGCTGAAGCCGAAGGCCAAGTGGGGCCTTCATCTCGGCGTGTCGGAGGCGAGCAAGGGCTGGGAGCTCCTCGACATCGCCGCCAACCGGGTGGTCACCACGTCGGACGTGGTGTTCTACGAGGACCTGTCGCTGGAGGAGTGGAGGTCGGCGCATGGCCCCGTGTCAGGGCGGACACTGATGGCCACGCCGACGGATACCTCGACGGCGACGCTCCCTCTGCTCGCTGAGGTCGGTGAGCTTGCTGAGGACGACGCCGAGGTCGTCCACCCTTCCTCTACCCCCCCTGCCCCTCCCCTCGTCGACCTGCGTGGGCTGACTCCGCCGTCGGCCTCCGGCGATGAGGGGAGCTGTGGGACGTCGCCTGTGGCGCCGATCAAGGGCATCGCCGGTGGCCGACAGGACGAGCGGCAAGTCGACGAACAGCAGGTCAACAAGCCGGTCGACCTGGGAGTGCAGTCAACTTGGATAAGGGGGGAGCCGGTCGAGGAGGTGCAGCCGACTAGGGTGCAGCCGACAGGGGAGCAGGCAGCAGCGAGGCCGACCAAGGAGCAGTCGGCGACCTGGCAGTCGGCAGGGGAGCTGACCGCAGGGGAGAAGTCGGTCGGGACGCCGACCGAAGTGCAGCAGGACGACGAGGATGGCGGTGAAGATGAAGGGGAGCAGTTGGGCGACGAGGAGCCGGTCGACCAGAAGGTGGTCGACCAGTCCACCGACCGGGACGTGGTGGTGGTCCCTCCTGAACCCCGGAAGTCTGGTCGACTTCGGAGGCCGCCCGACTTCTTCATCCCCGCTGCCTTCACCACGGTGTACGACGTGGAGGACGACGATGACCTGCCGTACGACGACGCTGATGAGGACAAGGAGTTTCCGGAGCTCGACCCCGACATGCTGGCCGACCCCGAGCACCGCTGGGACATCGCGACGATGTCGGTGAAGGAGGCGTTGGCGAGCTGGAAGGGTCCGGCGGTGAAGGCCGCCATGGAGGAGGAGATCCGCAGTCTCCTCGCCATGGGCACGTGGAAGCTGGTCGAACGCCCGCCGGGAGTGAATGTCATGAAGAACCGGTGGGTGCTGACGACGAAGTACAACATCGACGACACCGTCGAGCGGGAGAAGGCGAGGCTGGTCGTGAAGGGCTTCACGCAGGTGTACGGCGCCGACTACGACGAGACGTTCGCGCCGGTGGGCAGCTACGTGACGCTGAGGATCTTCCTCAGCATCGTCGCCGTGCTCAACCTCAACCTGATGCAGCTCGACATGAAGAACGCCTTCCTGCAGAGCAAGCTCGACCGGGTGCTGTACATGTCGCAGCCGGATTACTTCAACGACGGAACCGGCCGGGTGTGCAAGCTGCTGAAGAGCCTGTACGGGCTGAAGCAGTCGCCGCTGCTATGGTACTTGGCGCTCAACGACGTGCTGGTCGACGCTGGGTGGAAGAAGAGCCAGGTCGACGAGGCCCTCTACTTCAAGGTCGGCGACGACGGAGCGACTTGCTGGGTGCTGGTCTACGTCGACGACCTGCTCGCCGCCAGCAGCAGCCCCGAGATGCTGAAGCAGCTGAAGGAGCTACTGGAGGCCGCCTTCGAGCTGCGCGAGATCTCGCCGGTGCAGAAGTACCTCGGGCTGGAGATCGTGCGCGACAGGTCGGCGGGGAAGCTGTGGCTGCACCAGCAGGGCTACGCCGACAAGCTGCGTAGGCGCTTCATCGACGAGGAGCAGGGCGGACGGACTCCGAAGACGCCGGTCTCGGTCGACGCCTACGCCGAGCTCACCTTCGATGACGAGGAGGCACAGGAGCGACAGGAGGAGGAGTACCGGCAGAAGGTCGGCTCGCTGCAGTTCGCGGCGACAACGACGAGGCCGGACATCGCCTTCGCCTGCAGCAAGCTGGGGAGCGGCCTCACGGTGAGAAGCGACCAGCACTGGCGCGAGGTCGACCGCTGCCTCGCCTACCTCGCCAACACGCGCGACACCGCCCTGGAGTTTGGCGGTGGACCTGAGTCGCTGGAGCTGGTCGGCTACGTGGACGCCGACGACGCCGGTGACAAGCAGAGCAGGACGAGCACGGGCGGCTACGTGTTCGTCTACGGAGGGGCCGCGGTCTCCTGGTCAAGCCAGCGCATCAAGTGCGCGACACTGTCGTCGACCGAGTCGGAGTACGTGGCGGCCGTCGAAGCCGGCAAGGAGGGACGCCGACTTCGCTTCCTCCTCGCAGAGTTCCAGCAGCTGGATGCTGGGAAGCCGACCGTCCTTCGGGTGGACAACAAGTCGGCCATCACAGTCGCCGAGGGCATGGGGTTGACGGGCAACCTCAAGCACATGGAGCGGCGACAGGCCTGGCTGCAGCACATGGTGAAGCGGGGGAAGTTTGCGCTGCAGTACATCCCGACCGCAGAGCAGCCAGCCGACTTCCTCACGAAGGCGCTGCACTATCCGGCCTTCAACCGGTGCTCCGTTGCAATCGGCCAAGTGCGTCTGGCCGACGTGGGCGACGGCGACGACGAAGTGCAGCAGTAGGTGCCATGCCCTTTTGCATGGCTGGTGCGGTGGATGACGTGCTGTGTGTTGGGTGCACGTCGACGAGCTGTTCTCCGAGAGGTGCTGTCGTGTGGGCTGGGGGGGCCCAAGCGTGAATGCGGCAGGGGAGTGTCAACGGGAGTTGGGTGTTGGCCCCGTCCTCGCTTGGGCGGAGCCGACTTCCTGGTCGGGTGTAGGGGTGCAGCCGACCTGCAGTAGTGGGCGAGCCGGTCGACGGGGTTGGTCGACCTGCACGGAAGCCACTGCAAGGGCGCCGACTTTGGGAGGGCGCCAACTTCGAGTGGTCGACTTGAGAAGTCGACCTGCAGAGGGCGTCGACTTGGGGACGCCGACCTGGGGTAGCCGACTTGGGTGGTCGGCCAACAGGAGTGCTGGTCGACCTGGAGGTGGTCGACAAGGAGTGTCGTCGACCTGGAGTTGGTCGACCAGAGGGCGTGGTCGACCTGGTGAGGTCGACTGGAGGTGGCCGTCGACTTGGGAGGTCGACAGGCACGCACAGGAGCACCTGGTCGACGTGGTTGCCCAGTCGACCAGGTTACCTGGGTGACGAGGGTCTGCGAAGGCACGCGAAGGTCGCCCAGGCGAGGTTGGCAAGGACGACCTCGGTGGTGGTATCCCGAGGTCGACCTGGCAGATGAGATGCAGTCGTCAGCACAAGGTGGACTTGGTGCGTACGCTGTGCAGGTGACGAAGCAGTGCGCGCCAATCATCTACGAGCACCTGCGAAGCTGGTGCGATGCTGGACTGCAGGAGCAACGCTGGCACGCCGTCGACTTGCGCTGTTGTCACACCATCGACCTGCAGCGTTGGCAAGCCGCGTCCCTGCACTGCTGGAGCGCGGTCGACCAAGTCGTGCTGGCACGCGGTCGACCGTGCCGAGCTGGCAGTCGACCTGCTTGCATCCTAGCTCTGATGTAGTCTTTCCTAGCCAACTTCATTGTATTATTGTTGTCAACTTTCTCTAGTGAAACTCTTGCCAAATTGCCTTGTGAACTAGCAAGCAGGGTGTGCACTAGGAAAACGACTAAGGAACAGAGAACGCAAGGATCACACGAGCACACGTGCCTAGCCCGTAGTCTAGCTCCCGATACTAGAGTTATCTCCGCACGTCGAACATCTGTTCGTGAACGAATCATATCCGAGATTGTCTTAGAAGGTGCGTTGGAACATAGGCTACTCAAATATGCAAAAAGAATCTGGTAGTCGCATGCATTTTCCCACGCATAGGGCGATTATGTCGCATTTTTTTCGTATGGCGGCAAAATTTGGCGGTTTTGAGGGCGTCGAGCATTCGTTCGTGCACGAATCAAAGCTGAGATTGTCTTAGAAGGTGCATTGGAACATTGGATGAGTATGCAAAACAAATCTGGTAGTCGCACGCATTTTCCCATGCATAGGGCGATTATGCCGCATTTTTTTCATTTGGCGGCAAAATTTGGCGGTTTTGAGGGCGTCGAACATCCGTTCATGTACGAATCAAAGCCGAGATTGTCTTAGAAGGTGCGTTGGAACATAGGCTACTCGGATATGCAAAAAGAATCTGGTAGTCGCACGCATTTTCCCATGCATAGGGCGATTATGCCGCATTTTTTTCATTTGGCGGCAAAATTTGGCGGTTTTGAGGGCGTCGAGCATTCGTTCATTCACGAATCAAAGCCGGAATTGTCTTGGAAGGTGCGTTGGAAGATAGGCTACTCGGATTTGCAAAAAGAATCTGGTAGTCGCATGCATTTTCCCAAGCATAGGCCGATTATGTCGCATTTTTTTCGTATGGCGGCAAAATTTGGCGGTTTTGAGGGCGTCGAGCATTCGTTCGTGCACCAATCCAAGCCGGAATTGTCTTGGAAGGTGCGTCGGAAGATAGGCTACTCGGATTTGCAAAAAGAATCTGGTAGTCGCACGCATTTTCCCACGCATAGGGCGATTATGTCGCATTTTTTCCGTATGGCGGCAAATTTTGACGGTTTTGAGGGCGTCGAGCATTCGTTCGTGCACCAATCAAAGCCGGAATTGTCTTGGAAGGTGCGTCGGAAGATAGGCTACTCGGATTTGCAAAAAGAATCTGGTAGTCGCACTCATTTTCCCACGCATAAGGTGATTATGTCGCATTTTTTTTCGTATGGCGGCAAATTTTGGCGGTTTTGAGGGCGTCGAGCATTCGTTCATTCACGAATCAAAGCCGGAATTGTCTTGGAAGGTGCGTGGAAAGATAGGCTACCCGGATTTACAAAGCGAATCTGGTAGTCGCACTCATTTTCCCACGCATAGGGTGATTATGTCGCATTTTTTTTCCAATGGCGGCAAAATTTGGCGGTTTTGAGGGCGTCGAGCAATCGTTTGTGCATGAATCAAAGCCGGAATTGTCTTGGAAGGTGCGTTGGAAGATAGGCTACTCGGATTTGCAAAAAGAATCTGGTAGTCGCACTCATTTTCCCAAGCATAGGCCGATTATGTCGCATTTTTTTCGTATGGCGGCAAAATTTGGCGGTTTTGAGGGCGTCGAGCATTCGTTTGTGCACGAATCAAAGCCGGAATTGTCTTGGAAGGTGCGTTGGAAGATAGGCTACTCGGATTTGCAAAAAGAATCTGGTAGTCGCATGCATTTTCCCAAGCATAGGCCGATTATGTCGCATTTTTTTTCGTATGGCGGCAAAATTTGGCGGTTTTGAGGGCGTCGAGCATTCGTTCGTGCACCAATCCAAGCCGGAATTGTCTTGGAAGGTGCGTCGGAAGATAGGCTACTCGGATTTGCAAAAAGAACTGCTGCTGCTGCCGTGCTCGCTGCCGCCGCCGCAGCCACTGCCGTGCGCCGCTACTGCCCGTCGCCTGCTCGCGCACGCCCCGCAGGCCCGCAGCCCGCCGTCGCAGCGGCCGCCCGCCCGCAGCCGCCCGTCGCCTGCTCGCGCACGCCCCGGTGCCCGCAGCCGCTTGCACGCTGCTGCTTCCGCTGCTACTTACGCACCCCACGCAGCGCTGCTTCGCGCGCCTTAACGACGCGTGGCGCACTCAGTTTCCTGCTGCCACTGAGCTGCCGCGCTGGGCTGATCTGGAAAAGAGGGGTGTTGATATTTGGGCTTTAGACTTTGATGCTATTCTTACTGCCATGTATGCGATGTCTATTAGTGGAGAGGGTGCTCAGTACTTGCGTGTTCCGCCCGACCCGGGCATTCAGGCCAGTCCGGCTGCCGCTCTAGGTGCTAGTGCGTCTGCTCCCACAGGTCCTGGTGAGGCTGCAGCCCTAGGTGCTCGTGCGTCCGTGCCCCCTGGTACTGAGTCGACTGCAGCACTGCACACCTTCACACTGGACTCAGGTGCTTCTCGCTCCTTCTTTCGTGACCGCACTGTCCTTGAGCCGCTCGCTCGGCCAGTTGCTGTCTCCCTTGCTGACCCCTCTGGGGGTCTGGTCATTGCGACCTCCTCCACTGTCCTTCCTTGTCCGGCGGTCCCGTCCGGCACGCTGTCAGGTCTCTACCTCCCCTCGTTCTCTACGAACTTGGTGGCAGGTAGTGCGCTCCAGGACGGGGGTGTTCACCAGTTCACCCCTGCCTACGAGCGCGTGACACACTGCACGTGTGCTCGGACGGGTCGCCACTTGGCTACCTTCACTCGGGAGCCGGGGTCGGACCTTTACACACTGACCACTGAGTCCCCTCAGGTAGCTGCGTCCGCGTCTGCGTCAGGTCAGCTGTCCGCCCCCTGCTCGTGTCGCTCTCTGGCGCATGAGACTGTCCTTTGGCACCACCGCCTTGGTCACCCGTCTGTGCAGCGCCTTCGGGCCATGCACAAACGGGACCTTGTTGCTGGTCTTCCCAGGGTGCTCCCTCCCCTTCCCGACTCGCCTGCTCCTCCCTGTATTCCCTGTGTCGAGGGACGGCAGCGCGCCGCTCCTCACTCCTCCTCCTTTCCCCCGACGACTGCTCCCTTGCAGACGCTCCACATGGACGTGTGGGGCCCAGCCCGCGTCCGTGGTCAGGGTCAGGAGAGGTACTTCCTGATTGTTGTTGACGACTTCTCGCGCTACACCACGGTCTTCCCCTTGCGCGCCAAGGGTGAGGTCCCTGCTGTCTTGATCCCTTGGATCCGCAGATCTCGTCTCCAGCTCCGTGAGCGTTTCCGCTCCGACTTCCCTGTCCTGCGTCTGCACTCTGACAGAGGTGGGGAGTTTTCCTCTGGCCTATTGGAGGCCTTCTGTCAGCAGGAGGGCATTGAGCAGTCGTTCACGCTTCTGGCCTCTCCACAGCAGAATGGGGTTGCTGAGCGCCGCATTGGTCTGGTCATGGAGGTCGCTCGTACCTCCTTGAGCCATGCGGCTGCCCCCCATTTTCTGTGGCCGTTTGCAGTCCGATACGCTGCGCATCAGCTCAACCTCTGGCCCCGTGTCTCCTTGCCCGAGACTTCTCCGACACTGCGTTGGACGGGAGAGGCTGGCGATGCGTCGCGTTTTCGGGTCTGGGGATCCCGAGCTTTTGTCCGCGACACGTCCGCGGACAAGCTCTCCCGTCGCGCTGTCCCCTGCGTCTTCCTTGGCTTTGTCCCGGACGCCCCTGGCTGGCAGTTCTACCACCCCACCTCGCGTCGTGTCCTGGCCTCTCAGGACGTCACTTTTGACGAGTCCGTCCCCTACTACCGCCTCTTCCCCTACCGCACTGCCCCGCTCCCCCCTCCGCCTCTCTTCCTCGCTCCAGGTGCTGAGGTACCAGACCCCCTCCCCCCTCAGGGTGCCGCTCCCTCAGGTGTGTCCCAGGTAGACCCGGGTGAGCCTGTCGAGGTAGCTGTTGACTCTCGTCCTGCTAGGGGTGCTGAGCCTGGGGGTGCTGCGTCTGGGGGTGCTGAGCCTGGGGGTGCTGCGTCTGGGGGTGCTGAGCCTGGGAGTGCTGAGTCTGGGGGTGCGGAGCCTGGGGGTGCGGAGCCTGGAGGTGCGGAGCCTGGAGGTGCTGAGTCTGGGGGTGCTGAGTCTGGGGGTGCTGAGCCTGAGCTTGCTACACCTGGAGGAGCCCTCTCCTCCCAGCAGCTGCAGGAGAGGTACCTTGAGTACTGCCGCCTCCGGAGAGGTACTGCTGGAGCTCGTCCCGGTACTTCCCCTCCTACCCAGGAGCTCCCCCCCATTCAGCAGATCCGCGAGTGGTACACACGGCGCTGCAGTCTTCGGAGTGGTGCTCCTGGTGCTGCGGACCCTGGGGGTGGCGCTGCTGCTGGTGCTGAGGACCCGGACGTGGGAGCTGCTGCTGGTGCTGCGGACCCGCCTGGTGGAGCTGCTGCTGGTGCTGAGGACTCGGACGTTGGAGCTGCTGCTGGAGCTGAGGACCCGGGCGGTGGCGCTGCTGCTGGTGCTGAGGACCCGGACGGTGGAGCTGCTGCTGGAGCTGAGGACCCGAGCGGTGGCACTGCTGCTGCTGCTGAGGACCCGGGCGTTGGAGCTACTGCTGGTGCTGAGGACCCGGCCGGTGGAGCTGCTACTGGTGCTGTGGACCCGGACGCTGGAGCTCCTACTGGTACTGAGGACCCGGCCGCTGGAGTCTCCTCTGCTTCCGGAGACGCTGTGCGGCCGCGACCGTACTTCGTACCACTCCTTCAGCAGGTTCTTGGGCAGACTCCTCCTCCTTGTCCTCCTCCCTCCGTAGAGTGTCCTCCGCCTGTCCAGCCGCAGTCACAGTTACCACCTACCTCGCCTCTCCCTGCTCCCTCTCCTTACACTGGTCCCACAGGAGGTCTTACAGAGCATCGTGAGCCTGAGTCTCGTCCTGCGTCGCCTGTTCGTCGTGCTCGCACTGGTAGTCGTGTCCGTCGTGAGCATCCTCCTCCTGTCCCTGGCACTCACTACATGACTCTGCGTCCCTCCACTGCTCCTCAGCGTGTCCCGCTACCGTCTCCTCCTGCGTCCTCTTTGCCTGACGTTCCGGACCCTGAGTCTGACCGGTTTCGTGCTGAGCACCCTACTGTCACGCGTCTCCTCGCTACTGTTGTCACTGACCCTACCTTTGAGTCCTCGACTGCGTCTGCTCTGGTCGCTGAGTTGGTTGACTTTGCTGCTGCCTGTCGTCTAGACTACGCTGCTAGCCTTGTTGCTGAGTCTGAGTCTGCGTCTGTCTGTCCTCCGTCCGTCGGGGGTGAGTGTGCTCTTGGCACGGACGTCCTTGAGGACAGACAGGAGGAGTTCCAGTGTCTTGCTGCTGCTTTGCCTCGTCTCGTGTCCTTGCTAGTTGCCCCTGAGGGAGACCCGGATGCACCAGACATCCCGACCCCGCGCTCTTACGCTGAGGCGATGGCGGGTCCCTACTCCTCTCAGTGGCAGACAGCCATGGACGCCGAGATGGCCTCCTGGAAGTCCACACGCACCTACGTCGACGAGGTTCCCCCACCTGGGGCGAACATCGTCAGTGGTATGTGGATTTTCAGGGTGAAGCGGCCGCCGGGTTCTCCGCCTGTCTTCAAGGCGCGTTACGTGGCTCGAGGCTTCAGTCAGCGAGAGGGAGTTGATTTCTTCCAGACCTTCTCCCCCACCCCGAAGATGACTACTCTTCGGGTGCTGCTGCACATAGCTGCTCACCGCGACTACGAGCTTCACTCACTTGACTTCAGCACTGCTTTCTTGCAGGGCAGCCTGCACGAGGAGATCTGGCTGCGCCGCCCACCTGGCTTCACTGGGTCATTTCCTCCTGGTACCCAGTGGAGGCTTCAGCGGCCGGTCTACGGTCTCCGCCAGGCTCCACGTGAGTGGCACGACACACTGAGGACTACACTTGCGGCTCTTGGGTTCGCGCCTTCTACAGCTGACCCGTCGCTGTTCTTGCGCACCGACACTTCGCTGCCGCCGTTCTACATCCTCGTGTACGTCGACGACTTGGTCTTTGCCACTGCTGACACTGCAGGACTCGCCTACGTGAAGTCGGAGCTGCAGAGGAGACACACGTGCACAGACCTGGGTGAGCTGACAAGCTATCTTGGCTTGCGGATCACCCGGGACAGAGCACGGCGCACCATCACCCTGACTCAGTCACACATGGTGCAGCAGGTTCTCCAGCGCTTCGGCTTCACGTACTCCTCGCCTCAGTCCACTCCTCTGCCTACCGGTCACTCGCTCTCAGCTCTGCCTTCGGATGAGTCCGTAGAGCCGAGTGGCCCGTATCCAGAGCTTGTGGGCTGCCTCATGTACCTGATGACCTGCACTCGACCTGACCTTGCATACCCTCTTAGCATCCTTGCACGCTATGTCGCTCCTGGCCGTCACAGGAAGGAGCACATGGATGCCACTAAGAGGGTGTTGCGCTACTTGTGCAGTACATCGGGCATGGGGCTTGTGCTTGGAGGGCGAGACCGAGTTGTTCTCACAGGGCACTCAGACGCTTCCTGGGCAGACGACCAGGCCACTCAGCGGTCGTCTCAGGGTTACACCTTCAGTCTTGGCTCTGGCTCAGTTTCTTGGCGCTCTACTCGCTCTTCTTCTGTTCTCGGCTCCAGTTGCGAGGCTGAGATCTACGCTACAGCCATGGCTGCCCAGGAGCTACGCTGGCTGACCTACCTGCTGACCGACCTCGGAGAGCCGCCTCGTTCTCCTCCAGTGCTGTACGTCAACAACAAGGCTGCCATTGCCTTGTGTGAGGAGCACAGACTGGAGCACAGAACGAAGCACATCGCCCTGCGGTACTTCCTTGCTCGTGAGCTGCAGCAGCGCGGTCAGCTTTGTATTCGCTACGTGGCCACTGAGGCCAACACTGCTGATGTGTTCACCAAGGCGCTTCAGCCTCGTGACCATCAGCGCTTCTGCACTCTACTAGGCCTTGTGCCTACTGGACCTCACTTGCTTACCTCTTGACTTTGCTTGTACTGTGATCACTATATTTATATGTACCTGCATGTTTACTCTTGCTAGGTTGTGATCACTGTATCTCTTGCTCTGTTATAAACCTGCATGTGAACTGGTCTTGTGACCACTAGCTTGTGCTCGGAATTTGTGTGGAATCCTCGAGATCCACCCTGAGCTTGTTTGCCTTACTTTGCCTTGACTGGTCTTGTGACCCCTAGGTCTCCCCACTTTGCCTATGGGGGTGTGTCAAACATTATATGTGTTGGTTGTTGTTAGGCTACAGTGGGTTAGATGATATGGGGTACAGATCTCTAGGGTTTACTATTTGTACTGCCTTCCTTGTTAGTTCAGTCATTCCAGTCAGTTATTTTGACATTGGAAGGTGCGTTGGAAGATAGGCTACTCGGATTTGCAAAACGAATCTGGTAGTCGCACTCATTTTCCCAAGCATAAGCTGATTATGTCGCATTTTTTTCGTATGGCGGCAAAATTTGGCGGTTTTGAGGGCGTCGAGCATTCGTTCGTGCACCAATCAAAGCCGGAATTGTCTTGGAAGGTGCGTCGGAAGATAGGCTACTCGGATTTGCAAAAAGAATCTGGTAGTTGCACTCGTTTTCCCACGCATAGGGCGATTATGTCGCATTTTTTCCGTATGGCGGCAAATTTTGACGGTTTTGAGGGCGTCGAGCATTCGTTCGTGCACCAATCAAAGCCGGAATTGTCTTGGAAGGTGCGTCGGAAGATAGGCTACTCGGATTTGCAAAAAGAATCTGGTAGTCGCACTCATTTTCCCACGCATAGGGTGATTATGTCGCATTTTTTTTCGTATGGCGGCAAATTTTGGCGGTTTTGAGGGCGTCGAGCATTCGTTTGTGCACGAATCAAAGCCGGAATTGTCTTGGAAGGTGCGTCGGAAGATAGGCTACTCGGATTTGCAAAACGAATCTGGTAGTCGCACTCATTTTCCCACGCATAGGGTGATTATGTCGCATTTTTTTCGTATGGCGGCAAATTTTGGCGGTTTTGAGGGCGTCGAGCATTCGTTCATTCACGAATCAAAGCCGGAATTGTCTTGGAAGGTGCGTTGGAAGATAGGCTACTCGGATTTGCAAAACGAATCTGGTAGTCGCACTCATTTTCCCACGCATAGGGTGATTATGTCGCATTTTTTTCGTATGGCGGCAAATTTTGGCGGTTTTGAGGGCGTCGAGCATTCGTTCATTCACGAATCAAAGCCGGAATTGTCTTGGAAGGTGCGTTGGAAGATAGGCTACTCGGATTTGCAAAACGAATCTGGTAGTCGCACTCATTTTCCCACGCATAGGGTGATTATGTCGCATTTTTTTCGTATGGCGGCAAAATTTGGCGGTTTTGAGGGCGTCGAGCAATCGTTTGTGCATGAATCAAAGCCGGAATTGTCTTGGAAGGTGCGTTGGAAGATAGGCTACTCGGATTTGCAAAACGAATCTGGTAGTCGCACTCATTTTCCCTAGCATAGGGCGATTATGTCGCATTTTTTTTCGTATGGCGGCAAAATTTGGCGGTTTTGAGGGCGTCGAGCATTCGTTTGTGCACGAATCAAAGCCGGAATTGTCTTGGAAGGTCCCTTGGAAGATAAGCTTGTCAAACATTATATGTTTATATGATTGTAGGCTGTAGTGGGTTACACCTTAGGGGGTACACTAGATTAGGGTTTACTACTTGTATCCAACTTTGTGCTAGTACAGTCATTCCTGTCCGTTCATTCTGACATGGTTTCAGAGCAGGTCCTTCGCTAGGACCGTTTTTTTTTTTAAGGGCCCACCGTTCCCTACCTACCTACCTACCTACCTACCTAGGGCGCCTCGAACCTTTTTTTTTACGGCCCCTACCTCCCGCGACCCGCGACCCGCCCCTTAAGGCCCCGTCGCGCCGCCCCTTAGCCGCTCGCGCGCGGTCCTTTTTTTTTTCTCCCGCGCGCGCCTTATTTCCCTCGCGCGCGGCCCGTCGCCTGCTCGCGCGCGCCCCGCAGCCGCCCGTCGCCTGCTAGCGCACGCCCCGCAGCCGCTCGTAGCCTGCTCGCGCACGCCCTGCAGCCGCCCGTCGCCTGCACGCACACGTCCCGCAGGCCCGCAGCCCGCTGTCGCAGCGGCCGCCCGCCCGCAGCCGCCCGTCGCCTGCTCGCGCACGCCCCGCAGCCGCCCGTCGCCTGCTCGCGCACGCCCCGCAGCCGCCCGTCGCCTGCTAGCGCACGCCCCGCTGCCCGCAGCCGCTCGTACGCCGCTGCTTCCGCTGCTGCTTGCGCACTGCTGCCTCCCGAGCGCCGCCGCTGCCTGTGCGCCGCCGCTGCCCGTGCGCCGTCGCTGCTCCTACGCTGCCCCCGCCCGTGCGCTGCCGCTGCCCGTGCACCGCCGTTCCCAGTGCGCCGCTGCCGCCCGTGCGCTTCTGCAGCCGCCGCCCGCGAGGCACTCGCTCTCACTATTGTTTATCTTCTACCTACCACGCTACCTACTACTGCCGCTCGTGTGCCACTACGGACAGTCGACCCCGCCCGCGCCTTGCCTAGCGGCCCCGCCGGCCCCGTTGACCCTCCGCACACCTTTTCAGCGGCCTGATTCCTACTACTACTGTTACTACTGCTACTGTCACTATGGCTAGTCCGCCAGTTCTAGCTTTCGATGCCGAGGGCCGTCCAGTGAAGTTCGAAACCTGGCTAGATGACCTGCACCTGTTCCTACAGCTCACTGCCAAGGAAGATATCTCACTGTACGACCACGCCCTAGGCCATGCCACTGCCCCTGACTCGACTGCTGACAGCACTCTGCGTTCCCAGTGGCAGACCCGTGATGCGCACGCTCGCTTTGCTATTCGCAACTCCCTGCCGCTAGACGAGCGCGAGCACTTCGGCCAGTGCAAGACTGCTAAGGACCTCTACACCGCTGTAGTTGCCCGCTACTCCTCGCCCGCTTCTGCCACGCTAGGCCGCCTCACTCTCCCCTACCTGTTCCCCGACCTAGCCTCCTTTCACACTGTCGCAGACCTCATCACCCACCTTAAGACTAGTGAGGCCCGCTTTCGCGCTGCTATGCCTGCCGAGTTTCTCACTAGCAACCCCCCCCCACTCTGGATCACTCTCTACCACATCGTCACCCGCCTCCCTGACTCTCTGCGCGCAGTCAGGGACCACTTCCTCTCTCGCTCCCCCACTGAGCTCACTGTTGCCCTCCTCGAGAAGGAACTGCTTGCAGCTGAGGCGAGCATCGTCGCTGTAGGCACCTCTCGTGGCGACCCCCGCACCCCGTTCTTTGAGGGGTGTTCCCCTTCCCCCCTCCTCCCCTCTGTCGCCTCTGCTGCTGCTGTCGACCTTCTTGGTGCTGAGAAGGTCGGGACCGCGTCTGCTTCGAGCGGGCGCCGCAGGAACAAGGGGGGCAGGGGTGGGGGTGGTGGCGGAGGAGGTGGGGGTGGAGGCGGTGGGAGTGGAGGCGCGGCTGGGGAGACTAGTGGCGGCAGTGGGGGAGGAGACAGCAGCGGTGGGAGTGGTGGTGGAGGCGGCAGCGGAGGCGGAGGTGGTCGTGGCGGCGGCAGGGGTGGAGGTGGCCGGGGCGGCGGCGGTGGGGGTGGTGGTCGTGGAGGCACTGGCGGAGGGCAGAGTCAGCAGCCCGCCCCGACGCTTCAGGCCGCCCGTGAGTGGTATGCGCAGCGTAGCGTTATCTGCACGTACGTCATTCGCACAGGTGACCGCAGCGGCCAGCAGTGTGGGAGGCCGCACCCCACGCAGCGCTGCTTCGCGCGCCTTAACGACGCGTGGCGCACTCAGTTTCCTGCTGCCACTGAGCTGCCGCGCTGGGCTGATCTGGAAAAGAGGGGTGTTGATATTTGGGCTTTAGACTTTGATGCTATTCTCACTGCCATGTATGCGATGTCTATTAGTGGAGAGGGTGCTTAGTACTTGCGTGTTCCGCCCGACCCGGGCATTCAGGCCAGTCCGGCTGCCGCTCTAGGTGCTAGTGCGTCTCCTCCCACAGGTCCTGGTGAGGCTGCTGCCCTAGGTGCTCGTGCGTCCGTGCCCCCTGGTACTGAGTCGACTGCAGCACTGCACACCTTCACACTGGACTCAGGTGCTTCTCGCTCCTTCTTTCGTGACCGCACTGTCCTTGAGCCACTAGCTCGGCCAGTTGCTGTCTCCCTTGCTGACCCCTCTGGGGGTCCGGTCGTTGCGACCTCCTCCACTGTCCTTCCTTGTCCGGCGGTCCCGTCCGGCACGCTGTCAGGTCTCTACCTCCCCTCGTTCTCTACGAACTTGGTGGCAGGTAGTGCGCTCCAGGACGGGGGTGTTCACCAGTTCACCCCTGCCTACGAGCGCGTGACACACTGCACGTGTGCTCGGACGGGTCGCCACCTGGCTACCTTCACTCGGGAGCCGGGGTCGGACCTTTACACACTGACCACTGAGTCCCCTCAGGTAGCTGCGTCCGCGTCTGCGTCTGCGTCAGGTCAGCTGTCCGCCCCCTGCTCGTGTCGCTCTCTGGCGCATGAGACTGTCCTTTGGCACCACCGCCTTGGTCACCCGTCTGTGCAGCGCCTTCGGGCCATGCACAAACGGGACCTTGTTGCTGGTCTTCCCAGGGTGCTCCCTCCCCTTCCAGCCTCGCCTGCTCCTCCCTGTCTTCCCTGTGTCGAGGGGCGGCAGCGCGCCGCTCCTCACTCCTCCTCCTTTCCCCCGACGACTGCTCCTTTGCAGACGCTCCACATGGACGTGTGGGGCCCAGCCCGCGTCCGTGGCCAGGGTCAGGAGAGGTACTTCCTGATTGTTGTTGACGACTTCTCGCGCTACACCACGGTCTTCCCCTTGCGCACCAAGGGTGACGTCCCTGATGTCTTGATCCCTTGGATCCGCAGATCTCGTCTCCAGCTCAGTGAGCGTTTCCGCTCTGACTTCCCTGTCCTGCGTCTGCACTCTGACAGAGGTGGGGAGTTTTCCTCTGGCCTCTTGGAGGCCTTCTATCAGCAGGAGGGCATTGAGCAGTCGTTCACGCTTCCGGCCTCTCCACAGCAGAATGGGGTTGCTGAGCGCCGCATTGGCTTGGTCATGGAGGTCGCTCGTACCTCCTTGGTTCATGCGGCTGCCCCCCACTTTCTGTGGCCGTTTGCAGTCCGATACGCTGCGCATCAGCTCAACCTCTGGCCCCGTGTCTCCTTGCCCGAGACTTCTCCGACACTGCGTTGGACGGGAGAGGCTGGCGATGCGTCGCGTTTTCGGGTCTGGGGATCCCGAGCTTTTGTCCGCGACACGTCCACGGACAAGCTCTCCCGTCGCGCTGTCCCCTGCGTCTTCCTTGGCTTTGTCCCGGACGCCCCTGGTTGGCAGTTCTACCACCCCACCTCGCGGCGTGTCCTGGCCTCTCAGGACGTCACTTTTGACGAGTCCGTCCCCTACTACCGCCTCTTCCCCTACCGCACTGCCCCGCTCCCCCCCCCGCCTCTCTTCCTCGCTCCAGGTGCAGAGGTACCAGACCCCCTCCCCCCTCAGGGTGCCGCTCCCTCAGGTGTGTCCCAGGTAGACCCGGGTGAGCCTGTCGAGGTAGCTGTTGACTCTCGTCCTGCTAGGGGTGCTGAGCCTGGGGGTGCTGCGTCTGGGGGTGCTGAGCCTGGGGGTGCTGCGTCTGGGGGTGCTGAGCCTGGGAGTGCTGAGTCTGGGGGTGCGGAGCCTGGGGGTGCTGAGCCAGGAGGTGCGGAGCCTGGAGGTGCGGAGCCTGGAGGTGCTGAGCCTGGGGGTGCTGGGTCTGGGGGTGCTGCGTCTGGGGGTGCTGAGCCTGAGCGTGCTACACCTGGAGGAGCCCTCTCCTCCCAGCAGCTGCAGGAGAGGTACCTCGAGTACTGCCGCCTCCGGAGAGGTGCTGCTGGAGCTCGTCCCAGTACTTCCCCTCCTACCCAGGAGCTCCCCCCCATTCAGCAGATCCGCGAGTGGTATACACGGCGCTGTAGTCTTCGGAGTGGTGCTCCTGGTGCTGCGGACCCTGGGGGTGGCGCTGCTGCTGGTGCTGAGGACTCGGACGTTGGAGCTGCTGCTGGAGCTGAGGACCCGGGCGGTGGCGCTGCTGCTGGTGCTGAGGACCCGGACGGTGGAGCTGCTGCTGGTACTGAGGACTCGGACGGTGGAGCTGCTGCTGGAGCTGAGGACCCGAGCGGTGGCGCTGCTGCTGCTACTGAGGACCCGGGCGTTGGAGCTACTACTGGTGCTGAGGACCCGGCCGGTGGAGCTGCTGCTGGTGCTGTGGACCCGGCCGCTGGAGTCTCCTCTGCTTCTGGAGACGCTGCGCGGCCGCGACCGTACTTCGTACCGCTCCTTCAGCAGGTTCTTGGGCAGGCTCCTCCTCCTTGTCCTCCTCCCTCCGTAGAGTGTCCTCCGCCTGTCCAGCCGCAGTCACAGTTACCGCCTGCCTCGCCTCTCCCTGCTCCCTCTCCTTACACTGGTCCCATAGGAGGTCTTACAGAGCGTCGTGAGCCTGAGTCTTGTCCTGCGTCGCCTGTTCGTCCTGCTCGCACTGGTAGTCGTGTCCGTCGTGAGCGTCCTCCTCCTGTCCCAGGCACTCACTACATGACTCTGCGTCCCTCTACTGCTCCTCAGCGTGTCCCTCTACCGTCTCCTCCTGCGTCCTCTTTGCCTGACGTTCCGGACCCTGAGTCTGACCGGTATCGTGCTGAGCACCCTACTGTCACGCGTCTCCTTGCTACTGTTGTCACTGACCCTACCTTTGAGTCCTCGGCTGCGTCTGCTCTGGTCGCTGAGTTGGTTGACTTTGCTGCTGCCTGTCGTCTAGACTACGCTGCTAGCCTTGTTGCTGAGTCTGAGTCTGAGTCTGTCTGTCCTCCGTCCGTCGGGGGTGAGTGTGCTCTTGGCACGGACGTCCTTGAGGACAGACAGGAGGAGTTCCAGTGTCTTGCTGCTGCTTTGCCCCGTCTCGTGTCCTTGCTAGTTGCCCCTGAGGGAGACCCGGATGCACCAGACATCCCGACCCCGCGCACTTATTTGACTTCTTCCAGACCTTCTCCCCCACCCCGAAGATGACTACTCTTCGGGTGCTGCTGCACATAGCCGCTCAGCGCGACTACGAGCTTCACTCACTTGACTTCAGCACTGCTTTCTTGCAGGGCAGCCTGCACGAGGAGATCTGGCTGCGCCGCCCACCTGGCTTCACTGGGTCGTTTCCTCCTGGTACCCAGTGGAGGCTTCAGCGGCCGGTCTACGGTCTCCGCCAGGCTCCGCGTGAGTGGCACGACACACTGAGGACTACACTTGCGGCTCTTGGGTTCGCGCCTTCTACAGCTGACCCGTCGCTGTTCCTGCGCACCGACACTTCGCTGCCGCCGTTCTACATCCTCGTGTACGTCAACGACTTGGTCTTTGCCACTGCTGACACTGCAGGACTCGCCTACGTGAAGTCGGAGCTGCAGAGGAGACACACGTGCACAGACCTGGGTGAGCTGACAAGCTATCTTGGCTTGCGGATCACCCGGGACAGAGCACGGCGCACCATCACCCTGACTCAGTCACACATGGTGCAGCAGGTTCTCCAGCGCTTCCGCTTCACGTACTCCTCGCCTCAGTCCACTCCTCTGCCTACCGGTCACTCGCTCTCAGCTCTGCCTTCGGATGAGTCCGTAGAGCCGAGTGGCCCGTATCCAGAGCTTGTGGGCTGCCTCATGTACCTGATGACCTGCACTCGACCTGACCTTGCATACCCTCTTAGCATCCTTGCACGCTATGTCGCTCCTGGCTGTCACAGGAAGGAGCACATGGATGCCGCTAAGAGGGTGTTGTGCTACTTGTGCAGTACGTCGGGCATGGGGCTTGTGCTTGGAGGGCGAGACCGAGTTGTTCTCACAGGGCACTCAGACGCTTCTTGGGCAGACGACCAGGCCACTCAGTGGTCGTCTCAGGGTTACACCTTCAGCCTTGGCTCTGGCTCAGTTTCTTGGCGCTCTACACGCTCTTCTTCTGTTCTCAGCTCCAGTTGCGAGGCTGAGATCTACGCTACAGCCATGGCTGCCCAGGAGCTACGCTGGCTGACCTACCTGCTGACCGACCTCGGAGAGCCGCCTCGTTCTCCTCCAGTACTGTACGTCGACAACAAGGCTGCCATTGCCTTGTGTGAGGAGCACAGACTGGAGCACAGAACGAAGCACATCGCCCTGCGGTACTTCCTTGCTCGTGAGCTACAGCAGCGCGGTCAGCTTTGTATTCGTTACGTGGCCTCTGAGGCCAACACTGCTGATGTGTTCACCAAGGCGCTTCAGCCTCGTGACCATCAGCGCTTCTGCACTCTACTAGGCCTTGTGCCTACTGGACCTCACTTACTTACTTCTTGACTTTGCTTGTACTGTGATCACTATATATATCTATACCTGCATGTTTACTCTTGCTAGGTTGTGATCACTGTATCTCTTGCTCTGTTATAAACCTGCATGTGAACTAGTCTTGTGACCGCTAGCTTGTGCTCGGAATTTGTGTGGAATCCTTGAGATCCACCCTGAGCTTGCCTTCCTTTGCTTTGACTGGTCTCGTGACCCTGTGGTTGTCTCCCACTGCGCCTATGGGGGTGTGTCAAACATTATATGTTTATATGATTGTAGGCTGTAGTGGGTTACACCTTAGGGGGTACACTAGATTAGGGTTTAAAGCTTGTATCCAACTTTGTGCTAGTACAGTCATTCCTGTCCGTTCATTCTGACAAAGCTACCCGGATTTGCAAAACGAATCTGGTAGTCGCATGTTTTTCTAAGCATAGGCCGATTATGTCGCATTTTTTTCGTATGGCGGCAAAATTTGGCGGTTTTGAGGGCGTCGAGCATTCGTTCGTGCACCAATCCAAGCCGGAATTGTCTTGGAAGGTGCGTCGGAAGATAGGCTACTCGGATTTGCAAAAAGAATCTGGTAGTCGCACGCATTTTCCCACGCATAGGGCGATTATGTCGCATTTTTTCCGTATGGCGGCAAATTTTGGCGGTTTTGAGGGCGTCGAGCATTCGTTCGTGCACCAATCAAAGCCGGAATTGTCTTGGAAGGTGCGTCGGAAGATAGGCTACTCGGATTTGCAAAACGAATCTGGTAGTCGCACTCATTTTCCCACGCATAGGGTGATTATGTCGCATTTTTTTCGTATGGCGGCAAATTTTGGCGGTTTTGAGGGCGTCGAGCATTCGTTTGTGCACGAATCAAAGCCGGAATTGTCTTGGAAGGTGCGTTGGAAGATAGGCTACTCGGATTTGCAAAACGAATCTGGTAGTCGCACTCATTTTCCTGCGGAGATAACTACTACAACGGGAGCTAGGCTACGGGCTAGGCACGGATGCTCGTGTGATCTCTGCGTTCCTCGGTCCTTAGTCGTTTTCCTAGTGCATACACTGCTTGCTAGTTCACAAGGCAATTTGGCAAGAGTTTCACTAGAGAAAGTTGACAACAATAATGATACAATGAAGTTGGCTAGGAAAGACTACATCAGAGCTAGGATGCAAGCAGGTCGACTGCCAGCGCAGCACGGTCGACCGCGTGCCAGCACGACTTGGTCGACCGCGCTCCAGCAGTGCAGAGACGCGGCTTGCCAACGCTGCAGGTCGACGGCGTGACAACAGCGCAAGTCGACGGCGTGCCAGCGTTGCTCCTGCAGTCCAGCATCGCACCCGCTTCGCAGGTGCTCGTAGATGATTGGCGTGCACTGCTTTGTCACCTGCACAGCGCACACACCAAGTCCACCTCGTGCTGACGACTGCATCTGATGCACCACGTCGACCTCGGGATACCATCACCGAGGTCGTCCTCGCCAAAACCACCTGGGCGACCATCGCAAGCCTTCGCAGCACCTCGTCACCCAGGTAACCTGGTCGACCGGGCAACCAGGTCGACCAGAGGTTCCAGTGCGTGCCCGTCGACCTCCCAAGTCGACGGCCACCTCCCGTCGACCTCCCCAGGTCGACCACTACTCCCTGGTCGACCAGCTCTAGGTCGACGTCACTCCTGGTCGACCAGAAGGGCTGGTCGACTTCCCAGGTCGACCAGAAGGGCTGGTCGACTTCCCAGGTCGACCAGCCAAAGGTGGTGCCCTCGCGAAGTCGGCGCCCATGCAATGGCTCCCGTGCAGGTCGACCAACCTCGTCGACCAGCCCGCCCACTGCTGCATGTCCGCTGCACCCCTACATCCGACCACGAAGTCGGCTCCGCCCAAGCGAGGACGGGGCCAACACACAACTCCTGTTGACACTCCCCTGCCGCGTTCACGCTTGGGCCTCCAGCCCCCACGGCAGCACTGCTCGGAGAACAGCTCGTCGACGTGCACCCAACACACAGCACGTCGTCCACCGCACCAGCCATGCAAAAGGGCATGGCACCTACTGCTGCACGTTGTCGTCGCCGTCGCCCACGTCGGCCAGACGCACTTGGCCGATTGCAACGGAGCACCGGTTGAAGGCCGGATAGTGCAGCGCCTTCGTCAGGAAGTCGGCCGGCTGCTCAGCGGTCGGGATGTATTGCAGCGCAAACTTCCCCCGCTTCACCATGTGCTGCAGCCAGGCCTGTCGCCGCTCCATGTGCTTGAGGTTGCCCGTCAACCCCATGCCCTCGGCGACTGTGATGGCCGACTTGTTGTCCACCCGAAGGACGGTCGGCTTCCCAGCATCCAGCTGCTGGAACTCTGCGAGGAGGAAGCGAAGTCGGCGTCCCTCCTTGCCGGCTTCGACGGCCGCCACGTACTCCGACTCGGTCGATGACAGCGTCGCGCACTTGATGCGCTGGCTCGACCAGGAGACCGCGGCCCCTCCGTAGACGAACACGTAGCCGCCCGTGCTCGTCCTGCTCTGCTTGTCACCGGCGTCGTCGGCGTCCACGTAGCCGACCAGCTCCAGCGACTCAGGTCCACCGCCGAACTCCAGGGCGGTGTCACGCGTGTTGGCGAGGTAGGCGAGGCAGCGGTCGACCTCGCGCCAGTGCTGGTCGCTCCATACTGTGAGGCCGCTCCCCAGCTTGCTGCAGGCGAAGGCGATGTCCGGCCTCGTCGTCGTCGCCGCGAACTGCAGCGAGCCGACCTTCTGCCGGTATTCCTCCTCCTGTCGCTCCTGTGCCTCCTCGTCGTCGAAGGTGAGCTCGGCGTAGGCGTCGACCGAGACCGGCGTCTTCGGAGTCCGTCCGCCCTGCTCCTCGTCGATGAAGCGCCTACGCAGCTTGTCGGCGTAGCCCTGCTGGTGCAGCCACAGCTTCCCCGCCGACCTGTCGCGCATGATCTCCAGCCCGAGGTACTTCTGCACCGGCGAGATCTCGCGCAGCTCGAAGGCGGCTTCCAGCAGCTCCTTCAGCTCTTTCAGCATCGCGGGGCTGCTGCTGGCGGCGAGCAGGTCGTCGACGTAGACCAGCACCCAGCAAGTCGCTCCGTCGTTGCCGACCTTGAAGTAGAGAGCCTCGTCGACCTGGCTCTACCTCCACCCAGCGTCGACCAGCACGTCGTTGAGCGCCAAGTACCACAGCAGCGGCGACTGCTTCAGCCCGTACAGGCTCTTCAGCAGCTTGCACACCCGGCCGGTTCCGTCGTTGAAGTAGTCTGGCTGCGACATGTACAACACCCGGTCGAGCTTGCTCTGCAGGAAGGCGTTCTTCATGTCGAGCTGCATCAGGTTCAGGTTGAGGACGGCGACGATGCTGAGGAAGATCCTCAGCGTGACGTAGCTGCCCACCGGCGCGAACGTCTCGTCGTAGTCAGCGCCATACACCTGCGTGAAGCCCTTCACGACCAGCCTCGCCTTCTCCCGCTCGACGGTGTCGTCGATGTTGTACTTCGTCGTCAGCACCCACCGGTTCTTCATGACATTCACTCCCGGCGGGCGTTCGACCAGCTCCCACGTGCCCATGGCGAGGAGACTACGGATCTCTTCCTCCATGGCGGCCTTCACCGCCGGACCCTTCCAGCTCGCTAGCGCCTCCTTCACCGTCATCGTCGAGATGTCCCAGCGGTGCTCGGGGTCGGCCAGCATGTCGGGGTCGAGCTCCGGAAACTCCTCGTCCTCATCAGCGTCGTCGTACAGCAGGTCGTCGTCGTCCTCCACGTCGTACACCGTGGTGAAGGCAGCGGGAATGAAGAAGTCAGGCGGCCTTCGAAGTCGACCAGACTTCCGGGGTTCAGGCGGAACCCCCACCTCGTCATGGTCGGTGGACTGGTCGGCCACCTCCTGGTCGACCAGCTCCTCATCGCCCAACTGCTCCCCTTCATCTGCACCGCCATTTTCGTCGTCCTGCTGCACTTCGGTCGGCGTCCCGACCGACTTCTCCCCTGCGGTCAGCTCCCCTGCCGACTGCCAGGTCGCCGACTGCTCCTTGGTCGGCCTCGCTGCTGCCTGCTCCCCTGTCGGCTGCACCCTAGTCGGCTGCACCTCCTCGACCGGCTCCCTCCTTATCCAAGTCGACTGCACTCCCAGGTCGACCTGCTGCTTGTTGACCTGCTGCTCGTCGACTTGCCGCTCGTCCTGTCGGCCACCGGCGATGCCCTTGGTCGGCGCCACAGGCGACGTCCCACTGCTCCCCTCATCGCCGGAGGCCGACGGCGGAGTCAGCTCACTAAGGTCGACAAGGGGAGGGGCAGGGGAGGGAGAGGAAGGGTGGACGACCTCGGCGTCGTCCTCAGCAAGCTCACCGACCTCGGTGAGCAGAGGGAGAGTTGCCGTCGAGGTATCCGTCGGCGTGGCCATCAGTGTCCGCCCGGACACGGGGCCATGCGCCGACTTCCACTCCTCCAACGACAGGTCCTCGTAGAACACCACGTCCGACGTGGTGACCACCCGGTTGGCGGCGATGTCGAGGAGCTCCCAGCCCTTGCTCGCCTCCGACACGCCGAGATGAAGGCCCCACTTGGCCTTCGGCTTCAGCTTGCCACCCCGCTGCTGCTCGGGGACGAGGAACTACGCCATGCAGCCCCACACGCGCGCCAGCGACAAGTCGGGCTTCGTCCCGGTCAGCAGCTGGTACGGCGTCGTCCCCGGCGTCGCCGATCGCTCCAGGCAGTTGCGGATCCAGACGGCCTGCCGCAGGGCGAGGTGCCACCAGTGGTGCTGCACGCCCATGTGTAGCAGCATCGTCCTCACCGACTCCACCACCGTCCGCATCTCCCGCTCCGCCATGCCGTTCTGCTGCGGGGTGTACGGGCAGGTTAGGTCGTGGACGATCCCCTTGCCGTCCACGAAGGCGGTGAAGGCCTTGCCGAGGAACTCCCCTCCTCGGTCAGAGCGTAGCTGCAACACCGACTTCTTCGTCTGCCTCTCCACCAGCACCAGCCACTTCTGGAACTCCAGCAGCACATCCGACTTCTTGGCGACCGGCCTCACCCACACGTAGCGGGACTTACGGTCCTTCAGCAGCAAGAAGTACAGGCTGCCGTCCTTGGCAGCCACGCGGAACGGCCCACACAAGTCGAGGTGGACGACGGCTAGCACGTCGGCGGCGTCAGAGCCTTGGTCGGGGAAGGTGTGCCGCGCCAGCTTCCCGCCGACGCACGAGACACACGGTGGGTCGGCGCCCGTCGCCGACTTGAGGTCCAGCCCAATGGCGACCTCGTTCTTCGCCGAGCTCCTGATGGTGTCCATGCCGACGTGCGCAAGCCGAGCATGCATCCTGTCTGGCGTCGACTTCGCCTTGGAGACGATCGCCCGCAGGGCCACAACCTCCGGCGTGGGCGACGCCGACCTCGTGGAGCAGGGACGCAGGTCGGTGCAGAGGACTCGCCCGGAGTACGTCGCCCGACCAAGCACCTCTCCCGCTGCCGAGATGAGCAGCACACCATCGCCGTCCTCCTGAAACTTCACGCCATGCTCCTTCAGCTGGCCGGACGACAACAGGTTGGCCCGCACACCCGGGACGTACAGCACGTCAGGGATGAGAACCTGTTTCCCGGCCTCGCCTTGCGTTGGAAGATAGGCTACTCGGATTTGCAAAACGAATCTGGTAGTCGCACTCATTTTCCCACGCATAGGGTGATTATGTCGCATTTTTTTCGTATGGCGGCAAAATTTGGCGGTTTTGAGGGCGTCGAGCAATCGTTTGTGCATGAATCAAAGCCGGAATTGTCTTGGAAGGTGCGTTGGAAGATAGGCTACTCGGATTTGCAAAAAGAATCTGGTAGTCGCACTCATTTTCCCAAGCATAGGCCGATTATGTCGCATTTTTTTCGTATGGCGGCAAAATTTGGCGGTTTTGAGGGCGTCGAGCATTCGTTCGTGCACCAATCCAAGCCGGAATTGTCTTGGAAGGTGCCTCTGAAGATAGGCTACTCGGATTTGCAAAAAGAATCTGGTAGTCGCACGCATTTTCCTATGCATAGGGCGATTATGTCGCATTTTTTCCGTATGGCGGCAAATTTTGACGGTTTTGAGGGCGTCGAGCATTCGTTCGTGCACCAATCAAAGCCGGAATTGTCTTGGAAGGTGCGTCGGAAGATAGGCTACTCGGATTTGAAAAAACAATCTGGTAGTCACACTCTTTTTCCCACGCATAGGGTGATTATGTCGCATTTTTTTCGTATGGCGGCAAATTTTGGCGGTTTTGAGGGCGTCGAGCATTCGTTCATTCACGAATCAAACCCAGAATTGTCTTGGAAGGTGCATTGCAAGATAGGCTACTCGGATTTGCAAAACGAATCTGGTAGTCGCACTCATTTTCCCACGCATAGGGTGATTATGTCGCATTTTTTTCGTATGGCGGCAAAATTTGGCGGTTTTGAGGGCGTCGAGCAATCGTTTGTGCATGAATCAAAGCCGGAATTGTCTTGGAAGGTGCGTTGGAAGATAGGCTACTCGGATTTGCAAAAAGAATCTGGTAGTCGCACGCATTTTCCCACGCATAGGGTGATTATGTCGCATTTTTTTCGTATGGCGGCAAATTTTGGCGGTTTTGAGGGCGTCGATGTTGAGATAGTAAGGAGCTAGAATCATGAGCCATAGCTAGGTAAACCCTAGCTAGGCAAGAGAGAAACGAGCAAAGGAGGGGTTGCACTAGCAACAATGGTGGTACAAATAGCTAACCCTAGAAGGGTTGTACTCGCTATAGAGCACCCCACTGCAGGCTAGAGCATAATATTCTGACACACCCCCATAGCCAAAGTGGGGTGTAATCAGCAGAGCAAGCAAAGCAGTACAAGCTCAGGGTGGATCACGATGTCACCACACATTCTGAGCACAATGAGGAGAAGCAATAGTTTAAAGTTCACAATTATGAGCAAAGCTAGAGGCAGTCACAGAGGGCAAGTGAGGAGGAGGAGGGCTGGCGAGAGGAGAGTAGATTAGGAGGCGACGACTGAAGCTGCAGACACACGGGCAACAGACGGCTCTGGTGCGACACAGTGGCTACCGGGAATGAGTGCCCCGGAGTACAGGAGTAACAGGCTCCGCGGCTAATACGCGCGGCAGGAGCAACGGACCCACAGGCGACGGCGCAACCGGCTCTCTGAGCTACCGGGAATGAGTGCCCCGGAGTACAGGCGCTGCGTACGACACGACGGCAACCTCCGCTCAACCTCCCCCAACAGTCCCACACCCCTCGACACACACCCCCTGCTTCAAACCCTAGCTCCACTCCCACGGTACCCCCCTTAAACCCCAAACCCTAGGCTCCCACACACCACCCCCCTCAGCGGCAGCTGTAGCAGAGGGAGACGAGGGAGGAGGAGGAGCAGGGGGAGTAACTCACAACCGACACCCCCATAGCCGCCACCCCCACACTCCTCACCCCCAAACCCTAAAACGGGCGGAACGGGGGAAGGAGCGCGGGGGACGGCGAGGGGGACGGCGCGCGGCCCCCAGGACGCCACCACGGGGCAGCGAGGGGTCGCGCGCGGCTCCCCAGGGCGGCGCGACGGGAAATCGGGGGCCGCGCGCGGCTCCCCAGGGCGTCGCGACCGTCGACGGGGCAGCGGGGGGTCGCGCGACGGGAAATCGGGGGCGCGCGGGGGTCCCCCACGGTAGGAAACCGCCGCGCGCCTCGGGGCACACGGCGGACAGGAAACCGCATAATATTCTGACAGGGCGTCGAGCATTCGTTTGTGCACGAATCAAAGCCGGAATTGTCTTGGAAGGTGCGTTGGAAGATAGGCTACTCGGATTTGCAAAACGAATCTGGTAGTCGCACTCATTTTCCCACGCATAGGGCGATTATGTCGCATTTTTTTTCGTATGGCGGCAAATTTTGGCGGTTTTGAGGGCGTCGAGCATTCGTTCGTGCACCAATCAAAGCCGGAATTGTCTTGGAAGGTGCGTCGGAAGATAGGCTACTCGGATTTGCAAAACGAATCTGGTAGTCGCACTCATTTTCCCACTCGTAGGGTGATTATGTCGCATTTTTTTCGTATGGCGGCAAATTTTGGCGGTTTTGAGGGCGTCGAGCATTCGTTTGTGCACGAATCAAAGCCAGAATTGTCTTGGAAGGTGCGTTGGAAGATAGGCTACTCGGATTTGCAAAACGAATCTGGTAGTCGCACTCATTTTCCCACGCATAGGGTGATTATGTCGCATTTTTTTCGTATGGCGGCAAATTTTGGCGGTTTTGAGGGCGTCGAGCATTCGTTCATTCACGAATCAAAGCCGGAATTGTCTTGGAAGGTGCGTTGGAAGATAGGCTACTCGGATTTGCAAAACGAATCTGGTAGTCGCACTCATTTTCCCACGCATAGGGTGATTATGTCGCATTTTTTTCGTATGGCGGCAAAATTTGGCGGTTTTGAGGGCGTCGAGCATTCGTTTGTGCACGAATCAAAGCCGGAATTGTCTTGGAAGGTGCGTCGGAAGATAGGCTACTCGGATTTGCAAAACGAATCTGGTAGTCGCATGCATTTTCCCACGCATAGGGCGATTATGTCGCATTTTTTCCGTATGGCGGCAAATTTTGACGGTTTTGAGGGCGTCGAGCATTCGTTCGTGCACCAATCAAAGCCGGAATTGTCTTGGAAGGTGCATCGGAAGATAGGCTACTCGGATTTGCAAAACGAATCTGGTAGTCGCACTCATTTTCCCACGCATAGGGTGATTATGTCGCATTTTTTTCGTATGGCGGCAAATTTTGGCGGTTTTGAGGGCGTCGAGCATTCGTTGTCGAAACAACAGACTGGAATGGTGAACTAGAAAGGACTGTGAGTACAAATATGAAACCCTAATGTTGTGACCCCCCTATAGGCTAACCCACTACAGCCTACACAAATATAACATATACAATGTTTGACACACCCCCATAGGCAAAGTGGGGGAGACCTAGGGGTCACAAGACCAGTCAAGGCAAAGCAAGGCAACAACAAGCTTAGGGTGGATCTCAAGGATTCCACACAAATTCTGAGCACAAGCTAGTGGTCACAAGACTAGTTCACATGCAGGTTTATAACAGAGCAAGAGATACAGTGATCACAACCTAGCAAGAGTAAACATGCAGGTAGATATATATATATAGTGATCACAGTACAAGCAAGGTCAAGAGGTAAGTAAGTGAGGTCCAGTAGGCACAAGGCCTAGCAGAGTACAGAAGCGCTGATGGTCACAAGGCGGAAGCGCCTTGGTGAACACATCAGCAAGGTTGGCCTCAGTGGCCACGTAACGCAGACAAAGCTGACCGTGCTGCTGCAGCTCTCGAGCAAGGAAGTACCGCAGGGCGATGTGCTTCGTTCTGTGCTCCAGTCTGTGCTCCTCACACAATGCAATGGCAGCCTGGTTGTCGACGTAAAGCACTGGAGGAGAACGAGGCCGCTCACCCAAGTCGGTCAGCAGGTAGGTCAGCCAGCGTAGCTCCTGGGCAGCCATGGCTGTGGCGTAGATCTCAGCCTCACAACTGGAGCTGAGAACAGAAGAAGAGCGTGTAGAACGCCAAGAAATTGAGCCAGAGCCAAGGCTGAAGGTGTAACCCTGAGATGACCGCTGAGTAGCCTGGTCGTCCGCCCAAGAAGCGTCTGAGTGTCCAGTAAGTACAACTCGGTCTCGCCCTCCAAGCACTAGCCCCATGCCCGACGTACTGCACAAGTAGCGCAACACCCTCTTAGCGGCATCCATGTGCTCCTTCCTGTGACGGCCAGGAGCAACATAGCGTGCCAGGATGCTAAGAGGGTAGGCAAGGTCAGGTCGAGTGCAGGTCATCAGGTATATGAGGCAGCCCACAAGCTCTGGATACGGGCCACTCGGCTCTACGGACTCATCCGAAGGCAGAGCTGAGAGCGAGTGACCGGTAGGCAGAGGAGTGGACTGA
This sequence comes from Closterium sp. Yama58-4, assembly GCA_947470075.1. Taxonomy (NCBI): domain Eukaryota; kingdom Viridiplantae; phylum Streptophyta; class Zygnematophyceae; order Desmidiales; family Closteriaceae; genus Closterium; species Closterium sp. Yama58-4. The sequence continues at coordinate 25,188 of CANIUD010000121.1, read as the reverse complement.
GGCGAGGAGTACGTGAAGCGGAAGCGCTGGAGGATCTGCTGCACCATGTGTGACTGAGTCAAGGTGATGGTGCGCCGTGCTCTGTCCCGGGTGATCCGCAAGCCAAGATAGCTTGTCAGTTCACCCAGGTCTGTGCACGTGTGTCTCCTCTGCAGCTCCGACTTCACATGGGCGAGTGCCGCGGTGTCAGCAGTGGCAAAGACCAAGTCGTCGACGTACACGAGGATGTAGAACGGCGGCAGTGAGGTGTCTGTGCGTAGAAACAGTGACGGGTCAGCAGTAGAGGGAGCGAACCCAAGAGCCGCAAGTGTCGTCCTCAGTGTGTCGTGCCACTCACGCGGTGCCTGGCGGAGACCGTAGACCGGCCGCTGAAGCCTCCACTGGGTACCAGGAGGAACCGACCCAGTGAAGCCAGGAGGGCGGCGCAGCCAGATCTCCTCGTGCAGGCTGCCCTGCAAGAAAGCAGTGCTGAAGTCAAGCGAGTGAAGCTCGTAGTCGCGCTGAGCAGCTATGTGCAGCAGCACTCGAAGAGTGGTCATCTTCGGGGTGGGGGAGAAGGTCTGAAAGAAGTCAACTCCCTCTCGCTGACTGAAGCCTCGAGCCACGTAGCGCGCCTTGAAGACAGGAGGAGAACCCGGTGGCCGCTTCACCCTGAAAATCCACATGCCACTGACGATGTTCGCCCCAGGTGGGGGAACCTCGTCGACGTAGGTGCGTGTGGACTTCCAGGAAGCCATCTCTGTGTCCATGGCTGTCTGCCACTGAGAGGAGTAGGGACCCGCCATCGCCTCAGCGTAAGTGCGCGGGGTCGGGATGTCTGGTGCATCCGGGTCTCCCTCAGGGGCAACTAGCATGGACACGAGGTGGGGCAAAGCAGCAGCAAAGCACTGGAACTCCTCCTGTCTGCCCTCAAGGACGTCCGTGCCAAGAGCACACACACCCCCGACGGACGGAGGACAGACAGACTCAGACTCAGCAACAAGGCTAGTGGCGTAGTCTAGACGACAGTGGGCAGCAAAGTCTATCAACTCAGCGACTAGAGCAGACGCAGCAGAGGACTCAAAGGTAGGGTCAGTGACAACAGTAGCGAGGAGACGCGTAACAGTGGGACTGGCAGCACGACGGGAGTCAGACTCCGGGTCAAGAAGAGTAGGCAGAGAGGAAGCAGGAGGAGACGGTAGCGGGACACGCTGAGGAGCAGTGGAGGGACGCAGAGTCATGTAGTGAGTGCCAGGGACAGGAGGAGGACGCTCACGTGGGACACGACGACCAGTGCGAGCAGTACGAACAGGCGACGCAGGACGAGACTCAGGCTCACGACGCTCTGTAAGACCTCCTGTGGGACCAGCGTAAGGAGAGGGAGCAGGGAGAGGCGAGGCAGGCGGGAACTGTGACTGCGGCTGGACAGGCGGAGGACACTCTAAGGAGGGAGGAGGACAAGGAGGAGGAGTCTGCCCAAGAACCTGCTGAAGGAGCGGTACGAAGTACGGTCGCGGCCGCTAAGCGCCTTTAGAACCAGCAGAGACACCAGTGGCAGGGTCCTCAGTACCAGCAGCAGCTCCAACGTCCGGGTCCTCAGCACCAGCAGCAGCTCCACCGGCCGGGACCTCAGCACCAGCAGCAGCTCCACCGCCCGGGTCCTCAGCTCCAGCAGCAGCTCCAACGCCCGGGTCCTCAGCACCAGTAGCAGCTCCACCGTCCGGGTCCTCAGCACCAGCAGCAGCTCCACCACTCGAGTCCTCAGCACCAGCAGCAGCGCCACCGCTCGGGTCCTCAGCACCAGTAGCAGCTCCAACGCCCGGGTCCTCAGTACCAGCAGCAGTGCTACCCCCAGGGTCCGCAGCACCCGGAGCACCACTCCGAAGACTGCAGCGTCGCGTGTACCACTCTCGGATCTGCTGAATGGGGGGGAGCTCCTGGGTAGGAGGGGAAGTACCGGGACGAGCTCCAGCAGCACCTCTCCGGAGGCGGCAGTACTCGAGGTACCTCTCCTGCAGCTGCTGGGAGGAGAGGGCTCCTCCAGGTGTAGCACGCTCAGTCTCAGTACCCCCAGACTCAGCACCCCCAGACTCCGCACCCCCAGGCTCAGCACCTCCAGGCTCCACACCTCCAGGGTCCGCACCTCCAGGCTCAACACCCCCAGGCTCCGCACCTCCAAGCTCAACACCCCCAGGCTCCGCACCTCCAGGCTCAACACCCCCAGGCTCAGCACCCCCAGACTCAGCACCCCCAGGCTCAGCACCCCTAGACGCAGGACGAGAGTCAACAGCTACCTCGACAGGCTCACCCGGGTCTACCTGGGACACACCTGAGGGAGCGGCACCCTGAGGGGGGAGGGGGTCTGGTACCTCTGCACCTGGAGCGAGGAAGAGAGGCGGGGGGGGGAGCGGGGCAGTGCGGTAGGGGAAGAGGCGGTAGTAGGGGACGGACTCGTCAAAAGTGACGTCCTGAGAGGCCAGGACACGCCGCGAGGTGGGGTGGTAGAACTGCCAACCAGGGGCGTCCGGGACAAAGCCAAGGAAGACGCAGGGGACAGCGCGACGGGAGAGCTTGTCCGCGGACGTGTCGCGGACAAAAGCTCGGGATCCCCAGACCCGAAAACGCGACGCATCGCCGGCCTCTCCCGTCCAACGCAGTGTCGGAGAAGTCTCGGGCAAGGAGACACGGGGCCAGAGGTTGAGCTGATGCGCAGCGTATCGGACTGCAAACGGCCACAGAAAGTGGGGGGCAGCCGCATGAACCAAGGAGGTACGAGCGACCTCCATGACCAAGCCAATGCGGCGCTCAGCAACCCCATTCTGCTGTGGAGAGGCCGGAAGCGTGAACGACTGCTCAATGCCCTCCTGCTGACAGAAGGCCTCCAAGAGGCCAGAGGAAAACTCTCCACCTCTGTCAGAGTGCAGACGCAGGACAGGGAAGTCGGAGCGGAAACGCTCACTGAGCTGGAGACGAGATCTGCGGATCCAAGGGATCAAGACATCAGGGACGTCACCCTTGGTGCGCAAGGGGAAGACCGTGGTGTAGCGCGAGAAGTCGTCAACAACAATCAGGAAGTACCTCTCCTGACCCTGACCACGGACGCGGGCTGGGCCCCACACGTCCATGTGGAGCGTCTGCAAAGGAGCAGTCGTCGGGGGAAAGGAGGAGGAGTGAGGAGCGGCGCGCTGCCGCCCCTCGACACAGGGAAGACAGGGAGGAGCAGGCGAGTCGGGAAGGGGAGGGAGCACCCTGGGAAGACCAGTAACAAGGTCCCGTTTGTGCATGGCCCGAAGGCGCTGCACAGACGGGTGACCAAGGCGGTGGTGCCAAAGGACAGTCTCATGCGCCAGAGAGCGACACGAGCAGGGGGCGGACAGCTGACCTGACGCAGACGCGGACGCAGCTACCTGAGGGGACTCAGTGGTCAGTGTGTACAGGTCCGACCCCGGCTCTCGAGTGAAAGTAGCCAGGTGGCGACCCGTCCGAGCACACGTGCAGTGTGTCACGCGTTCGTAGGCAGGGGTGAACTGGTGAACACCCGAGTCCTGGAGCGCACAACCCGCCACCAAGTTCGTAGAGAACGAGGGGAGGTAGAGACCTGACAGCGTGCCGGACGGGACCGCAGGACAAGGAAGGACAGTGGAGGAGGTCGCAATGACCGGACCCCCAGAGGGGTCAGCAAGGGAGACAGCAACTGGCCGAGCGAGTGGCTCAAGGACAGTACGGTCACGAAAGAAAGAGCGAGAAGCACCTGAGTCCAGGGTGAAGGTGTGCAGTGCTGCAGTCGACTCAGTACCAGGGGGCACAGACGCACTAGCACCTAGAGCAGCAGCCTCACCAGGACCTGTGGGAGCGGACGCACGAGCACCTAGAGCGGCGGCCGGACTGGCCTGAATGCCCGGGTCGGGCGGAACACGCAAGTACTGAGCACCCTCTCCACTAATAGACATCGCATACATGGCAGTGAGAATAGCATCAAAGTCTAGAGCCCAAATATCAACACCCCTCTTTTCCAGGTCAGCCCAGCGCGGCAGCTCAGTGGCAGCAGGAAACTGGGTGCGCCACGCGTCGGTAAGGCGCGCGAAGCAGCGCTGCGTGGGGTGCGGCCTCCCACACTGCTGGCCGCTGCGGTCACCTGTGCGAATGACGTACGTGCAGGTAAAGCCACGCTGCGCATACCACTCACGGGCGGCCTGAAGCGTCGGGGCGGGCTGCTGACTCTGCCCTCCGCCAGTGCCTCCACGACCACCACCCCCACCGCCTCCGCCCCGGCCACCTCCACCCCTGCCGCCACCACGACCACCTCCGCCCCCGCTGCCGCCTCCGCCCCTGCCACCACTCCCGCCGCTGCTGTCTCCTCCCCCACTGCCGCCACTGGCCTCCTCAGCCGCGCCTCCACTCCCACCGCCTCCACCCCCACCTCCTCCGCCGCCACCCCCACCCCTGCCTCCCTTGTTCCTGCGGCGCCCGCTCGAAGCAGACGCGGTCCCGACCTTCTCAGCACCAAGGAGGTCGACAGCAGCAGCAGAGGCGACAGAGGGGAGGAGGGGGGAAGGGGAACACCCCTCAAAGAACGGGGTGCGGGGGTCGCCACGAGAGGTGCCTACAGCGACGATACTCGCCTCAGCTGCAAGCAGTTCCTTCTCGAGGAGGGCAACAGTGAGCTCAGTGGGGGAGCGAGAGAGGAAATGGTCCCTGACTGCGCGTAGAGAGTCAGGGAGGCGAGTGACGATGTGGTAGAGAGTGATCCAGAGCGGGGGGGGGTTGCTAGTGAGAAACTCGGCAGGCATAGCAGCACGAAAGCGGGCCTCACTAGTCTTAAGGTGGGTGATGAGGTCTGCGACAGTGTGAAAGGAGGCTAGGTCGGGGAACAGGTAGGGGAGAGTGAGGCGGCCTAGCGTGGCAGAAGCGGGTGAGGAGTAGCGGGCAACTACAGCTGTGTAGAGGTCCTTAGCAGTCTTGCACTGGCCGAAGTGCTCGCGCTCGTCTAGCGGCAGGGAGTTGCGAATAGCAAAGCGAGCGTGCGCATCACGGGTCTGCCACTGGGAACGCAGAGTGCTGTCAGCAGACGAGTCAGGGGCAGTGGCATGGCCTAGGGCGTGGTCGTACAGTGAGATATCTTCCTTGGCAGTGAGCTGTAGGAACAGGTGCAGGTCATCTAGCCAGGTTTCGAACTTCACTGGACGGCCCTCGGCATCGAAAGCTAGAACGGGAGGACTAGCCATAGGGACTGTAGTATCAGAATCACTAGGCAAGAATGATGAAAGGAGAGGATTTTCACTAGCAGCAGTTGGGGTACATATAGCAAACCCTAACTGGGTTGTACTCGCTATAGAGCACCCCACTACAGGCTAGACAATAATAACATTCTGACACACCCCCATAGCCAAAGTGGGGTGTAATCAGCAGAGCAAGCAAAGCAGTACAAGCTCAGGGTGGATCACAATGTCACCACACATTCTGAGCACAAGTTCAAGAAGCAATAGTTTAAAGTTCACAGTTATGAGCAAAGCTAGAGGCAGTCACAGAGGGCAAGCGAGGAGGAGGAGGGCTGGCGAGAGGAGAGAAGATGAAAGGCGCCGACTGAAGCTGCAGACACACGGGCAACAGGAGCGGCGCGCACAGTGGCTACCGAGCGCACGAGGGCACCGGACTACGGGAGTATCTGGCTCCGCGGCTACGACGAGCACACACAGGAGCAACGGACCCACAGGCGACTGGCGAAGCAGGCTCGCTGGGCTACCGAAACGCGCGAGGGCATCCGGACTACTGGCGCTGCTGGCGTCACGACGGCTACCTCCACGCAATCTCCCCCGACCGTCCCACGCCCCTCTCACACACCCCCTGCTGACACCCTAGCTCCACTCCGACGGTACCCCCCTTAAACCCCAAACCCTAGGCTCCCACACACCACCCCCCTCAGCGGCAGCTGTAGCAGAGGGAGACGAGGGAGGAGGAGGAGCAGGGGGAGGAACTCACAACCGACACCCCCATAGCCGCCACCCCCACACTCTTCACCCCCAAACCCTAATTTAGGAGAACGGGCTGTAGGAGGGGTGAGGCGCCGGTAGAAGCACGGGGGACAGTGGAGAGGGCAGGAGCAGCGAGGAACGGGCCGCCCACGGGCCTGGTAGAGCCGCCCGAACCGCGCGCAGGCGGCCCGAGCCGCGCGCGGGCCTGGCGCTTCCCGTACGGGCCGCGCGCGTGCCTGGCGCAGCCCGTACGGGCCGCGCGCAGGCCACGACGGGCGACGGGGGGCGACGCGCGGGTCCCCGTCGCCCGTCGCAGCGCCTCCCGGGGGCGACGTGCCGAGTGACGGGGCAGGAACCCGCCGCGCGCCTCGGGGCACACGGCGGGCAGAGAACCGCCGCGCGCCTCGGGGCGCACGGCGGGCAGAAAACCGCCGCGTGCCTCGGGGCGCACGGCGGGCTGAAAACCCTAGTTTCGACGCCGCGCGCCACGGGGCGCGCGGCGGACAGGGAGAGTAGCAGTAGCAGTAGCAGTAGCAGCGGAAGCATTAGGTGGTGGGCCCACCCACAGGATCGACCCAGGAGGGTCGACCTGCTCTGATAGCATGTCAAAATCACTAGGCAAGAATGATGAAAGGAGAGGATTTTCACTAGCAGCAGTTGGGGTACATATAGCAAACCCTAACTGGGTTGTACTCGCTATAGAGCACCCCACTACAGGCTAGACAATAATAACATTCTGACAGTAGCAGTAGCAGTAGTAACAGTAGTAGTAGGAATCAGGCCGCTGGAAAGGTGTGCGGAGGGTCAACGGGGCCGGCGGGGCCGCTAGGTAAGGCGCGGGCGGGGTCGACTGTCCGTAGTGGCACACGAGCGGCAGTAGTAGGTAGCGTGGCAGCAGGAGCTGCAACGGCGCACTGGTGGCAGCTGCAGTGGCAGCAGTGTGCGCGGTAGGTAGAAAATAAAAACTGTGAGAGTGAGTGCCTCGCGGGCGGCGGCTGCAGAAGCGCACAGGCGGCAGCGGCGCACGGGCAGCGGCGGCGCACTGGCAGCGGGAGCGCAAGCAGCAGCGGAAGCAGCGGCGTACGAGCGGCTGCGGGCAGCAAGGCGTGCGCGAGCAGGCGACGGGCGGCTGCGGGGCGTGCGCGAGCAGGCGACGGGCGGCTGCGGGGCGTGCGTGAGTAGGCGACGGGGCCGCGGGGCCGCGAAGTGGGGCGCGAGCGGTGCGCGGGCAGTGCGCGGGCGGTGCGCAGGCGGTGCGCAGGTTGCACGGGCTTAGCGCGGGCTGCGTAAGCGGTGCACGGGGCGGCAGCGGGCCTGAAGGGGCGATCGCGGGGCCGACGGGGCCGTACGAGGCGGTGCGCGGGGCCGTAAGGGGCGGTGCGCGGGGCCGTAAGGGGCGGTGCGCGGGGCCGTAAGGGGCGAGCGCGGGGCCGTAGCGAGGCCTTAAGGGGCGGCGCGGCGGGGCCGTAAGGGGCGAACGCGGGGCCGACGGGGCTTAAGGGGCGGCGCGACGGGGCCTTAAGGGGCGGGTCGCGGGTCGCTAGTGCTTAGGGGCCGAGAAAAAAAAAGTCGAGGCGCCCTAGGTAGGTAGGTAGGTAGGGAGTTAGGTAGCGGTGGGCCCTTAAAAAAAAAACGGTCCTAGCGAAGGACCTGCTCTGAAACCATGTCGAAACAACAGACTGGAATGGTGAACTAGAAAGGACTGTGAGTACAAATATGAAACCCTAATGTTGTGACCCCCCTATAGGCTAACCCACTACAGCCTACACAAATATAACATATACAATGTTTGACAGTTTGTGCACGAATCAAAGCCGGAATTGTCTTGGAAGGTGCGTTGGAAGATAGGCTACTCGGATTTGCAAAAAGAATCTGGTAGTCGCATGCATTTTCCCAAGCATAGGCCGATTATGTCGCATTTTTTTCGTATGGCGGCAAAATTTGGCGGTATTCAGGGCTTTGAGCATTCGTTCGTGCACCAATCCAAGCCGGAATTGTCTTGGAAGGTGCGTCGGAAGATAGGCTACTCGGATTTGCAAAAAGAATCTGGTAGTCGCACGCATTTTCCCACGCATAGGGCGATTATGTCGTATTTTTTTTTCGTATGGCGGCAAATTTTGACGGTTTTGAGGGCGTCGAGCATTCGTTCGTGCACCAATCAAAGCCGGAATTGTCTTGGAATGTGTGTCGGAAGATAGGCTACTCGGATTTGCAAAAAGAATCTGGTAGTCGCACTCATTTTCCCACGCATAGGGTGATTATGTCGCATTTTTTTCGTATGGCGGCAAATTTTGGCGGTTTTGAGGGCGTCGAGCATTCGTTTGTGCACGAATCAAAGCCGGAATTGTCTTGGAAGGTGCGTTGGAAGATAGGCTACTCGGATTTGCAAAACGAATCTGGTAGTCGCACTCATTTTCCCACGCATAGGGTGATTATGTCGCATTTTTTTCGTATGGCGGCAAATTTTGGCGGTTTTGAGGGCGTCGAGCATTCGTTCATTCACGAATCAAAGCCGGAATTGTCTTGGAAGGTGCGTTGGAAGATAGGCTACTCGGATTTGCAAAACGAATCTGGTAGTCGCACTCATTTTCCCACGCATAGGGTGATTATGTCGCATTTTTTTCGTATGGCGGCAAAATTTGGCGGTTTTGAGGGCGTCGAGCAATCGTTTGTGCATGAATCAAAGCCGGAATTGTCTTGGAAGGTGCGTTGGAAGATAGGCTACTCGGATTTGCAAAACGAATCTGGTAGTCGCACTCATTTTCCCACGCATAGGGTGATTATGTCGCATTTTTTTCGTATGGCGGCAAATTTTGGCGGTTTTGAGGGCGTCGAGCATTCGTTCATTCACGAATCAAAGCCGGAATTGTCTTGGAAGGTGCGTTGGAAGATAGGCTACTCGGATTTGCAAAACGAATCTGGTAGTCGCACTCATTTTCCCACGCATAGGGTGATTATGTCGCATTTTTTTCGTATGGCGGCAAAATTTGGCGGTTTTGAGGGCGTCGAGCAATCGTTTGTGCATGAATCAAAGCCGGAATTGTCTTGGAAGGTGCGTTGGAAGATAGGCTACTCGGATTTGCAAAACGAATCTGGTAGTCGCACTCATTTTCCCACGCATAGGGTGATTATGTTGCGGAGATAACTCTAGCAACGGGAGCTTGACTACGGGGAAGGCACGTGCGTAAGAGGTAGCTCACTTTGTCGTTTCCTTGTGCGCACACTACTTGCTAGTTCATGGGGTGCTGAACCGATGGGTGCAAGAACAAGGGCCTAGCGTGTGCAAAATTGCAAGAACAAGGGTCTAGCGTGTGCAAAATTGCAAGAACAAGGGCCTAGCGTATGCAAAATTGCAAGAACAAGGGCCTAGCGTGTGCAAAATAGCAAGAACAAGGGCCTAGCGTGTGCAAAATTGCAAGAACAAGGGCATAGCGTGTGCAAAATTGCAAGAACAAGGGCATAGCGTGTGCAAAATTGCAAGAACAAGGGCCTAGCGTCTGCAAAATTGCAAGAACAAGGGCCTAGCGTCTGCAAAATTGCAAGAACAAGGGCCTAGCGTCTGCAAAAATTCAAGAACAAGAGCCTAGCGTCTGCAAAAATTTAAGAACAAGGGCCTAGTGTCTGCAAAATTGCAAGAACAAGGGCCTAGCGTCTGCAAAAATTCAAGAACAAGGGCCTAGCATCTGCAAAAAATCAAGAACAAGGGCCAAGCGTCTGCAAAAATTCAAGAACAAGGGCCTAGCGTCTGCAAAATTGTAAGAACAAGGGCCTAGCGTCTGCAAAAATTCAAGAACAAGAGCCTAGCGTCTGCAAAAATTCAAGAACAAGGGCCTAGTGTCTGCAAAATTGCAAGAACAAGGGCCTAGCATCTGCAAAAATTCAAGAACAAGGGCCTAGCATCTGCAAAAAATCAAGAACAAGGGCCTAGCATCTGCAAAAATTCAAGAACAAGGGCCTAGCGTCTGCAAAATTGCAAGAACAAGGGCCTAGCATCTGCAAAAATTCAAGAACAAGGGCCTAGCGTCTGCAAATTTGCAAGAACAAGGACCTAGCGTCTGCAAAATTGCAAGAACAAGGGCCTATCGTCTGCAAAAATTCAGGAACAAGGGCCTAGCGTCTGCAAAAATTCAAGAACAAGGGCGTAGCGTCTGCAAAATTGCAAGAACAAGAGCCTAGCGTCTGCAAAAAATCAAGAACAAGGGCCTAGCGTCTGCAAAAATTTAAGAACAAGGGCCTAGCGTCTGCAAAATTGCAAGAACAAGGGCCTAGCGTCTGCAAAATTGCAAGAATAAGGGCCTAGCATCTGCAAAAATTCAAGAACAAGGGCCTAGCGTCTGAAAATTTTTAAGAACAAGGGCCTAGCGTCTGCAAAATTTCAAGAACAAGAGCCTAGCGTCTGCAAAAATTCAAGAACAAGGGCCTAGAGTCTGCAAAAATTCAAGAACAAGGGCCTAGTGTCTGCAAAATTGCAAGAACAAGGGCCTAGCATCTGCAAAAATTCAAGAACAAGAGCCTAGCGTCTGCAAAAGTTCAAGAACAAGGGCCTAGTGTCTGCAAAATTGCAAGAACAAGGGCCTAGCATCTGCAAAAATTCAAGAACAAGGGCCTAGCATCTGCAAAAAATCAAGAACAAGGGCCTAGCGTCTGCAAAAATTCAAGAACAAGGGCCTAGTGTCTGCAAAATTGCAAGAACAAGGGCCTAGCATCTGCAAAAATTCAAGAACAAGAGCCTAGCGTCTGCAAAAATTCAAGAACGAGGGCCTAGCGTCTACAAAATTGCAAGAACAAGGGCCTAGCGTCTGCAAACATTCAAGAACAAGGGCCTAGCATCTGCAAAAAATCAAGAACAAGGGCCTAGCGTCTGCAAAAATTCAAGAAAAAGGGCCTAGCGTATGCAAAATTGCAAGAACAAGGGCCTAGCGTCTGCAAAAATTCAAAAACAAGGGCCTAGCGTCTGCAAAATTGAAGAACAAGGGCCTAACGTCTGCAAAAATTCAAGAACAAGGGCCTAGCGTCTGCAAAAAATCAAGAACAAGGGCCTAGCGTCTGCAAAAATTCAAAAACAAGGGCCTAGCGTCTGCAAAAATTCAAGAACAAGGGCCTAGCGTCTGCAAAATTGCAAGAACAAGGGCCTAGCGTCTGCAAAATTGAAGAACAAGGGCCTAGCGTCTGCAAAAATTTAAGAACAAGGGCCTAGCATGTGCAAAAATTCAAGAACAAGGGCCTAGCGTCTGCAAAATTGCAAGAACAAGGGCCTAGCGTCTGCAAAAATTCAAGAACAAGGGCCTAGTATCTGCAAAATACCAAGAACAAGGGCCTAGCGTCTGCAAAAGTTCAAGAACAAGGGCCTAGCGTCTGCAAATTTGCAAGAACAAGGGCCTAGCGTCTGCAAAAATTCAAGAACAAGGGCCTAGTGTCTGCAAAATTGCAAGAACAATGGCCTAGCGTCTGCAAAAATTCAAGAACAAGAGCCTAGCGTCTGCAAAAATTTAAGAACGAGGGCCTAGCGTCTTCAAAATTGCAAGAACAAGGGCCTAGCGTCTGCAAAAATTCAAGAACAAGGGCCTAACATCTGCAAAAAATCAAGAACAAGGGCCTAGCGTCTGCAAAAATTCAAGAACAAAGGCCTAGCGTCTGCAAAATTGCAAGAAGAAGGGCCTAGCGTCTGCAAAAATTCAAGAACAAGAGCCTAGCGTCTGGAAAAATTCAAGAACAAGGGCCTAGTGTCTGCAAAATTGCAAGAACAAGGGCCTAGCATCTGCAAAAATTCAAGAACAAGGGCCTAGCATCTGCAAAAAATCAAGAACAAGGGCCTAGCGTCTGCAAAAATTCAAGAACGAGGGCCTAGCGTCTGCAAAATTGCAAGAACAAGGGCCTAGCGTCTGCAAAAATTCAAGAACAAGGGCCTAGCGTCTGCAAAATTGAAGAACAAGGGCCTAGCGTCTGCAAAAATTCAAGAACAAGGGCCTAGCGTCTTCAAAAATTCAAGAACAAGGGCCTAGCATCTGCAAAAATTCAAGAACAAGGGCCTAGCGTCTGCAAAAATTCAAGAACAAGGGCCTAGCGTCTGCAAAAATTCAAGAACAAGGGCCTAGCGTCTGCAAAATTGCAAGAACTGTTGGGTGCAAATATTATTTTTGCACGTCAACCAGCCGCCTGCATGAAGTCCCGCATTTTGTGTGTGTTTTGTGTGCATCCGTTTTCGCATTCTGTTTCATGTGTTTTTGTTGTGGGCACATGGCAAGTCATGACGGATCATGACGAGTCATGAATTCTCATGATGACTCATGTTCGTTTGAATATTTTCAAGAACATCCGTGAGCGTTCATGATAGTTACGAGCGTCATGAATGCTCATGAAAGTTATCGAACTTTCATGTGCGCTCATGGCGAGAGTCGAGTGTGTCGGGGGAGTGTGGCTCGAGTCAATTTTTGACTCGGCCCTTTGACCAGTTTCGCACTGGTCAAAAAGGTCGCGACTGTCAGGACCCGAGCGTGTGGTCCTGACATGCGCGTGTGGCCCCACAAGGCCCACGCGTGTGTCGCAACTGTTGCGATCGGTGCGCAGTTGCACGATCGCTACAGAACAAGGCAATTATTGCCCTGCCCCGCGCGAGACAAAGCACGATCGCGTCAGCGATCGGCTTTTCTCGCTTGACCGGGGGTGCCACGGGATTACGGTTGACCAACCGTATCCCATGATGACTCGGAAACAACAGCCTTCGCGCGAAAGTCACGCTGCTTAGCGTGATCATTTCGACGCAGGTACAAAACGGTAAATACCGTTTTATCAACGGTAAAATCCATTTTATAACTGAGAAACGGTTTCTCACACGAGTATCCATGATTCCTCATGTGAACTCGCGGAAATTCATGACGTGAATCAGCAGGGGACTTTGGTTTCAATTCAAGTGGGTTATAGTTAATTCTCATGAGGCAGATTGAGCCAAATTCTTCAGCAGTTTCACAACCGTTTTCTATTACAGCAAAGCGAAGGCCTGGATTCCAGTTAAGCAACTGCTTTATGTTTTCCTTTGTGTGTTTAGGACTTCATATAAATGTGTGCTTGTACTTGTTGAATTTCAATCAATGCTATTATGCTTTTTCAAGCTTGGAATTCTACTACTACGTATTGACGAGAGTAGAAACGTAACGTGGTGCTGCCGAAACGCTGCTCGACCAGATTCCTCATTCCACAATTCAAGCGAGCATAACTACTCACTTTGATTTTTTTTTACACCCTTGGCTATGAGGTGACTTGTTGTCACACTCGGAGGGTTCAAAGTGAAGTTAAGTGTTGCCAAGTTTGTTTTCGTGGTTCAGGTTTAAACGCTTCCGCATCGTAATCAGACTTAACACGTGGTATCAAAGCTGGTCCTTAGCCATTTTCAACGTATCCATCGATGGGGTCGCCTGGAGAAGAAGGGAATTCAGCCCCCGCGAGTAGTGGTAGCCAAGAATCTGGTGTCTCCGCGCCTAGGGTAGCCCGGACGAACCAGGGCCCGCTGCTAAGGGAGGTGTTGAAGAACTTTTCCGTCGACAAGTTTAGTGGAGAGGGCTATGACGACTGGTCTTGGAAGATGCAGCTGTATTTTCGGCAGATAGGTCTTGTAAAGCTCATGATTGGTAGTGAGAAACGACCTAGTGACCCGGAACTTCAGAACGAGTGGGACGAGCGTTCATTCGCCGGGTACTACATTTTGTCGCAAAGCTTAGATCTCGCCCAATGCCAGCACATCACCCACCTCCTCCCGGATGAAGAGTGCGGTCCCAAGGCATGGGCCGTGCTCAAGGATCTCCATGCCCCAACATCAGTTGTAGCTACTCTCATGCTGGAGAGAGAGCTCTCCACCCTTCGCCTTAGTGAAGGAGAACCCGTTCAGCCGATCCTAGACAAGCTGAGAGAACTCTACGCCAAGCTTGCTATCGCCGGAATCGCCTACCCCGAGCAAACCAAGTGTGTAAAGATGCTGTCGCTGCTGCCGGAGTCGTGGATGATCTTCACGAGCGGCTTGAGACTTCCCCAAAACCAGAGTCTCTGGACATTGGAGTGGATCCGCACCAAGATCCTTGAGGAGGACTTCCGGAGGCACGAATTGAGGGGAAGTGAAGAGGGGAGCAGCAGCTATGCCATGCAAGGAGGCAAAGGGGGTAAAGGCAAGAAGTGGCAAGGGGCGGGGAGGGGGGCTGCTAAGGATGAGGAGCCCTCAAATCAGCAAGGTGGCAAGGGAACGGGACGTGGTGGAGGTCGTGGTGGCAAAGGGGGAGGAAAGGGAGGCAGGAAAATGGAGGGCAAGTGCTGGTATTGTGAGAAGGTGGGTCACCCATGGTTCAAATGTCGTTCCAAACCCTCATGGTGGACCCCCTCCAACAGGACTGAGGATGGGAGCGGCGCCGGAGCGGTAGCCGATGAAGAGCCGGCTGAAAATGAGGAACGGGAAGCCGGTCAATTCTTCCACGTCGGGGAGCCGGAAGAGGAAGCGGTGATCGCCCATGCTGGAGCTTCACTGCACCCGCTCAACACGTGGATATTGGACACGGGAGCGGCATGGACCATGACTCCAAGGGCCGATCTCCTTGACAAAGTGGGGACCGCACCAATTGCTAAAGTGAAGTCGGCGTCCGGGCACGCTCTCAAGGTGACGGGGGCGGGACGTGCTGCGTTCAAGGGTGCCGACGGCAAGCCAGTGGTGCTGAACGATGTGCTACTCGTCCCTGACCTCAAGGCAAACCTCATCTCCCTCCGGAAGCTGGGCAAATGTAAGGTCAACACTTCCACCGATGGTGCCAAGACATTCATGGGGTGGCTGGGAAAGCGGATGTTGTGGGACCTTCACGAGGATCGCGACATTTTCAAGTCAATGTGGCAGATGCCGGTGGTGCTATGGGACAAGAGGGTGGAATTGAGGGGGAGTGCAATGCTGTAGCTGCAGAGGAGCTGAAGGTTTCAGCAAGGAGCGGTGAAACGGACTGGATGACAGCCCACCGTCGCCTCGGGCACATAGCTATGCCCGCACTGCAGCAGCTGCAAAAAGGGGAAGGGGTCAAGGGGTTGAAGCTGATCGGTGCAGCGGTCTCTCACAAGTGTGAAACTTGCATGCTAAGCAAGTTTACACGCTTCCCCTTTCATGCAACCGAGGGTGGCGGCAAGAAGCTCTTAGAGCTCGTGCACATGGATGTGGTGGGGCCGCTACCGGTGATAGGGGAACGGGGTGAGAAGTATTTTCTCACGATTGTTGATGATTGGAGCCGAGTGACTTGGGCCTATCCAATCAAGAAGAAGGACCACGTGCCGTCCATCATCCGTGACGATTGGCTGCCGTTGGTGGAGAAGCAGTCCGGGCACAAGGTGATGCGGATTAGGACTGACCGGGGTGGGGAGTTCCTTGGGGAGGAGCTGGCGGCATGGCTGAAGAAGCAGGGCATCATCCGCGAGCTCACCACCTCATACACACCGCAGTCCAACGGCGTAGCTGAAAGGGCAAATCGCACGGTCTTGGAGACAGCACGTGCACTCCTTATTGAGTCGGGGATGGGGAACTCCAAGTGGCCACATGCTGTGCGCCACGCCACGGTGGTGAAGAACCGGGTGTTCACCAACGTTAGTGGTGAGTCATGGGTCCCCATGGAGAGGTGGCTTGGAAGGAAGCCGCCCATTGATATGCTGCGTGTGTTTGGCTGCATGGCAATGGCTCACATCCCCAAGGCACACCGTAGTACAAGAACAAGGGCCTAGCGTCTGCAAATTGCAAGAACAAGGGCCTAGCGTCTACAAAATTGCAAGAACAAGGGCCTAGCGTCTGCAAAATTGCAAGAACAATGGCCTAGCGTCTGCAAAAATTCAAGATTAAGGGCCTAGCATCTGAAAAAATTCAAGAACAAGGGCCTAGCGTCTGCAAAACTTCAAGAACAAGGGCCTAGCATCTGCAAACATTCAAGAACAAGGGCCTAGCGTCTGCAAAAATGCAAGAACAAGGGCCTAGCGTCTGCAAAATTGCAAGAACAAGGGCCTAGCGTCTGCAAAATTGCAAGAACAAGGGCCTAGCGTCTGCAAAAATTCAAGAACAAGGGCCTAGCGTCTGCAAAAATTCAAGAACAAGGGCCTAGCGTCTGCAAAAATTCAAGAACAAGGGCATAGCGTCTGCAAAAATTCAAAAACAAGGGCCTAGCGTCTGCAAAATTGCAAGAACAAGAGCCTAGCGTCTACAAAAATTCGAGAACAAGGGCCTAGCGTCTGCAAAAATTCAAGGACAAGGGCCTAGCGTCTGCAAAAATTCAAGAAGAAGGGCCTAGCGTCTGCAAATTGCAAGAACAAGGGCCTAGCATCTACAAAATTGCAAGAACAAGGGCCTAGCGTCTGCAAAATTGCAAGAACAAGGGCTTAGCGTCTGCAAAAATTCAAGAACAAGGGCCTAGCATCAGAAACAATGCAAGAACAAGGGCCTAGCGTCAGCAAAAATTCAAGAACAAGGGCCTAGCGTCTGCAAAAATTCAAGAACAAGGGCCTAGCGTCTGCAAATTGCAAGAACAAGGGCCTAGCGTCTACAAAATTGCAAGAACAAGGGCCTAGCGTCTGCAAAATTGCAAGAACAATGGCCTAGCATCTGCAAAAATTCAAGAACAAGGGCCTAGCATCTGCAAAAAAATTCAAGAACAAGGGCCTAGCGTCTGCAAAAATTCAAGAACAAGTGCCTAGCGTCTGCAAAAATTCAAGAACAAGGGCCTAGCGTCTGCAAATTGCAAGAACAAGGGCCTAGCGTCTACAAAATTGCAAGAACAAGGGCCTAGCGTCTGCAAAATTGCAAGAACAAGGGCCTAGCATCTGCAAAAATTCAAGAACAAGGGCCTAGCGTCGGCAAAAATTCAAGAACAAGGGCCTAGCGTCTGCAAAAATTCAAGAACCCGGCCTAGCGTCTGCACAATTGCAAGAACAAGGGCCTAGCGTCTACAAAATTGCAAGAACAAGGGCCTAGCGTCTGCAAAATTGCAAGAACAAGGGCCTAGCGTTTGCAAAAATTCAAGAACAAGGGCCTAGCATCTGAAAAAATTCAAGAACAAGGGCCTAGCGTCTGCAAAAATTCAAGAACCCGGCCTAGCGTCTGCACAATTGCAAGAACAAGGGCCTAGCGTCTACAAAATTGCAAGAACAAGGGCCTAGCGTCTGCAAAATTGCAAGAACAAGGGCCTAGCGTTTGCAAAAATTCAAGAACAAGGGCCTAGCATCTGAAAAAATTCAAGAACAAGGGCCTAGCGTCGGCAACACTTCAAGAACAAGGGCCTAGCATCTGCAAACATTCAAGAACAAGGGCCTAGCGTCTGCAAAAATGCAAGAACAAGGGCCTAGCGTCTGCAAAATAGCAAGAACAAGGGCCTAGCGTCTGCAAAATTGCAAGAACAAGGGCCTAGCGTCTGCAAAAATTCAAGAAGCGTCTGCAAAAAATCAAGAACAAGGGCCTAGCGTCTGCAAAAATTCAAGAACAAGGGCATAGCGTCTGCAAAAATTCAAGAACAAGGGCCTAGCGTCTGCAAAATTGCAAGAACAAGAGCCTAGCGTCTACAAAAATTCAAGAACAAGGGCCTAGCGCCTGCAAAAATTCAAGAACAAGGGCCTAGCGTCTGCGAAAATTCAAGAACAAGGGCCTAGCGTCTACAAAATTGCAAGAACAAGGGCCTAGCGTCTGCAAAATTGCAAGAACAAGGGCCTAGCGTCTGCAAAAATTCAAGAACAAGGGCCTAGAATCTGAAAAAAAAATTCAAGAACAAGGGCCTAGCGTCTGCAAAAAATCAAGAACAAGGGCCTAGCATCTGCAAAAATTCAAGAACAAGGGCCTAGCATCTGCAAAAATTCAAGAATAAGGGCCTAGCGTCTGCAAAATTGCAAGAACAAGGGCCTAGCATCTGCAAAATTGCAAGAACAAGGGCCTATCGTCTGCAAAAATTCAAGAACAAGGGCCTAGCGTCTGCAAACATTCAAGAACAAGGGCCTAGCGTCTGCAAAATTCAAGAACAAGGGCCTAGCGTCTGCAAAAATTAAAGAACAAAAGCCTAGAGTCTGCAAAATTGCAAGAACAAGGGCCTAGCGTCTTCAAAAATTCAAGAACAAGGGCCTAGCATCTGCAAAAATTCAAGAACAAGGGCCTAGCGTCTGCAAAAATTCAAGAACAAGGGCCTAGCGTCTGCAAAATTTCAAGAACAAGGGCCTAGCGTCTGCAAAAGTTCAAGAACAAGGGCCTAGCGTCTGCAAAATTGCTAGAACAAGGGCCTAGCGTCTGCAAAAATTCAAGAACAAGGGCCTAGCCTCTGCAAAAATTCAAGAACAAGGGCCTAACGTCTGCAAAAATTCAAGAACAAGGGCCTAGCGTCTGCAAAATTTCAAGAACAAGGGCCTAGCGTCTGCAAAAATTCAAGGTCAAGGGCCTAGCGTCTGCAAATTGCAAGAACAAGGGCCTAGCGTCTACAAAATTGCAAGAACAAGGGTCTAGCGTCTGCAAAATTGCAAGAACAATGGCCTAGCGTCTGCAAAAATTTAAGAACAAGGGCCTGGCATTTGAAAGAAATCAAGAACAAGGGCCTAGCGTCTGCAACAATTCAAGAACAAGGGCCTAGCATCTGCAAAAATTCAAGAACAAGGGCCTAGCGTCTGCAAAATTGCAAGAACAAGGGCCTAGCATCTGCAAAATTGCAAGAACAAGGGCCTAACGTCTGCAAAAATTCAAGAACAAGGGCCTAGCGTCTGCAAAAATTCAAGAACAAGGGCCTAGCGTCTGCAAATTGCAAGAACAAGGGCCTAGCGTCTACAAAATTGCAAGAACAAGGGCCTAGCGTCTGCAAAATTGCAAGAACAATGGCCTAGCGTCTGCAAAAATTCAAGAACAAGGGTCTAGCATCTGAAAAAAATCAAGAATAAGGGCCTAGCGTCTGCAAAAATTCAAGAACAAGGGCCTAGCATCTGCAAAAATTCAAGAACAAGGGCCTAGCATCTGCAAAAATTCAAAAACAAGGGCCTAGCATCTGCAAAATTGCAAGAACAAGGGCCTAGCGTCTTCAAAAATTCAAGAACAAGGGCCTAGCATCTGCAAAAATTCAAGAACAAGGGCCTAGCATCTGCAAAAATTCAAGAACAAGGGCCTAGCGTCTGCAAAAATTCAAGAACAAGGCCTAGCGTCTGCAAAATTGCTAGAACAAGGGCCTAGCGTCTGCAAAAATTCAAGAACAAGGGCCTAGCGTCTGCAAAATTGCAAGAACAAGGGCCTAGCGTCTGCAAAAATTCAAGAACAAGGGCCTAGCGTCTGCAAAATTGCAAGAACAAAGGCCTAGCGTCTGCAAAAATTCAAGAACAAGGGCCTAGCATCTGCAAAAATTCAAGAACAAGGGCCTAGCGTCTGCAAAAAATTCAAGAACAAGGGCCTAGCGTCTGCAAAAATTCAAGAACAAGGCCTAGCGTCTGCAAAATTGCAAGAACAAGGGTCTAGCGTCTGCAAAAATTCAAGAACAAGGGCCTAGCGTCTGCAAAATTGCAAGAAGAAAGGCCTAGCGTGTTCAAAAATTCAAGAACTAAGGCCTAGCGTCTTCAAAATTGCAAGAACAAGGGCCTAGCGTCTGCAAAATTGCAAGAACAAGGGCCTAGCGTCTGCAAAAATTCAAGAACAAGGGCCTAGCGTGTACAAAAATTTAAGAACAAGGGTCTAACGTCTGCAAAAGTTTAAGAATAAGGGCCTAGTGTCTGCAAAATTGCAAGAACAAGGGCCTAGCGTCTGCAAAAATTCAAGAGCAAGGGCCTAGCGTCTGCAAAAGTTCAAGAACAAGGGCCTAGCATCTGCAAAATTGCAAGAACAAGGGCCTAGCGTCTGCAAAAATTCAAGAACAAGGGCCTAGCGTCTGCACAAATTCAAGAACAAGGGCCTAGCGTGTGCAAAATTGCAAGAACAAGGGCCTAGCGTCTGCAAAATTGCAAGAACAAGGGCCTAGCGTCTGCAAAATTGCCAGAATTATGGCCTAGCGTCTGCAAAAATTCAAGAACAAGGGCCTAGCGTCTGCAAAATTGCAAGAACAAGGGCCTAGGGTCTGCAAAAATTCAAGAACAAGGGCCTAGCATCTGAAAAAATTCAAGAACAAGGGCCTAGCATCTGCAAAAATTCAAGAACAAGGGCCTAGCGTTTGCAAAAATTCAAGAACAAGGGCCTAGCGTCTGCAAAATTGCAAGAACAAGGGCGTAGCGTCTGCAAAAATTCAAGAACAAGGGCCTAGCATCTGCAAAAATTCAAGAACAAGGGCCTAGCGTCTGCATAAATTCAAGAACAAGGGCCTAGCGTCTGCATAATTGCAAGAACAAGGCCTAGCGTCTGCAAAATTGCAAAAACAAGGGCCTAGCGTCTGCAAAAATTCAAGAACAAGGCCTAGCGTCTGCAAAAATTCAAGAACAAGGGCCTAGCGTCTGCAAAAATTCAAGAACAAGGGCCTAGCGTCTGCAAATTGCAAGAACAAGGGCCTAGCGTCTGCAAAATTGCAAGAACAAGGGCCTAGCGTCTGCAAAATTGCAAGAACAAGGGCCTAGCGTGTGCAAAATTGCAAGAACAAGGGCCTAGCGTGTGCAAAATTGCAAGAACAAGGGCCTAGCGTGTGCAAAATTGCAAGAACAAGGGCCTAGCATGTGCAAAATTGCAAGAACAAGGGCCTAGCGTCTGCAAATTGCAAGAACAAGGGCCTAGCGTGTGCAAAACTGCAAGAACAAGGGCCTAGCGTGTGCAAAATTGCAAGAACAAGGGCCTAGCGTATGCAAAAATTCAAGAACAAGGGCCTAGCGAGTGCAAAAATTCGGATCCAGGGTTCCTGCACATGTACAGGAAGTGCAGCGGGCGCTCTTCATTTGCGAGCGCCGATGACTGATGATGCTCGTAACCCTTCCACGCCCTTGCTGGCTTGGCAAGAGGACCAGACAAGCGTAGCCACGTGACCCGGTGGAAGAAAAACGCTCAGAATGAGCGCTTTCACCCCCAAAACGCGAAAGGATCCACACATGTGCAGGAAGTGCACTGGGCGCTCTTCATTCACGAGCGCCGATGACTGATGATGCCCGCAATTGCTGGATTGGCAAGAGGACAAGACAAGCGTAGCCACGTGACCTGGTGGAAGAAAAACGCTCAGAACGAGTGCTTTCACCCCCAAAACGCGGAAGGATCCACACATGTGCAGGAAGTGCAGCGGGCGCTCTTCATTCGCGAGCGCCAATGACTGATGATGCTCGCAACCCTTCCACGCCCTTGTTGGCTTGGCAAGAGGACCAGACAAGCGCAGCCACATGACCCGGTGGAAGAAAAACGCTCAGAACGAGCGCTTTCACCCCCAAAACGCGGAAGGATCCACACATGTGCAGGAAGTGCAGCGGGCGCTCTTCATTCGCGAGCGCCGATGACTGATGATGCTCGCAAACCGCCCACACCCTTGCTGGCTTGGCAAGAGGACCAGACAAGCGCAGCCACGTGACCCGGTGGAAGAAAAACGCTCAGAACGAGCGCTTTCACCCCCAAAACGCGGAAGGATCCACACATGTGCAAGAAGTGCAGCGGGCACTCTTCATTCGAGTCGTCAAGGTTCTCGCTATGGCTGCCAAGGTTCTCCTACACCCCCTCACCCATTGGGTGATTGACTCGGGAAGCTCCTGGCACATGACTCCTCGTGCGGACCTTCTCGATGAGATTCTGCCCCCGCCCATCTCTACAGTCACATCCGCGACGGGCGCCAAGGCCAAGGTCATGGGCATGGGAGCGGATGGAGAACTCATGGGGCTGAAGAACGTGCTGTGGGTGCCGGACTTGTGCGCAAACCTGATTTCTACCGGCCGATTGGGAGATGCGGGTGTGAACACCGAGACGATTGGCTCGGTGCGCTATCGTGCCTACAACGATGAGCGGCTGATTTGGGACCTGCAGCGGAAGGGAGATGTCCACAAGCGCATGTGGCAGATCCCGGTCCTCCCTTGGCGGAAATCGGGCAAGGCGGCAGCCGCGGCATCTATGGAGGAGAGCGTCACTGAGGAGGAGCAGCAAGGTGTGCAAGGAGAGGAGCTGATTGGAGGAAGTGCGGCGGTGAAGGCGTCGGCTACCTCTGGCCAAGCGGATTGGGAGACTTGGCATCGGCGACTCGCACACGTGGCTGTATCTACATTGGAGGAGATGCACAAGGAGAAGTGCGTGCACGGCCTGCAACTGCAAGGAGATGGCGCTCACTATGACAGCTGCGAGGCGTGCATGCAAAACAAGTTTGCACGGTTCCCGTTTCCACGTGCGGAGGGATCGGCAAAGGCACCATTGGAGGTGGTGCACATGGACCTGGTGGGTCCTATGAGGATGGAGGGGACTGGGGGAATGGAAAGCGGGAGAATGGGGCGGGGTGATGGAAAGCGGGAGAATGGGGCGGGGTGATGGAATTCCTCACCATGGTGGACGGATGGAGTCGCTTCACGTGGGCACGTCCCTTGTCCAAGAAGAGCGATGCTGCAGCGGCGATCAAGGAGGATTGGTTGCCGATGGTGGAGCGGCAAGCGATGCGGCTGGTGAAGGTGCTGAGGAGCGACCGTGGTGGAGAGTTCCTTGGAGCGGAATTCACCAAGTTTCTCAAGAGGAACGGCATTCGACACCAGCTGACCTGCCCAGGAACACCGCAGCAGAACGGCATTGCTGAGCGTGCCAACCGGACCATTGGCGAGGCGGCTAAGACTCTGTTGGGGGCTGCTGGGATGCCCTACAAGTTCTGGCCAGAAGCTGTTCGCCATGTCATCACGGTCAAGAACAGGGTCTTGACACACGTTGCCGACAAGCACTGGGTGCCGTACGAGCGTTGGCTTGGGAAGAAGCCATCCATTGACATGCTGCAGGTGTGGGGCTGCATGGGGCTTGTGATGGTGCCTAAGGAGCAGAGGCACAAGCTGGAAGTTGCTGCTGTGTGGGCTGTCCATCTTGGGATGGCTCCTGACTCGAAGGGGTGGCTGATGTGGAACTCCAAGAGCAAAAAGACGCTGTTCAGCCATGACGTCAAGTTTGTTGAGGACGTCATGTACAAGGACTGGCAGCAGCAGCAGCAGGTGCAGATTGGCTTGCGTCTGCAGGAGATTGAGCGGTCTGCAGTGGAGGAGGTTCAGCTGCACCTTGAGGATCTCCCTGGGTCAGAGCTGACCAGTGACCATAGTGGCGGTGGTGAGCAGCAAGGGGCTGGTCCTGCTGTGGAGGAGGGGTTGGAGGATGAGTCGGCACGTGTGGACTCACCATCTCAGCCCGAGCCAGCTGCAACTGCCAAAGTCACCAAGAGGAGTGTGCAGAAAGGAGCTTCACCACATGGGCAGCAGACTGGAACCCACGAGAAGGGAGTGGCAGCACAACCTTTGAGGCTGAAGTATAGCCGTTTGGGAGGACCCAAGCAAGGTGCTATGGCGGTTCAGGCGGATGAGGGAGAGGATGAGGAGATGGCCTTCTGTTTCTTCACACCCTTGCCTGGAGAACCAGCCACAGTGGAGGAGGCACTGAGTGGACCCCAGAAGGAGGAGTGGAAGGCTGCCATGGATGCGGAGTTCAACAGTCTCATTGAGAATGGGACTTGGGAGCTTGTTGAGTTACCCGAGGGGCGACGGCCGATCAGCAGCAAGTGGGTTTTCAAGGTGAAGAGTGGAGCTGATGGTGCTTTGGAGCGGTTCAAGAGCCGCTTGATCACAAAGGGGTTTCAGCAGAAGGAGAAGGTCGACTTTGGGGAGATCTTCACTCCCATTGCTAAGCCACTGACGTTGAGGACTTTGCTGGCTGGCGCAGCTGTGAAGGGATGGCACGTGAAGCAGATGGATATCACCACTGCATTCCTCAATGGAATACTGCTGGAGGATATCTACATGGCGCAGCCCGACGGCTATGAGGATGGGACCAGCCGGGTGTGCAAGCTCAAGAAGGCTATCTATGGCCTTAAGCAAGCGCCCAGGTGCTGGTACGAGAAGCTAGAAGAGGTGCTGCTGAGTGGAGGCTTCAAGACGTCCCAGGCAGATCACAGCTTGTTTCTGCTTGGAGAGGGGGAGCAGCTGCTCTTGCTGCTGGTGTATGTCGACGACATACTGCTGTTCTCACCCTCCATGGAGCAGATTGAGAGGACACAGAAGCTGCTGATGGACAACTTCAAGTGCAAGATGCTGGGGGATGTCCACTACTACTTGGGGCTGCAGATTGAGAGGGATGTTGAGAGGAGGTGGCTGAAGGTGCATCAGTCACACTACATCTCTGGTGTCATGGAGCGCTATGGTGTGACTGGAGGTCGCACTGTGATGACGCCGTTTCCTGCGGGCTTCAAGTTGAAGAAGGCAGCTGAGGAGGATGATGTACTCGAGGATGAGCAGCAGAATGAGTACCAGTCACTCATTGGAAGTGTGATGTATGCTGCTGTGCATACGCGACCTGATGCTTCATTTGGAGTGGGGCAGCTAGCCAGAGTTGTGCAGCGTCCCACTGAGGAGCAGTTGGAGGTGGCAAAGCGCTTGGTGCGCTACCTCGGATCAACGGCATCTGCTGATGTTCAGTTTTCAGCTGGCAAGCAGCTGAGACAGAACGGAGCAGATGGGGTCACGCCTGGAACCTTGAAGCTGTCGTGCTTCACCGACGCCACATGGGCCTCAAAGGAGGAGGATCAGTTGGCGGCTTTGTGTGCATGGTCGGAGGTGGACCAGTGAGCTAGAGATCCAAGAAGCAGAGTGAGATTGCTCAGTCTTCCGGAGAGGCAGAGTACATGACGATGTACCATGCCATCCAGGAGATTGTGCTCCTGAGGAAGCTGCTGGAGGACATGGGAGCTGAACAGCAGGGACCTACACCACTTTTCTCCAACAGCGAGGCTGCTATTGGCATGGCCAAAAATCCTATCCTGAATGGGCTGAACAAGCACATGAAGATTAAGTGGCACAGGGTGAAGCAGATGGTGAAGGAGGGAGTTGTTGAGCTTCACCATGTGAAGGCTAGCAAGCAGGTGGCAGATTTTCTCACCAAGAGACTTCCGGAGAGTGCGCATTGGAAGTGTGCCAAGATGTGTGGCATGGCATTGCACTAGTGTGGGCAGCTGTGTCATGAGAATGGGGCGGGGTGATGGAAAGCGGGAGAATTGGGCGGGGTGATGGAAAGCGGGAGAATGGGGCGGGTGGATGGGAAGCGGGAGAATGGGGCGGGGTGATGGAAAGCGGGAGAATGGGGGCGGGTGGATGGAAAGTGGGAGAA